>CM029667.1:22715771-23941094 GCA_017311315.1 Dendrocalamus latiflorus
AAATGGTACAAGGAAATCAAATTAGATATTAACCACTTCATAAAATATACTACCAAGATGAAAAAAAACCTTGTGTTGTCAACCATCGAATTCAATTGCAGGTGGTTAGATGTTCCATTAACCACGCACGATCATCTGGAGAATAATCCTTAGCTGTTCCACATTTAGATCACCTTACTTTGAGCTTGTTCTTTTATGGCTACGGCTTATGGCTTTTAGCTATTCGTGTGGTAGATTATAGAGTAACTGAAATTCATGTACGGCTTTCGTCGATATAAATGAAGTTGGTACAGTATGTACTACAATTAACTAGTAGATCTATCTTGAAAAGACACTCCGTTTAAAAGCTAGTTACTATAAAAAAGCTAAAAGCTACAAAAGAACAGGCCCTTGCCTTCTGGCATTCCAATGGAATAAGCGGCTGTCAAAAATCATCTAATGATTGTTAGTGGACTTATTCTCTTATTTCGACTTTGAATGTCATATCCCGCGTTTATGGGGAATGATACATGCTCTTGATGTTAATTTTCCAAATATTAATATGCGCACCAAGCACCACGACACAATATATGGCATGTTCTTTTTGGTTGCAGGTTGTGACTTTTGGGCTATTCGTGTGAAAGATTACAGAGTAATAAAAACTCACGTGTGGTTTTTGCTGATATAAATGAAGTCGGTACAGTATGTGCTACAATTAACTAGTAGACCTCATCTTAAAAAGGCATTCCGTTTAAAAGTTAATTACTGTAAAAAAGCCAAAAGCTGAAAAAGAATAGGGCCATAGATTATTTGTTTTTCTGTAGACATAACTACGAGTACACATAATCATAAAAATATAGTGCATAGTTAATCGTTGTATAGGTTACTTATTTTTCTGTAGACATAAATATGAGTATGTATAATCATAAAAATGTAGTGCATAGTTAATTGTTGTATAGGGATGGTTTAAAAAGTTATACTCAAGATTGTGGGATACAACACGATAAGCCATGAAACACCGAGCATGTTCTTATTAGCTGAGATTTATGACTTTTAGCTGCGATTTGTGGTTTTTGGGTTGTTCGTGTGAGAAATTATAGAGCAACAGAAACTCATGTGCAGTTTTTATCGATATAAATGAAGTTAATATAGTATATACTACAATTAACTAGTAGATCTTATTTTAAAAAGACACATCGTTTAAAAGCTAGGTATTGTAGAAAAGTCAAAAGCTAAAAAAGAACTGGACCAACATAAACACAACTCAAAACTTGCTAAAGGAGGCTTTCCAGCTTTCAGCCATGCGGATCACGAACCCAAATACCGTCAAACGGCCTAGCAATTAAATTGGCTATGTTTCTATGGATATCAACGGCTATCATTTCATATTGGCTATCGTTTTTTTTTCACAAATAGGAATGATAGCAGTATTGACTATGTTTCTGTAGATATCGACTGCTATCATTTCCTATTTTGTGAAAAACGATAACCAATTAAAATCTTCCGTGTTTCTCCCTGAAGATAAAATTTTATTTTTGGTGTGCCTTGAGACATTTTTTTTGGGTTTAGCCAAATTTGTTGTCAGCAACATACAAACATTAGCTGAGCATACACATGGGGGTGCGGCTCACGTGCTGGGGGCACAACACTTAGCGCGTGCAGGGGTGCCCTAGGAGCCGCCACGTGTCCCCCAAGTCCCCAAAAAATTCCGAAAAATTCAAAAAAAATACTTACAAAATTCAAAAAATTGTAAAAAAAATGTTTTTTAAGTATAAAAAGTATTTTTTGTAAGTACTTAAATTTTTTATTCGTACTTTTATTAAAAAGTATTTTTAAGTACTTAAAAATACTTTTTACAATTTTTTAGATTTTGTAAGTATTTTTTTGAATGTTTCGGAATTTTTTAGGACTTGGGGACACGTGGCGGCTCCTGGGGGCACCCTTGCACGCGCTAAGTGCTGTGCCCCCAACATCTGAGCCACACCCTACACATGGTGCTCCCATGATCATTTGTCCCAGGTGACCATGGAACTCTTTTTTGGGGCGGGATAACAGCCAAGGGCCTCGCATGCAGAGATGGTGTAAAATTGGCGTCCAACTAAGGTGATCAGTACACCGTAGTGACACATTCAGTAATCTCATAAATTCTGTGGAACACCCAAGCTGAGCATCGAGCGGCTATTCTACCTATCCTAACGGAAATCCAAAAGCTAAACAGAAAATTATCTCCTTTTAGACTCTAATTCAATTCCTAGAAAAAAAATGCCACAATCCATACGGGGCCTTGGATCGTGTTTATTAGGCGTGAAAATAGGAACTTGGCAGCACATCTTCTAGGTTTCAGCCAAGAATGCATCATCCTCTGTTCCGGGTTGTACTTGGTGCCGTTTATTTATCATTGCAGTGCCTGCATCGTAGGCTGTATTCCTTTCGAAGCAAATACAAAGGCGAAGCTTCTTTTGGTCGAAAAAACAACATTAGCGTCGAAAGTGGTCGATTAGCAAGCGTCGGCCGCGACCCATAGGCCATGGACCGAATGGCACAATGCCGGCCCAATCGCTCACCACGCTGCCTCGTCACCGACTCAACTCCGCACCAGGACAAGGAGGGAAAATTGTACATATACCTATAGTTAGTAAACACTTGTAAGTTTATCTTACACTTGAGTGGCCTTGTAATTTTGCCCCATACTTGACATGCCCCCATATTATTTTGCCCTATTGCCCATTTAGTTGTTATTTTAATTTCGTTTTTCATTTTTTGAGGCAGAAAATGACATTAAAAAAATATTTTTACTGCATTTTCTAAACCTTTTTGTGCATCTGTACACACAGCTAAGAGAGGAGGTTCACCAATTAAAGGGTTTTACTGTCATTTCTTGCCCCAAAAAATAAAAAACGAAATTAAAATAACAACTAAATGGGCAATGGGGCAAAATAATACGGGGGCATGTTAAGTATGGGGCAAAATTACAAGGCCACTCAAGTGTGAGGTAAACTTATAAGTGCCTACTAACTATAGGGTATATGTGCAATTTCCCCGGACAAGGAAGGCTCTAGCCCGAGAACGCCACCGCCGCGGCTCCACTTCCAGAACCCTCTCGCCGCCGCCGCCGCCCACCGCGTCTCGCCGCCGGGATCCAGGCATGACGACGCGCATCGCGCCGGGCGTGGGCGCGAACCTCCTCGGGCAGCACTCGGCGGAACGCAACCAGGACGCCACCACCTACGTCGGCAACCTCGACCCCCAGGTTAGGGGTTCCCCGACTCCCCTCCTGCTCCTCTGGTCCGTCTCTCTAGGTCACCGCCTACCTCTCCGACCGGGCTTCTCGCGTCCTGTAGCGTCGCCACGGGCAAAGCTTGCCTGGAAATTGTACCGCCTTTTGCGTGTGTCGCTCGGCTGTATTGCTCAGATGCTCGCGAATTTCTGCTTGATGCATAGTGTTCTGCCCTGCAGGTTGAATTAATTAGTCGTTGCTACTTTATCAAAGTTGCACCGTGCACCCATGTGCCAAGATTTGCATTCGAGTAGCACAAAACAAGTCGTGCGTGTCGACTAAGAAATTCACGCGTAGTGTCCCTGGTTAGCTGCACATCATGCATGATAGAAGCGTGGTTGGAGAAATCGGGCAGGTTTTCGTAGGTATTGCGTGTATATGTTCTGTACTCTGAAGGAAATATAAACCATGGTGTATGAAATTGAAACGAGCAAGATCCATGTTGCTGCTGCTTCATGTTGCTGTATGGGTGTTTACATCTAGGTAGCAATCACATTGCCTATTTGACAGTTACCCCCCCCCCCCCTCTGCGTTCTTTTTTACTTGACGTCCTATAATCCGTGTTAACCGCCATCAGGTTTAAAACTATCTAAATTGACTATATAAAAATTATGTGGATTTGTTGATAAAAATACTTTCATAATATTATAATTTTATCGGTACATTGTAATGTAAAGTTATAGAAAGTAATGGTCAAAGTCGCATTTTGAAAACCGTAAAAAGTAAAAAAATGTCAAGTAAAAAAGAACGGAGGGAGTGCCAGATTGGGTACATCATTCCCTCCTTTAGCACGAAATAATAAAGACATGAAGTTCTCTATGTTCTTATGAATGATTGTAACAACTCAATCATGCGCCTTCCATTCAGAAATTAAACCCACTATAGGAACTTTTGCTGTTTTCTTGTAGCGTACAAAACTACAAACGAATATTGTTTCCTTTGATATCATTATTGCCAGGCACTCATGCTGATATTTCTCCTTGTACTTGACAGGCCTCCGAGGAGCTACTATGGGAGTTGTTTGTCCAAGCTGGCCCTGTTGGTAAGTAGGAGTTTGCTCATCTTTTCTGAGAGTGAGGGTATGTGATATATTTTATATTTTTGTCTTGCCCTATAACAATATGGTTGATTCTTGTTGTAAAAGTATTTTTTTGGCATCCTGTTTATTCAATTTGTTTATTTTGGGTGCTGACTGCGGATGGTCTGTTTTAAACAGCCCCTTTTTCATATTCATAGAATAGAAGTTTCATATCAGATATCATCTGAATACATTATTATGAGATTGATTGATAAAGCCTCCTTTATTTCATTTCTAGTTAATGTCTATGTCCCAAAAGACAGAGTTACAAATCTACACCAGGGCTATGGATTCGTAGAATTCAGGAGCGAGGAAGATGCAGATTATGTAAGTCTATTATGGCATGAAGGCAGAATTCACCTTTTCCCTTCTACTTACCGTATCCAGATTCATTCAATTGGATAGATTTCTCTTAACTGTCTGCTTTTTGTAGGCTATTAAGATTTTGAACATGATCAAACTATATGGAAAGCCAATTAGAGTAAACAAGGTAAGTACATCTTTTGATCCCCAAGCCCCCTCACTCCTTCAGTACTTTTGTCTTGTATTTTTAATTGCAGCAGGTATGTAATAATACTACTTGAAAGAACATTCAGATCCCTTGAATGTTGAATTTCATGACAGAATACTTGATTGTTTAATCTAAGTTACTTAATGATTAGGATGATACTTCTTCAGAACATCAACAGATTAGATACCAATTTTCCCCTTTTTTGGGGGGTGAGCTTTCTGTTTTCTTTTTAAGTTTCCTTCATTGTATTTAGTCATCATGAATTTGACTAATCATAAAATTAGCATTTGAATATCACATGGACCTAAAATGATTATGTTATCTCATTCCAGGCTTCCCAAGACAAGAAGAGCTTGGATGTAGGAGCAAATCTTTTTATTGGCAATCTTGATCCGGTGAAAGCCTAAAGCCTATTTCTTTGATTAATTACTCATTTTCACATTAAGTGGCTAATGGTTTTGAGTTTGCTTTGTCAACAGGATGTTGATGAGAAGCTCCTCTATGATACCTTCAGTGCATTTGGAGTGATTGTGACCAATCCTAAGGTGCCACTCATGAAAACTTTTCACTGCATGTGACTAGGCACTTACAAAAATTTATGAATTTTGCTAATGATCTAGCCATACATTAGTATCTGTTTTGATGAGCATTAGTCCATTATGAAATATGAACTAAGAAGCAAACTCCGATTTTGTGCTTAAGTTACCTATTATCACTAAATTTAGTCGTCATAGTTCATCTACTTTATAGTGTGCCCTGCTTCAGCAGAACACTTTTCTAACAATATCTAGTTAATTTCGAATTAAAAAGAACCTATTGGCTCCCAGCACTATTCCTTTCATGTGTACCATGATACGCCAGAGATTAAATGAGTTTCTGCTCCCTTTCCCCTTCACATAGTGCACAGAAATGCTCTTCTGTGTGTTCTTAAGATCAATCCACCCTGCCTACTTTCTTCAAACTACAATAAAATGATTGTCAGATGTTTTTTACATGTAATACCTCAGCATTATACCCTGTCTGTCCTTGTCTGAATTCTAGTGGTCACATACAGTAAGCTTATTAAATCTTCCTTTGGTTTTTTTCAAGATAATGCGAGACCCTGAAACTGGAAATTCGCGAGGTTTTGGCTTTGTGAGCTATGACTCCTTTGAATCATCTGATCAAGCAATAGAGGTACCATGATTGTCACAATAATGCTCTATATTTCAGCTTCTTGTGGGTCTAGCATATGTTTCTACTGTTATTTTGTCTGCTATAATATCCCAGGCCATGAACAACCAACATTTATGTAACCGGCCAATCACTGTATCTTATGCTTACAAGAAGGACACGAAAGGAGAGCGCCACGGCACACCAGCAGGTATTGTGTTTCAAATTTCTGTTGAGCTATTTGGTTCCTTGGCCACCAACATAGGAGTGACCTCACTTTAGTCAATATTCACTTCCTGGAAAAGGATCTCAATGTTGACTCTCTAGTCTTGGCTTTGGCATATATGTATTCTTGATCTGGAAGTGGTATACTTCCCAGAAATTCCCATCTTTGCGCATTGATATTTTAGGGCTAAAATTTTATTCGAAATTTTTTTTGGGTTTGAATTTTGGGCCTGGTATCTTCAACCTTAGGATTTCCTTTCAGCGTATTACAATTTAGTGGATATGATGATAATATGTGTTGCAATTTTCACTAGAGGTATTGAACTACCATATATGTTCATTCACTATCTATATGACATGAAAGATATCTTTGGGCCTGTTCTTTTTGGCTGCGGCTGATGGTTTTTGGCTGCGGCTTATGACTTTTAGGCTGTTTATGCGAGAGATTACGGAGTAACAGAAATTCACATACAGTTTTTGGCGATATAAATGAAATCAGTAAAGTATGTACTACAATTAACTAGTAGATCCTATCTTAAAAAGATACTCCGTTTAAGGAGCTAGTTACTGTAGAAAAGCCGAAAAGCAGCTTTTAGAAGCTGAAAAGAACACCCCCTTTGCTCTTATCACTGTTGCAGCCTATACTATAGGGGGCTGTCTACATGTAAATTTGTTTATTAAGTTGTGCTTTACTTTCTAAAGTATCTTCACATGTATTCTTATCAAATCCATTTTTGTCTATTGACAGAGAGATTGCTGGCAGCCAACAACCCAGGATCTCAGAAGCATAGGCCGCACACAATGTTTGCCAGTGGTCCACCGACCCAAGGGCTTGCAAATGGAATTGGTGCACCTGTGCCACGACCTTTTGCTAACGGGACAGTCCAGGGACAGATTCAACACGTTCGACCGCCGCCGCCACCACCTGTTGGACAATTCCCTCCAATGCAGATGCATGGGCAGCCTGCTTGGCCTGCTCCTCCACAGACTGCACAAGTACCACCCCCTATGCCACCGCAACTTCAGTACAGGCTTCCAGTGAGGCCACCACCGCCAAATACGATGCACCCTCCTCATGGCATGGTTAGGCCGCCACCTCCTCCTTCCAATATGCAAGCTCCACCTATGTGGAGGCCACCCCCACCACCACAAGCTGGTGGAATGCCACTGCCTCCTATGTCCATGCCGCCTCCACCGCCACCACCTTCTGGCTAAAAATATGCAGGGGAAGGCTCCACTGGGTCAATATGGCACACGCTGTAACTGTAGGCTGAGGATGTTGGCGCCTTCCATACTGCCATACATCGCTATGTAACTTGCAAACACTAGGAGAATATCAGAATTAAGAGGGTTTAGCTGACACAAACTCTCGAGATTAACAGTTATTGGTATTCTGTTGAAGATGCATGAATTTTGTGATTATATGTACCCTTTTGCGGTTTCTCTGTTTAGGACAGATTTGAATTGTTATCCATGTTCTTTCATTATTGAATTATTATTCGCAGAAAATTGTATTTGTAAACCAAGTCCTTTGTGGTAGAAATTGCAGTCTTAACTTTGGGCTCATCTGCCTCCAACACAAAAAAAAGAGAGCACTTCGAGCTCATCAATCATGGCAACCATTTGTTGTTCCCAAAGAATTTTTTTGCTAAATTTTGCGAAGGTATCCCTGTCGATACCCAATAATTTCCCAAATTCTCCACCAAAGCCTGTTGTGACTCATATTTTGTGAGTAGAAATCCTGTTGCAAAAATCTTGTCAAAACACTTGCAAAACGAAAAGAAAGACTAATGACGCCTAGTGAATGTGTCTGTATACCTTAAATTTAGCCGATCTAGAATCCTCTATAAAACCACAATATCATTTTCTGGATTAGTAAATACTGCTCATATATACATAACTGAATCATTTCACACAGAACGTAATCTAAACTATATATTAATATTACAATATCAGAGTTTCAATGGACCGCATTGGGTCAAGTTTACAATAAAACCATCGAGGCCAAATGATATGTTACATAAATTGCAGAAGCGTAACAGAAGCAACGAGGGGAGGGCACAATTCGTCTAAGACAGGCAACTGGAGAAGACTTGTGTACAACCAATATTAACCAAAAACTAAGTATTGTGCACACAAATACCATCTTAGTTGACTACGGCGAGGCCTAGTCTACTAGATCCTAACTAAACTTCGCCATCTTCATCACCATCAGCTCGTCGTAGTATGCATACTACCCTTGGTCCACGGTTCTAAGGATTTTGTGAGCGAGTGTGAGCACGCAACAGCGCTGCACAAACTGACACACAGAATACAATATTTATATACGCAAGGTTTACCAAGGAGGGCTCGAGTTCTTTTAGTTGCTAAAGCCAACAAAATCAGATTTCCTAAGATTTAGCATTTTAACTAAATCAGATTTATCTTAAGTGTGTGAAAGATTGTAATATTAGTAGTAGTACAGATTTCATCCACATTACATGCCTACCTGTACCATATGCTAGATTTCCAAAGTTAGATCTGCTTATCATTATCACTGAGAACGACGCCCAAGGCAACACAATTCAGGCTTCAATTGCCCAACACTTTTCATTCTACTTACAAAGTTTTTCAGTGAGCACGACTGTTCGAACATTTCACACTCTGCAAAGTTTATGCACTTTACCCACAAAACATAACGAACTTGTTATATTCTACATGTTTTCCTTAGACATGCAAATTAAGAAGTCACCACAGATCTTTACAATGCATATCCCCAGTGAGGCTACACCCGCAATGGTTTCCACCGTGTGGGGTATGACAACCCCTCCATAAGCCCCTTCTTGCCCATCATGCCAAAGGCCTTCTCTTCTGCACGTGTTCACACCTATGGCGCATCTTACGCTGGGTCGATGCAAATTAGTTGGTCAGGTCATACCCATTATAAACTTATGGTTGCATTCTTTAGGAGGACCTTACAAGATTCAATCATTAAAGTTATCTGAGTGGTTCTACCACAATACAACACTCTTTTGCATCTATTGCACCAAGCTCTCTTACCATCTACATAGATTTTTAAGCAAGTTAAGACTTTTGGGAACACAAAATAATAGAGTTCAACATACCAACCACTTTCCCCTAGTAACTGCCCAAACCAAGTTTAAATGTATGAAATGACACAATCACTTTTTCCGTGGTGTCCGGAGACTTGCCGGTCTCAACTAGATTACGTTGAGATAAGCCCGAACAAATCGGGCCGGCTCCACAAATTAAGCCAAAACACCTCGAATCCATTAGTGGTAGCTCTTTTCAGCTCCGAGTAGGTGAGCTCCAACCTTCACAACCGCCCACACAGGGTCCGGTCTAACCACTAGGTCCGGTCAGACCGCCACACAGGACCGGTCAAACTGCTCTCAGAAAATCAATGGAGTCCCTCTCTAAAAAAAACGTACCGCGCGAAGGAGTGGTAGTTCCGCCAGGCCGATCAGACCGCTATCATAATGCCGGTCGGACCGTTGGGCATATGCCGGTCTGACCGCCGGCATAAGGCTGGTTTGACCGCTGGTATGAGGCCGGTCTGACCACCGTTATCGGGCCAGTCTGACCGCTTACATAGTCAGACTACCTTGGCCCGGTTTAAACTGATATTGCCGGTCTGACCGCATGAATAAAGCCGGTCAGACCGCATGAATAAAGCCGGTCAGACCGCCACTTTGAACATGGTTTCTGAAGCTTAGAATATTTTGCATATTTCTCAGCCACCTTGCACAAAAAGCATTGCAAGATATAGAAATATACATCTAAGATTAACATGTGACTTCCAATAAATCATAGAACATATCCTCAAGTATATTTTGGAATCACATCACCGGAAACGACATGAACTTAACCAAATTCAAATTTGCCTTTTCAAACTTAGGTCACATGTAGCAACAACATTTGCATGAGCTACAATCATTTGAGAGACACATCTCAAATATTAGTATCATGCCTCAAGGAAGGAAAATAACATGGACTTTGACATGTTACAAAACACATTTGCAAACATTAAGTCACATGTCACAAAGGTGGCGTGGAGGCCGCCGGCGACGGCCTCGTTGCTGCGGGCGAGGCCGCACCCACCTGGCTCTTGGCAACCACCTGTCGGAGGTGCTCCTCCAACTCCACAGCGTGCCGATGGGCCGCCTCCGCTTGGCCTCTTCTCCCATAGCCACCGCGCCTACACTGCTGTTTTCGTGCTTTTCTACAATGCTTGTTATAGTACATACCATATATCGGCACGTCATTAACTTGTTACATAAATCTTATTGTGTAACTGCTACACAATAAAATTTCTCCTTTCTAGGGCCTGGTTTGGCGACCGATGGCCGTTGGGTGGTACTGCCGTACTGCATTCAAAAAGACGAACCCAAAGGCTAAGAGTTTGGTAAAGGGCTTCTACGTGGGCCCACTGTCAATGATTGCCATTTGACGTATGGTCCGAGATATTTCTCCCCCATCCCCCGTACACTGCTAAAGGGAAAGCAACTCCAGTCCTACAACTCGATTCCAACCAACAGAAACCAGATACGGTGACGTGTCACTAACGCGTGCTGGCGTGGCGTCAACGTGGACAGCTTACTGCTCAATGCAAGTATGAAGAAAAAGTGAAAGGGAAACAAAGAGAGAGGGTGCCGGCGTTCTGGGTGAGCTGGTCAACGAGCGCCGACGACTTGGGGTCGACGTTGGACGCCTTCTGATACATGGCCTCCAGCCCCTCGCCGGACGGCACGAAGAAGGCGCCGTTCACCATCATGTCGCCCTTCGTCCGCCAGTTCCACCCCGCCGACTGCCCCTCCGCCGTGTCCACCCGCTTCGTCACCTGCCATCGCCGATTATTACTCTACACCGTCACAGTTCACTTGTTCGTTCAATCACGTACGCAAGGACAAAAGAAGAGATTATTGTCCATCGCTACATTCTGCTGGGGCCCACTGTCAGTGTCAGCTGTTGCCATAACTGGAGGCATACACGCGCCTTGGATGCTCCAAATTATCCCCTGGCTCGCTGGACCCAAACTGTGGAAACATGATGATGCAATGTATTGTGTTCAAAGATATGAAGACGCCCCCAAACATTCACCAAAGAATGAACATTTCACGGCGCCATTACCACGACCCGGGGAAAAATATATCGGATTGAAAATTTTATTAGATGGTAGCAATAGAAGCGGCAACCAATGGTTACCGGATTTTTTTAACCAAAAATTTGAATTAAAATTTCGAAATTTGATTATTATTATTGTTTTGATAAAAATAAGATGAATCTAAAATTTGTGACTGATTTAACATTTTATCGGAGTGCGCCGGTAACGGTGAAATTTCGGCGATAGACTTCTCCCCGCTACTAACCATTGCCCTTTTCACTCTGATTAAAAAAAGGTAAGAAATCAACAGAAAATATCTAAAAACGGTTAAAATGAGTCTCGCTTTTACAGCCCAATTCTGAGTTGGAGCTTGGAAACACACACAAAGAAAGACATGAAAGAATTGGACAGTGGTCTGTTATTTCTAGGTTCTTTAGGATCTCCTAGGTTAGATCTAGCGGGGTCTTTTCTCTAGGGTTCGAGTTCTTGAGAGATACACTGAGAGGGGTTGGGGTACTAACCGTCGGACGGCGTGGAGGAGGAGGAGGCCATCTCAGGTTCGGCGGTGAAGATCTGCGCACGGGCAGCGACGGTCGGGGAAGAGGTTCTGGGCTCCTCTGCGGCGTGTCCCGGGCGGCGGTGTCCCCCTGGCGGCGGTGAACGGCGGCGGTGGTGCTTCCCGTCGGCTCAGCGCCCCCTCAACAGATCGGTCTTAGGGTTTGTCGGTGGGGTGACGGCGGCGCGGTCAACCTCGTGATGCGTGCCGCCCGGCCCCCACCTCTGTATTTATAGCGCTGGCGACAGGGGCCCACCAGCCAAACGGGCTGGGCGCCCCCGATCAGGGCGCGGTCAAGGGCTGGGCTTTGGCCGTTGGGCCAAAGCCCTGAGATCACTCTAACATTCTCCCCCTTGATCTCAGTCTATACTTTATCTTTTAATTACTTTTGACTTTACACATTCCATCACAGATTAGTGCATAGAACATGTCTCATCGTCACGGTCAATCGCCGATAGATTCAACAGTTACAATACACCTCTCTGTTCTGAAACAGTTACTTTAATCTTTGGGCCATCTTTTAGTCCAGGATCATAGGCTTTCCCTTAAACCCATGCCGGCTACATGTTCTCTGAACACGTTGGGTGGTAAGCCTTTGGTAAGCGGATCCGCTAACATCTTTGCGGTACTTATGTGCTCAAGACTTATAATTTGATCCCGAACTTTATCTTTCACAACATAGTACTTTATGTCAATGTGTTTGGCAGCACCACTTGACTTATTGTTGTGGGCATACGTTACTGCGGGTTCGTTATCGCAGTACAACTTAAGTGGTCTATTGATGTCGTCAACCACTTTTAAACCGGGTATGAACTTCTTTAGCCAGTTCACCTGCCCCGTAGCCTCATAACATGCTACAAACTCGGCATACATTGTGGACGATGTAGTGACGGTTTGTTTTGAGCTTTTCCACGATATAGTTCCTTTAGCGAGAGTGAACACATATCCGGATGTAGACTTTCTATCATCTCCCGCAAAATCAGAATCTGTATACCCCACTATATGGAGTGAATCTGATCTTCTGTATGTCATCATGAGGCCTTTTGTTCCTTGCAAATAACGCAAGACTTTCTTTATCAATTTCCAATGTTCTATTCCAGGATTGCTCTGGAATCTGCCAAGTAACCCGGTAACAAATGCTAAGTCAGCGCGTGTGCACACTTGAGCATACTGTAAGCTTCCGACAGCTGAAGCATATGGAACCGCTTTCATTTGATCGATCTCATACTGGTTCCTGGGGCATTGAAAATCCCCATATCTGTCGCCCTTGACTATAGGTGCAGGTGATGGACTACATTTATGCATACCAAATTTCTTTAAGACTTTCTCTATGTATGCCTTTTGTGACAGTCCCAATACCCCTTTGTTTCTATCTCGGTGAATTTCAATCCCTAGAACGAATGAAGCTTCACCAAGATCTTTCATATCGAAGTTTGAGGACAAAAACTTCTTTGTTTCCAGTAGCAGACTAACATCACTACTAGCTAGTAGGATATCATCCACATACAGGATTAGGAAGATAAACTTCCCATCTTTAAACTTTGCATAAACACAGTTGTCCTCAACATTCTCTTTAAACCCAAATTTTCTTATTGTACTGTCAAACTTCAAGTACCACTGTCTTGAAGCTTGCTTTAACCCATAAATCGATTTCTTTAGGCGGCATCCCATTCTCTCATTTCCTTCCACAACAAAACCTTTCGGTTGTGCCATGTAAACATTTTCCTCCAAATCCCCATTAAGAAATGCCGTCTTTACATCCATCTGATGTAACTCTAAATCATAATGTGCTACTAATGCCATTATGATTCTGAAGGAATCTTTACATGAGACTGGAGAAAATGTCTCATTGTAATCAATCCCTTCTCTTTGCGTAAAGTCTTTTGCCACAAGTCGCGCTTTATATCTTTCTACATTCCCTTGGGAGTCATGTTTAGTCTTGTAGACCCATTTACAGCCTACTGTTTTGGCTCCTTTAGGAATAATTTTCAAGTCCCAGACTTTATTAGTCTTCATGGACCTCATCTCCTCTTCCATGGCCTCAAGCCATTTTGAGGAATTTTCGCTTCTCATGGCTTCTTCAAATGAGGTGGGATCATCCTCCATTTGAAATTCCTCTGTATGATAAATCTGATAATCATCAGAAATAGCTGATCTTCTTACTCTTTGAGACCTCCTCGGAGCCTCCTCATTTGGTACATCTACTGTTTGAGGCTGCTGTTGCTCCCCCTCATCTGTGGCAATAGGTTCTATATGATCCTGAAGAACAGGTTCTTCATTCTCATTCATTGTTGCCACGGGAGGAACAATAACAGGTGCTGGCACCACGGTGTCTTGCACCGTCGGTGCAGCGACAGCAAGTAGTGTGAAGAATGGCTCTTGAATCATCGGAGTGGGCGCAAACACCCGCTTCTCTTCAAGATCAATCTCTCGAGCTACCATGCTCCCCCTCATCATTTCATCCTCTAAGAAGACAGCATGTCTCGTTTCTACAAACTTTGTATATCTGTCTGGACAGTAGAAACGATAACCTTTTGACTTTTCAGGGTAGCCAATGAAATGGCAACTTACTGTTTTGGGATCAAGTTTCCCAAGGTTTGGGTTAAATACTTTAGCCTCAGCAGGACTCCCCCACACACGTAAGTGGTTTAGTGAGGGAACTCTTCCTGTCCATAACTCGTACGGTGTTTTGGGCACCGACTTACTAGGCACTCTGTTGAGAATATGAATGGCGGTTTTCAACGCCTCCATCCACAAACTCAATGGGAGTGTGGAGTGGCTCATCATACTTCGCACCATATCCATCAGGGTACGGTTGCGTCTTTCAGCTACTCCATTTTGCTGAGCTTCGCCCGGCATAGAATACTGGGCTACTATTCTATTTTCCTGTAAAAACCTCGCAAAAGGTCCAGGAACTTGTCCATATGGGGTATGTCGACCGTAGTACTCCCCCCCACGATCAGATCGGACTATCTTAATCTTTAAATCGTGTTGGTTTTCAATTTCAGCCTTAAATATCTTGAATTTATCCAAGACTTCATTTCTTTCTTTGATTGGATAAATATATCCATAACGGGAGTAATCATCTGTGAATGTTATGAACGAGTCATATCCATCCACACTTTTCACAGGAAAAGGACCACAAATATCTGTGTGAATAATTTGTAGAACTCCTGTGCTTCTTTTAGCGTCTTTCTTTATTTTCTTTACATATTTTCCTTTAATGCATTCTCTGCATTGTTCTAAGTCTGAGAACTCTAATGGAGGAAGAATATCATTCTTTACTAGTCTTTCTATTCTCCCCCTCGAAATATGGCCTAAACGACAGTGCCATAATTTCGACGACTCATCTAGAGTTCTCTTTCGTTTTCTGTTTACATTTGTAGACGAGGATTCAATCACTTTCTCGCACGCAACGTTCTCATTATCGCATACGACATTCACATCATCACACAATGATAACAAATAAAGCTCATTCTGTAATATGGCAATACCAACACATTCTTTATTAAACATTATTTCGCACTTGCCATTTCCAAAATTGCAATCATAACCATCTTTGTCCAAATTTGACACACTAATCAAATTCCTCTGTAAAGAGGGTACAAAAAGGACATCTCTAAGTAAAAGAGTGGAGCCATTAGCTAATTCTAATGAAAGATCGCCAACGGCTTCAACTTCAACTTCGACTCCATTTGCAACTTTAATGCATCTTTCTTTTCTTTGCGTAGTCCTCGTCGAACGGAATCCCTGTAATGAATTAGCAACATGAACAGTTGCTCCTGAGTCAATCCACCAAGTGGATTTCGAATATTTCACATACAGGCATTCATTAATAAAGGTAATAATGTTCTCACCTTTCTTAGCCATTATCATCTTTAAGTAGTCAGGACAATCCTTCTTGTAGTGTCCCGTCTTCTTGCAGTGAAGGCACTGGTCTTTGTCTACAGCAAATTTATTCTGTTGAGGCTGATGTACAGAGGTTTTGCCCTTGTTCTTTGAGAAGGGGTTACTGTTGTAATTCTTTTTCTTGTTTTCCCTCACAAAGTTGATAGCACCACCATGTGAGGATTTGATTCTTTCCTCCTCTTGCACGCACATAGCTATGCACTTTTCCATGTCCCATTTCTCGGGCTGCATATTATAGTTGACAACAAAGGTGTCAAACTCTTTTGGCAAAGAAGCAAAAACCAAATGAATAAGGAACTCATCCTTGAGAGCCAAATCCATCGGTTTCAGTTTAGATGCCAAGTTGCTCATTCTAAGAATGTGCTCTCTTATGCCATTGCCACCGCCAGAATACCTCTCTGTTACCAGCTGCTTAATCAGCTGTGTAGCATAAGTCTTTGAAGAGCCAGTGAACTGACTCTTTATTTTATCAAGGTATTCAGTGACAGTGTCACACTCTGCAATTGAGCCCAGAATAGCAGGCTCAATTGTGTTCTTTATCACAGCCATACATTTCTTGTTGGCTGTGGTCCATTTCTTATGATCAAGGTCATAAGACATCTGTAAGGGAGCATGATCCCTCTGTCTTTTCTGCCATGCAGTGTCATCCTCATTCTGTTCCCTCACTGGCGCCAAAGGCTCAGTGGGACGTGCTGTAGTGAGGACCCAGTCCACCTCAGCCAAGATAAAAGCTAAATCTAACTTTTTCTTCCACTCTCCATAATTATCACCTTTGAGAGTGGGGATTTCTCTAATACAACTCATTAAGTTGTATCCTCCTGAAAAAATATTTCAAATACAGTGAGAACGTAACATCAAAATCATATGCCTTATTTCCAACGTTGGTCAAAAATACGACATACAATTTAAAAACAATTCTATCATACATTAAATCTACATCACCGTTGGGCAGAAATAGAAATAATGCATGAAATCAACATTAAAAAATTTATAATACTGATATTAACAACGTTGGTCAGAAAATAACAATATTATAAATCTCTGGGAATTTTAATCTATTTTTCCAAAATTAAATTCTCCCGTTGGTTCGAATTTAATAATTAAAACAATCAATATTAACTTTTGCAGCGGAAACATGAAATTATTCAAAATTAATTCAATATTCAGAAGCATTATACAGTACACAACAATCTCTGGAAAAATTAACACGTTGGTGCAAAAATTTCCAGAAATTTTGGTTCAATATTCATTCAAATACACTCAAAATAGCTTCTGAAAAACAATAAATCCAATTTTCGGGATTTTACTGTGCAAATAGGCATTTCGGCCTGTTCGGCCTGGCCCACGGCCCACGGCGGCCTGCCCGCGCGGGCGAGCGCTCGCGGCCTGCCTCGCCCACGCGCGGCCCACTCGGCCTGCTCCGCCCGGCCTCACGCGTGCGGCCCGCGCTAAACAGCCAGCCCATTTGCCCCGCGCCAGGCCAACAAGCCGTCGGCCCAACCCGCAGCCCCGCCCCTCATCTCGGCCGTTGATCAGATCGGACGGCCGGGAGGATTTTTCGCTCGATCAAAAGGGGGGCGTCGGCCGCTGGCTCCCCAAACCCTAACCCTAGTTTCTCCTCCTCTCCACCCGGGAAAAAGGGAGCGGCGACCCGCAGCGGCGGCTAGCTCGCGCGACGCCCGCGCAGGCCGGAGGCGGCCCCGACGGCGGCCCCGAGCAAGGCGGCGGCGCTCCATCGGCGAAGCAGCAACGCGCGGGCGACGGCGCGCTCATGAGGAGGCTGCGGGGCGGGGCGCAAGGCGCGGCCGCACGGCGCACGCGACGACGGCGCCAACCGGAGCGACAGCGCGCGGCGGCGGCGCGGCGGCGGCGGCGGGCGGCGCAACCGGTAAGCCCCGATCCCCTTCTCCTTTTCTTTTTTTTTGCCATTTTTCTAGGGTTAGGAGGGGGGCTCTGTTCTTTTCTATTTCCCGTCTAGATCTACCACTAGGGTGCTCTGATACCAATGTTATTTCTAGGTTCTTTAGGATCTCCTAGGTTAGATCTAGCGGGGTCTTTTCTCTAGGGTTCGAGTTCTTGAGAGATACACTGAGAGGGGTTGGGGTACTAACCGTCGGACGTCGTGGAGGAGGAGGAGGCCATCTCAGGTTCGGCGGTGAAGATCTGCGCACGGGCAGCGACGGTCGGGGAAGAGGTTCTGGGCTCCTCTGCGGCGTGTCCCGGGCGGCGGTGTCCCCCTGGCGGCGGTGAACGGCGGCGGTGGTGCTTCCCGTCGGCTCAGCGCCCCCTCAACAGATCGGTCTTAGGGTTTGTCGGTGGGGTGACGGCGGCGCGGTCAACCTCGTGATGCGTGCCGCCCGGCCCCCACCTCTGTATTTATAGCGCTGGCGACAGGGGCCCACCAGCCAAACGGGCTGGGCGCCCCCGATCAGGGCGCGGTCAAGGGCTGGGCTTTGGCCGTTGGGCCAAAGCCCTGAGATCACTCTAACATGGTCACGGTACTTAACCACTGCGCGGTACACGCACACTTACATTTGTGAAATCCAAACGAAGCAACGGAAGTTGACACCGAGGGAGGCAAGCCAATCCAAAAAAGATGTATCATGTACGCAATGCTGTGCTATGCTCAGTTGCTCACCACGCAAAAAGAACAGAGCAAACCAACCCAAAACCAGCAGCAAGAACAAGAAACACAAGAACCCACCCAAGAACACGGCACGGCAAGGGAGAGAGAGAAAGGGAGCTCACCTCCTTGGCGTTGGGGTCGGCGGGGGCGATGTAGCGGTTGTCCTGGCTGTTGATGGTGGGGCTGGCGCTGCCGCCGATGGCATACATCTCCCAGGCCGTGTAGTCGTTGTTGACGATGTGGAAGTATCCGCGGCGGCACCGGGGCATCCGCTGCACGAGCTGCATGCCCAAGTGGTTGAAGGCGACGGTGACCTGCATCGCCGAGTCCGGGAGGTAGTCGTCGCTGTGGCCCAGAAGCATCGCCTCGTTGTGGTGGGATAAGTAGCTGTTGGACACGGTGATGGCCGTGGAGCCCATGATGGTGTCCAGTAGCCCATCCGCGCACTGGGACAGCGCGCAGTGGTCCACGGTCCACCAACACGTCGCGGGCGGAGTAGAGCGAGATGCCGTCGCCGGTCGGCCGCGTCCGCCACCCGTAGTGAGTCGGCGAGGAGCGGACGTTGGCGTTGCCGGCGGGGACGCAGTCGTGGACACATGGGCAGATCCAATGGTATTCCTGGGTATTCCCGGGAATACCCAACTTTTTTGGTGTAATCTGTAGTATATATGTATGTATACTTATATATATAAATGTATAATGATGTATTCTGTGATATTTTCGCTATTCTAGCCTACTAGCACCAATTTAAGAAGCCTATAAACACAGAATTGCTTATTTGCATGACTTCATTCAGTCCTATTGATTCATTTGCTGCTTTTGACAAAGACAAATTGGTTAAGCTTGCTGGATTTTATCCTAAGGATTTCTCAATCTTCCTCCTCAACTCAATTTGTACATTACTGATATGCGCACTGATGAAAGGTTTAGAAATGTGAGAAGTCTTGCTGAGCTTTCCATTAAGCTTGTTGAAACAAAGAAGCATCTTAAACATGAAGTTGTTTACAGGCTTCTCAAATTGGTGCTAGTGCTTTCAGTAGCAACTGCAAGTGTTGAAAGAGTCTTTTCTGTCATGAATTATGTGAAGAACAAATTGAGAAATAAGATTGGGGATCAATACTTGAATGATTGTTTGGTTACATTTATTGAGCGGGAGTTCTTTCTACAAGTTAAGGACAAAGACATCATCAACCGCTTCCAAGCCATGAAGAATTGCAAGGTTAAAGCAACATTATAGTATTTTGTAAGTTCTCTTTATTACTTATTAATTTGTTTCATGCATATTTTAGAGCGGAACAATTTGTTATTTGACTATTTTTGTGACTTTAATTATCGATAACGTACTACTCTGAACTATATTTTAAATATATGAATTGGATTTTTTTATGTGGGAATGGGAATACCCAAAGTCGAAATCCTGGCTCCGCCACTGCGTGGACATGCACGTTGTGGATGATGATGTTGGACACATACTGCAGCGTGATGCAGGCGCCGCCTGTACACCGGCCCGCCCTTGCCGCCCATCGCGTTGCTGCCGAACCCGATGCCGCAGTCCGCCAGCCGCTGCCGGTCCTGCCGCCAGTCTGTCCCCGCGCACCGCCAGCAGTCGACGATGGGGTTGCCCGTCATGCACCCGCCGCCGCCGCCCGCCTCCTGCATCCGCCTCCGCGACGTCTCCACCTTGCTACCCATGCCAAGAACCCACCGCCAGTGCAGATTTACAACGCCAAATGCTCAAAAGGATAAAAAATTTGCTGCACCAAGAACTCAAATACCGGGCATTTACGGCGCTACATTGCGGGAATTCGACGGAGAAGGCAACGTACCTGTGGAAGTCGGCGACGACGGCGGCGGGGTCGGGGAGCGAGGAGTTGAGCAGGGGGAGAAGGGAGGCCGTGGCGGTGAGCGGGAGGAGGGGGAAGTGGATAATGTGGGTGGATTTGTGAGGGGATTGGAGTGGAGATGCAGTGGGTTTTATAGCAATGCAGGAGACTGGCAGCCAAGTGAGCGGCAGCGGGGACTAGGAATTGGAGCTTGGGCTGAAGCTCTC
The DNA here is from genome assembly GCA_017311315.1 of Dendrocalamus latiflorus. Lineage (NCBI taxonomy): Eukaryota > Viridiplantae > Streptophyta > Magnoliopsida > Poales > Poaceae > Dendrocalamus > Dendrocalamus latiflorus. The sequence continues at coordinate 22,736,239 of CM029667.1, forward strand.
GAGATTTGGAGTTTTTTTTTTGATATGGAAGCACTTGTCTTCCATTAACCGTTGGCTCTAGGCGAATCGCCAGAGACCAGGGCAGTAACAAATTCGGGGACTTGGTTCATAAACACCGCTGAACCCGAGCAAACAGCGCTCGTCCCATACAGAGCTAGACAGTCAGCCACTTTGTTGCATGATCTCGGACAAGCCCGGACCACACATTGCACAAACGACTCCTTAATAACCTTTCTGATCTGACAGAACAGCCTCCCATCGACACTCCTATCCATCTCTGTTGAGGTCAGGCCTTTCTGCAAAGTTGTTGCATCTGTTTCAAGGATAATTCGACTCATTCCCAATTCCGCAACTCGACGTAGGCTCATCAGCGCTGCCTGAGCTTCGGCCTGCAAAGGACTCGATACTCACTCCAATTTTCCACAACCCCCTCCAGGAACTCCCCGTCATTATTGCGAGCAACAAAGCCCCATCCGCCTTCTTGTGTACTGACCCTGAAAGATGCATCCACATTGATCTTGTACATGTCCTCCGGTGGGGGTTCCCATTTTAGCGCGCCCTTCACTCCCTTCTGGCTCTTTGTTTTTTTGAGCTTGTCAAAATCCTTTACATAGTAGTTGATCAGTGAAACAATTTCTGGACCCGAAGCTCTTCTTTCTCCTGCACTGACTTTGTTTCTAGCTGACCACCATCGCCAAAGCAATACCCAGACCCGCAACTGAGTTCCCGTATCGAGACTCCAGATTGTCTTCACTGTTTCCTTTGCCGTTGTACAACTTACAAGCCTAGATCGCTCCTGCTCCAAATTCATCAAGCGCCAGCATTCCTTTACTCCTTTGCACTTCAGAAATAGGTGGCCACAGTCCTCATCGGCTCTATTGCACATCGGGCATAAGGTTTCACGTTTAAAACCCCTCCGTGCTATGTTCCTCCCTACTGGCAAACTGTTATGTGCAAAACGCCACACAAACATTCTGACTTTATTTGGAGCTTCAAGCCGCCATATCCTCTTCCAATCGAAATTCGCGCCGTCATCCTGATTCAGCCCGGACCCAGAGGCGTCTCTTGCTTTTTCGTGTTCCCTCCTCCTCACTGCCACCTTATAGGCTGATCGGACCGAGAAAACCCCTTTTGGATCAAACTGCCATGCTGGCCAATCATCACTATCTGCATCCGCTTGTAGGGCTAGAATGGTTTTTGCATCCGACTCCCAGAAAATGTCATTTACCAAACCCTCATCCCAAGATCCAGTGGCCGGGTTCATGAGCTCGGACACCCGTGTCAACACAGAGGCACCTCTGGGGGTCACTATTCTGCGGGTGATACCAGCGGGGATCCAAGGGTCAGACCAAATCTGAAGCGAATTACCATTGCCTACCCGCCAAACCACTCCCTCTTTAAGCAGATGTGCTCCCTGCAGAATACTTCTCCAAGTATAAGAGATGCCCTCTCTTGCTCTACATTGCAAAATGTTACAATTTGAGAAATATTTGGCCTTTAGAACTTGACTGCAAAGAGATTCCGGATTTGTCAGGATTCTCCACGCCTGTCGAGCAAGCATGGCTAGGTTAAAAAGATGCAAGTCACGAAACCCCAGGCCCCCCTCCTTTTTTGGTAAAGTCAGCTTATCCCAGCCTAGCCAGTGTATTTTGTTCTCTTTGTCATTCTGGTTCCACCACCACCGTCCTATCATGGAGTTTAGTTCATCACACAGACCTTTCGTCAGATCAAAACACGACATGGCATATGTTGGAATTGCTTGGGCCACCGCCTTGATTAGTACCTCCTTTCCTGCCTTTGATAACAGCTTTTCTTACCACCCCTGTATCCGCCCCCAGACCTTCCTTTTAATATACCCAAAGGCTGTCTTACGTGATTTGCCAATCGAGACAGGGAGCCCTAGGTACTTCTCATTTTTTGCTTCCTGTGAGATGCGGAGTTCAGTCCTGACTTGGTTTTTGTCTGCTTGGCTTGTGTTCGGGCTGAACAGTACAGATGATTTATCCCTGTTTATCACTTGACCTGATGCTCTCTCATACACATCTAGGATCCTTTGTAATTCTCTAGCATCCTCCATCTGTGCACGCATCAAGATAAGGGAATCGTCAGCAAAGAACAAGTGGTTTATTCGTGGCGCCTCCCTACAGACTCTGATCCCCTCAATCTTCCCCTCCTCCTCCGCTTTCTGAAGCATGGCCGACAACGCCTCAGCACAAAGAATGAAAAGGTAGGGGCTCAACGGATCACCTTGTCGTAGCCCCCTTTGAGGAATCACACTATTCGTGTAGTGGTCATTTACTTTGATCCGGTAGGACACAGTAGTGACACACAACATGATCCGCTCTACCCATCTTTCATGGAATCCCATCTTCTGCATCACTCGTCTCAGGAATCCCCACTCAACCCGGTCATAAGCCTTGCTCATATCAAGTTTTATAGCTGCAACTCCCCTTCTACCACTCTTACGCTGATTTAAGTAGTGGGTGAACTCGTAGGCCAACAGCACATTGTCCGTGATCAAGCGGTTGGGGATAAAAGCGCTCTGTGAAGGTGAGATGATCTCCGGCAAGATACCTTTCAGCCTGTTTGCTAGAGCTTTTGAAATGAGCTTGTACGCCACGTTGCAAAGGCTTATGGGTCTTAGATCCTTCAATCTCTCCGGCTTGCTAGTCTTGGGAAGCAGCACGATCACTGTGTCATTCCAGCCTGTTGGCATTGTACCCCCATTCAGCACTCCCAGAACCTCCGTCTTCACTTTGTCACCTACTAGCGACCAGAACTTCTTGTAGAAGATTGCTGGGATTCCATCAGCACCAGGGGCTTTCAAGTCCCCCATGCTTTGCAGGGCCTTCTACATCTCTGCATCCGAGAACGGCGCAGTCAGGCCCTCATTCATGGCATGAGAAACCCGCCTTTGCACATACTGGAGCACCTCCTCCACATGATCTCCTGCAGTTGACATGAAAAGATGTTGATACTGATTAGCAATAAAAAATTTTAAGTCCTTCCCCGCCACCACAGCGCCGCCATCATCCACTAACTTTCCCACATGATTTTTCCGCCTTCGCTCCGACGCTTGGGCATGAAAAAACTTTGTATTACGGTCCCCCTGGACCAGCCATGTAGAGTGGGTTCTTTGTTTCCAATACACGTGTTGTTGATCCAGCAACCTCTCCAACTTGTACCGTAGCCCATGCTCCTTATTTACTTGGTCTTGGCTGATCCTCTCCCTTCGGCATCGCTCCAGGTCATTCTTGGCTGTTTTAATCCGCTTCTCAAGCTCACCCAGGACACTCTGATCCCACTCCCATAACTCAATCAGCAAGTGTTTCTGGATTTCCATCAGGCTTGCATCCCCCACCTCAAGTGCATGACTCCAAGCTTCCCCTACCCTAGCCTCGCACTCCTCTTCCTCCATCCATCTTGCTTCGAATTTTTTCGTGATCTCCATTGGTTTGTTCCATTCCTTTTTCTCCCTCCCTCCCGTGTCCACGATGACAGGCCTATGGTCAGAATGTCTTGGATCGCCATTCACAACTCGAACTAGGGGAAATTTGGCTCTCCAAAAGCTATTCGCCACCGCCCTGTCTAGTCTTTCCTTCACATAACTCTCCGCTCTATGGTGCAGGTTTCTCCAAGTGAAAACATCTCCAACAAACCCAAGGTCATGTAAGTCACAATCCACAAGGGTTTCACGAAAGCTATCCATGCACCTCTCCGATCTTGGGGGGCCTCCCTCCTTCTCACAATTGAACATGATTTCATTGAAATCACCGCTGCACAGCCATGGCAGATTGCTTCTGTTTTTCAAAATTCTCAACAGCTTCCACGTCTTGTCCTTCTCCTCACTCCTAGATTCACCGTACATGCCGGTGAACCGCCATTTAAAACCGTCCTCCTCCTGCACAGTTGCTTCTATGTGATACCGAGACATACTGTTCACCGTTAAATCCACACCTTTCCTCCAGAACAACGCCAAACCTCCACTTGCACCCACACTGTCCTTGACACACATATTAGGCATATTTAATCTCCACCGAAAATTCTCCATCCATGTACTGTTATGTTTTGTTTCAGATAAAAATAGCACATCCGGGGCCTCCTTCTTCTGGACATCCAGAAGACCACGAACTGCCGGGCCACTCCCCAATCCCCGTCAGTTCCAAGCTATTATCCTCATTGGATCTGGCGGGATTGACCAAGCAATCCCGCCTCAACATTGTTTTGCTGCTCCTCCTCCCCTTGACTTACACTAGCCCCCAAACATTGCTTTTTCTTCCTCTCCACGCCTTCCTCACAAAACTCTGGTGCTGGTCTCTTCTTGTACTCGTCTCCCATAGCAATATCGGGCCTCCCCTTTCCCGAAGCAGTCCGGGGACGCCGCTTGAAGGTCGCCTTCCTTAATACATTTGTCAGGCCGTCAACACCCCCCTACTGCCCCCCGCAGACTCCTCCTGCTGTACCACCATGTTTGCTTCTTTTGCTCTTTCATCAGACACCTTAACCCTTTCCCCCTTTCTGTCCTCAACTCTGTCCACCTCCATACCAGCTTTGTCCCCACCTTTCTCCCTCAAGTTTACCCGGATGGCTATGTGATCCTCCCCCCTTTCAACTCCACTTGATCATTGCTAAGTTTGCAAGCAAATGCTGGACACTCCACCGCCCCAACAGGATGTTCTCCTCCTTCATTTGTTGAAACATCTTTGGCACTGCCCTCGGAGATTGGCATAGACTCCCTTCCCGCGCTCCTCTCCGCTAGAGTTTGATCCCTCGGAGGTTGGGATTGGGACAACAATGGGGGGAAGAAAGAAGTGGTGGGACTTGGGAGCAGTGTGAATGGAGAGGAGGGAAGGCCGGGGGAAGAGAAAGAGAGGGGGGGGGGGATTTGGTATGAGAAAATCTAGAAAACGGTATATCGTTCGTTGTGATTCGACGGTATAGTTCTGTCTCTGAGATCTAGCTCTCTTGCGCTTGAGATCTAACAAGGAGTGCTACTGCTACCTTTCTCAGACGGGTTCACCGCGGCCCCCAGACATAGAGGAAGGCCAGGGAGGCGGTGGCCCGATGATGGGTGGCGTTGCAGGGTGGCACGGTGAGGCTATGGGGTCGCTGCCGGCCGTCGGTGGTGGAGGAGGGGCGGGGTTTGATTCGGCTAGTGTTTTTGACTTTTGGCTAAGCTAATTTGGCAAATATCTGAATTGCACTAAGGCGAATGATGGTTTATTTGATGCCGATAATTACACTAGTAAATCTTAACAATAATTATCACATCACATGATTACACAACTAATTAATTTCATTATTACACTAGTAATTAGTCTATATTAGAAAAAGAGGGAAAAAAGGAAATGACAGAAAAACTAGATTTACATGAACTACAGTACAATGTTCCTCGTGTAAAAATAAATGAGAACTTTTAAAATTATATTCAAGACATTGCAAAAACCGCTTCTAAACATCAAGTATTTGATTCGGCTTCTAAAAGTCAAAAGCCGAAATCATTTCAAACGGCCTCTATGTGTTTTGATTTTGGATATCTTGTTAAGTGCCACGAAGAGTATACGTTGCATTGGTAGCAAGGAGAAGAATAAAGAAAAAAATTATGCAAGGATAATGGGTTTCTCATATGGGTAGTCGTTCGTGATCGTGGCTCTACCGATGTGTAAGATGCACCTATCTATATCAGAAAAAAGAGGGCAAAAAAGGGAAATGATAAAAAACTAAATCTATACGGACTCTGGTACAGTGTTCCTTATGGAAAAATAAATGAAATTTCTAAAAGGATATTGATAAACATCATCCGGATGTTTTCTTTCTAACTATCATCCAGATTTGTGATCGTTGGATTAGAGATCCAAGAGCCATAAATTCTCCCCACTTCCTCCAAAAAAAATTCACCCCCCTCAAAAAAAGAGATCGTTGGATTTCTAATCCAACGGTCCAAAATTTAGATGATTATTGGGAAGAAAATATTCGGGTGATACCAAGAGTGTTTGGATATCCTGTGAAGTGCCACGAAGAAAAGTATGCGTTGCATTGGTTGCAAGGAGAAAGAAAAAATTATGCAAGGAGAATGGGTTTCTCATATGCAGTAGCAGTAGATATCCTTATGCCGTGATCCCCTTCGTGAATCATGGATCTGCCGGCGTCCAAGATGCACCTGAACTTCTGTCATGCTGCACGCTCGCACTGTGAAATATGGGGAAACCGAACTCACCTAATGGCATTGATGGCACTCTCTCGGCGTGACTTATCAATACCACTAGCCACGTAGGCGTGGCGACACGCCACGCCAGTCACCGTATGGGTCGAAGTAAAAGAGGCGAAAATTCGTGAGAAACTTTTTAAAAAAAATCGAGGATACGTGCGTATTTTCGGAAAAGCCGAAGGTCTTTTTCGTAAAAAATCGAAGGTCTGTACGTAAATAAACAAGGACCCGTACAAAATTTAGAAAATTGCGGGGTGCTATCTTGCAAAGGATACAAAATTTCAGTGAAGTGGGAAAAAAATCGAGAACACATGCGTCTTTTCGGAAAAGTAAAAGGGTTTTTTTAAAAAAATCGAGGGCCTGTACGTAAATAAACGAGGACCCGTACGTAATTTAGAAAACTGCGGAGCGCTATCCTGCAAAGGATACAAAATTTCGGTGAAGTGAAGGGGTGTTTTTAAAAAAACAAAACTGGTAGGGACCTTTTTGCGAGGGAAAAGGATTTTTTTGCGAGGGAAAAGGACCTTTATGTAATTTTCGGAAAACACAGGAAATTGCCTCTTCCGACCGTACCGAATTTCGGCGTCCACGCGCCGGGCGCAGCGCGCGCAGGGGCGACGTGGACGCCTCCTCCTGCGCGGAATCCTTCGGCTCGTATGTCTGGTAAGATTCGCCGTCCAAAAAAATCCAACGTGTCTTCTTCACTCTATTTACTCGACGTGTCTACAACAGCTCTATCTTCCTCCGTGACAAACACCTTACGGCGGCCGCCACAAGATGAGCAGGGGATGAACCGGCCGCCGCTGCAGGTATTGCAGATGAAGGCTGGGTCCTAGCCAGGCGCCCTTGAGGAACCGTCGGAGATGGCCGGACCTTGTCGCGTCCACGGATAAGGAGCTCGTGAGCAAGAAGGTGCGGCTCCGTGTGGCGAGCAGGGACTGCAGCTTGCGGCGAAAGGCGGTGCCCATGAAAATACCGTGCTTGTCGACGGTCAAGCAGGTTAAAGATAAGGTGTTGGATTCTGAAGATGTTAGTCTGAAGACAGAAGATATTGAAATCTGAAGACTTACGGATAGGGCCTGTTCTTTTTGGCTGCGGCTTGTAGCTTTTGATTGTGGTTTTTGGCTTTTGGGCTGTTTGTATGAGAGATTATAGAGTAACAGAAACTCACGTGTGGTTTTACCGATATAAATGAAATCAGTAAAGTATGTATTACAATTAACTAGTAGACCCTATCTTGAAAAAATATTCTGTTTAAAAGTTAGTTACTATAGAAAAAGCCAAAAAGCAGCTTTTAGAAGCTGAAAAGAACAGGGCCAGAATATCTGTACAGATAGGATAGCTGTCAATTATTGTTGAATCTCTCTTAACTTGTTTCTATCTCTATCTGTAACTCATTTGTAATTGTTGCGCACAACTGACATATTTTTCTGTTGGAGCTGTTGCGGTCATACACACATACACGAAGGCCGGACGGTAAGTTTAGGAAGCCAAATACTTTTATATTGTATCAGAGCCTGTAAGATAATGGTGACCAACTCTGTCATTCTGGCCCAACAACATCCGTATCCATCAACCATGCTATTACCATCAAGCTTAGTAAGGATAATTATATGCTATGGAGGGCGCAGTTTCTGCCATATCTAAGAAGCTACCAGCTTCTCAGGTATGTAGATGGAACTCATGAGTATCCATCGAACATGATCTCAACCATGACTAATGAAGGTGCTAGTCAAGTCATGAATCCAGCCTATCTAACTTGGTACAACTAGGATCAATTGGTTCTCAGCGGCATCTTCTCCTCACTGACTGAAGAAATCCTGGCGCACGTCATGTTTACGACATCTGCGCGTGAAGCGTGGCTGGCACTGGAGCGAATATTTGTATCCAGATCACGAGCACGTGTAGTTCAGATAGCATGTAGCTTGCCAATATGAATAAAAGGGATCTCTCGGCAACTAACTACTTCAGGCAGCTGAAGAATCTCTAGTGCCCACCTGCGACTTCCTCTTCCTTCGCCTTGCACCCACCTCCCGCCGTTGCCTCCTTTCCTCATCTCCTACGGTGGCGGTGGTGGATCCACCACCACTTTCCGCTGCCTCTCATCTCTCCTTGGATATCGTTCTCGACCCACCTGCCGCCCTCCTTCGTCTCGCAGCCGAGATAGCGCCACCGCCCTTCCCTCCTTCTAAGCTTGGGGATCCAATGAACCCAAACCCTAACCCTAACTTGTTACATCTGACGAAGATACAATCGCCGCTGGCCAGAGAAGAAGGTAACAACCCTCCGAGTACGAATCTCCACGCGTAATTCAAAAGTGAGAAAATTAAATTTTTAGACGACTGTGCATTAGCAATTTTGTATACTTAAATGAATGATATGTGTTGTCGTGCATATATTCTTTTTGAAGCAGATTCATATAGCGCAAAATCGATGGTGAACTACAATAAACATTCAAAAAATGGATATTGAACTACAATAGAATCGGAAGAAGTTGAGGACAAATATCCCGGGCTAGAAGAGTTGTTGTATTACAATTAGGTCAAAGTGGATAGAATTCTTATCGTTCGATATGAGAAGAACTATCACTCTAATCCAGACATGATACCTCTACACCCCATATGATAGAAGATCGAACTATCATGTACCCTCCTACGGGAGAGGATCCCCTGCCGTTTGAGTTACAACAACAAATGTGCATAGCGTTTGCGCGTTCTGGACTTCTGGATGAAGACTCGAAAGACTTGGATTTATCTGCTACAGTCAAAAAATGCCACAATAATTACCGTGTCTTGATATAGTATTTGGTACAATACAATTTGCTACAAGGAAATGCAATTGGAACTACAATTCTACAGTTTACCTTTGCATTATGTGAACAAATAAGGCTCTGCTCTAATGAGCTTCTGCTTCTAGCTTTTAGCTTCTTAATTTCATCTTTTTTTTGGCCTTTTGGTTGTTTTAGTTTTTTTTTTCATTTTTCTTATTACTTTGCATTGTTTGTAATCATATAACTTTTTATTTTTAAATTTAATTAGGCTGAAAAAACTATCAGCAAGTATATCATATTTTCAGTCGCTATAGTACGGAAAATTAGAAATCTAGGCTTATAAATTCAAACGAGCACCACTAAGAATGTGGAAACCCGAATTGTTGAGACAAGAAAAAAAAAGCTTCAGATTGTGAGAAACCCGAACCCGAAGGTCTTCTCTCTCCAGACGTACATCGATTTAGACCCACTTATGCGGCAGCCGTAGATCTTCCTCCCGTGGTTCGATCTGATCCGTCCGATCCCGGAACCCAGCCCTCCAATTTCGAACGTTACGCCGCTCCCCTCCCAAAGCCCCGCCTCAAATAGCCGTTGCCCCACTACTAGCCGTTGCGCCTTCCCCTTCCTCCCATCTCCGATCCAGCGACCCAAACCCCCCAAAAGCATCCCAAATCTCCCAAACTTTTCGCTACTCCTCTCTCTCTCTCCTCGCTTCTCGGTCCCCTTCGCCGCGCCGTGACATCCCATGGAGGCCGCCGTTCTCTTTCCCCAACAGGCGAGCCCCGCTCCAGCGGCGGCCGCGGGAGCGCCGGCCAGGAAGGCGGCGGCGGCGTCGGCCATCCCGAAACTCGGCGCCGGTGCTGCTGGGAGGAGGAAGACGCTCTGCGACATCACCAACCTGAGGCTCCCACCGGCAGAGGAGCAGCAGGATGGGTCGAGGTGTGCGGCTGCGGGCGCGGACGGCGCGGAGGGAGTCGCGCAGCTGGTCAAGGTAAGACTGCAGATCCCACTGCCCTCTCTTGGTAATTACAAGGATGGGTATTGGTCTCTGACGTTGCTCTTCTTTCTCTCTCTCTCTCTCTCTCTCTCGAAATTTCGTGTTCTGTTTCAGGAGAATTCGGATCTTGTGAGGCTCCTTGAGGAGAGAGAGTACGTCTCTGCAACCCCCCAATTTTCTTGCAGCAACTGAGCTTTTTTGTTGAATGGTTGGGCTTCTTGATGTGTGCGTTTTGTTTGACTCGATTCGGTTTGGTTTTTGTGCGTGCAGCAAGATCATAGAGCTGAGCGGGACTGAGCTGCAGAAGATGCGGCTCGCCAACTGGCAGCTTGCGCAGGCCAATTCCCAGATGTTGGCAGTAAGTTGTCCCCTGATTTTCTGCAATAAGCTTTACTGCTTAGTTCTTGGTTGAAATATTTGCAGTTGTTACTTGTATTACACACGTGAACTCTCTTGCATTCGTGGTGAGACTTAATTATCTTCAAATGTTTCTTTCGCAGGAGCTTAATCTTGGAAGAAATAGAGTAAGTTATCTTTGATCTTTTCTGTAAATCTTGAGAAGCATTTTGATTGTTCATGGCATCTTCAGAACGAATCTGATTAGCTGTTGGTTTTGGCTGAAGCTAAAAGCGTTGCAACATGAGCTTGCATGCTCAAGAGCTGTTCTCAAAGCAAAATCATCGGAACTGGAGGTATAGGATCTGATGCTTCATTCTTCACCTATGTTCCAGCCAGTTTTCCTGTCAAAATGATACGATACGATGTTCTTGTGTTGCAATCACAGGAGGCAAAGAAGGTGATGAGTCGCAACAGACATCTGCAAGAGAAGAGCGCAAACGAAATGGTGCAGCAGTTGGCTTCTGACAGAGCTCCACAGATCAAGGATGGAGACGTCGTCAATCCAGAGCCCGCTTCAGACGCATCGCGTGCAGCAAGTATCAAGAAGCCCGGCAACGCTAGCAGGAAGCGGATGCTGAGATCTCGATGTAATCCTAAACTCCTTAGCCAGTCTTTTCGCGTGATTCGTTGCCTATTTCATATGTATGGACTGATGATTGCCCGATGGTTTTCTAGCTCTGGGACCTGCGTCATCGACGAAACTAGCGGTGTCCAAGGAAAAGGAAAGCGTGCGGAGAAGGTAAACACAAGCCCAAAATCACCAACGGTTGAGCAAACAAACATAATCACACAGCTTGCTTTACTGAAAATCACTTGCGACTGCAGGAAATCTATGAGAACACCACAGCCAAGCGACCATAGGCAAGACTTGTTCGAGCTAGAGGACGTTCAGCTCGCGATTGGCAGTGGCAAGACCGGGAGTGTTTCTGGCAATGGCAGGAACGAGACGTCTGAGAAAGCGTCAGCTCAGTTCCCGCGCAGATCGTCGCTCGGAAGGCCGCTCCGTCTGGCTAAGGAAAGAGTCACCTCCTACAAGGAGATGCCTGTCAACATTAAGCTCAGGAGGTCCTAGGCAGTCGAACTTAGATTGCGAGATGCAATGATTCTTTGCAGTGTCTGCTGCATGTCCAGTTAGATTGGGGGGTTGCAATGATTCTTTGCTGTGTTCTGCTTCTGCAGATTAAGTTAGTGTAGTATTTTGGTTTGAAAATCTGGGTGCGCGTTATGATTTGTATTCTGATGCGTTATTACTGTTGAGGGGTGCTGTGTGTGAACAATGGCACGAAAATTAGCCATTCTGCTACAACAGTTATTGTTGAAAACTTGAGGTCCAACTGCAACATGTTATTTTTGCTAACAGGCTTAATTAAGCTTACTGGCATAATTGAAGACAGAAGAGCTGTACTTGTTCAGTTGTTTCTATTGATTGAATTTGTCTATAAAACTAGATTTTACACGCATTTAAGGTGCTATTAACATGCAAATTACATCTAAAAAAATGATGAAGTACAACTCATAGGCATCAAGTATTGCAGGAGAAATTGGTGTGGATCCAAGTCGTTCCGAATCTATTGATATCTGAAAGTGTTTCTTACAACTTGGAAGATTAGATAACAATCCAAGTAAATCTATTGTTCAGATTCCATTCCAGAAGAATATGTTTCCTCATTTGGGGATCAATGACAAATTCAAGCCAATCCATCATTCTGAACTGTGTAGTTGGCTGATGTAAAGTGTTCTTTCACCAATGCAAGAGCTTCCCGCCTGTGAGATATTTGATTCTTCACTGACTTGGGCATCTCAGCATACCTGTATTACACACGGGGCAGTCAGTACATAGATGACGAGGGACGGAGGGATGCATGAAAAATAGAAACTATCATATGAAACTCACGTTTGTTCAAAACCGTCTGGTTGGAATACAGGGTCCCATCCAAAATCAGCAGGGCCTCTAGCAGGTACAAATTTTCCCTGCATATGAATAATTAGTCTCAAAGCTTTCATTTTTATGTACTAAAAACATAGCATTACACTTTCTTGAAAATAGTACTTCTTGTCATTAGCCCTTACCAAAGTAAAGTAAATACAGCAGAATTCATCAAAGTGCTATGATCAGGACAGCATGAAACACAAGTATAGGCTGCTTTAACCAAGGTACACATGGAGAACGATAATCACAAGACTAACAAACCAACGTATGGTCCTCCTTGGTGGTTGAGTGTAAAAGTACTACATATTATAGTTCTGCTTCTGCATTTCTCCGCTTTGGGCTCTAGAATATTGCTGGTATCCAACATCGCTAATACACTGATACCTATAAAATGCACCACCACTTTGAACAAACTTTTTATAAACAGAACATGCCAGGAAGTATCAGTTATCGGTTACCTAGGACATAAATTCTAGGTTATAGAGGGAGACAGATCTTGGAAATAGCCCGGCTTCAGCTTGAATACTAACAAATGTGTTCACTATCATTATACAGTGTTGAAATTCTCTATCAATGGCAGTAAAAATATTGATGATAAAATTGGCATCTATGTCACACTCCAGACAAAAATCCCAAACAGAAAGTGACATCTTACTGCTGTTTTTCCAACGAATGTGATTGGTTCCTTTCCGGTTCAAGAGCAAGAGAAAAGATGCACATAACAAATTGTTCAAACCTACAATGGCAAAAATAGTATGCACGAATTTGCCCAGTCAAACAGCACAAGAGCCTGGAACAGAAGAGGAACAAATCAAGAATTGGTTAGTCATATTACCTTCGTGCCCAATCTTCTCAAGAAACAACTGTCTGTTCATTCATGTCTGCAAGACATCCAAATAAAGAACAAAGAGGTCGGATTGGGTATGTAGGGAACAGTCTCTCAATGATTTATGGTGGTGAAGGATGTTTATTGTCTGTAACTTGGTGATAATAAGTTATATATGCATGGAGAAGAAAAAGGACTTAGAGCAACTCCAGCAGGGCCCCTACTTGAGCCCTCAAAACTCAAATTTGAGGGCTTGAGCCAAAAAACGAGCTCCAGCAGAGCCCCTACTAGAGCCCTCAAATTTGAGGAGGCCCTCAAATCACCCTCCCACCCCTCATTCCTAGGGGCCCCCTACTCCGGCTCTCATTTTTCAGCTTTCCTCGTTTTTTGTGGAACATTTGTGCTTTCAATTTAAATTCGGAACAAATTTGAATTTAAATTTGAATATTCGTATTTGAATTCATATTTAAATTCGGAATAAATTTGAATTTAAATTTGAATATTTGTATTTCAATTCATATTTGAATTCGGAACAAATTTGAATTTAAATTTGAATGTTATGTGATGAACTTTGTGCTTTCAATTTAAATTCGGAACAAATTTGAATTTAAATTTGAATATTTCGTATTTGAATATTCGTATTTGAATTCAGAACAAATTTGAATTTAAATTTGAATGTTATGTGATGAACTTTGTGCTTTCAATTTAAATTCGGAACAAATTTGAATATTTGTATTTGAATTCGTATTTGAATTCGGAACAAATTTGAATTTAAATTTGAATATTATGTGATGAACTTTGTGCTTTCAATTTAAATTCGAAACAAATTTGAATTTAAATTTGAATATTCGTATTTGAATTCATATTTGTGCTTTCAATTTAAATTCGGAATAAATTTGAATTTAAATTTGAATATTCGTATTTGAATTCATATTTGAATTCGAAACAAATTTTAATGTTATGTGATGAACTTTGTGCTTTCAATTTAAATTCGGAACAAATTTGAATTTAAATTTGAATATTCGTATTTGAATTCATATATTTAAATATTGTCCCTCATTGTGAAATCATAAATATTTTATTTTGTATTGTGCTTTTGTCCCATACATATACATATAGTGTGTGAGGAAATAGAGGGAATTGAGAAGTAGGGGCTCTATTTTGAGGGCTCCTGCTGGAGTGCAGCCCAGAAAACAGGGCCCTCAAAAGTAGGGGGAGCCCTCAAATAAAAAGTAGGGGCCCTGTTTTGAGGGCTACTGCTGGAGTTGCTCTTACACGTAGGGCCCTACAGCAGAAAGCCAAATTATGTCAAACCGTGAGTATTAAATTCATTTAAGAAGTGAAGGGAAAGAAGAATGCAAATCAGTCAAACATAGGCAGGTGTTGTCAACAAGTACAGACCCATTCACCTGTATGAAGAATGCAATGCAGATTTATTTAAACAGAGTCCTTAATTATTTTAGTTGGGTTTATCTCGATAATCTTTCTAGCATTTAGAAACATGGAAGCACCTGAGATGCAGCCATTCACGCTTTCTCTTTAGATATGCCCTCTGGTTCACCTTGCAGTTCAGGCACTGCCAAATTCAACAGAGAATAATAACCGTTAGCCATGAATTCAGTTTTGTAGTAAGAATAAGATACTAGCAAGTAGCAATGAAACCATTAGTATCGTTGGCGAATAGCGGTCACCGACGACTGAATTGAGAATACTCTGACCCTCGTGCCGCGGCATCGCATACTCGTAGCCATGTCTTGCAGTTGAGTGTGCCTGACTCATCATGGTGCCTGGGCACTCGGACAACGTTGGAACACCTGACTCCCTAGGAGGTGTTGACGATAGGGGCGACATGTCTTCTTCCATCCTATCGACCTCGCTGGGTGTAAGGACTAGTGACCTTGGGATGGAGGATGATGGCGAAGTGGCATCGTGTTCCATGGAGCGGATACATGCATCCATGTCAAGGTCGGCGTAGTCTGCCAAATTGAACAAATTCTCCTCATCCCGAGTTTCTGCCATGATCTCATAGGCGAGGTCAATAGAAACAAGGGAGAATGACGATGTTGATGAGAACCTTGAGGCACTCGGCGCTATTCGCACGGACGGCACCAGCCATCAATAATCAAATCGTCGATCTTACGAATTGTAGAAAAAGTCAAGCCTCACAGAAGGATTGAAAAGGAGAAATGGGACTATCTTTGTTGCTATATCGGGATTACAGCATGCTCTCGTAGATCGATTAAAAAGGGGTGCTGCTAGTCCTAACTTTGTTATTCCTTACCTCCATTGTCTATTGCTTGATCTCTTGTGTCTTGTCCTTGTCTTCTCCCATAGAGCTTAAATAGCACTGAAGGGATGTTGGTTAGTGAGAGAAGATCGAAGCAACAACCGTAGGGCGGTTGTTGCCGTAGGTATAGGGCTAAATCGCGCGGTTATTGGAGATAGAGACGCACATGCTATATTTTCCCGGGAGCTACCTGAAATTAAGCCTGGTAACCAAATTATGGGATCTCCAAGTAATGGCTGGTCAGGTAGTATCCCTCCGACCCGAGGTACTTGGACAGTAATCTTCTAATCTCTTAGTATTGTTTCAAGTGATCTATGATCATAATAACTTCAGGTTTTAATTATGTATTAAAATCATATTTAATGAATTATTTAATCCACGTATGCACACTCAGAATGTGGCCGCGATGATGAGGAGGAACTGAGGGCGCGGAGCGCGCTGGACTTCTCCATTGCCTGCTTCGCTGCGGTTGTCGGTGGCGGTGGCACACCGCTGCCAGCTTGCCGCTGCGCCTTAGCCTGGCATGACATGCATGCATGGCCCGCAAAAAACAACATATGCTTGGGATCAGCAACGAATTACCTAACACCTTCTATACGTAGTGTCAATTAGTCCGTGTTTATTTCAGCATGAGCATAACACAAGCACTACCTGGTTGGAGCGGTTCAGTCGACCAAAGCTTGAGGAGGCTACTCCAAATGGAGGTCTTTGGAGAGACGGATAATTGAATAGGTGGTCGTTGGATGGCTGTCTTTAGGTTCCGTTCATATTGGTTTTTGATTTTCGCTTTTAGTTTTAGTTTATAAATAGTAATAATTTATAGAGAAATTTATTAAGAGATACTCATATACGATTTTAGCTAATATAAATAGTCACTATGTGTGTACTACAATCGACTAGTAGATTTCACCTTAAAAAATACTCTATTTAAATGTTAGATATTGTAAAAAAACTATTTATAGTAAAAAATAATTTTTAGAAATCAATACAAATATAACATAAAACAGATGGATGGAAACTACTGCTGCTTCTTCGTGCATTTGTTCCGGCGTTGCCCCGCACGTCGTCCTTGCTTTATCTATGCCTGTCCGATATTGTGGGAAAGCCGAGGCCAAGAGATGTATGTACTAATGTACTATACGTCGTAGGATTCGAGTATTTCGACATTACTGGATTAGTTGCTAGATTAAGAGCATCTCCAACAAATCTTCTAAAGTGCTTATACCCTCTATATTTTAGAAGAAAAGGTAAAAAAAAAAAGACTCCAACAGACCCCCTAAGTGGTACCCAAAAATATAGAGAACTCCATCCCTGATTTTTCGTCCCCCATATATGGAGGAGGCACACCATCCCCTAAATCGGCCCCAACGCTCCTGCGCCGTCCGATCCCCTAAATTCTTTGGTTGGTAGTTTTTGTGGACCCAGATTTTAATTTAGGGGACCATATTTAGAGGACTTGTTGGAGGTTACATATTTTTAGAGCATCTCCAACAAATCTTCTAAAGTGCTCATATCTCCTATATTTTAGAAGAAAAGGTAAAAAATGGGCTCCAACAGATCCCCTAAGTGGTACCCAAAAATATAGAGGACTCCATCCCTGATTTTTCGCCCCTCATATATGGAGGACGCACACCATCCCCTAAATCGGCCCCAACGCTCCTGCGCCGTTCGATCCCCTAAATTCTTTGGTTGGTAGTTTTTGTGGACCCAGATTTTAATTTAGGGGACCATATTTAGAGGTTTTGTTGGAGGTTACATATTTTTAGTCTTCTATATTCTAGATTGTGTCCTCTAAAAAGTGATTTAGGGGATGAGATTTAGATGATATTGTTGAAGATGCTCTAAGAAAGTGCCAAGTACGATTAGCTTCACCCAGATCAGCTATATAGCCTATATGTACATAGTTGCCCTGCAGCAGCCCGCTCAGAAGAACATGGGACTGTCCAACTGCCCAGGTGAAACTGGGCCAAGATCTTTCCCTTCTTTGAGAAACTGGGCCAAGATGTGTTAGCTGCCGACTGCCGAGGGACCATACGCAAGGCTCATTCATTATGTTTCTAGCCTGCAAGCATGAGAAAGCCGACAAACACTCGGAGAGCAATTACTGGAGCGGCCTGAGTCGGATCTGCATATTTCGTTATTGTTCAGACAACATATTCATTTGAGACCTGGGCCGTAGCTCAGTGGGAGGGTACGGGGCCAGTCTGGGTTTTTTTTTATTTTTTTTGAGGTACCATTCTCTGAACAGTATCTTTTAGAGGAAGTACGTATTCGGTATTCATGTATATTTGGTGAGACAGTGTGTATCATGTTCCGGAGGTTGTTGAGCTTTCGATTAGATTTTAACATGTGTAGGACACGCACACATGTATAGAGTGTGTAGGGAAAGTGTGAGTGGGTGTGCGTGCATACCTTAAAAAAGACAACATATTCATTTTACAAGGTTCAAATGAAAAAAATATAGTTTGCAAATCGGTCATTATGTAAGGATAGATATGCAAGTTTTTGTTAGCATTCAGTGGTGGGAAGAGAAGGCAGATGCAAGGAACAAGAGAGAGAGAGAGAGACGAGACAAGCAAGGGTAGGAGAGTTCTCAACTTGTTATGCTTCTTGATAGTTCTTACATGGTCCCCCGGACCTTACTTATCCGCACGCAGGCGGCGGAACCTCCAACGGCTACGCCGTATTCTGCCACTCCGAACCGTGGAGTCTCACGTTGGGCTTCCTGGGCCTCTGCCCTGCTGCCGCACTTGGGCCGGCCCTAGCTTCCAGGTTAGCTCTGACTTCCTTCGCTGAAGAAGCTCCACTGCCACTTATCCCTGAATCACCAGCGCTCACATCCCCCCCATCTTCAGAGGCTGTTTGCCCCAAACAGCAGCACGAGGAAAACGCTGTTGGAGGGGTAACAAATCTTCCCATGTCGCCAATGAAGCAGGCATATACGACCATTGAATCAATCCCTGGAGAGAAGTAGCATTACCATGGGTCACAGAGCGTCGCTGCAAAATCCTCACCGGGATGCTCCACTGCACGGTATCATCCGGAAGCACCTGGGACACCCCTTGTGTATTCCCGATGGTCGGCTTTAACTGAGAAACATGAAAAACTGGATGCACCGTGGAAGATGCTGGTAAAGCCAATCGGTAAGCGACTGCGCCGATGCGAGAAATGATCCGATAAGGACCAAAAAACGAAAAGCCAACTTCTGATTCGCCCGAGGTGCCAGCGACGAGCGGACATACGGTTGGAGCTTCACATAGACCCAGTCGCCCGCGGCGAACTGCCGCTCGGAGCGCTTCTGATTGGCCTGCTTAACCATGCGTTCCTTAGCGCGAACCAAATGTTGACGGATGAGATCGGTCATCAATTGCCGATCGTCCAGCCATGACTGAAGATCGGTCACCGGAGCAACAGCCGAATCGGAAATGCAAAAGTGAGAAGGAGCGTACCCATATAAGACCTCAAAAGGTGAACGGCCGAGTGCTGAATGAGGGCTACAATTGTACCAATACTCTGCCAGATGTAACCAATTACTCCATTTGTGGGGACAAGCGTGAACATAGCAGCGAAGAAATGTCTCAAGACACTGATTCACACGCTCGGTTTGTCCATTCGACTGCGGATGATAAGCCGAGCTCATCCGCAATTGCACCTGTGTCAGCTTAAACAAGGTAGACTACAACTGACTGGTGAAGACACGGTCGCGGTCCGAAACAATGGCGGAAGGTAAACCATGAAGGCGATAAATCTGCTGCATGAAAACCGAAGCCACCGTCATTGCAGTAAAAGGATGACGCAAACCCACGAAGTGAGCATACTTGGAAAAGGTATCCACGACGACCAGAATGCAGTTTAGACGACCCGACAACGGTAAGCCCTCCACGAAATCCATGGAAATAACCTTCCAAGCCCTGTCAGGAACTTCCAGCGGTTGCAGCAGTCCAGGAAGACGAGTACGGTCAGGCTTCGCTTGTTGACAAATTTGACAAGCGGCGACGAAAGACTTGACAGTTGTCTTCATTCCTTTCCAAGCGAACAATTGCTTGGCACGGCGAAGTGTAACAGGAAAGCCAGAATGACCCCCAACCGGGCTAGAGTGAAGAGCTGATAGTAACTGAAGATGCAAGGATGGGACTGCACCCACCCACAGGCGATTCTTGTAACGAAGTAACCCATCTTGTAAGGTAAAATGTGGTACAGCCGTGGGCGCAACAGCCAACTTGGTAAGTAGTTGGTTAGAGAAGTCATCCGACTCATAAGAGTCCATTATCTGTTGAACCCAAACCGAAGTGGCCACAGAGACGGCCGCACACAGGTTGTCAGACCGCGGGTAGCGAGACAGAGCATCGGCCACTCGATTGTCAGTTCCCTTGCGGTAGATAATCTTATATTGCAACCCTAACAGCTTGGTGAACACCTTCTGCTGCCATGGAGTGTGCAGTCGCTGCTCATGAAGTTGCACCAAACTCTTTTGATCCGTCAGGATATGAAACTCCGCCAACTGTAAATAACTTCTTAGTCCAGCCCATCAACGACCATCACTAGGCGGCCTATCAATCTCTTCTCTAGCACTTAATGAGTCAACGTCTCAACCCTACCCGCACTGTCGCACTCGGGTTAAGGCCACTGCATTACCCTGTCGCCCCTTGCTGGCTTGCTCAACGTTGCCTGATCACAAAGTGCGTCGTGGTCTGTGCCGCCATGTACGCACCACACGGCCATGCCCCACACTGCGACTCGCCAGCCATGACCCACGTCGAATGCCGGACATTGCCCATGGCAACCCAACGCTAGCGCTACTACCTTTGCCTCTGGCCCTCCACTCCACGGCTTTGGCCTCCCCAGTCCTTAAGCAATAGGCGCCATGCTGCCATGCACGGTGATCGGCTGGGCGAGCCAGCCATAGTGTACTCAGATCTGATATTCCCTACTCCTCTTCTCTCCCCTTTTGATATGAAATTTGAATGACAAAATAAAATAAATGTCATACATTTTACATTTTCTATTTAGGAATTACGGATACAAAATAAAGAGGAGTAAGATATTGTCATCTTATTTTCCAACACGAACACAATCCAACTTCAACTAATCTCTTTTAGAAATAGTTGGATCTCTATCATATTACATTGTTTATATTTTATCATATTTTTTATTATGTTTTCTAATAAAACATTGTGTTAGTTTCATATCAATGATGTATTTGTTGTTTAGTTGTGTTATGGTATGGTGTAAGTATAAATCGACGTCGATTCTAAAATATTAACTTATTATATTTTAGCTCAAGATGTGATAAAATTTTGGATCCGATACTTGTCATCACGATGGCCTCCGCCCTGGGGCGCATCTTCCGGCAGTACCCAATCTCGAGTGGCCTTGGCACGCTGCGGCTAAAAGCAGCGCGCATGAGATCAGAATCGGAAGCTTAAAATTGGTTGCCATCTCTCGTATAAGGACCTGTTCTTTTCAGTTTTTAAAAACTATTTTTCGATTTTTCTACTATAACTAGCTTTTAAATGAAATATTTTTTTAAGATAGAGTCTACTAGTTAATTATAATACATACTTTATTGACTTCATTTATATCGTCAAAAACCATATGTCATACAAACAGCCCAAAAACCACAAACCACAGCCAAAAGTCATAAGCCGCAGCCAAAAAGAAGGCCTAAACTATATGTCTCGTATAAACTGTGGCCCTGTTCGGCAGGGCACAAGCCGTCCGGCTTTTGGCAGCCGCTACAGTACCTAACTTTTAAACAGAGTATTTTCTCAAGACGGGGTCTACAAGTTAAATGTAGTACACGTTAAAAGCCCAACATATGTACCAGCCAAAATTGCAAGTGAGTATCGATCTCTCCGTAATATGTACCGTAAACAGTTAAAATTCAAAAATTTCAACCAAAAGCCGCAGCAAAAAAGAACAGACCCTGTATGTCTATTGCGAGGGCTCCTAGCTTGCTACTAGTGATCAGCCAGCTAGCGCCTAGTGAGCTAAAAAAATTTTAAGCTTAAGCCTGAAAGGTGATGACGAAGCGTTGTTCAGAACGAATTCACGATGGCCATTTGCACACGTAGAGTCCAGTTAAATTTTGTAGGATGACATAAAAAAGGATGATACGTCTTGGACCCATGGTGAAGCTATGATAAAAATAGAGAGTGAATTCAAAGAATAAAGCTAAATTAATACACACATAATCTTGTTGTGTGAATAAAGGTACATCGCTAATGAAAAATGCAACCTCAAAACATATAAATATGCTTCGAGTGAGTAATGATGCATCATATGTATATCAAAATTAGTAATACAATAGTAAATTATCATGAATATTCAAAATGAACGAACCATACAACCAACCTCTCCACCCGATCTCTAATTTCATTAGCATAATTTTCTATTAGTATGCAATGCACCGGATTGGCAATAAATTCATTATGATTAAGTTCTAGTTGTAGCCTTTTTAGTTGATTTGTGCTCTCATCGGTTGGGAGAGTATTACTTAAGTTGCTTGTGAAATAGTTATAGAAAGTTTATTTCTTCATTATTACAAATCTATGGACAAATACAAGTATACAACTATATGACTAACTAGACAATATATTATATATACAGGAGTATGCAACTATATGCTTAGAGCAGTTAATGAAATAATATATTATATATACTCATGCCTCCTCGGCTTCTCATCCTCCTCCAGTCCTCCTCGCGTCTGGCCCTAGCTTGTCACCTTGTCACCCGGGCGAACACGCCCCCGGCTTCTTTGCTCGATCGCCCGCACGTGCCCCTTGCGCGGCTCGATAGCTCCCCTCCTCCTTGTCATGCCGTCACCCAGCCGCCCCGGGTCCAGCTCGGCGGCTCCCCTCCTCAGCTCCTCGCATCGCCGCCTTGGGTCATGCTGCATCACCGGCCACCCGTCTAGGGTTTCTTCCAAAGCCAGGCGCGCTCTCGGCTCTCCTCTTGTTCAATCGATTGACCATCGGGTGGACTGGGAACGTGGAGTGGATCGGATCTGTGGATGTCAGGCCATAGTTGGGCCTTGTGGCCTTGTTGGCCTCAGCAAAAGCCTACCTTCTTCCTCTATTTCTTCCCCTCTGTTTCTTCTTAGGCAACTGTTTCATCTTAGGCAATGGACAAAGGAACCTTAGCCGAGGGCCAAGGCTATGGCCACCAGGCTGGAGGGAAAGTTACCGGCGCTGACGTGGAGGGTATGTTCGAGCCTGATGAAGCCTCTTCGGTGGATTCGCCCCTATCTTAAACTCTTTAGTTCTATATATTTTTGTTGCCAAGCTAGACGGCGTGATTGCTCGGTAAGATTTGGTAAATGTACTTACTGGCGCCCACAACCCAACTATTGGCTTAGGGCATCTGTAGTGTATGAAAATAGAGGGTCTTAAGCCACCTTAAGGTCAACCTTATACATTACAGGGGTGACCTTAAGCAGGCTATAAGCAAAAAAGACTTAAGGCTGGTCCTCAAGCTAAAGGCTTGGCCACAAGCATTAAAATACAATTTTTCTTTATCTGCCAAGTGGGACCGTCTTAAGACCTCTTGGGTTATATACACTATGAAGTCAGTCTTAAGATTTAGATGGGACCCACCTTAAGGCCCCTTAGATTATATACATTACAGATGCCCTTAGGTGATCCCTCCAAATGACCAAAAGAAAGGCTAATAAGCTGAGTGCGCCGATGTAGTTTTCAGTGTTAAGTCGCGACCGGCTCTTCGCGCATCGAGCGGAGAACAGGCGCGCTTCCCGCTCGCTGTGTCTTCGTTGACGCCATACTGACGATGGCAACGACGAATCTGGTGGAAGACGGGCGGCGAGGTCGACCGTCGACGGCTGACAGAGGTGCGGCGGGACTGGCAGTAGTCCATCTGACAACTGCATAACTACTGGAATTCAGTACAAATGTTTTTTCACAGTGAATTTCGGTACCAAAATTATCAAAAATCCTGAAATACGTCCATGGCAAATCTCATATATTTGGTGCCTAATAGCATAGTTTTAAAAACCAGACCAGACCTCCAAGCAGAGAGGTCACCAGTTGACCGGTTTAACCAGTGAACCGGTGAGTAATCTGAAAAAATCGAAAGCGGCCGGCTGCCGGTTTTGTCTGGCTTTTAAAACTATGCTTAGTAGTGACAAATTATAAAAGAAACTTAAAAATAGTAAATGCTAAATCAGGGTGCTTAGAAGTGACAAATCATCATTTTCCCCTAAAAAAAAGTAACAGGAGTTCCTAATCTACGCTCGCCCGTTAGAAAAGTTTCTAACGAGCCATGTTTCCTTTGCGTGCTGGCGCAACTTTGCAATCTTAGACGAAGCTCCTCTTTAAATTGTCGCATCGACGATTACAAAATGTTGCCATTGTTACTTGAGAGTTATTTTTTTTAATTTTAACAAAGTATCGTAGCATCATGTATTTGTTCTGTTGAAAATTTTTAACTTGTTGTGAATCATAGTATGATGAGCAAGGTGCTTGTAAGTTTGTTCTTTTTTTTTTAATAAAAAGGGTGTTCGTAAGTTTGAAATTAATATTTTACTTTTTTCTTGAGGTCAAATGTTGGATCTGCACTAGCACTATAGCTATTTTTAAAAATTTAGCATCTGAACATCATTTTTATAAATCTAGTTCTTTCTATAGATCTACTGAGCTCAATAAGTTCCTACCAAACGACAATTGAGTGGCAGGCACGTATCTACTAAGCTCTTCTAGCTCGGCAGTAGCTTGTCGAGCCACCCTAAAGCGGCAACAAGTCATGCCCAGTCGCACTAATGAATTACTTCATGATTAGCGCTTAATTAGTTTATGATTAGTGCTAATTAATTATGACTAATACTAATTAGCTACAATTAGCACTAATTAATCATGTATAGTAGTACACAGTGGCCGGCCGGCCTGCTGCTGTACATGGGGCTCGGCAGGTCGTCTGCCGAGCTTCCCTAGCTCGACAGGTGTCTGACAAGTTCGGTACATTCATAGAAGGACTAGTTTGTAAAAATGGATATTTAAAGACTAAATTTGATAGAAAATAGCTACAATGATATTTGTGCGAGTAGTTCCAAATGTTGTGCCAGAGCTTTCTGATAGGTTTCTCATTGGACATCCAAGCGGTAGTCGCCTCTGTCTAAAAAAGCGAAAGAAAACTTTTCTGCTCCAAGATAATTAAAGTGAAGACAAGCATATAGCCGCAAATCTCTAGTTCGTTATTAAACCAATTTAAATCTAGAAAATTATTCGTTGGATTGCCTTACAAAATCTTCAAAAACTCATAATCCTACTATAATGAGCTAACTGAACGCGAACAATGGATCCCATTCATGGGGGTCCTCTGCATTCTGTCCTTCTCCCAACAATGGATACTTCCAGCTATACATCTCCAATTTCTCCTCCTCTGTTCGGCCCTCCACGATGCCTCTCCTCAGCTTCATCACCTTGTCAATGACGGCCTCCACCGCCACGTCGAACGCGTCCTTCACCGTCGACTCGAGTTTCGACGACGGGTCCGCGTCCCTCATCCTCTCGACGGCGTCGGCGGTATCTGCCGCAGCCTCTCCTCCACGCTCAGGTTCTTGCGCACGTCATCCTCGGGGATGTACACCGAGTACTCTGTGTAGTTCTTGGGCAGGTGCCAGGTGTACTGCACGTACGCCGTGCCGGGGTGGAAGAACACCGGGATGCAGCCGGCGAGCATGGTGTCGAACGGCGACTTGCGCTTGTACGTGTCGCCCTGCGGCTGGAGGCAGAACTTTGAGCTCTGGAAGAGCTTCATGACGTCGGCGGGGGAGTCGCACTTGTTGCTCGGCCCCTTGCTGCACTCCATCAGCGAGCAGGCGGCCGACGCCCCGCACTGTTCGACGAGGTGACCTGTTATGGACTTGGCATCCCCAGGGCGCGGCGCGCCGGCGAAGGAGAAGAGCCACGGGCGGTCCAGCTCGCGCACCTGGTCCTGCCAGAAGAACACGTCCTCGTCCCTCGCCGGGTGGAAGCCGGTCGGGTACGGGACGGCGGCGTCGTTCAGGTGCCACGGGCTGGCCTCCACGACGAGCGCGGTTATGTTCTGGACGGCCGGCAGGCAAAGCAACTTGTTCCCCCACTCGGCGTCGGCGTCGGCCTGCCTCCTGAAGTCCCACGTGGTGCGGCCGGCGACGAAGAAGTGGTCGCGGCCGCTCATGGCGCGCCACTCGGGGCACGCGGTGACCAGGTCCACCATCTCGAGCGCCATGGCGTCCCTCGTGGAGGCGTTGTACCCCCAGAGGTGCCGCGCCACGTCGAGACCGGCGTAGAACGGCACGAAGACGGCGGCCGCGAGGGAGGAGTCGTCGGTGAGGCACTCGTACCGCTTGATCCGGTTGTGGAAAATGATGTCCAGCGTGTGCTCGTCGGAGTTGTACCACCCGGTCTCCGGGAACGCGCCCTCGCGTCCGCTGAGCTGCGGGCCGAAGCCGTCGTTGGCCGTGAACTTGCACCTGTCTGTCCACGGGGAGAGCGTCTCGCAGTTCCGGATAGAGCTGGGACTTGGGCCGTGCTTTTTTGGGCTAGCCCGAAGCACGGGCGGCCCGGCACGGCTCAAGCACGGCCCGGCCTGACACGTGGCGTGCCGTGCCGGCCCGGCACGAACGGCGGGCCATGCTGGGCCTGGAAAACCGGCCCGGTGGGCGGCACGTCGTGCTCGGGCCGGCACGGCACGGCGGGCTCGGCCGGCACGGTGGGCACGGCCATCACGGCCGGCACGGGCGGCACGGCGGAGGATGCCACGGCCTCTACCACAACCATCACAGAGCATACGCACGGGCGGCACGGCGGAGGCCTCCCCCAGTCCCCCTCCCGTCGACATCCCAATCCCCACAACCACAACCATCACAGAGCAGAGGAGAGAATAGAGGGGAAGGAGGCACACCGGTCACCGGAGCACGAGTGGACGACGGCCGCACCGCCGCAGCATCCCGCATCCCGCGCGATGACGAACTCGTCGTCGGCGCCCAAGTCGCCGCCCGGCCATCCGCCGCTGGTGGCTCGCTCTCGGAGTAGTCGAGGTCATCGTCGCCGTCGCTCGGAGCCAGGGGAGGAGGGGGTGGCGGGGGAAGGAGAGGGTGCCGGGGGAGAAGGGGGCGACCGGGGAAGGAGGGGGCGGCGGAGGATGGGCATTGGGGGAGGAGGGGTGGCGGCGGGGGAAGGCGGGGGCGGGGGAAGGAGGGGGCGGAGGGGGAGGAGGGGCGGCGGAGGAGGAGGGGCGGCGGGGGAAGGAGGGGGCGGCGGAGGAGGAGAGGGCGGCGAGGGAAGGCGGAGGAGGGGAAGGAGGGGGAGGCGGAGGAGGAGGGGGTGGCGGGGGAAGGCGGGGGCGGGGGAGGAGGGGGGCGGCGAGGGAAGGCGAGGGCGGCGGAGGAGGAGGGGCGGGGGCGGCGGAGAAGGCGGAGGCGACCGGGGGAGTAGACGAGTAGTGGGGCGGCGGGGAAATGAATCGAGCGGCGGCGGCGAATGATTTGAGGGTTAGGGTTTTTTTGATTTTTGACGATTTAGTCCTTCAGGTTTTTGTTTATTTTGATTTCTTCTATTTTAGCCCTCAAAAATTCTGATTTCATCGCGAAAAGATCCTGCACATCCGTTGTGACATGTACATTTGTATAGAGCTGTCCTTAGAATGCCAAATTTGAAGATTGAGTTGGGTTTTAGAGATGTGAATGTGCAATGTGTGTGTGTATATATATATGAGATGAGGAGAAAGATGCGGATGGTTGGATCTTAATCCAATGACTGGAAAAAGTGATTGAGATATGTTATGATTTAGGCCAAGTTTATTTTTGCACTTGTGATATGAGGTGTCTTTTCTTGTTCTTCATTTTTGCACTTGTGATATAAGGTGTCTTTTCTTATTCATGCTATGCAAGATATGCATGCTATTGGACTAGATGACCAAGTTCGGAGGTGGAATGGTATGAGACAATAGTATGGAATTGTGATATAAGGTCCTATACATCTGTTGTGACATGTACATCTATACGGAACAGTCCTTAGAATGCCAAATTTGAATATTGAGTTAGCTTTTGGAAATGTGAATGTGTGATGTGTATATATATGAGATGAGGAGAAAGATAAGGATGGTTGGATCTTAATCTAATAGCTGACAAAGTGACTGAGATATGCTGTGATTTAGGCCGAGTTCATTTTTGCACTTGTGATATGAGGTGTCTTTTGTTGTTCTTCATTTTTGCACTTGTGATATAAGGTGTCTTTTATTGTTCTTTTTTAAGAAACATCATCATACAAGAATAATGAGTATTTTCAATGTTGCTCCTCCTTAGGTTACCACTACTGAACCCTAGGTCGCATCCTCACGGCTTTCTTGCTTCTTTGTGTAAAATCGGTAGGGCTGGACTGCTAGAGAAGAAGATCAATCAGATCAACATATTCTAATATATATTATAATTTGACAACATAGCTCACCTCCATTGTGATTTTATTTTATGTAAGCAAATTACTACTATATGCGCTTCTAATTTTAACATAGCTCCCTTCACCGACTGCCTTTTTAATTCGAGCATTTGATGAGATAATCACCCCATGTGTGTTACAATTAACCATTATATAAACAGAGATAGACTGTTATTGGTGTGTGTATTCCAAGTAGTTACTAAATGTTCGAGAAATTATTTAAAATTGATTTCTTAACTATAGTAAATTGCACTCATAACTCTCTTTGAGCTTTTCTATTTGACTAGTTGGGCAACGCTATGCTAGATTGCCGGGCGATGGGCTAGATGTCCACATACGCCACACAGTCTAATTTGCACCAAGATATGTATACCATTAGACTAAATGATCAAGTTCGGAGGTGAAATGGCATGAGACAATAGTATTGAATTTTAAGTAGGTTTTAATAAGGCGGGTACAAGAGAAAGGAAGATGGCGGCCACCGCTACCATCGTCACCGTCGCTTTCGTCGTGTATAGTTACTTTGGGCTGGGCTTGGGCTGGCACGGCATGAACACCGGCACGGTGGGCTTTGGGCCGTGCTTGGGCCTGGCCGGAGGCGAGGCGGGCCGGCACGGCACGGCACGGTGGGATGACTGGGCCGAGCCGGCACAGCCCGAAGCATGATAGGCTTGGGCCGTGCCGGCACGGCACGGCCCAATTCCCACCTCTACTTCCGGACCATGTCCGTGTTGAAGCTGGGAGGCAGCTCCTGCACGTAGATGTACCGCCCGCCGCAAGGGTCGCCCTTGTCGTCCGTCGCCGCGAGCACGCGGGCGAAGGAGTGGCCCCCGCGCTGGTCGCCGTCAGGCGCCGAGGGCAAGAGCTTCGACAATGCCTTGCCGCCTTTGTCAGCCTCCGTGGTGGAAGAACCTGACGACGATTTGTCGCCGGTGTCCGCCGACACCGACGCCGAAGGATCGGACTTTGCCTTGTCACCATTGCCGGGCAAAGGCTTCTCGTCACCGGCGGCGGACGGCGGGGTGAAACGGTCCGAGGAAGACGACTTACCGCGGGCGATCAGGTTTATCTTGCGAGTGTTGGACAGCGAGGGGGAGGAAGGATTTGACAATGGCTCGATATGCACCACGGCGCCAGTAGCACGGCCGTGGCCGGAGTCGTAGTACTGGCGCGCCAACATCGAGACGGTGGCGGAGAGGACGAGGAGGAAGCAGAGACGCGAGCAGCGGCGCTGCCCCGTCGAACTTGTCCGACTTGTCCGTCTCTTCCTGCAGGCCTCCGCTCGCCGGCGGCGGCAGGTCGGCCGCGTGGTGCCGCTTCATGCCGGCTGCTTCGGACGTTTGCCCGCGTATAACGAGGTTGCCGAAACGGGAAGGAAACTAGCCACTGGAAGGTGGCTTGCGTGGGATCCTAGGTACCGAAGTTTGAGGCGCGCGCGAGCATCAGAAGAAGAGCATCTCGTTGTTATCGTTGGACGAAGCAAATTACTAGTTCTAGCAGTAGTTCTCTGCTCACTGCCCAGTTGCTTAGTGACATGAACAATCGAAAACAACGGGGATCTCAAGTGAACTTGTGTGCTCTCTGCCGTAGAATTAACCAAATCAAGGGTAATTAATCACTACTAGTTGGGCAGGCCTGGGAAAGCAAACCAGAGCGCTTAAACTAAGAGCCAAACACGTGCATATGAGTTGAGTAATCAGAAGTCAGCTTGTAGGCACGTCAAAGAAATGCGTCCAGGCAGTAAATATACAGGAGGCCAGGAGGCTTGAAAGAGACCACCAGGTTGGAGGAGAAAGCAAATTAATGGCGTGTGTGGTGCCAATGAGGTGAGGAGGATCTAGGGGTGGAAAACGGTAACGGATAATTTGTTTTATCCGATATTTATATCCGAGAAAACACGAATATGGTAAGCAAAATTCGTATTTGAAAATATTCGTATTTGTATTCGAGAATATTCGTATCCGTATTTGAGAATATTCGTATTCACATTCGTATTCGAGACTATTCAATTCGTATCCGATCCGTTTCTAGAACCCATGAAAAATCCGTACGAATTTTGTGATTCAAAATTTGAATTTAGGCGGTTTAAAACCGATAATCGGTCAAAAACCGGTGAAAAATCGGCAAAACCGCTAGGAATCCGTTTTATCCGATATTCGTATCCAAGAAAATCTGTATTCATATTCGAGAATATTTGTATCCGTATTTGAGAATATTCGAATTCGTATTCGTTTTAAAAATATGGATTCGTATTCGTATTTGAGACTATTCGATCGTATCCGATCCGTTTCCATCCCTAGGAGGATCCGATTGGCATGGTGATCTACCAGGCTAAGAGCCTACTCTATCCGATTGCAAATATAAATTGTTCTAGAATATGCACCTGTTACATATTTTTAAGTTTGACTGTAAATATTTGAACTAGATCGACTGCTTGAAATTGGTATATTTAAATTCATTGTGAAATGTACTTTCATAATATATAACTTATATAATTTGTAATGAGAAATTAGTAGTCAAAGTGAAACATTGGAGACCATATCAATATTGAGGGACCATGTGAGAATATCTAGGATTAATTGTAATGAACCATTGTCAATATATATAGAGTTGAATTTTTAAATTTGCAAAAGGTTTGATTTTTAGTCAGGTTCAATTTTGGGTGGTCAAACCGATCGGTGAAACCAGACAAACCGGCTGGCCAAATCAATCTAACTAGTAGCTGAGTGGTTAGATCGGTCGGTTTCTAATTTTGGCAACGAGTTCTTAAATTTTAGAATTTTAGTCGTGGATAGGGTGTTTTGAGCTAACGTGAGTCAAGTATTGAAGAACTTGTGCGTGTAAATGATTTATTTGTCTTTGTATGTGCAGAAAGTTTAAAGTCAACTATGGTCAACGGTGTGGGCTGCATGGAGGACCTGAGGTCCAGAACAGTCAAAAATACCTGGTGAGATAGTCGAGCTCAAGCATGGTACAAGAAAGGTTGAAGAAAAGATTCGAGCGATGGGTTGCACGAAGTGGTTTAGTCGGTCCAAGTGAGGCGTGGTCTAGTGGAACCAGAATAGCAAAGATTTGCCAACACGTGGCAAGTCACTGGTGCACCTCCATGTGGTAAGCATGGCGATTGTTTACAAGGAAAAATGATGCGAGAGTATTTTGGTAGTTTGTCAAATACCAAAAACTTCATTAGATCAAACCGCAACACTTGGGAAGTTGATTTACGTCAAGAAGATGCTGGGAAAATCAAGTGGATCAAAGGCTAAAAACATATTGGATTCTACCTTATATACTTTGAAAAGCGTGCATGAGTTAAATATGTGTGTGTAAAACCTGTGTTGTGTAGGGTTAACAGTTTTTGCAATTGTACCAGTGGATAGCATCCATTAGTGATCGGTGTGCGCTGGTTGCTCTATCTATTTAGTGGATGAGGTGGAGGTTTGCATACTAACCATTCCCACCATTCTTGAGTTAGGGTTAGGATTTGTGAGAGAAGAGTGAGTGATGTGGTGTGCTCTCTTTCCTCCTCATGGAGTGGCTGTATAACCTTCATCCTCAAGTAGCAATGTAATCAAATTTGTTAATCTTTCATGAATCATTCTTGTATTGGTTGATTTGTTCTTGTTCTTATTGGTTCTTTACCTCCTCTCTGCCCTTATGGATCTTGTTGGTGCCCAGAATGTGTACATGATAGATATGACTCATGTAGATCAAATCTCATCCATCTAGGCAATGTACTTTGCAAGTTCTTGAAGTTGGACGGTTTTGCCTATTTTAGAGCCCTTCTTGAGAAATCTTGATATGAGAGTTCTAGCTTCGATTCATCAGTTGATTTTGCTTGGTGTGATATGTCGAAACACGTCTAGAGCCATTTTGGCTAATCTTAACCCATGAGCAAGTTGTATCCCAAGATTTTGAGATTTGCCAGGTTTTGGTGCAACCTTGCATGTTTTGAGAAAATATTGGACTTTGGCCAAGATCATTCCGATCCTTTGATGGAATAGGTTTTTTAGATCCTCAACAAGGTGTGCATAAAATTTGATATTATTTGATCATGGATTTTCAACTTTGTACCAAAAGTGATTGGACTCGGGTTGATTTTCGATTCTAGGAACAGGGGAGCGGTCAAATTACTCCTGGGCCTGGTCAGATCATCGACTTCAAGCTGGTAAGACCACTGGCTTACCTTCAGCCAGACTGGCTAGGTGCAGCTTCTGTGCTATTTGTTGTTTTGAGTTGTTGCTTGGTTGTAGGTTATGAAATCTGAACTTTTTAGCTCTCTAGCTCTGGATGAAAGATTTCTAATAGTTGAGGATAAATTTGAGAAGGCACCATTTATCGCCTGTTGCCATTGTCGGTCCTACAAATATCCAAAACAACAATTTGTAACCAGAGGCAGTATTTGTTTGTGAGACACCTACAAAATTCTCGCGTTCTAGTTAATCTACCCGAGTACATTAAACAAAAAGCATAAACTATGGACTTAGCCTCATCCATGCTAAAGTTGAAGAATTGCTCACATATGTAGAGCCAGCGATTTGCCTCTGTCTTTGCATATTTGTGCTCTAAAACATCTCACAACTCTGTGACGGATTAGTTCACATACACATCGTAGAGCTGATCTGCTAGAATGGTCAGAATGTAGCCAAGAGTAGTGTTGTTCGCATTTTGCAACTACATGAACTACTCAACTGTAAATGGATACTGCAGGTGGATAACCCACCACAACCCTAAAGACATGGGCAAAACTTGGCTATAGTCTGCCATCTACAAAAGTTATTACCAGAAAACCTCTCAGGTTTCATAGCATCAGAAGCACCAGTCGTTGTTGTATTACAACAAAGTTCACAATAAGGTTTCTGAAATGTTAAAAATGTAAGCAATATTTTAATTCTAAATTTTACTAGTAGACAGATACAGTAAAAGACTAGTGATGCAACAAACGAATCTAACATTAGGCTACTCATTGTACTCCAGAATATAAGCAAGAAAATACAAGATCAAAATTGATCAATAGCTCGAATGATTGACTGTTGGGCTTGATGAAGAATAGAAAGTAAAGCAGGCTTGATGCAGCATAGAATATGGATGAAGGAAAATAGGAGTAGTTACGCATGTTGCACTGCACAAAAACCTTATTGTGGCCCCGTGCAGGTACTCTATGCAGTAATGGCTCAGAGATAGCTGCTCTCCCTCCTTCCCGGTGCACGCCGAGAAGAAAGGACATGAAGTTCAGTCACTCAACATTCAGTACAGATTCTCTAGAGAGGAAGAAGACAATGGGAAAAGGAAATGGAGGGGTTCAATCTACCAAGCCTGGACGTCTCTAGGCCTTTTATAGACATGTTAATTACTCTCTAGTAACTAATGCCATTAAATTGAAATAATCCACTGGTAACTGCTAATATTCAAACCAAATAATGATAATTATTCACTGATAACTGCTCACAAGTCATGCGATTTTCCACATGAAAATACTCGAATACACGTGTGCGTGTGTGTTTAACCAAAGCCCTGCTCATGCCGTCCCCATACATGTGTCACATGATTCAAGGAATAACAAGAACCCCACCTTATAAATTAGTCTCCTTCATATTGCCCTAGCAATATGGTACTAAACCATATTCGGAATGTCTCTAGAATGGGAACAATCGGTTATTACAACTATTTTAAAACTTGATCAGAAAACTCATTATCACATTAGTTGGACTACGCTAGCTAGAAAGCTAACTGATTATATTATATGTCAATAATAACAACAATAACAATAATAATCTTGTGGACTACATTCTGTAGCATTCAAGGCCAGATATATACAGATTAGTTACCCATAGTTGGTAGCTCCAGAACACAAAAAAATACACACATATAAAACTACATTGAAACTTTGGAAGCACTCAAAGACTCGATATATACCACGGGCTTGTTTGGTATAGCGCCTACTCCAGATTCTCATATGAAGTGTGTAGAGCTGGGCCAAACACCATCTGCCCGACTTCATGGATCTCATCCGAAGCAGAGCAGGTGCTAGTAGTGTTTCGTGGATTGACCCAGAGGTGTATTATGGTGGGGAGCTGCAGCCCAAAAAGGAGAATACCCAATCGAGGAGAAATTGGCATTTGCTTGAGGTGCCTTCTACTATTTGTCATTATGTTTGATGTAATAGATTATTTGCTACAGAGTTGAAGGGCTAATAACATATATACCACTTTGAACACTTTTACCCTTACAATGCCAATTTTGCCTCTGTCTTCTTCCACCTCTTCTCTTGTTTTCTTCTTTGCTCCAGCCATGGTAGACACGTCGTTTCCCCAACCACCCACTCCTCACCTATCAGCACCCAGATTTTACAATCTGGATTCCTCTGTGATACCACCGCACTATTCCCTAGATCAGTAGATAGTGCTCACAGATTACAGTTCTGAATATCAAAGTACATATTAAGCGGAAACGTAAATATAATAGTAGACTTACTCATGGGCCGATTAGGCCGAAATCGTTAAATTGCAGCAGCGGAAGATCGAAGCACGCAGGTGGGACCTTTAGGACATGCCCACAGGCAGCCAACTGGAGGTTCGTGACCTAGCCCTTGACGACTTCATCTTCTCCTCCATCATAACCAATATTATTGCTGAGCGTAGTGATCTGATTCCTGCTTCTGGATTTGTTATGAGAGCGAGTGTGAGCACACTAACCACTGTGCTCAGCGAGCCAATACACAGAATGCAAATAAATAGTATGCATGACTTATCAAAGGAGAGGCTCAGGTTATTTTATTTGCCAAAAATCGCTTTTGGGTAGCATTATTATTATTTAATCATAGTGTTATTGTTACTACCTAAAACTCCACACGGCAATTACCATAATTGACTTAATCCACCAAAAACACACTTACTTTACTGATTGCTGTCTAAGACTCCAAACAGCAAGTATCATCATTTACTTAGTCCACCGAATATACTCTTTTCAAATTTATTGCTGTCTAAAACTCCAAACAGCGAGTGACATCATTTAATTATTCCACCGATCACACACTTTCTATATTGAATGTTGTCTAAGACTCCCAACAGCGAGTGACATCATTTAATTAGTCCACCGAACATACTCTTTCTATACTGAGTGCTGTCTAAAACTCCAAACAGCGAATATCATCAATTATACAATCCTCCAATCAATTGTCGCCTAAATCCCCAAAC
Source organism: Dendrocalamus latiflorus (assembly GCA_017311315.1). Classification (NCBI taxonomy): domain Eukaryota; kingdom Viridiplantae; phylum Streptophyta; class Magnoliopsida; order Poales; family Poaceae; genus Dendrocalamus; species Dendrocalamus latiflorus. The sequence continues at coordinate 22,771,280 of CM029667.1, forward strand.
AACGAATATCATAATGTATATAATCCACCGATCAATTGCTTTTAAATCCACCGAGATCATTCGCATAGGGACTTCCTAATAATTCAATCCTTTTGTTGTTGATCCAAAACCATAATTTTGTTCTCCCAATAATCAATCTTATTTTCTACTGTCTGTCTCTAATTAATTCACTAGTATACATCCACCAAGAATATCATTGATCAAGATTGTAATCTAGCAATTACCTTTACCCTTCCTAATACTCCAAAAATCATTTAAATCATCTTTCTAGCCTATATAACCATTTAGACTCCACCAAATTACTTCTCCCAAATTCCACACTATCATTTCCTTTTTATAATCGACATGAGTCCACCAATATCTTTATGTTTTTACCACAGACTTCCTTCTTCTTTACTCCCGACTCTATTTATTTCCCCATATATTTTATTTTGTGAGAAGATAAAACATTTTACTTTTGAAATACGATACTAATTTTTTTCCTGAGACCTAGCAGTTTTGAACAAAACATAATGTTCAAGGAAATGCAATAATAATAACGATCCAGATTTCATCCACCGTTACATGGCATCTGTACCATATAGCATTTTTCAGCGTTATAGCCGCTTAACTTACCACTGGGACGACACCCAGGACAATTCAAATCAGGGCTTTCCACTGCCCTTCCACTTTTCCATTTCCATCCATAAAGTATTTTGAAATAGAACTATATCTGGTTAAGTTCCCATGTCCGCCCTTGACCGTGGGCACGGCTATTCGAATAGTTTTGACTCTGCAGAGTGTGTACACTTTCACCACAAGAGACAATCAACTCGTTGCCCCACATGATTCCTTAGTCATGTGGTTGAGCAGACCATCACAGTGACTTTTCAAAGTATCTAGTCCCTTTTCTCGTTCACCTTATGGGAAACTGCCCACTTGCGGTGGGTCCCATCTATGCACGGGATGTTTCCCCACAGTTACTAACGCAGTCGAGCTTCTCAACTCCCCGCAATGCTTAGAACAGCTGGGAAAACTTCACCCTCCACCAGTGTCCCTTCAGGCCCCCTTGCCATAGCATATCCACTTCTATCCACTACCTGTGAGATGAGTCCGGGGATTTCGATAAATTTACTTAGCCAAGTTGTACTTTACAGACTTGCGGTTGTACTGTTTTACACAGGAGGTCATGACAAGATTCAGTCCTTAGTATTATCTGAGCGGTTCTACCACACTCCATAATTTGTGCTTCCACTGCACCACATACCAGCCCCCAAACCATCCGCTCAGATATTAAGCAAGTTAAGAGTTTTGGGAGCATAAAATAACCATATCAAAATATACCAGTCATTCCCACCATGACTGTCCAAGACAGTTTCTCATGATTGAAAATGGTATTGATGCGTGGGGCATTTCAGCGCCCCCGAGTATCTATGCAATACTAAGTATGGCGTATATTTAGGGACTTATTTTTGAAATGTTACTATTATAATTTTGCTAGGGCGACAAGGTTCACACATTCAAATATTCCAAAGGAGGGGTATTATTATTCAAGGTAAACAATGGACATATAACTAGAATCTTAAATTAACATGTATTTGCATATAAAATAACAGCATGCAATTTGATAATTTAAATCAAAGTAATTTGCAGAAAATATAGGTTCAACATGATCAAAGTATTGACTCGCCTGGCGCGGTTTACCGCGGTCTTGAGCTCACACAAAGCTGTCTCATGCGATGATCTTTAATTCCTGGTCTTCATCAATCTCGGTCTTGCTTGATCCATGGAATCTTCAGGACTCCAGTTTCTAATTACGTGACAACCGACTGAATCCATGTAAAAGCAAATAACTCAAAAGATCCAAATAAATTCGAATAAACTTAATTTTAGTTTTATTATGAGTTAATGGGTGATTTGGGTGATTTGAGGTATGGTCGGTGGTAAAATACGATGACCTGATCTTTTTATTTATAATCTCTTTTATTATTATTATTATTATTGATATTTATCAAGGAAGTTCCATGAGCCATGCTAGACCTATGGGTAGATGTAAGACTGTAGTGGGGTGTAGGGTTTTGCCTTGTCTAATGTTAACTTTTAAGAGTTAGGGCAAGAGTTATATACCCTGATGTATATGATTTCTGGTTTGTTGGATTAATCTTATAGCTTTTATTTTTAGCAATTCAAGATATACTATTTTAGGTCACGCTAATATTACCTTGTTCACTAAAATACAAGGTGTAAGATTATTTTAATTACGACGACGTAGGGATTTTAGTAGATACACCAACATGACTTTTAATTGAAGATGCTCTTCGGATTAAATATCATAGATATACTGGGTATATTTTAGTTATTATTAAGGATACTTTTTAATTTAAATCTTTATTTTTATAGTAAAACATAGTATCAAATTTATTTCCTTAACTTTATCTTGAATACATTTTTAATTGGGACCTTTGTTAAATTTGGACATTAAGCAAAACCATCTTTTTCCAATGCCCTAAATAATAAGTAGTCTTTTAATTAATTATTCAAGCATATTTATATATTAATCAATCTGATTTTATGACTCCAATTAATATTTATTAAGTTTTCTAGACTACCCCTAATCTTTATCTTGATGTTTACTAATTAGAATGATCTACAAATAAAAAGATAAAAATGTGGAATAAAAGTGTTGCCGACTGGTTTTGAACACAGGATCTGAGGGAGGGCTATGTCTTAAGCTCACTCGGGCTAGCCAACTGAGCCGGCGCTCTCTCGCGACTGACAAGGAGCAAACAATATACCAGAGGCGACGCGGAATTGAGCTCCACTACCGAGCCTCCCTTCGGCCGAAACAGGGGAGGCGGGCGCATGGAGGGGATGGCGGCGCCGCCGACGGGGAGCGGCCGGGGAGACGCCGGCGACCGTCAAAACGGGTTGATGGGTGGGCGAGGAAGCCGATGAGGGTGGTGGCACGGCCCGGGATGGCGTCGGCTGGATGGGACAGCGGCTTGGGCGGCCGGCGGCGGGGTGAAAAGGGGTGGCGGCGCCATGGTAGAGGGGAGGAGAAATCGGCCGGCGTAGGAGCGGAAGGGGGTAGAGGGAAAGCTCACCATCGGGTTTGCGGAGCGGAAAATACGCCAAGGAATGCTGGCGGTGGAGGCCGGGGTCGGGCGGCGGAGGCGCACGACGCCGGCGGCTTACAGGCGGCGGCGGCTCTGGCCAACTGCGGGGAAGGTGTCACCGGACTTCGGTGCTGCTCTGGACAAGGGTAATTGGTCCGAGATGGGCGCAATCAATGGATCGTCGGTTTGCCGGAGTTAGGGGGATGCGGTGGCCGGCGAACTTAGGAGGCTCCAGGGGCCAATTGTTTGAGAGGGGAGAAGGAGGCAGATGAGATGAGGTGATTGAGGGTGCGTTTCCCCTTTATAAGTGCTGTGCCGACTGGGCGACGCGAGCGTAAGTTGACGGGGGCCAGCGGGACTGTGCGGCGATGTGGGCACGAGCGCCGAGACACCGGGGCGCGACGTGGGCGACGCCCTAGCAGGGCGACGTGCGCGGCATGGCGCTAGGGAGGCAGGGCGGTGGCAGGCGCGTGCTGGCCGTGTCGCGCGGCTGCGGCCAAGACAGAGAGGAGAAAGGGGCCCGGGTGCGGGGTGAAAAAGAGAGGGAGAGGGAGGAAGACAGTAAGAGAGAAACGGGGAAAAGGTGAGCACCCTGTCGGCAGAGAACAAAAAGAGGAGGAGAGAGAAAGTGATGGGGCCCACATGGAAGTGAGAAAGAAAATGAAAAAGATATGCTAGAGCACTATTATGATATTTTGATTTTTAATTTGAACTTTAATTTGCATTATAATTTACTGATTTTTGGATGGCATTTAGATTTTAAGTTTTGAATTTTCAATTATTAAATGAGAGTTATTATTATTAATTAGGTTATACGTGTATATATATATAATTTCACATATTGTTATTTTGCGGGCTTACTTAATTTTGCATATATATATATATATATTTATTATTATTTCCTATATTGCTAAACTCCTCCTTGCACAATTTGTCTATGCATATTTATGTTTGTATTTTATTCATTTACTCTTGTTGCTATTTATGCTATTATCTCTAGAAAAATATTTTATATCCTAATTCAAGTTTCTCCCCCTTTATACTGGATCATCTTTTCAGATTCGTATTTAAAATTTTAAGTTTCTATCATTTGCATATATCCGTTAGGGTCTTACTAGGAATAGTTTTATTTTCATGACTCTTTTGAAATTTTGAAACCTCACAAAATCTAAGAAACACCAAAGAAGAGTCAAATTTCAAAAGAATATATTGTAAAATAATTCAAAAGCTTCTCATTTTCAAATTTCAAATTTTCAGGATGTTACATCACCCCACCCTCCTTTCTCATCCTCACCTAATCTATTCTCTACCCCAACCTTCCTCTTTCTCTCTCCACTTTTGGTCCAGGAGTACGACACTGTGCTGGGCCTTCATCTCCCAACCTTCCCTTCTCCCTACTTCTGGCTCGAGAACATGACACAACGCAGTGCCTTGGCCTTGAAGTGACCAAAAAGGAGTCGGTCGAGGTGGTCACCGCCGGGACGCCGGATCCACCCTTCACCTGCCCTGACGATGAGGCCACTGAATCTGTCCATCTGAGTCAAGGAAAGCGAAGGCGAAGTTGGGAGGCTATCGGATATGGCACTGGCAGGGCTAAGGAGATCAGAGGAGGTGGATCCAGCGTTGTAGGGTCGTCGGTCGCCAACACGTCCGTAGCTACACTGCCCATCGCTAGCGACGACACCAGATGTCGTCGCTGTTCTCCACCCCAGCCGCTGCGCTCCACCTCGCCTTGCTGCCCACCACCCTAGCTGTTGCACTCTACCTTGTCTTCTTCCTCCCTCCCCTCCAACTAAGCTCCCGTGGCCTACTGCCCCTGCTATCATGTGCCCATTAGCCACCACCTTTGTCGTTGTCATCTGCCAGTCTCCAACCACTTGATCTACCATGTCTAGAGAAAAAGAATAAAGGGAAGAGGGAGGAGGAAAAAGAAGATAGGATAAATTTGTCCAAAGTGGCATATATGCTATTGGCCTTCAACTATCTGGCAATTACATCGAACATAATAGCTAGGAAAAAAGTTCACTTTAACCCATGAACTCTAGTCTCGGTTCTTTTGTAACCCTCAACTCTGAAACCATTCACTTTACAACCGTAAACTCTCAAAACTATTCAAAACACCCCCTCAAGCCAATCCACAACGGTTTTCGTTTGACATGGTGCCCATAATTTGTTACCATGCTAGTTTTGACATATAAGCTAGTGTGGGACATCCCGGTAGACAAATGTGTGCTAATGTGGCTTCCATGTCAACAATGCGTGTCTCGCATAAGCAAATAAAATAAGAATAGGACTATAGGACCCGTCAGTCAACCTCATCTCCCTCATCTCATGTGCAACTAGTGGCCCACATGTCAGCCTCATAGGTCCCACATGTCAACTGCATCTCTTCTTTCTCCCTCCCTCTTCCTTCTTTCTTATTTTCTTTCTTCTCCCTGCCCCTGCTGAAGTCCAACATTTCTTACTTCCTTTGCCTCTGTTGCTTCTTATACTTCCCCTTCTCAAACTCCGGCACAGGCAAGGCCGACCAGCTCATTGGTAGCTGCCACCTTCCTCTACCGCAAAATACTCCCCAGATTTGAATGCCACCACTAGCTACTCCGTCGCATTCCGCATTCACCATCACCTATGCATCCATCCCTTCACCACACCACGCATTGTCACCAAGGATCCAAACCTCGTCGGTGCGCCACCTGCTCCTTCCTGCACCACGCCACTACCCTCGCTTCTTTGCCCCATCTCGTCCTAGATCCACCACCACCTCGCCGTTGAAGACGACGACCAACCCGTTGGTGGGGAGGAGAGCTAGCACCCTGGTAGCTATGGTGCGAATAGATTTGAGTAGAGGGGAGGAATGACAAGGTAGTGGCGGCTGTCGTCGAGGCTTGAAAGGTGGTGAGCTGAGCCCAACTTGACCTGCTCGGGCTTGATAGAGAGGTGGAGAGAGAGACTCACAAAGGTGGAAGGAAACAAATAAGAAGGGTTTACGAGCTGACACATATGCCTTACCTAACTCAACCAACCACTATTGCATTAAATGCCATGTCAGCTAATCAATAATTGTGTATCCACTTTGCTTATATGGATTACAGAACCGTCGCTGCATTAAATAGAAAACCACTGAGTTTAAGTTGAGAGTAAGACCTTATTCGCTTTGTTTTTTAAAAACCCTTTTCTATATTAAATGATTTTTCTTTAATATATAGCTTTCAAATGGGTATCTTTTTAAGCCGGAGTCTACTAGTCGATAGTAATAAATACTATAGTGACTTTATTTACATTGGCTAAAATCACACACAAGTATCTATTTTTATATAATTTTATTTATAAATTATTACTATTTATCAGCTGATAAAAGTAAATACGAACCACGTCTGAAGTGGATCACGTAGAGAATCGAGCCAGGTCCGGAGTCAGATGAAAGGTCCTAATAGCAAATAGTAGACGGCGCCTGCCCTTAACTGTGTAGCAAATTGTCAATTTTCTCCCAGTCGAGCGTTTCTTCACGCGTTGCGTCGACCAGACAGGGCGACCTCGCCGGCTGCCACGGTACCGGCGACCTCGTCGGCTGCCACGGCGATCACCGGCGACCTCCCATTCGTGCGCGCCTCCCGTCAAGGTTAGCTCTCACCGGCCCTAACCCTATTCTCCGCCCCCTCTCCCCCGGCGCGCTCCTCCTCTCCCTGGGCCCCGACGTCCTCTCCCCCGGCGCGCTCCTCTCCCCCGGACTCGGCGACCGCAGCCATCCACCCGTGCCTCCTCTTCCTCTCCCCCGGCATTGACGACCTCAAGGTGAGTCTTCCGTGTCCTCGTCCCGCCACCCCAGATCTGTGAGAAGACACGGGTGGATGGCTGCGGTCGCGGAGGCAGGGTGGAATGGCTTTTGTCAGTTCCTTATAAATGCTCTTAGTTTAGAAGCACCATCTTTTGTCAGTTCAAGTACAAATTAAATCAGCGGTTGTGAACTTGGTTGATCAGTTTTCTGCATATTTGCATTTAGCAGAGTTATATGCAGTTCAGCAGTTGGAACAAAGGGCAGTGATTCCACAATGTTTATTGCGTATTTTCTGTTTCATCTTTAAATCCAAGTTCCAAAGAGACCTGCATGGAAAATTAGTCCATTCAGAATAACTTATGTTCTTTTTTTACCGTTTTTACAAGGATGAGTTATTTTACAAGTCTCCTTTTCCGTTTTACATGTATCAACATCTGTTGGGTTCTGATATATTTCTGTGCAGTTGATACAGGAAATTTACTACTTCTTACCTGACTATGGCGGCAGCGGCAATCTACAGCCTTTTCATCATCAACAAGTCTGGTGGCCTTATATACTACAAGGTATCTTCCTGAAGTCCCTCTCTCCCCTCTTTCTTCTAGAGCTGGAGCCTGAACAACACACATCTCTTCAGGACTACGGGTTAGCAGGGAGGATGGACACCAATGACAGCCTACGCTTGGCAAGTCTCTGGCATTCTATGCACGCTATCTCCCAGCAGCTGTCCCCAACCCCTGGCTGTACTGGCATTGACCTCCTACATGCCCACAACTTTGACCTCCATTGCTTCCAATCCCTCACAGGTCTTTCCTTGCTCAATAGTTGCATGTGAACTTGCTTGATAAATCTGCTGTGCATGCTTATAGCTGTGAGTTTCAGTATTATTGGGTTGGAGTGGATTTCATTGTATTGGATCATTGAAAGTCCAGTGTTACAAGCTGTTAGTTAAAGTATGCTGTAGCCAGTAGGTCTCTAAATTTGCACAAATTTGCTCTTTACTTGTTCTGAATATTAACAAGATAATGTCACGAAAATGCAAACTGTAGCACCAAAGCATGTGGTTACGACTTGGCAGTTGTTAGGATTAGTCTGATTTACAGACTTTGCATTTGATGAAATAAACTTTTGAATTTAGATGACTCAGTCTTAGCAGTAGGTGCACTTTTGAGGCTGTTCCTATATCTGGCCAGCATTCTCAGATTTATATATTGTATCAAGAGCTTATGAGTGAAGAACTGCAGGATAACATAGTTGCATCAAGTACTCTTTATGTTCTTGTTTCCAAACAGGTCCTGTATTTTACCTAACATAGTTACAAAAAAATCACAGTGTTATGTAACCTTCTATTTTATTCTTTATCTGTTTAAGTTAGGTCCTGGGCACAGAAACTTCCTAAGAATTGACTGACATCATTGAATACTTTTACTTGATGTTACCCTTTTATTTGCTATCTGGCTGTCATAAATCTTGCAATGCCTTTAGGATCTCAGCAGTTTGCTTGGTGGAAGATTTAATTTGATCTGTATTCATGTCATGTCTGGACATCTAGTTCACAGGAACTACAAATAATGACAAAACAAGATTGATCAATCCATTCGTATTTGGTGCTTGATCATGGCGGGGTATATGTGAAATTTGTGGCAAGTTAGCTTAAGGGAACTACTACACAGCTTCATTATGCTTCCCACTTCCTATTGAAAACTCATACTTGTTTCACCATGATTGTAATTCTCTCGTTGATAAATAAAGAGTATTGAAAACTCATGCTTGTTTCACCATGATTGTAATTCTCTTGTTGATAAATAAATAGTAAGCTTCCACTTGATTCTAGAAAAAAAATGAATGTGGGTTGTGGACAACTTATTTTTGGACTTTTTGTGTCATTGTGTGACTGATAGATCTTTAAGTAGGACCTTGATACATCTCTAGAGTGAACTTATCCTGTTATATTTTATTTGGCTGATATTTTATCTAAATAATGTTGCAATAAGAATTTGAAAAATGATATATAGATGATTTAAAAAGTTAGATGTTGCCAAAATTGGCTTCATCATAGATATAGTGATCCATTTCAGTTTTTTCTTATACTGTGTGTTGCTGCGTTTTCCACTGTTGCTTTTATGGATCTGCCATTTGATATCATGATATCATGGCTTGGCTAACTATTATCAGTGTCATTTATGGTTTGGCACCTGTCTAGCTGCTGATCTCTCTGATTGCTTCTCTCGCTTTCAGGGACAAAGTTTTTTGTTGTATGTGAAACTGGTGCTCCAAATATGGAAATTCTGCTGAAATTGATATACGAGTTGTACGCGGACTTTGTTTTGAAGAACCCATTTTATGAGATGGAGATGCCGATTCGGTGTGAGCTTTTTGATCTCAACCTATCTCAGGTCATTCAGAAGGACCGTGTCGCACTTCTGGGTCGGTGAAACATGAAGAAACATACCATGAACATCATGTTCCTGTACTGCCTTTGAGTTTGCTCAGTCTGAAACGTGTTCTCTCTTGAATTTCTTAATGCTCATAACTAATGGCTTAATGTGCTGCTCATCTGTACGCCTCCTCTCTGGGTTATAGCATTTCGTTTACAGACAATATCTCAGTTCTTTTCAACTTATGACTTGTGGATTTCTCCGAACAAACAGACGGGATTATTTCTCCGTCGCATTTTCGAAGCGGTTTATTGGTATTCAGTTCATTCACATACGCTAGGATCAAAAGCTATCAGCCATAGCAAAAAAAAAAAAAACTCACCAGTTAATGTGTGTATACTTCTATGTTGTTCAGCTTTGATTTCGAATTTGCCATGGTTGGAGCTGGATTATGCGCGTGGGGATATTTTTCTGGAATGAACTAAAGCCCATTAAGAACCAACAGTAATCAACAGCACCTCAAATTTTGATGGTTGAGCTAATACACATTCTCAGCAACTCACAATGAAGGTAAAAATCAAATGATGTTGCATGCATTTACCCCTCTCTGTCTCTCGGTGAACGAGGTCTAAACCGGCCCGTGTTAACTGCTGAAGCGCAGTAGTTACCTAAGCAGCAAGCGCGCCGACCACCCCACCGCGCCGCGCTGAGCCGCACGACGAGATGAGCCTCTCCCACCACCACCGTCCCCGCCGCGGGGGCGCCAGCCCAGGCGACCCCTACTGCGTGTACGTGCCGCGTGTCTGTGACAGGATGTTGGACACGACCGGGATTCCGGCGTTTGGGAACGCGGCTCTCGTCGTCGATTGCCAGTGAGAAAGCCATGTTGTCGCATTGCTGCCCGTTTATTTTGGTTTAAGTTTCTGATTTTTGATTTATTTTTAAATTTTGTCTTTTCTGATTTTTTGAGTTTTTTTACTGGTACTTTTTTCCCGTATTCGTTTGTATTGTTTGTGATTCGATAACATGTTTTTTCTATTATTTATTTTTTTTAAAATTTAATTACGTCGAATAAGTCATCATCAATTACAGTGTAATTTCAGCCAGCTACAGTACAATTTTAGCTATAAACCACTTTTTCAGTCGAAATGAGTGGGCTGAGCTGATGTTTGATCGCGGGACGTTCCCTACCATGCTGTGTCTACAACGAGGTACACATGTCATGTTTTTTAACACGACTTTTTTTTCTTTTTTATTTTGCATTGTCTATGAAGATATAACATGATTTTTATTTTCCTTTATTTTTATTTAATTGAATGGTTCAGAAGAAACTAACAACTACTACATATCATTTCAATCAAAAGCCATGGGAAAAGCCAAATTGAACGAAAAACTTGAGGAAAAAATTAGGAGTAAGGGAAATGCTCGTGGATAGCATTTGAGCAATTATTATCATTATTTAACGTTTTTAATTTATTTGTACTAATAACCCATCGTTCAATTTTATTTTCAAATATAATCCTTTTTGGCAATGCCAACACCCGTGGCTAGAAAAACAACACTGCCACGTTACTAGGTAAATCTAACTCCTAGCCAGATTGACCCTTTTAGCCACACAATTATTTCTTTTCGGTTTGCAACTTATGGTTTATAGCTGTCGTTTATAGTTTTTGCCTTAGTGTGAACGCTTGTATGAGCAAACTGAATGTTGATAAACCACTCCGAAAAGGTTGTCCCGATAAGCCGCTCCAAAACGATTAAGAAGAAGCTATCATATTCGTTTGTTCGAGAAAAACCATAATTGAAAAACCAAGCCCGTCTAAAAAGATTTCCGCATCACGAGACATGTTCACATTACACACGCGATCGAGAAGCCACTGCATGGAGGTGCCCATGTGGGCACTTGGATGTGCTAGCCGTCACATAGCTGTACTGTACACTCCGTCTGAGCTTAGCTCGAAGAATTATTTATATAAGTGATACTATAGCTATTTTTTAAATTTGATTATCCGTCATCTTTTTTTTGTAAATTTAGCCCCTTACTTCAACCTGTCGAGTTCCAGTAGCTCAGTAGCAGGAGCTGTCGAGCACCCCCCACAGCGGCAGCAAAATTAATGGCCATGATTAGCGCTAATTAAAGGACATAGTTAGTACTAATTAAATATGATTAGCACAAAGTAAAAATACACACTAATTCAATCGGCGATCTGCCGAGTTTGACAGTTCCAAGAGAAGACTAGATTTATTAAAATGAATGTTTAAAAATTAAATTAAAAAATAGCTACAGTGTTATTTCTTGTACTTCCAGCTCGGAGCTGTACGTGAGCGAGCTTCACTGCGCTACAGTCTGTGCTGATTTGCGAGCAACCGTGGCGCGCGCGATTGCGAGCAACGGCCACCAAAATCGCGGCCTTATCCGTCCGTCCGTCCGCACGGGGCGCTTACCAACGACCTTCCAAAAGAGCAAGTGATAAGAGCCACGGCACGGCCCCACCGAGCTGAGCAGATCACTCCTCCTCCTCCTCCCAGGCACCAGCGCACCACTGAGGCACTGCCCCCCCCCCCACCCCCTTTCCGTCGGGTCGGCGGCAGGCGGGTGCCATGGCGGAGCGGAAGCGGGCGCGCGGGGAGGCGGAGGCGGAGGAGTGGGAGAGGCGGAAGAGGGGGAGGAGGAGGCTAAGGGATGGGGAGGGGGAGGGGAGGAGCGATCCGGTGGAGGTGCTGGGGGAGGAGGTGATGGGGCGGGTGATGGAGCTCCTGGACGCGCGCAGCGTGGCACGATGCACGGCGGTGTCCCGCGCTTGGCGCGGGGTCGCCGCCGCCGACCGCCTCTGGGCACCCAAGGTCCGCTACCTTCCTTGCTACTGTCTCGTCCCCCGTGCCTGCCACAGCCTCAATATACTGCCACCACGTGGTTCTTGATCTGTGCGCGCGTGCGTGTGGTGTGAGCTGCACCTTTTCGATGGATTACTTGCGCAGGGGAATCGGGCACCTACTGCTCAAGTTCTCTGTTAGGATCAGGCAAGAGGCATCAGGTTGAGGGTGCTTTTGGTTTGAACTTTTCAGCCAATGATTGTCAAATTTTGGCTGCCAGAAGAGGAGGGCTGGAGGGCATGCATTTGACTAGTACAGTAGCTAGCTAGCTTGAGTAATTTTTGCATATTTTTCCGCCCTCCTTGGGTTAGTCTTGGACGCTTGCCTGTTCGGATTTCTGAAAGGTCCCAAATTATGTCTCTTGTTTCCAGTTTTGTTGTCGAGATCATTGCGTAAGAGCCGATCACATAAATGACACTATAGCCATTTTTTTTTTCAGATTTAGTCTCTACCATTTGTTTTTGCAAATCTAGTTTGCTCCTTGAACTTACCAAGCTGGACAGGCACGTGCCGAGCACCCCCCTCTGTGGCAGCACAGCGCAGCATTTAATGCTGTGAATAGCGCTAGTTAAAGCTCATGATTAGTGCCAATTAAATAAGATAGTACTAATTAAATATAATTAGCACTAATCAAAGCACACACTAATCAACCAGTGACCTGCCGAGCTCGATAGATCAAGAAGAAGGCTAGGTTTACAAAAACGGATGTCCAAAGACTAAATAGGAAAAAATGTAACTACGGTTTATCTGTGTGAATACTTCATTATGTAACAAAAAGGCTGTTTCTTATTCTGCTGCAGGGTGAAGGGTGATAAGATGGGAGTCCGACATGTGACAAACTTTATGTGACATTGATAGTGAAAAAAAACAAACTTTATGTGACATTGATAGTGAAAAAAAAACAAACTTTATGTGACATTGACATGGTGGGAAAATAAATATTTTTGACCAAGGGTAAATTAATTATTCTGAATTTTCATAAAATTAACAAATGTAAATTTCAGGTATTTTTTTATCAAATTATATTTGCTCTTCCTTCTTCAATGTCCTAGATTTTCTCACTCGTGCCAATGGCAATAAGGTCACTCATGTCAACGGCAGGTCAGGTGCCACATGTTTATGTCACCATGAGCAGAAACCATTAAACCAATGGAAGAGACTTGATCAGATATTCAGACCCTCTTTTAGCATAAGAGTCCGAGTCGTCAATACTAAAACTAAAAATATACAGAGCTGATTGCATCTCCTTTTAAAAGAGGGTAATGTAAATTCCAAAATTAAAACTAGGGAGGCTTGATTGAAGAAAATGAGGGGGGAAAGAGAAATCTATGGTGGAATTTACTCCTTTTATGCATATGGCTATTTCTTTGCTTGTGAAACACAGCAGGTCCTGACCATTGTTGTTCTAAACAAAAAAGTCTTGATCATTGTTTCATTCGCAGTGTGCTGAATTGATGGTGGGAAAGGCACATATTCCTCGTTTGCTGATGATCCGCACTGCATCAATGTTATCTACCTATTCAATGGCCATCATGGATGGCAAGCGGGTGAGTGTCAGCCATTTCTTCTGTTGAGTTAATGGATGCAATAGATCAACAGCAATGAGGTGACAAGAATTGTGCTGATGTGCTAGCAGTACTTTTACCATAACCACATGAAAAGATAATATTTTAAGTTCCATCATAATCTGCTGTCAACTTTTGCTTATCTTTTGTTTCAGATTCCACAAATAATGAATTATATTCTATAGAAGTTTCCTTCTTTCTTGTTTCAAATGTGCGAACATTAGTGGACTAATAATTACTGAACATTGGTGAACTCTGGGGATTTTTTTTCTGGTTTTCACTTTGGTTTATCCTCAAATAGAAAGTAGGCATAAGTATGTTTTGCTGCTGCTTCATTCTGAAGACAAGTTATATTATTATGAATAATTTGCTTGTTCAGAGTCGGATCACAAAAGAGGATCTCTGTGACCATGCTTGGGAATACAGTTTCACTATGGTGAGTTTTTGCTAACCTGTCATCCTTTTCCATGGTTTGAATTATGAGCTTATGTAAGAATGCAAATCTTAATGCTAGTGGATGTTTCTGCACAACTGATGCTAGTTTTGAGTTCAACTGGTTTTAGTCAATCACACTCTGATGCAGCATGGGATCATGACAACTGTCAGCGTCTCTCTAGTTTCTTCAGATGTCTAATCTTCCAAACGAACTGAGGGAGAGTTGATGCATATCTCTTCATGATGGTACTTGAAGGTTATATATAAACTTTGATTCATTGATTTGGTTGGTCAAGGATGATCTTTGACTATTGATTTTCTTCAGAATCGCATAAGTATATGCAAGGTTGCCAGAATCTTGATTATGTCATACGATTATAAAATTTTACGATCCAAGATTGACTAGACCGATCTGATTTTATAGTAGAATCTTAATGTTATTATAATTCTACCTAAATTTTTATAGGATCATGATCAAGATTTTTATACGATCCTACTCGATTATGTCAATCCTATTGTTTTATTATAAATAATTACTTGTATACTTACTTTTAATTAAAAATTTAACTTTTATCTCTTTATGTTCATTATAATTATCATAAAATAACATATGATCTTACCTTTACTCTACAATTTATAAAAAAAGTTTAAAAGACAATTTTAAAAATGCAGTAGTGTTATAAAACACTATAGATTTTTTTAAATATTTCTTTGGTAGAATCAGATAAAATCTTAGATTCTACATCAATCCTACGATTTATGATCCTACCAAAGAACCTTCAATCCGATTCAGGATCACGATTCGGACAACCTTGAGTACAGGAGACATAAAAAAAAGACCCCATGTGTTTTAGCTCTGCTATTATGGGACTGCACAAGGATATGATGAATGCATTCAGTTGTAGTTTGACATCCATAATAGATCACATTTGTAAATTCAAGTCTTCACTGTGTGCACTGTGCATATCTCTTCCTCAAAATATATAATTTGATTATATATTACTAGATTGTTGCTCTTGTGTATTTAATTGACGCATTATCAGAAAACAACTAAAAATTGAGCATGCCGATGCATAGTTTTTAGTAAGAACTGAAATATATTTTAGAAATGAAATGTAGGAATATGAATAATTGCTAAATTGCGAAAAATGTCAACCACTGTACCCTCTTATATTTTTCCAATTCTACACCTCATGATTTGCGCTTCTTTTGCTTTTGCAGGCAGCACCAGAATACTGGAGGAACCTTGATCCATCATGGAAACATACTGGTCCACCAATGCGACGGTACTTCCACCCTGATGGTTACCACAGCGCTGACCCTCACGACGCTGTGTGGGGTGGTCATGAGTGCACGTACACGATCATTACAAGCTTTGTTGGCAATGGACAGATCAGGGATCATTATGTGAGGATCAACCGGTGGCCACCGATGAAAGTGACAAGGAAGGAGGATTGGAGCTGGGAGCTGTCCAACCACCTCTATTGCTACAACAGCATCCCTGATGCTAGCAAGAAAGGATGTACAGGTCCTCTGTTCCCAGTTTGGTGAGTTCACTTCTATGGTAGTAAATCAACGCTCATGCTTTCACAACCTCCTGCTGGTAGGAATTGTTCCCGACGCCGAGGAAATGTGGCAGCCGGAGGCTCTGTTTGGCAGCTATGAGCTCTGTCTAGAGGTTAAGCTTAGGTGTGTGAGCTATATGTATCCTATGTGTATGATGTAATGGTTTGGCGAGCCTATGGTGACGATATGCCCGTCCTAGTAGTTATGCATTTTGCTAAGTTTGTGGGGTCTGTAAAATATCCTGAACCTATGCTGTGGAAACCTCGTTTGTGCTGTAACATATGAAATGCATGCAATCCTATGTTCTGATGGATAAGTCTCTGTGTTGGCTTTTATTGGCTTTTGCTGCCCTTTAAGGACAACATCCTTGACTGACTGTTAGCATCTCTTTAGGACAGCATCTTAGGACAAGCATCTTTAGGACAGCATCTTAGGACAAACATCTTTAGGACAGCATCTTAGGACAAGCATCTTAGGACAGCATCTTGACTAGCATCTAGGACAGCATCTTAGACTAGCATCTTAGCATATGCTTGGCTGGTTAACAACCTATAAATTTGTATTCCCAACCCCTCAGGTTGGAATGGCATTGTGTGAGAAATAAACCTAGAAAATTGCCCCATCTCCAAGTGTCATCCTCTCGATGAGAGTAAGGATCTTGCTATCACCAAGAGCAAAAATTCAGCGACTAACAAGTGGTATCAGAGCCGTACTATCCTGTAGCCTGAGCATCTCCTGTTCAATCCCTTCTCCAGCGTCGCTTCCAGCCTCGCAGCAGCTCCAACTAGCAGCAGCAGCAGCTCCGGCTGCCTCTGCTCACTCCTCTCCCCCTGTTCAGACGAGCAGCAGCTCATCAGAGGCAGCTCTCTCTCCACGCAGCAGTCCCCCGGTGGCGCGCCATGTCCGCAGGACAGTCTCAGCGCTCGGTCGCCTCGAGCACGCGGCGGCGACAGGAAGCCGAACTCGCTGTGGCAGAGGAACGCGAGCGAGCGGCGGCACAGGCCGCTGCGGCGGCGGAAAGGGCGTCAAGGCTAGCTGCGGCGGAGCTGGCAGCAGCCAGAGCGGAGGTGGAAGCAGCGGCGGCGGCAGATGCAGCGCGTGCGGCAGCAGCGGAGGTCGAGGCTTTGCGCGGCAGCAACAGCAGCTCCATCTCTGCTGATGACAGCGCCGACGCCGATCTTGAGCTGCTGGAGAGGGAGGCAGCGCGAGGGCGAGCGGCGCAGTGGGCAGCCGCGCACGCCCACGAGCGCGGCGGCAGCCCAGACAGGCGCGGACGCGCCGGCGGCGCTCCTGGAGGAGGCGCGCACGGCGGTGGCGCTCCTGGAGGAGGCGCGCACGGCGGCGGCGTACGGGTCGACGGAGAGCGCGGCCTTCACAGGCGACGCGGCTCTCTCTCCCCGGTTCGGTACCGTGGTCACCACGAGTACCAGGCTGTCATCAGGGACGTCGGCCCCGGCGGCGGGTGGCCTACCCTCACCAAGACCAACTACGTCGAGTGGGCTGCGGTGATGAGGGTAAAGCTCTAGGTGCGGCATATGTGGGATGCAGTCCGGTACGGCGACGTCGACTACGACCAGGATCGACGGGCGCTGGATGCTCTCATCGCTGCAGTCCCGCCCGAGATGCAGTTCTCGCTTACCAACAAGCGGACTGCCAAAGAGGCTTGGGACGCCATCGCTGCAGCACGCATCGGCAGCGACCGCGCCCGCAAGTCTACATTGCAGACACTACGCAAGGAGTGGGAGAACCTGGCCTTCAAGCCAGGTGAGGACGTTGATGACTTTGCTCTCCGTCTCAACACTCTGTTGCAGAAGATGGTGCAGTTCGGCGACAACACCTACGGCGAGGAGAGAGCTGTGGAGAAGCTCTTCCGCTGTGTCCCCGAGAAGTACAAGCAGATGGCTCGCTCAATCGAGTCTCTGCTGGACCTCTCTACGATGACGATCGAGGAGGCGTTGGGTCGCCTCAAGGTCGTTGACAGCGATGAGCCACAGCGTCTCTCGGGACCCGTCACCATTGGCGGGAAGCTCCTCCTCACTCGGGAGCAGTGGGTTGCCGGCCAAGGTGACAGGAAGAAGGGGGAGCCTTCTTCCACGACAGGCGGCCGTAAGCGTGGCAAGCGCGGCAAGCCGCGCAAAGAAGCCTAGGCAGGGGCGCGAGGACGTGCCGAGGGCGATGACCGTGGAGGCGCCCAGGGCGGCGCCGCTGGCAAGCAAAAGCCAGCACGAGACGACTCTTGCCACAACTGCGGCAAGCCTGGTCATTGGGCCAAGGATTGTCGACAGCCACGACGCGGCCAGGCCCACGTCGCGCAGGCGGAGGAGGAGGAGCAGCCGGCTCTGTTCATTGCTCATGCGAGCATCGAACTACCTCCAGCGGCACCGGCCGCAGCGGCTCTCCTCCACCTTGACGAGCCAAAAGCACACGCCCTCCTCGGCGACAGTTCCGGCAACGACAAGACCGACGGGTGGTGCCTCGACACCGGCGCCACCCACCACATGACCGGGCGGCGGGAGTTCTTCTCCGAGCTCGACTCAGGCGTTCGAGGCACCGTCAAGTTCGGTGACGCCTCCGCCGTGGAGATCAAGGGCGTCGGATCTGTCGTCTTCGTCGCCAAGACTGGCGAGCACCGGCTGCTCACCGGTGTCTACTACATCCCCGCGTTGAGGAACTCCATCATCAGCTTGGGACAGCTGGATGAGAACGGATCGCGCGTGGAGATCGAGCACGGGGTGCTGCGCATCTGGGATCATCGCCGCCGGCTCCTCGTCAAGGTCATCAGGAGCAACCGCCTCTACGTCCTTCACACGCAGGTGGCGCAACCTCTGTGTCTTGCAGCCCGCCGCGACGACGACGCTTGGAGGTGGCACGAGCGCTTTGGGCACCTCAACTTTGAGGCCCTGAGGCAGCTCGGCAGCAAGGAGATGGTGCGGTGCATGCCGCATGTCGACCACGTGGAGCAACTCTGCGACACCTGCGTCCTCACCAAGCTGCGGCGGCTCCCCTTCCCTCGCCAGGCGAGCTTCCGCGCCAAGGAGAAGCTGGAGCTCGTACACGGTGACCTCTGTGGCCCCGTGACACACCTGGAGGCCGGCGCTACTTCCTCCTCCTCGTCGACGACGTGTCCCGCTACATGTGGGCTGTCCTGCTCGACGTCAAGGTAGCCGCGGCGGACGCCATCAAGCGCCTTCAAGCTGCTGCGGAGGCGGAGTGCGGCCGCAAACTTCGGGTCCTACGCACGGACAACGGCGGTGAGTTCACGGCGGCCGAGTTCGCGGCGTACTGCGCCAACGAGGGGATCCATCGTCACTTCTCCGCGCCGTACACCCCGCAACAGAACGGCGTCGTCGAGCGCCGCAACCAGACGGTGGTGGCCACCGCCCGCGCCCTCCTCAAGCAGAGAGGGATGCCGGCATTCTACTGGGGTGAGGCAGTGATGACTGTCGTTCACTTGCTTAACCGCTCCCCCACCAAGGCCCTCGACGGCAAGACGCCATACGAGGCCTGGCACGGGTGCAAGCCTGCGGTGAGCCACCTCCGTGTCTTCGGCTGCCTGGCCTTCGTCAAGGAGCTCAACCACGTCGGCAAGCTCGACGACTGGAGCACGCCAGGAGTCTTCATCGGCTACGCGGAGGGCGCCAAGGCCTACCGCGTCCTCGACCCTACGACACGGCGCGTGCGCATCACGCGTGACGTCGTGTTCGATGAAGGGCGAGGCTGGACGTGGGGCAAGATGGTGGATGACGGCTCGACTCCGACGACCAGCGATTTCGTCGTCGACTACGTCCACTTCGAGGAGGCGGGGGGGGGGGCCAACAGCTCGTCTTCACCGAGCTCACCTACCCCACCACCTCGTTCGCCACCACCTCCGGCGAGTCCTTCACCACCGCCACCACCAGCTCCGGCAAGCCCACAGGCTCCGGCGAGTCCACCGCCAGCACCGCTGGCCACACCTCGCTCTCCTACACCGGCGCCTACTCCTTCAGGCTCGGCACCGGCAGCTTCGGCCCACGACGAGCAGCGCATGGTGGAGTTCGCCACTCCGCTGTCCAACGACGAGGACCGCATCGACGCCTACCACGGCGGCGAGCCTCTGCGCTACCGTACCGTGGACGACCTCCTCGGCGAGCAGCCGGTCCCTGAACTGGCGCAGCGCGACTTCGAGGCAGAGCTGCACCTCGCTCAGGACGACGGCGAGCCTCGTTCCTTCGCCGAGGCGGAGAGAGACGCGGCATGGCGTGCCGCGATGCAGGAGGAGATGGACGCCGTCGAGCGAAACAAGACGTGGGAACTGGCCGATCTTCCAGCCGGCCACCACGCCATCTCTCTCAAGTGGGTCTTCAAGCTCAAGAAAGACGAGGCTGGAGAGGTGTTCAAGCACAAGGCGCGTCTCATGGCACGTGGCTTCGTCCAGCAGGAGGGAGTCGACTTCGACGATGCCTTCGCGCCTGTTGCACGGATGGAGTCCGTGCGTCTCCTCCTCGCCCTCGCAGCCCAGGAGGGCTGGTGCGTCCATCACATGGACGCCAAGTTTGCTTTCCTCAACGGCGACTTGAAGGAGGAGGTCTACGTCCGCCAGCCGCCGGGATTCCTCATCCCCGGCAAGGAGAGCAAGGTCCTCCGCCTGCGCAAGGCCCTCTACGGCTTGCGGCAGGCACCGCGAGCTTGGAACGCCAAGCTGGACTCCACCCTCAAGCAAATGGGATTCCAGCAGAGCGCTCACGAGGCCGCGGTCTACCGGCGGGGCAAGGGAGGCAATGCCCTGCTGATAGCGTCTACGTCGACGACCTTGTGATCACCGGTACCAAGGAGGAGGAGATCGAGGCATTCAAGGCGGAGATGAAGGCCACCTTCCTGATGAGCGACCTCGGGCCCCTCTCCTTCTACCTCGGGATCGAGGTCCACCAGGACAGCTCCGGCATCTCTCTTCGCCAGACTGCCTACGCCAAGCGCATCGTGGAGCTGGGCGGCCTCACCGACTGCAACCCAGCCCACACTCCTATGGAGGAGAGGCTGAAGCTGAGTCGTGAGAGTACGGCGGAGGAGGTGGACGCGACGCAGTACCGGTGCATTGTGGGCAGCCTTCGCTACCTTGTCCACACGCGACCGGACTTGGCGTTCACCGTCGGCTACGTCAGCCGGTTCATGCAGCGACCGACGACGGAACACCAGCAGGCCGTGAAAAGGATCTTCCGCTACGTCGCGGGCACCTCCGACTACGGCTTGCACTACCCAAGGTGCCCCGGCGCGGCGCACTTCATCGGGTACAGCGACAGCGACCACGCCGGCGACATCGACACGAGCAAGAGCACCAGCGGGACGCTGTACTTCCTCGGCAAGTGTCCGATCAGCTGGCAGTCGGTCAAGCAGCAGGTAGTGGCTTTGTCTAGCTGCGAAGCAGAGTACATTGCAGCCACTACCGCTTCTACTCAGGCTCTGTGGCTGGCACGGCTGCTTGGCGATCTCCTTGGCAGAAACGCGGAGGCAGTGGAGCTCAGGGTGGACAGCAAGTCCGCCTTGGCCTTGGCGAAGAACCCTGTCTTCCATGAGCGCAGCAAGCACGTCCGGGTGAGGTATCACTTCATCAGAAGCTGCCTGGATGAAGGGAGTGTCCGGGCCAACTACATCAACACCCAAGACCAGCTCGCCGACTTCCTGACCAAGTCTCTTGGGCGGATCAAGTTCCAGGAGCTTCGCGCCAGGATCAGGATGGCTCAGATTCCTCACAAGGAGACACACAAGACTTAGGGGGAGAGTGATGGATAAGTCTCTGTGTTGGCTTTTGTTGGCTTTTGCTGCCCTTCAAAGACAACATCCTTGACTGGCTGTTAGCATCTCTTTAGGACAGCATCTTAGGACAAGCATCTTTAGGACAACATCTTAGGACAAGCATCTTTAGGACAGCATCTTAGGACAAGCATCTTAGGACAGCATCTTAGGACAAGCATCTTAGGACATCATCTTGACTAGCATCTAGGACAGCATCTTAGACTAGCATCTTAGCATATGCTTGGCTGGTTAACAGCCTATAAATTTGTATCCCCAACCCCTCAGGTTGGAATGGCATTGTGTGAGAAATAAACCTAGAAAATTGCCCCATCTCCAAGTGTCATCCTCTCGATGAGAGTAAGGATCTTGCTATCACCAAGAGCAAAAATCCAGCGACTAACATGTTCTACTGTTTTATCTGTGCTGTTATATGTACTTAGCTGAATTCTTGATAATATGTTTGTTAAAAAAATTCTTGATGATATGAACTTAAATCCCTGGATTTGGAAATAAAAATGCAAAAAATTACGTAGGTAGGTAGTTCTTGGATCAACGATGCTCAAAGCTTCTGCTGTTCATTGTTGGATAATATAGGTCCTGCTGTTATTTCCCTTCCCATCCCCTCCACCCCCGCACACCACAACTGCCAACACCACCAGGGCACCCTCCGTCGTACTGCCGCTGCCATTTCTCTCCGCAGCTGGCACTGTGGCACATTTGCCTTGGCCGTAGCCTTTCTCACCGCCGGTTGCCTACCGTACAACCTCTGTTGGTGTCACCGCCGCTGAAGTCGCCGCAGTCAACCATCTCCCACTGTCCCTCTACCTAACTAGCCTCATAGGCGCGGCGTCACGCCGCGCCAGCCACCGTGTGTACCGAAGTAAAAGAGGCGATAATTCGTGAGGAGTTTTTTAAAAAAAATCGAGGGCACATGTGTATTTTCGAAAAAAGTTAAAGGGTTTTTTCGTAAAAAATCGAGGGCCTGTAAGTAAATAAACGAGGATCCGTACGTAATTTAGAAAACGCGGGGAGCTATCCTGCAAAGTGGAGGGGTAAAAAAACTGGCAGGGACCTTTTCGCGAGAACCAAGGACCTTTACATAATTTCGGGAAAACGCAGGGACTTTTTCGCAAAAATGATCTCCCGACCGTACGCAAATTCGGCGGCCACGCGCCGGCCACAGCGCGCGCAGGGGCGACGTGGCTGCCCTCTCCTCGCGTGAAACCCTCCGGAAGTAATAGCGGGAGATTCAACTTCTTGTCTCTTGTTACGGATGGCTCATATATGACAAGATAAAAGGAAAGGACGGTGTCCGAAAAACAAAAAACAAATTTGGCTCCTAAGGACATATGCATTTGTAAACCTCGTGAACAAATCCTAATATCTTTTGTGTACCTTTTGTCCTTTGTGTGATCATCCTTCTCATGGTGGGCCACCACTAGTTCCAACATCTCCTTAATGGCATCATCACTTGATGAGTGCTAACTATGCCGGGGTAGTTGTAGCGATCCGGATTTGGCAATTTAAATTTTTTGTGTATTCTGAGTTAGTTACTAGATCAGTAGGTAACCCACATAATATAACAATGACGAATATAACATCTATACATGTGTATAAGTAAAAATGAGTAGTTAATATTATATAGACAATCATAAGTAGATTTTACGATCAGGTTTTATAGGACGGGCCGATTGGCCAAATGAGTTTGTTCATATAAAGCAGCAAAAAAGAAATAAACCAAAATGCCCTCCATGATTTGCCACAGGCAATTGATTAGGACTAAACATAGTTCTGGCCATCGTCTTCAACGTTGTAGCAGGAGACATGAAAGTATCCATACATCGAGTCATTGCTTCCGTCATCTAAATCCGCATATTAAGCAACCATGAGTAAGAAGTAATCAACAAGTCCCTATGCCAAATGCATGTATAGAGATGCAGGGCTTGACAAAAAAAAAGTTATAGGGTTCTTTCAGCAGAAGGCAAACTTTGAATGTAAATACCATAATTAATTTCCAAAGTTATGACTTAACCATGTTTAACTTAAAATCAAATTATCCAGTTTAAATCAAGTTTGTCATGAAAGTGAATTCCCTGCACTTTCGTTATCTATGTCCATTTCAAAAATACCAAACCAATTCCATTTTTATTCAAAGATACAATAACCATTCCTCGTACTTTCATCCATAACCATGATTAACTAGTAATAATTATTTTATGAAAACTACGTAAATGTGTTATTCTA
This sequence comes from Dendrocalamus latiflorus, assembly GCA_017311315.1. NCBI lineage: Eukaryota > Viridiplantae > Streptophyta > Magnoliopsida > Poales > Poaceae > Dendrocalamus > Dendrocalamus latiflorus. The sequence goes on from CM029667.1 coordinate 22,794,978, forward strand.
CACTTTGCCTATGATCAGTGGCACGACTATTCGATATATTATAACACTCTGCAGAGGTTGTATAACTTTATCTACAAGATGTGATTAACTCAGCCATTATACGCTTTCATAGGCGTGCGACTGAGAAAATCATAATGAGTCTTTTACAATACTTAGTTTTGATGCTTCCTCCCACTCCAGAGTGAAATCCTTAACACTGGCTACAGTGACCGCTCCCTTCTCGGGTTACACCTCACCCCATAATGTTTCCTTATTATGGTACGTTTTCAATGAGGGATCTATTGTTAGGGAGTTTACAACCCTTCACATTAAAAAAAATTCACATGTGGGTAGTGATCAGCATAGGTCACTCCTAGAATAATCATAATCAAAATCCAAAAATTCACCTACCAATCTAATGCGCAGGAGTCACACCGAAACTAAGCAAATTAGTTGGCCAGATCAATCTCATACTTAACTTATGATTGCATGATTTGGGTGTAGAAAAGAAGCAGCATAAGATTTGGTTCTTAATCGACTCAAGCGAGACAAACCAACAAATCTAAATCTCGTGCAACCCCTGCAATGGTCGCATACCAACCACGTGCCCAAGTGTCCACCATTTTATAATTTTTTTCATATTTCCACTGGTAACCCACATTACCACTCCAATTATTATACAATGTGTCTAATTTTTGTTGGTTATTTTTGTATTGTAAAAATTTACTACTATTGCAATTCTAAGCACAACCATTGTTCATTAAAGATTAACCAAGGGTGTAGTAATTATCCTAGGGTGACATGGTAAATGCAATATCAACAATCAAGGAATGGAACACAATAAGCATCAATTGCATGGAACAACTAAGCATCAACATTTTCACATATGATTTAATTAAATAATAATAAGCATGCAATTTGTAGTTAAAAGCAAAATATTTGCATTTCAAAACTTGGTTCAATATGATTAACCATAAGGATTTACCTTGGTCAACTACAGAAAGCGTAGGAGCTTGTTCATCAGCGACGGAAGTATCCAAAGTGTCAAATTCTATAAATGCGCAGTTACTTAAATTCAAATAAAATTCAGATGAACTCTAAAAACTATAATTTTGACATTGTTGTAAATATTTTTAATTTAGATAAATTTAGAAATAAAAACCAAGTAATTTGGATTTAACACAAGGGAGAACGAACGCTCCAAAGTTTGACCTGAGAGAAAATTCTAGAAAATCAAAAAATCCTTACATGTGGGATCGGCTGGGTTTTTTATTTTTAAATTATTTTTCTAAGAAAAAGAGTCAGCAGATAACAAGTGGGGTCCAGTCATGTTTTATTTTTTCCATATATTTTTTCTTTAAGGAAAACGACAAGGAATGATTGGTGAGGCCACGGTCCATATGGACTAGGTCCACACATCCATCTATGGGAGGTGGGACCCACGTGTCAGTGGTTGGGTCCATAGACCGGGTCCACACGGTTGATTTTAAGGGGTAGGATCCATCATACATACTATAAACTAAGTCTTAATGAGAGGTTTTAACTACCTTGGGCCTATATGTCATAATGATATCAACCAACTACTTAACGACTAAGTAACTACTAGATTAACTTAACTAAATATACTGCAGGGCTCACTAGTCAGCGACCTACTTGTCTTCTTCCTCAGCCTAAACAGAGGACTGGGGGAGGGCGATCATGGTGACTCGAGTTTGGGCTCAGTGCCGGCAAGGCTAGGCACGGTGACCACCTAGGAAGGACAAAATGGAACACGACGGTCCCAGCGAACCTAACAGTGGTGACGGTGTGGCGGGAGAAGCCTTGAGGTTGTGGCACTATGGTGCACAAAGCAAACCTACAAAATGTTAGGGAAAGATTTGAATCAAGATGGGCTTAAGCATCTGCGCATCATCGTGGAGCTAAGGGTGTGTTTGGCCCTATGGATGCTGCGGCAGGCAAGCCTATCCACGACGACCTACAGCGGCACGATGAGGGGTGAGTGTGCGGTGGTGCTATGGGCATATAGGCACTACAATGACTAACCTACCATATTTGTGGCATAAGGGAACGCAAGGGAACAAAATAACTCACCACGAGACAAAGGAGAAAGGGAGATCGCTGGTGGCGGCGAGGTTGGTGCTCGTTCTGGGTCAACGATGAGCACAAAGACATGTTCTAGTAGCTCTGGTGCACAACACAAAAGAAGAAGAGGGGTGTTAGCAAGAAGGGAACGAAGCGAGCATGATGGACATGACCTTCAAGGTCGAAGCTCATCGATGCGAAGGGGATAGGGTGACAAGTTCGGTGACGGCACTGTGCACAGTGGCAACGTTGGGGCTTTGGCCTTCCTAGGGAAAATAAGCACGAGCAAAGCTCACATTAGAAAGAGGGGAGCAAGGCTAAATCAAAGTGCATGATGGCGACGGCAAAAACTCATTGGACAGTGAGAAATAAGATGGCGAGGCTGCTAACTGGATTTTGGGAAGAAGACCTAATATTCCCTTCCAAAGGCGAAGAGGAAGTGGGAGTTTAGGGAAAATGAGGAGTTGGTTAGGGCGACTGTTGTGGCTGTGGGCCAAATAGTAAAGAAGGAGACTAGAGGAAGAAGAGAGCTGGCACAGTGGGTGAGTAATAATGAGAGGATGCCCCTCCTCCTGCCCCTCCTGGGGTATATATACATGGGTGGGGTAGAATGGGAAATCCCCATTCTACCCCTTACTATTTACAAAGGATGAGGGTACATTGGAATATTTACTTTGGTATATTTCTCTACACTATCGGGCCTATTATGTATTAGGCCAGCTGCAAGGCCCAGTCACAGGGGGTTGGGCCACCACCACAATAGTACTCCCTCGACAGCAAGCGCAGAGGTCCCGATGGGCGAGCTGACGTGCCAAACTGTCCCAGCCCCCTATTCCCCGACAACAAGTGCGAGGGTACCGACTGGCGAGCCGATGCAGCTAGTAGCTTGCAGCCCGCCGAGGCGATGCCTACAAGGCGGGTGGCGAAGCCTTGCCGCCCCACTGAGGCGGTGCCTGAAGGAACGCGCGTAGGCTACGATAGCAGAAAATAAAAAATTTCTACCGCGCACACCAGGACATCATGCTAAGAAGGGATCATAGATCGTTACCACTAGACGCGCAGCGCAGCGGAAGAAGAGTTGGAGAAGCCGATCCAACCACGCGCGTCGAGGTAGTAGTGGAAGTAGCCGATCGTCCCGAACAGATCGTCTCCTCCACGCGATCAACCACACCACGAGCAGATCCAATCTGTAGTTTGTTGATGCCGATCAACGCCGCAACGAGCAGCGCCTCCACCGGTATCCACACGTCCGGGGCTGGAACTCCGATCGCGAGTGTACCAGCACTCGCGAGCGGCTAGGGTTTGGCTCGGGAGGTGGCGGCTAGGGTTTTGTTCGGGAGGAACATATGCGTGCATCCCTCAGCCCCCCCGCCTCCAAATATATAGACCTCCTCACTTGGGCCTCGTGGACCGAGGCCCAATAGGAGTCTATCCGGATCTCTATCCGAATTGAGCCCACATCCGAATCACATTCGAATTAGTGTTCCAACCCGTTAAGTGTGCGACCCTGTAGGTTCACGTATACTTGGTCGCGACCCGGAAACACCTTTCCGGTCACCCTGTTAATAGCGGCCTCTAGCAAGACATATTAACCCCAAAGTATACGTAAAGATCATATCGGCTGAACCTGTAATGTTCTCATGTACGAATCCTTTTGCCTCACGATATAGATTAAGCTCAAGGCGAGACCTGTGTCATCCTCTTAATGGCTCAATCACTCTCTCGATTCCGTGATGGATTATAAACTTGTGATTGACTCCTCAATCACATTGGCATGGCCATGCACTTTCATAATCCATTACATCGAGGGGCCCAGAGATATCTCTCCCATAAGGAGGGGCAAATTCTATCTTGATCATTCACATCCCACTACATGTTTCATAGCAAACCCGAAGACTACTTTTATGACTACCCAGTTACGGAGTAGTGGTTAGTAGTCCCAAAATAGGCTACTACGCATGTTGGGAACCATGATGATCTCAAGTCTAACGATTCTACATAAACACTACTTGAGACCAACTAATGACACATGGAATCTCTGCAGTGTCTCATGGCGGGTCTATCCAACATATGTTCACTAACACATGTCCATATTATTGATTTGGTATCTCCATACCATGATCCATGAGACATGATCATCAATCAATACATATGCTGATCTTTGAATCATATATGTTCCTCATATGATATATGATCAGGGATCATTTAGAAATAGCAACATTTTGGCATTAAGAGTCTCATGAATAAGTCACATACTCATTGATCAATAATGATAATGTCTATTTCAAGGAACAAAGCAATGTATCATAAACATAGTATGTGATATATTCAACATCGCCATGTTGCCTCTAGGGCATATCACCAACAGTCTCCCACTTGCACTAGAGTCAACCATGTAGGTATCTAATACCCATTGCCCTAGTGTGAGCCTCATGCTTTGGCTGGGGAAGCGGCTTTGTCAACGGATCTGCAATGTTCAAATCCGTTTGTACTTTGCATATCTTCACATCGCCTCTCTCCACAATCTCGCGGATGAGATGAAATCGCCGTAGAATGTGCTTGGACTTCTGGTGCGATCTAGGCTCCTTGGCTTGCGCAATGGCCCCACTATTGTCACAGTAGAGGTCCATTGGGCTGGAGGCACTAGCCACCACACCAAGCTCAGAAACAAATTTCTTGATCCAAACAGCCTCTTTAGCAGCTTCAGAAGCTGCTATGTACTCGGCCTCTGTTGTAGAATCAGCAACCGTCTCCTGCTTGGAACTCTTCCAGCTCACCGCACCGCCATTCAGGCAGAACACAAATCCAGATTGCGATCTAAAATCATCTTTGTCAGTTTGGAAGCTAGCATCGGTGTAACCATTTACAACGAGCTCTTCCTCACCCCCATAGACGAGGAACACATCTTTAGTTCTTCTCAAGTACTTCAAGATGTTCTTTACGGCAATCCAGTGACTTTCACCTGGATCTGACTGGTATCTACTTGTAGCACTTAAAGCATACGAGACATCTGGACGTGTACAAAGCATGGCATACATAATGGATCCCATAGCCGAAGCATATGGAATCGCATTCATTTTATCCCGCTCATCAGGTGTACTAGGACACTGACGCTTGCTAAGATGTATACCATGTGACATAGGTAGGAAGCCTTTCTTGGAATCCTGCATGTTGAACCTTTTCAACACCTTGTCAATGTACGTATCTTGGCTTAATCCAATTAGCCTTCTTGATCTATCCCTATAGATCTTGATGCCCAGAATATATGCCGCCTCTCCTAAGTCTTTCATAGAGAAACTATTTTTCAATGAAGACTTAACAGATTCGAGCATAGGAATGTCATTTCCGATCAGTAATATGTCATCCACATATAAGACCAGAAACACGAGTGCGCTCCCACTAGCCTTTTTGTAAACACAAGGCTCTTCTTCGTTCTTGATGAAACCAAACCCTTTGATTACTTCATCAAAACGAATGTTCCAACTCCGAGATGCCTGCTTTAATCCATAAATGGATCTTTGCAGCTTGCATATCTTTCCAGCTGATTGCGGATCGACAAAACCCGTGGGCTGTGTCATGTACACATCCTCACTCAGATTTCCATTAAGGAAAGCTGTTTTGACATCCATTTGCCATATTTCATAGTCGAAATATGCAGCAATCGCTAGAATGATCAGAATAGACTTTATCATTGCGACGGGCGAAAAAGTTTCATCATAATCAACACCTTGAATTTGTTTGAAACCTTTGGCCACCAATCGCGCTTTATAGATGTGAACATTTCCATCTATGTCTATCTTTTTCTTGAAAATCCATTTGCACTCAATGGTTTTAACACCATCAGGTGGATCAACCAAGTTCCAAACATGATTACTGTGCATGGATTCAATTTCGGATCTCATGGCTTCAAGCCATTTCTCAGAGTCTGGTCCCACCATCGCTTCTTCATAGGTCTTAGGCTCATCGTTGTCTAACAACAATATGTCCCGTTGTTGAGTAGTCAAGAACATGTACCTTTCAGGTGCACGACGTGACCTCTCTGACCTACGTGGTGCCGGTGTGTCCACAACAGGTTCTTCAACAGTTTGTTCATCCTGTTGTGGTTCTGTAGGAGCTGAAACGTTTTCAGGTGTTTCCCGAATTTCTTCAAGTTGCACCATGCTCCCATTATCCCTTCTTGAGAGAAACTCTTTCTCTAAGAAGACACCATGCCGGGCGACAAACACTTTGCCTTCTCCTTGATTATAGAAGTAATATCCTTTTGTTTCCTTAGGATACCCGATAAAGAAGCATTTATCAGATTTAGGACTGAGCTTATCAGATTGTAAACGTTTTACATAAGCCTCACATCCCCAAATCTTAAGAAAAGACAAGCTAGGACGTTGTCCTGTCCACATCTCATATGGTGTCTTTTCTACTGATTTTGATGGAACCCTGTTTAGTGTGAAAGCGGCTGTTTCAAGAGCGTACCCCCAAAAAGACAACGGAAGATCACTTTGGCTCATCATGGAGCGCACCATATCTAATAAGGTGCGATTTCTCCGTTCAGATACCCCATTCCATTGAGGTGTTCCTGGCGGAGTCAATTGTGGAACAATTCCACAATCCTTCAGATGATTGCCAAACTCATGGCTCAAATACTCGCCTCCACGATCAGATCGTAGAAACTTGATTGTCTTGCCTAAATGATTTTGCACTTCATTTTGGAATTCTTTGAACTTTTCAAAGGATTCGGACTTATGCTTCATCAGGTAGATATACCCATATCTACTAAAATCATCAGTAAAAGTTATGAAGTACTGAAAACCACCTCTGGCTGTTGAGCTCATTGGTCCACATACATCAGAATGTACGAGTGCCAATAAGTCACTTGCCCGTTCACCTTGACCGGTGAAAGGTGCCTTTGTCATCTTGCCAAGTAAACAAGATTCGCATGTCTCAAATGATTCAAAATCAAATGAGTGCAGAATACCATCTCTATGGAGCTTCTCCATGCGTTTCTCATTTATGTGACCTAAGCGACAGTGCCAAATAAACGTGGGATTCAAATCATTCGAACGTTGCCTCTTTGCATTAATGTTATAGACCGGTGACTCTTCAAGAGTAAGAACATATAACCCATTCACCAATGGAGTATGACAATAGAACATATCTTTGAAATAAAGAGAACAACCATTGTTCACAGATCTAAAGTCATAACCTTCTGCTTGCAAACATGAAGCAGAAATAATGTTCTTGGAAAGAGATGGAACACAATAACAATTATTCAATTCCAAAACTAATCCTGAAGGTAAAGACAATGGCATGGTGCCAACAGCGACCGCAGCAACTTTTGCTCCATTGCCAACGCGAAGATCCACTTCGCTCCTCCTCAAACTTCTACTTCTTCTTAGCCCCTGCAACGATTTGCAAAGGTGAGCAACCGATCCGGTATCAAATACCCAAGAATCAGTGGATGAAGTAGCAAGATTGATCTCTATAACATTTATACCTGGAGAGGAAGTCGTACTTCCCTTCTTCTTCTCAAGATCCTCCAAGTACTTTGGGCAGTTCCTTTTCCAATGACCTGATTGCTTACAGTAGTAACAATCTGCATTAGGAGCAGCGCCCTTCTTGACTTGCTTGGCCTTAGAACTGCTCGCGATCTCATCGGGAGCTAACTTTCTTTTGACCGCGCCTTTCTTGACATTGGGCTTGCCCTTGCCTTTCTGCATCATCATCACATGATTGCTGCTTTTCTTAATGCTTTCCTCGGCAGCTTTTAGCATCCCATGCAACTCTGCCAAGGTCTTGTCCATGTTGTTCATGTGATAGTTCAGTATGAATGGCTCAAAGCTAGGGGGGAGCGACTGGAGAATCACATCAGTAGCCAACTCTTGGCTAAGGGGAAAACCAAGCTTTTCCAGACTCTCAATGTAGCCAATCATCTTAATCACATGAGGGCTGACGGGATTCCCTTCTGCAAGCCTGCACGCAAACAAGGACTTTGAAGTGTTGAACCTCTCAGCCCTTGCTTGGTTCTCAAACATACCACGCAACCCCACAATGATATTGTAGGCATCTGTGTTCTCATATTGCTTCTGAAGCTCAGAGGACATTGTGGCAAGCATGAGACAGCTCACATCAAGGTAATCATTCGTTTGCTTCTCATAAGCTCTCCGTGCAGCCGCAGTAGCATTATCAGGCAAGTCATCAGGATAATGAGACTCAAGGACATACTCCTTGCGCTCTTGCTTGAGAACAATTCTCAAGTTGCGATACCAATCCATAAAGTTCGTTCCATTGAGTTTTTCTTTCTCAAGAATAGATCGCAAATTAAAAGAACTGGATGCGGCATTAGTTGACATGATCTACAACAAAGAATATGCAAAGTTTAGCACTATGTTTATGTTCATCTTTTATTAAACAATTTAACAAAAGACTCCCACTATGTGTTTTGCAACAAAACTCCCTCTAAGTTACATAGTGGGTCAAGAACCTCATTTCACTAATTCCTAGTGAGCTTTGGCATCACGGCTAGAAAACTAGTGACATGGGTAAGCAACACCTTGCTAATCACATCCCTATGTGACTCTTGCTTGTTGGGTGACATCAACATGCCCCGGCCCCAATCTATGCCCCAAGGTCCAAAACTGTTTTGATAACCTTGTTAAGTAAACCAAATGCTTCCGCATGTAGATGTCCGACATCTACCCCAAATAATGATGATAACCGACGGCACTCTACTTTGGTAGACCTACCATGCGGTGATCATTATCTTTTGGTGCAACATATGGAAGGGCATGAACACCTAATTTTATGAGGGATTCTATCCTACCAAAGCAACATATGACAAAAACATTGCATAAGAATAAGATAGATAATATCACAGATAAACACATTTAACTGTGAAGTAGTATGGCCCAAACAAATGGTGATCTCCATCTCCATGTAGGTGTAGACGATCTCCATCCTCCACATCACTCCTTTAGGCCACCATGCTTGAAAGCTTGTAACCTCAAAACTAGGCTACTACCTATAATAGCTAGAAATTGAAGATTACAAAGATAGATTCAAGCATTAAGGTCGACACGCAGGTCGTTAAATACAATATAGACAGCTAACAATAGCTGAAATAATCATGACACGCAGGCCATGAACGAATGTTACATGCATCACATACATCTCATACATTCCAATAAGATATAGGGCCATACTATTCACGTCATTCTCTGCAAAAACAAGTTAGACGTAGAATCGTATTCTACCTAACGATGTGAACCCAAGACGCTATACAAGGCGGGTACGCACGGCGGTCCCGCTGGCCGGTCAGCGGGCGGGGGGTCGAGGGGGGGGCCGCCCCCCGCGGGTTTCAGGGCAGCGCCCTGAACACCCTACGAAATTTACAGATCCAATCTATGAAATCGCAATGGAAAAACTATTCGGCACAACCACCTTATGCCGATCCGAGACATTCTCTAGGATGCTAGTTTTTCCACTGGGCCGAGGCCATCAGATCCGTAACCTACTAGTATTCGGCATAACCACCTTATGCCGATCCGAGACAATCTCTAGGGCACTAGTATTCCCACTGGCCCGAGGCTATCAGATTCGTATCCTACTAGTATTCGACATAACCACCTTATGCCGATCCGAGACAATCTCTAGGGCACTAGTAGTGATACAATCTGCGCCTCATCCAACCCCTATTCACCGATTGATCTCATCAACCCGTGCTACCATCGATTCATCACATGAACCGACTGATCTAGACTGTAATAGATCCAATCTACTACAACCGCATATCATCATATGCGCTGATCCAGATCGCAAACTAAGCAAGATGGCTCTGATACCACTGAAGGAACGCGCGTAGGCTACGATAGCAGAAAATAAAAAATTTCTACCGCGCACACCAGGACATCATGCTAAGAAGGGATCATAGATCGTTACCACTAGACGCGCAGCGCAGCGGAAGAAGAGTTGGAGAAGCCGATCCAACCACGCGCGTCGAGGTAGTAGTGGAAGTAGCCGATCGTCCCGAACAGATCGTCTCCTCCACGCGATCAACCACACCACGAGCAGATCCAATCTGTAGTTTGTTGATGCCGATCAACGCCGCAACGAGCAGCGCCTCCACCGGTATCCACACGTCCGGGGCTGGAACTCCGATCGCGAGTGTACCAGCACTCGCGAGCGGCTAGGGTTTGGCTCGGGAGGTGGCGGCTAGGGTTTTGTTCGGGAGGAACATATGCGTGCATCCCTCAGCCCCCCCGCCTCCAAATATATAGACCTCCTCACTTGGGCCTCGTGGACCGAGGCCCAATAGGAGTCTATCCGGATCTCTATCCGAATTGAGCCCACATCCGAATCACATTCGAATTAGTGTTCCAACCCGTTAAGTGTGCGACCCTGTAGGTTCACGTATACTTGGTCGCGACCCGGAAACACCTTTCCGGTCACCCTGTTAATAGCGGCCTCTAGCAAGACATATTAACCCCAAAGTATACGTAAAGATCATATCGGCTGAACCTGTAATGTTCTCATGTACGAATCCTTTTGCCTCACGATATAGATTAAGCTCAAGGCGAGACCTGTGTCATCCTCTTAATGGCTCAATCACTCTCTCGATTCCGTGATGGATTATAAACTTGTGATTGACTCCTCAATCACATTGGCATGGCCATGCACTTTCATAATCCATTACATCGAGGGGCCCAGAGATATCTCTCCCATAAGGAGGGGCAAATTCTATCTTGATCATTCACATCCCACTACATGTTTCATAGCAAACCCGAAGACTACTTTTATGACTACCCAGTTACGGAGTAGTGGTTAGTAGTCCCAAAATAGGCTACTACGCATGTTGGGAACCATGATGATCTCAAGTCTAACGATTCTACATAAACACTACTTGAGACCAACTAATGACACATGGAATCTCTGCAGTGTCTCATGGCGGGTCTATCCAACATATGTTCACTAACACATGTCCATATTATTGATTTGGTATCTCCATACCATGATCCATGAGACATGATCATCAATCAATACATATGCTGATCTTTGAATCATATATGTTCCTCATATGATATATGATCAGGGATCATTTAGAAATAGCAACATTTTGGCATTAAGAGTCTCATGAATAAGTCACATACTCATTGATCAATAATGATAATGTCTATTTCAAGGAACAAAGCAATGTATCATAAACATAGTATGTGATATATTCAACATCGCCATGTTGCCTCTAGGGCATATCACCAACAGTGCCTACAAGGTGGACGGCGAAGTCGCGCCGCCCCACCGAGGCGATGCCTACAAGGCGGGTCTGCGAAGCCTTGCCGCCCTGCCGAGGCGGTGCCTACAAGGCGGGCAGCGAGGCGCTGCTCCGAAGCTGAGTTGTCCCGCCAAGGTAGTGCATACAAGGCAGACGACGAAGTCCTGCGTCGGAGCCGAGCCGTCCCGCCGAGGCACTGCCTACTAGGCGGACGACGAAGTCGTGCCGCCCCACCGAGGCGATGCCTACGAGGCGGGCGACGAAGTCGCGTCGCCCCGCCAAGGCGATGCCTACAAGATGGGTGGCGAAGTCATGCCACCCCGCCGAGGCGATGCCTGCAAGGCGAGCGGTGAAGCCTTGCCACCCCGCCGAGGTGATGCCTACAAGGCGGATGGCGAAGGCGCTGCTCCGAAGCTGGGTTGCCCCGCCAAGGCAGTGCGTACAAGGTGAACAACGAAGTCGCGCCGCTCCACCGAGGCAATGCCTACAAGGCGGGCGGCGAAGGCGCGCTGCCCCATCGAGGCGATGCCTACAAGGTGGGCGGCGAGGCGCTGCTCCGAAGCCAGGTCGCCCCGCCAAGGCAGTGCGTACAAGGTGAACGACAAAGTCGCGCCGCTCCGTCGAGGCGATGCCTACAAGGCGGGTGGTGAAGGCGCGCTACCCTGTCGAGACGATGCCTACAAGGTGCTCCGAAGCCGGGTCGTCCCGCTGAGGCAATGCCTACAAGGTGGATGATGAAGTCCTGCGTTGTAGCCGAGCCGCCCTGCCGAGGCATGGCCTACTAGGCGGATGGCGAAGTTGTGCCGCCCCGCCGAGGTGATGCCTACCCAGCGGGTGGCAAAGTCGCGTCGCGTCGCCGAGGCGATGCCTTGATTATTGATATTGCATTTACCATGTCACCCTGGGATAATTACTACACCCTTGGACAATCTTTAATGAACAATGGTTGTGCTTAGAATTGCAATAGAAGTGCCCTAGTAGGCATCGCCTCGGCGGGGCGGCGCAACTTCGCCGCCCACCTGGTAGGCATCGCCTCAGCGGGGCGGCACAACTTCGCCGTCCGCCTAGTAGGCCATGCCTCGGTAGGACGGCTCGGCTCCGGCACAGGACTTCGTCGTCCGCCTTGTAGGCACTGCCTCGACGGGGCGACCCGGCTTCGGAGCAGCGCCTCGCCTCCCGCCTTGTAGGCATCGCCTCGGCAGGGCGGCAAGGCTTCGCCATCTGCCTTGTAGGCATCACCTCGGCAGGGCGGCACAACTTCACTGTCTGCCTAGTAGGCCATGCCTCGGCAAGGCGGCTTGGCTCTAGTGCAGGACTTTGTCGTTCGCCTTGTAGACACTGCCTCAGCGGGGCGACCCGGCTTCGGAGCAGCGCCTCACCGCCCGCCTTGTAGGCATCATCTCGACAGGGCGGCGCGCCTTTGTTGTCCGCCTTGTAGGCATCGCCTCGGCAGAGCGGCACGACTTTGTCGTCCGCCTTGTACGCACTGCCTCGGCGGGGCGACTTAGCTTCGGAGCAGCTATAGGATCAAGGATACCGACTAGAGGGGGGTGAATAGGAGGTTTTTCAATTTTACTCGTTTACTTGATTAATTCTTCACAATTTAAATGGCACGATTGTAAAGCAATTAATCCTACACAATTCTAGTCATCAATATAGTAATCCTAGCTCTAAGCAAGCAAATGAACACAATGAAGTCAACAAACAAGAACTAAGAAAGAGAAAGAACACAACCGATGTTTTACCGTGGTGTTCGAAAACTTACCGATTTCCCCTAATCCACGTTGAGGTAAGCTCGAACGAATCAAACCGGCTCCACGAATTGAGCCTAATCACCTCGATCACTATTGGTAGCCCTTTCCCTCTCTGGGTAGGCGAGCTCCAAGCCTTCACACTTTGACGGGTCTTCTCACAACCTTCTTGAGAAAATCACCGATCCAAACTCCGCCCGATCGTCCAAGTGCCGGCAAGCACTAAGAGTAATAAATCTTGGGCTTCACTTGAATGCAATCTAGTGCCAAGTGGATCAACTAATGAAATTCTTGCACTAATTGCAAAACCACCTCAATTTAATACTCAATGAGTGAAAAAGGGTGGAATGAATGCTCTAGGGCTCAACAAATATGCAATGGGTCTCTAACCTTATCCCTTGATCAGTGGTGGGGGTATTTATAGCCTCCACCAACCAAAACTAGCCGTTTGGAACAAATTCCTGAAAAATTGCGGTACTACCGTCGTTGTAATGACCGTTGGATTTGGCGGCGCGGTACTACCGTCGTTGTAAATTGCGGTACTACCGTTCTCCGGTAGTTCCGCAAAGTCGGCGCGGTACTACCGCTCTGGCCAAAATCCGAAAGGTCCCAATTTTGGCGCTCTCTGGAAAAAGGCATCCGCTCTGAAACCGGATTTTTTGAACTCCGGAAGTACCGCTCAGAATAGCGGAACTACCGCACACAGCGGTAGTTCCGGCATTGAAATCACCGGTACTTCCGCTGCAGGAAAATCCAGACTTCATCCGGAGGTTGCTCTCGGGGAAAGACATTCCGCTCATCCTCCGGATCTTCCGGGCTCCGAAAGTACCGCTCTATAATGCGGTACTACCGCTTTGTGCGGTAGTTCCGGCATTCAATTTGCCGGTACTTCCGTTCCCGCAAGAATTTAGATGAAACCAAGAGTGCTCTTTGGAAAAATTGATCCGCTCGAAAGCCGGATCTACCGCTCGCCGGTACTACCGCGTCAGGGCGCGGAACTACCTCTCTCCGGTAGTTCCGACGTTCAAAAATGCGGTACTACCGCTCGTCCAGATAGAGCACAAATTTTGTTTTGAAACGGATTTTTGATGAATGCAAGATTATAATGTTGATCCAAATGGCATAAGAAATTTGTATTCAAGCTACTTCCCAAGATCCCTCTTGATGGTACGATTATCTACCCTATAATCCGGTCTTCCACCTTTCACCTAAGACCGGTAAAAATAAAATGGGATCCTATGCTAAGTATATCTTTGTCTTGAGTCAATTGTATCTTCATATATGTCCTTTGGCTTGCATCTTGTCACTCATATATGGACTAACCCTTCGCATGCTCATAAAACACGTTAGTACCATATTCACATAATTTCATTAATTACCAAAACTAATTTTAGGGGCCTAGATGCTTTCAATCTCCCCGTTTTTGGTAATTGATGACAACCCAAGTTATGTGTGAGATAAGTGTTTTGAATATATCAAATTTGTTTGACAACAAATTGTATATTCCTTGTTGACTTTTAAATGAGTGAAGTTTGTTGCAGTAAAAGATGAAAGGTATAAAATAAACTATCTCCATTAAGTCCAGGAGGGGTGATGACTCCCCCTAAACATGTGCATGGTTAATAATATAACAATTTATACAAGATGCACAAGACAAAGAGATGACATAATATGAAGAGTAAATAGGCATTTAAGCAAGAGATAATGACATAAACATTATGACCATAAAGGTTCATTACATCCACAAGTTCAAAAGATAAAAACAAGTTCATTACACCCAAGCGATCATTAAACATAAGTTCATTACAATCATCAAAGGCACAAATAAGTAGATATGCAGATATAATCCCATAAGACCAAAAGTAAGCCCACTGACTGACTAGCCCCGCTGACTAACTTCTCCCCCTTTGGCATCAAGTACCAAAAAGAGATCAGTCTGAGTAGGAGAGGGAGGATCACTGCGAAGACGACGTCGAGTGTAGTGACGAGGCGACGGAGGGCGCTCCAAGGCTGCAACTCGACCATCTAGCGAGGTCAATCTGCCGTCAATGGAATCCAGTCGCTCATCAACCCGGTCCATCCTGGAGTTGAGAGTGGAGAACCCCTCGAGCATGGATGAGTAAATCTGGGAGAGAGAGGGCTGGCTGGGCTCCTGTGGTGCGGCTGCTCCTGCACCTGCTGCGCCTGCTGCTGCTGAGGATGATCCAGCTCCTGGAGCTGCCTGTCTGGCTCTCACAGCTGTAGGGACGGGAGCCTCTGGTCTGGGCTTGTAAGGCTTGTGCACCCCACCACGTCCTCCGCGATAGTGAAACTTGGAATCAATCAAAGCCATGATGTAGGGTGCATAATTGATGCGCTTGTTGCGATCATTTTTAGAAGAGACTATCTCCCTCATGATAACATCAACAACATCAAACTTCTCCCCCTTCATAATGTAATCTATGATGTTCCAGACATGACATCGAATGGCATCATAGTTACCACCCTTTGGAAGAATAGTATGGTTGATGATACGGTTGACCAGGCTAGGGATGGAAAGCAGTCCAATATTCTTGCCAAGCACATATTTCTCTGCAGTGTTGTAGTAGGGGTACATGGCATGAATATCAAGAGCGGGCTTGTCATAAACCTTCTCAAAAGCACTTAGCTCCGCTCCTAATGCTATCTCAAATTCATGCTTGGTGACCTCCAGTTTTGTGCATACTGTCATCCATGTCATATGCTGAAGGTCTGGAGTAACATGCACAGTAGCATAAAACTGACGAATCATTTCTTCATGGTAATCACATCCCCGGGCCACAAGCTGACGAATACCGGCGCTTTGAAATAGCCTATATGTCCCATCATACTTGTCAATGGAGTCAATGTGATCCCAGTCAACATACTTATGATCAGCAAACTGACGGTCCCTTCCATACATCTCATCAAAGATCTTCTCCTGGAACTTGGTGTGAAACTTTGGATTAATGTTGTTGGAGGGGAGCTCATACTGATTCTTGTGACGAAGTCTGGCGTACTCGTCGGCAGTGATCTTTTTGAGATCAATCTCAAGATCCTCCCTGTCAGCCAAATCCTCCTCGGATTCTTCCATGGGAGAGCTCTCAGGCTGTGGCTGCTCAGACTCAGTCTCAGATCCTGAGTCAGACTCAGACTCAGGTGTAGGCGCTTTCCCTTTATCTTGAGCGGCCTTTTGTACTGCCTCAGGGGATGGAAGAGCAGGTGTGCCTGAAGAATCCCCAGACATAGAGGAGTATGCCTTCCTCCCAGCATTCCTTGTTCTAGGCATCTAGAGACAAGAGCAATGGGTCAGAAGAATCAAAGGAGTATAGCCAAGTTGGATTGAAAAGGAATGAAATGAATTTGCTGCACTGTTAGAAAAAATCGGTAGTACCGCCGTTCTGGGCCGGTAGTACCGCTCAGCGGTAGTACCGCACCAGTCCAGCGGTAGTACCGCTTCCTGGCAGATTCTAGGTTTTGGGCAATGTCTATGGATTTTTGGTGTTTTCTTGGATTGAATCCATGGAATAGGTATATATATACCCTCAAACACCAAATCTACCCAATTTTCCTAGAATCAATATAGCAAGAATCATCTACATTTCAATTCAAACCAAAACATGACCTAGGGTTCAAATAGAGAAAGAAAAAGGAATTTTGATCCGAGATACCTTGAGGATCGGAGGAGGAGAACCCTTAGGAGTTGATTTAGCTTGAAGAAACGAAGAAATCACCGCTAGATTCAAGAATCTAGGGTGCGGTTTTGGTGGTTTTTGGAGAGGAAGAGAGAGAGAAAAGGAGAGACGCTTGTACGGCTTGGGGCGGAAGTGAGGGAGCGGAGGTACCGCAGGAAGGGAGAGGTCCCACAAGGAAACCCTCGGGCGCGGGCAGTTACCCCTCTCAGGACATTTGCGGTTATACCGCCGATATGAGCGGTAGTACCGTTAACTGGAAGTACCGCAAGAGACAACGGTAGTTCCGATTTTTCTGGAACTTTGCTGAATTGGAAATTGTAGAGAATAGATGCAAATGATCCCTAGTTTTTGCACTCAACTAAAATCTTTAAGGATCATTATGCATTAAATATCCCAAAATAATATATTTGAAAATAGTTTTTGCCTTTCTTTTAAAATCAAATTCTTTTGCATAAAGGTTTTGCAAACAATCTTTCAAGCTTCTTCAATTGAGCATACATTTAAACCAGCCATAAATTTATGCAATATTAGAGTAATCTAGGACATTTAATTCACTCCTAAGTTTGCAAAAGCGGTTTTCTTCTAATGGCTTGGTGAAGATATCCGCTAATTGGTTTTCGGTCCGGATGTGGCTAATACAAATATCTCCCTTGCTAACATGATCCCTCGAGAAATGGTGGCGAATATCTATATGCTTGGTTCTTGAGTGTTAACTGGATTATTGGATATTTTGACGGCACTTTCATTATCACACAAGAGAGGCACATTATCAAAATTTATTCCATAATCCAACAAGGTTTGCCTCATCCACAAAAATTGAGCACAACAACTTCCGGCGGAAACATATTCGGCTTGGGCGGTTGAAAGTGATAAGGAATTTTGTTTCTTTGAGGACCAAGATACTAGAGATCTACCTAAAAATTGACAACTCCCCGAGGTGATTTTTCTATCCACTTTGCAACCCGCATAATCGGAATCCGAATATCCAATTAATTCAAATTTAGCACCTTTAGGATACCAAAGCACTATATTTTGGGAGTGTTTCAAATATCTCAATATTCTCTTTACGGCTTTTAAATGACACTCTTTTGGTGAAGCTTGAAAGCAAGCACACACGCATACACTAAACATGATATCGGACCTAGATGCGGTAAGGTAAAGCAAACTACCAATCATGGATATATAAAGCTTTAAGTCTATCGACTTATCTCCTTCGTCGAGGTCTAGATGCCCGTTTGTTGTCATTGGTGTCTTGATGGGTTTTGCATTCTCTATGCCAAACTTCTTGAAAAAATGTTTAACATACTTTGTTTGGCTTATGAAGGTTCTATCCTTGAGTTGCTTGATTTGAAGTCCAAGGAAATAGCTCAACTCTCCTATCATAGACATCTCAAATTCCCTAGACATCATATCACCAAACTCTTCGCAAAAATCTTGGTTAGTAGAACCAAATATAATGTCATCACATATATTTGGCATACAAAGAAATCATCACCAATGATTTTTGTGAATAATGTTGTATCTACTTTATCAATCTTAAATCCTTTTGAAACAAGGAAATTTCTAAGGCATTCATACCATGCTCTAGGAGCTTGTTTTAAACCATATAACGCCTTTGAGAGTTTATAGACATGATTTGGAAATTTTGAATCTTCGAACCCCGGTGGTTGTTCAACAAATACAAGTTCGGAGATTGTTCCATTTAGAAATGCACTTTTAGCATCCATTTGAAATAATTTAATATCAAAGCTAGATGCAAAGGCAAGCAAGATTCTAATTGACTCAAGTCTAGTAACAGGTGCAAAAGTTTCATCATAATCTAGTCACTCGACTTGAGTATAGCCTTGAGCTACTAACCTTGCTTTGTTTCTTACCACAACTCTATTTTTATCTTGCTTGTTCCGGAATACCCATTTTGTACCAATCACATTATGTTCTTCGGGTCTTTTCACTAAGGTCCATACTTCATTTTGTGCGAAGTTGTTTAATTCTTCATGCATGGTATTTATCCAATCCGGGTCATCTAGAGCTTCATCTACAAGTTTGGGCTCAAGAGAAGACACAAAAGAGTAATGTTCACAAAACGAAGCTACTCTAGAGCGAGCTTGAATACCCTTACTCACGTCACCCAATATTTGATCTATTCGATGATCCTTGGCTATTGCGTTGTGAATCTTGAAGTTGTTTTGTTGTTGCTCCTTTTGCTCATCTTCAATAACTTGAACATTGCTTGTTGTAGACGATGTGGGTGGCTCCACTTGTTTTGAAGAACTTGGAGATGATGGATCTTTCTTTGGCTTGATGTCTCCAATTTGCATATTCTCCATAGCCTTACGCAAACCTTCATCACCTACATCATCCAAATTTTCTTGCTCTTCTTGAGAGCCATTAGTTTCATCAAATTATACGTCACATGATTCTTCTACTAAACCCGAATTTTTATTATAAACACTATATGTTTTGCTATTTGAAGAATAACCTAATAAGAAACCTTCATCACATCGACTTTGAAATTTAGAGAGCCGAACACCCTTTCTCAAGATATAGCATTTGCAACCAAATACTCTAAAGTAGGAAATGTTCGGTTTTCTTCTAATGAGAAGCTCATAGGAAGTCTTTTTCAAAAGACGATGTAAATAAAAGCGATTTATGGCATGACAAGCGGTGTTAATAGCTTCCGCCCAAAATTTATCGGAAGTATTATATACATCAAGCATTGTCCTAGCCATTTTAATTAATGTACGATTTTTCCTTTCTACAACTCCATTTTGCTCCGGAGTGTAGGTTGTGGAAAGTTCGTGCTTTATTCCAAGTTCATCACAAAAGTCTTTAACTTTTGTATTCTTGAACTCGGAACCATTGTCACTCCTAATTTTCTTTAAATTAAAATCAAATTCATTTTGGGCCCTTTTTGAAAAACTTTTGAAAATACCGGAGGTTTCACTTTTGTCATTTAGGAAGAAGACTCATGTATATCTAGAGTAATCATCCACAATGACTAAACAATAGCTATTACCCCCGATGCTCTTATAGGTTGTTGGCCCAAACAAATCCATATGTAAGAGCTCCAATGGCCTAGAAGTTGACATGATACTTTTGGAAGGGTGAGAATTAGCGACTTGTTTCCCGGCTTGACAAGCACTACAAAGTCGATTTTTCTCAAACTTCACATCCTTTAAGCCAACTACTAGATCATGTTTGAAAAGCTTTTTGAGTTGGATCATACCCATATGACCTAATTGTCTATGCCATAACCAACCCAAAGAGATTTTTGCAATTAAACAAGTTTTCAAACAAGACTCATTTAAAGTAAAATCTACTAAATAGAGATTTCCAAATCTAAAGCCTTTGAAAACAAGTTCATTATTATTTTCTTTTGAAATGATTACATTTTCTTTTGAGAAAGAGCAAATTAGACCTAAATCACATAATTTAGCAACGGATAGCAAATTAAAATTCAATGTTTCTACTAGAGATACATTGGAAATAGAAAGGTCATTGGAGATAGCAATTTTACCCAACCCTAATACCTTTCCTCTGCTATTGTCTCCAAAGGTGATTTTGTCGTTGCTTCCATTCTCAAATGTGGTAAACATTTTCCGGTCTCCGGTCATGTGTTGAGCGCATCCACTATCCAACACCCAATGCCTTCCACCAGTTTTGTAGTTCACCTACAAAAGAAAATCAAGCCTTTTTAGGTACCCAAATTTGATTGGGTCCTTGGAGGTTAGTAACCAAGGTTTTGGGCACCGAAATGGATTTCTTTTTAGCACCCAAAATCGAGGTGCCAATAAAATGAGCAATAACATTTCCATTTGTTGTTTTCTTAAGCATATAGCATGAATCATATAAGCCAATGGAATGCATGTTATTTTTAGAACAATCATTTGGCATATGTCCTACATTCCGGCATTTAGTATAATACTTACCATTCTCTTTTATAAACCTTGGAGGTTTGTATGCTGGCTTCTTACCTTTCTTGGGAACATACCCAAGTCCTTCCTTGTTAAATGAGCATCTTTGGTTATTTAGCAATTTATCAAGGGTATCCTTTCCCTTGTAAGCTTTTTCTAAACTTTTGTTTAATTTAAGCACTTGTTCCTTTAAATTTGTTGGATCGGAATCGGCGACAGAGGGGAGGGGTGAATGTCGACTTTAAAAATATGCCCCCGAAAAATATTCACGAAGATCTTAGTTCTCTGATAGCTATAGAAAGCTATGAAGAAGAAGATACAAAGCCACGGAAAATCAACAGGATCAAACGACTTGCGCGAAAGACCTCTCAAATGAGCTGAAAATGCATACTGCTGGCTATGACAAGAAATAAGTAGTAACAAGCTGCCATAGCAGAGAAACCGCTGCCAAAGTCTACCATGGCAGAGAGAACAAAACCAGACAAATAGCTGCACTCAAATGCTTGAAAAGAAGATCAAAAGTAGCAGCAAAAATGGTACTCAAAAGGATCTGCCAATTGCCATTTTGCTGCAAAAGAAAACTGAAAAAGGAGGGAAAGAAGATTAGCAAAAAAGAGAAAAGACCAAGACCAAAAAGAAGCAAAGAAGCTGACTGCCGAGTCTTTAAAAAGGGAAATGCAGACCTGATCAAAAAGGAGAAGAAATAAGGACGTGAGGACTGCAGGAACCGAGAGAATAAATGCTAACAAAATCAAGAAGGCTTCGGCCCAAAAAACTGAGCTGGGCGCAAGAAGAAAATGGGATAGGTTCCCAGCCGAACAAGACTCATGAGATTTCAGCCAAAAAAAATTTGCACAGAGAGTACTCTTACTTGTACCGAAAAGATTAATTGGTTGCCATTAGAGCTTGTCGGCACAGAAGTGTACATGCAAGAAAGAGCAATACAAGTTGTTCGGCTTCCAAAGAAAACACAGTATGGAGCTCTGAATCAAATAGAAGCCAGCTTAAATAGAAGGTATATTGCTTCCTTTTTACCCGTCATGCTCGACAGGGAATCAAACAAAAGGAAGTAATCACTGGACTGCAGCTAGGAAAGACATGCATTTGGCAAAACAGAAGGCTCCTTAGGAGACAAGAATAGGAAGAACAAAAAACACACATAAAACATAAAGTGGAGCAAGGAACCATGCCATCTCAACACAAGAAATCTTAAAAGCGAGACAAAGAGACATGAATGCTTGATAATAGAGTGTTTACATCTCGCTCAAGCTCTCTCTCTCTCAATCTCACTAAGTCCCCATACGCCTGGAGAGCATAGAGAGAAGCTCACACCTTCTCTCTTTCTCAATTTTTCATACATGGAGAGAACCAAATAAAACCCTAACTCATACACCCACACTCACAATTTCAGCACAACCTCTCCCTCTCCTTTTATAGCCTCCCACTAATGGGTTTGCACATGCTTTACCCATTAGGTCACCACCTACTCGATGCTTTATCCAAACCCGCTTTCTTTAGTGCAGCTTTGCGTTTTTACCGAAACGCCTGTAACATCCTGAAATTTCAAATGCCCCAAAAATATGGAGTTTTTAAATTTTTCTTGCATTTTGCTAGCACTCAAATTTCTTCTGAGTATTTATTTGAAATCTTTTTGAGTTTTGTGCCATACAAATTAATAATGAAGAATACTCCCAAATGCAAATAATAATCTTGTAAATTATAAAAACAGAAAATGTCATTACAGATCATGAAATCAAAATGCCAACACCTTGAATTCAAATTCAGGTCAATAAAATAATATTCACATTAAAAACTTAGGTATTAAATAATGGACATAAAAATTTGAAATCCAATTAGAGAAGCAATGGCTAAAGGAGTATTAAAAACTCACATTTTAATTGGTTGGAAATTTAAATTTAAATTTTATGCAAGAACTGAAATCACTAATCTTGAATGTGAAATCGAAATTCAATTTAAAAATTCAATTTCCAGAATTTCTTAAGCCTTGTTTTCTCATTCTTTTCCCTCTTTCTCATTCTTACAAGCGGGCCCACTTCCTTTTTCTCTCCCTTCCCCCGGCCTCTCTCCCCTTCCCCTTCCACTGCGGCCGGGCCCGACTCCCTTTTCTTCTCTTCTTTTCCATCCCCTGCGCCAGCTCTTGTCTCCCGCTGTGCGCTCGTCATCCCGGCCCCGCCTCCTCTGGCGCACCTGCCCCAGTCGCGATCGCCGCACGGCCGCCTCCCATCGCATCGCGCACGTCGCCACCCTCGTGGAGCTCGCGTGATGCCTGTGCCCGCACGCCGCGCCCATGCCCAACTGCTCCTTTGCACGACCGCGCGTCACCCGTCGCTCCATCGCACGTCGCCGGTCACGCCAGGTCTATCCCGCGCCCTGCTCACCAGTCGCCGGCTACAACGCGCCTACGGAAT
Organism: Dendrocalamus latiflorus; assembly: GCA_017311315.1. Lineage (NCBI taxonomy): Eukaryota > Viridiplantae > Streptophyta > Magnoliopsida > Poales > Poaceae > Dendrocalamus > Dendrocalamus latiflorus. Next base: position 22,818,087 of record CM029667.1, read on the forward strand.
CCTCTCCACGGCTATAAGAGCTCCGCTGCCCCTTGCATTCCCCCTGGCCCATCCCCCCTTCCTCCCCACGTTCCGCATCCTCTGCCGCCGAGAGCTTCCCAACCGCCAGCTCGCCATCCCGGCACTCCGGCGAAGATCCGGCCAAGACAACCGCGTCGTACCGTGTCCCTGCTCCCCATCTACCCCCTCTCCACTTTAATCGGAAAACCATGCGCCAAGCTCGCCGCACGGCCTTCTTCCCCGCGTCTGGCCAAAAGTCGCCTCCACCAGCGCCATTGCTCCCTCAAGGCTTGCCCGGCCGATTCCGTGATCTGGGAGCATCTAGACGAGCTCCTGAACCCCTTCCAATGGCCGGCCGGCGATCCCCCCACCGGTGCGACCTCTCCACGGCGACATCCTCCGCGCCGATGCTGCGCACGATGCCGGATCGCCTCGGGTCCCCTCCGGTTGCCCCGCTCACCCAGGTAGGTTCTGGGAACACCTCTGATGCTCGTGCACACGCCGCCCTCTCCCCTCTCTTTCCCGGCCGCCAGCGCCTCCTTCCAACCCTACCGCCGGCCGTCCTGCGCAGCCGCCCAGCCGCCTCGCCGCCGCTCCGGTCCGGGCGCCACTTCCCGGAGCCCCCCTCGCCTCCCTAAGCACCCATTTTTGACGGCCCCCAGTCCCCTCCGGCTGCCGCTCGCCGCCGGCAGCACTGCCTTCCTCCGGCGCCGACTTCCTCTGTTTTGGCCTCAGCCCCACCTCACCTTTTCATACTTCCTGCGCCCCCTCTAACAGTCCTGGCGCCCCGCCCACCTGGCTAGCAGAGCACGCGCTAGCAATTGGCAAGCCCTCTTATTCCTTGTTCGAATCCAGCCGGCTGCATTGTCTTACCCCATTTTTATTTCAAATTTTTGCAGTCCATTTCAACCTAGAAAAATTAAGAAAAATTGTAGAATGATTTAGAGCAGAGAATAAATTTTATTAGAATATAAATAAGATTATTTAAGATTTAATATTTGATTAATTATCATATATGAGCAATTAATGTGCCCATGTTATTTAGTCCAAAACTAATTAGTGATTTTAAGGGTATTAGTAAAAGATATTAGATATCATGTTTAGCTATAGGAATAAGGATTTGAATTAAAGATTATACAGTCTTTAAGGCTTAAATGGCACTACATAACAACTAAAGATACATAATTGATGGCAACATTAAATCAAAAGAGTGTCTTTAAGTAGAAGTGCCTTGTTAGAAAAATATATAAGTGGCGATTATAATAAAGTAACCCCTAGGTCATCGGATGATTAAAAGTAACCTACTCAATGTAGCTATGTAAATAGTAGTCATCACTAGCGTGTCATCGATAAATAAATTTCAACCGTAGATTTAATCGACCATTGATATTAAAATATAACCTAGTATGGCATGCTCGGTCCTAGATAAATAAATTTGAATAACAATAATAACAACACTATAATAGTAACTAAAACGTATGTAGAATATCTACAATACCTAATCCAAAGAGCATCTTTAATTCAAGAGTCATGTTGGCGTATCTACTAAAATCCCTAGGTCACCGAAAATTAAAATAATCTTACCACCTTGCATTTTAGTGAACAAGGTAATAGTAGCACAACCTAAAATAATACACCTCGGATTGCTAAGAATATAAGCTATAAGATTAATGCGACAAACCTGAGATCATATCATCGTGTATATAACTCGTGCCCTAACTCTTGAAAGCTAACACTAGACCAGGCAATACCCTACACCCCACTACAGCCTTCCATCTACCCATAGATCTAGCGTGGCTCATGGAACTTCCTTGATAAATATAATAATAATAAAAATAAGTTAAATAAAATGGGTAAGCCCGTGGTATTCAATGGCCGGCTAAACCTAGACATCCTCAAATCCGAAGTGAGAATAACGTCGTCAATATTCCTGTATCATGAACCCTCCTTAGCCTCCGCTTCGTCGAATTTCCTTCTGCCAATCATCACTTCGTCCCAACCCTGTGTGACCTCGTCAGTCCTTTGCACCCAATCAACCTTGCCTCAAATCGCCCATTAACTCATATTAAGCTAAATCGAGTTTATTTGGATTTTAATTGGATCTTTTGAGTTATTTGCCTTTATTTGTACCCAGTCATCTAGCACGTAATTTAGAAAGTGGAGTTCTGAAGAATCAATGGATCAAACAAGATCAAGATCAAAGTGGAGATAAAGACCAGAAGCCCAAGGCCATCAAATGAGATAGCTTTGAGTGAGCTCAAGACCGCGGTAAACTGCGCAAGGCGAGTCAATACTTTGATCATGTTGAACCTACATTTCTGCAAATTATTTTTGTTTAAATTATCAAATTGCATGCTGTTATTTTATATGGAAATACATGTTTAATTTAAGATTCTAGTTATATGCCCATTGTTTGCCTTGAATAATATTACACCTCCTTTGGAATATCTGAATGTGTGAACCTTGTCGCCCTAGTAAAATTATAATAGTAACCTTTCGAAAATAAGTCTTTAAATATATGCCATGCTTAGTATTGTTTAGATACTCATGGGCGCGAGAGCGCCCAAGCATCACTTTAATCCTGAGAAAAATTGGTTGGGCAGTCATGGTGGTAATGGCTGGTGTATGTTGGATATGGTTATTTTATATTCCCAAAAACCTCGAATTGCTTACTTATCTGGGCGGATGGTTTGGGGGTATGGTGCAGGTGTGCACGAGAGTGTGGTTTGTGGTAGAACCGCCCAGATACCGCTAAGGACTGAATCTTGTCATGACCTCCTATGTAAAACAGTACAACCACAAGTCTGTAAAGTACAACTTGGCTAAGTAAATTTATCGAAACCCCCAGACTCATCTCACTGGTAGTGGATGGAAGTGGATACGCAAAGGGCAATGGGAGGCCTAAAGGGACACCGAGTTGAGGGTGAGGTAACTAGCCGTACTAGCGTTGCTGGAAGTGGAGCCTGTGCCTTCGCTAGTAGACGTGGTTACATCCCGTGCATAGATGGGACCCACCGCAAGTGGGCAGGTTCTCATAAGGTGAGATGACAAAGGATCTAGATACTTTGAAAAGTCACTGTGATGGTTGGCTCAACAGCACGTCTAAGGAATCGTGTGGGGGCAACGAGTAAACCGTCTCTTGTGGGTAAAGTGTGCAAACTCTGCAGAGTCAAAACTATTCGAATAGCCGTACCCACGGTCAAGGGCGGACATGGGAACTTAACCAGATATAGTTCTATTTCAAAAACTTTGTGGGTGAAAATGGAAAAAGTGGAGGGCAGCGGAAAGCCCTGATTTGAGTTGTCCTGGGTGTCGTCCCAGTGGTAAGTTAAGCGGCTATAACGCTGAAAGATGTCAAATGGTGTGATGCCATATGTATGGAAAAATTATGGTGATATTAGGCATATGGTGTGATGCCATATGTATGGAAAATCATGTTAATATTCCTTGAACATTATGTTTTGTTCCAAAGCTGCTAGGTCTTAGGAAATTTTATGTACTGTACTTCAAATAGTGGCATTCCTATTCCTACAAAATAAAATATGGAAAGAATAAGCAGTGTCGTGAGTAAAGGAAATAGATGTTTGTAGTGTACACATAAAGGTATTGGTGGATACATGTCGATCATAAATAGTAAATGATAGTGTGGGTCTGGGAGAAATAAATTGGTGGAGTCTAGCTGAATAGATAGGCTAAATAGATGATCTAATTGAATTTTCGGGAACTTGGAGGATTAATACAAGTATTGGATTATAGTTCCTGATTAGTGATTTACTTGGTGGGAGGATACTAGTGGATCATAGAATTAATCAATGATATTATTGGTGGATATATAATGGTGAATCGTAGAATTGCTCAATGATATTCTTGGTGGATATATAATATTGAATCGTAGGCTTGATCAATGATATTCTTGGTGGATTTGAATCAATAATAAAAAGGATTAGATTGTTAGAAAATCTTGATGAGAATGTTCGGTGGATTAATTAGGTGATGTCACTCACTGTTTGGAGATTAGACAGTAATCAATTTGGAAAGAGTATGTTTGGTGGAATATCTAAATAATGCCACACGCTGTTTGGAGTTTTAGACAGCAATCAATATAAAATGTGTGTAGTTGGTGGATCATTTAAATGATATCACTCGTTGGTTTGGAGTTTTAGACAGCAATCAATATAAAATGTGTGTAGTCGGCGGATCATTTAAATGATGTCACTCGTTGGTTTGGAGTCTTAGACAGCAACCATTACAGAAAGAATATGATCGGTGGATTGAATAGAGGATGACACATGCTGTTTGGAGTTTAGACAACACTCAATAAAGAAAGTGTAATTTCGGTGGATTAAGTCAATTATGGCAATCGCTGTTGGGAGTCTTAGACAACAGCTAATAATGAGAGTGAATCTTTGGTGGATTAAGTCAATGATGTCAATCGCGGTGAGGAGTTTTTAGGTTGCAAAAACAACAATATGATATAATAACCGAAATGCTACTAAAAGCGATTTATGGCAAATAAAATAACCCGAGCCTCTCATTTGATAAGCCATGCATACTATTTAGTTGCATTCTGTGTATTGGCTCGAGGAGCACGGGGTTGGAGTGCTCACACTCGCTTTTACGACAAAATTCAGAATCAAGAATCAAATCACCTCGCCTCAGCAACAAAATTGGACAAGCTGGCAGAGAAGATAAAGATGTCAAGGGCTAGGTCGCGATCCTCCAGTTGACTGCCTGTGGGCATGTCCTGAAGGTCCCACCAGTGTGCTTCGTTCTTCCGCTGCTGCAATTTATTGAATTCGGCCTATTCGGCACATGAGTAAGTCTACTATTGTATATTTACGCTTCCGCATGATATGTACTTTGATATTCAGAACTGTAATCTGTGAGCACTATCTACTGATCCAGGGAATAGTGCGGTGGAATCACAGAGGATGCCAGACGTTAATATCTGGGCTCCTACAACGCCCCTCGCGCACCTTCCAGGAAGCTTCCTCCTTTCTTGCCTTGCAAGCCTCGCAGCCACCTCGAGCCCTCGCCGTATTCGACACCTCCCGACCGTTCTGACCTCAGCGCCACCTGCGCCTAGTCCGGTCCACCGTGTCTCGCCACGACTCCGCTTCGTTGTCCTGCAGCCAACACAGACAAGAAACACATCAAATAGCACCGCTCGATACATGTAATCAAAATTAGCATGATAAAGCCCAAACCTGTCGAATCAAAGGAATACCCATCCTAAACACGATTGACTAGGTTTGACCAGGTCCGACCGAAACCAAACCGCATCACGCGACAACTCGGCTCGAACCACTCACATCAAACTCAAACTATCCAAACCACTTGTCAATTACTCATCACAAACATGGGATCACGACCACATGGTCTCTCAATCTCCCCCTTGATGAGTATATTGACAAACCAAGAAAAAACATGAAGTTGAGTTTGATTTGAAAAAGTCCAACATGGTCCAAAGAAGATGTAACATCCCAAAAATTTAAAATTTAAAAATGGGGAGCTTTTAAATTATTTTTGCAATATGATTTATTTGAATTTGGTGTTCGTGGCATTTTTCTGAAATTTTGGTTGAGATTTCCAAAAATTGAAGAAAGATCGAAAAACAAAGATTAGAATTGTCATAAAGAGAATATGCAAATAATGGAAACTCAAAATGAAGGTGCAAATGAGTAAGAATATACATAAGCATATATATATATATAATAAATATGTATATATACATATACAAACATGAGAAATAAATAAAGATATATATACATGTATATTTATATATATATATATCTGTATATAAATACATATGCAAATGTATACAACAAATAAAAAGATAAAAGAGAGAGAGAGAGAGAGGTTAGGCCGGCCGGAGGCCCGGCCCAACCCCTTCCCGCCTCTGCCGTACGGCCCAACCCACCTCCACCCGCGCCCCCCTTCGCTGTCGCTGCGCCGTGGGTCCGCTCTCCACCCCGCGCTCCCTCTCTGGCCAGTGGACCCCGCGCCCCGACCGCACGCCCTCATCTCCCTCCCGTCCGCACCTGCGCGTTCTCCTTCCTTCTCCCCTTTCTTTTCTCGCGCGTGCTCCCTTTTCATCTGACCTTGCAGCGCCCTCGTCGCCCGTGCATGCCCCGTCGCATCGCCGCTTCCCTGCAAAGCTTCTACCATGCGCCGCTTGCCTAATCAGTGCGCCGAGCCCCGCGCCCAGGTAAAAACTGGCGGTTCCCCACCCCGCCGCCCGGTCCTCCGCCGTTGCCCAGTCCTCCGCGCCTTCCCCGCCCCCTCTGCGGCCATAAAACAACTCCGAGCTCCCTCACATCCCCTTACGCCTTCCCCCTCCCTCTCCATTTCTCCATCTCCTTCCTTTTCCCCACCCTTCTTCCACCTCCGCCCGTGAGCAAGCCGCTGCCGCCATTCCCACCGCCACCTCCTTCCCGGTCGACCTCCCGCCGATTCCTCGCCGGGGGAGCGCCTTCTCGGTGCCGTCAACCCGTCCCAACCGCCAATCGATGCCCTCGCCGCCGGAGCTCTCTCCCCACCGCGAGCTCCACCCGCGCCGCCGCAAGTCATCACCGCCGGCCCGCTCCGGAGGTCCCCGGTCCCCGCCAACTTCTCCACCGGCCTCGTCTCAGCGTGTACAACGCGTTTCAGCCCTCAACCGGCCCTCACCAACCACCCCTCGCCGGCGACGCCGCCGACCTCACCACCCCCGAGCTTCCTCTGTTCCCGCGTTTACTCCCTCGGCTCAATTGGGTTATCTGCCTCCAACTCATCAGGTAATACCGAGAGGCCGAGCGGCTAGCTGAGCATGCACTCACCTGGGCGACCTGAGATCGATCCCCCTGTGCCGCAATATTAGTCATTAGGTTTTAATCTTTTTGCTAGCCCATTGGGTGAGGGGAAAAGGCAAATAAAAATCGGAAAAATAATTAATAAAAGATGCTAAGATTTTTTAGAATATAGATGAGATTGTTTACGATCTAAACTTGGATTAGTTATCACATATGAATGGTTAATGTGGTTTGCATAAATGAATTAAAAGACTAATTATTAAATAGGACAATAGTAAAAGATGGTTATGTTTAATGTCCAAGGTTAATAAGGATCTCAACTAAAAATACATGCAAGTTAAAGTTAAGAAAAATAAATTGGATGTTATATAAAAACTATAACAATTAGACTTTAAAATAAAGATTTCCCTTGAATGAAACTAAAATATAAGTTTTAACATTTATCATGCCACCATCAAACAAACCTCAGTGATATATTTTATTAAATAGCAATAATAAAATGATACCTTGTACAATAATCTCTGCCTAGATAAATAAATCTAAATATCGATAAAAGAGCGTTAATAGAGGGTAGTGTTTGGGTAGAAATATCCATGCATCACAAGAACCTTAAATAAAATATCCAGTCAAGGAGCAGGAAATAAACAAAATATTAAAAATAATTGGAATAAAATGTCCATCTAAAATGTAGAGACTTTCTAAGTAAATATATGTATAACATATGCCCTGAACATTAGCACTCGACAAAATACATCAATTCATAGGTTTAACCTAACTCATGGAACTTCCTTGATAAATACAGAAATAATAAAAGAGATTGTTAATAAAAAGACCAAGTCATTGTATTCTACCGTAGACCCTACCTCTAATCACCCGAATCACCCAGTAACTTATAATAAATCTAAATTGAGTTTATTCGGATTTATTTGGATCTTTTGAGTTATTTGCTTTTATTTGGATTCAGTCGTTTATCGCGTAATTAGAAATTGGAAGTCGTGAAGATTCAGTGGATCATGTGAGATCAAGCTCGAAGAGAAGATAGAGACCAAAAGCCCAAGAGAAAGCATTGTGTGAGATCACGACCGCGGTAAACCGCGCCAGGCGAGTCAATACTTTGATCATTTTGTTTACCTTGAATAATATTACCCCTCCTTTGGAATATTTGAATGTGTGAACCTTGTCGACCTAGCAAAATTATAATAGTAACATTTCAAAAATAAGTCCCTAATTATATGCTATGCTTAGTACTGCATAGATACTCAGGGGCGCTGAAATGCCCTAAACATCATTGTCATTTTTAATCATGAGAAACTGGTTTGGGCAGTCATGGTGGTAATGACTGGTACCTTTGATATGATTATTTTACACTCCCAAAATCCCCAACTTGCTTAAATATCTGGGCGGATTGGTTCGAGGGTGTGTATGCGTGGTGCAGTGGAAGCACAAAGTGGGTTAGTGGTAGACCGCCCAGATACCAATAAGGACTGAATCTTGTCATGACCTCCTGTGTAAAACAGTACAATCACAAGTCTGTAAAATACAACTTGGCTAAGTAAATTTATCGAAATTCCCGGACTCATCTCACCGGTAGAGGATAGAAGTGTTAAGTTATGGCAAGGGGGCCTGAAGGGACACCAGTGGAGGGTGAAGTTTGCCCAGCTGTTCTAATCGTTGCGGGGAGTTGAGCAGCCCGGCTGCGTTAGTAACTGTGGGGAACATCCCGCGCATAGATGGGACCCACCGCAAGTGGGAGAAGCCCATAAAGTGAGATGATAAAAGGGACTAGATACTTTAAAAAGTCACTGTGATGGTCTGCTCAACCACACTTCTAAGGAATCGTGTGGAGCAACGAGTTGATTGTCTCTTGTGGTGAAAGTGTACAAACTCTGCAGAGTCTAAACTATTTGAATAGCCGTGCCCACGGTCAAGGGCGGACATGGGAACTTAACCAGATATAGTTCTATTTCAAAATGCTTTATGGATAGGAATGAAAAAGTGGAGGGCAGCGGAAAGCCCTGATTTGAGTTGTCCTGGGTGTCGTCCCAGTGGTAAGTTAAGCGGCTATAACGCTGAAAAATGTTATACGGTGTGATGCTGTATGTATGGAGAAATTATGGTGATATTAGGCATAGGGTGTGATGCCATATGTATGGAAAATCATGTTAATATTCTTTGAACATTATGTTTTGTTCCAAAGCTGCTAGGTCTCAGGAAATTTTATGTATTGTATTTCAATTAGTGGCATTTCTATTCTTACAAAATTAAATATGGGAAGGGTAAATAGAGTCGTGAGTAAAGGAGATGGGTGTATATAGTTAAGATATTGGTGGAATCATGTCAATCATAAATAGGAAATGATAGTGAGAATTGTGGGAGAAATAAATTGGTGGAGTCAAAAATGAATATATATATATATATATAGGTCATATAGATGATTTAAATGATGATTGGAGAATTAGGGAGTGAAAAGATAGCTGCTAGATTGATTCTTAGGAGTGGTTGGCGATAATGGGATTAATAGGCTTTGATAAGATACTGGATGGATGAATCGGATTTTTAGGAATTTGGAGGTAAGGTAATAATGCTTGGGGCATAAACTTGGTCAATGATATTCTTGGTGAATGGATACTAGTGAATCGTGATCCTGATCAATGATATACTTGGTGGATATATACTAGTAAGTCGTAGACTCAATCCATGAAAATCTTGGTGGATGTATACTAGTGAATTAGTAGAGATAGATAATGGAAGATAAGGTTGATTATTGGAAAAGCAAATTATGGTTGTGGATCAGTAATAAAAGGATTGGATTGTTAGGAATTTAGAATACAAAAGATATTGGTGGATTAAATAAGTGATATTAGATAAATGATGTCACTAGCTGCTTGGAGTTTTAGGCAGTAATTGCTCAGTGGATTATATAGATTATGATACTCGCTGTTTGAGTATTAGGCAGCATTTGATTGGTGGATTGAATAATTGATGATATTCGCTGTTTGGAGTTTTAGACAGCAAACCATATAGAGAGTGTATGATCGGTGGATTAATTAAATGATGTCGCTCTCAGTTTAGAGTATTAGACAGTAATCAATATAGAAGGAATAAGATCGGTGGATTAGTTAAATGATGACAGCAATCAGTAAGAGAAGTGTGTCTTTGGTGGATTACGTCAATTATGGCCATTCGGCGCGTGGAGTTTGGGTAGAATTAATAGCACTATGATTTAATAATCATGCTACTAAAAGTGATTTTTGGCAAATAAAATAACCCGAGCCTCTCCTTGATAAGCCATGCATACTACTTATTTGCATTCTGTGTATTGGCTCGCGGAGCACGGGGTTGGAGTGCTCACACTCGCTTTTGCGATAAAATTCAAAATCAGGAATCAAATCACCTCGCCTCAGCAACAAGATTGGACAAGCTGGCCGAGAAGATGAAGATGTCAAGGGCTAGATCGCGAACCTCCAGTTGGCTGCCTGTGAGCATGTCCTGATGGTCCCACCTGTGTGCTTCGTTCTTTCGCTGCTGCAATTTAATGATTTCGGCCTAATCGGCCCATGAGTAAGTCTACTATTAAATTTATGCTTTCGCATGATATGTATTTTGATATTCATTACTGTAACTGTGAGCACTATCTACTGATCCAGGGAATAGTGCAGTAATCACAGAGGAATCCGGATTATAAAATCTGGGTCCCTACAGAAGAAGAATGAAGCTAACGACCATGTCGACAGAAGGAATACTAAAGCAACAACAGAAAGAATAAATTGATCTCCAAAGCTCTAAAATGTTCCCTAAAGACTTTTTCTTCTCTATTCTCCCCCTTTTGGCAATAAACACATCAAGGATGCAAAGAAGGGAATATGACATGAAAATGGATGACATGGCTGAAGTTGATTTATTCTAAGCATTTAGAACCATGAGAATTATCCAAGATGACCAACAAATATTACACCAAGCCATAACATATAAACATGCTATCTAGATCATGACAAGACATATGTAAGCTAGCTAAACCAAATAGATGACAATCTGAATTTTAGTGCAATTTGAGAGCAAGTCAAGTCATCAATAAGCAAAGTCTAGCTAGAGATATCCAAAGATGATGCACGCCATGTCAATAAGCTAAGCAAAACCAAGATGCTAGTGTTGAGCTAAAATAGAGTGCTACAAGTTCTAGAATGAAACATTTGTTGAAGTACTTGTAACCTTGTAATTTTAGCAAATTGAGCACATATGATAAGTTTTTCTTTAGAAATCTCATGATTGTTGCCAACCAGATTTTTGTTTTATCATGTGCTAGATCTCAAGCCTTATGCGATCACTCCAAGCAAGAAGCTTAAGGATATGATCTTGGTCATCCAAAACTCTCCCTGAGTTCATGCCGAGTGCAATGGCAAGCCGTCTCATGGGAAAGAATTGGTGAGATCAGTTTTTTTCGCACAAAAGAGATCTTTTTGCATTCATAACTGATTGTACTAACTTATGCAACATTAAGAACTATCATAGCTCGATCTAAAGCTCAACAAAGAGTCAAGGCTCAACTCAGCCTATTTGACATGGCATTAATCATAAATAGATAGCTAAAAAAAGACTAAACTCAAATGCTAGTATGACAAGTTTTAATTCAAGTTTAGTAATTATAATTAACTTATCATGGCACAAGCTAGTCTACACATATGAAGTCATGATAAATCTAGCAAATAGACACAAGTCATGGCAAGGTGTAACTCAATGTAGTTATATTACAATGCAGAATGCAATGCAGAAAATCCAGCTCCCCCTTAACATGAGATGCAACTTTTAGTTCAAGTTGAGTTATGTCATCATTAAGATCTAGAAGTTCCCAAATGAACTCCCCCTGAATCAAAGTAATAAATCGAGAAGCTGGGAAAGAAAAACAGAACGGGCAGTCCTTAAAGCATAGATAAGAAATAGAGGATACTATGGCTCAGACTGACTCTCATCTACCCCATATGACTCCAGGACTATCAGCTGGTCTACTAACAACCTAGAGAGCAAACACGTACCCTGTCTACCCGAGGGTGGCCCAACCCTCGCTAGATCCCACAAGAAGTGAGTAAGCTCCACCTAGAGAGAAGAAAGACAGCTAATAAGAGGGCTCATCATCGTCTAGAATTTTTACCTTCTCTCTTTTAGCCATAAGGCATGTCGGAGTGGAAAATAGCGATGGAGCCTCCTTGATAGCGATGCCAACAAGTCCCTTCTTCTTGGGAGACTCATCCTCGCTTGAGTCGGAGTCGGAGTACTCCACCTCGGAATCCCACTCACCAATGTGGGCTTCGTTCTTCCCATCTTTGTGAATCTTCTTGAAAAGCTTCTTCTTGCCGTGATAGCTCTTCTTCTTGAATGACTTCTGCTTGCCATCCTTCTTGGTGGGGCATTGTGAGGCAATGTGCCCCTTCTCATCGCATTCATAGCAACAGATGTTGCTATACTTCTTGTTGGAGGAGGAATGCCACTTCTTGGGCTTCTCATGACTTGTGCTTCGGTTTGAGCGCCTCCTCATGAACTTGTTCATCCTTTGTACTAGAAAGGGCAAGCTCTTCTTTGGAATCCTCCTCTTCATCTTCGGACTCCTCACTTGCCACCGTCTTTGCCTTGAAGGCGGTTATCTTCTTTCCTTTGGAGGTTAATTGCTCCAACATCTCCTCCTTATCCTTCTTATACAACTCATTGGTAATTAGATTACACAAGAGTTGTGTTGGCGTCATCCTTGGCAACTCAGGTGAATTGAGAAATAAAGTCACCAACATTTCATATTTCTCCGGCAACGCCCTTAGCATTTTCCTTACAATGTCAACATTGGAAAGGTTAGTACCAAGACCTTTGAGCTCATTCACGATGTTGTTGAGCCTTGAGTACATCACATTGATGTCTTCATGGGGCAACATAGTGAATGTCTCATATTTGATCCTTAGCCGATGCAATTTGGCCTCCTTGACCGTGGATGTCCCTTCGTGTATTTCCGAAAGGGTGGTCCAAATAGCGTGAGCCGTTTCAAGGTTGCTCACCCTATTGAACTCATCCGCGTTCAAGGCTCCAAATAGAGCATTCATAGCTTGGGCGTCTAAATGAGCGTTATGCCCGTCTTGTTCCGTTGGGTGCTCCGGATCAAGAGCCATAACGTAACCCTCATTTACGACTTTCCAAATTTGAGGACTCATGGCCTTTAAATAAATTGACATTCTAATTTTCCAATAAGCTTAATTAGAGCCATCAAATAGTGGTGCCTTGCCTATAGCAAACCCCTCGCTAGCCATCCTTTTCTCTCTAGACGGTTAAGTCTAAAAATGAGAGACCAAGCTCTGATACCACTTGTAGGATCAAGGATACCGACTAGAGGGGGGTGAATAGGAGGTTTTTAAATTTTATTCGTTTACTTGATTAATTCTTCACAATTTAAATGGCACGATTGTAAAGCAATTAATCCTACACAATTCTAGTCAACAATATAGTAATCCTAGCTCTAAGCAAGCAAATGAACACAATGAAGTCAACAAACAAGAACTGAGAAAGAGAAAGAACACAACAGATGTTTTACCGTGGTGTTCGAAAACTTGCCGGTTTCCCCGAATCCACGTTGAGGTAAGCTCGAATGAATCGAACCGGCTCCACGAATTGAGCCTAATCACCTCGATCACTATTGGTAGCACTTTCCCTCTCCGGGTAGGCGAGCTCCAAGTCTTCACACTTTGCCGGGACTTCTCACAACCTTCTTGAGAAGATCACCGATCCAAACTCCGCCCGATCGTCCAAGTGCCGGCAAGCACTAAGAGTAATAAATCTTGGGCTTCACTTGAATGCAATCTAGTGCCAAGTGGATCAACTAATGAAATTCTTGCACTAATTGCAAAACCACCTCAATTTAATGCTCAATGAGTGAAAAAGGGTGGAATGAATGCTCTAGGGCTCAACAAATATGCAATGGGTCTCTAACCTTATCCCTTGAGTAGTGGTGGAGGTATTTATAGCCTCCACCAACCAAAACTAGCTGTTTGGAACAAATTCCTGAAAAATTCAGGATGAGCGGTACTACTGCCCCCAGGGGCCGGTACTACCGCTACCAAATCTTCGCGGCAGAACGGCTATGTCAGAGCTCTGCAGTAACCGTTGGATTTGGCGGCGCGGTACTACCGCCGTTGTAAATTGCAGTACTACCGTTCTCCGGTAGTTCCGCAAAGTCGGTGCGGTACTACCGCTCTGGCCAAAATCCGAAAGGTCCCAATTTTGGTGCTCTCTCGAAAAAGGCATCCGCTCTGAAACTGGATCTTCCGGACTTCGGAAGTACCGTTCAGAATAGCGGAACTACCGCACACAGCGGTAGTTCTGGCATTGAAATCGCCGGTACTTCCGCTGTAGGAAAATCCAGACTTCATCCGGAGGTTGTTCTGGGGGAAAGACGTTCCGCTCATCCTCCGGATCTTCCGAGCTCCGGAAGTACCGCTCTATAATGCGGTACTACCGCTCTGTGCGGTAGTTCCGGCATTCAATTTGCCGGTACTTCCGTTCCCGCAAGAATTTAGATGAAACCAAGAGTGCTCTTTGGAAAAATTGATCCGCTCGAAAGCCGGATCTACCGCTCGCCAGTACTACCGCGTCAGGGCGCGGAACTACCTCTTTCCGGTAGTTCCGACGTTCAAAACTGCGGTACTACCGCTCGTCCAGACAGATCACAAATTTTGTTTTGAAACGGATTTTTGATGAATGCAAGATTCTAATGTTGATCCAAATGGCATAAGAAATTTGTATTCAAGCTACTTGCCAAGATCCCTCTTGATAGTACGATTATCTACCCTATAATCCGGTCTTCCACCTTTCACCTAAGACCGGTAAAAATAAAATGGGATCCTATGCTAAGTATAGCTTTGTCTTGAGTCAATTGGATCTTCATATATGTCCTTTGGCTTGCATCTTGTCGCTCATATATGGACTAACCCTTCGCATGCTCATAAAATACGTTAGTACCATATTTACATAATTTCATTAATTACCAAAACCAATTTTAGGAGCCTAGATGCTTTCAGCAGCACCTTCACCGTCCGCCTTGTATGCATCGCCTTGGCGGGGCAGCAAGGCTTCGCCGCCCGCCTTTCAGGCATCGCCTCGTCGGGGTGGCGCGACTTCGCCGCCAGCCTTGTAGGCATCGCCTCGGCGGGGCGGCGCGACTTTGGCACCCGCCTCGTAGGCATCGCCTCAGTGGGGCGGCACGACTTCGCTGTCTGCCTAGTAGGCAGTGCCTCGCCCGGACGGCTTGGCTCCGGCGCAGGACTTCGTCGTCCGCCTTGTAGGCACTGCCTCGGCGGGACGACCCAGCTTCGAAGCAGCGCCTCGCCGCCCGCCTTGTAGGCACTTCCTCGGCGGGGCGGCGCGCCTTCGCAGACCCGCCTTGTAGGCATCGCCTCGGCGGGGCGGCGCGCCTTCGCCACCCGCCTTGTAGGCATCACCTCGGCGGAGCGGCGCGACTTCGTCGTTCGCCTTGTAGGCATCGCCTCGGCGGGACGGCACGACTTCGCCGTCCACCTTGTAGACACCGCCTCAGCGGGGCGGCAAGGCTTCTCCATCCGCCTTGTAAGCATCGCTTCGGCGAGCTGCAAGCTACTAGTTGCATCGGCTCGTCAGTCGGTACCCTTGCGCTTGCTGTCGGGGAACGGGGGGCTGGGACAGTTTGGCACGTCAGCTCGCCCATCGGGACCTCTGCGCTTGCTGTCGAGGGAGTACTGTTGTGGGGGTGGCCTAACCCCCCGTGACTGAGCCTTACAACTGGCCTAATATGTAATAGGCCCGATAGTGTAGAGGAATATACCAAAGTAAAAATATACCAATGTACCCTCATCCTTTGTAAATACTAAGAGGTAGAATGAGGATTTCCCATTGTACCCCACTCATGTATATAAACCCCCAGGAGGGGCAGGAGGAGGGGCATCCTCTCATTATTACTCACCCACTGTGCCAGCTCTCTTCTTCCTCTAGTCTCCTTCTTTACTGTTTGGCCTGTAGCCACAACAGCGACCACTTTAATGCGCTTGGTTGAGGCTTAAATATAGGGGAGAATGGAGATTGTCTTTCGGTACAAGGGAGCCGAGAGGGAGAGAGAGAGCACGCGAGAGAGGAACGAATAGGGCGAGCAGTGATGGGATGAGGTCACGATGTTGTAAGGCTCGAGATAGTAGGACTGGCGTGGCTCTGGCGCTAGCAGCGCGTGTGTACGATAGCATGGGCGGATGTGAGAGAGATGGCATGGAGAAGAAGCACCGTGCTTCTCTCCGCACTGACAGGTGGGGTTGGGGCCACTCGTCATTGAAATGGGGAGAGGAAGGGAGGCTGGGCTGGTGGTGTGCGTGGGGAGGGCGAGTGGGCTAGCGCGCGATGTGCGGGCCGGCTGGGCCCCGGGGAGGAAAAAGATCGAAAGAGAGAGTGGGCCGGTGGAGAGAGAAAAAGGAAAGAAGGGTGGGTCGTAGCTAGAATTTGACCGAAGGTAAGGAGGGAAGAAAATGGGTTTAAAATTTTATTTGGGATTTGGATTTGTATTTGTATTTGAACTTTTGGATGGCTGTTGTACATAGATTGTTTTGGAAAATTTGATTAGCACACAAGTAATTTTTAGAAATTTTCAAACATGTTTTTTGGGTCAAGGAAGTTTATTTTAAAATTTTAAATTCTAGCAAGGTTATTGAAATTTTTTGAGATGCACAAAAACTTTTTCAAAATCATGAGAATCATGCAAGTTTATTTGGAAGCCAAATTTGGACGGTTACAAAAACCCATAGCCCTCGTCCTTTGCCCAAAACCTTATAGACAAAATAGTTATATGTTCCAAGAACCATGTTGAGAATGCCCTTGGTTTGCGTGTGCTGAACAATTGGCAATCGTGTCAAGTTAAAATTTGCTTTTGTTAAATTTTATGATTTTTAATGTTGCCTATGAGGGGGCGGTCTGACCGCCGTGTAGAGCCGGTCATACCATTCTACAGAGTAGGTCAGACCGACCGAGTTGCCCTCTAGCATTTTGTCAAGCAACTTGGGTCAAGCGATTATACCAACCTTGTTGACTTCTGGCGTTTGGACATCAAACACTTCTGTAGAAGTGTCTTGGGATGTCTTTGAACTAGGTGTCACATAAAATGGAATTGTGTGCCAAAACTAGATGGCAAAACATCGAATTTTTAGAGAGGGTCGCTCTGGTGTTCTGCCCTAGCGATCGGACCAGCTTGAGGAAAGTGGTCTAATTGGCTTTGTAATGGTGGTCAGATCGGCCATCTCTGAAAAAGGTCGAGATGGTATTGGGAATTAGGGAATTTGGTTATGGGTTGAGTTTTGGGGACTAGGTCATTGGCTCATTGCATTCATGATGCATGAAGCATGTTGGACTAACGTGGATCAAGTTGTGAATAATTTGTGCCCAAAAATAGTTTTCTTAGTCTTTGATGTGTAAGTGTTTGGAGGCAGCTATGGTCGACGACGTGGACCAAGGCTAGGGTCGAGGGTGAGCTGTGGTATGGTCAAGAAAGATGGGCGGGGTAGTTGGGCTCAAGTTAGGCATAGATGAAGACAAGGGATATCAAAGGGAAGATTCGAGCAATAGTTCATTGAATGGTGCAGTCAGTGCAAGTGAGGTGTAGTCGGGGGGAACCAACACGGAGAGACTTGCCAATGCGTGAGCTATTGGTGAACCTACATTACAAGTATGGGAATTGCTTACAAAGAAGGAGACGACCATGGACTAAGCTCGGGGAAGAGCTGAGGTTCATGGTCAAAGCGAGGGTGTTTTGGCAAAGAAGTCAAACTACCAAAAATGGTAAAGGGACCAAAACTGCTGCACTTGGAGGGTGTTTGGGGAGCACTTTAGGTCAACGAGGTGTTGAGGAGGCTAAGTGGATGTAAACTTTCTTCTTAGCGGGTTTGGGTTTGTGTGCTTTGAGCAGCGTGCATAGGTCTTGTGTGGGTGTGTATGGGGTTAATGGGTTTTTTGGTTGTGTTAATATATGGTATCTGTTAGGGTTAGATGTGGGCTAGTTGTTTCATCTATTGGAGTGGAAAAGGTTGGTGGCTAGAGTTAAGGCAAGTAAAAGGGGAAAGCAACCAACTCTTTCTTCTAGGGTTTGGGTGTATGCTCTTGGGTAAGAGAGCTATATCCTTTATGGTGGAGTTGCTATAAATCAAACATATAGAAGTTGCAATTGATCAATCTTGTTCATCCTTCATAGTGTATTCTTTATCTTGTTGGTTTTGTTCTTATTTTAGTTGTTGTTTTTGCTCTCTCTGTCCTTCCCTTTTGATCTTACTGGTTTCAAGGACGTGTAAGAGATGGAAATGCCTCATGAGTATCATATGTGATTTATCTAGGAACTAGTTATAGCAAGATCGTGGGATTGCCCAGTTTGGTTCGATTGGGACCCTTTCTTGTGAAATTGTGATTCCAGAATTTTAGTCACAAATCTTTGGGAGCTCTACCTTGCTATGATATATGGAAATCTATCTAGAGCTATCTTAGTTATATCAAACCCACAAACCCACGGGTAAGGCATCTCTCAAATTTGTGAGTTTTGCTTAATTTTGATGTAATCTTGCTTGTCTCAAGGAAAGGTTGGAACTTTGGCCAAGGTTCAAGCGATCCTTAGGTGGATTAAGTTTATGATATCCTTGACAAGGTGTGTGCAAAGTGTCAGGTCATTTAGACTTCTATTTTGAGGATTACACCTTTTTAGCCTTTTGCTCGAGCTAATTTCTAGGTTTGGATTAGGGGTGCGATCAAACCGCCCCACACTAGTGGTTGGTCAGTCTGGTGTTCCCTAGCCATCAAATCGCATGCAGGCTCATTCAATTGCTGTGTCAATAGCTGTCTAATCGGTTCTAAGGATTGAACTTAGTTTTGTTTTTGCGCTTTGGTAAGTTCTTTGTTGGTGGGCCAATATGATCTTTCTAACTTCCAACAGCTAGTGGAGTGAAAGTTTTGAAATACCATATGGGGATGTTGAGTTTGAATTCATCATTCATCCCCTCTGATTGCCATATCGGGTCTTACAAAAACAGTTATAGATAACTGAACCCTGTGCTTGCACGTGTTTTGAAGGATCGCACGTCAAGAGTTAGGGCGTGTTTGGTTGGTAAGATGCGGTTGAATGGGATGGATGGTCCTGTACCATGTGGTTCCAGAGAATGGGATGCCTTACCGGGGATTGAATCGGGCCTGCAAGGATGCCACCTGGTCATCCCTGCCCCATTGCCATCTCTCTCCCTCCAAAACTTTAAAAAAGGAGGAGCTAGGGAACATTATACTGTCAGAGGAGCTCCTGACGGTATAGCCTCCTCCTTTCCCGCCGCTCTCCATCCCCTCCCTCTCTCTTCTTCGGTGCCAGCACAGCTTCCCTGCCGATCCCCTCCCTCTCTTCTTCGACATCAGCGCAGCTCCGCACCCCTTCTCCACCACCGATGACCAATGGTGACCTCGCTGCCCCCACCCAACCTAATATGCAATACGCCACCTGGTCGTGCCTCCCTTCACTACTGCCTACCACCCTCCACCGCCTCTCAACGCCCTCCACTATCGCCCACTGCTAGACCACCACCTTTCTGGCCTCCTTCTACATTTGGGGGCACACAGTGAACCGGTCAACGGTGGTGACGCCCCCTTGTCGGCGCGAGAGCGAGCGAGAGAGAAAATGCGTGGTGGAGCAACGGTCGGGAGAGAGAGAGCGAGATAAAGGATGCTATACCGTTCGGTATATTGTTTTCCATTTTCTAACTAAAAAAGAGAGTAAAATGCAATTTGCACGGGGTAACTTATTGCTTGTTTTATTTTGCACCAGAGTTAACTCACACTTTCACTTTACACGAGGGTGAACCAAATAAAATTTCACTTTACATAGCCAATCAATTCTAATACCAAATAAGACAATCAAATTGAAGAAATAGAGCAATTAAAATTGTGTATACCGACTTGTCATTATGTAGAGTCGATTTAAGTTAAATAAGGTTTGGCTAGTGTAAAGTAAAATTTTATTTGGTTTACCTTGATACAAAGTAAAAAAGTGTGTCTAGTCATCACTCGAATGTTTGCTTTCAAACAATTATCTAAATTTCTGACCGTTAGATCTTCATTTTCCCTTTTTGGAGGGGGAATTCACACGAATTTTCACATACATCCAAAGGTCAGAAATTGAAATGATTGTTTGGAAGAAAATATTTAGATGATGTTTATCAAAGCTCAAGTAAAAAAATATAAATTAACTCTAGTGTAAAATAAAATAAACACAAGTTACTCTTGAAAAACTACATATCCTTATCCAAAAAAATCCCTCGCTCCCGTCTCCACTAAACTCTTACACGATGGCCACCCCCTCCACCTCGTAAAATTTTTGCTTTTTAGCCCAAAATTTGAAAGTTTTTTACATATGGACCCCTGGAGAAAAGTTTTGCAAAAATGGACCCTTCTCTCGGCGCCATATGCTTTGGCGCCGCGAATTGACACGTCGGAGCCAGGGTGGCATATCACGGCGCCAAGGCCCACGGCGCCGTGATATGTATCTACGGCGCTAAAGGCCGTGGCGCCGTGTTCTGACTTAGCCAGTCAAACGTGGTCGTCGTGCCTTGCTGCATATACGGCGCCAAACATGCGAGCGCCGTATGTAGCTATCACGGCGCCATACCCTTTGGCGTCGATGTGTGTATATACGGCGCCAGGGTGTTTGGCGCCTTTGTTGGCGCCAAACAGTTTGGCGCCGTATATACACACATCGACGCCAAAGGGTATGGCGCCATGATAGCTACACCTGACAAAAAACAGCAAAACCGCAAACTTTTGTGTAAAACATATGCACATACAGACATAGACACATGAAACATCTGAAAACCTAAATAACAACATTGTATGACATAAGTCTCAAAATACCAATAAGTCTCAAAATACCACATAACTATACAAAAGTCTCAAAATATGACATAAGTCTGAAAATATCACATGTCTATAAAAAAAGTCTCAAAACATCACTGCCTCTTGGCCTTCCCCTTGCCCTTGGCTAGAGCATCACTCCCTGGAGTATACGTGCTCGGGGGACGAGCCGAACGACGAGGCCGCTGCGAAGCCTGAGTAGACGGTGCGTCAGGCATCTGCGACATCCCAATCTCGTCGTGGGTAGATGCCTCCTCGTCCTCGTGCTCCTCCTCGACGTCGTCACCCTGCTCCTCCTCGACGTCGTCATCCTGCTCCGCCTCGTCGTCGTCGTCGTCATCGCCCTGACTAAAAGTCGGAGTGCGTGACGAGCTCCTCGTGGACTGGCGCCTGCCGACGTGTGATGACGACGCTGCATCGGCTGAGCGCTGGGAGGCCGGTGGTCCGATCACGTCTGAGCGTGCGCGGCAACCACACCGACCTGCCGCCCGACTGAGGCGACGTCGAAGTCTCTGCAAGTAATGATATGTCATAATTGCATACATGTTGAATCGATATAACCTAACGAATTATCTTTGTACCTGCAGGAAGTCCCTCAGGGGGTGGCTCTCGCTGTCCAGGTGGCCGAGAACCTCGTCGATCTCACGCACCGAGGTTTGGAGAGAAGTCCCCTAAAGAAATAAATAAACATAAGTGCGAGATAAACGTATGGAACCAAAGTATTGCAAATATCATGCTTTCCGTACCACTCGATCGAGAATCGGAGCGGCCTCGACCACTGTGCCCTCCCTCGCACGCCTGTCGTACGCAGTGTCCTCGTCCTCGGACGAAGCGAGGTCTGCGTAGTCGACATCGGTCCACTGCTGCCTCAACCTGTAGCGCGTGGCAGTGTGGTACCAGGACAAGTAACCCCGAAAACTGGCGTTACTGTGGGGGGTACTGTCCGGCTCGCAGTTGTCCTCCATCTTCCTCCACCACTACACGTACTGTCGGTGGTGATCAGCGAAGTCCGTCACCTTTCGTTGGCGGACCCTGTCGAACCTGTACATATAGCAGATGTCAACAATAGTTGTTAGTACGAACCAAAAGAATTTTAAATTGTTACTTACTTGTGCAACTCAACAGAAGTCGACATCCCCTCTGGGGGGAAGAACTGCACGAGGCCGAATTGCCGCGCAACTCTGTGGGGGAGGTGAATCTCCACGGCATAGAAGCAGATCAGCGGACACCTCATCCTCCAAATATGGGAGTCCCTGCGGCACATGGTGCTGAGCGGTAGCGCTAGAACCTGTGGCTTGGAGTAAGGCTCCCAGGACACCTAGTAAACGAACACATGATTAGCCATGTACAAAAACCAAGAACTGTAGAATAAATAAATGCAATACCAATTCCTTACCATCGTGGGAGACAAAGTGTCAAACTCGTTGCTGAAATCCACGTACGCCCGCTGAGTAGTCGCGAACGGGACTGACACTGTATCCCACAGGTACGCAACAGTGGGGCCGAGGTCATCCACACCCAGTGGATGCCAAGGCTGCGTCTGGAACACTCGAGGGCGCCCCATTGGAATGCGTGTCCACATCCACACCTAGCAAGCGAACATACGGGCAGACACATGATTAGCCATGCACAAAAACAAAGAATTGTAGGAAAAATAAATGCATTACCACACCTGCAGAAGGAAGACACAGCCACCGAGCGTCGACGTGGGCGCCTTGCGTCTGCAGGCCTCGCAAAGCTGGCGGTAGAGGAATGCGAGGACCGCCGAGCCCGAGCTGAACTGTCCAGCGTCCCCCCAATCCTGGAGGCAGTGGATGTACATCCACGAAGCGGCATCCCCCGTGGCGTCCGGGAACAGCACTGCCCCGAACATGTGCAGGACCCAGGCGCGGCAGTGGTAGGTCACCGTGGCGTCGTCCGCGGCAGCAGGGCATTCGCCAAAGGTATTCCGTAACCATCTAAGGTGGACCCCCGAGACGCGGCCTCGCCTGACATTATCTGGGGCAGGAGGCAATGGCGTGCCCAGGAAGGCCTCTACACGTGCCCTCCAGCCTTCAGACACCGCCGGGCCGATCACCGGCTGTCCCCTGATGGGAAGTCCAAGTATCATCGCCACGTCCTGCAGCGTGACGATCATCTCCCCACAGGGAAGGTGGAACGTGTGTGTCTCTGGCCTCCACCTGTTAGTAGTACAAGGAGAAAAGAATTAGTTACGTACGTAAGAATATAGAAGCGAAAACAAATAGACCCGATAGAGAAAATACACCTGTCGACAAGTGCGGTCAAAGCTGCGGGGTTGAAGACCGGCATGCCCCGCCGTAATAGGTTAGCGACCGTGTGAAGCCCAGCACGACGCAGTAGTGGGGTATAGCGGTCGTCGTAGCGCATCAACTGGAACCCATCATGGGTTCGAGGACGAAGTATGGGTATCTCCTGAAAATTGCTATAAAAGTTAGCTGCGTGACCATCAAGTTGAACACATGTACATTTCGACCACACACGTACCTGGCCGTCCTCCGTGAGCCTGCCGCGGTGCTCCCTCTCGTAGAACTCGTCTAGCAGCCGGTATCTCGCCATCCTGTGATAAATTTTAGAATTCAATGGTTAAGAAATATTCAAATAAGAAATTTATAAAACATTATTTATAAATAAAAATAATAATCAAATTGAATTATGAAATTGGAATCAACATGAATAATAATTGGAATCAAATTGATTTACCCTTGGTTAAATACATGTCAACAAAGATTAGTAAGTTAATTATGGTAAATAATTTAAATATTAGGTCACTAATATTAACTGTAAATACCGACATATATTTATCAAAGACATTATTGATATATATATATATATATATATATATATATCATTGATAATAAGTTGTCTTTGCCACTTGAATTAGAATGCAAATCTAAATTAGGGGTGGTGGTAAAAATATAATTTTGTAAACAATAATCAAAGCTACTAAGGGTTAGGTGGACATACAATCTTGCCTATGTTGACATGAAATCATCCTATTTGGTATATGAAACCCTAAAAACCTAAAACCGAACACAATCATGTATAAATAATAATCAAACCCTAAAACCTATCCAAATACATAGTACTTCTCTTACATTACGCAAATTCATTGCAAACGTAACCTAAAATCGCTCATAATTGAACTAATTTCATCTAGGGATTCAAATCTTACCCTACGAAATGTACCTCAAATAATCCATATCTATTGCAAAAACTAAAGGGAGGGGAGAGAGTTTACCTTGCTTGCCCGATTTGGAAGCAAAATCGCGAGATTAATCGATGGATTTGAGAGGATTTAGAGGGGGAATAGAGGGGGGCGGCGGCGGTTTACTGTTAGAACAGAGGAGCAGTGAGGGGGAGCTGGGGGCCGGGGGACGCGCTCGGACTTAAGTCCCGACGCACGGCGCCACGGCCTTTAGCGCCGTAGATACATATCACGGCGTCGTGGGCCTTGGCGCCGTGATATGCCACCCTGGCTCCGACGTGTCAATTCGCGGCGCCAAAGTATATGGCGCTGTGCCATGTACCCTGGGCGCCATTTGCTTTGGCGCTGAGAGAAGGATCCATTTTTGCAAAACTTTTCTCTAGGGGTCCATATGTAAAAAACTTTCAAATTTTGGGCTAAAAAGCAAAAATTTTACGCATACATCCAAAGGTCAGAAATTGAAATAATTGTTTGGAAGAAAATATTTAAAAAATATAAATTAACTCTAGTGTAAAATAAAATAAACATAAGTTACTCTTGAAAAACTACATATATCCTTATCCAAAAAAATCCCTCGCTCCCGTCTCCACTAAACTCTTACACGATGGCCACCCCCTCCACCTCCGCCCCCGCGCCCACCTCCTCCACCTTCCCCCTCACCGCCGCCGCGCACTTCCCCCGCTCCTCCGCCTCCGCCTCCCGCACGCGCGCCTCCGCCCTCGCCGAGCGGCGCCGCACGCGTCGGCGCCGGCTGCCCGAGGGCGGGGGCGGCGACCGCTCAGCGGCGGCGGGAGCGGTGGAGAAGGGCCTGCGCCTGGCCTTCCTGGAGCAACTCGCGGAGCGCGCGCGCGCTGCCGACGCCCTCGGCGTCTCGGACACCATCTACGACATGGTTGCCGCTGGGCTGTCACCCGGCCCCCGATCCTTCCACGGGCTTGTGGCCGCCCACGTCCTCGCCGGCGACGCCGAAGGCGCCGTAAGTGCACCCCGCTCTTAACTTTCGCCTTGATACTGCTGTGTTGGGGACTAGAGAAGCTCGCGTGAGGTGTTTGATGGAATGTGCCTGCCCCTTTGGGTTGTCTATGCTAGCTAGGCGACACGGCATTGAGTGCATGGCGAGTGTTTGCCGATGTTATTTTACCGAGTCGTGATCCTATGAGTGTTTGCTTTGGTTGGTTTTGGTCGGTGGAAATTCGAAACTGTGAAGTGGACACGAGGTGTTTGGACGTAAAGATTCTACGCTGGGTTTGTGCAATGTGGAGCTGCTATGCTGCAGCCTTGCAGTGTTGCAGGTGATATTTAGTGGTATGGTATTTTGTTATTTGAATTCATCTCGGGGTTGGTGCATAATGAATTGGAGGAATGCAGTATGGTCGACTATACAAGGGTTCAATATGTCTGCTGTTAGCTATTAGCTGATCGGATCTAGTACGGCTTTGTAAGCCTTGTATCTAGCGTACTTCGTTCCGAGCAAGCAGAAACTATTTTCATTCCAGAAACGAAAACAACAAATTTAGCCTACAAACCAAATGAAAATGGAAAACAGCAGCCCCCCACAGGGATCTAATGGTAAGATACGTCATCAAGACCCAAGCAGGGGCAAACATCAAACAAGTAGTAAACAGCTATAGTTCAGAGAAACCTTCTATTTCAGCAACCAAAATACATCAAGAGGTTCTTCCTTTCAGTGACGATTCACCATCCTTCTAGCTACCCCAACTTGTTATAGCATATGATTGTGCAAGAGAGATGGGGTCGTGCTTGAACACCTGGTCTATGTGCAAAGGCTCGAATGTTGAGATATGTGAGTGAAGAGTTTTGTTTTGCTGTCAGATTTGGTGTCACATGCCATATGGATGCATCTAAAAAGATATATGGAAGGTGTAGAAGTATTCAGCTGCCTATCTTGTGTAGAAGTATTCAGCTGCCTATCTTGTGGCTAGCCACTTGTGATTTTGGAATCCTGGGCAGGAGTTAGGTAGAGATGTGGGGCACGGGATCTTTCGTGTCTCGTTTTTTGGCAGCATGTTCTTATTCCTTCCTTTGAGCAAGCTACTGATCCAAAAAATAGTAAAATTGCCATTATTAATACAAGTAATTCAACGCCCCCTAACTTGATTTGATCGTTATCGAATTTAAATGAGGTATCAGCAAACTACGGTTTTGCTTGGCCTAAGCCTAGGTTTATGTTATATGCTGGCTTAGTGAGCTTATAGTACATGAATCAAATACATAGCTTAAAAGATAAGTTTTCAAATATATTTTGGGTGAGTGGGTGGGGCGGAAAATTTAGCTTAGAATCGCTTAGGCTTAGAAGCCCATAAGTCATCACCACTGTCTTTAGCTTCTTTTTGGAGACTTCAGACTAAACAAACGCACATAAACAAGATTATTCTTTGGCGCTAGGCTTATTTCAATGATAGGTCTAAGCTTAAGCTAGAGGTGATATGTCAAATATTTCTGCAGAACTTTGTTGTGTTCCATAAATAATGTCTATTTTTTTATAAGCAAACATGTACATGTTTCTTCTAAGAAATGCATGCATTGGATTTACAAAATGTAATGTTACATTTTTAATGCAGATGCAATCTCTTAGAAGGGAGCTAAGCTCCGGTGTGCGCCCTTTACATGAAACTTTTGTGGCTCTGGTCCGTGTTTTTGCCAAGAAGGGTCTTGCTACCAGGGGTATGGAGATTCTTGCTGCTATGGAGAGATATAAGTATGATATTCGCAAGGCTTGGCTAATTCTTGTAGGTATGGAAATTTACTTGTGTTGCATTTTTTATTTATTCATTTCAATGATTATAGTAGTTTTCCTTCTATAAAACAGAGGAGCTAGTCAAGAATCATTTTCTGGACGACGCCAATACAGTATTTCTGAAAGGAGCAAAAGGTGGTTTACAAGGAACTGACGAAATCTACGATCTTTTGATAGAAGAAGATTGTAAAGCCGGAGATCACTCCAATGCTTTAACGGTTGCATACCAAATGGAGGCTGCTGGAAGGATGGCAACCACATTCCATTTTAATTGCCTTCTCAGTGTGCAGGTGAGGCTATGAGCTTGATATGCGCAGGCCCAGATAACCATGGTTTAATATTTCTTTCCTGCCTTTAATTGCTTAGTTGACCAAGAAGAGAAATTTACATGGGGAATTTAATCAATACTTAATTCAGAAAAAGAACAAACCCTATTCCAACTAAATTATGAAAAGAATATGACTTCTACATGGACAGCACATCAAGCAGCTAACGCTGCCCTGTAAATTGTAATACTAATATATGAGTTCTAAATGTTGTTGTTTGACTTTCTCTAAGTTCTAACACTACACACAGCAGTTAGTTTTATACCACTAGTGATTTACTGCTTACTGCTGCAGGGCTGTGTATTTAACTGCTAGTCAGTGTGACAGACTTATGAACTATTTACTTGCTGTTTGATTCTCTCTCTTTCTCTCTCTTGTTTTTGTTTTTTCATTTTTTTCCGCATGCATGTATGTCTAACACTTCACATGGTGGTAGTTGCATGGTGTGCAGCTCACTGCAGCTCTTGATTTTTCTTATAGATGGTCTATGTATTGATGACATATTTGAACTGAATTTGGTTAAGGCTCCGCTCCAAACGACTTTTGCTTCTGGCTTCTAGAACACGTCGGCTTCTTAATTTCGTCTTTTTGGGCTTTTTTGCTTTTTCTTTTTCCCCCTTATTCCTTTGCATTGTACCTGATGATATAACTTTTTTTTTCATTTTTTTAAATTTAATTACTCAAAAAAAAGCTAATAGCCACTACAATGCATTTTCAACCGCTAAAGCGCTTTTCAGCCAAAAATCTCTTTGAACACTACCTAAGTCTTAAGGTAACCCTGACACCACAAGCAATGGTGTTAGTGATCTAATCCTGCTGACATCATCTGGTTAAACAGCCATTAAACAAATTGGTTAGTGCTTAGAAACACTTCAGACAAGAAACACTTTAGACAAGATATGGTGAGCTGCAGTTACTTAGGAACATGATTTATTTGCATTATTGTTTTGGTTCATCTTTACAATTTACAAATGTAATTGCAGTATTTTTTATTTAGAAAAAGCCAACTTACCCCCTAAAGTACGGTGGTTCATCTACTTAACCCTCTGAAGTATAATACTAGGTGCTGTGCCCCTTGAACTATGCGAAACCGTCTAAATAACCCTCTAAGGCAGTTTTGAAGGTGGTTTTGTCACTTGGTGAATGACGTGGACGATGGTGTGGCAATGACTCAACGGATGAAATAAAAAATAATCACAAAAGTGAGGTTCACATGTCATTGAGTGAACCTCCTCTTCCTCCCTCCTCTGTCCTTCCGCGCTCTCTCCAACCGCGCCCTTGCCTCTCTTGCTCTGTGCGCAACACTGCCTATTCGGCCTGCCTTGGCACGAGTGAGGACGCCATCTCCCGTAGTGCAGCCACGCAAGGTCTACAGTGTGTGCACCTCATCTTGCACAGCGCCCCGCCCTGCATGCCGATATGCCTTTGCTGCTCGCTCAGCCATGAACACTGTTGTCGCCTTCCTTCCATCCCCACCTGCAAAGAGTACAAAACCGAGCCCCCTCACTCTCCTCTATCACGTGCTCACCCTCTCTTCTGCGGAAGACCTCCGAGGAGAGCTCCTCTCAACCATGCTGCATTACCACCGGTCACCGAAGATCAATCTCTTAAATTAGCGAGCCAACTCCCCTTCTCATCCTAACCCCCAATTTAATTTGATAAATTTGCTCATAGTAGCTGGCAATCGAGTTTCTTCTTCTTCGCCTCCATGTGGGTTTCGCCGGCGCCGTTCGTCTTCTACGGGGAGCCTCCATCCAATTAAATTATACCAGAGCTTCCCCTCGCCATGTTCTACGTTCTGACATGAGTATCTATTCATCCCAACCCTCGTATCACCACCTCCACCATGGCCAAACCACCATTGCCGCAGCCACCCGTCATGTGCACCTCCTTGCTGCTCCACTCCCTGAACCACCAACACCATTGGTTTGGCATTGTTGCAAGGATTCCATTATTCCCATTCCCAGGACCTCCCTACCCCTACTTTGCTGTTCTTGTACCTAGCCTGAGACCCATCTTTACGTTCTCTGTACAGATCCAAAGGAGGAAGACGACTTCTCTCTGTCTCTCTTTGTTATGACAAGTAGGACCCACCAAGAAAATTTAAAAAAAAAGGGAAACTACAGTTGACTCTATGACAAGTGGATCCCATTACTTGAAACAATTTTTAAGCTCAAGCTATTGCCACATCATCGTCCATGTCGTTCGCCAGGTGGCAAAACCGCTTTCAAAACCGCCTCAGGGGGTTATTTAGACGGTTTTGTATAGTTCTGGGGGCACAATACCTGGTATTATACTTCAGGGGGTTAACTAGATGAACCACCATACTTCAAGGGGGTAAGTAGACCTTGTCCTTTCTATTTTAATAAAAGTTCTTTTGATTCAGGCTACTTGCGGAATTCCTGAAATTGCTTTTGCAACATTTGAAAACATGGAATATGGAGGTGAAGGTATGACCATCATTTACACCAGTTTTCTGCTATGGTGCTTGTTCATTTTATTTGTTGTGCCTTAGGCTCTGTTCTTTTCAGCTTCTAAAATCTGTTTTTCGGCTTTTCTACAGTAATTAGATTTTAAACGAAGTATTTTTTCAAGATAGAGTCTACTAGTTAATTATAATACATACTATACCGACTTCATTTATATCGGCAAAAACAGCATGCGAGTTTCTGTTATTTCGTAATCCCTTGCACGAACAGCCCAAAAGTCACAAGCCGCAGCCAAAAGCCACAAGCTGCAGCCAAAAAGAACAGACCCTTAGTTTCTTAACGAGAATGATTTCACATTACACATAACATGTTGAAATATTGACATGCTTTTGGCTATACCTCGGTTTCAATTTGGTTATATTGTTGAGTTTGTGCATATGTACAGACCCACTTGCCACTTGTGTACATGTGGGTGCGGTACTAGTAGCATCAATGGAATAGATGATTCATTTTGCTCTGAGAGCGCATGTTCAGCCATTACTAGAACTTCTGATGTGTATATTTGCCCAATTGTTTATAAGAGGTGGTATTTCACTGTTTTGATATTTTTGTACAAACTAGCTGCTGTTTCTAAAACTGTTTTGTAATGGAACTATTGAATGCAACCACTCAATATTATGAGTCATTGAAACAGAATTAAAGTTTCTATATTAAAAGGGGCATTTAAAAATGGTAACATGAAATTTAGTATTTGACCTTATTGTTCTGTTGAAACAAGTACACCAATTGCGAAAGTGTTTGACCTTTTAGTTAACTTGTTTTTGAATGACTTGCGACCTCTATCTATGTTGTGTGTGCACCCATGATGTTTTTATGACTTTATGTTGGAACCTTACTAAATTTGATACTGATTTTTCTTTCTCATTCTAGATTATATGAAACCTGATACCGAGTCTTATAATTGGGTTATACAGGCATTTACTAGAGCTACGTCCTATGACAGGTATACTTAATATCTACTTCCATAAATTATTCTGCCTTATTCGTTTACTTTGTTCTGTTGTTGCTGATTAATGTAGTCATGTTGTCAACACAATCATGTCTATTTGATCGTATCAAATCTGACCGCTTGAACTCACTGAGTCGATGTGAAAGAAACATATGGGATAGTTGTAGCTCCATGGCACATGCAGGGATAGCTCAGAAATTCATAATGGAACCTCTTGTTGCTTATTAGCTACTATCTCTTCAACACGTAAAAATATCCAAAAGAAGCATGCCACGAAAACTGGAGGACTGAGGGTGCATCCAATTTTTCTGCAATTTATAGTAGTATAAATGTATGATCCACAGTTTTTTCTTTGCAATATTTGCTGATATGATTATGGTTCTTTCTTTTGAGGAAAAAGCTAGTTCTTCAATTATCTTCTTTTTGTGAGGAACAAACTTGAAGATAGTCAATTAATCATTATTCTGATAATTTTTTTGGGTAAAAAAAGGTTACATTCTGCTCCATTTTTGAGTTCTTTTCATGAGATTGACTGCTATAAGTATTGCTTTTTCCTCTGTTATCTTTATTTTTTTATGTGTTTTGTCTGCAGAGCAGCGGATGTGGCGGAATTACTAGGGATGATGGTGGAAGACCACAAACGCATTCAGCCTAACGCAAGAACTTATGCGTAAGAACATTCCTTACACCAATAATCACTGTTTGAATAGCTTAGAGCCCTTATTGAGGAAGCAAGTGTATCATGTCAACATTTAACTTCTGAATATCAATAGTGACATTCTTTCCATTTTGCTGACTCTCATCTTTCTCGTAACATGTGTTTTCTTTCAAAAGCAATGACCTGATGATCAGCTACTGCTCTCAGGTTGTTAGTGGAATGCTTTACAAAGTACTGTATGGTTAATGAAGCGATTAGGCATTTTCGTGCTTTACGGAGAATCCCTGGAGGAACAAAAGTTCTTTACAATGAAGGGAATTGTGGTGATCCACTTTCTCTCTATCTACGATCGCTGTGCCTTGATGGTGAGTTTTCACTCTTTTATGCATTACTCAAGAATTAAGATGGAAAAGCCACTATTTTTCTCTAGCTATTTGTTTTATGATCTCACCTGGTGACCAATGGTTCACCTTATTAGATGTGTATATAGTCTAGGAGTCTCTTTGCATATTGTACATGGACATATATTAGCCTGTTGGGCCCTTTGGCAATACAAGGTCTTATTCGTACATGGTATCAGAGCAATGTTAGGGTTAGGGTTTTGGCTGGCTGTTGGACCATCCTCTCCCTCTCCTCCTCACTTCTCCTGCACGCGCGCGCCCTTGAGCCGGCCTTCAGGCCCGCCACCGCTGGCTCCTCCCTCCGGGTGGCGCCGGATCCGGCCGTCGCTGCCAGCGTGCGCCTGCTCTCGCCACTGCTTGCGTGTGCCTGCTCCCGCCGCTGCCCGCGTGTGCCCGTGCCGGCACTCGCGCCGCTCGCGCCCACGCGTGCCTGTGTGCGCTCCTTCTCGACGTCGGCGCCTCCCACACCGGCCCACGCCCATGTTGGTGATCGCCCGCCCTTCTCACTGTCGGCGACTCCCATGCCGGTCCACGCCCATGCTGGTGATTGCCCGCCCTTCTCACCGTCGGCGACTCCCACACCGACCGATGTTGCCTGCTCCGGCCAGTCCCGGCCGGCTCCCGCCCCAGCCGTCTCTAGCCCCGGGGCCGCCACCGGACCAAAAAAATCGGTCCGATCTGCTCCGGATGGCGACCATTGGTAGCTCTTTTGCCATCCCGCTCTCCGCTGTTCGTTTTGATGGGACGAACTTCCGGTAATGGGTGGTTCACCTGAGGATTGTCCTCAACAGCCAACGTCTGTGGGGCCATCTCACTGCGAGTACCCCTGCCCGCCTCGTCCTACACCTCCCGTCCAGCTCGCTCTCTCTCTGCTAATGCGGATCAAGCGGCTCAGGACAAGGCCAATGCTGCTTTGGAGGAGGCCCTGGAGCTCTATCAGTCTGCCTTGCACGCCTACGAGCGGTGGTAGGAGGCTGAGGCTCGTGCTACTGCCATCTTGGTATGTAGCATGACAGTGGCTATCTCCATGGATGTGGAGCTGCCGACGACACAGCTTATGTGGGAGCGCCTCCAAGCTCACTATCAGCCGACGAGTGATGCTATGTATATCTCAGTTGTGCACTGGGCGCATTCCCTTCAGCAGCTTGATGCTACCATCGATGACTTATACTAGCAAATGTCTGAGTTGTGGCATCAGTTTGATTCTCTGGGGCTGGATGTTTGCCGAACCTGTCCCTACTGTGTGCGGCTCCGTGCTCACCAGGAGACTCACCATCTCTACGACCTCCTGACGCGTCTCTGGCCCGAGTTCGAGACTGTGTGGGCTCAGCTCCTGACTTGTCACCCACACCCGAGCTTAGTGGAGGCTCTCACGGCTGTGCGTGTTCAGGAGACATGTTCAGGAGACATGTCTCCGTGACTCAGCGCCTATTTCTTCAGCACTGGCTGAGATCCCTTCCTCAGCTCCTTGTGCCCCTGTAGCTGCTGCTTCTACTGTGGGTCTCCACTGCACTTACTGCCAGCGTGACGGCCATAGATACCAGGACTGCTACAGGAACCAGAGTCGTTGGGGTGGACGTCCCCCGAAGGACTCTTCCAGTTATGTCGCACCTGCACAGCAACTACTCTCGCTCCTCTAGCGCCTCGGTGTCGGCTCGTCCTTAGGCTCGGGTTCAACTCGTCTAGCTCCCGCTTCGCAGCAGTCTTCTGTGCCTTCGCCTTCTCTCTCGTCAGGTATGTTGTCTCCGTGGGTCTTAGACTCTGGTGCTTCTTTTCACATGACGCTAGATTCCATACCTCACTTCCATGCAGCCCACAGTCTTCCCTTCCACTGTTCAGACTGTAGATGGTACATCTCTTTCTGTTGTAGGTCGAGGCACGCTTTTTATCTCCTCATTTCATGTTCTTGCAGTTTCATGTTCCTCAGCTTACTATGTAGCTTATGTCAGCTGGTCAGATCACTGATCACGACTGTCGTGTCCTTGAGTCTGACTCTTGTTCTGTTCAGGATCGCTGCATAGGGACTCTGCTTGGTACTGGCCCTTGCTGCCGTGATTCGCAGCGTCTTTGGGAGCTAGACTGACTTCATCTGCCTTTCGTTGTCTCCACCAGCCAGTCAGCCGCTACCACTCAGTGGCATCATTGTCTTGGTCATCTTTGTGGATCACGTCTTTCGTCACTCATCGGTCGTGGTGTTCTTGGGTTTGTTTCTAGGGACACCTCTTTACATTGTATGGGTTGCAAGCTTGGCAAGCAACTGCAGCTTCCCTATCCCTCTAGTGACTCTATTTCTACTCGTCTTTTTGATTTTATACACTCTGATGTTTGGGGTCTGGCTTCCTTCGTTTTGAAAGGGGGTCATCGTTATTATGTGATTTTTATTGATGATTATTCTCGTCACACTTGGCTCTATTTTATGTCCTCTCACAGTTAGGTTCTCTCTATTTATCGGAGTTTCGCCACTATGGTTCGCACTCATTTCGATTTGGCTATTTGTGTGTTTTGTGCTAACTCTATTGGCGAGTATCTCTCTGCTGCCTTTCGCTGCTTTCTCGCTGAACAGGGCACTCTTCCCCAGCACTTTTGTTCTGGTGCTCATGCTCAGAACGGCGTCTCTGAGCGTAAGCATGACCGCTCGAGCTCTCATGCTTGCTTCTTTTGTTCCTCCTCACTTCTGGGTTGAGGCTGTCTCTACTGCTGCTTTCCTCATCAACATGCAGCCTTCCACCGCCCTTCAGGGTTCTACTCCCGTCGAGCGTCTTTTTGGTTGACCCCAAGAATACGGTCACCTTCGCAGTTTTAGTTGTGTCTGCTTCGTCCTTCTTCCACCTCGTGAGTGCACTAAGCTGACTGCTCAGTCAGTTGAGTGTGTTTTTCTTGGTTACAATCTTGAGCATAAGGGTTATTGCTGCTATGGCCCCTGTTGCTCGCCGGATGAGGATTTCCCAGGATGTCACGTTCGACGAGTCTAGACCTTACTACCCTCATTCTCCCACAATCAAGCCTGCTTCTCTTGTTGAGTCGATCTCCTTTATGACTTTTCCTCACCCTCTGCCACCCACTATTGTTTTGCCAACTCCACTTACTTCCACTACTACTTCGCCTCATCCACCTCCGTCTCCCTCTCCTCTGGCTGCTCCTCGTCCACCTTCGTCGAAGGTTCCTTCCCACTCTCTTGTTGAGGTTTTACTTTTTCCTCTGCACTACTCTCGTCGTCCTTGGCCTCCCCCCTCTCTAGTTGGCTCTCCGTCCTTGTTGGGCCTTGTTCTGAGATCTTCTCCGTCCTTATCGGGTCCTGCTTCACCGTCTCCTTCCAGATACGATCTTTGTGATTCCACACTGTTAGGTAGCCTGCACGCTATGGCTTTGCAACCGCTACCTCTTCTGAGCCTCTAACTTATTGTGAGGCTGCTGCTCACCCAGAGTAGCACCTTGCGATGTCTGAGGAGATTGCTGCTTTGGAGCGTATTAGCACTTGGGATCTTGTACCCCTACCCGCGCGTCACTCCCATCACATGCAAGTGGGTGTACAAGATCAAGACCCGCTCGGATGGTTCTCTTGAGCGCTACAAGGCTTGTCTTGTGGCGCGTGGTTTTCAGCAGGAGCATGGTAGTGACTATGATGAAACTTTTGCTCATGTTGCTCACATGACCACTGTTTGCACTCCTTGCTGTGGCCTGTTTGATAGTGGCCTATCTCTTAGTTGGACGTCAAGAATACCTTTCTCAATGGCATGCTGCATGAGAAGGTCTACATGCAGCCGCCCTTGGGTATTCTGTTCCTGCTGGTTCTGTATGTCGCCTTCGTCACTCTCTCTTTGGGGCTCAAACAAGCCCTGTGCTTGGTTTGACCGCTTTTACTCCGTTGTCACTGATGCTGGCTTTTCCACCAATTATCATGATCTCGCTCTCTTTGTACACATCTCTCCCTGAGGTCAGACGCTCCTTCTCTATGTGGATGATATGATCGTTACTAGCGATGACTCTTAGTACATTACTTTTGTGAAGGAACGTCTCAGTGCGTAGTTCTTGATGTTTGATTTGGGTACTCTTTGTTACTTCCTTAGGATTGAGATCACTTCTACGCCCGAGGGCTACTATCTCTCCCAGGAGTATTACATTCAGGATATTCTTACTCGCGCTTGTCTTACTGATCAGCGTGTGGTGGATACTCCTATGGAGCTTACCGTTCACCTTCGACTCACTGATGATGAACCTCTTGAGGATCCACTTGCTACCGCCATCTTGTTGAAAGCCTAGCTTGTCTACGTTGGGACCACTCGCCCTAACATTTCTCACCCAGTTCACATCCTGAGTCAGTTCATTTCTACTCCTACTCAGCTCCACTACAGTCACCTTCTCTGTGTTCTGCGATATCTTCGTGGGACCATCATTTTATCATAAATATGTGAGTATTATAATAAGTAAATTCATGTGAATCGTCGTGGCAAGTATTTATTCAAATATAACAAGTTTAAACACTTGAATACCATACTACCATACATTTGCCTTTTTTAGGTGTGATGACTGGGTTGATTAGAAGATAACACCAAGCCCGATGCTAATCCTCATACAGTAATTACTCAATCTCAATACAAACTATAACAATACAAGATAATAATTAAACGGCAACGCTCTTACATGCTTTCCAAATCCACAATACTTTCCTTTATCAGACAGTCGGCCCCTATTGTCCCAGTACTAAAAAATGATATAACGTTCAACTCCCAAGTCTATCATAGCAAAACATACTACTTCTAAAATCTACACAAAATTCCTTACAAGTTCTTATTTGGCCACCAGTCCAGATTAAATCGTTTAACTCCCCGTTCTTAACCTAGAAGACAGATCTATCATCTTCTGAACAGCAGGCTTAATATTTTCATATCTATTAATCAACGCAAGCAAATCCAGTAAACCATATCATTTTCAGAATGTACAGAAAATTGTCTAGCTATTTCTAGTTATGCCCAAAATTTAATTTTGTCATCTACCAAGTCAATTTAATAATTTCCCACGACTGCGTCCAGCAACAACCGGTTTTTGATAGCAACCTTCCAAAATTCACTTGTGTTCTACCCATCCAAAATTCATGTTCTTAGACTCTAAAATCCTTAGGCAGTTACCTACATTTTTCATGTAGAGCAAATACCCTAATTCATCTATTTAATATTTTTAATCTACATATTACCAAGTGCCACCAAAAGACGACAATTTTCCACGTAGCAGGCTTACAAAAATCATAACTCGAAATTTAACCATCTAATTGACGTGATTAAATACTCTACGGAAAGCTAACAAAATTCTCTGCAATTATCTAGTGGATGACATTCTCAAATCAAACCTAAACAGTACTCAAAATCATAGTAGGAAATTACCTAGACAAACCTATCTACTAATCGATCTCTTGACGGACACTTGCTACTCCCCTCTCTAATTCTGACTCTAATCTCTAGTAAAATTGACAACCTAGAGAGGGAAAGTCCAGATCGTTACCCAAGTGATGAACGCCAAAATCACGATCTCTTCCTCACCTTCTCTTCCCTTCTTCCCCCTGATCATTGCCCCGATTGCTCTTCTTTTCCTTCCGTTTTCCCTTCTGGTCGGTGTAGTGAAGGACTCCGGTCCACGGCCAAGACGTGGCAGCCTTACTAGCACTTGCGCGTGGGGTGGTTGAGCGACGGACAGTGTTGGTGCGCGGCAAGCACAGGCGCGTGGCGCGCACCAAGTAGGCGAGTTGGCGCGAGTGGCCGCTAGCGTGCGGGCTGAGCGTGGTGCTGGCGCCCACGCGCTAGTAAGTGGTGCGTGGGTGCATGGCCGCTGGAGCGACGGTGCGCGCAATGGCGAGATGCATCACACGCTGGTGCGCATGGCGACTGGTGACGCATGGTGATGGGAAGCGATGGACTTGGATGTGGCGATGGAGGAAAAAAAGCAACTAGGGCTTGGGTTTTTGGATTCTCCTCTCTCTCACGTTTCCTTTTATCACAACACGAGTTCGAATCCGTTTCCACTCATCCTGTACGACTCGTTCCAGGAGAACGACTCTCTAAAATTTGAACCATCCCGATTTCCCTATCCCCTTTCCTCTAATTACGTTACAGCTTGGGGGAGAGATAGGGAAAGAAGAATAGGCTGACTGGTGGCCCCCTTCTTTTTTATTTCATTTTTGTGATCCAATGCAAGTATTTCTCATAGGCATGACTTAGGCCATAGTTGAGAGTTGTAAAGTGTACTTTTTCCATTTCTTAATAAACTTGAACATGTAAAGCGGTTATTTTAGTTTTTATATTTTATTGCTTGCCTTATGAAAACATTCATTTTATGTAATATCTTGTAGAGTGTTTCCATTTAACTTTTTTATGAACTATTTATAAATTAGGTTGTTTTGGTACATACAACTGGTACCTAAAAATAGTTTTTAAACTTTTTCCTCCAACATTTTCCCACTCCCCACCACTCCCATTTGTAGGATAACTAGTGGACAGTGATAAAGTGTGTGTAAAGTGCATATATTACATACACATGTACCATAGTGACTTTCTTTAGAAATTCTTATTTTGTCAAACCAAACACTTCTTATCTACTCTCTCTTGTCTGCTTACTGCTTAGCAACGGATAAAAAATAGCTGCGTTTTGGCGACAGCTCTTGCGTCTTGGCATTAGGGACCAATAAAATCGAAACACATTGGTGAAGGTTATGTAGTTTTACTTTAACATGATAGTACTTCAGTCCTATGTATTATGTGCTCAACATATCAACTATTTCATACTTTTAGGAGCCTTTGCATTATCATGAACTTCTAGTACTATCCTGAGCAGGTAACTTGTTTTTATAACCAGGAAGAGCTGATGGGTTACTTGAGGCATTAGAAGCAATGTCTAAAGATAACCAGACTTTTGCACCCAGAGCAATGATCTTAAACAGAAAATACCGCACATTGGTGAGCTCCTGGATAGAACCATTACAAGAAGAAGCTGATGTTGGTTTCGAAATTGATTATGTGGCCAGGTATGACTTTGAGAGGTTTTAGGTTCTTAATGTTCAAGATGATCAGTCAGTTTTAGTTTATCACATGATCTGCTAACTATCCTTTTTTTAATGATGGGCGGTTCATAGTTTTTAAAAGGCTTTTGGTGAACATAGTGTGGACATTGCCACCTTGTGCGGTAGATGGAATATTAATTCGTTTACTTATGTGCCAAACTAACATGCTAGTTTGTTTTGTTGTTTTCTTAATTTGTGCCCAGCCTACCCCCTTCTCTCCATAATGTTTGTTGGGTCAGCTGTTTGGTAGGACTAGGCCTAAAGTACTCAGATATCAGTGGCTAGTGCTGCCACTGTGTCACCCAGTTGCCACCTTGATGACCGTATCTCACTTGTCCTTTGGCTCAGCTTTTGCTTAGACCTTAGACATACCACCTCTTCCATGCTCTAGTTTCCTGTTTTATCTGTTCACTTGCTAAATATGGAGCGAAGGCTTAAACCTGTATATGTGGATGAATAGTGGCAACAAGTGGAGTAAGACTAGGAGATGTCTGCTGGAACAGAAAGTATGCTGGTGCTCACATAGAAGTGTTTTGGATGAGTTTGTCAACGTAAGTTTGGCACTTGTTGAATGAGATTTTTCAGTTGCATAAAAGATTTATGTACAGAGGCATGTTCTTGTTAATCCATTCTCTATGGTGCTGCCTTCTTGTTTGCCCTGTAGTCTGCGACCCTTTCCTCCATTCCATTCTCCATACTGCTAGTTACAATACTAAATATTGAGTGCAGTGTGTGTGTTTGACACCTAATACCTAATTGATAGTAAATTAGTTATCGGCTAAGTCCTTTTGTAGGCCAGGATGTTGAGCTGTAGTGTTCCCATGGAACAGGTTTGAGGTGCCAATGAATGAGAATACACGACGATTAAGGGTTTAAAGAACAGTTATTGTTGTCAACACTGAAAATCTTTGTGGCTGCAATTCTTCAGAGAGATCTGATACCTGCACATTTTGTTGCTTAACTCCTTTCCATTATTAACTTGTAATATCTCTTCCATTCATGTTGGCTTTGCAGATATATTGAAGAAGGTGGTCTTACAGGTGAGCGCAAACGTTGGGTGCCTCGCAGAGGGAAAACTCCTTTGGATCCAGATGAATTTGGATTTGCCTATTCAAATCCAATAGAGACATCTTTTAAACAGCGATGCTTTGAGGAATTGAAGTTATATCATCGTAAACTCCTAATAACATTAAGGAATGAAGGCCCTGGTATTTTAGGTGATGTATCTGAAGATGATGTACATAGAGTTGTTGAAAGATTAAAAAAACTAGTTGTAGGGCCAAAGAAGAATGTTGTTAAGCCCAAGGCGGCAAGCAAAATGGTAGTATTAGAGTTGAAAACTGAGCTAGAGGCGCAAGGGTTGCCTACGGATGGCACTAGACAGGTACTTTATCAACGAGTTCAAAAGGCTAGGAGAATCAATCGTTCACGTGGTATACCACTTTGGGTTCCTCCTGTGGAAGATGAGGAAGAGGTAAGTAATGTGACTATGTTTATTATAATTTTTTGGGGTCTGGTGTAGTTACTATGTGACAGTGTTAGCTGCATGTTCTTTAAATTTTTCTGGACAGCTTTTAAATGTCACACTCTTCATAGGTTGACGAAGAGTTAGATGAACTGATCTCACGAATCAAGCTAGAAGATGGGAATACAGAGTTCTGGAAACGTCGTTTTCTGGGAGAAACTCGAAATTATCTATGTGAAGCAGATAGTAAAGAAGAAGATCCAGATTTAGATGACGAATTGTCTGATGACGACGATGACAATGATTCTGCAAAAGAAGCAGAAGAAGATGAGATAGATGATGAGGAGGTTGTTGAACAAACAGAAAATCAAGCTGATGATGAGACTAAAGACAAACCAGCGAAAGGACCCAAGCAACATCTTCAGATGATAGGAGTCCAGTTATTGAAGGATCTAGAAAAGACACCTATTTCATCAAAGAAACTAAAAAAGATGCCTGAGGTACGGAAGTAATGTGCCAGCATGTTTCAAAGTATGTGCAATTTGTGTTTGCCTTAAATTTGTAAGCATTCGTTGTGTTGCAATTAATTCTTGTTTATTGGCTATTGATCAGAAATTTGCTATCATCTCAATGGTGCATGCCATGGTATCAAATTTGAACTTCAAATGCTAATCTGAAAAAAAATTAAGTGTGTACCTATATGCATGTATAATCAGGGATAAAAATCCGACGGTTGTCGACCGGCGCGGTTATCGGAAATCCTAGTGGGTACCGGATGGGAAAAACCGGCCGAAATCCCGGTGGTTGCAAATGTACTTTCTAGGTTGATTTAGGCCCTTTTTGTGCTAGATTACCTACTGTATGAACTAAATATGCATAAATATGCTAATCCTAACATTTTGTGCTAGGTTTTCTCTGAATTTTCCCGGTTTTTCTGGTTTTTTGGTAACCGGAAAAATTACTAGTTTTCAAACAGCCAAAATTCAAAATTTGAAACGTGAATTTCATCCAATCTTTTTTCGAGTTTTCTAGTAACCGGCTGGTTACCGTTACCGGCCGCCGGCCTGGTTTTGCACTGGTTTCGAGATTTCTATCCCTGTGTATAATCATATAACTTGTTGAGAATTTTAAAAAGGTTTGAGTAGATATGCTTTTGGAATTCGTAAGCTTTCAGCATAGTTACAGATTTTGAAGCATTTTCCTGCCTTTGTAGATTGATGATGATGAAGATTGGTTACCTGAAGATCCAATTGAAGCTTTTAAGGTTATGCGCGAGACAAGGATGTTCGATGTATCAGATATGTATACTACTGCAGATGCCTGGGGATGGACATGGGAAAGAGAAATAAAGAACAAGATGCCACGTAAGTGGTCACAAGAATGGGAGGTTGAGTTAGCTATCAAAATAATGCACAAGGTATTCTTAGCTTTATAGCTGAATTTTCAGAGCTGTTTTCTTGGTCTGATGTTGTGTCATTGATTTTGCGGCTTTGTTTGGTTAACCATCTTCTCTCACAGAGCTGCAGATTATTGCATACTGTATGGGTTATTATGCTTAGATTCCTTCCTTTACCTGAATTATCTTCAAGTTAACTACATTGCTTCTATTGTTTTTTTTTCTAGGTCAGCCTGCTATGGCATGGTTACGGTGTTTTAAGCTTCCACACAAAATTTTGATGTTTAAACTTTGAACTGTGGCATATAACTGCTTTGTTGACTTTCAGGTAATAGAGCTGGGTGGTAGTCCAACAATCGGAGATTGTGCCATTATATTGCGCGCTGCAATGAGAGCTCCAGTCCCGTCTGCTTTAATGACAATATTGCAGACAGCACATGGTGTTGGGTATAAGTTTGGAAGGTATAATGTTAAATTTCTGCTCTTGGATTTTTGTGACACTATTCCAACACATACTTCATTATTGCACTATTTACCCAATATTTTCAGCAACAATATTAGGGTGTTGTTTATCATTTATATTTTTGCTTATACATGGTGCTTACCTCTCTGTACAACTCATAAATCTTCCCTTTTTCTTTTACTTGATTCAGCCCGCTCTATGATGAAGTAATCCTGTTGTGCCTTGATCTGGAGGAAATTGATGCAGCCATTGCAGTTGTAGCAGAAATGGAAACAAATGGAATCAAGGTCCCAGACGAAACCTTGGACAAGGTGCTTGCAGCCAAACAATCCGGGAACTCTTCACTCCAACCACCAGCAGAGGAGTAACCTGTTGGGAGCACTTTGCAGCGGTATCTGATCTAGTACACAAGAAAATCACTCAGCTCTATGACCATGAGCTTGCCTGATCAATTTTTGACGTCGTATAATGATGCTGTATGGGCAGATGGAGAAAAGATCCGACTTACGCTTTTGCCTCGTATCCCATGTATGGCATCTTCGACTTGGCTAGTGCCTTGTACAATGTATTTAGAGACAGTCAATTTTGATAGATGAAATG
This sequence comes from Dendrocalamus latiflorus, assembly GCA_017311315.1. Lineage (NCBI taxonomy): Eukaryota > Viridiplantae > Streptophyta > Magnoliopsida > Poales > Poaceae > Dendrocalamus > Dendrocalamus latiflorus. The sequence goes on from CM029667.1 coordinate 22,860,568, forward strand.
GAAGTTCCTTTTTATTTTTACACGTTATTTTTGCTAGTTTGATACTGCTTTACTGGGCATGTCTGGAACTAAGTTCAACATGAAACGGTACAACAATTCCCGTAGGAATGGTATTCTAAGCATGGCCTTTCCGTATGGGAAATTCACGGAAACTTTATAGGGAATATTTCAATTCTTCTGTAATTTCCACGGAACCTCTGCTCTAAGGCCCCTTTTCGGATCATCTTTGGCTTTAACTAGTTTTTAATTAGTATATATTTTTCTAAAATAGGAACTATAGATAAATTCTAGTAGATACTATATCGAATTTAACTATATCAGTTAAAATTATATGTGACTATTTTTTTAAATACTATCTCTTGTAAACACTTAGAATTCAAAAACTATAATTCAAAGCTAAAGCCACAGCTAAAAAAACCCGCTCAAAATTCTGCAAAGTACATGTGGAATCCCTACGTTTCAACAGGCCCTAAACGGGCATTTGCCTACGATGACCTCATCGCTGGGCCGGAGGCGCCAGCGTTGCAAAGATTGGGCCGGAGCCGAAAATCCCAGCCCACTTGCACCACCGCCGCCGCACCGCGCTGCTGCCTGCAGCGACCAACCGCAGCCGCACGCCCAAAACCCTAAACCCTAGTGGATGCTTCTAGAGCCTCCTCGCGTCCTCCCTTTCTCTCCGCCGCCTCCCGTCTAAAATCCCCCCCCCCCCCTCCCGCTTCCCAAGAAAGAAGCAGCGCTTCCCCGCCTCCTGCTCGCCTCGGAACACCTCGACCCCCCGTCCTCTCCTCGCGTCGCCATGTACCGCGCGGCCGCCGGCTTCGCTTCCAAGGCACGGTGAGTGCTGTGCTCCCCGCGCTGCATTGCGATCTGAATCTCGTGTTTTTTTTTGGAGTGGCTGCTGACATGTGGAGTGTGCTTGTTCGTGCAGGCAAGCCGGGAGCAGCGCTCGCCAGGTGAGCGGTTTCGTGCCGGAATGGGTGTTTGCGGCTGCGTGTCGCAGCGTGGTAGTTGTGGGACAAGTAGGCTGGGCGCTTGCGCTCGGGGTTTATCGGAGATCCGGTGGTGTTCGCTGGCGGATTTGGTGACGCGTGCGATGTTGGCTCTGTGCGAGTTTTGGATTGGTTAGGACCCGGTCGGTTTGTGGTGTGAAGTTTGATGTAGTCTATTTTGATTGTAGGATATGAAATTAATGCACTAGTAGTCTGATGGAATCTGTTGCTTGCTAGTGAAAGATCTATTCATGTGTGTGACTAGTGCGGCGACTTTGCAGTGCTAGTAAAGTAGGAAGAAGGTGATTTTTGTCGTCTGCGTACTCTGTTTAGCAAAGACATCTATGTTTTCCATGAAGGGATGGCTTGATAGTGCGATTTTACTCAATTCAGCTGAAATCTAAGTGTTTGGAAATTTGTCATTCTGTCCTGTAACCGTGTGGCATTGGTGCGATCTCGAAGTGGTAAAGTAGCCCGCAATTGAATGTGACTTTATTTTCCTCAGCTGTGCCTTGTATGCGATGCTGTGTAGGTTGGAAGCAGGCTTGGCTGGAGCAGGAACTATGCTGCCAAGGACATCAAGTTTGGTGTTGAGGCCCGGGCTTTGATGCTGAGGGGTGTTGAGGAGTTGGCTGATGCAGTCAAAGTGACAATGGGTCCTAAGGTATATCTGAATAATCTGATTGTAGTAGAGCCATATGACTTCAATACAAGAATACTGGATGACTCTCTTATGGTTATGATAGCAACTGTCATATTTCAGATTTCTTCTTTCTTTTTAACAACAGAAAACTTAGAATGTCAAATACACATATGGTTTTGCTTTCACTGTAGCAGCACAATATTTATCAGTTATGATTCTATTCATCCTCTTCTTTATAGTAATATTGTGTGCCTTTAGTTATTTCTTTTTTTGTGTTTGAACTTAACATCTGCATTCTACAGGGGCGCAATGTGGTTATTGAGCAAAGCTTTGGTGCACCAAAAGTCACAAAGGACGGAGTGACCGTTGCCAAGAGCATTGAATTCAAGGATAGAGTCAAGAATGTCGGTGCAAGCCTTGTAAAGCAGGTTGCTAACGCAACAAATGATACTGCTGGAGATGGTATGCCATTCTCAGATTATTGGATGACCAAGCTTAAATCTCTTCTGTAAAATATTCCTACTGGGCTTGTCTTCTAATATCTAAACAACTTCCAAGCATCTCATAATGTTGAAGAATCATTAATAGAGTATTCAGATGAAGTTTCTTCAGTGTGACCACTATTTGATATGTAACTACTGGACAATTTGTTTGGACATGTTCAATGCCATTTTTGTGATTTTGCACTTGCTATATTTGCTGTTTGCTAGGTCTGAGGTTAGTATATGCTGTTCTTTTCTCTGTTTATTGTTGTGAGTAATCGTGTCTTTCTGTCATATCATTAGCTGCTATATTGCATTAGCAAGACTTGGGATTGACTTAAGATGTTATATAGTTTTGCTTCTGCCTTGGGAGATTTGCCTAATTCTGGCTGAACTGTTAAATTATACATGGTTGCTTTAATCTAACTGCGTCGCATGGATGTCCCAATACTTCAGGTACCACATGTGCCACTGTTTTGACAAAAGCAATATTTAGCGAGGGGTGCAAGTCTGTAGCGGCTGGAATGAACGCAATGGATCTAAGGCGTGGAATCTCAATGGCTGTTGATGCTGTTGTGACTAACCTAAAGAGCATGGCTAGAATGATCAGCACATCAGAGGAAATAGCACAGGTGACATTTGAAATGATTATTTGCAAAGCTCTTCTGACTGCCCCCTTGTTTCCGTGTCCTATTTTGTTACTAAATTCATTATTTCATTATCTTATAAAGGTGGGTACAATATCAGCAAATGGGGAAAGGGAAATTGGTGAGCTTATTGCTAAAGCTATGGAGAAGGTTGGCAAAGAGGGTGTAATCACCATTGCGGTAAGTTGACCTAAGTTTATCTCAGCTTTTATTTGTCAAAGCTAGCCAATTTATCTTTAACTCTTTTGTTGGTCACCTTTTACGTCCACTTATGTGAATAACTTGTCAATATTTTTTGGTCCATAGCAATTAGCAGCACATGACTATATGAGCTCTAACAATCTCAGCTGATCTTTTTTATGCTATGATTAATTGAGCACAAATTTGTACCAGATGTGCACTATTATTGGTGAACCAGGTCGTTTCGCTGCTCAACTCTTGGTATACACTTCACCCGATAGGTTAGGAACCCGCACACCCTCGGGTATCCGTTGGCCACCACGGAACTCCAGGCCCGAGTTGTGGGGACCTATCATTGTCGCCCTGATCAACTCGGCTTCGGCTTCTGGCTTCTGGCTTATTTTTCACTATTCATAAGTTTTGTCTTTTTCTGAACTTTTGGCTTTTTGTTGAGCTTTTTTGCCGGTTCTTTTTTTTTCCCGTATTTGTTTGTATTATACGTAATGGGCTAACATATTTTTTATATTTTTAAATTTTTTTAAATTTAATTATGCTAAATAAGCATCTGTCAGCTACCGTGCTTTTTTCAGCCAGCTATAGTGTTTTCAGCCATAAGCCATGAGCTTTTCAGCCGAACCGATCACCACCTTAGTCTGGATCCACGATCCACACCGACTCCCAATGCAGGGCTTCACTTAAGTTGAGCAATTACTAAACCAGGGTTGACAAGTCAACACCTGTGGTTGAGCGGTCATTATGCCACTTGCTTGGCGTAAGGATCTAGTCCTTATATTTTCACGAGGTTCACAACCTCCACCCCAGGGCAAAGCGGTGGGCGAAGACCGTCTCGCGGTGTCCCACAACACCCTTACCCTAAACTTGGCTTTTTCAAATCTACCGGCCCACGGCCACAACCTTAGTAGTGTGAAGATTTGCATGAAATGTAAATAACTTACAGATAGTTATATCATACTTAGAGTAATTCTAGGGTTAACAAAGGTGGGGTTACAATTTAATCATGGCTAATATCAGTGGCAGGTTTTATCTACATATCATGTCATGGCACAAATTTGTACCAGATGTGCACTATTATACATTAAACTCAATTCACAATGTCACTCATCCTCATGCTTTTGTGGTGAATATCCTGTGAATAATGAATGCATATTTTGATTGCATCTTAATTCCACCTGGACCATCACACTAATTATTATACTGCTCTACGAAAAATTGTCATTAAAAGGTAAACCAACATGTTAGCTCCATATTATCTGAAAGCGCAATTAGTTGTCATGGTTGTGCATACCTTTATCAAAATGCTCTGATTGGCATATACCTATGTTATGCTGGTTTAACTTGTTTACTTAATCAATTGACAGGATGGTAACACCCTGTATAACGAGCTTGAAGTTGTGGAAGGCATGAAACTTGACAGAGGTTACATCTCTCCTTACTTTGTTACCAACCAAAAGACCCAAAAATGTGTAAGTATTGTTTATTTACTTCTGTTAGCAGATAATTTTGATTGTGTTTCTCATAAGACTTACCTCAGTTTTTCGCATTTTCGTGTCACAGGAATTGGAAGACCCCTTGATCTTGATACATGACAAGAAGGTTTCAAACCTTCATGCAGTAGTGAAAGTGTTAGAGTTGGCTCTGAAGGTTCTCATTTGCTGTCATGGAAATGTAGCTAATATTTGTGTCATTGTGGTCTTTGCTTCTGTAATGGCTAACTTTTTGCCTTGAACAGAAGCAAACGCCTCTACTGATTGTTGCGGAAGATATAGAAAGCGAAGCATTGGGTACGCTGATCATTAACAAGCTTCGTGCAGGCATTAAAGTCAGTAAATTCTGTCCATTTTTGTGATTGGAATTTATAAAGTCTGTTGTCCTAATTGGGTGTGGCATTCAGGTCTGTGCTGTTAAAGCTCCTGGTTTTGGGGAGAACAGGAAAGCAAATTTACAGGACCTTGCTATCCTTACTGGGGGAGAAGTAAGTTTTAACGGTACTTTGCTTTCCACAATTTTCTTTAAAATTCAAAATTGCATGCATTGAGCTCTGCATCTTTATGGTTCAGGTCATAACTGAAGAGCTTGGAATGAACCTTGAGAACTTAGAGCCTCATATGTTGGGTTCATGCAAAAAGGTAGGATAACCAGAAGGCTGGTAGGCTTTTATATCTTTGCAAGTGATAACTGAAGTGTAATATTCTAAATGTAGTCCTAGCGCTTTTTGATAAGAGACTTTTGTGCTTTTTTTATTACAAACTACGTATCTGGAAGTTTGATCAGACTGTTTCGATGGTTCAATGACATTCCATGTCTAATGCAGGTGACTGTATCTAAGGATGACACTGTTATTCTTGATGGAGCTGGAGACAAAAAGTCCATTGAAGAGAGGGCAGAGCAGGTTCTTGCTATATTAATTAAGTTTGTTGTGACTTGTGAATTGGTTTAAACATTCTGGTTACGGTAGCTTATATGAATATTGTGTTGCAGATTAGATCTGCAATTGAGCAAAGCACTTCGGATTACGACAAGGAAAAGCTACAGGAGCGCTTGGCAAAGCTCTCTGGAGGTGTTGCTGTTCTAAAGGTGAGGTTCCTGACCCATGGGTACGTTTGACAGCATGTGTTGATGCAAATAGCACATGGATCAATTTCTATTGGATATACTCGCTAATTTACAGTTCCCTATTTGAATAAATTAACTGAATGTGTTAATTTTGTCTGCCAGACACATGCTACTATGCTAGGAAAAGTGTGTGTAGTCTGATTAGAGAACATGTACTGAAACCCACACTAACAATGAGATTTGATCTTGCCCTCCTAGGACCTACCTAAGAAGAAGAAAATTTACCTTAGTCTCCATATAAATAAATGGTGACCGACATTTTTTGTATGCAATAATATTGCTCCCATGTAAGTTAGTATGTGATGTGTTGCCATCTGCTTAATCACGAAAAGCAGGTGAACTATTGGTATTGGAGATTCATATTATTTCGAAGCATTTGTTTATTGTTATAACCGTTTCATATGGCTGCCTGAAGTTGCTAATGTGTGCTTTGACCTATTTGAACTGTTACCTTTCACAGATTGGAGGAGCCAGCGAAGTGGAAGTTGGCGAGAAGAAAGATAGAGTTACAGATGCACTGAATGCTACTAAAGCTGCTGTGGAAGAGGGTATTGTACCAGGTACTGTATCATACAAAGTCTGTAGATTGTTCTTTTGATTTTTTGGCGTTAATTGCTTCTTATCCAATTGATATCTTTTGCCTAACTAATTACTATGCCTGATAATCTAGTTGATCTTTAATGGTATATGCAGGTGGTGGTGTTGCCCTTCTCTATGCATCGAAGGAGCTGGATAAATTGCAGACTGCGAACTTTGATCAAAAGATCGGTGTGCAAATCATTCAGAATGCTTTGAAGGTTGGGAGAATAAAAAAATCCCATTTACTCTCTTCCTGATTTCTTTTCCCTGTGCACAAAGCTGAGTACTAAAATACTTTGCAGACACCGGTGCATACCATTGCTTCCAACGCAGGTGTAGAAGGGGCAGTGGTCGTGGGCAAGCTTTTGGAGCAAGATAATACTGATCTTGGCTATGATGCTGCTAAAGGTAGGATCTATTCAACCATTTCCTCACCCATCATCTTAACAACTGTTCTGAGTCATGTTGCTGATTATGGATACATTCTCCCTATGTAGGTGAATACGTGGACATGGTGAAGGCTGGTATCATTGACCCACTTAAAGTGATCAGAACTGCCTTGGTGGATGCTGCAAGGTAAAAACTCTAGGACATTTCTACGCTCATGATAAGTTCTCAATGTTTTATCCACAATCGGCATGATCCCGGTAATGATGAGCGGGCCGCATTAAAGTGGTTGAATGCAAAACCTTGTTGTTCAGTTGGTGTTCAGAACTCTAAACCACTATCAGCCTCGTCCATATGGTTTATGACTAGCTCAAGAATCTGAACCGCACTTAGTTCATTTCACACACTTTGTTAGGGCCCAGATCAAATTGTCTTGCTGTGCCATTGTCTTACATGTTGGTGTTGACAAGTTGTTTGCCCTTCTCTTGCAGCGTTTCGTCTCTGATGACCACCACCGAATCCATCATTGTAGAGTTCCCTAAAGACGAGAAAGAGGCGCCTGCAATGGGCGGCATGGGTGGAATGGATTTCTAATACATCACACCCACGATATATGAAAGCAATCTGAAACATGGGGATTTAGGAATTTTTGCGGTGCAAGTTCATCGTCCATGTATTTTTCTTGTTGATGAGGTATTGTCAGACAATTTTGATTGTACGGACGTAGGATGTCTTAGCTCCAAACGGAACCAGCGTTGGAACGAATAAAAATTGGTTCTGCAAGTAGACGAGACTCGAGAGCTGAAACTGTAGATCAGAATTGATTCTGACACCTTGTGCCGAAAATTCTATATGCGCTGAAAGATTCACCGTTTGCCTAGTGATGTTGCGTGTCGCTTTCGATCCATTTCCTGTAACCGGTTTTGGTGATAATGTGTTGCATAAGATGTGAATGAACTTTAATGGCGTTTGATTTTGGAATTTTGGACACTATTGGACCCTGTGCATCAAGAATTCCATTTTTTGCCCCCTGTGCAAAAAAATTCCAAAATTGGACCCCTCTCCACCGCGGGATCTCCACACGCCGCCACCTGTCCCGGTCGTGCGGTACCAGACCGCACGACCGGGCTGCCTCCGCGCCATCTCCCGGGCGAGCGCGCGTCTCTCCCCTGGCCGCACGACCGCGGCGCTGAGCGTGCCATTCCCCACCCGAGCGCGCGACCGCCCCTCCCAGCGCGTGATTCCCCGCCCGAGCGCGCGATTGAGCAGCCGAGCGCGGGATTGATTCTGCTCCGAAAATAAATATTTATGTGTATATATATTTATGCATATATAAAGTAATTATTTGAAAAAAAATTCATGTATACATATAAAATGAGTGGAAAAATATGATTTTGAAGTGGAGTCCACTGAAATGCTTGTGTAATTTTTTGTGCAATTTAGAAAATTTAAAATATTGTTTGGTAGAGTACGAACGAAATTTGTGCGAAGTAACGATTAGTGTATTTGTGATTTTCATATATTGCTGACCGTGAAAAATGTGTTGAAGTGACAATATGAAATTTCAATCATGGTATGTTGTTTTATTAGAAGCAATTTGATGAAATTTTTTTTGAGCACAAATGTGATATGAACAATTGGACGAAATGAATGAAAGTGATATTGAACACGTGAGAATGAGTGCAGGAACTGTAATGATTATAAGTTTTGTTAATTTTGTAGGTGTGAAACAGAAAAAAAAATCTGATAAAATTGTAAAACAAGTTTATGTTGATTGGCTCGTTGTAGATGCATACAAATTTATGGTAATTTTTTTTAGGAACGATTGTGCGTAGAACGAACGATATATAAAGTGGTAAGTGACTTTTAGGGTTTGGTATGTTTTAAGGGTTTGCAATCCGCGTGATGTTTATATGTTTTGTCAATTTTGTAGTTATAAACTGCGTAAAAATCAGATAAAGTTGTAATAGAAGTTTATGTTCAATGTAAGTTGTAGATGCATAAAAAAATTTGGTAAATTTTTTTAGGAACGATTGACCGTATAACGGTCGATACATAAAGTGGTAAGTGAATTTTAGGGTTTGGTCTGTTTCTTAGGGTTTGCAATCTCCGTGATAGTTTTCAGATTTGGCAATTTTGTAGTTATAAACTGGGTAAAAATCAGATAAAGTTGTAATAAAAGTTTATGTTCATTGTAAGTTGTACATGCATAAAAAATTATGGTAAATTTTTTTTAGGAAAGATTGACCGTAGAACGGTCGAGACATAAAGTGGTAAGTGATATTTCGAAGGTTAGTGAGAATTCATGTACGGTGAGGAGCGCTATGTTAATATTGTTAAATGAGGTGATACGTGAATCATGGAATGCGAAAATACGAGATATTTAACTTCATAATACAGTTGGGAGTAACATGCCGCGTAGATTTTTATTACATGCATAACATATAGCATGATATGCGACTAACCCACCCAACTGCTCGTACGACCTACTGTGTGGACCGGGGCCACTTTCCCTTCCTTGCCCGCTCGGCGTTGAACTCCTCCGCGGCCTCTTTTGCCTTAGCCGCAATTTCCCTCTTTCTCTCGCGCTCCATCTCGCGAGCCTCCCGCTCCCTACGCGTGCACGCTTCAAGATGAGCTTGCGTCTCGCGCTATATACGCAGGGTGTGCTCGTGCTTGCAGCGCTCCTCCTCCAGCAACTCCTTCTCCTTTGTGACATTCCACTCCTCGAAGTCGAGGGTCCATTGGTCCTCAGGGTGGATCTCAAGATCGATCCATTTGCGGTAGCCACACAGGGGCTCCGGAGACTGTAAATACATGGGAGATATTGTTAGTGCGTGCTGTGAAGGAGAAAAGGTAGGGGAAAAGGAGAAAAGATACTGTTACCGGCTGCCGATAGGTTGCGGTGTCAAAACGGCGGTTGGGGTAGTCACTGGAGTAGTTTGCGCAACCCCAGTAACACATACCTAGACTGATGCTGTGCTTAGACTTGAAGAACTTGCACACGTCCCCGCACCAACAAAGGGGAGGTGTCTCCCCCTCAGGTGGTAGTTGTGGCGAACGCTCGGTGGGGACATCCGGGATGGGGTTTTTGCTACGCGGGCGCTCTAGGGGGACCTTTCATGGTAGCATGATGGGCTTGTTCTACCCGGGCCTGTATCGCCCTTATTTTCTCATCGCGTGCGGCATCGCGGGCCACAGCTGACCGTGCTATGTCACGGGTCTCCTCCCAATCCTTCACCATCTTGTCCCATTGCTTCTTCTTGCCTTTGTCCATCCCGGTTGGGTAAGGGAAGCGCGATGTAGTATGGGGTTTGGATGTGCAATGTTCGCTGGGAAATGGAATGCATACCAATTTATAGGGGCCGTTTTGTCTCTACTCGTACGTGTAAAGCTGGTCCGCGTGGTCGTAGCAGTGAGTAAAGATGGGAGTGCTGCGATATCACTGAAAAAAGGCCCCGTTTTGTAATGTCTCACTGAGCAAAGCTGACCTCTTGTTGTCATGTCACTGAGAACAGCTGCCCTCTTTAGTACTGTCACTGCCCAAAGCTGGCATGTTTTGTCATCCCACTGAGCAAAGCTGCGCCGTTTCGTCATGTCACTGCGCAAAGCTATCATCTTTTGTCATGTCACTGCGCAAAGCTAGCATGTTTTGTCTTCTCACTGAGCAAAGCTGCCCCGTTCTGTCATGTCTCTGAGCAAAGCTGCCCCGTTTTATCATGTCACTGCGCAAAGCTGGCATCTTTTGTCATCTCACTGAGCAAAGCTGCCCCGTTTTATCATGTAACTGCGCAAAGCTGGCATCTTTTGTCATCTCACTGAGCAAAGCTCCCCCGTTATGTCATGTCTCTGAGCACAGCTGCCATGTATTGTCATCTCACTGAGCAAAGCTGACCTCTTTTTGTCATTTGACTGAGCACAGCTGCTCTCTTTAGTAATGTCACTGCGAAAAGCTGTCCTCTGTCATCTCTTTGAGCAAAGCTGCCCCGTGTTGTCATGTCACTGAGCAAAGCTGGCCTCTTTTGTCATTTCACTGCGAAAGCAGACCTGTTCTGTCATCTCTCAGAGCAAAGATGCCCCGTTATGTCACGTCTGTGCGAAGAACCGTCCTTTTATTCGTTTGAGGTGAATGCAGCAAGTTATCTCGTTTGGTATAAGTAGCACGGTTGGGGTCCCAGCACATTGTTGAGTCGAACAAAGAAGTACCCTGTCTTTCGTGCTTGAACAAACAATGTCGGAAGCCGAGGGGCCAGTGGGATTTGGGTCACCGAAGGACGACATTCCCTTAGAAAGGAGGGATATGTTCGGTCCACAGTACCGATTGATGTCAAGTCGGCGTGCTCAACCAGCGTGGCCGAAATGCAGGCACAATGAGTACGCGGTCGTCCAGATCTTGGATTCCCCGAACGATGGCGGGCGACGTTTCTTCCGATGCTCACGCTCCGGGGTACAATTTAGTAATATTACATTTTTGTATTGCTTATGGACCCGCGAAGTTAACCGTCCTTTTTTTTGCAGATGGCAAAATGCGACTTCTCCCGCTGGATCGACCCTCCTCATGAACGGTATGTTGATCGTTATGTGGATACATTATGGGCTCGAATATGGGACTTGGAGTACCGAATGGAGAGCCTCACTGAGGAGAACAACGACCTCCGCGAACAGATGCAACGCGAGAGGGGCAACGAGGAGGTCGTGAATATAGCAAGCTCTTATGATCCCACATGTTGCTGCGTGAACCCGAGCTGCATATGTGCATGCCACTCCCACGACGGCCAGCCACGTCCGAGGCGGCCCCCTCAGCAATTCTCCATGTGGGTGCCACGAGGCTCGTTTGGCATGTAGGTAACGAGGGTTATTCTTGTGTCGTATTGTAGTTCATGTATGCGTTGAATTAAAATGTTGGGTGTACTACTTTCCATAAATTATGTATGTGCAATGTATGTGTTGTTTCATGTTGTAAGTGTGTGACGCCTTCATTTCCTGCGACCTTCAAGTTCTGTGGCCTCTTTCCGTAACGATGTAATGTGCAACGTTGTTAAGCATGTGATGGATTGGTTGTTATCTTCGTGGAGTTGTTATGACAAGCCAAAAAAATGCACTACGCAAAGCTGACCTCTTTTGTCATGTCACTGCGGAAAGCTGGCCTCTTTTGTCATGTCACTGCGGAAAGCTGGCCTCTTTTGTCATGTCACTGCGGAAAGCTGCCCAGTTTTGTCAAGTCACTGGGCAAAGCTGCCCCGTTTTGTCAAGTCACTGGGCAAAGCTGCCCCGTTTTGTCATGTCACTGTGCAAAGCTGGCCCGTTTTGTCGTGTAACCCAGCAAAGCTGCCCTCTTTTGTCATGTCACTGAGCAAAGCTGCCCCTTTTTCTGAGGTCACTGCGCAAAGCTGGCATGTTCTGTGTCCGCACTGAGCATGCTGTCATTGCCTGATACCTTCTTCTTCTGTGGTCTTTGTGCGTGAGGCTGTCCCCCCAGGCTATAAAAGGGGGCCATTCCTCACCTAGTCCCGTGCCTTGTTATCACACAGCCTATAAAACGGAGCCATCCCTCACATGTTATCAGTCACCTCCTGACTTAGTTGTTCGCAATCTTTGTAGTTTTCTTTCTTGCTCACTCCCCCGGAGTAGGCAATGAGTCAGCTCATCACGTCTTCATGGGCACCCACGGTGATGTGCCCAAATTGCAACACGGTGGTTAGACGTAGGACAGCACAGACGGCCGCGAATCCTGGCCGACACTACTACAAGTGCCCCCAACACTCGGTAAGTCTGATTGTTTCGGGTTCATTCAAATCGTGGTGGTATGTTTAATAATCGTCTTGTCATGGAATCGCAGGAAGCTGCTGGTGGTTGCCGATTCTGGGTGTGGGAGGATGAAATGGGAAATAGGACAGACACTGTTCGCCGTGAGAGAGCTGTCGTGGGGGGTTGCGACCCCGTCGGGATGCGGCATCGTTTCGACAGACTAGAGTGGAAGATAAATTTAATGTTGTGTGCTATTGTGTTTCTTGTGTTTATTGTTATCCTAAAGTTGTAGTGCTGCAGGTTCTCCTCGTGTATGTTGTCAATGTTTTATGCTATGTTGTCGTCAAGCTCTTTTGGTAATGTTTTATGTACGGTTGTGTTGTATTTTAGTTGTTGTGTTCGTTGGTGTGTTGGTGGTTGTACTACTTGCTACATTTCAGGTACATGCAATGTATGTGTTGTTTCGTGTTGTCATTGCCTGATGCCTTCTTATTATGTGGGTTGTCCCGTGTTGTCATCTCTCTGTTTGATGTATGCCCTAGTAAATCAAAGAACTTAGAGCAACCCTTTTATACTGGAAACCATATTTGAACATCAAACCATCAAGCACTTGAAAAACATCACAAAAATTAGAAAAGCACAATTAAAAAAATTCATTCATCATCTCCTTCTCGGCGCCTCGTACGGCGCAAATGATCCTCTGAGAAGGTGAACCTACTAGGGGAGCGTGGTGCATCGCGAAGATCGTAGCGCGAGGGCTGTGACCGAGTCGGTGGTGGGTACAACTGTGTGGACAGTTGCGGCGGCTGGCCAAAAATCATAGAGCCCAGCCATTCGGAGGAGGTGTCTACGTCCTGCTTAGATGGTACAACTGAATTAGGCAATGGAAAGTACAAAAATTGTTATTATGTATAGCTTAGAACGTTAGTGCATACCGGGGTATGTGGCTCCTGAAATGACGATGTCGACGGGTAGTCCTGCATGTACTCCTGCGATGACATGCCTTCATAGGTCTGCCCATACCACCTGTCCCGATCACCTAGGTTGGACTGCACGGTAGGGAGATACGAGGGCATGGGCCCCTCAGGTTCGTCCGCAGAGTCAGGATCGCCCTCTGGAGTGGGCCCACGTCGGCCTGGAGAGCGCGGTCGCTCGTCCGTCGCCCTCCGTGATGACGATGCCCGCTGCGACGTGCTATCCCGTCGCAATTGCTGCAGGACGAACATGTGGTTAGACATAATTGGTAAACGAGTGCATGAACAAATAGTTGGCAATTGTCAAACCGCCGGGCCGAAGCGCATGAAGGCCGAGCGAGCGTCCGGAGTGGGCCCCCCTCGTCCTGGAGAGCGCGGTAGTTCCTCCGTCGCCCTCCGTGATGACGTCGCCCTCCGTAGCAGCGTGCTATCCTGTCTCAATTGCTGCAAGACGCACATGTTGTTAGACATAAATGGTAAATAAGCCGATCAAAAATAGTTGGCAATTGTCGAACCGCCGGTCCGAAGCGCGTGGAGGCCGAGCCACCGTAGCTGGCCCGACTCTCGGACTGGGATGGACGCGACGTCGATGGCCGTGCTGACGGCGGCGCGGAGGGAGGTGGTGGTCCATGGCCACGTCCGCCACCGTGTGTAGCAACAACGTCATCTCGGTGGCGACCACAACTCAAGCCCCGTATCGTACTCCTTGCAGTTTCGCTGATGCTGCGCATATAACCTACCCACCGAGATTCGGTATTCGACTTCCTACGTCGTATAGCCTCATTAGCCTCGTCGTCGATTTGATGTAATCGGTCCACCTGCAGTGAAACAAACAGTCAGTTCAAACGTAATCCTGCACTGCGTAACGACATAGTAATCTCGTACCGCCTGGTCGACCCGTGCCGCTAGATGACGGTCTGGACCTTCCTGTATAGCGGCCTCGTGAACAGCCTGAAGTGTAGGATGTGGCACCTCCCCTGTAGTAAGCCTAATGCGGGTCCGTGGAGTGTACCAGTCAAGGTATGCCCTATACGTCGAGGGGTCGTTGGGGTCGTCCGGCCGTGTCTCATCCACAACCATCGTATCCGCATGCTCAGACCACATGTCTGTCCACACCCGCTGTGTGGCTCTCCAATCTTCTGTCGCTCGCCCTCTCCTCGATTACCTGCAAGTGCATTGAGACATTACAACAATTAGTAGGGTAGTGACATTGCGAGTATTGCAGTAATTAAATTTGGGGTGTAGTCACATACCGGTGGGTGATATCCGCAAGAGGGCGTCCTGGCATGGGAGGGACATGCTGGTACAGGCCGAACTGTCTCATGACTCGGTGTGGGCTGTACGGCTCGACGCAGTGTGCGAACACCAAGTGGTAGGTCGTCATCCAATACCTGTGATCCTGCTCGCACTGAGATGACAACCCGTGGGGGGCCGTGTCCGCAATGAACCGTGGAGACCATGGCCAGCAGACTACGTCGCCAAACGGCAGAAGCTCGAACCTCTGGTGGAAATCCGTGTACGCACGTCTGGGTCTATCCCTGGCCCACCTCAACTGACCATGCGTCCAACGTGTACCCATTGTGGGCGCATCAACGAGATCGTCGCCATGATCGGGGCCGTACAACTGCGGGATGAGGGCATAAGGGTGCACAACAACACGACCAAAGGATGGCCTGCCTACGGGGAAGTGTTCCCATGACCACAACTGAAGGAGAAGGTAGCAGGCGGCTAGGACCGGCTCGCTGGCCGCGGTACGCTGCGAGGCGTCACACAAGCCTCGGTATGTGGAGCTAAGAACTGCTGATCCCCAGCTGTACTGTGGCTGCTGACCAGGCCAGCCATCCGCCAAGGACTCCGCTAGCTGTATGTAGCTAGGCTGCACGGAGTCTCCAGTCGTGCTAGGGAACAAGACGTACCCGAACAGATATAGCAGGTATGCAACGAAGTGCGTCCGCACCGCGTCCTCATCTGCGTCTACAGGACAGGTCATGTAGCGACGAAGCCATCCATGTGGCACCCCAGCTGCGTTGTCTCGGATCTGATGACCGAACCGGTGACCCAGACGGACCTTCCAATCTGCTGCCTTTGGGGGTGGCACCACAGCAGCACCACGGACAGGTAGATCTGTAATCATCGTGACGTCCTGCAGAGTAACCGTCATCTCCCACCACCGGAAGTGGAAGGTGTGAGTCTCCGGCCTCCATCGATCAACGAGAGCGGACAACAGTGGCGCATCATACTGGAACCCATGCGGTAGATCCAACATGCGGGCAATGGGCAGCAGACCGGTGTCCCGCAGTAGTGGGATGTACCGCTGGTCGAGACGCTAGTTCTCTCGGGGGCCCCTAAGGACGAAGCAAGGAGGCCCGTGTGCGGGTGCCGACAACCACACATGGCATCGGTGGTGCTCGTCCCAACGGGGCTCTAGCAGCTCGAACGCCATGTCCTGCCAAAGAAGGATAACAAGTTAGTGTACATTGTAACAAAATGTGCAACAAATAACAACATAATTAACAACAAATGCAATGACAGGGAAACGTACGGAATGTACAAAAACATACATAAAATGTGCACACGAATATGACCCACACGACAAGGAAACATATGGAATGTGCGAAAATATACATAACATGGTAATGTGGAACACATAGCTACATCGAGCCAACAATTCATCGTACACCTCCTGAATAATACATTACATATGGATTTTGGTTGGTACTACGGAGCGTTGCTTGATGCCGGCCTGTTTGGGCATTGACTGAGGGAGTGGCCAATCGTCTTGCATAGCCTACACTTCGGGCGCCAAACACGATCCCCTCGCTGGCTCTCATCCATGTCGTTGCGGATGCGACGGCTTTGTCGTCTTCCACGACCGACATGCTCCAGTGCATTGTTGGGCACCCACTTTATCTCCCCCGGCCATAATTCCCTGTAGTGCATGTCTACCCCGTAGGAATGGAACTCTGCACTCCAGGTTTCATACAAGTGCTGCATGTCGTAGTACTTGGAGATGTACTGTGTCGACGCCTGGTTCCATACAGCGCAGGCCGCGTACACATGGGAGCATGGCTTGTGCAGAAGCTGGGGCTTGTTGCAGGTGCAAGATGCTTCATCACCAATCGTGCATACCTGCTTGCGCTCCCCTCTACTGTGACCCATGACGTACTTCTGCCTTAGGCGGACCTCAAACTTCCTCCTTAAGCCATCAATGGGCTGAGCAATGTGGCATCGAGCTTTCTTCATCTTCCTGTCCATGAAGGCCTGCATGACCTCAGAGTATTGCTTGTTTTCCTCAAGGTGCTTCTGCGCCATCATGGCTCTATTCACAAAGTACCCGACGGTTCGGTTCCAAGTCTCAGCCACGATTGCCGTGATCGGCAGGGATCTGACGCCCTTCAAGACACCATTGTAAACCTCGGACATGTTGGTTGTCATGATCCCATACCTTGCCCCTCCGGTGTCGTGCAACAAAGACCACATTTCCAAGTCAGGTGCATTGGCCTGAACCCATTGTGAGAATGCCCCGACTCTTGTGGATCCCCCCTCCACGGCCCCTGCTTCTGTATGCACATGCTTCGTAGCCTCCTGATCGAGCTGCCTCCGCAAGGTGTCGAACTTCCGCGTTTGGTTCTGCATGCATAGCTTCTTGAACATCTTCATTAGGTCCTTGCTACGGAACCTTTTGTGGAAGTTCGCAGCAATATGCCTCATGCACCAGCGGTTCTTCACATCAGTCCACTGGAAGGGGGGCTGCGTCCCATTCTGCAACGTCCGCAACGCAGACAGCAAGCCTGCATTGCGGTCGGAGATAAGGCACACTTCAGGGCGTTCTTGCACTACGGCATGCTTCAAATTGCAAAGGAACCACAGCCAGCTATCTGTATTCTCGTTCTCCACAATTGCAAATGCCACTGGGAGTAACTGGTCATTTGCATCGGCTGCAACTGCGGTCAAAATAGTACCCTTGTACTTGCCGGATAGGAACGTGCCATCTACGGTTAGCACTGGACGGCACCACCTGAACCCTTGTATCGCCTGATGGAAGGCCCAGAACACCCTGTCAAGAATGAAACAGTTCGGGCCCTCCGTAGGATGAGCCCTCTGCTGCCTGTTTATGTACGTGCCTGGGTTTGATTGTGAAATCTGATGCAGCATTCTTAGGACCAGGCCGTACGCCTCCTCGTACGTCCCATACATTTGTTGCAGCACCTTTCGCTTCGCCCGCCAAACCTTCTTGTAGCTCACTTCGTAGCCCGCCGTGTTCGCTACTTCTGCCATTAGAACCTTCGGGGTAATTGACACATCCGCCTGGACAAGGTGCGTGACCACCTCCGCAAGATACGATGATGTCATGTTGCGGTGCCTATGTACTGGGCCCGCAAGCTCGCAACTGTGATCTTGGAGCACCGTTATCCGGAACTCCGTGCCAACGCCCTTGTACCGTTGTGCACGGACTTTGCCACCACATGACCCGTCAACACACTTCACGACGTACGTGTCCGGCTTTGACTTGTGGACCCGATACGTCCGGCTTATGTTGACGGCATGTCTAGCAATAGCCTGCTGGACAACACTCTTATTACGGAAGCACTGCCCCAAATACAGTGCGCCCTCGCTGAACCCCCATTCTCCCTCCTCCGCCTGTGGCAGAACTAGGGCTGCCGCTGCGATGTGTCCTGTCTGGACGACACGTACGCACCTTCCGTGGTCACAACACGACCTACCACGCCTCCAGTTGCACCTTCACCATCCTCGTCCTCTTCAGAGCTGCCTGTGTCAACCTCCTCCTCCTCGCTGCCCTCTTCTTCCACCTGGTCCCCCAGATACTCATGACAGTCAATACGGGCGGCCCACCACCTGTCGTGCACACCTTCGTTGCGCTGAAAATTCTCCGCACGCCTCCTGTCGTCTTCATCACCCACTTCCTCGCCCACATGTTCTCCCGCAGAAGGGTCTTCATGACCGCCGGCCACTACATCTCCACCAGCGGCAACTGAACCAACCATGGCTGATGATTCTGCCCTCTCCACGAACTCGACATACACCATTGGCCTCCCATATATCGCAGCATCAGGGTTGCACACGACCTCCATGTAGTTCGCCCATGAGGCGTCATTGGTCACCTTCAGAAGTTGCCATATGCTCTGCCTTTCATCATCCACCATTGTGGCATAGACTGCCTCGATCCGTAACTTATTCCTTGCGGTCTGTCGATCGAACGCCGAACGGACACACCTCCGTAGCTCAGACAAGCTCATGGCGCTCAGACCGGGTGCCCGGATCACCGTCCGCTCGCAATTTGACAGGTCCGCCCCATACGGCCCATCACGTACGAGACCACTCCCATAAAACACGAACAATTGTTCAATGCCAGCCATTGCGTACCTAACATAAGTGCATAATCAACCATTTTAGTACACAGCATGCCAAATTTAATTTCCCATTACATTAACAGTACCTACCCATTTTAGTACCTAGCATTACTAGTATGTGTTTTGTATGTGTAAATCTAAAGTTTATTTCTAACTATTTTACTTATAAATCGATTAATGCCAAATTCCAATTACATAGTTTTCTTCCATTCTTTTCTATAATGCGGCTTTCACTTCCGAAATTATACATAAATCAAAAAAATTGTAATTTGTAATTTCATGTCCTAAGTTTATTTCATTTTACAGTACCTTCGTACTGCTTTCCAAGTAATTTAATTTTACTATACCTTCATACTACGGTCATGCACTAAGCCTACTAATTATACAAATTGTTTCTAATCTAACTGCTGTTGCTATCACCTACAAATGCTCGAACATAAATATTTACTTCTTCAACACCTACACATGTAAGCACAAATGTTCAACAAAAACTCACTACATTACAATACGTAACTTCAACAAAAAAAATACAACATTATTTACACTACAATAAATCATGCACCATACACATACACACCGTATCAAAGATTGGCTTATAACAACGTTAACGATACACGGTTTGGCTAATTACGGCCTAATGACATTCGCATAAAATTACTTGGATGGGAGCAAAAATTACCTCTTCTTGAAGCTCGCGAGACGATCTACAACTTTTGTATTTGCAATATCCGTTGATTCGAAACAAAACCAACTTGAAATCCTGAGTTTGCACTCTCTTTTTTCCTCTCTTCACTCGCTCTGTCTTCACTTCAACTGCACCGCGAACTGCAAATGAGTTGCTTCGCTTGCTATGCGAGCATATGCGCTGCTGTTCAACCTCTTTAAGCCTGCTGAATGTATTCACGGAGAGGGCCATGCAAACCTCCTGCAGACGCGTGTGCAAACCGGCGTGAAAAAAGACACCTCGGGTGCTTTTGGCGGATGGATTTGACACCACTTCCCGTGCGGTCGGGCGCAGCATGCAACGCGCGGAATATCGGTCGTGCGCTGGGACAGAAGTCGCGCGGTCCGCGGGCCAGACGCGCGCTCGGCGGGCAAGACGCGCGCTCGGCGCCAAAACACGCGGTCGGGGGCGGCACACGCGCGGTCGGGGCGGGGCGACGCGCGCTGGGGCGGGGCGACGCGCGCTGGGGCGGGAGACGCGCGGTCGGGCGCGGCGCCAGCTGGGTCGTGCGGACTGGTTCCGCACGACCGGCCCACGTGTCGGCGTCCCGTGAAGTCGCGCTCAGCAGGGGTCCAGATGCGGAATAAATTTCGATCGGGGGCCAAAAATGGAATTCTTGATGCACAGGGGTCCAAATAGGTCCAAAATTCTTGATTTTGTGCTAGACATGGAAAATCTACCTACATCCGTGGTTGGGCCTATGTCCTTTGCTCAACTCGCTGCCGCCGCCCTGCGCTAGATTCGGTGATTCTTCCCTGTCTCTTGTTCAAGAATGTCATGAGTTTATGTTGCGAGTGTCAATTTTGGGCCTATTTTTAGCAGCTTTTTGCTACAGTACTTAATTTTCGAAGAGAATATTTTTTAAGATAAGATCAAAGTTAATTATAATATACGTTAAAAGTTTAACATCTGTATCAGCTAAAATTGCAAGCGAGCATCTCTCTCTGAAATTTCTATCACAAATAGTCTAAAATTCAAAAATTTCAATTAAAAATCATGAGCCGCTGCCATAAGAAAAAACAGACTCTTCATCTTCGAAGACTTAGAAAGATATATTCATTTACAGCGGCACATGGATGAGGTGAGCATGATTATTAAGTTGGTAAATCGAGTCGCCAAGGGAGACTACTTACTATATTTGGATTAATTTATGTTCTCCAATTAAGAGGAAAAACGAATGCAATTTATCATTTCATCACAACAAATGGAACAATATATGTTTCAGTGCACTAGATTTGAATACATAGGCTTGCACATGTGATAATACAAAACAAATCCACGATTCCTATCCAGAACAGAGTCAACATACAATATAGGGTATCCATAAATAATTAAATCACCTTAGCATAAGTTAGGTATACCTGAAGCACAATAACAATCAACAATGTTTTCTCTAGTCTTGACGCCAGCCACCTGGCACCTGAAAAGCAAGTGCAATATGTGTGTTCTGATCACAAGAAATTCAACTATAAGCGTAAGAGAATCAACTGTGCATACAACGTCAACAATAATGCTGCAAAGCAGGCAAAACTCACTGGAGAATCTGCTTGTGCTTGGCAACAGTGGTCCCCTCCAACTGTCTTTAGGATCATTTCACACCAGGAAGGTCTAAAAAAAGCGGTTCTGCAGTTGAGACCAACTCAACTCATCATGCGCAACTCCTGATGCTTCAAGAACCATTCTAGGAGTAGTGTAATTGTCCTACATTTCTCAACAAAGCAAAAATGTCAAATGGAGGCATTTGTGGTGAAATATTAACACGGGAAACAACTCAAGTAACTGAATCTTACATCAATGAATGTAGCATACTAGCATGCACCAGTAGGTCCAGCACTCCATCAGTCCAGCACCATGCATCACTGCTCTGTATACCATATTACCATCCAAAATCCAAATGCAGAGCAATGCTATTGCAGCATTGCTGACTGCTGACTGGACTAGAGAAAAGTCCCATGGTGTCAAAGACTTTCCAATCTTCCCTAATCCGCGTTGAGAAAAGTCCAAGCAACTTGACCGCCTCCACGAATTAAGTCTCAAATCCTCAATCTATTAGTGATTGCTCTTCCTCCGCTCCGGAGATGGTGAGCACTCAACCACTCACAAGTTGGTGCCGAGCTTCTTCACAGTCTTCTTGAAGCGGTCACCTCGCAATCCCTTGCCAAGGCCGTCTAGGTGCTAGCAAGCATCAAGAGTAATAACCCAAACCTTCGCTTGATGGTGATCAAGTACCAAGATCAATCTAGAATGGATGAACTTGATTTTGGCTCAACTATCTCAAATGAATGCAAAGTGATTAAATGAGGTGTGAGAGAGTGCTCCATTGCTCAAGGATGTTAAAATAAAGTGTTTAACTCTGTCCTTGAGTTGGTGAGGGAGTATTTATACCCCCACCAATCAAATATAGCCGTTGCAAGAAGATTTTTGAATTTTTCAGGATGAGCAGTAGTACCACAGTATAATTTTTGGTACTACACATCTGCTCTGACACAACAGTAACGGCTATATCAGAGGCTCTCAATTAGCCATTTAAAGTTGGCATGATACTACCGACGTTGTAATCACGGTAGTTTCGATCTTCGGTAATTCCTATTTCTGGTGCGGTACTTCTGTTTATTTTAGAGACCAAATTCTGGTCCTCTCTGAAAAAATATACTACTCGGATTTTCGGAACTTCTGAGATCCGGTAGTACCACTTACGAGCTGCGGTCATACTTTCATTTTCCAGATAAACAGATGTGCTTTCAACGATGCTCTCTGGAAAAAATGTACCGCTAACTTTTTGGTACTTTCGGATTCCGGTAGTACCACTCAGGAGTTACGGTCATACCGCTCTGTGGTATTTTCGCCATGTAAACTTCAGTACTACCGATATTTATGGAAATGCACAGTTGGCTATCAGTTTTAATTTTAAGTTCATGCATGATCCTAAATTGATTCAAATGGCACAAGGACATGCTGTCAAGTTACTATCCATAATCCCTCTTAATAGTATGATCTCTACTCCTTAAAAAGAGGAGTTCAAGGTGATGGTGCATTCTACACTTTGCTATCCGTCTTTAAAAAAAACCTTCCGCGACGCGTGGCCTCCTCCGCTCTCCTCTCTCTGATCTCCCCACGTCGCGAAAGTTCCGCCGAGACGCTGCTCACCCCGCCCCCCACCCCGCGCCGCCGCTCCCACCTCCCACTCCGCCCTCGCTCCTCCTCCCCCGCTCCTCCGCCGCCACCTCCTCCCCCGCTCCTCCACTCGGCAGCTGCCTCCTCCTCCGCTCCTCCGCGCCGCGGCCGCCTCCTCCTCCTCCTCCTCCCCACCCCGCGCCGCCACCGCCTCCTCCCACCACCCCTCCGCTCCGCCGCTGCCTCCTCCTCCTCCCACCCAGCGCCGCCGCCGCCTCCTCCTCCCCCACCCAGCGCCGCCGCCGCCTCCTCCTCCCCCACCCAGCGCCGCCGCCGCCTCCTCCTCCCCACCCCCACGCCGCCGCCTCCTCCTCCCCCCACCCCGCTGTCGTTGCCGCATCCCGACCTGCCCCACGCAGGTGAACGAGCGATCTGTTTCTGTGTGTTCCATTTCGAGATGTTTTTGGGGGGGAATTTGGGCGTTGATTGGCGCTCGTGGCGGTTGCGATTTGGAGATCTGACGGACCGCTTTTGTGATTTTAGCATCGTCTCTTCCCTCTCTCTGATGCCGCTGCGTGTGTATGCCTCTTCCGTCGATTAGCTTC
Source organism: Dendrocalamus latiflorus (assembly GCA_017311315.1). Taxonomy (NCBI): domain Eukaryota; kingdom Viridiplantae; phylum Streptophyta; class Magnoliopsida; order Poales; family Poaceae; genus Dendrocalamus; species Dendrocalamus latiflorus. Next base: position 22,883,646 of record CM029667.1, read on the forward strand.
CAGAGCTTGGCGGCGAGGGGCGAGAGTGGGGCCGCACCCTCGGCCTCGGCCTCCGCCCTGTTGCTGCCGTCGGGCACAGGTTGTGGCGACGGCTGATGTCGACAACCAAGGGGGAGGAGCATGCGGAGCAAGGTGGAGAAGCGGATGGTGAGCGAGACTGGCCGCACGCAGCGGGAGCGTGCCGTCAAGCTCAGGAAGGAGCTCATGACCGACTACGAGAGGCTCATCTACAACATGCGAAGGGTAAGGTGCCATTTTCCTTCCCCCCTTATGCCTGTCTGTCTGTCGGTGCCAGCGAAATGCCCCCGCTTATAGTGATAGTGCCTGCGGCATCTCGTTGTAACCCGCTTCCCATTATGATTGTTGAATTGTGTTGGATTCCATGTCTTCATGTTGGAATAGGATAGCTCAGTAATCCAAGGTTAAGTTGCTGTAAATCGTTGTAGATGTATAGGCTAAAGGTTTCTTAGCTAGATGATTTATGAAGACGATGGGATTGTGTCATTACTAATGCCGTAGGCAAGCTATGGAGAAAACAATTCACATTGGTAAATTAGATTGTGCATTCTAGAAAAATATTTAAAATTTTTACTTATAAATTTTCAAGTTACATATGACGTTAATAGGCCACATCTATATTGTTGTACTAAATATAGATATACTAAATACCCAACGTGCGTTTTGACTGATAAAGTATATGAACTGTCATAAGGGTTATGTAGTGTAGTGGAAAAAATCTATGAAATTTATTTGTCAATATTAGTATTTGTTATCATTATGACGCTATAAAATTAAATTGTTTTCACAACTAAATATATAAAGTATCCAATTAATTGGGATGAAAACCCAACTAATTATATAGTAACGTTAAAATACTATGTGAATACAATATTCAAAATGCATGGTTTATCCAACGCTAATATTTTATTACTCCCTCTGTTCTTTTTTAAATGATTTTTTTATTTTTCACGGTCTACCAGATGTAATTTTGACCATTACTATTTGTAACTTTATCTTATTATGTACTATTATAATTACAATATTATGAAAGTATTTTTAGTGGCAAATCTAGATAGTTTTAAACATATTATAGTCAAACTTTATAAAGTTTGGCAGTATGGATTATAGGATGTTAGTTAAAGAATTTGTGGGTGGTACAACAAGTCGACGACTGTAAAGGTGCGAGCCAGAAGGTGCCCAACAGTCAAGGTGAGGGCGTGCATCCAAAGACGGCATGACGGTTGGGGGCGCATCCAAGGAGGTGCGATACTTGCAGTGTGCACACCAAATAAAATTTTTCTAGCTCCGCCACTGGGAGAAGAGAACTAATGCAAGTTTATTCAAAGATGCATAATTAACAGCATGTTTTACAAAGGAGTGAGCTTCATATCCCAGATTAACAAAATCTGACAATTTGTTGCAACTATAAACTTAAGTACGCTCCAGTTGTTTTTCAAGTGACATTAACCAAATTGCTTTAGTTGTAGTATTAAAGTACTTATTTTCAAGGGCAAGGGAGATATGCCAGGGTAATATCCTCTTATGCAGACAGAACAACAGAAATATGAAATATCACATGCACAAAAAGTCCCTGGTCTCTCTCTCTCTCTCTCTCTCTCTCTCTCTCTCTCTCTCTCTCTCTCAAGTACTTACACCAACATCTTCCATGCAATTGCAATGTGAAGCCAATGAATCGTCAGGGCTCATTTGATTTTAGCCATACAATTTACATAACCAAGCAAGTCAATGGTCAACGCTTCCCTTGGGCCCACTGGATTTCATCAGTTGACTTGGGTTCCCGCCAAGTCTTGGCGGCAGTACCGGCCCCACCTGCAGTGGAAGACCAGCACCGCTCGCATGCCACGTGTCCCCACACAAACGAGCTATATTTTTGTTACCCTTTGTTAGTTAGACAAGCTAGGATCATTAGTAATGACCTAAACCAACAGCCTGCGATATAATCTCGTTTAGTTGTGCAATTAAACAGCGCCTCAAGGTTAATCCAACTCTCGAGTATCGGTTTGGAGAAGTACGTGCCATTCTGCTAATTCACCCATGGACTCGAGGAGCGAGGCGTGGGAGACGGCGAGCGCACGGAGCGGCGGCACCAACTTCTCCGGCACCGGTGGCCTCTCCGGCGGCGTGACGGCGGAGATATTTGAGGAGGCCTGCGGGGAGGAGATCATGAAGGTGTTCGTGGCGCTGCCGGAGCAGCACAAGTACGGCAAGTCTACGCTCGCGTGGGCGCTCCGCCACGTGGCAGCCGTGGGCTCGGCCACGGCTGGCGATAACCATGGCGCGGCAGCCCCCACCGCCGCCGCCGTCGTGGTGGTCGCCCACGTCCACGCGCCGGCGCAGATGATTCCATTGAGTACGTAGTCGCTTCTCCGTTGCTCCACTACTCTTTAACAGTAAACACCCAGGCTCGACCGCTCGAGACTTATGTTAGCCGTCCGATTATTTTTGTAGTTCAGTGAAGACTGCTCGAGTAAAGGTTGATGAATAATTCAGTGAAACGTATCATGATAGTTCAAAATTACATACTTTGCTCTTGTAGTGTAGTTAGCTATAATCTCATATTCTCATCGAATTACTTAACAGTGGGAAGCAAGTTCCATGCAAGTAAATTGAGACCAGAACAGGTCACTGCTTACCGACAGTATGAGAGGGTTAAGGTGGAGAAGCATTTGGATGAGTACATTCACCAGTGCTCAAGAATGAAGGTGCAAACAATCACCTTTTTCAGTCATTGTTCCTGTTGTGCTACAGTCAGAATTACAGGGAAGCATGAACAGGAGAATTAACAAGTATTTTTTTTTCAGGTCAGAGGTGAGAAACTTGTAATTGAAAGTTAAAATGTAGCTAAGGGGATTACAGAGCTTGTTTCGCTGCACAGTGTCACCAAACTCGTCATGGGAGCAGCCGCTGACAAGCACTACTCTAGGTATGCTGCGACGGTGTGCACACTTCAGTACCTTTATCCGTTGGTTGCATCAGAAATCTAGCTAAGTGATGCCTGCTAATCCCATATTTCAGGAAAATGAAAGTGCCCAAGTCCAAAACGGCACTTTCAGTCATGCAGAAAGCCGATACTTCATGCAAGATTTGGTTTGTTTGCAAGGAGCATCTGATAACCACTAGGTAGTAAGAATAAGATTATACTTTTCATTTCATCAATTAGCTAAGGTCAATTGGTTTATGACTTATGAGCAGTGCACATAGCGTACTACTTGTGGAACCTAATTTGGACCCTTTGCTTTGCATATTCATTTAAGATGAATCCTACGTCCTGTCCAGATATTGCGTCTGAGATGCTAGCCATTTCGTTACTGTTCACTCTTTTCCAAAATCATTTTGAATTATTTTCTCTTTAAACTGTGTACAGAGGGGTTGATCCTCCTATATCTCTCAACAAACCAGCACCCGCCGCTATCAGAAGCTCAATGTCCACTTTATCTGAATGGGGTGGACCACCAAACCGGGATGCATGCAATGCAGTTGATGGCTGCATACAGAGGTCCATGTCTGAAAAGGTTGTGCCTACAGCTGGTAGAACGTTGCTGCGACTACCTTCTCAATCAACCATACGGACAACCCTTAGCAGGCTAAGTGTGGAGGACACCCCTGTCGATTCGTGGGATAGCGTCCCAAGAGGAAATTTTCCAAGTTCATACCGAGCTTCTTCTACTGTGACTGATGTACTGTTGAGCGATTCCAGCTCATTTGAAATGCCTAGAGATGATGCCTCTGTGATCCTGCCCTCAACACTTGCAGGGTGTGCTTTTCCAAACCCAGCACCATACCATGAACAGGTTTGCTTTGCATACTTAATTTAAGCAGTGAAGGGTTGGCTAGGGACCTGATTTTATTAGATGATGTATGACAGGGTGACATGGATTCAAATGTTGACCTATTTGATAAACTTGAAGAAGCCTTCACAGAGGCTGAGAAGTATCGGAAGCAAGCATTTGATGAGTCCTTAAGGAGACAAAAAACAGAAGAAGAATTGATCTCATATAACCAAAAGGTAACTCTTCAGTCTTCACCACCTAATTAGCATGACAAATATGCAGATTCTTGACACAAAACACAAAAATCTAATGATTAAGGCTAACCTTCTAAGTGAAGTGTTTGGTAGAGATTAGTTGTGTACTAAAAGTTTTTCATTTACACATGATGTGCTGTAGGGAGTGTCATAGGATATGTTGATAGTTTTGCATGATTTTATAGCGCTTGCAAATTTTCCTTGGGATTGTTGCCATTTAACTATAGAATATTTGCCTATTTTACTTTTGCCATGCAAATTATTAAGAGTTTTAAACTCTATAGCATGCGTTGATTATAAAGAGGGGAGTTCATTATTGACATGCCTACAATGTGAGTTTGGTCTACCATGCTTTTGTGTTCTACATGCACTTTCTGGGTGAGCTATGTCAACATGTATGAAACTAATGGATTTCAGAATAACATATTAGTAGTTTTTGTAAATGTGTTGTTGAAATTGGAAGATAATTTACCAGTTGTTATGTATTCCAGTATCTTATTTCTTTTGGAACATGTTAATTTACTATAGATTGCAATAAAATGGAACATGTTAAATTTCTTTTAGACTTATTTATAATATCAATTATTAGAGATCCGTTGCAACGTACGGGCATTCGGCTAGATGAAATCAAGTCACAGCAGTATAATGTGTTATGTGCTTGACCAAATTGTAAATGGGAACTAATAATGGCCTGCAGAAGATCACATGTTGAGAGGCCTTGTTTGATTTTTTATGTCTCCAGTAAAAACAGGTTGGCTAGCTTTATTTTAGTTGCCCAAATGTCCTTTTGAGTTTCTTGTCCAAATTGGTCGATGTACAAATTTTAGTTTCTAAATGTTTGTTCCTGCCTTCTCTGATATATCCTAGGTACCTTTCTGATATAATGAATGAACATGTATACACTTTATGATGCTTTTGTGGTACTGGTATTCTTTACTCTTTATATGCCAGCATGCATGAAAAGTTGTGAATCACACAATGTGTAGGTCAATACGTGTATGCATGCCATTGTCTGTGCATCACTTTTGGTCTGTTTGGTGGTTGTAACTTGTAATGTCTGATCATGTTAATTTTGCTTTTTCTAACGAGAGCTTTACTTGGGACACTTTCAGATGTATTTTTCAATTCAAATGAAATTTAAGTAGGTTGGCACTTACCTTACATCTTGCTTGTCGTTGTATGGCATTTACATTAGGAATTTAGGAGCAATGCTTATTCAACGGTTTCTGACATAGAAAGTGTGAGTTCATTAATATAGTTGAATGTCCGTACGTTGCTACGGATTTTTTTTTAAAAAGAACATATTTATATGCACATTCCAATAAATTTTATCACCTGTCAGTTTTAGAACATATAGTATGATAAACTTTTAAAATCCGTAGCAACGCACGGGCATTCAGCTAGTATTTATCCTATAATTCAGTCTTTTATCCTTTATCCTAAGATCGATAAAATACAAAAGGGATCCTATAACATTTATACCTTTGTCTTGAACTATCTTGATCCTCATGTTGACATTTGACATGAATTTTCAGGTTGTTATATTCATCATAGGGACTAAACATTTCAAACACTCAACAAACAAATTAGTCTCATATTCATATATTGTCATTAATTGCCAAAACTATTTTTAGGAGTCTAGATGCTTTCAGATGAGCACTACTAGATTCGGCATTGTAAAGCCGAACGGGTTCTGGTGATAAAACATTTTTATTTCTTTTATTCTCTCTTGGATTATTTTTATTCTTCACATTTAGACTACAAAAGAAACACGTTGTGTTTTGGTTTGGTCTTCAGAAAGCTACTATTTGTTGAGCAATGCAAAGGGGTATGCAATTCAAGGAAATGATGCAAATGTAAATTTGATTTATTATTTTCTACTATGATGCAATACTTGTAACATATTTATTTCTAGATGCACAATACATTCTTGTTATTATTCCAGCATTGTAATAATTTTATTTGGCTTGCAAGAGCTATGTTTAAGTTTTTGTAATTCGCTGTGTTGTAATTACTTTATTTGCTCTTTACTTACTGTTAATTAAATTTAATTGTACCGTTAACGTTAATTAAGAGTAAGGGTTATTTCAGGCATCAACTCATTAAAAAAATGTAGCAATTCACTGAAAAGGGAGGACAACAACTCATACATTTAAGAAAAATTTATGTGGCAACATCAATAAGAATTAGGTAGCAACTCACTAATAAACGAAATAATAACTCCATAAAAATTAGGGAGCACTCGAAGCTGTAGAAAAATTCAGGTAGCAACTCCATAACATAAGTCAGAAATCAACTCGCACTTGTTCGCATTTACTTGCCCCTGAAGCCTGACGCCGCACCTTGTGTTCGATGGTGCCTGAATTGATGTGTCTTGTGGTTGCAGGCAGGGGCGGAGCCCAATGGGCCAGAGGGGGTTCCCAGGAACCCGGGTCCAAAAATTTTTTTAGTTATTACTAATAAATATTCACCCTTTGTGCACCCCCTTGATCCAATATGGTGTACCCCTAGCCCAACAAACACCCTCACTCGCCCTGTCCAGCCCATTCTCCCACCGTCCTATGCTCCCACACGCAGCCCGTTACACCCCCGTCCGTTTTGCTTTAGCTCCGCCACTGGTTGCAGGGGGTGAGATCCACCACTGCCCACGGTGGAGAAGCCAGTCATACGATGTTTCTCTGTAAGGAAGACAACAGGAGAAAAAACCTGCACTCAACACAGATTATCACACGTCGAGAGCAAAACCCGCAAAAAGGTGTCCAACTCCAGCTCTCCTGTACGTGCACACCTCTCTCCCGCACGTGCGGGTCGCGCGTTTAGGCTAACGCGCGAGAGCGCAGTGAGTACTATATTTCCTGGCCAGGAGTACATTGTCAGAGAATTTTAAAAGAGGCTCTGACACTCTGGTAATCTTGGGTGTCGCTCGGTCGATCTGAAATAAGTTAGTTTATATCTGAAATTGTATTGTTGCTAGCTACAATTACACTGTATCTGATGATAGTTTATTTGGTGTAATTAAATTTTAAAAAAATAAAAATAGAAAAAATAGGTTAGACCATCACAGATAATGTAAACAAATATGGAAAAAAGAATCGGCAAAAAAACTCAAAAAAATTAAAAAGTAAGAAAAAGATGAAATTTAAAAATAGTGACAAATAAGTTAGAAATTAAAAGCTTAAATCAAAATGAGCGAAGCTTGATTTTCTGGATAGCGTGTAAGGAGCGTACGTAATGTCTGCTCAGTGCAATAAATTCTGAGCGTTGTTCGCCAAGAAAGTGCTGTGGGGCATGAAGCGGGACTTTCAGACCTCCATAGTTGGTTTGTGTAATGTGTGATAGGTTTTCTCTTCAGTGCTGGGCCATATCTTATGGTTTCTTTCTTCCTTTAGTTGTTGCTTGGCTTGCTATTTTGCTTGCGTATGGCTGCCCAGGTCAACGTGTTGTACGAACCTCTACTCATTTCCTCTTTAATGCAACGACGCTCCTTAGGCGTTCTAGGAAAAAAAAAGGTAGTATATTTATTCCTTTTTTTGGGCGTGTTCTTTTCCTCTCTTTCTTACTTCTCTCTATCTTGCCTTGACTTGCAAGGCACCAGGCATCTACAAATCGATTACGAAGCCGTAGCCGTCACGCGAACGAACCCAGTCAGAGAAATCGCCTATATATCGTCCGGTTTTCACTTGGCTCACTTCCCCGCGCAGCCGCTCTCCCCACCGCGCGCTAATTAAGGTTTCTCTTGCCTCGGGATGGCGGACCCGTCGCCGCCGTCGGCGGCAGAGGAGGGGAAGGAGGTGGCGGTGAAGAAGCAGCAGGAGGGGCCGCCGGAGCTGAAGCTGTTCGACACGAGGGCGAATGGCAAGGTGCCCTTCCGGCCGCTCGTGGAGGGCAAGGTGGGCATGTACGTCTGCGGCGTCACGCCCTATGACCTCAGCCACGTTGGCCACGCTCGCGCCTACGTCGCCTTCGACGTCCTCTACAGGTAGCCCATCACCCCGCACCTCCCCTCGAGCTACACGCACACGGGGTTGCATGTGTCGCGGTATGGGCGGACCAGTAAAGGCTCAGCAGGGCCTGTTTGATACAGCTGCGGCTTATGATTTTTGGTTAAATTTTTTGAATTTTTGCTATTTACGATAGAGATTACGGAAGGAGAGATACTTACTTGCGATTTTGGTTGATACATATATTGTGCTTTTAACGTGTACTACAATTAACTTGTAGACCCTGACTTTGAGAAAATACCATATTTGAAAGTTAGGTACTGTAACAAAAGCCAAAAACCGTTTTTAGAAGCCGTTAAGAACAGGCCCAGAGACACGTCCCTCACTTAATTTTTGGTTTATATCTATATCAGTTAAAAATTTATCATCCTCACTAGCCTAACAAAAATATTTCTATTAGACCTAAAATTAGTTTAAAACAGTAGAAGTCTAAACCCAAAATTATTTATGCCCCGCTCAATTTTCATCCTAAATCCACCGTGTCGCGCATCTGGGGCAATTTGGGCCGCGTGGTCACACCCACACTCCTAACTGGGCTGCGACCGGGCAGGCCTCGTGGCCCGCCTGCCTCGGTCCGCAGGATGCTAGAAAAATAACGGCGCAGTTAGCACGGGCACGTGCGCGTCAGTAAGGCGCGTGGGTCAGTTCAAAAAAAAAAAAAAGGCGCGTGGGTGCGGCGCGACGCGGCGGGCTGTGGCGGTCAGCGGCGAGCGGGAAGGTGGGCTCGGCGTGAGGGATCCGACGGCAGCGCCTCGGGGTGACGGCGCGGGGTATCTGCGGGCGGGCCGGCGGGCGGTAGCGTGGCTTGTCGCCGGCTAACCGCTGGCGGCTTCGGCTCTCCGCTGGTCCGTCTCAGGTAGTTTCCTCCTCTCCGGCTTGAAGTCCCCTGCAATGACCGCTGAAATTTTTAATTTATTCTTCGGAGATAATTAGTGTTAAATTCAGCAAAGTCGTCTTAGGAAATGCCAGTTTTGTGTTTTAGTTGTTGTCAAATTCACTGAACATCGTTCAGTAAGCCGCCCGGCTATGTCGCCAGAGGTTAAGGCGCAAATCGCGAGCTCTGAACGGCACTGTCAGCAGTCTACGTCTGCACAAGCCGCACTACCTTGCTCTAAGTGCTGCGCCCGACACTGCCGCTTATCAAACCACCGGTCTGTTCATTAAGCGGTCACTCTAGGAAACTGATGGTATTCCTTATCTGATAGCATTTACAAGATCTTGTTCATTAGGCTAACACTCGATTGTCAATCATGCTCCTATTTTCTTGTATCTTTTATTGTTCTAGTGAGTTACTTTGACAAAGCTTGATATATTTATGCCTTCCTCTGAACTTATTATACTATTGCTCTTATCGACTTAAATTGACTTTCATTTGTAGGTATCTTAAATACTTGGGATATGAGGTTGAATATGTGCGAAACTTCACTGATGTCGATGACAAGGTAATAGTACTTCACTGAGAACATTTTATATCACTTTAGTAACCAAGAAAAATAAAAGACAGCGTCTAACAGAGACTGTGCCTTGTGTTTGTGGATAGATTCAGTATGCCTGCCAAAAGTTATCATTAACTCTGTACTTACGCTGAAGTGGAAATTGATGGATCTGTATATATATTTCTCCATCTTGTGATAACATTTTATTGCACGCTTATTGTTATGGCCATCTGTATAGCATTCTTTTTTGTGAAATATATCTTTATCTCAAGATTAACTTCTGGAATCTTCTCATGTGTATATCTTCTATGTCAAAATTATTTTCTGAAACAAATTTCTTATGAAAGTCATTTTCATGTCATTTCGGTAGATACTAGATAGTGACTTTGTAGATTCTGCTGTTTTTGTGCAGATTATTAAACGGGCAAATGGAGCCGGTGAAAGTGCAACTAGTTTAAGTAGTCGGTTCATTGATGAGTTCCAGCGTGATATGGCCGAATTGCAATGCTTGCCTCCTACTCGTGAGCCACGGGTGACGGAGCACATTCAGCAGATAATAGATTTGATAACTAAGGTATTATTTAAAATCCAATACCAATATAGAAGGGTAACTAATTAATTTTGTTTACTTTGTTATGTCATCCTGATTCCTGTACAATGTGCATACTTTCATAAAGCCAACTCTTCACAATTACTTGTCTAATTTCTTCCATAGCATTTGACGGCATGGATCTGGGTTAATCACTTTTAAATTCATTCTAAGCTGTTGATTCTACTGATGTTCATATCTTTTTTCTTGATATTAACACATCCATTTCCTTCTTGTATATGCATATGGGCAGATAATGGACAATGGGAAAGGCTATACTATTGAGGGAGATGTATATTTCTCTGTTGATAACTTTCCTGAATATCTTGGTTTATCTGGAAGGAAGTTAGACCATAATCTTCCAGGATCACGTGTCGCTGTTGATACAAGAAAGCGAAATCCTGCAGACTTTGCATTATGGAAGGTGCTTCAACTTTTGACCTACTTTTACTTATTCCTGCCTCTTTTGCTTGTCCTTCACAAAATTGCATTCTCTGTTCAGTCTGCTAAGGAGGGTGAGCCATTTTGGGATAGTCCTTGGGGTCTAGGAAGACCAGGATGGCATATTGAGTGCAGTGCGATGAGTGCTCATTACTTAGGCCAAGTGTTTGACATACATGGTGGAGGAAAGGATTTGGTCTTTCCTCATCATGAGAATGAGCTTGCACAAAGCCGTGCCGCTTATCCTGAGAGCGAAGTCAAATGCTGGATGCATAATGGCTTTGTCAACAAGGATGGTCAGAAAATGTCAAAATCAGATAAGAACTTCTTCACCATCAGAGATGTAAGGGGTGAAGCTCTCTCTTCTTGTCTGTTTATCCATTTTTTTTGTTCAGATCTCTAACCTTTGCTTTTGTATCTGACATTTTCTTTTTGTAGATTATTGCTCTGTACCATCCCATGGCTTTAAGATTATTCCTGATGCGTACACATTACAGATCCGATGTGAACCACTCTGGTACAGCCCTTGAGTTTGCATCTGGCCGTGCATACTATATTTATCAGGTACTTCATATTTAGCATGTTTAAAGTTAAGAGGCCACATTTTATCTGAGCTATGTTGGATTGGATGTGTTCATTTTAATTCCTTTAATTTAAATCTCACTTAGACCCTACACAACTGCGAAGAAGTTTTATCCTTGTACCGTGAAGTCAGACTGGAGGTCCCAGTACCAGCTGGTGATCAAGAGTTGGTTGACAAGAACCATTCAGAATTCCTGGGATATATGTCCAATGATCTGAATACAACAGCTGCTCTTGATCACCTTATGAAACCACTCAGAGCAATAAACAATAATTTGAGTGATTTGAAGGTATTTGATTTGTAGATTGAGTTTTACAGTGTTTGAACACCAACAAGTTTACTGGGTTGCCAGCACTTCCATTGCACAGTAATTCATCTGATTGTGTATTCTGTTTTCAGACGTTGCAGCAAAAACTAGAACAGCAGAAAAAGAAACAGTCACAGAAGAAGCAGCAGCAGCAGAAACAGCCGGAGGATTACATCCAAGCTCTGATTACCTTGCAGGGTGAAGTTAATAATAAACTATCCATTCTTGGCCTGATGCCACCATCATCTTTGGCCGAGGTAATGTCGCTAGCCTTCATATTCTTTTGTTGTTGTAGTAGTAGCAGTATTTGTTCAACAGTGGTTGGAGTTTGCCTGACTGCTGAATAAAATTTCAATTTGATAGGTACTGAAGCAACTGAAGGACAAAGCATTGAAGCGAGCAGGGATGACTGAAGAACAATTGCAGCAGCTGATTGAACAGAGAACTGTTGCCAGGGAGAACAGGGACTTTGCAGAATCCGACCGGATCAGAATGGAGCTCGCTGCTCTCGGCGTTGCATTGATGGATGAGCCTAGCGGGACAGTATGGAAGCCATCCGAACAAGAACTAACTGACGAATCATAGAATGCTGCTTCCGATTTCGCAAGCGGCTGCGAGAAGTGAGAGAGTTTGTTAAAAATCCACATGCACATCGAAGTTCATCAAAAACTCACCCGTAAATTCTGTGTGGTTGCAAATTCCACTCCAACCATCCCGAACGGCTAATTTACTTGCTGAAGTTTAACGTCCAAACCCAATCAGATGGCAAGAATCCTCCTGCACGGTTGCAACATCAACGATCGCCCCCTAATTGTCCTGTTTCCTTGTCCTCTGTTCTTCCGCTCATGTGGTGCTTTACTGTTAGGGGTGGATATCGAGTCGGGTTTTGTGTTATCGAGCTTTTCTCGAAAATGATATGGTTTAATTTAATATTATTTTATTGATGGTTTGAAATTATTTTTAGAATCCAGCTAATGAGCCCAGCCAAGTCAAACCAAAATTTAATTTCATCCGAAACCAACTCATTCAATGTTTAACTAATTAATAAATGTAATTGAATTAATTTTAAACCGAGCCAAACGAGTTTTTTTTCCACCCCTATTTACTGTCCCGTGCTTGGCTCGTGCGCCCTACTTTGCCTAGCACGTCTTTCTTGCTTATAGTCCACACGATCAGTTTACTGAGATTGCTACACAAGTGTCATCTAGGAGCTTTACCGAGTAAATCGGATATTTGGGGTGGATTTGCAACCACATAAAGTTTATGGGTATTTTTTTTTTACAAACATTAAGATGTAGATGTGTTTTTGACGAACTGTCTCACTCACTTGCACTCGAGTTTTGCAAAAATCCCCTTTTTTGTGAACAAGACACTTTCATATTTATGTAGACTACAACGTGAAAGATTGCCCCTCTCTGGTTATAGCATTCTCGAGGAGCTCCTTATGTTTACAAACTAGCAGAACCCTTATGCCTTTTCCCTCATTTCTTGCTGTACAAGTGCTGTAGTGCATCGGAATTTTTCAAGTAGAAACTTTAAAAGTTTGCCTTGCTTCTCAAAAGAACAGAAGTTCAACTTATGCAATGTGCATTTTAAATTCCAAACTCTTAATCATATCCTCTTGGTGTTTAGAGCGTACATCTGACAGAGCATGCGAACTTTTGGAAGATGAATGGGCCTGAAGGACACCGAACTAATCATATCATATCCTCTCGGTTTTAATGAAGTTTGCTGCCGAAAATTCCAAGCCCTTCCATTCTAGAACAGTTCGCCACTTAGCCGGTACCCTTGGCACATCAATCCACCGTACTAACCGCATCAACTCGGCTGGCGCCGTCTCCCCAGCAGCTCCACCGAACAGCCGCAGCGCGGGAATAAATCGCAATCAAGGCGCCAATCAGACGCAGCTACTGACGAACGGCAGCACAGGAGGAGCGGCACTGATTAAATGGCACGAAAAATGGGGTGGGCTGTAGCCAGATCGGGCGGGGTGGATGCAAGGGCCAGGCTCTAGCCGACTGCTAGTTTGGGTTGATGGTAACCAAACTGGCAACCGGGTTGGGAGGGCAAGGTTCTAAATAGGGCTTAGCGGATTTACAGCGGATTGGTTTCGGTGTAGCGGATATCGGATAGCGTCTGTTGTATTATCATAGCGTATTCTAAATAAAAGTGATAGTTTTGAGTTTTTGATGCATGTTTAAATTATGTCTTATATCAAACTACATGGAATAGATATGATATGCTTATGAGCATAAAGAACATATATATTGTAATAGTTTTGCATATATGACTTGAAATAATGTTAAACTCGCTATATCAGATGCTATAACCACTATATCATCTACTATTACCGTAATAGCACCCGCTACCAACGCCGTAGCGACCACTATCTCCACCAAAGCGTCTGCTATATTCTAATTCGCTATTTTGCAGCACTACGACGTAGTGGCAGCTCCTAGACTCTGCTACTACAATAGCGGCCGCTAATTACAGTATTAGCGGGGTGCTGTTCCAATGAGGGTGCTACAGTACTAATTCTTCATTAGACTTTCGTCTACCGTCTGATCAGAATTTTGTACTGCTTTAGTAGTACCAACAATACTTGCTACATTAATTGAACATTGCTGGCCACAATGCTAGGATATCCGTAGCATTTGATTTTTGGTCCAACTCTTTAGTGAGTGCTGCGTGTCTCTGTAGTGTTTGGAATCTTGTTTTGTTCGCCGCTGCAGAGGACCCCGTTTCCGTCAACAAACCAGCCAACGACCTGTGAAGCTGGTAATTTGTAGCTCGGCCATAGCAGGGCTCTCCTCTGCTGTTTCCCAGGGACATCGCCAAATAATGTGTTTAGTTGAAACTTGAAAGAATGAACCAGCAAAAATAAAAATAAAAATAAAAAATTCGTCGGAACATAGGAATTCATCGGTTGGTTCCTTGTTTTAAATAGGCCCAGGTGCATGGTTTAGTGTGTATTCTTTTCAGCTACGGCTGATGGTTTATAGCTGTGGCATACACATGAATAAAATATCGATAAATCGATTTGAAAAGACGACGGATAAATCGTCCTATTTGTTTGTTCAAAGAAAATCATAAGCTGGAATGAACACATCCTAAATTTTCATGTTGATGAATGCTAGAATTGAAAGTATAGGTGACACGCACAAAACTAGGAAAAAGACGTGTCAGTTTGGTGCATTTTCCTCCACTTTTGAGGTGCAAACTATCGAGCGAATGAAATTTCAAAGCACAACTCACAACCGATAGTCTAGATAACTGTATTTACTCTGCAATCAGAAAAAAAAAAGAAAGCTCCACGAGTGACCAATGCTCATCTTGGCCACAAGTCGCATTCACGGTTGGTGAGGATAGCAGAGGCCTATGGTATAGTCTGCACTTTGCATGCTGATGATACCAACATGCCAGATCCTGTCCCACCAAGGACAGAGTACTAAATGAAGCTCCTGAGGTAGCTGGTTTATAATACTTGAGAATCTGCACTCCCATCGGTAGATTTCTTTTACCTGATCATAACTTTCAGGTATGTTCTGTTGTGATCTTGGTAGATAGATCCTTGTAGGCGCAACCAATTGCACTTAGATTTGGTGAAAGTTTTTGACAAGTTTTCCTTTCGAAGAGCGGTTCAGTCCAGCTAGTGTGCTTCAACTTTCGAAGAACTTTTTGCCGAACTGAATCTCCAAATATGCAGCAAAGGACGGCAGGAGGAGGATGTCCTTGAAATCTTTGCGTACTTGATCACTTTTAAGATTTTAGTCAGAGTTTACTTCTGACCCTCGTCGCGATTAAATGAGACAATTAATCGAAGCTAGATTTTTCACAACTGAAGAAGTGCTACTACCAAACACAGAACAACACGCGCAATGTATTCCATGGATCAAGAACTAAATTAATCACCTTTTCCTGTGGACCAAAATTAAGAAAATATGATTACTTATGCTGTTACGTGATATAAAACATCGGCAAGCAAAGCAGGTGTAGTTACAGACTTAAACAGTCCACAAATGCCGATCGAGAAAACTACATCTGAATGCATGCCATAACGAGCCACAGCACAGATGCATCCAAAAGTTAGTGATGATAGACTGACAGGGAAAGATGGGCAGAAAGCAGCAGCTTTGAAGGTCTGGAGGTTGGACAGGCGATTTCTCGCGCGGTGCACATCTAAGATTGTGGCCCGATTAATTCCACGCGACGCGTGAGCCCTATATATAAGCCTGTCGAACCTGGAGCCGTTCGTTGATGTGCATGAATGAACACGCACTGACACACCGATCGGTGCAAGAACGTACCAGTTGCCGATCACTATGACGACGAGTGCCTCCTCCTCGTCCCGTCTGCGCTTGAGATGTTCCTTGGCAATGGTGGTAGCTCTAGGCCTCCTCGCGTCGCCCTCGGAGTGCGCGCGCGCCTTCTTCGTCTTCGGCGACTCGCTGGTCGACAACGGCAACAACAACTACCTGCTGACCAGTGCGCGCGCAGACTCCCCGCCGTACGGGATCGACTACCCGACGCACCGGCCCACCGGCCGGTTCTCCAACGGCCTCAACATCCCGGACATCATCAGTACGTACTGCCGCATTCGTGCACCAGGAACCTGGCTTGCTTAATTCGCAGTAGTGCTTCACTACGTCTGGAGTAAGCAAGCTTGCAGCTGACAGCCTGACATGCATGTTGTGCTCCGTGTCGTCGCGTCAGGTGAGCACCTCGGCGCCGAGCCAACGCTGCCGTACCTGAGCCCCGAGCTTCACGGCGCGAAGCTGCTCGTCGGCGCAAACTTCGCGTCGGCCGGCGTCGGGATCCTCAACGACACCGGCATCCAATTTGTACGTGGGGACATAACGATTTTCCTTCCTTCGATTAGATCGTTACTTGGGTCGGTTTGGGCGCAGGTGAACATCGTGAGGATCAGCAGGCAGCTGCAGCACTTCAGGGAGTACCAGGGGAAGCTGCGCGCGCTGGTGGGCGCGAGTCAGGCGCGGCGGATCGTGAACAGGGCGCTCGTGCTCATCACCCTCGGCGGCAACGACTTCGTGAACAACTACTACCTCATCCCCTTCTCGCTGCGCTCCCGCCAGTTCGCGCTGCCCGATTACGTCCGCTACCTCATCTCCGAGTACAAGAAAATCCTCGTGGTACGTACGCAGCTACGCATGCACTTCCTGCATGAGCGCTAGCCATTTTAGGCCCCGTTCTTCTTCAAGTTTTGACTTTTATACAGTAACTAACTTTTAAATAAAGTATTTTTTTCAAGATAGAGTCTACTAATTAATTATCAGTTTTGCTATTGCACAGGCGACTAAAATTTTTTTATGTTTCAGTTACCTGAAATTGCACTCTCAATGAACTAAAATTGCAGCCCCCCTAAAAAAACAGCTGCAACTTTAGGTGATTCAGAGTGCAACTTCAGTTGACCTGAAATTGCACTCTCAATCAACTAAAATTGCAGCCCCTCCAAAAAAAACATATGCAACTTCAGGTGATTCAAAGTGCAACATTAGGTGACTGAAAGGTAAAAATATTTCAGTCGCCTGTGCAATAGTATATCCCATTAATTATAGTACATACTATACCAACTTCATTTATATTGGCAAAAACCACATGTGAGTTTTTGTTATTCTCTAATCTTTTGTATAAACAGTCTAAAAGACACAAATCCCAGCCAAAAGTCATAAACCACAGTAAAAAAATGTTCTGTGGTTGAGATGTGAAGGGAGTACTCCACTTGGCAAATTGACAAGCTCGTGGTACGTGCGTGTGCGTTTCGATCGGCAGAGGCTGTACGGGATGGGGGCGCGGCGCGTGCTGGTGACGGGCACGGGGCCCCTCGGGTGCGCGCCGGCGGAGCTGGCGATGCGCAGCCGCAACGGCGAGTGCGACGTGGAGCTGATGCGCGCCGCGGAGCTCTTCAACCCGCAGCTGTCGCGGGCCGTGGGCCAGCTCAACGGCCGGTTCGGCGCCGGCACGTTCATCGCCGCCAACTCCTTGCGCGTCCACTTCGACTTCATCAGCAACCCTGCCGCCTTCGGTACGTACGTCCGTCTCAGCTCTCTCGATTACGAATTGATCGATGGAATTCCAGTGATGTGGTGGCCGGTGCACTGCGTAGGGTTTAGGACGGCGAAGGAGGCGTGCTGCGGGCAGGGGCCGCACAACGGGCTGGGGCTGTGCACGACGGCGTCGAACCTGTGCGCGGACCGCGGCGCGTACGTGTTCTGGGACGCGTACCACCCCACCGAGCGCGCCAACCGCTTCATCGTCAGCCAGTTCATGACCGGATCGCTCGACTACGTCAGCCCGCTCAACCTCAGCACCGTCATCGAGATGGACGCGAGGTTGTTGGACTGAGCTAGCAGAGCTGCTGCTGCTGCTGCCTGCGTGCAGCTATATATGCAGCGCACGCAAATTATAATATATACAGCCTAGTTGAATGTTGATGGCTTGCTGCTGCCATGGTTTAATTTGCACGTACGTGTGCTTGTTCTCTTTTTTGGATGGTAGTGCGTGGGGTAGTGTTGCTATTTGGACACTAATTAATAATTTGTAGAAGCTGTCTGAGCTAATTCGAGTAATTTTGATGGTTCAAAGCACTTAAAATTTTTCTCATAAATATAATATTTTTTATCTGTGTTTATAATAATTTTTTGCCCATATATCTAATATTTTTTTTCATAAATACAATATTTTTTCTATGTATGTAATATTTTATAACCGAGAAATGTTGTATATATGAGAAAATATGGCATGCATAGGCCAAAAATATTGCAAATATAGGTAAAAAATATTGCATACACGAGAAAAAAATCTAAATACTCCGAGTCAAAAAATACTCAAGTGTTGTTTAGCGATTCCCTAATTTTTGTAAGATATGAAAGGGCAGAGTTGCAATTTGAACCGACCTGTTGGGCTTGCTGTTAGCTCCTTTGGTGAATATCGCTAGCACTACACGAACATCGACCGGCGGCCGGCATCGCACTATGCGCACGACGACAACATACGGGCAGACGGTACATCGAGGCTATTGCGTGTGCCCGCGCCCGTACTTAGGAGTGAAAATGGGCTGAACACAAATTGAATTGTGTCGTTACCATATTTATATTTGTATTTTGTAAACGAATATAAATATAAATCTAAATATTCTCGAATACGAATCAAATATTGTAAAAAATACGAATTCGAACCAAATATTTACTCAATTCGATCGGATCCAGATATCCTCGATCATAACTTACATAATATGAAGACATTAATAACATTTATCCTCATACAATCACGCTTAATCATTCGAATCCGTTTACTTTACCTAAAGAAACATGAATTCACGTTCAATTAAAAAATTTTGTTCAGCTAATTAGTCGTATTGTAATAAAATATGTATATTATTTTGTTGAATATAAATACGGATACGGATAGGCCAGATAAAATAATATTTCGGATAATAAAAGTTCATGTCATATTTACATCCATATTTTTTTACGAATTCAAATACGATAAAATTGTTAATCGAATGAAAAAAATATATACCATATTAATATACTATCGAATACAATAATCAAATAATATAGATAATTTATACCCACTTTTCACCGAGTCGCGGCGTGCAAACGTTCCGCGCGGGTGGAGATGGCTCTGTAAAAACTAAAAAGCACCAGCCGTTCTTGACAGGTTACCTGCCTAGGCGGCTGCTTTTGCGTGTGCCCGCCGCCGTATGACGAGTCGCGCTTGACGGTGGCGACCGTCCGCGGGTGTGCTATATACACCAAAACGTCGTATTAGGCCCGTCCATATGCTGACTGCTGAGCTGCATTTTACATGGGCTCTAGGCCTCTAGCTCATCGTGTTGGCGAACAGTTAGGCCCAACCGCCTCTCAAAAAGAAAAAAAGTCCATAACTCATTCACAGTCCCGACTCGGCCATGTATGTATGTATGTATGTATGTATGTATGTAGAAGTAAAATATCTTTTACTCTCGTGTGTAATTATACCTATCTCTAATATATATAGGATACCATAGTGTCTGGACACTAAACCTCATTGCCTTTGGATTACTTTTAAATACGTGCAAGTGCAATAATATATAACATATCATGTAAACCAGTTAACATTCATTAATTCAAAAAAACATCGATTTGGAAAGGAATTCATTAATTTAGTATGCTGAATCAATCATGGATAGAAAGTCTTAATCATGGATGCAAATTTTCAATCATGGAGCCTAGAAACTATGGTGCCTTTGTTACTTATACTATATGTATGTATGTATATGTATACATATGTATGTATATGTGTGTATATAAAATTCTGCGCGTAGGTACAAAATACGTACTGGAAAGTTACTGTCATATGTGAGTGAAGTTACTGCCAGTTGTATAGCGCTAAAATTGATAATAACTCTACATGTATTTGAAAGTAATTTTACTCACGAACGGCAGTAACTTTCCGGTGCGCATAGTACACGCAGGCGTAGAATAGCATAGTCGTATATGTGTGTGTGTGTGTTCAGTGCTATGTACTATTTAATGTTAACATGCTAACGATATCCATGATTGATTATTGATTTGATATACCCATATCCATGTGTCTACATTATTGATTTGATATATCCATATCCATGAAACATGAACATCAATCAATACATATGCTGATCTGTAAATCATAATTGCTCTACATAATGATATAAAATTAGGGATAATTGAGAATAACATCAAAATATGGATAAAAAGTTCCACGAATAAGTCACATACTTGTTGATCAATATAAAAGATATTTATTTAAAGGACAAAATAACATATTATTTAAAAGATCATAAATATAAAAGTGATACAATCATTTCTATAATTGCCTCTAAGCCATATTACTAACATTCTTTTCATCACCAACACACACATTATTTGCACGCACACGACCATGCCACAAACATTAACTCCAGGCACAAGACATGAAGACAGGACACAATCAACCAACTCAAAAGAAATTGATCTGAACCACAAGACATTTAAGCAGAGAGAGTGGGATGGGGGAAGATACCCCCTTTCAAGTATGAAGACAACAGCCAAGAATCAGACTTGCCTATCACTCAAGCAAACCCATCAAGAGATCATCAACATCTTGCTCCTCCTGAGCCCACCTCCCCCTTCTCCATCGGTGTCCTCCTCCCACAACAGCCTCCAGCACCGCCGTCGACGACCAGCACCTTGCCGTGCCGCCATTGACCGAGATCCTACAAACGCACGGTCACAGGAACGAGGATTGAGCTATGACAGAGGGAAGCACAGAGAGACCTGAAGAAAATGGACAGACAGAGACGGGAGAGGTTGGACAGTACTATTAAGTGGCTTCCTACCTCACAAGGCAACAGTGCTATTAAACTAATGGCAATGATTAGCCCATGGAGAGAGCTCTCTTGGAATCTACATGGACAGAGATGGGGATCTTGAGAAATCTCAATCTCACCTTTTATGTCACCACCCAGTCATGGAATCAAATATTCATCGATGGCTGTTTTGTCAGTAGGGGTGGATCACTGTTGTGGGGTGCCGCTGGAGATGACAAGGCGTACACCACACTTCTACAACAGTTGAAGGTCTGTATGGAACACCAACGTTTCACCTGGTAGAAATTCGTACCAATATCTTGTGTTTTCCAAACAGGGCCTTAATCAAGAAAAGAGTGCCGGTTTGTTGATATCAAAAATTGTTGATTTCTGCGATAATTAAATTATTTTACAGGAATTTTTTTACAAAATTTCTGTGAAATTCCACCTTTCCAAACGGTGCCTTAGAGCTAGATATGGATATTGGAATCTCTACGCATGGACCTAAATGTTGCACTCACTAATGAAAACTTAAAATGGCACGTCTCATCACACCCTTGTTCGGTGCTGATTAATTAAGGGCAGGCCGGTCACCAATAATGGCCGAGTTCTTTTAGGTTTAAAATTAATTTATTTTTTGTACCGTTCACAGTAATTAACTTTTAAATAGTATTTTTTAGATAAAATTAATAGAAAAATTATAGTAAAAAGTATACTGAGTTTAGCTGTACTGGTCAAAATCGATGTGACTATTTTCCTCTACGTACTGTCTCTTACAAACAGTCAAAATTCAAATATTTAAATGTAAATCATAAATCTTCGGCTCAAAATAATCCACCCAATAGTGGGTAGTGTAAGGAGGCGGTTATTATTGCCAGGGAGCTGTTTACATTGTTGAAGTACAACGAGATGAATGGTATTGCTAGCTCGCTGTAGTGCAGTCCCTATCAGGGCCCAAGCAAGAACAGTGCTGGTATCTTCTCGCTGGTAAAAAAACAGATTCATCAATTGTTTCGAAGATTTCAAGACCCTTCTGTGATATATGAATCCTTGTGATGAAATAGCACGTCTACTAGTCGGTGCGATGTTCAGATCCACGTAACAAGTTGGATCTAGAAAAAAATAGCACTCTACGTATGCATCTGTTCCTGATCAATAGACACTGAGGCCTCATATGAAAAGTCTGAAGGGAATAGAGCTGAACATCATATTCCTTTAGCTATTCAGCGTATAAGAATTGTGTGGTAGTTCAGCGGTCAAGACTACTACGTCGTACAAGAGAAACTTACCGGCAGTCCAGCAATTAAGACTACGACATTTCAACATCGTATGCAAAATAATAGATTACCATTTTATATAATGCTGGGGTCAACCTTTAGACCGTGCTCCAACTGCCGTTGCTTCTGGTTTTTTCACTGTAGCGGTTGTTAGATTTTTCTAAATAATTAAATAAAAAATAAAAAAACATTACTGTAAAAGAATAAGGAGAAAAAAAAAGCAAAAATGCCAAAAAGATAAAATTAAGAAATCAGAAGTCAGAAGCTAAAGTCGTTTAGAGCGGAGCCTATTTTTGTACGGGAATAGTTGAGATAACCAACGCACTTGTTAATCTTTTATCTCTATTACTTAAAAGAGGGAGTTGGTGGCCATGGTTCACCAGCCCCTCCCAACTCCCTCTTACATGCCCTTAAAAAATTTCTAACAAAAACAGAAAAGGTAATCTACTAAAAAAACAAATTCCATCACCATAAAAATTCTCTAACAAAAAAATAATAGAGTTCTACCAGGTACACGGCTGAGCCGATGTCGTGGAGTCATGATGTGACCGAGTGTGTGGGTCCAGCAGGTCAATCCCAATGATACTCAATGTGCTAAGATAATTTGATTTTTTTTTATCCATAACAAAGTACAAGCACTCGGCTAGAAGAATATAAATGTGATTCTAAAGCAAGGCCTAATATGTAGTGAGGTAGGGCTAAACCTAACATACCATTTGGATAGTGGGAAACGAAGGGTGGGAATAAGATTGGAATATAAAGTAGGATGAATCGATGTACTAATCTCTCGATCTACTAATGGCTAAATTTATCCTATCTCATATTTCAATTCTATTCTCACCCTAGGTATCCTAATATCCAAACGACCCTAGAGGATAAACAAGGAACTGAGACTCTAGCATACAAAAACGTGTTCAGCAGGTAACACGCAGAAAAAGCAGGGACCATGGAGGATTTCTACCAGCTTTTGATTGCTTTGTCTTACTGCGTGCAGATGGAGACGGCACTGTGGAATTGTTGGACCAACCATGATTATGTATTGATATGCGAGCAACGTAGTAGAATCTAATTGCAACTTTTCCGTCTCACAAGAGTCGTATTTGGAATCTATTTGGATCTCACGTTTCAATGAAACCAGATTTAGCTAAACACGTTTAAGAGCCTGACAACCTAAAACAGTGTTTGGTACAAGAGTACAAAATCAACATAACAAAAATTGGTTTTGGCTAAAACTACACTTTCCAAAGGGTTTTATTAAATATTATCTGGATGTTTTTTTCCTAACAATCATATAAATTTGGGACTGTCTATACAGAATTTGACTGTTTTTTATCGTCAAAACAGTCAAAATCCTGACCGCACAGTTTGTTTTTTGACGTACAAGATTATCCACTACAAAAGTTGTATAAAACAGCTTAACGGGCCCTCAAAAGAAAAACGGGTCTGCTTCATTTGTGGGTTTTATTTGTTGCTTGGGTCAGACTCCGAACTGGGCTTTGTGCCCCGATTTGTATTCACGTTGTACGCCAAAAAAACAGATTGGATATCTGTACAAAGCCCACGATTACAAAGCCCCGTTTTGTACTCACGTTGAACGCAAAAAAAAAGTTATTGGACCGTTTTCGTCAACTTGTTTCTCATGGTCTAAAGTTGTACAGAGGCCCACGAAAACAACGGTTTATACAAGAAAACATTTACATAAATGTACAAAATCAATACAAAAGCCCACGATTGTAAAACTTCAGACAGAACAATCAACTTGACACCCAAGTAATATATAAAGACTCGTCGAGAACGTGATCCAGTGAAAGGGGAAAAAAAGCAAAACTAGAAGAACAAAGGGGAGAATAAACAGAGGGTTCCCCGATGCAGATACCAGCTGATTGAAGAAAAATCAACACAGCAGGAAGGCTCAGCATGCATCAAGACAATGTGGATACGTTGCCTGAAGAAGAAAAAATAGAACGCCATGGATCAGATGGTGCCAGAGATCAAGCAGAAACGGAGCAACAGCAGGACGATCAAGGAACCCGAGAGAAATTAGAAGCAAAAAAGGGGGTCCAAGAACAAATGCAAGGTACATTGCGTGAACCAACCTTGATTTTTTGCTTCAATTTGCTTCAGTTTCGTAGCACAGCTTATGTAAACATGGAGGTGGCACAGATTCCCCCCCTGAATATCATCATTCAAACTCGGAAAAAAGGGGCTACAGTCCCAATTGACTACTGTACTGGCTGCAACATTTACTTTCAATTAACGCCTGCAAAAAAACCCAGCAATAAAAGTAAGTAGTCAATTAGTCATCTAAAATTCCACATGCACTGAACATCTGCCATGCATAAAAAATTATAATAGCCGAAAAAAGGTATAAAATCACTTAAAAAAAGAATGATAACATATGTCAATGCTTCAAAATACATGGATATAAACAAAAATAACTGGTTTCAAAAAAGATCAAATCGAAATAAACAACAAAAAAAAAGACAAAACAGCAGCATACTAATGATATATTCAGCAGCGTATACTCGCTTAATGAGAATGACAACATATGTCAATGCTTCAATTTACATGGGTATATTCAGCAAAACACTGCTAAGGATGTATTTCAGGAGCATATATTCACTTAAAAAAATACTGATAACATATGCCAATGCTTCAATTTACATGGATATATTCAGTTCACATACTAAGGATGATTCACCCTTCATATGCACTGAACATCTGCAATCCAAAAAAAAACAGCAGAAAAGGTATAAACTCTTGAAGTATGATAACATATGTCAATGCTTCCCCATTCACATGGATATATCCAAAAAAAGTTCCAAAAAACAACTCAAAAAGAAACTATGTAAAAGAATTGGAAGAAATTAAAAATACATGGGGCTAGGCATATATTAAGTGCACAAACTAAGGATGTTTCACCGAACAAAACAGCAGCAATTAAATATCAATGCTTCAATTTACAGAAAATACATTCAGTATTGTCATGATTAACTGAGACCAAAACAAAACAAAATAAACAAAAAACATCCTTCAGTATTTCATGATTTACTGAGACCATAACAAGATTATTCTCTTGCAATTATTCTGAGTTGCTTCAACAACAACAAACAGCATCTGAATGTAAAAAAATGCGATATATATAGACATGCAGTACAAAACAGTAATAGACACAAATAAGCATACCTCAACTTAGAAAATAACAACACTAGAAAAAAAACAGATGCAACAGTATCACTGTTTTGACCACACACCCCCCTCCCTTCATTTTCACCTACTGTAACCTCCAACTAAACTACAGATCTGAAGATTCTGAACACAAAAAAATGTGACATATATAGAGATGTAGTAAATACACAGTAAAACTACAAAAAAAAAGATGTATAGAGGGAGATATGCATACCTCAACATACAAAAAAGTCTGGTGGTACTACCAAAACTTCCATTGTCAAAATTATTATGAACAACTGTTTCCAAGAAAAAAGTAGATACCCTAGATATTATATACAGCAATAAAAAACATATAAACTAGTATGTAGTTTCAACAACATGTATTTTGTTATTGCTCTCAGATGTAGGGTTGCTCAAGATTCCAAAAATCTTGGCCGTCCCGCTACTTTGGTCTATAAACTTCATAAATTGAATATGATAAAAAGTGAGATTCAAAATTTTGAGCTCTAAACAAACAATTTGTCAATCTCAACTATTGACTGTCACCAAAAAATATACTCTCGGTTAGCCGATGAACAAAGAGCCAAAAGTGATCACATATACAACAATTAAAAATCAGACGAATTAACTTGACAAGCTTCCAGAATTTTAGAATATAATTTTAGCAAGTTATGCAACAAGCCGAACTGACTAATCAAGGTGCAGACAACACAAAACTAGTGATCACACCATATACAAACTCTCAAAAAATCTTACTGTTGGACAGTGGAACAAATGACAGCAATGGCGAAAAAATCTAGAGCTCAAAAATTGAATATCCAATTTCAGTAATAGACCACAATTATCCTCATCGAGCATATGACAAAAAGCCCACTATCATCTCTTCCTACCGCAGATCACAGATTAACAAAACAAATAACAAATCAAGAATCACCAAACAAAACAACTTGGGAATTTAAATCAAACCAGGCCAGACAGAACTACTGTACTGCCTATAATTTTATTTTGATGTCAATCTTAACTAGCTCCTTTATATGCTCTAGGTTATATTAAGACCTGCAATAAAAAACAGCGAAAAAAGTTAGTAGTCATCTAAATTCTACATGCACTAAAAATCTGCCATGCAAAAAAAGATATAATCACAGTGAAAAATGTATAATCTGCATGAATGTATTAAATATTCCACAATTAGCTGACACCACAATATGCTCAAAAACAACTGACACCACAATATGCTCAAAAACAACCCCCCCCCCTTTAGATGAATAAGTAACTAATGTACCTTTCAACCATATGCTCTAATCAAAACTTCTGTCACACAGGGATTCAAACTGACAACACGTTGGATCAAGTACTGACGACACATGACAAAACTGAAGACACATATCCAACATTTGATGAATTGCAACTCTTGAATTATACTTCGGGAACAGTGAGTATATGGGACCAAACATTTGCTGACTTTTAAAAAAAATCCCTGAGTATGCTTTTAACTGTTATTTGTTTGTCCAAGGGAGTGCATGTACCATTTACGACTCTGATGCAGCAAATGATTAATAGCACTCAATCAAATTACTCAAATTCCCAGGTGATAAAAAACATCCTAAACAAATATAAATGTACTTTGAGTAACCAGTAAAAATGACACAAAAAACTGACCTGCATTCCAATTGTGCTTTTGCAGGATGGATTAGGGACTTGCGATCCTTTTTTGAATGCCCCTGTCAGTTTTCAGGTACTAACATGTATTCTTACAGAGACAAAATTGACACAACGAACAAAACATTTATGTTCTCCATGTTATTACTGACTTGAATCATGTATGTATCCAGAATTCAATGATAATGACAAGCAGCAGGATAAATGATGACTATACGGTTGCACAAATAGGGCAGACAAATTATTGTCAGGACATGCATGTAGACAGTGAAGATGAAACTCCCCATTATTGGTCTTTGGATACGTTAAAGACAATGCAAAATGGAAAGGTATGTTATTCATATAGAAAAATTTATCTTCTGTACATACTGACATATGTAACAAAACTATTATTTCTTGGATGAAACATTGCTTTGCAGGGGCCAGATGATAATGATGACATTACAAATGAACAAACATTTGATATGACCAATGAATCACGCCAGTTGGGAGACATAAATCAAACAGAACATGATGGACTGCTTAGTGAAGATGACATTGAAAATTTCTTGATTCTTGAAGAACAAGCATCAAAACAGGGCAATAATGTGCAGATAGATAGCAAGTACACTCCTGCAATGGGGATGCAATTCAAAACAGCAGAAGAAGCACACCACTTTTTCAATTTTTATGCTTTTCTATCAGGTTTCTCAGTGGTCCTTACACATACCTATCACAGCACAGGCAAAAAGAGGGATAATGGGGTCACAAGAGTCACATTCAAGTGCAATAGGCATGGAGTTACAAAAAAGCAAAAACAGGAGGAAGTAACAACAGAAAGAGACACAAATATTCTGATAAAGACCAATTGTGAGTGTGTGATGGTTGTGACAAAAACAAATGGGATATGGTACATAACAAGACTTGATTTGGACCACAACCATGACCTGAGTCCAAATTCAGAAACAAGATTCATGAGATCGCATAAGTACATGACACCAGAGGAGAAGAGATTGATAAGGACATTAAAAGAGTGTAACATACCGACAAGAAGCATGATTTCGATTCTATCATTCCTGCGTGGAGGCTTGACAACATTGCCTTACACAAAAAAGGATGTCAGCAATCTTCGAACATCAATTAACAGAGAGACAACAACTAATGACATGGTCCAAGTTCTAGAATATTTCAGCAATAAACAGAAAGATGATCCAAGGTTTTATTATGCTTTTGATTTGGATGAGAACAAAAAGGTCAGAAATATGTTTTGGACAAATGGCAGATCAAGAGAATATTATGCTCAATATGGGGATTGTGTTAGCTTTGACACAACCTATCAAACTAATAGATACAATCTGCCATTCGCACCATTTGTTGGAATCACAGGGCATGGGAACACATGTATATTTGGCTGTGCATTCATACTAGATGAAACTGTAGACACATTCAAATGGTTGTTCACCACATTCCTGTCAGCCATGGGAGGGCAAGAACCATTGACAATAATAACTGACCAGGATGGAGCAATGAGATCAGCAATATCTCAAATATTCCCTAACACAACACATAGAAATTGTCTGTTCCACATACTGAAGAAAGCAGTTGAGAAGGGTGGGAAATGCTTTTCTAGGAACCATGGATTGTTTGATGATTTTCAAGACATTATCCACAACTGTCTAACAATAGCTGAATTTGAGAAGCTTTGGCAAGAAATGATTGAAAAATATCAACTACAAAACATCAAGTATTTCCAACAGATGTGGCTAACTAGAGAGAGGTTTGTTCCAGTATACTTTAAACAGAACTTCTGTCCTTTCATAGAAAGTACCGCACTAAGCGAAGGCACAAATGCAAGAATCAAAAGGAATGTTGGTCCACAGTACAGTGTTACAAGCTTCCTCAAAGAGTATGATAGATTGATAGATACAATTTTCGCCACCGAGGAAAAAGACAACCATGAATGCAGATCCAGAGAACCAAAACAACTATGGTCTGAATACTACATTGAAGAACAAGCTATGCAGCTTTACAACAGGAATATATTCAAAAAGTTCCAAAAGCAACTCAAAGATACCACAAGACTTCAATTGACAGAACTAGAACCATCCAAGGTTTATGAGGTTTTCCAAGCATTAAATTACAGGAAAAAAGAATGGAGAAACAGGAAATACATTGTACTAGTAGACTTACCCAAAGAGGATCTTAGCTGCATATGTGCCAAATTTCATAAGGATGGTCTATTGTGTTCACATATTCTGAGAGTAATTCTTTACCTAGACCTCACAAAAATCCCAGATAGATACATTATTGATAGATGGAGGAAGAAATCCAATAAAGTTGTCAGAATTAATGCAATGAATACAGATGCAGAAAATTCGACCTTAAGGTTTAATGTCCTTTCTAGAAGGTTTGCTGATTTGGCATCAAAAGGTTCAAAGTCAGGTGCAACATATAATTACCTCATGGAAGAGATATCAAGGATTGAAAACCATCTAAACATAGTTGAAGCCGACAAAGAATTGCATGAACAGTCACATGGACAAAGCAACAGTGACAATAATGCAAATGATGTTGCAAGAGATGAAAGTTCGGCAGTTGGACAGATCACTCTTGTAGATCCAGATGTTGCTCAAACTAAAGGAAGGCCATCAACAAGATTTAAAAGTTTAATTGACAGGATTAAAGAGAAGGAAATATATCACTGTAGTCACTGTGGAGGTACTGATCACAACTATGCAACATGCAAACTGAAGCACATTGAAATTGAACTACCCAAGAAGAAGAGGCAAACGATAAATAAAGCAAGCAAACAAGGTAAATTTGCAAAAAAAAAGTTTATTTTCTAATACAAACATGTGCAAATGTTCAAACTAATGTTTGTATTTTGAATTTCCTTTAGGAGGGCAGTCAAAAAAGAAGGCCAGAGAGCATGCAACACTCAAAGGAAATGTAGATAATATTGAAGTACAGAAGGCTACAATGCGGCCAGGAGAAGAAAAAAATACTTGACTGACATATCAGGAAAAAAATGACATTTGTTTTTAGAAGTATGTTATAGAAGGACATTACTGGAATGACATTTGTAAGAAAGACTGTTGCAGAATGGAACAGCAAAATTATTCTCTTGCAATCATGTAGCTCCTACAATTTTGAAACAACTACATTTGTAAGAAAGACTATTGTAATATCAACAATTGCAAAATGTGCTTTCCCTATAAGTAATTTTGATGTTTTAATTTCATGTTAGTGGTCATGTATGCAATGAGTAACAGAACTAACAGCATTCATAATAATAAGTTCACCAAACAAGCTAGGCAAATAAAAAAACTGACTGAGATGCTAACCTTCTAAGTCATAAAGGTGAACAAAACATGCATTGTTATCTTAAGATTTTAAGAGCAAATAAAACATAAAGGTTAAATGATGCTACTAGGAGGCAGTATTAGAGATACTAACAAAACAATAAGTTGGGTATCAGTAGACAATACAAAACAATAAGTTGCTCTCAGATGTAGGGTTGCTCAAGATTCAAATCTTGGCCGTCCCGCTACTTTGGCCTATACTCTTCATAAATTGAATAAGACAAAAAGTGATATTCAAATTTTGAGCTCTAAGCCAACAATTTGCCAATCACAACTATTGTATGTCGCCAAAAAAATATACTCTCGGCTAGCAGAGGACTCAGTGCCAAGTGATCACATAGACAAACAATTAAAATCAGCCAAAACTTCCAGAATTTGGGTTGTAATATTAGCAAGATATAAAACAAAGCCGAACTAACTAATCAAGGTGCAGACATCACAAAACTAGTGATCGCAGCATATACGTACTCTCAAAAAAAATCTAACTGTAGGATAGTGAGACAAAATGACAGCAATGAAAAGATCTAGAGCTCAAAAATTTGAACATTCAATTTCAGTATTAGACCGCAGTTATCCTCATCGAGCGTACGTCAGGCCCGCTGGCATCTCTTCGTACCGCAGATCACAGAAAGAAAAAGAGATGACACTCACTGTGCAGTGATATTCGAAATCACTTGAAGTAATCGAAAAAATAGGCAAAAGCACGCGACCATGATCACATAGATACTCATGCTGAAAATTTAAGTGTCATCCTTCGCAGTGTGTCATTCCATACCTTCATGACCATGTTCACATAGATACTCCTACACGGACATACCCAGAGATTAGTTTGTATATTAGACAAAAGTCGGCTCTCTCTCGAACGAGTGGGATTAGGACAGGCACGTAAAACGAGGAAAAAACAATTCAAACAAAACCCGTCCGGACAGGAAGCTTCATGATGCCGGGTCTGGGGAAATAACGGGTGCATTTCGCAAAATCCGGTAGCGTCCCCCCGTGTCCTGCGTTCATCCCCAGCACCAATCTTAAAGAAACGGACGGCTGACGCATCGACTGTTTGGGATACAAAAAAACAGTCGACTGCACTCTAGCGCTTCCGTTAATTTAATTACTGCACCAGCTCTCAAGTTTGATTTTGCTAGCATTGATCGACATGTACCACCTGGTGACTGATTGATTATGTTGGCTAAGCTTAATTATGTTGGCATTATGTATATTAGACAAAAGTAGGGCAGACAGATGTAAATTAAACTTGGTGAACACTTACAATGTGCAAGGCAAAAGTACTCTAGCGACACAATTCAAGACTAAATAGATCATTACCTGCGGACAAAAAAGGTAATGACCAAAACAATGAAATATGCTCAGAACAATGTGAAGTCAAAAAGACTCTAGCTGCACAATTCAAGACTAAACAGATCATTACCTGCAACCAAAGGTAATGACCACAACATTGAAACATGCTCAGAACAACATTAAGTTCAGTTTATATAGTGTTCAAGTTTTTACAT
This sequence comes from Dendrocalamus latiflorus, assembly GCA_017311315.1. NCBI lineage: Eukaryota > Viridiplantae > Streptophyta > Magnoliopsida > Poales > Poaceae > Dendrocalamus > Dendrocalamus latiflorus. The sequence continues at coordinate 22,915,335 of CM029667.1, forward strand.
GATATGATATTTTTAATTTTACATAGCTTAACTCCATATAATTGTTCAGATGTTATTTCCATGGTCTAATAACACCTATAACGATGAAAAATATTGGATAAACAATAATAGGAACAAATGCTAAACACAAAACCATGGTGAACAAGGATGATATAAGAATGGTGAGAATGCAAACTTCAAAAGTAAAAGCAAGAAAATATATATGCACAGACCATCATCGTGTAGATAAAGATACTAGCATGACACTGCAAGAAACTTGCACACATCCAAGGGAAAATTGCATATGACCTGATGCTGCAACATATACTAAACAATGGTGCAAGTTCTCAATTGCATATGCAAAAACTAAAAATTATTATAGAACATTGAACTATTGGCAAAAAAGAACTTTTGATCAAAACCCTAACAATAAGACCACAAAAGAACTTTTGATCAAAACTAAGCCCTACAGGACCCTCCTCATACAGAAAATATAGTAGAGAGATGGAGAGGGACATACCAAGCGAAGGAGTCGTTCCAGCTCTAGGATCTTCCCTAGCCCTATAGGCATCGTCATGCAACAAAGATGAGTGTTTAACACAAATTAACCTCAATTATCATGATTTGCTGCTCTGACACATGCAGGAAACAACTGGAGTTGCCAACACAACAAAGCTAGAGCAAAGAAAAACCAACCCAACCCCACGGCGATCAAACAAGGAAGGGGACAGATGAAATCTGGCAACATACACAAGATTTCACAAAAGTCATATGAATAAGAGAGTAAAAATTAGAACAAACAAGATAATACAAACAAATGAATCTCAAAATTAAAACCAAACGAGCTAGGAAACAGATGAAATCTAGCCATATACGCACAAAATTCACAACCTTATGGACATCTACATATGGAACAGCCCAATTTGATGACATGGGGACACTCAAAAACCCTATAATCCAAATTTGAAACTAATTTGAAGCCTGATTTGACTCCCTCTCTACAAAACAAAACATCTAGGGAAGTTTAATCAAACAAGACAGTTTGGGAAGTGTAATACATGGAGGTTAATCGAAACATAGAAACAACACTAACAGCTAGAATAACACAAAATCACACTCCAACCTCTTAAAAATTTGACATTCAATTCCAATATTAGACCACGGTTATCCTCATCGAGCATATGACAGGCCCACTAACATCTTCTTTCTACTGCAGATCACACAAAAAAAGAGACGACACTCACTGTGTAGTGATATTCGAAATCACTTGAAGTAATCGAAAAGAATAGGCAAGGCACGCGATTGCACTGTCCCAGAAAAACCAAAAAAAATAATTCAAGAATCACCAAACAAAACAACTTGCGAAATTTAACAGAACAAAACATCTAATACTGATCAGTTATGGCAGTGTGGCTACTTGCATTCGTCATAATAGTTCACAAACAAAACTAGGCAAATAAAAAACTGAGCATATGTAATTGTGCTATTGCTCTCAGATGTAGGGTTGCACAAAGATTTCAAATCTTGGCCGTCCCGCTACTTTGGTCTATACTCTTCATAAAATGAATATGACAAATGAGATTCAAATTTTGAGCTCTAAAAACACAACAATTTGATAATCTCAACTATTGACTCAAAATAAAATCAAACAGATCTAGAGCTCAAAAAAACTGTACATCACAGAAAAGTCTTGGCTAGCAGATGAATCAGTGCCAAAAAAGTGATCAAACAGATACATACTCTCAAAATAAAATCTAACTGTAGGACAGTGAGACAAAAATGGGAGCAATTCAAACGATCTAGAGCTCAAAATTTAAACGTTCAATTTCAGTATTAGACCACAATTATCCTCATCGAGCATATGACAGGCCCGTACTAGCATCACTTCCTACCGCAGATCACAGAAAAAAAAGATTACACTCACTGTACAGCGATGTTTCGAAATCACTTGAAGTAATCGAAAAAATAGGCAAGGCACACGATTGCGCTGTCCCCCAGAAAACCAATGACATGTCAGTTATTTGGTTATAAATTGATCAATCAAAACATCTTGGGAAGTTTAATCAAATAAGACATCTAGGGCAAAAAACATATTGGGATGTTTCACAACAGATACATACTCTCAAAAAAATCTAACTGTAGGACAGTGAGACAAAATGGCAGCAATTCAAAACGATCTAGAGCTCAAGATTTAAACGTTAAATTTCAGTATTAGACCACAATTATCCTCATTGAGCATATGACAGGCCCACTAGCATCAATTCCTACCGCAGATCACATAAAAAAGAAAAAAAGAGAGATTACACTCACTGTCCCTAGAAAAACCAATGACATGTCAGTTATTTGGTTATTAATTGACCAAATAAAACATCTTCTTAATAAAAAAAGTTTGCAAAAACCAAACCAAACAAACTTCAAAAAAGATAACACAACAGTTTGGGAAGTTTAAATATATGGAGGTTAATTAAACATAGCATTCAAACTTCCAAAAAAAAACAGCTTGGGATGTTTGACCAAACAAAACAACTAGAGATACTAACCTCCTAATAAAAAGGATAACAAAATCAACCCAAACAAATTCAAACAAAACAACAGTTTGGCAAGTTTAAATATATGGAGGTTAATCAAACATAGCATTCAAACTTCCAAAACAAAACAGCTTGAGATGTTTGACAAAACAAAACAACTAGAGATACTAACCTCCAAATAAAAATTTTGGCAAGTTTAATATGACAACTAGAGATTCAACCCAAACAAATTCAAACAAAACAACAGTTTGGCAAGTTTAATATATGGATTTTAATCAAACATAGCATTCAAACTTCCAAAACAAAACATATTGGGATGTTTCACCACACAAAACAACTACAGATACTAACCTCCTAATAAAAAGGATAACAAAATCAACCAAAACAAATTCAAACAAAACAACAGCTTCGCAAGTTTAATATAGGATTTAAGAAAAATGAGCAAACATAACAAAACTTCAAGGGTTGATTCACAAAAAAAGAAAAAGCTTTTTAAGATCAGTACATCGTTCGTTTAGTATATCTAAAAAGCAAAAAAAATGGTCCATATAGTATAAAACTAATGAATATGCATCCTAACAATTGAACTGGTTGCCATACAAGGCTATACACATAGCAAATGCATAAAACCCATTGGAGATGTCCGAAAACAGCTAAATTTGATGTCCAACGTGTTGGAAGTCACCCTACAAATAACAAAAAAAACACAGTGATACATTACTTTGTACAAAAAACAGCCTGAAAAGTATAAATATATGAAAAATGCAAAAAAAATGACTAACCTTCCCAACTAAACATTGAACACAACTCAAATCTACCAAGTTTTGGTTGCTGCGCAACATACGGTTAAGAAGTTGAATCCTTATCTTTGGCAAATCATCGACAGTGAACCGAGCTTCCAACGCAACTCTAGGGTCCCAAATATCCATATATTTCATAACAAACACACCAGAGTCTTTCCTGGGAAAACGAATAAATATGAACAAACAAACCATCATAAATGAGAAAAGAAAAAATGTTTGCTGGTAAACAAAACGCACATAAGAAAAAAAAGGGGACTTACTTCCAATTTTGTCGATGAGGTGATAGCTGATCGATGTCAAAATCAAGAGGGTTGACTGATGTTCTTTTGGCGGTTGCAAAAAATGCTGCTGTGAAATTCCCTATCTACAAAAGACCAAAAAATTGTAGAATAAAAGAATTAAATATACAATAAGATTACAAATTGGTTGATGGTCATAGCAAAAACACAAATGATATATATGGATTTAGCACTGAAATAAGGGATAGTACAACAAAAAATGCTGGACAAAACAAAATAAAAGGAAAGATATAGCATACATACAAGATTCATCATGGTGGTGTCATCGTACGACCTCCCACCAACTGCCGAATCAAGGAATACAAACTTCTGGTCTTTTATATCGACAACAAAAAGGAACCAATGATCCTCTTTTAAAATAGGGAATAGAATCTAGTACACAACAGACAAAGCATAATAGATAGGTTAGCAAAAAAAACAAAATGTTGAAAACAAAAACCAGTTAAACAACCTAACAATACATACAAAAGAGGATTGTAGTGACCAGTTCACAAAGATTGTACTAACCAGTTCACAAGATTGTAATGACTTTACTTTGTGGGCAATTTCGAATTCATGCTTGACATTTGCAAATCTGAATTCTGATTCTGGCTTCAGAAGTTGTTGCTACAAAAAAAGAAAAAGATCAAAATGTATGAACTGAAAACAACTACAAATTTTTATTTAGATGGTGACATACTCCAACTGAGTCGAAAAAAAAGTGCTTCTTAGACTTTGTGGGATGATTCTCTTGAAAAAGAAGCCGACAGAAGCAATTCACCAAAAAATTGTCAACCTTGCCTTCGGGCCTGAGAGAGTACCCTAAGCAGCTATATGTGACATATGTTTTGCCATCTGGTTTCACTGAGATTGCCTTGGAACTTTAAAAAAATACCAAATTACATATGTGCAGAAGTAATGGCAAAAACAATGCATGCATAAAAAAATGTGGGTGCATAAAAACACTAACCTGCCATGTTTTCCTTTTGACAAACTAATTACTGCTTGATAATATGCCATATCTTCTGAAGACACAACAAATCTATTAATTGGACTAGTGTATGGGTGACCAGTGTATCTACTGCCCCTCACCTGCCTTCTCTTTCCATAAGCAGGCATCTTGCAAGTGGATGACCCAGCACCTCCGCTGCCACCGCTGTTCACAACATTGACATCGATTGGTTGAAGTACGTTAACAACAGTTTTCTGTGGAGTGATTGAAGAGAACACAATGTCTGGGGAGACCTGTACACCAAAAAAAAAGAGACATCATTGTTATCTTTATATAAAAAAATGATGCAAAGATATGCAGTAATGATAAACCAGCATGCAACAACAGGGGGAAGAAAAAAGACATGAATAAAACACAAAAAATAAAAAGTTTGTTTACCATATTGATGACATTCATAGAAGAGACACCTTTGGCAAATGGGGTGGTCTCTGTAGGAACTTGAGACTTATTATTATCAGTAACAATGACTCCTCCCTAGGTTAAAAACAAACAGATGATAACATTACAAAATAAAGATACATGAAAGGCATAACCAAAAAATAGAATTCATAACTAAAAAAATTTTAGAGAAAAAGGCTCTGCTCTTTTATACACCTGATTATGATTCTCTGGATTATTCAAGACTTGGGCGCCATTGACTCTATCAATGTTTAAAGTGCGGATGTCCTTCAAAAAAAGAAGTTATTTTTAAAAAGATAAACGTGTTTAACAAAACAATAGTTAGTGGTCATGTAAATTCCACATGCACACAAGAATCTGCCATACAAAACATATAATCACAGGAAGGTATAACCTTCTTAAAAAAACCTGATAACAACAAATATCAATGCTACATTTTTACATACATATATTCAAAAAAAAGGTTCCAAAAAAATAACTCAAAAGAAACAACAACAAAAAAGACTGGTAAAAGTTAAAAAAACATGGTGCTAGGATCTATCAAAAAAGAGAAACTCCTAAAATGTTTAGTGGTCATGTAAAATCCACATGCACTCAAAGAATCTGCCATGCAAAAAAAATAATCACAAGAAGGTATAACCTTCTTGAAAAACCCTAATAACAAACATATATTGATGCTACATTTTACATGGATATGTTAAAAAAAAGGTTCAATCAGTAATATATTCAAGAATCTGCCATGCATATATACATTAGGAAGTTTAATCTGCCAAGCACATTTTACATTTTTATCTGCCATTCACATTTTACATTTTATATTTTACATGGATATATTCAATGAATCTACCATGCACATATACATCAGGAAACTTATATCTGCCATGTACATTTTACATCGATATATTCAAGAATCTGCCATGCACATATACATCAGGAAGTATAATCAGGAAACTTATATCTGCCATGTACTTTTTTGAATTTTACATGGATATATTCAAGAATCTTCCATGCACATATACATCAGGAAGTTTAATCTAACAAAACCTGATAACAAACATATATTTTACATGGATATATTCAAAAGAATCTGCCATTCACATTTTACATTTATATATTTTACATGGATATATTCAAAGAAACTGCCATGCACATATACATCAGGAACTTAAAATCTGCCATGCACATTTTACATTTTACATGGATATATTCAAGAATCTGCCATGCAAATATACATCAGGAAGTTTAATCAGACAAAATATTTTGAGAATGTACATTCTAAATGCATTATCCTGAAGATGAAGGATGTTTACCTCTTTTACATAACTGCCTCCTGTGACACCATGAACAGAATGTGAAACATTGTTCATATTTGATTTGCTTACTCCTTCCGGTGGAAAGATTGTATCTGGTTGACTCCGTATAATATGCACATCATCATCATCAATGCCGAGATCAAAGGAAGGCACCCAGTTAAACAACTCCATAACCTTTGGACTATACGGGAACTTGAAGTATTTGCTTATCCTATCATTTGCCCCTATATTAGCTTGGTTTTGGCTTCCTGGAAATTATATCAGATTAAGTATACAAAAAAGAATTGGGGGGGGGGGGTGGGGGGGAATTGGTTTAGTAAATGGTATACTAATTGCAACAGCGTGTTAATGCATGCTGCCTCCTTAATTAACAAATAAACATTGGCAGTGATAGTACTCTGTATTTAGATATGATACTAAGTAAAAGATTAGAAAACAACAAAAAACCACATCTTGCAACACATGTAATCAAACATAGCATTCAAAAAATGACACAGAACATCTATTGAGCTGTTAAAATACTCTGTAATAACAAACACTTCATAGGTTGCATGCATATATTCACAATTTTTTTTAAAAAAAGTTAGACAATGGTTATGGAAAACAACAGAAGTGTTTGGGGTACCACGACCATTGCCTACATGACACTGATTGGCAAAACCCTTTACTAATGTCAGAACTGTGATAAAAAAATGAAAAAACAATCTAGCGAAAATGATCGTGCTACCTTGGATAGAAGGAATGAATCTATCAATAGAAACGCAGCCGTGATCATTTCCAAAATCCTCACCTAGTGCATCAAGCGTGGTTCCCTTTGCATACGAAAAAATCCAAAAACAACATACAAACTTGTGTTAGATGACCAAAAAATAACTTCATGTACATAAATTTATAAAAATCTTTTTTTTGCACTAAATTATATAAGAAAACACAGAAAAGAAATTCGAGCATGTATGAACCTTGCCATGTAGAAGACTAACTTGATCAGCATCACAAAAACCTTCACACACACACAAAAATTTAACCACCATCCACAAAACAAAGTCGGTGAGCTTCAGCAAATATGGCTTGCATTTCGAACTTCATCTTGGGTTTTTGGACTTCAGCAATACAGTATAAAACACGACGACAAAGGTAACAAACCTGCTTTCCTGGTGCTATCAAATTCTTGGTTGCTGCATGTCCTCTTTCTTTTATTATTAGTTGAAAGATCTAAAAAACAAATGAAAAAAACAAGTATAATAAAAAAAAAGATAGAAAAATGCGCTGGTATGCAAGCAAAGCAAAAAAAAATAGCTCAAAGAGAGAAAAACACACAGGTAATACTGACCTATTGAGCTATATAACTTTTGTGTCGGTTGGACATCACATTGTCCTGGTGTTGCTTCTGACCCAGAATTGAGTAGCTTTTGAGTCTCCTCTTGATCGCAATCACCCACTCGGATTGACTCTATATAAAAAAATATTAGATGACAGATGTAAAAGCAATTTTAAAAAAAAGAAATATATAAACAAAATACACAAACAGATAGACAAATGGCTGGTATGCATATAAAAAAAAGATCAACAAAAGAAATATGACAGAACATCATTTCACCTGTTGAGCTAGGTAACTTTTGTGTCGGTTGATCATCACATTGTCCTGGTGTTGCTTCTGACCCAGAATTCATTAGCTTTTGAGTCTCCTCTTGATCGCAATCACCCCCTCGGATTGACTCTAAATAAAAAAAATATTAGATGACACATGTAAAAGCAAATTTAGAAAAGAGGAGTATATAAACAAAATACAAAAACAGATAGACAGAAATGCTGGTATGCATATAAAAAAAAGATGAACAAAGAAATAAGACAGAAAATTACTTCACCTGTTGAGCTAGATAACTTCTGTGTCGGTTGATCATCACATTGTCCTGGCGTTGTTTCTGACCCCGAATTGGGTAGCTTCTGAGTTTCCTCTTGATCGCAATCAGCATCATCACATACCCCAGTAGGACTAAACCCTGTTGGACCAACAGTACAGTTCTCTATCGAACAAAGAACTGTGGCTATACCAACAGCCAAACATTCTAACCCATGATGTAACCTTATTGTCTGTTCATGCTCAAATTGATGAAGCATTGACGATAATGTCTCCTTAACCTACACAACATTGAATGTCATAAGCAACTAAGTTAAACTGATACATATTATACTTTAGAGCACCCCAATAAAATTAAAAATATAAAAAATACCTCATCAAACGACGGGTTTTGAACATGGTGATCAAAAATGGATTTGAACTTTGATTTCATTTGAGCAGACATTTATGAGGATTGATTAAAAAAAAACCTACAAAAAAACATAAACAAAAAATGACTAAAAATAAATATTCGCAAACAATGTATTCTAGGATTGGATTACCAAACAAAATTTGCAGAGTTTCATTTTTTTAAGCTATGTGCACAATAATATATGTTAGTTTCAGCAGCTATATGCAGGATGATATATGCTAAGTTTCAGCAAAAAAATGTGCATTAAAAATTAAAATATGCATGATGTCAGAACAGCAGCAAGCAATAGCATCAGTACAAGAATCATATAGAAAAAAAATGGAGAGGGGTATGTTATCATATACAAAAAACTATCTACAGTACATACTGACATGGCAACAGAAAATTCAAAAAGTCTTAGATGAAATAATGCTTTCCAGATCTAGACAAAAATGATGACATTTCAAATGAGCCACACATTTCATCAATAAAAAACACATTAGAACAGCAGCAGCAAACAACGTCAGTACAAAAAAATACCTCAATATAGCCTTCATCTAAACTACATATCTGAACACAACAAATGTGACATATGTACAGAGATACAGTAAAAATACACAGAAAATTCAAAAAGTCTTAGATGAAAATAATGCTTTCCAGATCTAGAAAAAAATGATGACATTTCAAATGAGCCACACATTTCATCAATAAAAAACACATTAGAACAGCAGCAGCAAACAACATCAGTACAAAAAAAATACCTCAATATAGCCTACAAAAAACTATCTAGAGTACATACTGACATGGCAACATAAAATTCAAAAAAGTCTTGGATGAAAATAATGTTTTCCAGGTCTACACAAAAATGATGACATTTCATATTAGCCACACATTTCATCAATAAAAATACACATTAGAACAGCAGCAGCAAACAACATCAGTACAAAAAAAACTGAGGGCCAAGATACAATAGAGGTAGTGCAATAGGCATGGAGTTACAAAAAAAGCAAAAACAGGAGAAAGTAACAAATAGAAAGAGACACAAATGTTCTGGTAAAAGACCAATTGATCAAAACAGCTACCATTTGGAGTCGTGGATTATACTGCAATATTACAAGATCAAACAACATAGCCCATATTGCACTGTTGAAAATTAAACATCATAGTCTACCAGGGTCTAAACAACATAGCCTATACCGCACTGCTTGCATGGCAAAAATACTCAAAGAGTAAAACAACATAGCCTCAACATGGTCTCATGCACAAACAAGGATATAATACAGCAATGTTTTCAATCAAAAGGAGCTGAATATGAAAGATATCTTACTAATTATCGATGTAGAAACACTGAATCATGCTACCATTTCCACACCAATATCAAAATACTATTGACATTTCTTGTTTAAAATGTAGAGAATTTACTAGCCAATCAACTAACAAGATAATAGCCAATAGGCATATACCAGTAGGGCAAGTGGTCAACATCCATTTACAAAGCTGAATCATTAATTACTGCACCATACAATTTTTAAAGGTGTAAGGTGCAAGAAAAAGAAGCGGTAAGAAAAACCAAAAGTAAGATACCATACCAGTGACAACAACAAGAGTGAGAACATTCCAAACTTTCGAGACCTGTTTCACACTGTTCTTGTAAGATTTGAACCTCTTCAAAACAGTATCCTCCTCTAAAAGCTGTGAGTCAATATTGAAGAGTCAAAACAAACTAAAGGGAAGAAATGACAGCACTTCTACAGATAAATAGCTATATCAGATAGAAACTCGCAAAATCAGAAACTATGCCTAAACAAAACTAACAAAATATAACAAATAATAAACTAAACACTACTTTGCAAGGTGTTGTAGACTTTTAGTATTTAATAACAGCAACAGCAAATGAATCTTCCTAACACAACTAGCCTTCATACCAAAAACCCAGTTTATGAAGAAAAAACAATATGCTTATCTGAAAAACTAAGTTCCAACTGAAATGCCAGTTCAAAATATATTCCACTGCTACATACAAAGTACCGTTTTCCACAAAAGGCTACTAAGGGTGTCAAGGGACTATCTAGACTACATTAGAACAGCAGCAGCAAACAGCATCGGTACAAAAAAAAAGATACATCAAATATAGCCTTCATCTAAACTACATATCTGACCCACAACAAATGTGATATATGTACGGAGATACAGTAAAAAAACACAGGAAAAACTACAAGAAAATATGTAGAGAGAGAGCTAAGCATACCTCAACATGTCTGTCGGAGGACAACACGGAGAAGACTGCGATGAGATCTATCGGTTAAAGTGACCAAACAGTAAACGTAGATACAAGAAGTAAAAAAGAGCGAGAGATCCAGAGCTCATGGGAGAAAATACACCCGCGCGCGCGAGGTGGAACTCACCGGAGAAGACGCATGCGACGAGATATCCCGCTCAAAACTGGGAAGGCGACTAGATTCTCCCGCTCCGCGACGAGATCTCCGCTCAAACGGCTCTCCCTCGGGTGCTCCGCACCTCGCCTCTCTCCCCGCTCCGGCTCCCGCTCCGGCGACGAGATCTCCCCGCTCAAAACTGCTCTCCCCTCGGGTGCTCCGCACCTCGCCTCTCTCCCTCTCCGGCTCTCGCTCCGGCGACGAGATCTCCCCGCTCAAAACTGCTCTCCCCTCGGGTGCTCCGCACCTCGCCTCTCTCCCGCTCCGGCTCCCGCTCCGGCGACGAGATCTCCCCCTCAAAACTGCTCTCCCCTCGGGTGCTCCGCACCTCGCCTCTCTCTTCCCTCGGGTGCTCCGCACCTAGACTCTCCAGCGCCCCCTGGCTCTCTCTCGAACGAGTGGGATTAGGACAGGCGCGTAAAACGAGGAAAAAACAATTCAAACAAAACCCGTCCAGACAGGAAGCTTCATGATGCCGGGTCTGGGGAAATAACGGGTGCATTTCGCAAATCCGGTAGCGTCCCCCCGCGTCCTGCGTTCATCCCGAGCACCAATCTTAAAGAAAACGGACGGCTGACGCATCGACTGTTTGGGGTACAAAAAAACAGTCGACTGCACTCTAGCACTTCCGTATAAATTTATGGCTGTTGGATTAGAGATTCAATGACTATGAATTCTCCTCCCTTTTGAAAAAAATCTCACTCCTTCAAAAACAAGAGGTCTCTTGATCTCTAATCCAAGAGTTATAAATTTAGATAATAGTTAAAAAAATATCCGAATGATATCTAGATATTCTCAAACTCAAAATACAGTTTTCTGGAAAACTACTCGATACCTGTTTTTCACAGAACCGGCCGGGATAGCTTACCCTCGTTTTCAGCCGCGTATTGTACGCCCGTTTTCTACCGCATATCAGAGTTACGCTACAGTGCCTCGCCAGATTTCTGCACGACATGATCAAGGGGATCTAGAAAGTTCGATCGCAACTCCCAGCCGGCTCCATGCTCCCATGTAATGTGTGTTAACAGAGCAAGTATGCAGGCTGCCTGCGCGCGTCGTCGGCACCCTTTCGTTCACGACTGCTCGTCGGCTCGTCGCCTGCAGGGGTGTGCTCGACGCTGTTGTAAGTCGACGGAGCCCATGGACATGCACCGCTGACCATGCATGTGGGACGGACCGATGAGCCCAAATAGATACATTACATAAACAGAAACGATAGTAAAAGAGAAGGGTATATCTCGCCATAGACAAGCAACTGAGTAGAACATATGTGATCCATATTAAAAGAGCTTGGGTAATATTGATGCATACAAACACCAACTTAGTCATTATACCTGGAATAAGACTAGATACTAGAGACTATCCTAATCTCATCCATCTTCTTCTTCATCAGCTCCTGGGGTATCGTAGTACGTGTAGTGTCCTTGATCCGTATGTGTCTGAGGGGTTTAGTGAGCGAGATAAGACAGGAGTCACAGGCGCATCACGCACCTCACTCCTAGAGGAGTTCCTATCTCGCGTGCGCATTTCTCTCTCACTTTTCCTACCGCTCACGTCCTTCTTCTAAAAGCCACTTCTTTTATTTACTACAACTTATTTTTATTTAAAAGTTATCAGCTATAGGCAATGTTAACAGGTCCTATGGCCATGTCTAATCGTAGCCATTTCTTTTGTATTCTAAACTTTGTTTTGGCCATGGCATCAGGTTTCCGATGATGAAGTGGCCTCAACCAAACCGGACGTTAATAAAGCTCGTTTTAAGTTTATGTGGTAAAAACAACGTAATCTATAAACCAATCCTAACAGAATAACAACTTAAGACTTGCCTTCCTAAAATTCGTAATAAAACACGTTTTATGAAAACTAATTCTCAATACTTGGATCAAAACAACCTAAAAGACCAATGTCGATCTCCAAATCTTCGCCGGTTATCAGATATTCCGGTGTGTACGAAGATCTATAATGACAAGATAATTTTTATGGCATAAGTTATTATTTAAGGGCATGTTTGGATAGACTAGGACTAGTTGTTAGCTGACTAGTAGTTAGCTGGCTAAAGATTAGCCTAGTCCTGTTTGGATCTAAGGACTAATAAGTAATACTATCTCAGTACAGAGTCTGTTATACCCCTATGCATGGCGGTCTGGGAGGGTTGGCATGGGTATCAGCGTCTTTTTTCCATCCTGCTGGTCCTTTAGCCCTCATTAGCTGGGTTTGGCCAACTAGTTGGCTAACAACTAGTTGGGGCTTTGGCTAAACTTTAGCCCACTCATTAGCCCTCCTGTTTGGATCCACAAGGACTAAAAATTAGCAACTAGTTGTTAGCCCATAGGATCCAAACAGATCCTAAGTAGTGCTTTCATGCTTCACCCCTTCCATAGAAGTTGCACAAATCTTGGTTATTTCATATATTATTTCAAAATTTTAAGAACTAACACGTTTCAAGGTTGAGGAAGCACAAAAGAGAAGATAATACAAGAAAAAGCAAAGAGAAAAAAAACATTAATGGAATTCACCATGAAACCGGGTGGTTACCGCCTTACCGGCTTCCCGATGGGCTCTGGGATTTGTCCCGGATTCGAGAAATGGAACCCTAGCTGCAAGGAATGTATCAAGTAGAAACCAGTTTTAAAGGGAGAGAAACAGAGAATGAGTACTGAAATTCGTGACTACTACTAAATCTATGTTCAAGACCACCATCTTTCAGGGTTTGTTTGGAACAGGAATTTTACATGGATTAGTTCGTTTTCTGTAGAAACAGGATAAAAATCCTCACGGTCCAAACAAGACCTTGAAGTTCCACCTGAATTACTCCATCATTAAATAATTGCTCTTTTATTCTTTCACCTTCAATAGTATATATGTAATCGGTATAATTTGCACCATCCAAATCTTATATAACACGAACCTGCTAATCATGTACCTTATATGGATTTTCAAAAGGTTAGTGACCTAGATGGAACTGATTCACTTATGAGCTAAGCTAACACCATTGCGAAATTGTGCGTTCAGATCTGTACCAGCGAGTACCACGAAGTTTCGCAAAAGCATAGCACTGCTTTCTTCCGAAAGGGAAAGGGAAAACGTAGGATCAATTGTTATAAGTAGATGCGACAAATCTGCTTGCAACCATGGCGTGCGCACAGAGGTCAGCAAAACCGTTTGCTTCACACCTGTACAAGCATGATCCGAAAGTTAGCTAGCTTGGAAATGCATATATCAAGTTTAGCTCACATAAATCCACAATGGTATGTGAGATCACCATTGGATTTGGATCATGGACTGGCTGCTTGCTTGCTAGTTGCTACCTTTAGCCATTATGTATTAGGAAATATTCAGTGTGCTGATGTGTGAGTATTATAGCTAAAAGTTGATGGATTGTGACAGAATGCTACTATGGATAATGCAAGACCCTTCACTCCTTCAGAATATTAAACCAGATAAACTACAGCTCAACTTTTCGAGAAGATGGGTTAATAATAGGGACATGCTATCAGGGGCGGATCCGGGAAAAAAATATCATCGGGGTCACTCTTTTAAGCATAACGGTGTTATTACTTGTTTATAAGTGTCATTTGTTATCTTCAAAGAGGATTTGATTAGCTAGAAGTCATTTGGGTCACATGACCCCAATGCTTACATGCTGAATCCGCCCTTGCATGCTATTAGTCTTCACCGTCTAACAACGAACTATCCTGTAAAAGAACAACTTATATTTACCAAGCAATCATGTAAGTTTCACTGATGCAAAATATTCGGCAACCGGAAAAAGAATATTCACTGAAATACATTTTTCTTATGTATCATTGATCTGAAGAAGAAAGCCGATAGGTATATAGGTTATATGACAAGCAGTACAGCCAGTAGTAGCATAATATATCCTAGCCATAGTTCTCTCTTTTAGCATACTTGGTTAGTAGGGCCTCTTCCAGATTTATTTCAGGTTCTTTTCTCCCCACAATGCAAAGTGCTGGCATTGTGGTTCATCTCTGCATGCGAGCACAACTTTGTCAGATTCAAACAAACAAATATTTCTTCGCGCAGGAAATGCGCCTAAGTCGGATCTCAAGGACAGATGGTCGCAAAGCAGTGTGTAAGTGTTTAGTGTTGCTTTTGGTTCTCTTAGCCCCCTTTCGTTTGATCCAAGAGTCAAGAGCTCTGCTGAACTAATGTTAATTTTGGTGCTTCTATTTGTTTACTTGTCTACTTTTCGTTTGGTGCCATTTTAGTTGCACCAAGAGTCGACAACAGGCACAGATAAAAAATTTTATGTTAGATGTTGGTCACTTGGTTGTCTATATAGTCTATATTTAAATTTGTAAAATTCGACTATGCAGCTAATCATATGATAATATATAATGTGCATCTGTATTTATAAGTGGTAAGATCACTAACAGCTAGGACATAAAAGAAAGAGCAGTTACATATTTCTATCACAAGTTTCTTTAGAATTTTGCAGTAGGTAAATCGTTCCTTTGGTGACGACTGACGACTCACGAAGCTGATACTTCCAGTCCTCCAGTCACAAAGCTAGTAGCGTCAGAAATATGCGCTTCTGTCAGACAAATAATTGAGAACAATGATCTGGGGATTTAAAGAGGTGGCACATAAAATTGGGAATAAGTATTTTTTTACTTGCTCCAGAGATAGTTCTTAAAAGACTTTTATAAGGAAAATAAAGTTCAATCGTACCGCATGTCTTATGCATCTGCCTTGACCTGCTATAATAGTTCTGACGACAGAATTTTGCTCAAAGACGTGTTCTACACATAAAGTAAATTTAATAAGAACCAAGATGCCCACAACTTTTTTCCTTGGAAAAAAAGAACTGTCCATCATGCCATGTTTTATTCTAGAACATGAAACTCTTGCATGCAGTGCCAGAAATCGTTTTAGAATTTATGAACCAAGGAAAGGACCATGACAACCCAACAGAAAAGAATACATTAAGAGAAGCTAATTTCCAGATATAAGACCACAATATAGATTACAAAATGTTTATCTTTATTGTGCCTCTGGTTTTGTTTTACCCAGGTATATACAACTATTACACAATACAATCTTTCAACACACTTCCAAAAGGCACACTGGCTCGCTTGCAGGATGATTGATTTGAGAGTTCACCGTCTATGCAGCAGTGTTCACCTAGGCGCCTAGCGCCTAATCGCTGCCTAGGCGGGCTAGGCGGCCGCCTAGGCGGGAACAATCGGCTAGGCAGGCAAGGCGCTACCCTCCCGCCTAGCGCCTAGGCGCCGCCTAGGGGATCAGTGCTACGCAGATCTCCGGGTCAGCTGATCCTTCGGCGTGCTCTCGAATATCTTGTCTGCATTGCCTACCTCAAAACCATAACGCCTGTGGTGTTCCTTGACCTTAAGAAGTTACAAAGGACAACAATTTGATTAGCATATTAGGAAGGCAGCTTGATACTGGCCAAGGAAGAGTGAAGTGTATAATAATTCTCCAGGCAATTAGAATGCATCTATCTATGACAGCCCCAAAGGTCTAAAAGAAAACAAGAACAATGGAGGGAAGTGATTATTGCTGATATTCAAGAGAGTTAATTGAAGTGGATAGCAGTTATATTGATAATCTAGTGCTTACGAAAATAGAAACAATATTTTGTACAGCAACCCTGTAAGGTTGAAGTGAAAAAAATCATGAGGGAACAGAAATATTTCAAATGCAGAATTCAGTCATTCTCATCATCTCAAGACGTTGTCAACGTTCGTGTTATGTAGGAGAAGAAAAAGGAGTAAGCAATAAATCAATACAGTCATAATAAATTTTACAAACCTCTTTATCTTGCAAATCTTTGAACTGTGGGAGTAGTAATCGTTAAGAAAATTCAATATAGGAATGGGGAATAGATTCAGTGGTTCCCTCAGCAAATGTAAATAATGCCGAATCAGCTACAGTTGAGCTTTGCTGAAGGAGACCATCAGGACTCGACCAAAAGAATGCAAATTAGTTTCTCCTCAAAACTTGGTGCAATAGTAAGAAAACATGTGTGCTTAATGCAAAAATTTTTTCAAGATATGCTACACACAGTGGATAACTCAAGAAGAATCATTTCAAGACGGAACCAAGGCCAACAGTCTATTATGATTTATGAAGAAGTGTGTACTTCCAGATGGAAACTACACTTTTTCTAACATTTCAAGTCACCAGAAACTGCAGTTAGGTGTAATGCTCCCAAACAAAATATACTTTGAATTTTTAGCACAATTAGCCGAGGTATAAAAACTGGAGGGAACTTCATCAAAAATATTATGAAGTGCACAAGACCAGGGAGCCACTAACTAATGAATACAACCTGGGTTGAAAAGCTGTCGACACAAACCTTTCAAAATCCCTCCTTCTGAATTTAACTTGAACCCATTGTCCTCCACAAATTTGTTAAACTTATTAACACTTCTGATATCTGACTCTTAAGCGATGAGTGGCAATTGTAGCATGATTTAGTGCATAGCCATTAACAAGAGTTCATGCTGTAAGGAGGAATAGATCTTGTATATTGCAATAGCCCATGGGGCATATATATAATACAAAGGACACAAGGACACAAACCTTAACATATGAAAAAAGACCTAAATACTCTTAACATCCCCCCTCAAATGCAAAGCGTATGCAATAGCATTGCATTTGGAAGGTTGACACTAAAATAGGGAAAATCAAAAATCCATGTCTTAAAGACGTCGTTGCGTGCGGCTCTTGAGAAATTGTGTCGAATCAAGCCGAAAAGGGAGATAGAAGCATAGCGGCACAGATTGAAACCCGAGATGGCGGCGGCACAATGCACAAGACACGCAACGGAGGCACGGTGCAAAAAGAAGCGCGACGGCTTTAGAAACTTGGGGCTAAAGAGATAAGAGAGGAGTTCATGTGCATATGCATGATGGATAGTTCACGGAACTTGAAGTGGTTAAAATGGGAACTTAAAGTGGTTAATGAAACCGGAATGATCGTGGTCGGATTGGTGAACCTGTTATTTGCTGTTTTGCTTTGTACTTGCTGAGTCGGTGGACTCACCCTTGCTTTGTTGTTGTTTTTAGGTGACCGTTGAGGACGACATGCACGAGCGGGAGTAGCACATGAACAATTGGCACGAACCAGCAGCACTCTTGTATCACCTTTTGTCAGTGTATTTTAGCTTTTACTAGACTAGAGTAATCGCTAAAAACACTATGATGTATCCGAACGTAGCAACATAAATAAATGTAATGTTGGCTTAAATTCTTCTAGTTGATGATGAAATGGTAAGCGTATGCAGTGGTGGTAACATTCTGGCCCAGAGGGTGGGCGGGGTGTTACAAAGATAGCCAGGAGAGAGAGAGTGGATGGAATGAGAGTGTCGGCGAAGAGAAAAGAAAAAGAAAAGAAAAGGAGAAGGAAAAAGGAAAAAAGAAGAGGAGAGAAAAAAAAAGAAAGAGAAATGAGGAGAAAAATGAAGGAAAAATGGTAGACGTGTAAATAAGATTTATCTGCGATTATAGACGACGATCATTAAATTATGATCGTTTGGGTACCGAGGCATCGGAAAAATATTCGGTAAAAGAGGTTGGTGAGGGGTTTACGCGTAGGAACACTGTCGATTGTCTATATGTATAGAATCGATGTTGTTTGCATATTTGTGTGAATTACAATATTGAATTGAGTGTTCGGGTGATGCTTCTAGTTGGAGGTTTTGGTTTGACGCTCCTCCATGCATCGTCCACATGGATAATCAGGCAAGTGCATGGTAGAATAGTGGATTGTGATGAATGCCTAGTATTTGTTTTATGCCATGATTTATGCCGTGTTATGAAATGATATCCCGGCTTATCGGTTGATGGTATTGCGATAAGTGATGCTTATGATTGAGTATCAACAGTTGAAGAATGTTGCATTTGCATTGCACTATGAATATCATGAAAGTCCTACAACGATAGGCGTCCCATGTGGTGGGAATGACAGGATCTACTTCAGTAGGCACCTCCAGGGATGGAGGTAGAGGGGCTTCACCGACGGGTTAAGCAACTCCATTATACCGGTATAAGGCGTATTATGCATTGCATTCATGGACCTACGACGGTAGGCCTCCCACGACGGTGGGGAAATCGGAACCTACTTGGTAGGCACATCCAGGGATGGAGGCAGAGGGGTTTTGATCAACGGGTGAAGCAACTCCACTATACCGGTATAAGTTGCATACAGAGCTGCATTGCATCGCATTGCATTTGCAGGAAACGAACAGGAAACAAGGGAAACCCAGAGATTTTGGGTTACAGTTCATAAATGTGATTTGATGGTTACTGTACCAACGATATAGAATTGATTTACATTTTACAGTTACGGATTGGATTTACAGTTTACAGTTACAGATGCATTACAAATGCATTTTCATAGCATTGCATTGCATGAAAGTGACAGAGAGAGTGATACAGTTTACAGTACAGAATTTATTCACAGAGTTTATTTACAGTTTACAGTTATAGAGTTGATTTACAGCTTACGGTTCATGAAATCTATTGAGTGCTAAAGTGATGTCACTGTTTTATCGTGTGCTTGCCGAGTCTTCGGACTCACCTTTGCCTTATCGTTGTTTTTTTAGGAATCTAGTGAAGACGACATGCATGGGCGAGGATAGCACAGTTGTTTCACGTGCAACAGTAATTTACATATCATCTACAGTTGACATATTTAGCATTGGATGGTCTGAGTACCTTTTTGGTAATTAGTAAATTTATACCTCTGCTGCGCTTAGTGTCAACTGTCAAGTGTACCTGCTTTTTTCGTTTGGTTAATATTTAAATAAAAGAACTGCTTCGCAAGATCAACGGTAAAAGTTGATAATATTATAAAATAGACGGTAGCGCTTTGGGCTCAGGAAGGGACTAGGGTGTTACAGAGCATGGCCCCAGGGGATCTTGCGGCGGCAAGGTTCGCGGCCATGGAGATGGGGGTGAGGAGCGGAAGCGGAGGCGGAGGCGGACGCAGTGGGGTTGAATTGTACGGCACGACAAGTATGCAA
Organism: Dendrocalamus latiflorus; assembly: GCA_017311315.1. Lineage (NCBI taxonomy): Eukaryota > Viridiplantae > Streptophyta > Magnoliopsida > Poales > Poaceae > Dendrocalamus > Dendrocalamus latiflorus. Next base: position 22,935,341 of record CM029667.1, read on the forward strand.
GCTGTGCCGTGCGGGTGTACTGAGCCGGAAGTGAAGCGAACGGCTGACGTGGGAAGGAGTTGCGGAGTTGCGAGTGGTAGTGGATTTGTCCGGGTCGAGTGGGCTCGCTCGACTTCGCCGAGGTTGCTTACGTGGATAAGATTGGGCCCATATAGTTAGCCGATTTCTTCAGGTATTGGGCCGAGCTTGGGCCTAAGTGGACGTCGACGACGTAGGCGTTTTTCTCTCTAAAAAAAATACTTGGATCAAAGCCGCGAAATGCAAGCCGCTTCCTTCCCTTGCAAGCCATGGCGGAAGTCTTCTCAAAAAAAAAAAAAAGCCATGGCGGAAGGGCCACCGACGCCCCCCGCCTCCGCCTCCGAGCCCTCGTCCTCGGCCGCCGCCCCCCGCAGGCTCCCCCTCACGCTGCTCCTCCCTCCGCCGTCCAACGGGAGGCGAGGCCTGGGCGGCGTCAACGGCCGCGCCGCCACCGCCCGCAGGGCGGCGGGGAGCGGTGAGCGAGGGAGGAAGAAGGGCAGGGTGCCGGACTCCTCGGCCGCGGCGGAAACGCGCGGGGACCGGCTCGTCGAGGCGGTGAGGGTGGTCGGGAGGGACCTGGACGCGGGGGTCACCGGCGCCGACATCCTGGAGCTGGCGATGGCCAAGGGGCCCATGTTCTCGTGGCTGACCTACTGGCCAGAGGAGGGGTATCCCAAGGAGGACCACCCCTACTGACACCCGTCTCTATTAGGTATGAGTATGGCGGATTCGTAGATGGATTCATATGCGGAGGCAGTAAATTTTAATCTGCCTTGCTAATGGACTATTTTTCCCTAATCGGTCCAGTCCCGGAAGATGATGATCCAGTGTCAGTGTGTTACTAATTATCATAGTGACTATTTTGTGCAGCTATGTGTGGTTGGAAATGTGCTCAAGCTTACTACAGCCGACTTGATTGACTTGATCTATTTCATGCAATTCAATCTTGAGTCAGTGTACGAAATGAAATGTGGTTGCGAGATGGGAAGAATTTGAGGTGCCAATATTTTCCCTTAGATTCTACACGTATTTATTCTTTACATAATTGACGTATACCAAGATTTGCCGAATTGAATCATTGTCATGCTAATTGTTTTTGGGAGCCTTCTTTTTCACTTATGGTTTATGGTTTATGCTACAGTAGCTAGTTTTATTTTTTTAAGCCGAGGTCAACAGGAAGATTGTAGTAAAAAAAGTGTAGTAAGTTCAGCTGTACCAGCCAAAATCGCATGTGACTATTTTCCTCTGCGTACTGCCTCTCGCGAATAGCCAGATTTTAAAATTTTAAGCTATAAGTCACAGCCCAAAAGAACTCATATTGACAAGGTTGAGTTAATCTTCATAGTTTAATTGATAATTGATTCACTTTTTTTCCAAAAAAAAGTACCGCCTGGTTTAAATTGTGCAGATATTACTCATTTACTCATGTTACATCCATTAGTGCAATTTAAGTGCTGCAGTTTCTTAATTGTTTATCTTGATGTTGGTTTCTGATTTGGTTAATACTGCAAATTTTACCTGTGGGTGCTGCTGTCTGATGAAATTCAGTGAGAAAGGATGAGTTACGGTATAATTCATAACTGGAATCTGTGAATTCAAATCTGTATATTATTGAAGTTATGGAAGATGTCAAAACATTATTTTTTTCAGAGCTCTCATAACTCATAAGACCAAGTACAGTCACACAACAATCATTCAGCACATTCATGTGAAGTCCCATGCTCCTTTTTGTGTACGGGCACCTATCTACGGACTACTTTTCTATATTAGACACAAACCATTTTACAAGCTTGATAAATATCTCACAAGCTCACACAATATTCTCAAGCATCACCAATCCAAATTCTTGTGCACTTAGGTTCAGGCATTCAATACGATCCATCACTTTGTTTCCAGAGAGGATGCCTGAAGACATCCATCACGAATCTGACTGGCAATGTCTGCAACAGCACCAGGACCATGTGGGAGGAAAACTGCAGAAGATTTGGATGCCGCACCAATCTCTTTCATGGTGTCAAAGTACTGAGTGAGCAGAACTAAGTCCATCACATCCTTAGCTGAAGTCCCAGGCACATTCCCAGAGAAGCCAAGCACACTGTCTCTTAGACCATCAACTATAGCCTGCCGCTGCCTTGCAATGCCAAGGCCAGAGAGATACTTAGCTTCAGCCTCGCCCTCAGCTCTCTTGATCTGAATGATCTTCTCTGCCTCTGCCTTCTCATTTGCTGCAACACGCAGTCTTGCAGCTGAACAGCATAAGAATAAGTTAGCCCTATACATCAAATTGCAGTGTTTTCCAGTGATAATGATTGATTTATTACTTCTTCTGATACCAAAGTTAGGATTATAAATGAACTATAATGACATTAAACAATTAAACATAGTATTGTTTATTAGATGGAAGATATTCTTGAGTTCATGGTAAAATTGTACCAGTCCATACTCCAAACCAAGTTTCACTCAAGTAGGCCAACACTTACCAGCATTTATTTCATTCATAGCCCTTTTAACTTTTTCATCTGGTTCTATATCAACAATGAGTGTCTGCACAATCTTATAACCATAAGCAAACATAGCCTTCTCAAGCTCCTCCTCCACAGCTTTTGCTATTTCATTCTTTTGCTCAAAAGCATCATCTAGTTCGAGTTTGGGAACACTTGCTCTAATAACTGCAAGAGTATATATCGTTATCAACAATCTCGTATAGAGGATCTTTAGCATTTACATTTCCAAATATTATTTGGATCCATGAGAATATCCAGAAGCGACTATATATTGAGAAGCTATCCTTACCATCAAAGACATAAGATTGGATTTGAGCTTTTGGGTTGCTCAGCTTATAGTATGCATCACTTGCTTTGTCTTCCATTGCTCGGTATTGAATGGATGCAACAACAGTAACAAAAACATTATCCTATAAAAGGATACATGATCCCAGCAGGAAATAGATCACAGAAATTGGTAAGGATCTCTACAATTTTTTATCATGCGTGGGGAGTCTGAATGGATACTAAGAAGTGAGATTTCAGAGTACCTTTGTCTTCGTCTCGCATCGGACATCTAGCTGCCTAAGCCTAAGTGTGAGCTGACCAGCGACACGGCTCCCAGTAATCCATGGCACACAGTGACATCCAGGATCAAGCACATCCTCAAACTTCCCAAATCTTTCCTTGATGCCTACTGTTGACTGGTTCACTTGTACACAGCACAGCAACCTGCCTATTGCTGCCACTAGTTTTCCCATTCTGATGGCTGTCTTGAAACAGTGAGGGTGTGAATCAATCTTTGACAATACTTGCTTTCGGATAGAATTTAGTGTTGCCAGTCCCTATTCTTTTCAGGCAAATTATGTGTAGTAGCATTACATTATACAAGAAGATAGTTTATATAGATATATTGAGCTATGCTAGAACCGCTACTTATGAAATATGAATATGATGATATCTGAAATTATGAAATATATACAAAGCTACAAGCTTGCATAATAGGCTGATAGATTCCGGAGTTTTTCATTGTGTGTATATTTTCATTTCTTTTGCTAAATTTGGTCCTCAACACTTGATGGCCAAACTTCGTTCAACAAAGAGCATAAACCACTTTCAGTGCCAAAACCTAACAGTCTCAACATCATAGGCCTAATTGATATTATCTCTCTTCTGAACTTTATTTATCACAGTATGATTTTGTCCTTTTATTACTTGCACCATCTGAACTCTATATGTATACTTGAAGATAAAAAACTCTTTTAATGTTTGCTTTCCAAGAAAAGGGGCAGAATTTCTTCCTAAGACAGGATTTCACTTCATCAAAACATCATAGAGAAAGTTCAAGGGAATCAGAATAGTTGACTTACGTTCGATATTCGATCGCTTCAGCAATAACCACTGCTGAAGACTCAACTCCTGAAGATGGTCCGGATGACAATAATATGGACTAATTGATTTTTATCTTGAGTTATCTAGGAGCATGGTGCTTTTATACTTGAGTTCTCGGCATTGTAAAGCAAGAAGACTTCTGTTCAGGTCAACGTCTGCATTTCTCTGTCATTCACTGGTGACTGGTCCGATCCTTTTGCCGTAACGCAGGGAGAAGTTTCTTATTAATTTCTTTTCCACAAGAAACCATCATCCAATACTACGGCTGGTTGTCAGCATCTTGGTCAAATGTTCATTTCATTATTCTTTTGAATACATTGTATTTAACATTCACTGTCACATTTTTTCACAATGTAAAATCGGTGTTTGAAGTTTCTACTTACTCATTCAAGAGTCAGCTTGAATTTACTTAGTCAAATTCAAATTTTCTTTTAAAGATTGTCACCTTAATTAGTGGTCCAACAATTAACTTTGTCCCACTCAGAAAAAAAAAAGTGTGTTTGTTTAGTATGAAAAGGCATGGAAACTTAGGCAAGGAAAAGACACGGGAACTTCTTGGAGCCGCTGGTTTTTGTCCTTCCGTATTTGCTTACTAGTTGCTTGTGAAAGGTACGGGAAACACTCTTGGTTGATACCAAAGAGATGAGATAGTTCTCGATGGAATCAACGTGAATTGTGGTTTATGTTCAGACATATCCATTTGGTTATTTAGATTCTGTTTGTCGATGGAATCAACGTGAATCGTGGTTTATGTTCAGACATATCCATTTAGTTATTTAGATCCTGTTTGTCCATACCGTTGTCCGCGTCACCGCTGCGTAGGAATTAGCTGGAACCTTAAGGCACGGAACTCTTCTGATTCTGGGACGGATAAAATTTGGTCTGAAATGAAGCAATTGTTGCCACGGATAAGGACTGACATGGCTAGGATTTATGTTGTCAAATCATTGGGCTATGATCGGAGCTGTTTGTTATACTCTCTACCGTTACAAATACATGTATTTTAGATACTGATATGATCTTTAAAACACAATTTTAATCACTAATTTATATTGTAATATATTTATAAAATCTAATAAAATTATAAAATTATAATATTATTTTTTGAGACTAATTTATGTATTAATTTAAATATGTATTTATGTCCAAAACGAGATGGACCTATAACTAGAGAAGTACTTGTTTTGCCCTTCTTTGGAATCAGCTGTTTTCGGCTGATCGATTCTCCGAAAAATATTTTAAAACCACAAACGGCTTTAAATTCTAACTTTTTTTTTAGCTTTTAGTTTATTTAAGTCAAAAGTCACTTAGAACATATCGATTTTTAATTTTAACTTTTTTATTTTTTTTTTGGCTTTTCTTTTTCTAACTTTTTTTAGCTTTTAGCTTATTAAGTCAGAAGTTACTTAGAACACATCGACTTCTAATTTTTGAAAATTTTATTTTTTGGATTTTCTTTTTTTATATATTTCTTTGCATTGTCTGTGACAATATAAAGGTTTTTAATTTTTAATTTTTTTTCTCAGAAAAAACTAACAGCCGCTACAGTATAATTTTAGCCAACAACCAAAAGCTGAAGCCTTAAGCCGCTTTAAGCGGCCCAGCAGACAACCCATCACTTTTCGAGTCGTACTAATTCTACGATCATCACTAGCAACTTCTTTCTGAGAAGAGCATACTAGTAGTGCTACGGGGCTAACAGTATGAGCGTAAGGCAATAGATTGACAAAAAGGGACACATCTACGTTCCGCACGTGTGTGCGTTCGTGATTTTCACTGCACACCCTCACTTACTATATACGACGTGATTGTTGATCTGTTTGCAAGCTCACACATACCATTTGTGGCCACACAATAATCTATTGTCTTTTTCTTATTTGTCACTTATGTCCTCATGTGCCTGGGTTTGTTACCATAAAGCAAGTTAGTGCAAATTTCGGAGCAGTATAAATCCGGTAGAAATTAATGAAAGTTCATTAGCAAAATGAAGCAAATTAGAGGTGCAAGATAGTGCAAAAATTGTAGCACAATTCTGACAAAAGATCAGTGAAAATTCATTTGCAATTTGGTGCAAATTTGGAGCAAGTTAGTGTAGATTTCAGAGCAATACAAACCTCACAGAAAATCAACAAAATTTTATATATGGACAAATCATACAAATTTAAGAGCAATATTACAGTAAATTCGAGAGCAAACCAGTGCAGACTTAAGGGTAAAGTATTGAAAATTCAAAAGCACATCAGTATAAATGTTGGAGAAATAGGTACAAATTTGAGAGCAAAGTAGGGGTAAATTCGATTGCAAATCAATCCAAAATTTAAGAGCAAGCCTTTCCCCTACCGCCTTGATGCCCCCGACCAAGCCCGAGGGTGTGGCAACGCCGCCGGCCGCCACGCGCCATCGCAGCCTTGGATAAGCACGGTGTCGAACCGCCTCCAAGCTGCTATTTAAGCGGCCAAGCCCTTCTAGCCGAAGCCATCAACCCCCACAACCCGCCCAACGCCCCAAAGCCTCCCCCATTCATCTCCATTGTCGGTAATTTCAAAATCCCCAAAGCTTGAACCCTAGCTCAATGTCGGTCACCTGCCCCGTAACTTTCCAATTCACTTCGTCTACAGCTTCTCCATAACCCTAGAAGCATCCCCCAACCGCCGCCTTAGCTTCCCGGCCACCCTTCTTCCCCGGCGCCGATAGCCCCCAACTGCCGAAACCACGCCACCGTGGCCAGCATGATTCCGACTTCCTTAGCCCAAACCACCACCTCCACTAACCTCCCCTACTCCCACTGATGCTCTAGCACTAGCCATTCGTTCGATTAAGCCCCTATTCACCCTACAACGCCCATACTAGTCGCCGGCAAGAGAGGCTCGCCGCCGGTGAATGCCGCCTCCGTCGGCCCTCCAACCGTCAAAAATGGAAACCCCATGCTCCACCGAACCCGCTCATGCCCTCAAACCGCGTCGCAAAATACCCTAGCCTCACCGCCAGTCGTCATCTATCTCCTCCGTTCGCTGCGTGCGTGCGGGTGAAACGGAGAAGAAGAACAGTGCGCATGCACTGTTCCCCCGATCGCACGCTTGACTCGGCTGAGCCAAGCCACTTCGCCCGAGCCCAACACACCCGTTCCAACCGCCCGAGCCACCTCCACTCGGTTGAACCGAGTCCGTCCACCCGAGCCAGCCGCACCCGTTCCGGCCGACCGAGCCAGGCCAACGCGGTCGCGCCGAGCCGCCTAGCCGCGTCGGGTTCGAGCCCGATGAATAGTGCCGACCGAGCCCATGAACAGTAACCGACCCAAGGCCCAAAATACATGTTGGTACTCCCTAAATCCGTTTCGAGCCCGTCAACCCAAATCTCAGGCCCATTTCCCCATATGACCCTCCTATAAGCCCAAATCCCAATTTATTTGAATTTTATCGGATTTTCTTTCTTTATTTTATTTCTTTATTCCTAGCTCAACCCTTCGGGCATGGAATTGATTTATTTTAATTTGCTTTTGTGTTAGCCTCCGACGTCGAAGTTCCTCAGGAGCCGGAAGGAGAAGCCCAGATTCAGGCCCAGCCCACCAAGGAGTTTGAACTAGTTGAAATCATAGACTCGCAAGGTAAGTCGCGCATACTTTGATCATATTGAGCCTACCTTGTCTTTATTTATTTATTTAGCAGTATTTTCATTATGATATTTTTAAGTCATTATTTTGTATGTAATTACTGTTTAGAATGACATGACTCATTAGTTATGACCTACCACCCGAAAAAGCCCCGTTTAACTTGATGACCATATTCATGTTGACAAAACATAGTAGTATTAAATAAGATAATGATATAAACATGATAGCTTAGGAATCCATTAAATTCTTTTCACTATTAAGAATTTTTAGTGTTTGTTTAGAGTTTTGAAAATATTGATCTAGGGTAAGCGAGGATCACAGAGGTGGATCTGAAGACCTTATCCTAGGATGAAGGCTTGGTTGAGGATTGGTGGCAGTACAGGGTGTACTGAATATGGGTTTGTGTATAGACGATGCCTCAGAGAAAAATATAAGGACTAGACCCTTATGCTGAGTAAAGAACATAGTATCCGCCCAACCACAAGCGTTGATTTTGTCAAACCTGGTTTAATAACTGCTCAAGTTCAATTGAACCTCTGCAACTGGCGGGGGGAGTCCGAGGGTGAGTTCGTATGGGAGGTGGTTAACCATACAACAGTAGGACTGCTATGAGTCGGATGAGATCCGTGGGGTCATCCGAGCTTATGGAGATCTAGGACCTACTGGGTAGAGGCTATATAAATAATTGAGCAGTGAACAAACTTGTTTTCTTAACTCTGTCGTGGGAGTTGAGAGATTTTGTGGGTAAAGCAGGGCAACTATGCAGAGTCATGAAATAATTGTATTCGAATACGCCGTGCTTCCGGTGAATGAAGCTATGTTTAATGGGTGAATCCAACAGCAAAGCATAAGTAGAGTTGAGAATGGTTTGGTAATGATGAATATTGATAATCACGCTTGAAACCCCCTTTACCTTAATGAAGTTACTTTTCAAGTTTTTATTTGATTATCAACTAAAACTGCATCTACATAGATATAATTAACATGTTTTCCCTTCACTTGTTATACCATGCATATAGTTAATGTTAAGCTCCGTGTGACTTGCTGAGTACGGTAGTTGTACTCATACTTGCTAAAAAAATAAACAGAAATTGCCGATTTTGAGGAAACAGGCGAAGACGAAGAGGTGGTATACTATGAAATGGAAGAAGCTTGGGATTAGGGTCGTTCTCCGCTCAAGTATGCATGTGGTGTCTTTTTGCTGTAATATATCTAAAGGCCGTTGGCCCTACTGTGAGACTTGGTTTTTAAGCCCTTTTATTGTAATAAAGTCGACTTTTGTAATAGAGCTTGCGTCGACAATGTTATACACTCGAATAATGTAACTCGCAACTGAACAATCCTGGGCAGTTGCAAGGAATTCATAACGCTGCCAAAAATAGAGGTGTTACAACGTCCTTCGTCTGATCTTGGTCATCGTACACTGATCGAGAAGTTCAATTCATCAGGCCGTGTCTTTGCCAGTCTCGTTTGTTCCGAGCTGTTGAGCATAATGGGTACTTGTCATGTTGTGTTTCCTCACGTGTTTTGGTGTAGCTTTGGACATGAGTCATGACAAGCTTGCATTGCCAGTTGCCAAGATTCTTTTCCTGGTATACTCTTATCCATTTCGTGGAGGAAGCAAGCACCAAGCTTTTACCTCTTTCTATGCGCAGAGGAAGCATCCCGTAAAAGATTGGCTCGTCCACAGTATTGCGGTTAAGGATGTTTTCTCTCCCTTTTTTTTGTGTGTGGAAACGGAATAATGCGGTATGGTTTGGCCGGTCATTTTCATGCACAATGGATTAGTTACACAGGATAAAACATTGACTCGTTAGCAATTATTGCTCAAGTGGAATCCATACGGCGCAAGGAACGGACACTTGGGTTGCTGCAACCCGAGAAATTTCGATATTTGACACTGAATACGTGCGCCTCTCAACTTTTAACCCTCAATTCGCACGTCTTTAGAAATTTAACCCTGTCACTGCGAATTCTTTTGATTCAACCAGTGACAGGGTTAAATTTTCAAAGGCATGCGAATTGGGGGTTAAAAGTTAAGAGGCACACGTATTCAATGTCAAATATCGAAATTTCTCGCTGCAACCCAAAGAAAAAGAAGTACAAATCAATTACCACGACAGCCCCTATTTCATCCTATCTCAACTGATTTCAAGAAATAACCAAAATACATTTATCAGTACAGAGCAGCTCAGCTCGGTGTAAACCTCGGGCGTAGGTGTAGGGGGCTCGGACGGGCAGCAGCCTCATCTACGTGCAGGGATGGCCGCAAATGCAAGGGCGACGACGCACAGGGATGAAGGCGGATGCAGGGGCGGTGCCGCGCAGAAACAAAGTGGATGTGGGGGCGGTGACATGCAGGGATGACTGCGGATGCAGGGGTGGCGGCATGCACAAACAAGGCGCGGAACCCTAGCTCGTGGGGAATAGACCTCCTGGCTCCTGCGAATGGGGTTGGAGCTGGTGCGGGGGGGAGACGAACGAAGGAGGGAGCCGAATTCGCGCAGGGGGTTTTCGCAAAGTAGCTGAAAGTGTGAGCTAGGGTAATCGCTGCCATGGATTACGAAATGGATGTGCAGAATCTCCTACGTTCATATATGCACACTTGTACGTGCACAGGATATGTCGCCGTTAAAGGGATAGGTAACAACATCTGAGATGGTGCAATTGTATGCCTCCGTGAGGGTACCACCTTAACAATCCTCATTTTATTGAGTGATAGGTAAGTTCTAGGTAACAACCTGAGAGGGTACATTTGTAACCCTCCTTGTTGATATCATCTTTACAATTCTAGTTCTAGTTGTACAAAAGTAAGCTCCAAGCCTTCATACGGTATAATACTATTACTGCAGGGCAGTAATTAACACGAGTGCAGATAAGTTCTAAACAATCAACATTCCTGTTTGAGCAGCAGCCAAGCAGTGGAACCACTGCCGCTTCCAAAATAGTGGGAAGACCGGAAGAACGAGCGACAACAATGTATTTTTCTCTGGTACAGAGAACGTGTGACAATCTCTTCTGGCCCTTCACAGCGTTGGGTCACTTGGAATCAAGCTCTGACTCGTTTCCATTAGCAGAATTGCCCTGTGGTAAGGGGTTTCTCAAATATGGCGATTCTTTGTACCTCGCATATACCAGTAAATCTAGGGCCTTCTCTGCTATTCTTCCATCCTCGTGAATCCTCTCTATCAAGCTCTCAAGTGAAGGAAAGTTGGCCTAAGCATTTGAAAGTGATGTCACGAGCCAGGAACATGCATCGCAAAAAATGTTTCGTCTTTTGCCAGTATAAATTGTTGTTTGGACCTCAATTACCTCAGGTCGTATGTAGCCAACAATAACAAGGCGCAGCTCCTCTCCATAAAAGTCATCACCAAAATCATGAAGTAACCATGGTTCCTGAAATCAATGCCTTTTACAACAAAGTAATACAACTAAACATGGAAGGCGTTGTGTAAAGAACACTCACAATAGTCTTCTCTGTGTCATCAAAATAAGGGTTCCAGCCAATGCTCATGACCATCTTATATATACCTCGTGTCGAAAGTCCAGCCCAACCAAAGTAAACCCCTGATGTATGCTCTGACAGTACGTCAGAAAAGTTTTCCGCAGGTAAGTTGGCTACAAGACAAATATAAGACCATCAGTGATCAAGAAAAAATGAGTGTACTAGCATCGGAAACCAAAAATGAACTGGTATAATTCAACACGATGCACTAAAAAATACTAAACCTGCTAAACGAATACGAGTAATATTATTGAAGCAAGAAACTACAAAGTAAACATATTGTAAAACTCAATAGTAAAACAGAATAATGGTGTATTCGCGAATGGCAACCTTGAACCTAGCACATTAGAGATATAAATATCTCTCCTCTTCGGGAACAAGTACAATGATCTTGGGCCAACTAACCAACAGCAGGGGGGGAGGGGGGGGGGCAGCACAAAATGGAGGAGAGAGCAATGCAATTCTTAATAGAACTGAAGAAAGGAGACACCAATTTTATCCGAGATGTGATGGACTACAGTGTTTCAGTAATCTCTTTTTTACTATGCGACTCTACAACATTTTTGTAAAGCTTGCCTACTAATTAGGTGGATGTATGCATATATAACATTGAGTCTTTAAGTAGACCTAAGAAAGATGCATTATCGTGAACATAAAGGGACAAGTCTGAATACAATCCAGAAACTCAGCATGACTAACATCCATTTCAGGTCGGTGCTTGCAAACCAGCATGAATCATTCATGTATCTTATGACGTCACCTAGAATTTTAGGGGCATTTGTTTGTATAGCAACTTTCCTAGTGAGGCAAAATGCAGAACTAATATTTGAAAGTAGGCCAGCTAGCTAGGGTACCATCTGAAATGGTCCGTCCAATGAAAAAAATGAACCATTTTTATCATGAGAAAACCATTCATATAAGTGATAACATGTGAAGTCAACGGATTATTGTTTACTTTCTGGAGGCTTTAAAACGGGCTCATAAAATTTATCTTTACTTATATGTGCCACCATACCGGTTGGTATTCCTAGAACTTTAGATCCACGGCCAAATCCTTTGATCACAGGTCCACCGATAAACCATGGTTCTATTGGTAACGTACCTTCAATCCCTGCACAGAAAATTTATCAACATATAAGTTGAAGATGTCCATGATGTTCTGAAAGAATATAGACAGATAGTTCCAAGAGTTAGAGCATACAATCATTAAATGGTGGCAAACCCCACTTTTCAGGCCTTATGTCAAGGAGGGAATTGATCACCTCATCAGCAAAACTGAATTCAGCAGTTCTTTTGGGTACTGAAGGTACAGCTATGACATGCATTCCTGCAGCTTTTCCAGCCGTAACACCTGGCCTAGCACAACCATTAATTTACAATGTTAAACGGAACGTAGTGGCTACAATAATGCATGCTAAACTATAAATTTTGGAGCCAGAAAAAGGAGTACTGATCCGAAAAAAATACTAGTAGTGTACAAATGTACATGATGTAAGTCCAATATATCTATAAAAGTATAAGGAACAAAAAAACTGCATAAGTAGAAATTCTGTGTTGTGCACGATTCCATAGCTTTCTACATTATTATTAAGCGGAGTCATCAGGTTGTACCACTGTAAGCTGTCATGATGTGGAAGACCATTCATATCTGAAATCATATCTGTCAATTATAGAGGATATTTTTTTAAAAAAAATATTGTTCTTTAGAATTACTATTCTGCACGCAGGTGTAAAATATGCACCGCAAAGTTACTGTCGTGCGTGAGTGAAGTTACTGTCAAATACATAATTACATATAGAGTTACTGCTAGTTGTGTACTGTTACAACTGATAGTAACTCTACATGTGTTTGGTGGTAACTTCACTCACACATTGCAGTAACTTTCTGGCGTGCACAGTACGCGCAAGCGCAAAATAGCGCAGCCGTATTGTTCTCTTTATGCGCAAAATAGCGCAGCCGTATTGTTCTTTTCTTAAAATAAAGAGATCTCTAAAATAAAGCAAGAAGCTCATTTCTTCAAATTCACAATAGCTATCAGGTGGTGATTGGAACTATGTTTTCATTACACACATGTAGCTTTGAGAACTGAACTTCCATGCAAATTCAGGCATAACAAAACATGAAATTCTGTTCTGCTGGAGATATGTCTACCGTATAGATGACAATATGCTGTAAACAGATAACAATGCCATGCACACAAGAGAACCACACATAACAGAAAGTTATTGAAGATAAAACTTACAAGGAATCCTCAATTACTAGGCAATTTGAAGGATCAGTGTTCATTCTTTTTGCAGCTTCCAAAAATCTTGAATATCAGCCCACCAACAGATCAGAAGTAACAAAACATGATGAGTTCAACAAATCTATAGGGTATCAGTAATGAACATATTATATAGCACATTGTCTTACATATCTGGGGATGGCTTCGCCTTCTCTACTTCATCACCACCAACAATTACAGAGAAAGACCCTTTCCATCCTATACATCGCAAGAATAAATTAATTAACATGTCATTCCACCAAATACAAACAAAATAACATGCAAATTCAGGTTTTTTCCTTCAGTAGGAAAAAGGATACCATGGTGGCAGGAAATTTTGGCCTCAATGTTTGATCTTGGCGAGTTGGAACCCAAAGCGGTTGGCACCCCATTACTCCTTAAATGTTTTACTAACCGATTAGCTCCTGGAAGAGCTTTTATGTTGCACCATCTGCAATATGAAATTTAGTAAGTTATTCACAGATTGGAAGGAATACAATTGCGAGTGAAAAATACATGGCAAGTTTTTTTTTCAGCACAATATTTGCACATCACAGAATGACAAAATTACAATAGTTCTTTCATGCCTACCAATCACAACCTATCCACAACTAAGTGTTAAAAAAACTCCTCATGCTTTCATTAGACACTGCCACACCGGACATTTCCTCTCTGCTTTTATTAAAGTACTTTCTGAACTATACCAAGAGTTCATCATGCTGATTAAGGGCCAGTTCATATTGGCTTCTTCTTCTGGAAGCATAAGCCAATACAAACGCCCCAATTTCTATAAACTGCTTCTATCAACCACTACTTTTCGCTTTCACACATTGCAACATACTTTTTATTTTATTATATCACAATTCTGTAAGTCATATGGCGATTCAAATGTTGTAGTATCTTTTGTTGCACTGTCTTTCTTACATAATACACTACTATTCATCAGCCATTACTATTCATCAGCCGTTCTATTAGCCACTTTTATTCATCAGCTGCAGCTAAAAACCATTAGCAAAAGTTAATATGAATAGGCCCTAAATTGCATCAAATGAGCTTGATGAACAAACTACTAAATGTAATTCTGATACTTATTTAAAGCATATACTTCCAAAGTGACTTGGCAAGTGCAATTTGCAATTCAAAAGCATACTAGACACAAACAGCAATATAGTTCCCATTTGACTTTGAAATGGTTTCATGATATACCGGATGCTTGCTTGAAAAGGAGCATACAGTAGCACAAGTTAAGTATGTATAACTAAAATATGGAGAGAAAGCTGTAAGCCAACCTACAGATGAAATTGAATTATTGTTATTCCCATGAAATATTCAGCACCAGTCTAGCCAAGCATGGGCATGTTGATGCATAACATGTGCATATGCAGATGCAAACACAAGAACATAGGCACACCTCAGGAAGGCATGATTTAAGATTTCTTGTGACAACATTTGGGAGAAATTATTAAAAAGTAGTTTACCAAGGACATTCAGTACTGGCAAGAAAACATATGCATGTATATAGAAATACTGAAATAATCGATAGGCCTTATCATGCGAATGCAGCCTTAAAAGAGAAACATATATAAATTCCCGACTATGTATTTTGCAAAATATAGATAAGTATAAAGAAGTTCCAGTGACATTACTGCTCACTGAACATTGGAGTAATCATTGACAGGAACTCCTCTGTAGAGTAAGGGAGTCCGTAATCTTCTAAAACAACTGCTGCAGCTTCATAAGGTGTCTTTCCAACTAATTTGTGAGCTTTCTTGCCATCCCACTTTTTCCCATTTTTGACAAGAAATGGTTTCAGCACTTGACTTACGATGCAATCTGCCAAATGGTATAACCAAGATAAGCAAAGAAGAGAATTCAGAGAATTGAACCTGGCAAGATCGACAACAAATGCTGGAAAATGTTGCAACTTTTCAGTCACCTGTATTTAAGAGGGTACCATCCAAATCGAGAATGACATGGGAAATAAGCCGAGTAATGGGCTTGGGTGCTGCCATTTCCAAGAACTGAAGAGCTTAATGTGACAAGAAACAAGTTATTTGGACCCAACCTGACAAATAGCCAAACTATTCAGGCATACAGCACATTGATGATGAGACGCACCCACAGAAGAAACATGAGCTTAATAGCTCGCATAATAGTTTATATATGTAGTAATGCTACTTTAAATTAAAAAGCAAATACAGTATTGTGTTTAAAAATGGATTAGATCCCATCCTTTGTTCCTATACCTAAACTAGCAACGGCCACTATTTGCAAGCAAAGCATACACATAAAATTGGTTCCATACATGTGGCCTAGCTATTTTATTGCAAAACTGGATCTTGTTTCAAACTGACATCGTTCTCAAATTGCCCTTCTTCCTGCCTTTGTGCATGAACACCATCACCTCAGTCAGAAAGCTTCTCAAATGATCGCATAGTTAATTTCAATTTACCTATCCTGTTTATGAACTAAATAATGGCGTGACCGCTAGATTGAACTCTATACGGTGGCGTGACAACAATTCAATCCGTGCCATCAGGGAGCTCAGGTGAGCTCAAGCCAGGAACGGTTAGCGCCAAGCAGCAACAGATGCCGCAAGACAGCTCGATTTGGGACAGGAACAGATTCTGTAGGTTTTTACGCAACCCTCCCAGAACAAGACAATGAAACAGGGTAATAGCAGCCGAAAACTCTGCCAATTCGGCTGTTTGCCGGAAACCCTGCTCTTGGGCATTCCAACGAACAGCTGCTGTGCGAAGGTGATTCGTTTCAGGCCACAAGGCAAAACCGCCATCAAGTCCCACAGCGATAGACTCACGCTCTTGTTGCGTGCTCAGCTCGACGACACGAGTATACAATTTGCACCCATCCACCTTCCCTTCTTTCCCCCCAATTATCGAGCATCGACCGCAACGATCGAAACACGAAACAAACCTTTCTTTGAAAAGAAACCACGGTATCTTGCCAGATGTTTGGGGGGAGAAAGACAAGGAACCGAATCGATCCGAGACTTGCGAGGCGCGCGGAGAAACGGGGCGATGCGGCCACAGGGATGCTGGGAAGCTGACCTGCACGTAGCGGGCCGCGCGGCGGCGGCGGCCGAGCTCTTCCTCCGGTGCGTTGGGAAATCGAGTGGGGTGGAGGCGGAGCGGGGGGGATAAGCCGAGCGGCGGCGGCGGCCTGGGACGAGCGTCGGATGCGAATCCTCCGCCTTCAACGAGCCAAGGCGAAGTTTGCCATTCCCCCTAACATCCGCCGTCCATCAAAATCCAATGCCTCAAATTTGTTTGGTCCCACCGACCGAATACATGACGGGTTTTTCTTTTCCCTCCCATCGAATCATCCAATGCCTATTACGTGGCGGATGTCTTCTCCGGATAGGATTTGTTTGGATTCATTATTTGTCTTTCTACAGAAATAAGTTTTTAAACAGTATATTTTTTTAACACATGGTCTATAAATTAATTATAATAGATATTATTTCGACTTTATCTATATTGGTTAAAATCGCACGCGAGTATCTTTCCGTACTCTCTCGCACGAACAACCATAATTCAAAATTTTAAGATAAAATAATAAACCACAACTCAAAAGAATCTATCCTTCATGGATGGGGGCTCAAGGTCTTGTAATTTTGGGCATGTTTGGTTTTTAGGAGGTGTTTCTATACTTTTCTCAATATAATTTGTATACTTTTTAAAGTATGATGAATGGTTAATAAATATTACTTACTCTTTGTTTGTTTTAAAATTAGTATTATTTTTATGAGAGAAAAACACTGCTCTCGGTTTTTTTTTTGGCTAGCTTTGCCCTTCGCTAGTCGGTCAGGAAATCCTTAGCAGGAGAGCGCCAAATTCGCAACCTCAAAAGAAACTGGCTTCTTCACCTTACCGAAAAGCAAGGCAAAGAAAAAGAACCAAACATACTTTTTGTGCACTTGCAAAGAAACCAAACATATCCTTCATCTAGCCCTAATGCTATACTTTCTGTGCACTCGCAAAGAAACCAAACATACCCTTCATCGAGCCCCGCCCTACCGGCCGTTACCTTCGTCTTTCTCTTCCACATTTCATTGTGATTTTTCTTCTGCTTAAGTCAGCTTGTACGTAGGCACTGCAAGTGATTCAAGAGGATCTCGAATTTCCATCAGATACCAACAAATCTCTCGCTGGCTCACTGCTACTTAGATTCTGTCCAAAATGGGTTGATTTATGGCCTTCAGCGATAACTCAAAAATGCAAAGCACAAACCCTAAGAAAAAAACTCACTCAAGAAGCTCCATCACCAATTCACCAAGCTTACGCGGTTACATTACACCATGTCTGCTGAGAGAGAAGGAACTCATGTGCAACACAAAAACGAAACAATTGGGTAAAAAAAAGTTTTTTGCAGGCGGTGGGGGTGAATTTATGGCCATTGGATCTCTAATCCAATGGTTATAAATCTGTATAATAGTTAAGGAGAAAATATCCGGATGATGTTTATCAATACTAAAAAAACGATGAACGAACAAACGCCTAGCTACTTAAGCATGCATGACTGCCAGGATCCCTGGTCCAACAACCGGTATACTGAAGCTACCTCAGCTCCTTGCAACAAGAGAAATGTGCGAAACGAACGAAACAACGGCGATAATTTTTCTTCCACCTAGCTACTTGACAAGGTATTTGCTGCCGCGAGCGGCAATGCCATGGAGCAGCATCACGACGGACGCCCCGGGAAGGACTTGGTCGGCCTGACGGACCGGACCGGCCTGCGCGACGGCGCGACCGTCGGCGAGCGGTTCAGCGCCTCGACGACCTCGGGCAGGAGCGTCTGCGACCGGTGCAGCATGTCCACCATGAAGGGCGTCTGGTAGGTGTTGATGAGGCTGGTGAGCTCCGTCGAGTCGCCGCGCGCCGTGGCGCGCTGCCACGAGTGGGAGCTCAGCCCGGCGAGCATGTACGCCCGGCCGGACTCGTCGTACCGCTGACGGGTCTCCACCCTGTCCTGCATCTCCCTCAGCTCGGCGACCAGCGCCAGGGACTGCGCGTCCGCGGACAGCGCCGGCCGCGACTCGAGCACCCGCCGGCTCTCCTCGAGGATCGAGGCGGCCCGCGCGAAGTTGCCCTGCTCGGCGGCGGCCCGCGCTGCCGCCATGTCCTCCATGGCGTGGACGCGGTGCCACTCGCGCTCGACCTTCGGAGACATTGCGGAGCTCACGGGATGCGCTGGGCGAGGAACGATCACAGCGTCACCTTCTATCCGGACAGTCCCCATGGTGACCGCGGCTCGGTAGGTGCATCTCGGCACGATCAGGGTGGAGTCCCCGGGCGCGACCGGGACGTGCACGGTGACCAGAAAGTCCCTCTCCTCGTCGGCGTAAAGGTCGCCGACGTCGACGAACCCGCCCCGCCTATCGCCGTCCACTCGGTTCGCGTAGCCGCCTGACTTGATGGAGGTGAGCAGCACGCCTTGGTCTGCGCACTCGATGCTCAGCCGCATCTCCTGCGCCACCACGCTGAGGAGCCCACCGATGCACTGGGCAAACGAGTCTTGGATCGAGCCAAACGCATCGATGAAGGAGAACGTGCCACTCGACATCTCGGCAATGGAGTGCATCGCCTCAGAGTCATGATCTGCGCCGAAGCCGAAGGTGTGAATCTGCACATGATGGCGTGAGCCAGGAAGGATGGAACGCGGAACAAGCGTGCCGTAGTCAGGCTGGGCGCCATGCGGCGGCACGACGGTGTAGGTATCTTGACCGTCGGAAAGAAGGATGATGCTGCACACAGGGTTCCTCGCCTGCCGATCCTCCATTACTCTGGCAGCTTTCCTCAGCCCATCCGCGATGTTCGTTCCGCCATCGGCGACGAGGGAATTGACGCCTTGCAGCGACTGCCGCCGCCCAAATTCGGTCATCTTCCGAAGGGGAAAGAGCCTCCAAGCTGACGATGAGAAGGCAATGACAGAGAGCCGGTCGTTGGGGCCAAGGGTGTGGATCACGAAGCCCATGGCACGCTTCAGGAGTGCAAGCTTGGTCCCCTTCATGCTTCCGCTCACATCGAGCACGGTCACGAGGTCGAGAGGCGCGCGCGAGCTCACCGATGCCGGGGAATGTGGAGCCTTCAGATGGATCAAGATGGCAAACGTCTCCCGGCTCACAGACTGTTGAATGGCGGGGGATCCAGCGTATGCCGTGATTTCAACAGAAGCGGCCATTGCATCCTCATCTCGATTTCCATCCACAGTTTCAGACTGAATATTTATCTGTTCATCGTCGTTGAAAATGCCTGACTCTGGAGCACGGAAGACGGGGAGCTGTCCCTGCCGGTTCAAGCTATCTGCACGAGGCAACCTGCGGATCACAGCCATGTGTTGCTGTCCATCATCCTGGGGCCAATCCAATGGGTTTATTCTAGCTGTTCCATAGGTAGCATCTGAAGGCAGAAAGCCCTGGAAGGGTAGTTCTTTCCAGGCAGCACGGCATATTGGGCAGACATGATTGCCATGCTCTACGTTTGAAGAGATGCAGTGGAAATGGAATTTGTGGGAGCATTCAGCAGTGAACAGGGCCTGGCCGTCCCCTGACCTCATGCCACCAAGGCAGATGCCGCATATCTTCTGAAACCAAGAAAATCAACAGAGCAAAGTTAGTGATGCCTGCTGCCGGCACCAATGTGATTTTGAGAGTTCACAGTGCTGTTCCCGGCCTTGTACAAAGTAGACTACCGGAATCGGATTGAATGATCAACAACATTTGAACACTTGAAATATATTTCAGGAAGCTCACGACGAGAAGAAAGCACAACAGGTTGAGAGAACAGCGATCACAATAGTAATTTAAACAAGATACACAGAAAGTCAAATTATCTTTCCAATAAAGAAGGGTCAAATTATCTGCACTGCCTGGTGACAGTGATAAGCAGAAGATGGTGAAAAATGAAACTATGGATGAGGAAAAAAAAGCATTGATTCGTACTAACATGTAAAGCCTGTCCCCTAGAATGACTTATTTTCGAGATTGCATAGCACGCTTGATGCATGCAACAACATGACGACAGCAGATAAGAACCCACTATATATTAGCAATGCCTGAAATACTAGTAATAACAGTGTCAAAGGCTATTTCTCTATACGAACTACATCAGCACCAGCATAAGAGGGGAATACCCTGTGAAAATCATGCAATCCATCAACTCAACTTGTAAAACTAATACTAAGCATCGAGCAAACAGTCAAACTCATGATATTATCCAATTGCTGACACGAATTCGAATTGGATGCAGCCATCGGCAAATAAAACAGATGGAAAAGTGCAACACATCAGCGACAGCTATCTATGTGCCTATCCATTCATTATTCAGCTCACCCCTTTTTGGAAAAGTATGCAGCACATGCGAAAAAGTCGCAGGGCATCATATACTCTGAAATCTGATTGTACCTCCAAGGGCCAAGCTTGCAAGTTGCAACCATGCTATGTTTGAGACGTTCTTCACTGCTCTTATAGGCTTTCAAGAAGCATCTCTGCTGTTAAATACATACAATCTACAGCAGCGAGGTCCTGGCCAATTATTGAAAACTGAAAAGGATTGTTGGGTTTCATAGTGATCCGAAAGAGAAGCTTAGCAAAGGTCTCTCCGTCTAACAAATCAAAGGGATTGGCGAATACAGGTTAACTAGGGTAAGGTAAGACAGATGTGACAAATGTCAAATCATGAAGTGGATTGATGTAATTGCCAAGTTGGCTGCTAAGGTAAATCTTACGTAATAACTTCTGTCAATAAAATATCATTTCATTCCAATTCTACTAACAAAACATTGGAGAATAGTACCTCATAACATACTAGTTGGGAATATTTTTGTTATACGGTTTGAGAGGTTTGCTCAGCAGAATGATGTCAGTAGCAAATTTTCCTAAGGAAGTTAATGTAATCCTTATCTCCTACTTGGCACCACCTGACTGGTCAAAGAAACTTGGGCTGGAAAGGGAAAGAAAACAGTAGGCTTCATAAGATAAGGAAAAGGTTGGTGAGCAAGAAAGGTCATGCCTTTTCTGGGAATTGCACACATAAGAATGCAAGAGAACAAGCAATCAAATTTCCTTCTTTCTCTTATCACCGGCTGGCTCCGTGAATAACAAGGAAAATAAGAAATTATTGCTTAAATGGTTGGTTGTTGACTCGCTTTTGCTTACTAATCCACAACACGTTACATGCATGGTACATGCCAATGAAAAAATGAAAACGAAAAATAAACCCAACCATATACAGGAAATACAAATGCAAGAATCAACTCAAGGACCCAAAAACAGAGAAAAAGTCCATGCTGTGAATTCGATCATTGAGGAAGCGTACAAGGGAAGATATTGTGATGCAAGCATGCATATCAACTCAGAACTGTATTGTGTGATCTTTAGTATAAATAACGTTTATTTATACTAAAGATCACACAATACAGTTCGCAACACTAACATGATATGGTTTTGACCTACAAGATGATTAATAAAGCAAATACTGTGACAGAAATCCTAATTCTGAATTCTGACTAAGCTGAACATAGGTATTAGAGCAAAAGAAAGAACGAGCATGCGTCACAATAAAAAAACTATCGATTTCTATGAAAGGCGGCAACATGAGCAAATCTAAATAAGAATGCAGAACTACAATTTTTGCCACTAAAGGTGTATCAGCATAAAAATTACTTTACATGATGAAAACTAATGGAATTACAAATTTGTGTGGGATAAAAAAATTGTAGATGGGCCTAAAAAAAATCCCTTTTTGTGTGGGATAAAAAAGATGACTCAACAATGATAAACCTGATGTTTACATTGTCTAAATCCTACAAAATGATACGGCTGAGTTCTCTAAATGGATGCAACCTTGATCAAGGATCACTCGACAAAAAGATCAACCTTCAGAGGTACATGCTGAGATTTCTCACATTTCAACACAACTCTTCACAATAAAACAAAAAGTAGATTTCTTTCGCGTTAGCTTGCAAAAATAATCCGTTGTTTCAGAGAATTTCTCTCAACCACCTACACAACTCTGATCCCCCGCGCAACGTAACCCATATCCACAACAAGAACAAGGAAATCCTATCAAAATCGTCGGGGGAAAAAATGATGCGTTTGATACAACAACGACACCTGGTGGAAACGGAACATGAAAAGGAAAAACGATCTCACCGTGGAACTCCGGCTACCGGACCTCGACAGCCGCCGCGAGGACACCGGCGCGGGGGACAGAGCGGCCGGCGACTTCTCCCTCTCCTCGTCGGCCGCCGCGGCCACCGCCACCGGAGCCTCCGTCTGCGGCGCGCGCAGAGCATCCTCTATGGCCACGTGCCGCGCCGGCACGCGGATGCAGAGCCTGGTGGCCAGCGCGCGCTTGGCGCGCTCCCACGCCGCCGTCATTCTCCAAGATCAGGTCACCGCCTTCACAAACAATCTCAAAGGCGCCTCCTTTTCTGCGAATTCTCGGTGCTACTCGACGGCGGGACGGATCGCAGGTGTAGGGTTTGGGTTTGAATCGGTCTGGTCGTCACCGGGCGAAATCCTCGGCTTGGGTTTGGGTTTTGCGGCGAGGTGGTGTGAGGAGAGCGAAAGCAGGGGAGAATACAAGGGAGGGAAACGAGGGGAGGAGGAATATGTGGGCGTTTTGATTTGTTCCCAATTTGCCCCTCTGAAAAGTAGGGATGTTTTTGGTGTTGAATCCTTTATCTTCGATTTTGGGCCCTTTTTGGGCCTTTTAGGAGTTGACATCGGTTGTCTTTTTCAGAGCTGTAAAAAAAGGTGGAAAAGGCACTTGTTTGGGGATCTTAGTTTGATTAGGAATTGGAGCATGTATTTTCGTAGGAAAATGCAAGGTATTGTACACCTGGGTGACCAAATTTTGGGATATTCGTGTTGCCGTTAATTAGTGTTTGTTGTAGGTATGAAACCAAACAGGTGGATGTTGGCCGTCTTACGAGTCGTTGTCCACAATGGTAAAAATGACACAGAGATTTATATAGATTCAGGTGTTCGAGAGGACTGCTCTATTCCTGTTGATGAGCCAACGGGAGTTTACCTTCGGGGAGGAAGCCCCCGAGGGCTCACCAGTTTAAATATATCTTTATTGCTCATGAGAGCTCAAACGAGCCCCCCTACAAATGAGAGATACATAGGGTATTTATAAACTCTTGGGCCTGTACAAATGATGGAAATACCCCTCTATGAGGTTATTAGTCTATAAGTACAAGCAAAGGGTATGGTTGTCTTTTGCAAGTGTAATTGAATTTCTTCAATCTATGTGTATCTTCTGTAGAGTGGGTCCCACTAGTAGAGGGGTGAATTATTCCTCCAACACTAGCCCTTGCCCTTCGACGCTAGAGGAAGCGTCCAGAGGGGCAGCATTGGATTGTTATACTCGTCGTGCCAATGTTGATTGTCAACTAAGGTTTACCGGCTTGTCCGATTTCACATTGTTTGGGTCGTGACAAAATTCACTGAGCAAACTTGAGACAAGCGCGTGTGAGTCCATTGGTGACTTTCTTGGTTCACTTTAAATTTCCACTCAGCAGTACGCTAAGGCCATCCACAAGACCACAACGCTCCAGGGTGGATAGTAGCCCTGTGGTGCCACCTCGAAGGCGAGCTTCGGTGGAGGAGAGAGGGTGAAGGTGTTGGCTTGGAGTGGTGTCAGAGGAGCTTAGCAGAGCTATGGGTGCCCGAGGAGAGAGCAAGTGGTTCGGGGGAGAGAGAAAGCTCAAGGAGGGGAAGAGTAGTACCTCGGTGAATTGTAAATAGTTGAAGCCACCACTTGAGGTTACATGTATTGTGGAAGGACAAAATTTTATGTGGTAGCTTCAGCTGACGTGGCACCATTCTCTTTCTTGAGACCACCACCTTGTGATAGCTTCCACTGTGGATGCCCTAATAGGCTCAGCTACAGCGTTTGGCCCATTTGAGATTTAGCTAGCCCACTTGAGAAAATCAGCTCGAATGAGGGCATCATCTTAGGGGGCTGGCCTACCGGCACAACTCCATGTCTTAAGGGGAATAGCAAAAACCCTAGGCTAGCACCCTCATCTCTTGTAGCCGCCAGCTACAAAGCCTTGGAGGAGTTTGCCTTTGGATTCAGGTTCTGGGGTCGGCTTGCTCGAGGTGACGAACCAACGGCCCAACCGACTAGCCCAGCCCACGTGCATGAAGGGGCTAGAAAGGGAGCCCTAGCCGCTCTCTTTGCTTCTTGCTGCCGCCACCCTTGGTCGCTCCAATGGAAGGGGAAGAAGGCACAAGGCGGCGTGAGCCAGGGGCTGCCCACAGTGAGCTGTCGTTTATTCCTAGGGGTGTCGAGCCCTAGCAAGCGGAGTTCCTTCAGCATCGCGGGAACCGTTTGGCTGAGTTCGGTCTAACCGCCAACACAAGGCCGGTCGGACCGGCCTTGTCTGCAACTGCTAGAAAATTTGTCGTTACAGACTAGGCTGGTTGGACTGCCCACACAAGTGCCGGTCAGACCGCTCAAACAATGTCGTTCTACCACTTAGTTAAAAACTCCGAGAAGCACCAAAACATACTCTTTGAAAAAAGAGGTACCGGTACACAGCCTGATCAGACCGCACGGCCGATCACACCATCAAGAGGGCCGATCACACCACCAAGAGGGCTGATCGCACCGCCAACTCATGGTCGGTCAGACCGATATACTAAGATCAGCACAGGTCAATATGTATACACTTGAATCAATTTGCAAAACACATGCATAGTTTTGCATTTGAATGATAGTGGTGTAACGCAGAGCTGCACTACTACTGCCGCACCTAAGGAAGCTGTGTGTAGTAGTACAAATTGGAAACTAGAAAAGCTTAGACTCGCACCACTGTCGCAGTTCCCCTACTCTCCCTCGGTGGGTTCAGCAGTTTCCTCTTCTTCTCCGCTCCTTGGTCTGCTGTTGCAGCGGCGTCGTCAGCTCCCGCGACCTCCGCGATCGGTCCAGCATGTCCAGCATCGCCGGCGTCACGTACGACGCCGTGGCGCCCGCCGTAGGCATCGGCATGCTGCGCTCCACCGCCGCTCTGCCGCGCGTCGTCTCGCCAGACATCTGCCGTGACGTCGCGCGCTGCTGCGCGTGCGAGCTCAGCCACGCGAGCACGTACGCGCGCCCGGACAGCTCGTACCTCCGCCGGTCTGCCACGCGCGCGCGCATCTCCTGCAGCTCCCCCGACAGCGCCACGCACATGGAGTCCCCTGACCGCTGCGCGGCCGACCGCGCCACCGCGCGCTGCCTGTTATGGAGTATCTCCACTGCCTCCGCGTGCGCGCCCCGCTCCGCTGCCGCCCGAACCGCCGCGATGTCGTCCATCGCCTCCACCCGGACGCGCTCCTGCTCGACTTCTACGGAGCGCTCCGCGCTTTCCGCGCGCGAGGGCCTCAGCACAACCGCGTCCTCGCCAGCTACGTTTGTGGCTCGTCCAGTCGCCATGTCTCGGTAGGCGCAGCTTACTTCGATCAGGTGGGTGACGTTGTCCGTGGCGCGGGCTCTTGGCACGTCCACGAAGAGCAAGAAGCGCCTCTCCTCGTCCGCGTAGAGCTCGCCAACGTGAACAGAGGCGGCGCGCCCGTCCCCGTCGACGTGGCTCTCGTAGCGGCCGGACTTGACCGCCCGGACGCGCACGCCAGAGTGCACGCACGTGATGTCAACGCGGAGCTCCTGCACGGCGACCGAGAGGAGCCCCCCGATGCACTGCGCGAACGCGTCCTGGATGGCCGCCTCGTTCTCGATGAACGAGAACGTCCCGCCCGTGGCCTCGGCGATTGTGTGCATCGCCGCCGCGTCGTGGTCCGTGCCGAAGCCGAACGTGTGGACCGGCGCAGACCGGTTGCCGGCGCCGGTGTGCATGAAGGAAGGCGGCACAAGCGCGTCGTAGTTGGCTTCGTGGCCGTGACCGCGTCTCGGCACGGTGTACGTGTCCTGCCCGTCCGAGAGAAGTATGACGCTAGCGACGGCGTTTGCGTACAGGTGCTCGTCGAGCACCTTGGCGGCTTTGCGGAGGGCTGCCCCGATGTTGGTGCCGCCACCCGCCGAGAGGGACTCCACTGCGCGCTTCGCGAGGGCCATCCCGCCGTCCGACATGCGCGCGAGCCGCATCAGGCGACTCGCGCCGGACGAGAAGGACACGACGCAGAGGCGGTCGCTGGGGCCGAGATTGTCGATGACGAACCCCATGGCCTGCTTCAGCAGCGCCATCTTGCTTCCCACCATGCTGCCGCTGACGTCGAGCACGGTCACCAGATCGAGCGGCGCGCGGCGCGCCACGTCGGCGGCCGCGCCACCGGCCCCGCGAGCCCTGGCGTGCACAAGCACGGCGAAGTTATCGCAGATCGCGTCCCTCGCGAGAGCCGAGTACTCGCAGTGCGTCTTGAACACGACCGTTGATCCACTGGATATTGCACTTGCACCGTGATGTTGATCACGGAGACGCCGAGGCGGCCGGACCACCGGGTCGTCGTCGTCGAACACGCGCGGCTCCATGGGCCGGAAGAACGGCTGGGCCTGCACGGGAAATGCTTGCGGCTGCGACTGCTGCGGCGGCGGGTTCTTGAAGCACAAGGACGGCAGCTCGCGCCAGCGGGCGTTGCAGAGCGGGCAGACGAGGCGGCCGCGGGCGACGCTCCCGGAGATGCAGTGGAAGTGGAACTGGTGGGAGCACTCCGCCGTGAAGACGGCCTGGCCGCTGCCGCAGCCGCGGCGCATGTCGCCATGGCAGATGGCGCACGGGCTGCTCTCCATTCCTGTTGTTGGTTCTGAAATCTGAACGACGGGAAAAATAATATCGTGGATCGTGGGTTTTTGACCAAGCTGACAACACCACAAATGACAGTGATTCGATAATTAATTAGGTTGTTATCGCGTTCGCGGACGCTCCGTGTTGAACACGATTAAATTCCTAAACAAGTCATCGATTACAGCGAGTTAGTTTTGAAGAATCGATCGCTGCAATTTTTCTAATCCTGATTTTGTTGACTAGTTAAGTGGTTCTGAATCAGCTCATTGGTATTGCATCTATTTATAGTCCCACTTATTTGGCTTAAGCTTCTGATTTTTAATTTATTTTTTTACTATTCCATATATTCATATATTCATAGATGCTTAAGCTTCATGTCTTTTACTTCATGTCAAAAAACATCTGAACAACATATATTCATTAGATAATGGACATGCACTTAAAACAACACAAGATGCTGGCAAGAAGCTGACAAAACTGACAAAAAAAGGAACCATTTAGACAAAGAAATTTTAGACTGTCATTGTATTTGAATGAAACCCAGACAGAGACAACACCTGATGCTAAATGTAAATATAAATTTTGTTTTACACATGTAAAGCGAAACATAACTCTGCGTAAGGAGCATCCCAGTTCATATTAGAGAGAACCTGCTTAAATAATATTAATTTTTATCTTCCCAGATCATAAGTACAGAACAAATTCTATTGACTCCCTCAATTTTGAGATTTCAACCATTGAAAGCCAACTCAAAGTTTGATTGAATGCAGAGTCCATATATGTGAACAAACCATTACATGGCATTGTATTGATTCATTAAACCCTTGAATTACTTCTACAGTACACAAAAAAAATTGATCTTGTACAATTGACTCAACGAAGAGAGCAAGATCACACAATGTTCTACAACAAAGATCTTTCTTTTCTTTCCACTTTGTTATCTCATATTCACTATTATGGTTAGAAACATACGCCATCAACTAAATATAATCTGCGCTCTAAAACACAAGAGTGATCTGATACGAACATTACATATAGGAGTGAAACTACTGAAAATTTAGCTTTTCGAAAAAGGTAAAAAAAGCACCAAATCAGAGAAATTTTAGCACAAACTTTTTGAAACTTGTGAGCATAGAACCTCCCAATTACACACTACACAGGCTATGCGATTTTTTATCAAACACCAAAAAAACCATTGCAACTTGCTTTTTTTGTTCCAAACACTAAATGCACCAAGCTGTACCCAAGACACACCAAAAAGAGATTCCTTGGGATGCATCTTCTACCATGTCACCAATAGTCCCCTGAGGAAAGTTTCTGCAAACAAACCATTGCTATGCTCCATGAGTATTATATAAGAAGCATGCTGCTTTGCATAACCGAATACCATAGCATAGAAAGTGTACGAAATCATGGAGAAATATATCTAAAAATAAATAATGTTCCTTTCAAGATGAACAAATTGATAAATTTGACAAGTGGTGTTCCTGTAATGCGATAGCAAGGTGCATATATTTTTCACATTACAATCATTTCATTTGCAGTATATATAGGTTTAAAGGACAAATGCATCTGTTGTCCTAAATATCGGATAGCATACCACCGATCTTGTGTTATCCCAGGAGAAGTATGTCCTAAAGAAGCAAGGTTCATTCCCTTCATTAACTTTATACAGAGGCACGACAGGCGAAAGACCTTCAAAAATCACTGCATGTTCCAGGTATTTCTGAGGGAAACACAGTTATTGCAATGAGTTGAACAATAATGATATAAATGAAAGCAGCAAGGTTAAAACTTCAAGGCAACCTGCCCAATTTCAAATGCCTGCTGTTTCTCTTTTGCGTCCACACACTGACCCATCCAAACAAAGACTTCCGCATGTGTATCAAGTATCATCATGTCTTCAGTCAACAAATCATCTTGTGAAAAATTGAAAATCTTAGTAACCTGCATATAAAGAAGCTTTTTAGAAATTTAAATCCTAAATTACTGGACCATGACAAATTTTGGGTCCAAAGAGTAAGACGACAAACCTCCAGCTTCCCTGATAAATGGTGACCGTGTTATCAAAGATGAAACAAAAACAATAGAAATATAATTAGGGCACTTGAAGGATATAAAAAATAACTCAAGAGTAATAGCAACAAGATAAGAATTTGGAATTCAGTTTCGAGTAGAGCTGACCATTCCTAAATGAGAAAGTATACAAGTGAGGCTCTCTAAAAACAACATCGTCTGTGACATTTCTGTTTGTGTAATTCTGCTAGCTTAAAATGATGAGGCAAGAATCTTCTTTTGGTATGAACATGCTTGAGTGATAACTAATAATTTAACATTGACATCTTAGAATCTGTTTATGAACATTCCTGTTTAACCTAGAAGTTCTCAGAATCCAATTTGTGCCAAAACTCCTTATTGTAGCAGACTGAGAGATTCATACGTATTCAGATTATTCCCCAAAGCGTTGCATAATGATGAAACTAACCAAATTATTTGTACTTCAACAGTCAAATGCATACTTATACAAACAAACAACAAGGTATATTAATATGGCAGCCTCCCAATAGTATAGGACTATCTGGTTTAAAGCTATTTTGATTTAACAATCTACATGGACAATCTACACGGTGGCTAGAGTTTTTAAGCATGGATCTCTACTCCAATTGTAGAGATTGTAGATCACAATACTAACCCTGCAAACCTAGCCATTTTTATAGAACAACCTAAATTGCAACACAGCAACAAGAAGCAATCCAATCACCGTTATTTGTTAGCACCAACAAACAACACAATGCACAATCTCCGTAGCAACGGTAGGGTGGGCAAGGAACTGCCCTATCCAATATACCTAGTCTCAAATTCTCAATCCCTAACCGCAGAAATCTCCCCAGGCCAACAAGGGATCATTAATTCAGTCCTAAATATACGTCACACCTCAACGAAGTTCAATGACATGTGTTTAAGAACAAAGAAACGTACCAGAGCAAGACCTAAATCCACAATCTTAATTTCTTAACATACGGAGAACAAACTGGTGGTTCTCTAGAGGCGACGGGGACTAACAAGGGGTAAATAAACGCAACTAAAATGACCAATACTTGAGGAAAGAGAATCAATCGGAGATCCAAGAAAGGTATCGAGGCGCTCACAGTTGGGGCGGTCGGGGGGAAGCGAGGAGGCATCGGCGGCCTGGAGGAGGTGGCGGAGGTGCTTCCACTGGCGGCCGCGGGGCAGGAGGATGCGGCGACGAGGGGTGGGGGAGTAGGAGGCGGCGGTTTGGGGGGCGGAGAGGGGGAGGCGGCGGTTTGGGGGGCGGAGAGGGGGAGGCGGCGGCTTGGGGGGTTGGGGGGAGGAGGGGAGGATGCGGCGGCGAGGGGTGGGGGGAGTAGGAGGCGGCGGTGCGGGGGACGGAGAGGAGGGAGGCGGCGGCGCGGGCTGGGGAGGAGACGGTTCGGGGAGGAGGATGCGGCGGCGGCGCGAGGGGGGCGGAGGGGATGAGGGCGGGAGCGCGGGCTGGCGAGGAGGGTGGGGGCGCGGAGGAGTGGTGGCGGCGCGGGGGGCGGAGGTGGTGAGGGCGGAGGGAGGGGAGGAGGCGAGGGCGGAGCGGCGGCGGAGGTGGGAGGGGAGGAGCGACGAAAAATGAGGCGAGGGCGCGGCAGCGCTGGGTGGGGGGAGGACGCGAGGGAGGAGTGGCGGAGAACGTGGGGAGACGCGGTCACGCGGAGAACGTGGGAGAGTTGGCAGGTGTTTCTGTGAGTTGGGCCCATATGTCAGTATAGTTCTTTTATGAGAAGGGGTGGGAGAGGCCGCACCAACCACCAACTCCTTCTTTTATAATAGTAAAGATATAATCGAACTAGGCAGACAGAGAGGACTACGAAATTTTGAACTGGAGTGCAGAAACAGAAAAAGGCCCTTTTAAATACCTGCGAAGGTTGCCTTGCCTTTGCAGTGCAAAGCCTGCAGCATGACTTTTGCGAAACTACCTTCTACCTTTTTGCGTGGACTTTCATCACTCATGTTTTCTCTTGTACAATAAGATAGTGCTCATGTTTTCCATATGGATGGATCGAGATTTTGGACTTATCAAATAGGGCCTGAGTGAACATCAAGCTCGTTAGTCTATCTGCATGATATTGCTTGTCTTATCACTTATGTTGTTTTAGTTATAACTAGTTAGGTGTCCGTGCGTTGCAACAGAAATTCATACTCTAATTTTTGTGCAACGCGCACTAACCATATCTTAAGAATACTATTCACTTGAATGCGTAATCATCGAATGTTCAAATCATTTCATCAAGACATACATTGTTCCTTATTACAAAGGAGTTCATGTGTCAAATAAGGCTTTAGAGCATTGGAAGAAAACAATATCACAAATAGCTTATTTCACCGTTAAAAACTTTTTCTTACATTGATATCTATTATTGTGTCACCGTCGAAGATAACAATGCCCAACAAAACCAATGAAAAGAATTATGCATCAGAATATGTAATTATGCAAATACATAAGAAACAATTGATATGATGCCTAACTCCCATCCAGAGAACCAATAATATCCATCAGCACATCAATTGGGCATGTATATTTCAACTATGTTATGAAACCAAATCATTTATCGGTCATACAGAACACATCATATCACCAATTAGGAATAAACATGTTGCCGCAAAATTTAACCAAGCTCAGTAGTCAAAAGCCTAAACTTGTTGCTAGTGAATAGAAGCTTCTCACAATGCTATTTCCTCCGAAAAATGATCTACCCACCATTATAGACTGACCTACAACCACATCAGCTAAATTAGTATTGGTATCAGAATAATACCAAAAAGACTGAGCAATTAGCTAATCAGAAAACCCACAAAATATGCAGTCATAATGTTATTGGGGTTGAGAAAACTGTTTCGCGAGAATTATTACAATACCTGGATAGTGTGGATGTTAATTCATAATCTGTTATCATGCTATCACATTTCGATTATAACCCTTAATGTGCTATTCACTTGTAGCTCTCTCACTTTGCTCTCATCTCAGGAGCAAGCACACGATAACACCCCGTGGGTAGTGGTGTCAACGAATCGAATACAAACTGAATAGTCAAGATACGGATGTTGGATAAAACGGATAATAAAGATACGGTTGACACTCTTTGAGTCTTAATGTATCAAATATGAATCGAATAGTTTGGATATGAATACCTAATAAAATGGATAATACAGATCTGATTGACACCCCCAACCCATGAGTACCACTACCACACTACAACATTTCCTATCAGAGAAAACATTGGCAAAATATTTCAAGAAACACTCTGATGATGTTACATATACTCATTTTATAGTTAACAATTGATCTAGCACTTTATCTTGGTCATGAACAAGTAGCTTGAGTGGTAATTTGCTTAGTGTACAATCCTAGTGAATAGTGATAATCCTATAGTACATTAAGAGACGCACACGCTGTGAATATAGTCCTCATTGTAGGAAAATTTTTGTAGGGAACTCCACGTTTGAACTTGCCTTCCTGAAAAGCATAGCAATAGCATGAGCCACGATTCTCTCCCTTCTGCTTCTAGTTCACATCGTCCTCCTCCTTGTACTTGGTCATGCGGTTTGCACTTCATAATGTGGCAGAGAATTTTAGCTCCATTCAAGTTATCCAGCACAGAGAACAACTAATTAGCACTTCAACATAAAATGAATGTAACAATTAAATCACAAGATTTTCTTCCCTTTTCCCAAGAAACAGGAACCAGGAAGCCGTGGATGAGACGGCATCGCTGATCGCCTCCTATCCTCGCGCTGCAATGGGCTCATCTAGAAGCTGGCGTCGTAGAAGCTCACAAACACCTCCTTATCCACCTCACCAAGCTCCTATGCTGCCGCCACCACCTTCTTGGCCTTTGCCATTGCCGCTAGTGATTTGGGGGCACAATCCCCACTGAGAAGCTCCTCTATCTCCTTTCGCTTGACCGTGACCGCTCGTGCCGCGTGCCGGCACCATCGAGGTGCGCAGATGGTGTAGCAGCAGAGCGCTGTGAGCACACACAGCGCAGCGAGGACGACTAGCACGATGACAACACACGAGAAGCAGTAGCAAATGGCATCAGCGCAACTCTTTACTCGACACTTGCCTAAGCTGCCATTAATTGTGTGCCACCGATTCCTCCAGCCAGGCACGGACGGCGGTCATCTCTCCTTGTATTACAACTTCAAATTCCTGCCATGTCTAACCTCTAGAGATGATTTTAGGTTGAAGAAGTCGATACATTAACCAAGAAGCACTGCCTCGAGGGTCACCAAGAACCTATTTCCCTTGTTGCCTGGAGCGCAAACGACCAAATGCTGCTCACTTGCGGTAATGGGGAATCTTTAAAACGGTGTAATGTTGATACTGGTGAATGCAGCCTTAAATTTGGGGCTTCAGCGGACCACGTCATCACTTCATGTGCATGGTTTCCTAATTCGGACAAAATAGTGTGTGCCAGTACCGAGCCTGAAAGTTCCCCAAATAGGATCTTCACTTGTGACCTAGGAAGTCAAGAACTGGAAGTATGGGCTGGAGAGAGAATACCTAAAGTCAGTGACTTTGCTGTGAGCCTGTGACACCAGATAACAAACATCTAATCTGCGTATGTTCTAACAAAATCTAGATTCGTGAACTCCCACAGGGGCGGGAATGGAGAATTCCTGAGCAGCAGACGATTTCATCTCTTTCTCTCTCAGGTGATGGTCGGTCAATGAATGTCAGCCTTAATAGCCCGGAAATCCATTTGTGGAAAATCAATGGAAGTTCTACTGTGCCGGATAAATTCAAGGGGCACAAGCAAGGAAAGTCTGTGATTAGATCTTGCTTTGGGGGATCAAACTCTTTGTCAATTGCGAGTGGTAGTGAGGATTCACAGGTATAACTTTCTTTTGGAATTTAATATCGCCTTTGAAGAAATTTTTACTAAAGGGCCATGTTAAAAATTCAGGATAATGTTGTGATGAACCATTGTAAATTTTGTGGAGTGGTTATTTAATTTTACAAAGATTGCACTTTGTCTGGATTGTTTTCTGAATTTTCTGGGAAACCGATCATACCGCAGATATGACAGCAGTCATACCGATGGACGGTAGTACCGTGAAAGTGTGGCGGCCATACCGCAGGGCAGTAGCTCCAATTTCTAGTTGGCGGTAGCTAATTTCTAGAGAGATCCAATTGCGAAGTGCCAAGGTACAGTAGTACTGAGCTGTGGGAGCAGTAGTACCATGGTGCGGTAGTACTGACCTATGGGAGTGGTAGTACTGCCCTCGATAGGAAATTAAAGTTTTTGGGAAACTGAGTCATGGATTGGGTTGGGATGATCTGAGTCAGTGTATTAATGCTGCATGAAGCATGTTTTGACTAACGTTGGTCAAGTTGTGAAGAAATTGTGTCCGAAAACGATTTCTTTATCTTTGGATGTGCAGGGTCGTTTGGAGTCAACCACAGTCAACGGTTAAGATTGGGGCTACGCTCATGGAGGAGCCGAGACCCAGAATGATTTAGAGTACTGAGCGACGTAGTGAGTTCAAGCATGGCACGAGAAAGGAGGAAATGTTAAAGGCGCGTTCAAACAGTAGGGGTTCACCATGTGGGTTGGTCGGTCCAAATGAGGCATGATCTCAGAGACCCACCGGGCTTCTACAACCCTTGCAGATACCCGAGTGGAAATGGGAGGAAATTGGAATGGACTTTATAACCGGGTTACCAAGAACAAGATCAGGGTATGATTCGATTTGGGTTATTGTGGACCGTCTGACAAAAGTCACCCATATCATTCCAGTAAAGACCACCTACTCTGGAGATAGACTCGCCGAGTTGTATATGTCCAGAATTGTGTGTTTGCATGGAGTTCCAAAGAAGATTGTGTCAGATAGAGGGACTCAATTCACCTCAAGATTTTGGCATAAGTTACATGGACTTTTGGGCACAAATCTAAATTTTAGCACAGCATATCATCCACACACAGATGGTCAAACAGAAAGAGTAAATCAAATTTTGGAAGACATGTTAAGAGCTTGTGTTCTAGCAAACAAGGCTAATTGGGATCAAAGTCTGCCCTATGCGGAGTTTTCCTATAACAACAGTTACCAATCCAGCTTACAGATGTCTCCATTTGAAGCTTTGTATGGCAGAAAATGCAGGACACCGATGTATTGGAAAGAAACCGGAGAAGGGCAAGTGTTTGGACCAGATGTGTTGAAGCAGGCAGAGGAACAAGTTCGCCTAATCCAGGACAGATTAAAGACAGCTCAAACCAGACAGAAGAGCTATGCGGACAACCGTCGAAGAACATTAGAGTTTGTACCTGGGGATCATGTTTATTTGAAAGTTTCACCTCTCAAGGGTATGCGGCGTTTTGGAGTTAGTGGAAAGCTTGCCCCTAGATTCATTGAACCTTCCCGGTTACGGCAAAAAGGGGAGAAGTTGCTTACCAGCTCGAGCTTCCACCTCGATTGTCCAAAGTGCACGATGTGTTCCATGTGTCTCAACTAAGGAAATGTCTCAGAGTGCCAAAGGAACAGATGCCACTAGATGAAGTGAACTTGAAGGAGGACCTAACCTATCCAGAGTATCCTGTGAAGGTATTGGAAGAAGCAGAGCGTCGCACGCGGAGCAAGGTCATCAAGTTCTGTAAAGTGCAGTGGAGCAACCATTCCGAGTCAGAAGCGACTTGGGAACGTGAAGATGATTTAAGAGCAGAGTTCCCTGATCTTTTTCCCAGTCCGTCCGAATCTCGAGGCCGAGATTCTTTCTAAGGGGGGTAGGTTTGTCACATCCCAAAATTTGCTTTTTGGAAAAATTTAAATTCAAATTAATTATTTTTAAAGTGTTTAGAATTATGGCTTTTCTGAATTTTCTAGAGTTTAAAATCTATTTTTAAAATTTAAAAAGAGTTTAAAGTATGAAAATTAAATACCAACTATAGTTGGAAATAATTTTATTAAGTCCAAAACATCTCCAGAAGCTTCTGTAAATTTTTCTGGAATTTTTAAAGGTATTTTCATATTTTTTCTGAGGCCAAAATAATTTTCTAGCTTTTCTGAAAATTAAAAATCAAATTCTAAAATTAAAAATCAATTCCCTCCCTCCGGCCGACGCGTGGACGGCCCAGATCCGCCCACGTCACCGCCTGGTCCATCCCGGCCGCTTCTCTCTCTCTCTCCCTCTGTCGAGCGGGCCCGGCACGTCAGCCCCGCCTTCCCCATCTCCTCGCCCTGAGCCCCGAGCACCGCCGCACCCCGAGCTTCCCGTGCGCACGGTAAGAACTCCGGCGAGCAATCGCCGCCGCCTCGGTCACCCCCGGAGCCCGTCGACGCCACCTCGAGCCTCCTCGCATCCGCGCGATCCTCCCCGACCCCTCGGCCACCCCTCCCCGCCGCCGGAGCGCCGTCGCACCGGAGGACCAGAGCCCGCTCCACCACTCCCTCGCCGCCGGCCACCTCCGCTCGTCCCCGAGCTTCGCCGACCCCTCCGTTGGACTCGCCTCCGCTCAAGGACTGCATTTTGGCACTCCACCGGAACTCCCCGGCCACCTCTCGCCGCCGGCACCGTCGCCTCCGTCGCTGCTGCCCGGCTCCCGCTCCAGCAGGTACCTCAAGAGGGTTACCTACCCTTATTGGGTAGGCAACGCCTCCCCGCCCGACTGGTTACTAGCGCTCTCTCTTCCCCCCCTTGACTCCCTCGGCGCGCGTTCGAGCCCTCGGCTCCACACGCTGAGGTTGAGTTTTCTCTTATTTAATCGCACTGACAAGTGGGCCCCACACGTCAGCGGCAGCCGTCCGC
This sequence comes from Dendrocalamus latiflorus, assembly GCA_017311315.1. NCBI lineage: Eukaryota > Viridiplantae > Streptophyta > Magnoliopsida > Poales > Poaceae > Dendrocalamus > Dendrocalamus latiflorus. The sequence continues at coordinate 22,972,179 of CM029667.1, forward strand.
GTGGGCCACTATCGCCTGGGTCCCACTCATCTGCGTCAGCCTCTGACAAGTGGGTCCAGATCCTAGCGGGTCCCACCTGTCAGTGACCAAAGCGGATGTGGTCACTGACAGAGGGTCCCACATGTCAGCGACCGCCAGAGGGTCTACTGTTCAGTGGGTCCCACCTGTCAGGCTCTCAGAATTAAAATAAAAGATTAAAATTTAAATATTCCAGTGGGCCCCACCTGTCAGAAATTTCTTAATATCTGGGTTTATTCAAACTGAAAACTTCAAACAAGCATAACTTTCTCATTTTAACTCCAATTCAGCCATTCAAATTTCTAAATTCATCTAAAATCATGATCTATACAACTATGGCCTCTATTTGAATTTTTGAGTTTATTTGAATTTTTATTTGTATTTATTTGCTTTGTTGCTCTGTCTTTACGTGCGTAGAATCCAACGTTGACGAAGACCTCTCCACTCCTCAACAGGAAGACCCAGAGACCCTGCAAGAAGGCAAGTCTCCTTTGATCATCTTGAACCTACGATTTTGAAATATTTTAATTATTTTAAATTATGTGCATTGCTATTTACATAAAATGATAATTCAAATCTTAAGGCATTAGTTATATCCACCTTGTTATGCCCTCACTTGAAAATTGATTGCCATGTACCTTTGAAACCCTAGAAATTCCTTTGGCTCATTAATGAGAGTAATATATTTAATTGTTGGTATTAGAATGGTAGTGCAATGCTTAGCCATGCTATAGAATACCTCATAAACCTTGCAAATTGGAAATTATGAATTATTGAAATACCCTTGTTTTTATAAAATTAGTGGTAATTGGAGTTGCCACTGTTCTAGTGATTATTATATAAAGTTCACAATTAACAGCAATCACAGACTTTTAAGATGAATCAAATGACAGCAAGTGACTATAAATAGAGCTCAAAGATTAAATCTACCAATCTCAGAATATGATTTCATATATCATCGAGCAACAATCCAATCCCACTGCAATCTATGTCTTCTAGTGCTAGACAAGGAACAATGATTATCAATCTAGCACAGCACACAAGGATTGCTAATACAAGTGACAGATTTACTCACAAAGCTGGCGATACTCAAAACCACCGAGAAGATCACGGGCTAGGCACGCTTGCGCGCTGTCCCAGAAAACCTATTGCCCTCACACCACCGTGAAAGAGCAGTAGGCACGGAGATACAAAGCCCTCTCGCCGAAGTGAAACCCACGCCGTCGAGTCGAGGTAGAGGTTTGCCGCACAAGCACAGGAGAGGAGCCGGCCAAGCACCTCGCCGGAGAGCACCAGGGGATCAAAGTAATCAAGCACCACAAGCCAAGAACTCAAAGAAAGAGAGAGAGGAAGAGCTCACTGTCGTTCGGGTTTCAAACCAGAAGAGGCCGGCCGCTATTTATAGCCAAAAGGGGGGGAGGTGACGAGTACTCGGCGGCGCCACCAACGGCCGGGACCGGGTCTCACGCGCCACCACCGCCGCTCCTTCCCCCTCATAAGCCGGATCTGGGGACCGAGTCCCGCGGGAAGAAGAGGAGCAACAGACTCACGGGAGAGAGGGGAATGCGCGAGTCGCACGGGAGGAAGAAGCACAGGGGAGACCGGGCCGCCACCGAGCCGACCCGCCGAGCCCACCGAGCCTGCCTGCCTCCGCCGCGCCATCTCCCTAAATCGCCGCCGCCATCGCCCCCAAACGCTCGCTCGCTCTAGGTCACGGGGAGGCATCGGCCTCCCCCCTTTTGACTCCCTTCGGCCCACCGACAGGTGGGCCCTCTTTCTCCTTTTTTTCCTTTATCAAATAGGAAATTCCCTTTTTGCCCTTGGTTATACAACACATGAAACTTCGAATACTCAACACGAAATAATTGATAAAGATCTTACATCTGGAATTTTGCTCTTGAGGTTTTTTTTTCCTTTTGCTAATGTGTAGAAATAATGGGCAGGTATACATTTGGCGAAGACACCTGGAGACGCCGATAAAGGTCTTATATGGGCATTCAGTGACCGTAAAATGTGTAAGCTGGAAGCCTGCCAGGCCCCCATATGTTGGCTTCTGCAAGCGATGACCGTACAGTTCGAATATGCATGGTTAGCTTGCAATGCTCGTACTACCCACGGTTGACTTGAAAAATTTTATATGTCTTCCCAGTAAATAGTTGTACATCTTGACTGTGTGCACAAAACAATTTATGTTAGAGTTATAATCTTGTTTTCAAATTTAGAAAGTCGTGGTTATAGTCGAAGTCGTGTACGAGTTTAACCGTGGTCGTATGTGAGTCCGGGTCGTGGTCGTATACGAGTTTGCTTCATAGTCGTAGCCGAGTATGAGTCTTAGTCGTAATCGAGTGGGAGTCGTAAAGCAGGGTATAAAAAGTAGGTCCATGTAACCGAGAGAGCAGGGCGAGAGGAGCGAGGAGAGAGGCCAAGGCGAGAGGAGCGATCGAGAGACAAGAGAGAGCGATCTGTGTGATCTAGAGGAAGAAATAAAGAAGAGAAGAGTGGTTTGGCTCTGGGAAATAAATCGTGTTCATTGTGTTCTTAGATGTAATCGTAAATGACTTACGACCACGGTGAGCAGAGGATTGCAGGCGTGGTCGTAAAGGAGTTACGACCACGACGATCGAGCAGCAGCGTGCGTAGGAGCAGTAGACGTGGTCATAAAGAGTTACGACCACGGTAACGAGCGGAGATGTCCGTAGGTAAACATGTTTGTAAGGAGTTACGACCACGGTTGTGGAGCAGAAGCTGTGGTCGTAAGGTGTTACGACTACAGCGTTGACAGAGCCTTCGGCGTGATCGATAGAATTACTGCGTGGTCATAAAGAGCTACGACTACAGTGATAGGTCGTGGTCGAAGGAGGTGCAGCGAGAGACGATGAATGTGGTCGTAACTTCAGCTGAAGTTTACAACTACGAGATTGGAGCATTGAGCGTGACCAGAGAGATCATAGTGTGGTCATAATGATTGTCTGAGTGGTTGGAGAACCAACAGAGTGGTCGTAGCAACACAGAAGGTGGTTGTAGCCACTACAACGTGATCGTACAGCTATAGGAGGTGGTTGTAGCCACTACAACGTGATCGTACAGCTATAGGAGGTGGTCGTAGAGGTCAGAACATGGTCGTAAGATTTTGGACATAGTGTAAAGGCTGTAACAATTTAGTTTTTTTCCTCCAAAAGAGCTTTTAGCTACTTCAGAGGTAAACTTTGAACAGCCAGAGGTAGCAGGGTACTTTGTAAGTTTGTATATACCTGGCAACCGGTTAAAGTTTTGCCCTTCCACTCTGTAATAACAGATGCATCAGAACTTTGTCCATTTTATGAGCTAACGCTCATAATATTTCTGGATGCCTCCTTCTTGTGTAGTTTCAGCGTTCATTAAACCTGCTTTGTAGGCTCTTCTGCGTTAACTTGTGGTGATTAGTCCTATCAAAGGCCAAGACTTGAAACTTCTGCAAATTTTATGTTTGAAACAAAAAAAAAGAGAAAAACTCTGCCAAATCAACTTCTTGTTTCCATCATTGGACAAAAAGATTTAATCTCGTGAGATCGACCCAATTTCTCATGTAAGGGAGATCCGGAGCGTTTATAACCGTCCTAAGACGAAGAGTACAGTGCTTGCAGTGCAGAGGTATAGCCGATCTGAATCTGAACTCATTGCACGCCCCGTGATCCTGCCGAGAGCCATCACGATACATTGGAGTATTGGACAGAGGGCCTTACGGTTCCCGTTTGTCACAAAGATGAGCTCCAGATTAGCCACCCTTACAACGGCATTGCTAGCCACGATGTCGGCCTGTTCTTTTTTGTTCTTGTTAGAGCTAAATGCTTTTAGCTCGATTTTGGTTTTTTAAGTCATTTCTTCGAATAATTTTTTGAGTTAAAACCATACATATTATATGAATTGACGTGTCTATTATCCGTCTACGTCTCAAAAAAACACAGAGAAAAACTATTATCCGTAGCAGAAAAAACATTAGCCACGTCTAAAATAGGAAGGTCGTCGTAACAGTTGATGGGCAAAAGGGGTAAAACAATGGGCTTGTTCTTTCCAGCTTCTAAAACTGCTTTTCGGTTTTTCTATAGTAATAAACGAAGTATCTTTTCAAGATATGGTCTCTTAATTAATTATAGTACATACTGTATCGACTTCATTTATATTAGTAAAATGTGAGTTTCTATTACTCTATAATCTCTCACACAAACAGCTCAAAAGTCATAAACCATCGTCAAAAGCAAGCTTCGACCAAAAAAATAGACCCAACATTTAAGACTACCGAGAGTTTGCTTTCTGAATGTATCCACGCTCGTCCTGTGCAACACAGACCGTCTGAAACAAGTCTCTCCAACGGAAGGTGTGCACGCGTCGAAATACCGCGGAAGACAACAAGCTCGCTTTTCTGAAACCGGCGTCGAACGAGGACCGTCGGTTCTGCTCTGCGCGTAGAGACACAGTCACCCACGGTTGCAGCACCGTCAGACAACACGAACTAGTCGGTGCCAAACGTAAAAAAAAAAAGCGAAGGCTCTGGCTGTGCTGTCTCACCCAGATTGATTGCCCCAGTCGCTTGCTTGACAGGACTTTCAGACGCCTGCACAGGACTTCAGATCCTAGCACCGTCCGTACGTGCGACGATCTGACTTGCTTTCTCCAGCTTCAGCTACAAAGCCATCGATAGGAGCGTCTCACCGTCCCCCTCCTCTCCTTGGCTGCCACGGCTGACAAACTTCTAACGCGCGTCGTGTTCTCCTGTCGCCGTCGCGCAGGAGCTCGCAGGAGCTAATTCCTTGCTCTTTCGCATGCGAAACGTGTTTGCGTGGTACCAGCCCGGCCGCCCGGGGTGAGACGCCGGTCTGTCCTGTGATGAGATTGAGATCCGTCGGTGCAACTGTGATGAGATCATTTTCTTTCCTCCGCGTGGTCCGGAGCAAGCGGCTGCAGTAGTGGTACAGTGGACGGCTTGACGTAGTGCGCAGCATAGTATATTCTTTTCTTGGCATTGAATCAAGTTAGACAATGACACGAACTTTGTTCTGAAACTGCAGACATGGCGTGCTTGGTGGATGGGATGAGAGGGATAGAATGGTACATGTGGTTCCGTTATTTATGGTAAATGAGATGTTTAATATCTAGAGAGAATATTCATCAAATTTGTATCTAAGCATCTAGGAGGTTTTTTTAAGGGTATTGATAAACATCATCCGGATGTTTTCTTTCTAACTATCATCCAGATTTGTGATCGTTGGATTAGATATCCAAGGGCCACAAATTCTCCCCACCCCCTCCAAAAAAAATTCACCTCCCCTCCAAAAAAAATTCTCACCCCTCCAAAAAAAGAGACTGTTGAATCTCTAATCCAACGGTCCGAAATTTGGATGATTGTTGGGAAGAAAACATCCGGGTGATACCTATACACACCCTTTTTTTAAAAATATTTTTACTAATATTACATAAATATATCATCGCTAAAAAAATTATATAAATAACATTCTGTCGTCATTCTAAATGGCGATAGAACTCTGTTGCCATTCTAAATGATGACAATCCTACATGGAGTCCTGTGTGACATTCTACAAGTCTCCATCGCAGAATGAATTAGCGACAGAGGTTCTGTCGTCAAGTCAATTGGTGACAAAGTATCTGTCATCAACTCAACTAGCAACAGAGGAATGACGATAGAGTCCTCACGTTACTTTTTTTTTGTAAATAATACATTTTCCTTAATAAAAAGAATGTATTATTTAAAAATATTGCATATTTTGGCCTATGTACTTTTGAAATAATAGCCAATTGTTAAAGAGAGAATTTGACTAGTGCACCTTAGGTTGTACTAATGATTTTTGTTTAAATAAACCATTTCAAGCCCGACATAACATATCATAACGAAAGTGTGGATTACACGACACATAAGGTTTAGTTATGTGCATATGTTTATCTCACTACTTCTACGATATAAATAACAACATGCATAAATCATCAACCCGAACTACATCTAAGATATATGTGCATCTCGTGGAATGAAAATGACATGATGGTTGTCGATTTAATAGGGCTTATGGGAGAACACCCCTAAGACAAAAATAAAACACTATAGGCACCCCCATGGTGTGGCGGTCGTTAGGGCGGTGTGGACATGGCTGGTTGTCACATTAGTAGCAGAGGCAATTGCAGCTCGGGTTGGAGCAGTAGCAGTACAAGTAGTAGTCGTTGCTGAGATGGATCACCTCCTTGTTGTTCCTTTCCTTGATCCTCTGCCTGTGGACTCGTTGTTGTCGATCCTCTCGGTATGGAGCTTCTCCCGTAACTCTTCTAAGCGGATTTAAAGAGTGCAGATGTAAACCTGGATATGTACTGGATACGGTTAATCCACCTACTCAGTGAACTTGCAATCCACGGTACAAGGTGCGTACAAGCAATATATGTGTGAAAGTATAGATAAGAAATGAACTACTTGCCATGAACAGAGGACAACGAAAGAATCGATGTCCTAGGTTTGCCACGTTGCTGGAAACCTGGATCACCGTGTCAAGTTTGTGCTTACATTGGACCAATGCTCGAGGCTATGTAGGTAGTCACGGGGGGATTTTTAGGGATATAGGACTTCTAGGTTTCGAGAGGTGGATCGGAGCTTCAGGGTTAGGGTCCTGGGGACCGTAGATGTGCGTGTTTTCTATGTAGGGGTTATGACCTCGAATTAGGGCTGTAAACGAGCCGACCTCGAGCGAGCTTGACCTGGCAAGCTCGAGCTCGGTAGAAAATCGAGCCGAGCTCGAGCAAGCCTGAGATCGACATCGAACTTTAAGCTAGGCTCGAGCTCGGCTCGGATAAAACTCGAGCTCGCTCGAGCTCGGCTCGTGTAGGTTCGGTGGGGAGGAGGGAGGGAGTACTTGCGGGCTGCGGAGCCGTGGCCGAGGCGCCGAGCTGCTGGATCCGGGTCGAGGAGGGGCGGCGCCGTCGGGGGAGAGGAGGGGTGCCGGGGGGAGGAGAGGCGGCAGCGGCGGCGGGGGAGAGGAGGGGCGCCGGGGGGGGGGGGACGAGGAGGAGTGGCGGCGGGCCGGGTCGAGGAGGGGCGCCGGGGGGACGAGGGGTGGCGGCGGGGGGGGGGGGCGAGGAGAGGCAGCGGGAGGCGAGGAGCCGAGGAAGGGGACGAGGGGGCGGCGGCGGGGGAGAGGAAGGGGACGGGGGGCGGGAGAGGGGGGTGGCGCCGGGTAGGGGGGTGAGGAGGGGCGCCGGTGAGGGGAGGAGGGGGGGCGGGAGAGGGGGTCGGCGGTGGGGGGCGAGAAGGGGCGGCGGCGGGGGAGAGGAGGAGGGCGACGAGGGGGACAGGAGTGGGGGGCAGCCGCCGGCGGGGGCGAGGAGGGGCGGGCCGCGGGGGGCGGCGAGGAGGGACGGGCCGCGGGGGGCGGCTAGGAGGGGCGGGGGGCAGGAGCCAGGAGGGGCGGCGGCGGGAAGCAGGCTGCAGGCGGAGGCGCCGAGGCGGGTGGGGGAGAGGCGCGGCCGCGCGGGGGTGGGGAGTGGGGACTGGGGCCTGGGGGTCTGGGCCCTAGGGCTAGGGGGTGGGGGCGCTGGGATTTTGAGAGGAGAGGCGGGAGGAAGGCCGGAGGGGTGTGGGGAAATGGAGAAGGTGAAACAATCTTAAGCTCGCGAGCTATTCGAGTTCGGCTCGTTAAAGCTCGCGAGCTTAAGATGAAGCTCGAATTCGGCTCGCTTGGAGCTCGAGCCAAGCTCGAATCGAGTCTAGAGCGAGCCAAGCTCGAGCAGTTCGCGAGCCTCGAGCTTTTTTTTACAGCCCTACCTCGAATCCCAGTCTTGCCCATTGTCCCCTCCCACGCCTTAAGCTACCTACCCTGTCTGTCATGTTGTGGTTGGAAGAGTGTATTAGAGATATGTGGAGTTCTTTACGTGGGACAATTTATAGGCCTTCTTAGATGTGGGCGACGGACTTGAAACATGTAAAATATGGGGGCAAAGCGTGGTCATTTCAGTCCAAAAAACAGGTGGTAGCGTGTTATCATCTCGGTCTAAAAAATGGTTATTTGAAGCATTGTCACTTTGGGCGGAAAATGGAGGCAACATGGTGTTATCATTTCTAACAGAAAGTCTATAGACTCGTCTTGTCATGATGCGTAGTATTACCATTACCCCTCATCGCGCTGCTGAGAAGAAAAGGCTATCTCATAGTCATAGCAAAAATCATATAATAAAACAACTTTTCAAAGAAATCAAAACAAAGATGAGCATAACATTACGAATATCATAACACGTGGGAAACACATATTATAAGGACTAACTAACTGTAAGGAATCTACATGTAATTCCTCCTAGGCGCTTTTGTCACCATTTGAAATAACGATTGAAGTTATGAGGCTTTTGTCGTCATTTCAATTGACGATATGTCTCTCTATCGCCAATAGAAATGGCGACAGATACTATGGCACCGATGTGTCACTCTGTCGTCGATTTGTTTGACGATACAACTTCTGTCGCCATTTTAAATTGGCAACAAAAGTTCTGTCCCAAATTCAAATGCCGACAAAGCCTCAGTCGTCATTTTAAATAGCAACAAATGTTTTTTATGTAATTTTTTAAACGATGGTATGTTAATGTAACATTAATTAGAATATATTATTTAAAATAATTCTTTTCCAGGATAGGATAATTTCATTCAAGCAACTAAATACATAGAAGATTTTTTTCTTAAACCATCCCATACATGGACCATTGATATGAGTAACCAAACACACCCTACGAGGACACGCGTAATCGCATAGAGTGGGGCAAGAGATGAAGAGAGCGGCTGGGAGATACTATTGTGCGATGTGGATAAATATGTGCTTCGGCTAGGTATTTTTGGGCTCCATACTTATAACTTTTGCTACAGTAATTAACTTTTAAATGATACGTCTTTTCAAGACGAGATCTATAAGTCGATCATAGTAGACATAGTACCAATTTTAGCTATATCGGACAAAATCGTGTGTGTGTTTTTTTGTCAGAATTCAAAAGCTATAAACTAAAAATCATATGTCACAGAAAAAACCACTAGTCTCAATGGCCTCAATCCTAACTATCCGATGATAGATCCAACGGCCGCAAATCATCGATGCAATGAAAGGCGTTCCATACATGTTTCCATGCGCCATTGAAGAGCCCCGGAAAATTGCATGTTCTCTGTTGCAGCTTGCATACAGCTCCCTTCTGATTTTCAGCTTATTTCTCCGCTCGGTGATGCTGGAATGTGTACTTAATTCCCATGAGTGTACAATTCTAGGATCATGAAACACTTTTACCCCCATTTGGCTTCCAAGTATTGGTCTACGAATTATGAAATTGAAATCCAATTTCATATATGTACCTCCTTTCTGGACGGCAAGATGGCCTGTTCCTTCTGACTTTTCAATCAATTTTGATTTTAATTTATCTCAACAACCTTTATTTATTATACTTATAAATTATAAAATCAAAGGCTAAAACATACCCCGATAGCTAGTTAGCAGGAGACGGATGAAGCGGTCGCCCACGCCCCCGAGACCAGCTCCCCTGCTTCTCCTACAACTCCTGGCCGCCGTCCACGTAGCCGAACCCAAACACGGCTGAGCCGGCCAACTGCCACGTGGCCCGGCCCCACCGAGGCTTCCAGGCCGCGCCACGCGTCGCGAAAACGCCGGCCGTCCATCGCTGCCCTCCGTCCCGCACGCGCCTCGCTCGCGAGCGACCCTTCCCCCCTCTCCTCCTATTTAAACCTCCCCGCCGGCGACTCCTCTCTTCGCCGACCTCCACCCATTGAATAATTAATAATAAATTAGTATTTTTTAGATATATTCCCGATCCCCTCGTCCCAATAATCCAATCTCTCCCGCGCCCATTAAGGCCGTGCAAATCCAAACCGATAGACATTTTTTCTTAATTGCTCCCGCGTTTGTTAAAAACCATGGCCTTTAGCTTGGCTCAGAGCGCCGCCGCAGCGGCTTCCATTGCACCGTTCACCGCACGGCGTGCCGCTGTGGTCGCCGCGCCGGTTTCGGTCGCCGCGCAGAAGGCGGCGGCGTCTCAGGCGCCGAGCCTGAGGCTGCAGAGGCAGGCGACGTGCGAGCCGTCAGTGGCGCCGGCCAGGCAGGCGATGTCGATGGCGTGTCGGGCGGTGTCCCAGAGCGCGGCCGCGGCCGAGCATGTCGCGGCGAGGAAGCCTGGCGTGCCGGTGTTCGTGATGATGCCGCTGGACACCGTGAAGAAGTGCGGGAGCGGGCTGAACCGGAGGAAGGCCGTGGCGGCGAGCCTCGCGGCGCTGAAGAGCGCCGGCGTGGAGGGCGTCATGGTGGACGTGTGGTGGGGCATCGTGGAGAGCGAGTGCCCGGGGCGGTACAACTTCGCCGGGTACATGGAGCTCATGGAGATGGCGCGCAAGACCGGGCTCAAGGTCCAGGCCGTCATGTCCTTCCACCAGTGCGGCGGCAACGTCGGCGACTCCGTCACGTACGGCCGGCCACCATCTTGACTCCATCGCCTTTTTTTTTTTGCTCTGTTCTTTTCCTTTCGTTGGCAGTGGCCATCGGATCTTGCTAAGACATGGTGCTCTTCTGTTGGTGATGACATGCAGCATCCCGCTGCCGAGGTGGGTGGTGGAGGAGATGAACAAGGACCAGGACCTCGCCTACACCGACCAATGGGGCCGCCGCAACTACGAGTACGTCTCGCTCGGCTGCGACGCCATGCCCGTCCTCAAGGGCCGCACGCCCGTGCAGTGCTACACCGACTTCATGCGCGCATTCCGCGACCACTTCGCCTCCTTCCTCGGCAACACCATCGTCGTACGTCCCCCCGCCGTTCAGTAACTTACCGCTTTTGACCGTTGCTGTTTTGCGACGGCGCTAGCTAATTCGCCTCGTGCATGCAGGAGATCCAAGTCGGCATAGGCCCGGCCGGCGAGCTGCGGTACCCTTCGTACCCGGAGAGCAACGGCACCTGGAAGTTCCCTGGCATCGGCGCCTTCCAATGCAGCGACAGGGTATACTTGAGATGAACAACTCTCAGTTGAATTAACAAGAGTGGATCGGGAAAGTTTTTGACATTATTGGGTGTTTCGATCTCGTGCAGTACATGCTCAGCAGCCTGAAGGAAGCAGCGGAGGCGGCGGGCAAGCCGGAGTGGGGCTTCGGGGGGCCGACGGACGCCGGCGGCTACAACAGCTGGCCGGAGGACACTGTCTTCTTCCGTCGGGAAGGTGGCGGCTGGAGCACCGAGTACGGCGAGTTCTTCATGTCGTGGTACTCCCAGATGCTCCTGGAGCACGGCGAGCGCATCCTGTCGGGCGCGACGTCCGTGTTCGGCCACGCGCCCGGCGTGAAGATCTCCGTGAAGGTCGCCGGCATCCACTGGCACTACGGCACCCGGTCCCACGCGGCCGAGCTCACGGCGGGGTACTACAACACGCGGCACCGCGACGGGTACCTCCCGATCGCGCGCATGCTGGGCCGCCACGGCGCCGTGCTCAACTTCACCTGCGTGGAGATGCGCGACCACGAGCAGCCGCAGGATGCGCAGTGCCGGCCCGAGGGCCTGGTGCGGCAGGTGGCCGCGGCCGCCCGCGCGGCCGCGGTCGCCCTGGCCGGCGAGAACGCGCTGCCCCGCTACGACGACACGGCGCACGACCAGGTGGTCGCCACGGCCGCGGAGCGCGCCGAGGCGGACCGCATGGTGGCCTTCACGTACCTGCGCATGGGCCCCGACCTGTTCCAGCCGGACAACTGGCGCCGGTTCGCCGCGTTCGTGAGGCGCATGTCCGAGGCCGGCACGTGGGGCGGCGTGTGCCGGGAGGTGGCCGAGCGGGAGGCGCACGGCGTCGCGCAGGCCACCGGGTCGCTCGTCCACGAGGCCGCCGTCGCGCTGCGGAGCTGATATAGGCCGTCGACGTGGGATCTTTATTTCTTTCTTCCTAGAGTTTGGGTTTGTTTGTGTTTCGGGGAGGGAACGAACGCTCGGAGGTCGCGAGCATTCTCCCGTGCAAAACCGATTGTGTAGAGGAAGACGATGCTGTAATTGGAGTCGGGAGGGAGGGGAGGACAAAGCTGTAAGTTGTCACGTTTCAGGCTCCGACGCTGGTGCTCCATTATTGCCGGCTCGGGGTTTGTTCGGGAATATATCCATTTCCTGCCAAAGCTTGCAGAAATGCTGTGTTCTTGCGCATCTGATTCGTTGCTGCTTCCGAGTTTCTTCTCTTTCCGTTTCCTGCTCTGCTCGTTAGATCTGCTCAAACTGCTGCTGCTACTCCGTAAAGGGGAACGAAGCTACATGCACCAAGGATTAAGATCTTATTCATTTCAGCTTTTTAGCTTGTATTTAGTTTTACCTTTTATCAGCTGATATTATTTATCAGATCTACTGGCTACAGCCAAAAACCATCGGCCTAGCTCCTCGGTGTCTAGGGTCTACGTGACAACGTTGGCTGGTTTTACTTTCCGATTGATTCTAACTTTTGCTTGTTGGGAATTTTCTGTGCGAATCTGCGGTACTTGGCTACTGCTTGCGATTTGCGTGGTTCTACCGTGATTACTCTAGATCATTGGTGCGGTATCAAAGGGTATTTGCATGCCCAGATTTATGTACTATTCTCTCTTCCTTTTAATCCCACGGTGTGCTGTTTGGAACACAGATTTCGTAGGAACTTCACTAGGTGACAGGACTTTTTTTTGTTCAAACGGAGGTAACAGGACAATTCGGTCGGATTCCTTCAAAATTCCCGCGTTATAAATGGCGCTTAACATCATCAAACACCCATCCGCTAAGCACCCTTCTTCCAGCCAGTGCCCAGTAGTGACGCTCAACGATCATCAGTCTTTGAGTGGTAACCGGAAAGACACCCTTGCAACTTTGCGTGTGGGACTCCGCGATAACACTGTAATAGAGCAGCGACGCTGCGAGTTGACAATCTTGCTAGTTGCAACTCTCAGCCGCCACTGGACACGGTCCCAGAAACAAACATCAAACAACCTGGAAGAGATAACAAGGAATCCCGCCTGGGAGGAACCACGTTGAGAAGAAATCCACCAAGCAAAACAAGAAGAGATAGAGCACGGGAAGTAATATGCAGGATGCACGGCAAGTAATTGAATCCAATCAACAAGACATGCCGACAGCCGGCCAGATTCTTCATATCGATTCTCCAAATAATTCGGTTGTAGAAAGAAACTTCCTCGAAGATAGTATATGATAAGTTGGGTTCAAGCGATGCAATCAGCACCAAATGCGGTTCAAGCAAGCACATCAACATTCTCAGAAGCAAACAACACAGTATACAGCGTATTCTGCAAAACTCGGCATAGCAACCTACGACGAAAAATCTTTTGATAGGAATGACACAGAATAAAGGTCCAGACTACTGCTCAGAGCGAGCAAAATTCTACTCATTAGAGCAACATAGATATTGAACTGGTTGTGCAGGTAGATAGACCAAACATCCTAGTAGCCACCCTTGAGATCATTGACCACGTCATAGGGAATGGGGGTGACTGTCTCAAGTGTAGCACCCTCAACCATGAAGCCAGGTTTAGGACCCTCCGGCTGCCTCTTGGTGCTGATGACCTCACCACGTGCCTTGGCGTCCGCCTTAAGCTGGTCATTCTTCGCTTTCCTCAGGCGGAACTCCTCTGTGCACCTGGATGGCTGCACGTGCTCGACACGGACATGGATCCTCTTCCTGATAATGCGGTTCCCAACCTGACAATGTACACAGCGATACAATAATAAATACACTAATCCTGAAGATTACAGAATATCATATGTCTGGCACACATTTGTTCAACATGGTTCCACCACTCGCATCTATCCTATGTATGTTACACTATGAATGAAATGCAGAAAAACAGCGTGTAGTCGGAGACAAGTGGACAATCAGAAATATATTCACTTCTGCACCAATTAGTGCAAGCAATGGTTAGCCTTTCCCCATGACCATAAGAATACATTTTCTAATGAGCTAAACGAAATCACTGAGCTGTTTCTAATGGCATATACCTGATGGTTAACTTAGATCACTGACCATCAAGTTGAAATTCAACACTGTAATTGTATAAGATTCCAAAAGAAACTGTGACCAAATTGCATCCTCATGGAGCCAAGAATCCTTGATAAGGTGACATCTATGATTTGACAATTTGATTGGCTATTATTGCGAATTGCGATAGCTTAGTAAGGAAAACATGTAAAATAAAGTGCAGATTCGTTATTTGGATATAAAAATAACAGACAGTAAATACACAAACATAGCAAAGCAATATTGTTTAACACAGCACAAAACATCTAACAAACTTCAGTTCGGCAACATGGTAAAGGCACTAAATTTGATATCACTTTTTAAGAAGCAAGCACACATACTTAATCAACAAAATTTTAAAAAACAAAATGCCCTAACATTGCACAGATACATCTAGAGAATAATCTAGACCTGGTGAAATCCAAATTTACTTGCTTCGTTCAATGGAAGCAACTAAAAAAACTTGGACAGAACATCACGAACACAACAAATATTGAAAGCTAACTCCAATTTCCACCCTCTAGGGCTTACCTACTAATTACATCAAAACGCTCACAAATGGCATAAAAAAACTAACCATAAAATCCTAATACTTATACCGAAACTAGAATCCAACCACCGGCATAACCTTACAACCCTAATAAATTCTACTTGAAGCAGAATCCTAATACGTCGGCAGAGCAAACAGAACCCAATCGCCTCTGCAGAAACTAGAATCATAAAAATAGTACCGCCAACTATCACCATCAAATCGTCTATGCTACACTTGGTAATCAGACAGATCTATGCAGCTCATGCAGAGCACTGCAAGAATAGGCAGTAATTCACCATTCCTGGTACTATGAAAACATATCACGTCTTCAGAAGATCGATAACTTGCACAAATCCTACAGACGTGCATCATGTGACACATCACCGCCGCCTTATCATCATTCTAAACTACGCACTTCCCAATCTTACAGCCACACCAACACAGACCCATCATGGCACAAGCACAACAGCAAGGGTAAGCAGCCTGCGACGAGGCTGCAAGGCCCGGCGGCGGAAAGGATCACTCCATACCTGCTTGTTGATCTCGACGCCGATGGCGCGCTTGGTGACGTTCCAGACGCGTCCGGTGCGGCCGTGGTAGAACTTGTGCGGCATGCCCTTGTGCACGGCGCCGTTCACCTTGACGTCCACGTAGTCGCCGATCTTGTAGGTGCGGAGGTAGGTAGTTAGCGGGATGTAACCCTTCTTCCGGAACGGCCGCGCGAACAGGTCGCGCGTCCGCGACCGCAGCCCGTGGCCCGCCGGCATCCTGCCCCTCCTGCTTTACTTCGCGTGGCGGCGGCGGCGGCGGCGGGAGTCGGGTGGATGTGTGTGGGGGCACTAGGGTTTGCGAGGGTTTGGGGATGGTGCCCTTTCATATGTGCGATCGGGGCTTTGGAGGGGGGCTTTTGGTGGCGGTGTTAGGCCGGGCCCGTTTGATTCGGCTCTCGGCCCATGTGGGTGTGGGCTGGGTCATATGTGTAAATTCGGCCCATTGTGTAAGGGAGGATTTACCAGGCGTTCAGCATCAGAATGCGTATTCACACACACACACACAAAACTTCAGAACGTGTACGGTCTCAGAAAAAAGAACTTCAGACTGTACAAGAATGTGACTGCAGTTCATTCCTGCGGTGATCGTAGGAATCGCAAGTTCATTGCTCTATTTCGGATACTAGTTTCTTAGTATGTGTTTGGTTCATGGGACTATGACGGATGAGATGGGACAGTCCTTATTCCAGAGCTGTTTGGTTCAGAGTCGAGTAGGATGGGGGATATCCCTCTAGGGAATATTCTGCGAATATACTCTCAAATTGGGGATGCTCCTGTCCTCCAGAAATGAGGGGATGGTGTGGGATGAGTGGGCCCCACGAGCTGTTGCAATCCCAGAAAAGAGGCTGACAGGTAGACCCCGCATGTCAGATTTGTCATCCCAAACCTTTTGTCCCTAAACCAAACAGAAAACAGGGACCGTCCTATCCCTTGCAACCAAACACGAAACAGGGTCGGTTCTATCCCTAAAAAATGGGTTAGATCCGTCCCGTCCCACCATGACTCTGAATCAAACACACGTTACAGATGCTGCTGTGCTCTAAATCGGTGAACCGACTTGGGACCCTTGGTATTCTTTTGGAACTAGTCTGGTAGGCCTGTGGTATCGGCAGAGGAAGATTCGATCAGACTTTACATAGGTATCACTAGGTTAAGCTGAAATAAACTGGTTTATTACTAAAATTACATTATAGCTGGTTAAAATTATACTGTAATTGATGGTGATTTATTTGGCATAGTTAAATTTAAAAAAATAAAAATGGAAAAATATGTTAGCCCATCATAGACAATATAAACGAATATGGGAAAAAATACCCTACAAAAAAGCAAAAAAAGTCAAAAAGTTAAAAAAAGATGAAATTTAAAAATGGTAAAAAATAAACCAGAAATCAAAAGTTCAAACTGAAATAATCAGAACCACAGAACACCTTACTTTGTCGCTCGCTACTCCTTTTTATTAAGTTACACACGCTAAACGATTATTTACTCAAAACTTAAACCGATAAAAGAAAGCTCGTAAATATCAATCAATTATGCAAAAGCCTTGAAAGACAAGGACAACAAAGATGATGTAGTACACGAAAGCCCTGCTCATTTGAGCTTCGGCTCTAACTTTTAACTTCTTACTTTTATCTTTTTTTATGATATAGTTTTTTATTTTTTATTTTTATTATCTATGCTGATATAATTTTTAATTTTGGGAGTTAATTATATTAAAAAGTTACTAATAGTTATAACATATTTTCAGTCACTGCTGTATAAAATAAACTAATAAACCAGCCTGTAAATCCCAGAGAAGCACCACCGGATCCCATCGCACTGAACTTTCGCGATTCCGCCCGGCACGGGACAAATCCGACGGCAGCTGGACCCACTGCTCCTTACTCCCACCAACTACCCTCCAAACTCCGCTCCCGCGGTCACTCCCGGGCTCTCAGCTCTGCTCTGCAGCCGCCGCCTCCCCCGCCGGCGTATGCCTCCCACTATCATGCCGCTACTCCTCCACCGCTCGCCGTTGGCGTCCCCTCTCCTTTCCTCCGCGGCGCCCCGCCGCCGCCGCTTCCTCCGCTCCTCCGCGCCTCCCGGTGCCAGGCCCGCCGCGCCGCCGCGCCGGCCCCCCGAAGTCCTCGCCGCTGCGAACCGCATCGTGGTGCGCTGCTGGGCTTTGACTGGACGAAGATCCGTGCGTATCTGCTCGCTCGTTTGCTCGCTCTGATCGGTCGTGGGGTTCTTGCAGCTGGGGTGCGGGCTGGTGACGCTGGACTACCTCGCCACGGTGGACGCGTACCCGCGGCCCGACGACAAGATCCGCAGCGGGGAGCTGCAGGTGATCGGTCCTGACCAAGAAGAAATGGGGGACGAAAAGGGGTGCTCCTTGCTGTGGCACTGCAAGATTTGTGCGGTTGCCTTGTTCCCCATGAGCTAAATTTGCGGCATTGCAGTGACCATTTGCTTCCTGGTGATTCTTGTTGTGCGCAGATATCGGGAGGTGGGAATGCTGGGAACGCCTTGACGGGCGCTGCTCGTCTGGGCCTGAACACGAGGCTCATCTCCAAGGTAAACTGCCTTACCCGGTGTTGAGGTGTTGTACGCATTGAGCCATCGACTGTTTGGCACTATAAATCTTCCATTCCAAGGGTAACCTTTACTGAACCTTGTTCTATTGGTATGCCATGTGCCACACTTCACCCGGGCCCCGCTTATTTCTTTTCAGGTGGCCAACGATGAAATTGGAGGAACTGTTCTTTCGGATCTCAAGGAAGCTGGCATTGATATATCACATGTTATTGTAAGGCTTGGATTACAAATATATAGCTTGTGCATCGTTGGTCATCATGTGCAAGTAATCATATGGTTATTGGGAAGGCACGACAATTTTCTAACCATTTCCACAAAATAAACATTCAGATTGATAGCATTGTGTTTTCTGGTTCCATATATTCGTTTCTGCCACCAGGAAAGACAGCAACATCCCCTTTCAGTACCATTGGAACTAGGGCCTCTACTGATGGATAACTGAAATATTGGCTGTGGGCACTTGAACACGGATAGAGAACACCAGTAAGGTTGAAGGTGTATCTCTAATATTTAAGCTGGATGGCCGTATCTTCCTAAAAAAGAAGTTAAATGAACACATAACTTGTTCCTGTGTTCAAGAAATAAAAAATGCAACTATTTTGAAGTACAATCTTTAAAGGCCACCACCCTCCATGTTGAGCTTGATATGTCTTGTCAGAGATATTTTTCACAAAAGGTCAAAATGAAATATACTGTCAGCTATCAGGTACCCTGGACTATCTAATTCTTTTATGTCTCATATTCTTTGGATGTTTCCACTTTGCAGATTTCTGATGGTGGAAACACAACACTTGTTTATGTCATTATTGATAAGCAAACGTAAGAATATTTTTCTTTCATCATTATTATAAAGACAACTAGTACTTAGCTTCATGTAGCTATATAGGTAAGTGAAGCAGTCAAGACAGCTACCTAGCTTGTAAAGATAAGCATGTCTTATCTGACCTGAATGATTTGTTGCTCATCTTGTCAACTCTGGCAGGTACATGCAGATGCGTTTCTCAAATAAAAGTTTGTTTAGGGATTTCTCAACCAATTTTGTAGTCCTATTTATCTGAATGGAGTTTTCACCAAACTTCCTGTTTTTTATGCACTACAACATGACTTCTTTTTCACAGTATAATGTGAATCATTTGTGAAAGGCCCACACAGTGGTAGTTCTGTTCTCAAAGACTGCAAATCTATATCTGACAAAAGGCAAATAAATACATGCCATTTGGCATTTAGCAAATATGAGTAAACACAAGAGATATTTTTTACCATCTCCTGACCCTTTATCCTGCTCAGGGGAAACTCTTTCGGTTTGGAAATAATTTTGCTTGGCTGCGAAATTACCAAATGGGACGAATTTTTGTTATTTTGTTCTAAAACTCGGGCAAAATATTCAAATGCAGTTGAATTCTTTACCGAAATTTGGCCAAAATTTGGGCTGTATCTGTAACCGGGTCCAAATTCAAATGAAAACGAATTTATTTGACCGAATTGGGATTATTTCGGAGGGTACCGAAATGGACCAAAAAAATGAAATTTCACCGAAATTGTGAACCTTGATGCCGTGTACCCGCACTCCGTGAGGTACTGGATAAATCCTGGATTTATTTAGCGACCTTTGTTCTAGGCTTAGTGTGTGTAATAGTAGGACGCGCGCGTGTGTGGGGCGTGAGTGGGATGTGCGTGTATGTGTGTCCTCTTGTACTCTAAAAAAAAATCTGGCCCTTTATACCCAACTATTTTATCCTTGTATGATTTTATCGACGCTGTTTTCTTTTACTGGTTGCTGAATCAGTTTCATCATGGTTGAAACTATTAATCTTGTATAGGAATATATAGGATTATAGAACTGCTCTTATTCAACTTTTGCAACATTACTTTATGGCATCATAAAAAAAACATCATGCATATATTCATAGAAGAACTCTTTGCATTCGCAGGAAAACTCGTACATGTATAATCACATTGGGCTACCCTCCAATGGTTCCTAGGGACTTATCAATGTCAAATTTGTCAGCTGCACTGCAAGACGTAAGCTTGCTATACCTAGATGGATATTCACATGAAATGGCATTGGCTGTTGCTAAGCAGGTGAGTTCATTTTGAAAGTGTTGCAACATTAATTCGCTGATACATCATATAATGCTAGATTTTTACCATGAAGTCTGTGTTGTTCAATCTTTAGAAATCCTAGTGGACATATACTGGCTAGTTAAACTAATTCTGTAATAACTAGTGTACTACAGTAACACTATCTTAAACCTGTGAAAATTTTAAATCAGATTTTAATTTGTTGCTTGATAAAAACCAGAATTGTACAGGCTGATCAGATGAAGATTCCAATATTGGTCGATGCGGAACCAGAAAGAACAAAGGCAGAATTGGAAGGTTTGCTCAGTCTAGCGAGTTACATTGTCTGTTCAGGGAAATTTCCAGAGGTATTATGAGGTCATGATACATTTTTAAGAGAAACGAATGTTCTTTGTTCTCAATTGTATGCTTTTAGTACAGTTGCATTTTTTCACACGCTAATTCCAGCGACGTCTTTTTTTTAAAGAAATGGACATCGATCTCATCCATTCCCTCTGCACTACTAATGATCCTTCTGCAATATCCCCGTGCGAGATTCATAATTGTAACCCTTGGAGAAAACGGCTGCATGATGCTTGAGAGGAGCGAGGATGGTCAGTTTTGATCTTTTTCTGATAAGATTAACACCAGGAAGGATCAACGTAATGTATAACGGTTGCCTTTGAGACTTCAAGTCCATTTTATTCACACTGTTGTATTCTTAAACAGGTGATGATTCTGGAATAGATGTGGCAGATATAGACAGTGTTGCTGAGTCCTTAAAGCAGAAAGTGCATAATGATGACACACTGCCAACTTGTTTATCATCCAAGGTATGACAAATTGATAATATTTCTGGTCCTCACAGTTTTTTGAGATTGTTAATCAAAATTGTGAGAAAATTTTCGGCACCTCTTTTACTAATTTATCCTTCTCCATTTTATCATTCCAGTTCATGAGACTCTCTGCAAGAGGGCTTGGGACTATATTTGGAAGACTGCTGATAGGAACTGCAGAAAGTATTCCATCTTCAGAGCTTGTTGATACCACTGGTTGTGGGGATGCATTTATAGGAGCAGTACTTCATGGTGAAGCATATTAACTTCTTCCAGATTGTCTATTTTCTACCTTTTATTCATTATGTTTTCCGTAAAGAGCAAAAAAAACTGCTAGAGATAAGTACTAAAACGCTACTTTTTTGCTGGACTTCAGATCAAGAATATGTTTCTTGTATGATAACTTCCAATACCAGCCAGTTACTTTTGTTTTAACTGAATAATATGTACAGTTAGTCATCGTTGACACTATCGTAATCTTACCATTTCCCCTATTGATTCTACATAGGACTATCCACAGAGATGCCTCCCGAAAAGATGCTACCTTTTGCTTGCCAAGTGGTAAACCAATTTCCTTCTGTCAGGGAAATGCCACAAAAGAAGTAGCTTTATTCTCCCTCTGATCCTGATTTGAGATAATATCCTGAACTCGCTGTTCATGTTGCAGGCAGGCATCAAATGCAGAGCAATCGGTGCGCGGACTGGTCTACCATGGCAATCTGATCCACGCTTGGCTAAGTTCATGTGTTAGAAATTGCATGAGAGAAGAAGGGCATTGGCTGGGAATAATGCACCATGTTCTCAACTGTTGTTCAGAAGTGCACGGGTTCAGAACTTCAGATATGGTGAGCATCAGTTACATGCCTTAATTGGTGATTTGGTGTAGTACTAGACTGTCAGCACAAGGAATTGACATGACTCTTTTTCCCCTCGAAATCATGCATCTAGAAGTACTATTTGGTTGAATAAAATCGGCCTTAAATGAAGCCTTGATTTCCTTGTTTTATTTGAGAGGATTTTACAACAGGCGAACGAATGAGTTGAGCAGCCGTTGTTTGCTCATAGCAATTAGCAAGGATGAAATGTCCACTAGCAGTTATATCCGTTCGTTCAGAGTAGAGGTGGGACTTGGGCCGGGCTTCTTTGGGCCAGCCCGAAGCACGGCCGGCACGGCCCGGTCCAAGCACGGCTCGGCCCGACATGTGGCGGGCCGTGCCGGCACGGCACGAACGGTGGGCCGGGCTGGGCTTCAAAATCCGGCACGGTGGGCGGCACGGCACGGCATGACAGATCGGGCCGTGCTCGGGCCGGCACGGCACGAAGAGCACGGTTGGCCAGAAACTATTTAAAATTGATTTCTTAACTATAGTAAATTGTACTCATGATTCTCCTTGAGCTTTTCTATTTGACTAGTTGGGTAGGCCTATGCTAGATTGTCGAGCGATGTCCACGTACGCCATAGTCTAATTTGCACCAAGATATGCATTCCATTGGACTAGATGACCAAGTTCGAAGGTGAAATGGCATGAGACAATAGAATCGAATTTTAAGTAGGTTTTTAATAAGGCGGATACAAGAGAAAGGAAGATAGCGGCCACCGCTACCATTATCGCTATCGCTTTTGTCGTGTATAGTTACTTTGGGCTGGGCTTGGGTTGGCACGGCACGAACGTTGGCACGGTGGGCTTTGGGCCGTGCTTGAGCCTGGCCGAAGACGAGACGGGCCGGCACGGCACGGCACGACGGGATGACTGGGCCGAACCGGCACAGCACGAAGCGGCCCGAAGCACGGTAGGCCCGGCCCGGCCCAATTCCCACCTCTAGTTCAGAGCAGCCTCTGCGTGCATGTATGGTCAAGCACTTCGGTCATATTTGTTGAGCCCAGTGCGGCATCGCCACGTCGTCGACCAGCCACCGGTCAACTCGTCTGACCAACCGGCACGGGAAAACGACACAGACGGCAACAAGTCGTCCCGCCGCCGCCCGCCGCCGACGAGTCGAGATGCGCTGCACCACAGCATCAAACCAAACAGCCCCGTAGTGTACATGCCGACAGGTACGACCAGGAGCATGAGTCAGCTTTGTTCTTGTGCGACGTACTACATGCCGTCAGGAGGAGAGAGAGCTTGGAGAGTCCAATTCAGCTTGCAACTTCTCTCCTCCTCGTTACTTATAAACCAAACCGAACTGAATCCAATCGGATTGCGTCCCCTGCTCCTGGTTTGTCATCTGCAATGTCCATGGCTTCGAGCTCGAGCTCCTGCTCGGAGCAGCAAACAGACGTCACTGTGCCGGCAGGCTCGATCACCGTCGAGAGGTGCCCGCCGGCGTCTCGCCTGTCGGAGCTCGGCGTCAAGTCCTGGCCCAAGTGAGTAGACAAGCATGTGCTCATGTACACATATATACGTACGTATGCCGTATCATCAGCCGTCCTTGGAATACGTAGGTGGGGCGGCCCTCTTGGGAGATACGCGCTGAGCTACGACGCGCGGCAGACGTGCTACATCGTGAGAGGGAAGGTGAAGGCAGCCGCGGAGGGCTCACCGGAGAAGGAGCACTTCGAGTTCGGCGCCGGCGACCTCGTCGTCTTCCCCAAGGGAACACGGTGCACCTGGCACATCGCCGTCGCCGTCGACATGCACTACGCCTTCGATCCGTCTTAACAGGAGCCAAGACTTGCTCTGTGCATACTGACAAATGTGTAAACCTTCACTGTGTAAAAGGATTGAAATTCCTTCGCTCTGTAAACTGAATAATTGTTGAAAGAGTAAATTTCATAAAACATTAACTTTTGTGATCTAAGTTACAGAAAACCATAGGACCATAGGGCTTTTAACGTATGGCATGTAACCTTAGGTATTATTTATGGTATCGATATCTTTAATGACTCTACCCTAGCCAATATAAACTACACCTACATCTAGAGCCCACTTGCAGCCTTGCAGGTCCATGTGGCACTTAATTGACTCAACTTGGCTCTCAATGTGGACACGAGCGATATGCTGCAATCGGTCGTTTTCAGCATCCATGGCATCCCTTCTAGTTCTTGGCCGCCGGCAGCCCGGCACCGACTCAACGGCCATCGTGGTGCAGCGGATCATGGCGAACCTCGTGGCGCAGCCGGAGATACAAGCAAATCTTCGAGCAGAGATACCCGACGGCACCGCCGCCGGAGACGGCGCGGGCATCCGAGCATGCCGTAACTGGAGCGGTTCCTTCCCGCCAGCGAAGGCGCCGAAGTGGACCTGATGGGGAGCAGGGAGATCATTATTACGCCGTTCGGCGCCGGCCGAACGGTGTGCCCGGTGCCCCGGCATGCAACTGGAGCATTTGGTGAAAGCATTTGGTTTACACACAGTAATTACAGTTGATCTAATGAAAATTAGCTTACCATGAACAGTATTTAGCTGTGGGATTAAACTCTGTTTACATTTACTGTGATCTTCTTTTATCCCTAAACTCAATTGTAAGCAACTATATATACTTTTGAGCTGGAATGAGATGGCATCCCAATTGTTATGCCCTAATTCATAGTCTTAGTTGGTAGCGTTTTTCCTATCTCTTTTCTCGATTTCCTCTTGGATTCATCTTTCAGGACATGATAATGTTGGTATCAGAGCCTTTCAATCCTTGGAGGCGATTTGGTGAGGAATCGATCGGGTGGGTGAATTTTGATTCACCATAAAATCCTCTATCGGCTCTTGACTAGGCAGTGGAGAAGATTGGTTGCGGTGAGGGTTCGGGATTGATTCCCTGGTAAAATTCCTAACCCAGCAACAATCGGTGAGACGGATGACAAAGTCGATGGCACAAAAGTCGATTCCCTGGTATTATAGACTTTTGTTTTTCAACCTTGTTTTTTCATCAAGGTCCACATCAGCATCCAGATGGACAGCCCCGCCGACCAAAGCACCCCCTCCGTAGACAGCTCTCCTGGGAGCCTCTCGGTCCAAACCGCCACCACCCCTGTGAATCTTGTGACTCTAGATGGAAGTTCGCCGAAGAAGCTCTAGAGCCCGTGACATTCTTTCTTGCCGCCAGCCACCTCACCCATTTTAGCTCCTCCCAAAAACCCAAAATGGAACCACCTCGTCGAGTGGAAGCTATCCGTACTAGTGAACCCTGTCGGGAAACCTCGCTAGTGCATTATTAGTGAGACGCCAGAGGTTGAAGAAGAGCTGAGGTGGTGCAATGGCTTGATCGCAGTCATTCGCGTGCCACAGATCTACGACTGTGGGTGCGTGCGTGTTGCAGCCGAGCACGACGAGGCGCGATCTTGCCCGTGCCCCATGCATCGGACGACCTTGCTCGTCTGCGGCTAGGCTATTTCAAGCACACACCATGGGACGAATCGGCCATCCCAGCTGGGCGTTGCGATTTGAAAACCACACGGGATTTTGCACTGTTCACAAAAGGTTGGCTCAACACTGTTCATCACTATAGCTACTGTTCAAAACATTGTTCACCGAACCCTAATTTCCCCAAAAAAAAACCACCATTTTGATCTTTTTGATGCTGTGAATCCATTTCCAACCTCCGTTCCACCAATCCAAGCCCCAATAAAAATCCAAACCAACCCTATTTGGTTTTTATTGCATTTTACACCTTTTATTTTATTTATTTTCCTAACTTGATTAATTTCAAGAGTGGGCTTATGTTATTTTATGTGTTTGCATTAGTTCCTGAGTGTTCCGAGGCGACCATACAAGGTCCGGATCCAGGTATCGAAGTGTACAAGACAACAGAGTTTGTTGAGCAACAAGGTAAGTTACAAGTTTTTGATCATACTGAATCTCATGAAATTTAAATTATTTAATTACAGTATTTGCATTATTGTTATTTATACAATGTTATTTAATTAAAATAAATGTTTAGAATGACATGTAAATTAGTTATGTCCTACCACTGAAAAATGCCCTATTTAATTTAAGGCCATGTTCACTTTGACAACATTAGTGATATTTAATTACTGTATAAATAATTATAGAATGGTTTATCCAAAACTTTGATACTATTAAGTGACTTGGCATTTTGCCAGTAGATGTATTTAAATGGTTCTAGGGTTAAGGGTGCATCGTGGAAAGCCACTATATGGTTGGAGTATACGACTTTACCCTAGGGAGGAAGCTTAAGTAGATGGGTGGCAATGCTGTAGAGCATTAAGGATCTAGGTGTGGATGGTTGTCTCATGGTAAAAAATAAGAACTAGAACATTATGCTGAGTAAAGGACGTAGAAATCGCTTAACCACAAATGTTAGCTTGTCAATCTTGATCTAGTAGCTGCTCAACTCGATAGACTATCTACAGGAGGCATGGTGGCGTACATAGGAATGGTAAAACCATACTTAACAACGATAGG
This sequence comes from Dendrocalamus latiflorus, assembly GCA_017311315.1. NCBI lineage: Eukaryota > Viridiplantae > Streptophyta > Magnoliopsida > Poales > Poaceae > Dendrocalamus > Dendrocalamus latiflorus. The sequence goes on from CM029667.1 coordinate 22,998,143, forward strand.
TCCGCACATATCGGGCAGGAGCGTTCCAAATTGGCCTGTGGACATCTGAGTTTGTGTGGTGTATAACCTATCGAATAGAGGCTATATAAAGAATTGAGCAGTAAAAAACCTTATTTTTTCAACTCAGTTGCACACTAGCTGAAGCGTGTCTATTGCATGACATTGATAGTTTGAGAAATCTTGTGGGTAAAGCTAAGCAACTTTGCAGAGTGAAATAAATGATATTCAAATACGTCGTACTTTCGGTAAATATAGTTTTGTTTAATGGGTGATTCCAACAGCAAAGCATAAATAAATTTCTTTATGTTATAATCTGAGTAATTTGAGTAAACAACTGTTGAAAACTCCCTTACTCTTAGGAAGTTGCAGTTTTGTTATTTCATGTTTACAAATAAAAGTGCATCCACACTCTCATTAATAAACCAGTATATTCCCATCCATCGGCAATCCTAGCAAACAGATAATTTAGGATTTACTCTTGTGACTTGTTAAGTATGATTGTATTTATTACTTGCTAAACAACAAATAGAAAAATAATAAGACAACAATGAACAAGCTGTTGATGAAGATCCGGAAGAACCCTACTTCGTTGATGACCAATGGTTTTAGGTTTTAGCCTCCTTCAAGTATACTTGTGGAAAAAACTTATTTTGTGATAACTTTAGGCTTGTACGCCTGTTACGTAAACTTGGCTGTTAAACCATAATTCTGTAATAAAGTATGATTCTTTTGTTGTAAACTTGTGTTGACTGATGTTCATTCATGTACAGTACTTTGCAATTAAACTATCCTAGGCAGTTGCGGGGATTATCAGCATCCCCAGAATAGGGGCGTTATAGGGCTGAATACGCAGAGATGTTGAATATCTGATCGATCTCTATGAAACAACTGAATCCACCATGTCCGTGGTGTCCACATCGGCAGCCATGCTAGACCTCCATTAAGTGCCACATGGACCTACAAGTGGACCCTATATATAAAAGTAGAAAATATTTACTAGGGGTCATTCTGTGGGTTACGTGTCACATGCCAAAAAATCTTATAGTTTTCTACAACCTTGGACTATAAAACCTAGGGTCTTATGAAATTTATGATTGAAATTTGTGGTATGCCTGCCTCTTTTCTATCCTAAAAGGAAGCAGCATTGTTATTTATGGATGAGAAACAAACCATGCGGTGCATCTGACTCCTGCTCCAATATTCTACTACATAGCCAACTCAGCTATATATAACTCAAATATGAGCACTCTTTGCTACTGTCAAGCAACACCAAATGGCCTCACTGTCTCAGCAAGCTACCAACAAGACGTGCCACAACAGGTGCTGGAGAATAGCCATACCAGTGATCAGTAGACTTTTGGTTGGGTACTACTTCAAACATGCATTTTGGCAGTATAATATGAACTATAGATAGATGATCAACAGCTAGGGAATTGAAATTCTGCGCTTCTACTTCAGAGCGATAACTTGTTAACATCTAAGGCCTAATAAAAGGCTCGTATTACTGCTATGGAAACAACCACCCATGAAACAAAACATCTGTACCACAACCTACACTGTACAAGGAACATCGACGACCCTAAATCCTACGAAGGTAACCTTTGAACCAGCTTTGTCAATGGCACCGGTATTATTGTCCACGAGGTTCAGAACATGCAAAGGCGGCCTGTCAGCGCACTGCTTACTGCCAACCATCTTCGAGCTTGAAGTCAAATAGAAGATCTGTAGAATCTGATCCTGAAGATTCTCTCCGATGAGCAGCTTCTATAAATAATCCGTCCGCAGAGGAACTTACAAAACTATTAAGTTGAGGCTGAGCTTCATTTGGAACAAGACTGCTCTGGCAATTCAGATGGTGCAAAATTTGTGTTGTTTGCATAGGATAGGCTGCCTGAACGTTACCACCAGTTGCATGATTGGATAAGTCATGCCCATTAGAAGACATCAAGTTTGCCGTTGCTGCAACAGACTCAGTGTGAAGACCCACCCCCTGGTTTGCACTGGAATGCAGAGGTTGGGAGGAAATCCTCACAGGCTGCTGAGACTGTGAGGTGCTGATAGTGTAATCCGATACCCCCAAATGAGATGCCAAACTAGCAAGTATGTCTTGCCAGCTTTGCGTGCAAACATCCACTACTGGTTCTGGCAGGGATTGTGTTCTCTGAGTAATAAGCGAGGTGCAACGCGAAAGTTGTGGTCCTATGCCATGCATTGCATTTGAGGAAACCTGACAAGATGCCGGTGGCTGACCCTGAGATGCTATTGGTGCACTGAGAGATCTCTGAGGGGCATTGTTCTGAACAGTACCAGTGAAGGCATTAGTTATTGGTTCAACTTGAACTGGCTGGGATATATGTGGCAATGCCTGGTGCATCAGGTCATTGTTTGGAGCAGCAGAACCAAATTGGCTAGCATTTGGGATTGTGAGGCCTGGAGAAGCAGCCCCTACTCTTTTGAATCTTGCACGTGAATGAGTAATTTGGGGGGTGTGAGCATTTGTTGTACCTCTTCCAGCTCTTGACGCAGTGGATGCTCTTGGTGCACAAATAGATTGCCCAACATCTAGTGAGACTCTAACTGAGGTATGTCTTTGTTGGTTTTGGCTCACAACATTCAGAAGAGGACTTTGGTTGGCAAGAGAAGGACAGCTGATATTTGGTATATAAGACGGATGTGAATGTGGGACTGAGACTTGACACTCTATAGCTTGCTGTCTGGGTGACGTTGTTGTTGGGTATATGGCATTCTGGTGTTTTTCTGGATGAGATGCTGGCCGACTTTTGCACTTGAATGCTTGCCTCAGTGTTTTCCACTTTGTTTCCTTATCTGTAGCATTACAATGATCGGTACTCAAGATACCTTTACCCCAATAATTGCATGGAGCTGGAGCGTCACATACAAAACAGTGGCACTGCATTTAAAAAGCAACACCACAGTCGCATTAAAACAAAAGCTATTGGCTGCTCTGCTAGAATATAAATTGTATCATATTGCCAACAACATCAGGGAGTGAAAATGTTTGTTACTTACCATGCTACAATGCTTGACGTGAGAAGTAGTGCTGAAGGGCAAGTTCGAGCATAAATGGCGTGAGTGAGGGAAGTCCCTGCATGCTACCTGCAGAAGAATAGACAATAGTTAAGGTAAATGGTAAAGGAATGCTACTGCAGGTAAACTGTAGTTTCCATGAAAAACTCTTAAATTCCCTGTTAAACTTGACATGAACTAAAAACCGCAGATATTCATAGACAATATGAACAGGAAGACATGGAATAATAATGTACTTAAGAGAACTACTTCCACCTTACAATTCAAATAGAATATCTTTAACCACTTTCATAAATTAATGAATGCTGTCTCTCAGAAACTAAACCACCTTAGCAACTTGATCCTAAAGTCACACATACACAATGTTCTAAAAACAGGTCTACCAGGCCGCATACTCGTACTAGCCTACTAGGTCACCTCACCTGTTACTAGAATGCAAAACCGCGTAATCAATAGGTATAACCGGTATACTCGGCTAACAGGCCGTTTAAAAGCTGTTAAGAGTAGGCTAGTAGTAGTAGTCTAGCACTTTATAAGCTTTAGTGTAGCACTTTAGTCATATGACACCTTTTGATTTGGTTGCTAATTAGCTATATAGAAGGCAAATTAATTAACTAAACATTTAGTGATAAGACGCTAACAACAGGTCTTACTTTTGTTAAAAGCTATATAGGTAATTAGGTATGAGTCATGGAGTTTAAGAGTTGTTGTACTCAAATCATATCCTTAAACCTTTTGTTGTTGGCACTTTACTACATGTACATCTAGTGATGTTGCTGCCATATGATGGCATGGTTGGAAGTTGTCAAGGTGGAACAATATATAATATGAATTACAAGCTCAACTTTATTGCTAATTTCTGCTTCTCAATTTACAATTACATCAATTTTTCTCTGGCATTGATCCTTCTTCCTGATTTACAATACATTATTGATTACATAAATGCTCACTTGCTCAACTTGTGATCCTTCTTACTTTCTCATTTACAATTTCATTCTGAACTCCATTTTGATGCTACATGAATATACATGTATAAATCCACATTTTAAATAGAAAAACCAGTTACAAGGCTGATTACCGTATAATCGCTACAAGGTAAGGTGATCTAGCAAGTACCTGTTACCTGTTTTTAGAACCTTGCACATACACATGCAATGAAATCACAAACACACAGTTGAAAACATAAAAGTTAACTTATTGTGAACACTTTTCGCTAATATGAATGCAACTGAACGTTTCATCTTTCTATACATAGTATCCAATATAACAAGGTACTGCTTTTATGGCATGCACAAAATGCAATGCTATGGATCAAAATGGAAGGAAGCAAATACCAGTCCTTTCTCTGCAACTATCTGCAATTCATCCGAGCTGCCATCTCCCACGCTCCCCTTATCCTCCGCAACGGTAACCACCTTATCAGGATCACCGTCTAGAACCATACAATCATCGTCTTCCCCATCACCGCCACAACCATCAGGCTTGCCCTTCTTCTGTGGCACTGGTGGCGCTGACAACTCATTCATCACCACGAGATCATCAAAACCCTCCCCGGTTCGCTCATTATCCTCATCGAAAAGCTCTGCAACCCATTCAAAGGGGTCGACAGGCACGGGAAAGTCCTCCTCATCGGAGCTGATCTCCACAACATTCCCCACAGACCCCATCCACCCCCAAAACTCTTACACAGCTTGCACTCCGGAGTCCAGACACAAAATTTTCCCAAATTGGCAATAACTCGGGCGACCCCCCGAGGAAGCAAGAAACCCTCCCCCACACACAACACTAGCCGGGGAGAGGGGAGCTCAAGATGTCGCCGGCCGCCATGGATCCGGAACCAGGGATGGTTCCCAAGAAACGCCCCCAGGAGCAAGCCTAGCCCATCAAAATGCAATCTTGGCTCGATCGGCGGTCGATTAGCCGTCGCCGCCGCTCAAGGGTGTTACGGCCGCAAAGGGAGCAAAGAGACGGCGAATCCGGCAGCGATTGGGGGCGAGGAAAGCGCCTGAAAGCAAAGAGATTCTGGAGAAAAAAATCACACAAAATTAGAATCAGAAAGATCGACAGTCGAACTGTGGAAGCCAAGTCAGAACCGCAGACGCTTCGATCAGCATAACGCAAAGACGCAGGGGGGAAAAAGGATGACTGAAAAGGAAAACAGGAGGACAAAGAGAAGCATGCAACCTCAAGCACTGCAGCCGTCTCCTCGATGGAGAAGAGGAGAAAAGACTACTTCAGAAGAAGAAAGCAGGCGAAGCTAACTGCTCCTCGCCTGCACAAATCTCCCGAGAAATTTCGCTTTTAATTCCTCACTGTTCCTGCCACTTCAATGCCTGGCTTGCTTTTATATATCGTACCACCGATATTCCTATGGGCCAAGGCCATCTGATCTCGTTTTCTCACGATAAAAAAACGTGGGTGAGGCCGTGGGATGTCCCGTTGCCCCCGGGGGGAGGGGGAGCGTAGCGGGCTACGGGTTTGGAGCGGGCTACGGGTTTGGAGGGTTGGATCCGGCTGGGATTGACTTTTCTTTACTTGACCTCTCCCAAGTCTTAACTATCGTTTTAACTATCGAATTCTATGGTGGGAACCACCAACAATCAAAAATGGTTGCAGAATCAGCCTGTTAGAAAGTGTGGCATGTTTGTTTTGTTTGTTAAGGTTGACAGGTCGTAAGACGATAATCGGAGCTCCATCAGCTCGTGCTTTTTGTAACAATCGGAGGAAGAGATCATACCCATTAACTCTCCTCGCCAACGTCCCATTGGCCCTAGCGGGAGAGGCTTTCCCGCGCTTTTTTTACTTGCTCCTTTTTTCTTCCTTACTAGCTTTCTAGATATGCACCTAATCACTTATCTTGATCTGATTTCGTCCGATGAATTGGTTGATGAGTCTCGTTATCTGTAAGCTAAGTAGAGGGTGTGAGTTGAGATGTACACAGGTAAAGCTTTTCATTTTCCCTAGTGACAGATCTATGATGTTTTTGGTTCACTTTGATTATTCTTCTTAAGGCTTGCTCATGGGAACTAATAATTAGTCATGCCTCACGTCTATGATCAACACTGAGATTGGCGATAGGTATCCCATAGCCTCAACAAGGCATATGTCGCACCAATGCTAGTAGCAAGGACAACATTCACAATTAGGTATTATCATAGTAAGGTCTCATATCTTGTTCGATATCCTCCTTAGGTCCAATAGATTTGAAGTTTGTGCACAAAGCCTCTCCCCCTCTATCCCAAGCACTGGCAGTGTCATTCTTCAACCTTTGCATCCCCTAGTGCTTAGGAGAAGATTTGAGGCAAGAGAGCAATGTTGTCTGTTCTTGGTTTCACAAAGACAAACAAGTGAGTAAAAGTATGATTGGTTAGGACAATTTAGTCATTTGTGCTCGCACCAACGAAATGTGTTACTTATGGTTAGGCCATAAGTGTTTGTGCAACAAAAGCAAAAGAATTGCAATCATTCAACGGAGATAGTTGTGCATGGTTCCATACACATGTCAATCCTCACAGGTGTTGTACTATTGCATGCAGTCCATGTAACATTTTATGGACATGATAATTTGCTTTGTTTATTTTGTTTCATTTCTTTATTTTTAAGCTTGCAGAAAAGGGAAATTTAACAGAATAGTTTCCATCGAGGAAGAACATATTTGAGATTTAATGGACAATATCCAGGCCAAGGCTACTTCTTTGCAGGAAGTTTCATATTCCAACATTAAATATTATTTTGTTTTACTTCTCAACAACAGCTAAAATTAATAGAGATCATTGTGTTCTATACATGTGGCGACTCTCACTTGAGTTGTTTGTATGTATTTAGGCCATGTACTTATTACGGCCATGGTGTAACATGTTTTGTTATTTTTGTTTCATTTCCTTATCGTTAAGTTTTTGGAAAAGGTTTCAGTGTTGGCTACAATTGATTACGGCCATGGTGCAACTACTACAATTGATTCAATGTGGCAATATACATACATGACAATCCTCACATGAATTGTTTCAGTGTTACATGCATGTAGACTACGTAGTAATTGAGGAGACATTTAATAGGTAGTTTTCAAATATTTGGTACCTCTTTACAGATAACTTCCTATTCCAGCTGTGAAAGGTTATCATTTTGTCTTTTCAACAACGGCTACAATTGACAGCCATCACCGTGATTGTAAGCTACCACTGTGATTGTATACAATGGCAATCCTTCTGAGCATGTAGGCCACGTAACATGTATGTTTTTGTCATATTTTTTTAGCTACCGCAAATGGCTTTTGGTTACGCCTGATAACTTTTTTTCTGAGATTTCCGAGACGGCAGTAAACGGCACACACAGTTTTAGTCTCAAGAAATAGTTTGAAAAATCCGTTTCAAATAGCCATGCTATTTGTTTTGACTTTCGAAGAAGCGAAAAAACAAAAGCCAAAAAACTAGGCATTTATTTGTTTTGTTCAACTTTAATTTTGGCGCAGCTCTTTGTTGTCAAACTTAATACAATATTTTAAGGATGAAGATAGAAAAGAATCTAAAAACCTACCTAATTTGACTGACAAATGGTTCCAGAGACATGGATAAAAATGGAGCTTTTCTAACCCTATAGGGTACAATATATAAGGCGTGCGTGCAGAATTTAATTTTTGAGAGGAGCTTTAGTTTTGCAATCTTGTTTCGAAATATAAAACATGTATGCAAAGTTAATGATCTTTTTTTCTGTTTTGTCCTTACTAATCTTCCCTTTCTCATCAATATTTTATGAGTATTTAATAGCACTATGGTTATTTCTCTCTACCATTACCTTGGTTTCAAATGCGCTTCGATCTAGATCTGTGCCCAACCAGAATTTTCAAAACTACCACTGTTTGCATAATATTAAGAACTTGTTTTATATTGTTGGGATAACATACAAATTTTGTCAAAAAATGTACTAGCTCAGAATTTGACTTTTTTTAAGCACCACAGCCACACTCTTTTATGTAAAAACGAGTAAATTTCACAAAGCCCCGAGTTTTGGAGCAAAGGTAACACAAAACCCTACATTTTGCAAATTTTTTCAAGAAACCATATATTTTTAGGCTAAATGTTTCAAGAAACCTCATATTTGATCTATCGCGTTCCATGATTTCTATCTGACGGGATATAATAGGTGGAACTTATTTATCAATCAAACTAATAAGTAAGGCCCCATTTCCCTTCTCTCTCCTCTCTCTTTTTTACTCTTTTCGAGAGTAACATAGCAAGATTGTAGGTGGACTAGAAATGGAGGGTGGGGTTGGCTTGGCAGGTAGGCTCTATTTATATGTTTGATATTCATATACGTTCTAGTTGTGATGTAGTGTTTAATAGAATGGAATGGAATAGAGCAAATCTCGGGCTTTTTGAAATCTTTATACTAACAACCTTACGGCATCTCCAATAGTCCTACATCAGCTATCGGTTAGCTTGTCACATCATCCAAAAACTAAGATGGAGGAGAGAGAACGAGAAGAGATAAGAGAAGTCGTCGCGTCCTCAGACGACGTTCGTTTCACACAAACCAACGCATGAAAAGACGATGGCACGCGCGGCCCATGTGGTGGCGTGACGTAGCAGATCGATGGCGACCGGCTCGACAATGAATATGATGGCGACAAACATGAGGAGACCAAAGAATTGCTCGATCTGGCTGGACCCAACCCACCGACGTTTGGATCTGGCTGGGCCCAATCGGGTAAGGCGAATTTGGCTGGGTTGATGGTGGTGATCTTGGAATCGACGATGGTGACAAAGGGGAGGGCAGAGCTCGGCAGAGGTGGGGGAGGGGTGGGAGAAGGGTGACAAAAGGGTGGGAAGCGATATTGTTGCTCCGATTTGGATGGATCCGATCGCCAGCGACTCGGAGCTAGTCAGGTCCAACCGGATCTGGCATCCGCTGGCTCAGATCCAGCTAAAGACAGTGTTGAAGAGGCTGCGATGGCGAGGGAATAAGTGGTGGGCGGCGGCGGCGGTGGAAGGCGGTGATGGCGAGGGAGCAAGGGGAGGGCGGCAATGGAAGGCAATGGTGGCGAGGGAGCTAGCGGTGGACAATGGCAGTGTAAGGCGGTGATGGCAAGGGAGGTGGCAGCGACGTGCAACGTTGGTGGCCGGTGCAATGGAGAAGATGAGGGCACACGGCGTGGTGGGAGAAAAGAATGTGAGGGAAGAGAGAAAGGTAAGTTTAATAGCTGGTTACATTGACATATAAGACTATTGAAAGAAAATATATAAAATGTGATGTATTTATTGTATGGATCATTGCTAAGAGACAATGTATTGGACTAGTTATCTTTAGTATTGTTGGTAGATAACTTAGAATAATTTATCTCTAAGTATTGTATATACCTTTAGATTTCGTGAATTTTTTTTGCAAAATATAGGGTTACTTTTGCCCGAAAATTACTAAAAGAGTAAAGTCCATTACCGGTCCTTAAACTTTTTATACTGTGTCATCCCGGTCCATAGACTTTTAAAGTATGTCATCCCGGTCCTTAAACTTTCAAAGTGTGGCAATTTCTTTTGAAAGTCTATGGACCGGGATGACACAGCATAAAAAGTTCACTGCTACAACTACATACGATATTGCCACACTTTGAAAGTTTAAGGACTGAGATGACATACTTTAAAAGTTTATGGATCGGAATGACACAACATAAAAAGTTTAATGACCGGTAATGGACTTTACTCTTACTAAAAAATAGTCTCCGACGTAGCAGCAGCTCCCCCCCGGTGACATTCTGTCGAACACCTTGCCGGCACCGCCGTATCCTCCATATTCCGGCGACTAATCCCCAGCAATGGTGGAGAAGTTCTTCTCCTGCACCTCCACCGCCCCACCGCCGGACGAGGACGCCGGCATCACCCTCCTCTCGGGCCCTCCATGCTGGTATTCATCTCACACACTCCTTGGCTTGCTTAGACTAGCTGTTCCGCCCCGTGCCATGAATCAAACGGAAGCTATTTTAGAATCCGGACGTTTCATCTAGCACTCTGTGGTCTGTGCTTAGCTCACTCCCCCTGCGTCTATTTCGGGACCTTCTTGCTGCTAGAACAGCGGGAAGACATCGCTTCTTTTCCAGTTCGCGATAAACCGTGCGATGGAGAGCGGCCGAGGCGTGGTGTTCATCTGCAGCAAGAGGAGATTGGAGAACAATCCCCCTTTCTTGTCCCAAGTGAGATGTCTTCTTCAGCAGTTTGCTCATGTTCGAGATTAGGAATTTGCTTGTTCCTCATTTCTGAAGTCACACCTCTTCCTTTTGCTTCCAGGGTGTTGATCCATCACAGAACGTGCTTCAGAGAATACAAATCAAGTAAGAGGTGTCGAACGTACTCATGGATGTGGGCTCTTGTTCAACATGGCTACTTTTATAATAGTTGACTTGAATTGTGTAAGAAAAATCGTAGATTGAAATGAGTACTGGGCATGCGATGGATTGTGATATTGCATTGTTTTTTCATCCCAGTTTGAGGTTTGCAATTGTGTTGAAATGGTAGACCCAGCTATTTCATGCAATGATGGCTAGTTTATGCTCAAATTTATGTAATTTCGATCTTTCAAAAAAAATTATGTATTTTCTGCTTGTAGATACATTGAAGATGATGAGGGAATCCGAAAGTACTTTGCTGCATTTCACTTGCTTGACAACTTTCCTGCTGCTGTCATTGTTGATGATTTTGCAGAGTTCTTCTCCGAGAGGTGTTATTTTTCCATCTTGCTACGTTGATGACATAGACATTTATCTGTATCTATGTTACAACAATGTGTTACACAAATCCCCTTATGGGCTGCAACCATGAGATGGCTTCATTCTCGATACATTTCTTCTGAATAAACTCAACTGAGGATTCTGGGGCATTTTGTAGCTGATATAATGATGATATGTAGGACTATGTCATTTGTACAGTGTGTTGGGTGTCATTTTGTCTCCTAACTCAGCGTATTCCATTCATAATATGGTTATTGGCTGTTTTAACTAAACATTTGCTTATAGATCACCTGCTTTACTATGTTTAACGGATGGTCTGATCTTTTAGAAAGCACCTAGGGTTGATTTCCACCACCAACACAAAACATTTATACAGTTTAGTAATTGACAGAAATTACAGATGTCTAGTCTTGATATTTTATATGACTGGTTCTGACTATGCTGAAACTATAATAGGACCTGTCAGCAGAGATATGGAAATACTAGGGCTCGAGATTTAGCAGTGGTTCGCATATTAGCTTTGTGTCAAAATGCTATTGCATATGCAAAGTAAGTGATGAAGTCAATGACAGATCTTTAAATATCTGCATATTTCTATGTTGTTTAGAGTAAACATCTCAATCTCTTTCCCAGTGCAAAGCTTGGAACCCTTGGGACTTGCAATCTCTTGCTCTCTGATGTACATCAAGGTGACACCCCGAGATCCCTGTTCATTTACAAGAGATGGATAAGTTCCATATATACAATCCAAGGTAAATCCTATAAGTGGACGTTGTTTGTGTTCATTTTTATTTTTTATTAAGTAAACTTTTTATATTGCCATTCGTCACCTCTTAGTTTCGTTCACTAAGATAGTAGAACATTTTGCTGTCACATAGAAGGCATGATAGTTTGGAGATTTGCTTATTGTCAGATTTGCTTAGTCTTTTTGTATCCATCCTTAAATCTTTTGTTTGATGAGAATACCTGGGCGAACATGCCAACGTACCAATACCAAATAGGTTGCACAAAATTGCACATTGACTGATTTAGTTGAAAATGTCATTTAGACTTAATTTTTCATTTCGTGTATTTATAGTCTATTTCAGTTCGTGACTGTGAACTGAATATAGATTTAATATTGCTTGAGTTAGTATGTTTACATGATTTAATCTGTATGCCTTTCCTCAGGTGATGGCCTAGGATCCTACTTAGTCAAGAACATTAGCTGTTCGCAAAATGGAACGAAAGAAGCAAGAACAGCTAAATACTCAATAGCTCTGCAATATCTTGTTCTTGAGGAGATCAGCAATGGATAATTCTTTGCGCTTTTATGTAGCCTCAGTGTGCGAACATGTAGAGACGTAACCTTAGACAAGCAGAAAAAGGAATATAACTGCAGACAATATCTAGTATTGCATACAATCTCTCGCTTCCAACTTCCAATTGGCGCTTGAGTTGATTGTAAGTGAGAACTTTGCATTCCTATAATGATATTGGGTATTCCCCTGTGACAGCAGTTCACAATTTGGTTAAGTTGTTCTATTGTGAGAACTTTGCATTCCTATAATGATATTGGGTATTCCCCTGTGACAGCAGTTCACAATTTGGTTAAGTTGTTCTATTCAGGAAGATAAGATTTCACTAAGCCGGGAAACTGTTTTAGTTGGACAGGATTGCTTGTATGTCCCTGACAAGTGTTAAAGAAAGTTGCATGGTCTTGCCTAAAGAACATCCTTGGCTGGAGCTGGTAGCGAACAGCGAAGTGGCTACCTAGCAGTAGAATTCCGCTCTAGTTGACCTTCAGTGTTGGTTTCTGCTGCCTCCCAGAGAGAGAGAGAGAGAGAGAGAAGGAGAAGAAGAAGAAGAAAGTTGGCTTCTGTTGAGTACGTTGCTTTAACCTTTCAATGAATGTTTCGATATCCTGCGTGCTTTTGTTCCATCAAATTGATCTCTCCCCAATTCTTTTGGACATATGTGAAAGCATCACTGTAAAAATTACCCTCTACATATCTCGTATCTTAGCATTAGGCAAGAAAGGGAACTAAAACCAAAACTCGACAAACATTAGCAAGTACTACCTCCGATTTTTTTAAGTAATGTTTTTTATTTTTTACAGTCTAAGAGACGTCACTTTGACTATTATTTTTTATACTTATCTTATTATATATTAATAAAATTATAATATTATGAAACTATTTTTAATGATAAATTTAATAATATAGTTTTTGTTATGAATATTGTGTATATATTCATGAGGCCCAAAGGGCAATATATATATAGAGTACAGAAGGGGATATAGAAGGGATATATAAGGAAACAAATAACAATCATATTCTATCTCCTATTCTATCCTTAACACTCCCTTCAAACTCATGGTGGATCACACACATTGAGTTTGGAGAGAAAATATAAATGTTGTGCTCTAGTCTGTGGCTTCGTGAAGAAGTCAGCAATTTGTAACTCTGAGGACACAAACTGAAGAGCAAGTACACCATCCTGCACCTGGGAGCGAGTGTATGAAGCATCCACACCAATATGCTTGGTGAGCTCATGCTTCACTGGATCACGAGCAATGCTGATAGCTCTTGTACTATCAGTCATAAGAGTAGTAGGTCCCCTCACAGGTACGCCAAAATCTGCAAGTAGCCATCTCAACCAAGTAATCTCTGCTGTCACAGCTGTCATAGCTCTCAACTTAGCCTCTGCACTCGAACGGGAAACTGCAGTCTGCTTCTTTGTCTTCCAGGCAATCAGGGAGGAGCCAAGAAAAACACAGTAAGCAGAAAGAGAACGACGATCAGAATGATCACTAGCCCAGGTCGCATCAGAGTACGCCTGAAGCTGAAGTGAGGTGGAGCTAGGGAAAAACAAGCGACGAGAGATGATCCCACGCAAGTAGCGAAGAACACGAAGAAGATGACTGTAGTGAAGATGAGTAGGACAAGCCATGAACTGACTCAAGATATGGACAGCATGAGCAATATCAGGACGAGTGCTCACAAGATATACCAAACTGCCAACAAGATGGCGATACCAAGTAGAATCCTCAAGAGGATCACCATCAGTAGCACGAAGCTGAAGAGAGAGCTCCATAGGAGTCTCAGCAGTGCAAGTATCAATCAGACCAGACCGATCAAGAAGATCCTGTGCATACTTCTGTTAGGAGAGGTAGTAACCCTCAGGTGTGACAGAAACCTCAATCCCAAGAAAGTATGTAAGCAAGCCAAGATCAGTCATCAGAAATTGCTCACTGATATGCTTCTTCACATATGCAATGAACGAGGGATCGTCACCAGTAATGAGCATATCATCCACATATAGAAGAAGCAGTGTCCTACCTTGAGGTGAGACATGGATAAATATAGCAGGATCATGGGCACTGACAGTGAAACCGACAGCGGTGATCACTGAGGTAAAACGCGCAAACCAGGCACGAGGGGCCTGTTTGAGACCATAAAGAACACGACGAAGACGACAAACATGACTAGTTGGAACAGAATACCCGGGTGGTGGCTGCATGTAAACCTCCTCATGCAAGACGCCATTAAGAAATGCATTCTTAACATCCAGCTGAGAGATAGACCACCGGCGAACAGAAGCAACCGCAACAAGAGTGCGAACAGTGGTCATATGAGCAACAGGAGCAAATGTCTCATCGTAATCTCGACCATACTCCTGCTGAAAATCACGAGCCACAAGACGAGCCTTGTAGCGCTCAATAGTACCGTCAGACTTGGTCTTAATCTTGTACACCCACTTACACGTGATAGGACGAGCGTGCACAGGTGTCGGGACAATATCCCAAGTCTCCGTACGACGAAGCGCATCAAGCTCCTCTACCATAGCGAGCTACCACTCAGAATGAGAAGCAGCCTCACGATAAGAACTAGGCTCAGTGACAGAGAGTGCATGAGCTGTCGAAGTAAAACCAAGACAATCAGGAGGCCGAATGGTTGCCCGGTCACGAAGGGTGTAACGAGGAGCATCATCAGATGAATTAGACGTCGGTGTCGGCAAGAGACCAAGAGAGGGATCTGGTGAAGGATGAGGACGTCTGGAGTAGTGCACCCCAGAGAAACGAGACGGTGGTGCCATAGGAGCAGGAGGCGGTGCTGCAGGAGGCAACACAGGAGGGGAAGGTACCGAAGGCTGGGAAAGGGGGGAAATGGGTTAGGAGTCAGGGAGATACAACCAGGAGATCGTCTCGATGGTAGAAGCAGTGTGAGGAGCCGAATCTCGATAGAAGAAAGGTCGAGATTCGTCAAAGACAACATCTTGTGAGATCCTAATCCGTCGAGTAGAAGGATCATAGCAACGATAACCCTTATGCTCAGAACTGTACCCAAGAAACACACACTCGACTAACTGGGCTGTCAGTTTAGTGCGCTCACGAGGTGGCAGTAGGACAAAACAGGTGCAGCCAAAAACACGAAGGTGATCGTACTAGGGGGCTCTAGAGTAGAGATGCTCTATAGGACTGACATCCTTAAGAGCAGTGGAAGGCTGCATATTAATGAGATAGGCAGCCGTAGAAACAGCCTCAGCCCAGAACTGTGGTGGAACGTGAGAAGCAAGAAGAAGGGTGCGAGCAGTCTCAATCAGATGACGATGCTTGCGTTCAGCAACCCCATTCTGAGCATGGGCACCAGGGCAAGAAGACTGGTAAAGAGTGCCCTGCTCAGAAAGAAATTGTTTGAACGCACTAGAACAATACTCACCAGCAGAATCACAACGAAAGGTACGAATAGAGGACTCAAACTGAGTACGAACCATCATGGAAAAGCTACGATAGATCGCAAGAAACTGACCACGATTAGACATAGGGAAAAGCCAAGTAAAATGGCAATAGTCATCAATGAAAATAACATAGAATTTATGCCCGTCTTTAGAGATAATAGGCGCAGGTCCCCATACATCTGAATGAACTAAATCAAAAGGATGAGACAACAATGACTCACTAGAATGATAAGGAAGTTATAGCTGCTTGCCCAGCTTACAACCTCGACAAAACATAGACGTGTCAACAGTAACACGTCCAAGGACACCCTGACGAACTAATGACGAAAGACGAGACCCACACAGGTGACCTAAACGGTGATGCCACTGCGCAAAAACTCCAGAGGTGGTGGCAGCAGTGGCAGTGGAGGTAGACGTCAGGGGCGAATCCACCGTGAGTGCTTATGGGTGCTCGAGCACCCCCTCCTCCCACCGTGGAAGAAGACCCAGGCCGCCGGCTGGCCCGGTCGGCGGTCGCCCGGACTGGCTGAGGCATCTGCGACTCTGCGTAGGAAAGGCGAAGCTCTTCTCACGGAAAGGCCGAGCCGCCGCCGAGTCAGAGAGACCGAGAGAGAGTAGAGAGTGTCGCGGCGTCGCCCGCAGCCTGGCGGCCAGCGCGGTGGAGGGGGAGCAGGGGAGGGGGTGGCGGCCCGCGCGGCGGAGGGGAAGGCGGCCGACGCAGCGGAGGCGGAGCCGGGGAGGGGGTGGCGGCCGGCGCGGTGGAGGCGGAGCAGCGGAGGGGGAGGCCGGAGGCGGTCGGCGCCCCGGCACGGAGGTCGGCTCCTCGGCGGCCCGGCACGGAGGACTTCGGATGCATCGCCGGCATCGCCGCATCCGCATCGGAGATTCGCCACTGCAGAGACGGAGAGGACGAGGCGAGCAGGTGAGATTTGAGACATAGAGTGAGGCGCAGGCTCTGGCAAATGGCGATTTACTCTAGTGGCGACTTAGCGTGATGGGCTGATGGTGTCGTGGGCTCGTGGGTCGTGCGATTAATAAGTGATTTGTTCTTGTGCACGGTAGACCCCGTTTGGCTGTGACCGTGACCTACCAGCGACGGTGAGTAGGTGATTCATTGACCTGTCTATTAGGTGATTCATTGATCTGTCTATCAGGTAATTCATTGATCTGTCTATCTGTGAATGTGAGTGAATATGATATGTGCATCCTATTTTATTATTGTTTTACTGATTAGCCAAGTTGTTTAATCAATTATTAACTAATTATTATTTAATTATTCTTAGATTTACAAAATAGAGAAGCGAACTTTACACAAATATTTCTCAAACAATATAACTAGCAGTAACCTTCCAACCATAGAAAGCAAGGTACTAAATTTATTGTATCGTACATTTTCAATTTGTTCTCTTCCTATTTATGTATGAATTTGATATTCCAATGGCAAAAGACTAATAAATGTAGTTTTGGTATATTTATGTTGTGCTATAGTCTCAACAGTAGAGCTCCCCCTCTATTTTCATCCTGGATTCACCACTGGTAGACGTGACAGGAGACGTGGTAGGACCAGCTGAAGCGGACGGAAGATGAAGACAGTCGAGAATGTAGAGACCCTGACGATCCCTACGGCGTCGGCCAGTCCCAAGTATCGTCCCTGTCTGTCGATCCTGAACGAAACAGGTGTGAGAGTCAAAACCAACCCTACAACCAAGGTTAGTGAGCTGTCCCATTGAAAGAAGCTGCATGGTTAGTTGGGGAACATGAGAAACAGCTAGAACAGAAAAATCAGTGGACAAAAGAGTGCCCTGACAGCTAACAGACAAGGAGGTACCATCAGCAGTCTGTACAGAGATAGGGAGGGCAGGAGGTCCTACTGAAGTGAGAGATGTGGAATCCGGTGTCATGTGGAAAGAGGCACCAGAATCTAGAACCCAAGAGGTACCTGGGGGAGACGTCTGAGCTAGACTAGCAGAACCCGCTGAGCTGTGAGAGAGCTGCTGAAGAAGAGCCTGGCAAAGCTGCTGAACAGAGTCACCTCGCTGAGATCCCGATGAGCTGGTCTGTCCTCCTGTGAAGGAAGGGCCTCCTTGCCCCCCTTGGATCGTCCAGCCCCACGCGCCTTATTTCGCTTTTTTCGCACCGCACAATTCTGGTAGTCATGCCCGAAGTTCTTGCAGTAGTTGCATTGAACTCCAGTTGGTGCAAAGGCAGGAGCGGCAACAGGCACCTAGGAAGGAACCGTAGTCGAAGAAGGAGCAACAAGCACAGTCGGAACGGACTGTGCTGCTAGCCCGAGACGAAGCTCCTCAGCCCGAAGTGTCGAAAGAGCCTCGATGACAGTCGGTCGTGGTGAGCGGCTCAGCAGCTGAGCTCTGACAGGCTCAAACTCTGGGCGAAGACGGCAGACGAAATCATAAAGACGAAGGCGATCATGATCCACCTTCTGAACTTTGTGGCACTCCTGGCACAGTGGAGAAGCCAGCTCATCTATCTGTCGCCAGAGACTAGCCAGAGCTCGGAAGAAGTCGTCGACGGAAGAATCTCCCTGGCGAAGCGTCTCCAACTCACGCTGAAGCGAAAAGAACTAAGCATCACTGCTCTGCTGGTATCGCTCACGTAAGTACTCCCACATCTGTCGAGTAGACCGCAGACCAACAATATTTGGCTAAATGGAGTCGTCAACGCTGCCCACCAGGATGGCACGAACACGGGCCTCATCAGCACACCAGCGCTCGAAAGCGTCAATGGCATACTGAAAAGCCTCATCAGCAGCGTCAGCAACAACAGCATCAGCCTCTACCTTCTTCTTAGCAGCCTCATCTGCTCCAGGAGGTGCAGAAGTAGGCTGCCTAGGAGGAGGCTGAACCGGCGGTGGCGGAGAAGGACGAGCACCGGTAACATGTCCCCAAAGGCGGAGACCATCAAGCGTGATCTCCATGAGGGAAGACCATAACCTGTAGTTCGTTTCATGGAACTTTGTTCCCGAGAATGGGATCGCAGCAGATGGAACGGAAGCCATCGGTAGGCGACGCTGGATGGCGCGGCGACCAAGGCAACGAAGTCTAACAGGCGGCGCTGGACGGCGCGGCGGTTAGAACAACGTTTTTTTTGCTAACTATAAAAAGGAAAGCCTGTGAAGTGAAAATCACACTTCACTCGGTCGGCCGGCTTCTCTGGCGCAGGCGGCGACCCGACGGCCCGACGGCGACCCAGCGCCCGACTGCGACCTGGCGCAGGCGGTCTGGCGGCGATCTGGCGCAGGCGGCCCGACGGCGACCTGGCGCCCGACGGCGACCTGGCTCAGGCGGTCCGGCGGCGACCCAACGCAGGCGACGGTGCGGCGACCGGATCTGGGCCAGCCGACAGTGCGGCAACCGTCGGCGACCGGATCTGGGCCGGCCGACGGTGCGGCGACCGGCTACGACTGGAACTGGGCCGGGCGACGATGCGGCGACCGACGGCGACCAAATCTGGCGGCGGCTACAGCGAGTCTCGGCGACCGTGACCCGGCGACAACCACGGGAAGTGGCGGCCGACAACAGCAGCAGATCTGGCTTCGGCGGTAGAGCAGAGGGACGACAGCAGACGAAGCAGAGGGTGGCGGCGGATCTGATGAAGATTCGGCTCAGGCGACGACGACTCGTGCGGCGGCGGCGGCTCGGGCGATAGGGCCCGGTCGGCGGCGGCTCGAGGAGCAGAGGTCACCCGAGGGTCAGCGGCGGCTAGGGCGGAAGTAAATCGAGGTTAGGGTTTAACCTAAGATCTGATACCATATTATGAATATTGTGTATATATTCATGAGGCCCAAAGGGTAATATATATAGAGAGTACAAAAGGGGATATAGAAGGGATATATAAGGAAACAAATAACAATCCTATTCTATCTCCTATTCTATCCTTAACAGTTTTTATGTAGTGAAACTAGATAGTTTTAAATAAATTAGTAATTAAATTTTAGAAAATTTGACAGTATAGATTCTAAGATGTCACATACAAAAGTGCAAAGGGAGCAACAACTTAGCAAGGTAATAGAAATCCTCAAATGCTGCATTTGAGGATAGGCTATGGCAGTTTATCTGGGGGCAAGAAGCTCACAAGTCAACATTATTTCTGATGTAATATCTCCCCACATGAAAGAGATCGACATTTCAATAATCTATTGTCTGAGATGCATCACTGCGAGAACGGCTGATTTCAGTTCGGTTATGAAGAAAACAAAAAATGCCTGGGCTGAAGGCTGTTCCATGAAGAGAATAAATAAAGTTCATGGGAGTCCCAAACACACACTAGCAGGGAGCTCAGTAAGAATTCAAGAACTCCATCTTCTCCCACATAATCCACTATAACTCACAAATGTCACTTAGGAAGTAGGAGCTGTGCCATGATTAAAGCCAAGCCAAGCCGCTCATATATCTTTAACGATCTCAATGCCCATGGAGTTGGCTGTGCCAATGATAGATTATCCTGGCACTGCTCTATGTTTCTTCTTCAATCCAATCCTATCCAATATAGCAATATAGCATAAATGTGATCAAATGATGAGGTGTGCCAATATCTGGTTAAATGTGGTCAAAATGACTGGTGTAACTGATTGTTTTTCAGGATGGGAATAATATATATGGGGCAAATACAATTAACCTTCCAGACCTACAATTGTTTTTCCTAGATACATAACAAATTAGTCTATTGTAATGAAGTCACTTGACTGGTCACCTTCACTGGATCTATGACTACAGGACCTTTAGTCATATATCCATGCTAAAATTACAACAACAGAGACATTCTTTTATGGAAACAATGGCATGATCAGCAATGGAAAAGAGATATTTGCAATAGGAGACTGAAACAACAAGAATGTTTACCCTACAAGACACAAGGACTGAACTCTAGAATGGCAAATCAGTACCCATTTTAGATGAGGAGACCAACTAAAAATCGTGTGATATTCAGGCATGTAATTTAGTGGACACTGACCTGCAATCTCCAGGTCCAATATAAAGCATCGTCTAATTAAAAAATGAATAAATAAATAAAGCACTGTCCTAGAGGGTGTCACTAATCCTAACTCGAAGCTTGATACACCAATTAGTACCCATGATAAGAAAGGGTTGGAGCTAACTGCAAGCCATGCATTCCAGCGAGACCCGCTGCTCAAGATATTGCAAGTTTGTAATCACCCTAGCTGTCACCGTGGCCATTCCTTGTGCAAAGCCACAGCAGGCATAAAGACGTACTCAAGTACTAAACCCTAAACGAAAAATCTTGAAGCCATGCTCACAATACATCATATCAAAGATAAAACTGACCTCAAACTGACAAAGAAAAGAGTATCAGCCAATGAAAGTTCTTAATCCTTTCCTCGCCCCATCATTGCAGATCTAATTGACCGTTATTAAATCATGGCAATCAATTCCCCAACAACGAAAAAAAAGGACTCTAATTAAGACCAACAATCTGTTTTATTATTCCTAAAACCCTCGAGACACGGCAACAATCTCAGGCGTCATCTTTCGGAGCAGGTTCCAAATTCCAACTGGTATCTCACTCACTCGCCCTCTTGGGCATTTCATCGAACACCTTCCAGGTGCCACTAGTTAATCGGTCAAATATTATATAAGTTGATTTTAAATGAAACTAAATTTTACTTTGCCTCGGCTTGACTCATTAACTTGTTTCTAAAAATACTTCTTAACTATTAATAAAATAATATAAAATTAAACTATGTTAATTTCAAAAACAAAACTCGATAAAATAAGAATCTGCCTTAACATCCACCCTACCTATACTGTAGAGCCTAGAATTTTAGGGCCTATCTAGCAGAGCTCCAGATTCTCATTTTTCAACTTCTAGCGTTTGGTAAATAGATTGACCCTAGAAACTAATAGAGGAAGGATTTGAGACAAATAGACTATGATACCTCTAGTTATAATACTTAATTTGTATTGGTGTTGTATTCTTTTATATTTGTACACAATTTTATGAAAAAGTTTCCCAAATTTTAAAGACCATATATACACACACAAATTAGTGACCTAGCTAGCTTGTCTACTATCAAACATCACAGTTCGAAAAACCAACTTCAAACAGCTTGCTGCCAAGGGTTTCTGTGTAAATAATGATTACAAAACCACAAAACTATGAAGTCCGAATGCTGGCACTCGACAAAACTGGCATAGCAGTACCCATACAAATACACAATCTTTAGTACACCTTACCTAGGCTTTAGACACCAATACAGGCAGGTCAAACCTGTCTAATGTGGAAACCAACCAAACATGCATGGCACACTTTCTATAAAATATTGAAACTTTAAGTATCTATGTTACACTATTATATGGAAAATCGAATGGATACTGCTATACAACCAGCCATTTCTGTACATTCTTTGCAGCTCTACTCTATGTAAGTTGGTGCTACAAGCCACAAAACTACGGTGGCACTCGACAACAGTGGCAGAGCTAGCATTTGGTTACATTCCGGGCTTAGTGGTAAAATGATCTAGGCTATCTATGCTGGACCATGAAAATATTACCCAAATTAGACTGAATTTACCCAGGTTGTACACAGTGGCGAAGCTAGAGCGTAACAGAGGGGGGTGCGAGCCGCAGACGGTAGACGTGCTCCAAGGGCTGGGCTGGGCGACGGCCAATGGCAATCACCGATCGGCAACGGCGATTCAGAGTCACGGTGCCAGGGCCCACAGGCAGGAAGACAGAGCGACGCGAGTAAGGGACGCGAGCCTCGAGGGGAAGCTAGCGGAGTAGACGCGCGGTTCAGCTTCCTATGACGGGCTCAAGTTAACTGGGCTGCCTGCTCTAAGCTGGGCTGTGGGGGATGCAACATATTGGCCCAAGGGGGTGCTTATAGGGCTGAAATCTGATGGTAATAACTTGTTTTCGATTTTTTGGGGGGTGCATCTGCACCCACGGGCCACTATTGGGCTTCGCCCCTGGTTGTACACTAGATATTTTTTCACACTTTAGACTGAAGCCCACCCTGCTTGGGGTGTAGGTCCGCCCCTGCTCGACAAAACTGGCATAGCAGTACCCTTACAAATACACAATCTTTAGTACACCTTACCTAGGCTTTAGACACCAATACAAGCAGGTCAAACCTGTCTAATGTGGAAACCAACCAAACATGCATGTCACACTTTCTATAAAATATTGAAACTTTTAAGTATCTATGTTACACTATTATATGGAAAATCGAATGGATACTGCTATACAACCAGCCATTTCTGCACATTCTTTGCAGCTCTGCTCTATGTAAGTTGGAGCTACAAGCCAGAGATCAATATACTTACGTCAAGCTGTTAGCTGAGTTGGCGACGGGCATCACCTGACTTCTAGAATCCAACTTTTGACCGACTGCAACGTTTAAAAAAGTCTTCATCTTGCTGAGGAAATAAATACGTTGATTCTTCCTTGCACCGGAACGAGCTTCCACGGGAGCACTGCTTGAATAAATAGGCCGGAACTTCTCTGGGTCTGTCCCCTTTTTCTCTCAATAGGGACTACCTCAGATGTTTTACACGTGGTCTGGCACAAATCTCCGTGCAGGATTCCCTCCCTCCCCTTTTCACCAGAAAGCTACCACGCGCAGCGTCCAAATCAACAGAGAATGGTGGAGAAAGGAAAAGGAGAGGCGGGCCGAGTGGTAGAGCCTCTCTCACTGACGTACCACCTGTAGAAGCGCATTTTCCATCTGCTCACGGTGGTATGGCTGCCCACACTGTGGCACCGCGCACTCCTCTCCTGACCTTGGAGTGTCGAATCACGGCAGATGAAGATCCTGACAATCATTGCAGTAGCTGCTAACACTGTTTTGTTTCGTTAGATAATAAACATCAAGGGGAATTCATTGTGTCATCCGGACCAATCTGCACTCGTAGATGGAATTGGATGGATTTCCAAACTGTAACGCAGCAGCAGCAGTAATGCGCTACTACTAATACTACAAGAAACTGATCACAACAAACACCAAAGGCAAAGGCAGCTTGCCTTTCTGTTTGTTCCTTTTCCAGGATGTGAGGCTGTGAGGGCAACTCAAAAATGGCGTGGGAGGTGTCTTGCCATAAATGCTGCAGTAATTAAGGAAGCTGCATTGTATGCTAATTTTTGCAGGTGTTAAAAATTGGAGCGTCAGGGTAGTTTCCAGTTGTGTTCTTCTGAATGGTAGCTGCCTTTTGAGAAACAGCCTAACCGGCTTGAGATTAGCGCATGCATATGATGTGCAAAAGACGAAAGGAACTTATAGGTTCTAGATTCACTGACATGCTTGCAATGCGAGCACTTTAGCATGTATTCATCTTCAAAACAAATCATATCCTCATTAGAAAATTAGCGAGGCCTACAATACAACAATGTCGTAATCTGTCTACATCGACCGAAGCCCGGACCATACTGCTCCCCGCGAGGGCCCTCTTGTCCTCTTCGTAGTATGCCTCCATGCACACGCAGCACATCCACTGTCAGAAGACATCGCAGGGAGCATCGCACTAGCAAAATCAAGTACAACGGATTTCTTCACTCGGCCGATGGTTTCGCTTCGTCCATTTGATCATCTCCAGGAAGCCCAAATATCCGTAGGTTACGGTCCATAGAACCTACGGCGATATACTTAGCATCGGCTCCAAACTTCACAGAGGTCACTTTCTCTGTTAAATAACGCAAGTCACAAAACCAAAGTTAATTCACCTCAAGCATAAAATGGCAATTGGGCCTGGGCCCAAAGGGGCGGGGGACAAACCTGTGCCTGATAAATCTGGTAAGGTCTTGATAAGATTCCATTCGAGCTTAACGTTGGCTACTTGGTAAAGCCTACAACCACAGACAGGAGGTACTAAATGTAAGTTTTACAGTATAGCATAATTGCCAAGAGGGATGGTATTCTTGCATAAAACTCATATTTACATGTACTATTATAATATAAATGGTGCGGTGTTTGAAGTTAAACAAACCATCAGACTAAAAACTGGAGGCCCAAATAGCATGTCTATATTGACCATTGGGTAAAGAATTCCTCTCCAATAGAAGTGCCAGGGAATATGTCAGTTTAATACTAGTAACTACAAGGTTACGAGAACATACCTTGTATCTGAACCAGCAACAGCAAGATAGCTTCCGCTAAAATCAAATTCCACTGCAGAATAAAAGAAAAACATTCATACATCATACAATTGAACTCATGTACAAAAACAAGAAATTCTGCAGGAAGGAACATGTGGAGCAAGGATCAAAAACCCGGTACCAGCCTAAATCCCGGCTGGGGCCGGTACCGATTACCGGCCGGTAAACGGAAAAATAGGCCAAATTTGAAGTGCTGAAACTTGAATTTGAAATAGGTAACTGGAAAAACTGACCGGTTGCCGCCCAAGAAACCGGAGAAAAAGCGCTAAAACCGGTTTTCAAAATTTAAAATTGGAAATTCCTAATACATTCATAGCAAAAAGCATGAAGTCAAGCACGGGAGGTGCATACATCTTCCTAATACATTTCATTAGTGTTAGATAATGTAAACATCATTAGGGAAACTAACTTTTATATTCAAAATTTCAAATTTAAATTAAATAAAAAAACCACCGGTTTTTATTCTACCGGTAGAACCAGTCACCGGCGGTAACCGGCCGATTACTGCCGGGTTTTTGAACCCTGATGTGGAGTACAAGAATCCTAGACAACAATGTAAACAACATGTCAACAGGGACTTTAATGAGTCAAGGGAATCTGCTTTAATGAGTCAAGGGAATCTGCCCCATTAGCTATAGCTACGCATATACAAGCCCATGCACCATTTACAATTTACTGATATGCTCTAAAGTTTACTACTGTATGGCACACGCAGTGACGTACAAAGTTCCTTACCAGAATTTGTTGGCGTGTCTGAATCATATGGAGAGAAGCTCCTAAAATTTCTCAATTTCCGAAGATCCCAAAGCTTGACACCATCACGAGCAGCAGTCTGTAACATGATGGTGAAAATATCAGAATAACAAGGAGATTCACCATTGTGCACATTGCATTATGGAAGCATGCATACCGCTAGGAAGTAGCCATTCTCAGAGAAGGACATAGCAGTGACTGGTCCAACATGCCCCTCAAATTTCGCAACATTTGACTACAGGAAAAAAAGTTCATTAGGAAAGATATTTCAAGAGCAAGCATGCATGACCATGTAAAAATATTCTTGAAAACAGTTACACAATCAACCTGAGTCTTGACATCCCAAATTTTGACAACAGCTTCAGTAGTTCCTGTTCCAAGGATAAGACCATCTGGATGGAAAGATGCAGATGTATATCCCTCTTGCCCTGAAGCCTCGCCAACCTGATAAAAAGGATTTTTCAGATTTGCATACACATGTTTGTCAGTTTGTATGTGCACACATGGGAGGTAATCAGTCTACATGGGTGCGGGAAGGCAATGCATGTGTGTGAGAGAAAGAGAAGGGAGTATACCTGTGTGAGGCAAGACCCAGTTGAAATATCATAGAAACACCAAGTATTATCCTTGGAAGCCGTCACAAAGTACTTCTGAGTCGCATGGACTGTAACAGCTTCAACCTGGGACATTTTCCCCAAAAAAATGAGTTTCAAATAACAGGATTTGTTCACCCTGGAGATTTTCATGAACATTTTCAAAAAAAACAATTGAGTTCAAAATAACAGAATTTGTATAAAAAATCCATAGTGTAAGGATTATTGATGTACATAAATATGATGTATAAACAATGGAGCATTTTCACGTTTCTCGACAGAACATGAATGAACCACCACAGCTGAGAGTGCAATGGCCAAGAGAACTTAAAGAAACAAATGCATCTTCAGTGTGACTTTCTGTTAGAAGCATAATATAGTTACCATCAGAAAATATGTTACAATAGATTTTTGGTGTCTAATCATTGATAATTTCCTCAAGAAGTAATTCAAAATATAAACACCAAAATGCTTTGCTGCAAAAAAATAGTGAATGCTGTCAACTTACTGTAATGGCAATCTAGATGGAATGATGAATCTTATGCATGCAGCAGAGTACCAGCTATCCATGCAAATCATTCAGGAAATTGTAACCTCAACAATGTAAGAGCTATTTTGCAGATCAAGATCCACCTAAATACTAACCTCGGCAGTATGGTCTTTCAATGTATGGATGCAATTATAGTTTCCATCCTCACTCCCTTGCCAAATCCGAACAGTCTGCAAAGTTTGCAAACAGGTCAATGAAGAACAAACTGCTGACACCAATATCATCATATAATTGGAACCACAATAAGGTGATAGTTTCTCAAGCTGCTAAAAAGACTGAGCAGTTCCTGTGTTTCTGCCATTAATTTCTTCAGCGTAACAATTGAAAGCAAAGCAGTCTACAATAAGGTGATAGTTTCTCAAACTGCTAAAAAGAACAAACAAGTTCCCTCCAGCGAGCACCCCTCCCTCCTCCACTCCCTCCACCAACAGCCTAGGTCTCCATCCGCACCACAGCAAAGGTACTCTTCTAGTCTTCTTCTACCTCAGCTTCATTGCTTTGTTCTTCTTCTTCTACCTGTGTCCTTTCTTTGTTCTCCTTCTACCTCTGCCTCGTTTCCACCAGCCGGTTTCCTTGTTCTTCTTCCTCCGCTCCCAGACCAGCTCTTGCTACCCTGCTCTGCTCTCCTCCCAGATCTGCTCATGGCTCATGCTCTCCTGAGTCTCCTGGTGTCCTCCCATGCTGCTCATGCTCTGCTGCTCTCTGCTCGAGTGCTATGCTGCCCTCTGTTGCTTCACTGCTCTCTCCTCTGCACACCATACCACGCCTGGAGGACGCCATGGCGCGAACCTGGATGCCATGGCATCCTGGGGCCCAACAGTCGCCGTTGTCGCCAAGTCCGCTGTGACAACCATGGCATTATCACAAATTCTTTGTAGATGAATCACCACTCAATTCGCAGATTCAACTCACCGGTCATAAATAGTACATAAGTGAACCCCCCCCCCCCCCCCCCCCGCGGGGAACTACTCGTAATATAATTCCAGGATACACTGACCACCAGGCAACAAGGTCAACGTGCTTTGGATGATGAGCAAGCAAACAAAAAAAAGCACCCTGAAGGACCATGCCACCTACGCAGTTGATCTAATATGGGTGGAAGACAAGTTTTAGTTTTGAACTATTGGCTGGTTTGTATAGGTACTGAGTTGGCTCCAGCTAGCAGTCTACTTAACTCAGACATTGTTTAGTAGGTTTGGAATTGGAGCCATAACAATCCCAATCCAGTATGAAATCAGAAGTTCAGTTGGTCAAAATTAAAGCCCGCGGTACCGTACCCAACTCAGAATGGATTTGAGCTTGATGGATTTTGCAGTTTATATCAAACTACATACAGCTTGTTATCAATAGCACATATATTAATTGATGTGTTCTACTGACAAAACAGGCAAAGCGTAGCCACCTTTGTTGCCTCAGATAGCCATTTTCATGAGCAAAACATAAGGTGCAAAATAAGCAATACAAAATAGTTCAGACCATGTAGATCAGGATAGATATCAAAAAAGAAAGGCCATTATCTTATCTTGTGCACAATATTAACGGTGTGTGTGCATTTAATTACCATAGTTACTAAATGACGCAATCAAGCAGCTATATAAATCAACATGTGATTATTGTAACCATTTTTCTGTGACTAATTAAATAAATGTAACAGAAAGTGGTATACCTTATCTGCTGATCCAGTTATGAAGAGCTCATCCCGAGGAACAAATTTCAAACTGGTTATCTGTGAATTGGAAAATTGCAACGTTGCTAACTTCAGACATATATGAAAATAATCAAGAGAGGATGTATCAAAAGCACATGGGGGGGGGGGGACCTTCTTTGAGTGACCAGCAAGTGTGCACATGATTTGACCGGATGGCCTATCAAAAAGCACTGCATTTGTATCGACACCCCCAGTTGCAACAATGTCCTGTTAATCCAGATTAAGAATCAAGTAATTGAATGCTTAATTCACAATTTGCCATCGAGGTATTGCCATTAAAGTTGAATCGCGCACACATTAAAATTAAATTACATTCATACACATGATAATTGAAACCGGAGAAAATACAACGTATAAGTCAGCATTCTCTGGAAAGGGTCTAACATCAAGAACAAAGCACAGGTTGCCTTAACATGGAAATACCACATGATATAATGTTAAAGCAAACTATTTCAAACAAATGCTAGTTCACGTGGAGCAAATATTGATTAAAGAAAACCATTTCATCCAAATGCCAGCTCATGTAGGCCAAGGGTCAGCGTTGAGCACATACATTTTTGCCCTAATATTAGACAAGGTCACGCGGGATATACAAGGGGATATCCCTTGATGTATGCTTTTCGCTGATGATGTGGTGCTAGTTGATGATAGTAAGATAGGTGTTGTTAAGAATCAGGAGTTGTGGAGAAAGACATTAGAATTGAAGGGCTTTAGATTTAGTAGTACTAAAACTAAGTATATAAGGTGTAATTTCAGCGGTGCCAGGGCAGATGATGGATATGTTAGACTAGACGGACAAATAGTGCCTAGTAAGGACATGTTTCGTTATTCGGGATCAATGCTATAGTAGGATAGTGAGATTGACGAAGACATGAGCCACAAAATAAGAGCGGGATGGGTGAAATGGCGCCTAGCATCTAATGTCCTGTATGACAAAAAAGTTCTTCAAAAGTTAAAGGGTAAGGTCTATAGGACGGCGATCAAACCCACTATGCTATATGGAGCAAAATGTTGGGTGACTAAAAGACAACATATACAGAAGATGAGTGTAGCAGAGATAAGGATGCTGCAGTGGATCTATGGTCACACAAGGCCAATGTTCAAGAAGGCGCTAGACGCTAGGCGAGCGGCGAGGTGGGGCCTAGCGCCTAGAGGGCCTAGGCGGTGGAATTAAAACTAAGGTTTATTAATTTTTATTTTATTTTCTTCCTAGCCTATTTAATCTTTAGAATTATTTATGTATATAACTGGCCCACCAGCCCATTTACCTCCCCTTACCTCCCCTCTCTCTCTCCGTTCACTTCTCACCGATTCTCTCGCTCTCGCACACCTCCCCCCGTTCTCTTCTCTGTCTCCCCCCGTTCTCACCGCTTATCTCTTTCTCTCTCGCACGCCTCCCCTCCCCTCACCGTTGCTCTCTCCCCCGCTCCCCTTCTCCTCCAATGTCATCGCCACCGCCTCCCCTTCTTCCCAAGCGCCACCTCCCCTTCTCCCCCAACGCCGCCGCTGCTCCAGTGGATCCGGCGGCATCGACGGTGGATTCGGCGGCATCGACGGCGGATCCAGCTGCGGCGACGGTGGAGGCAGCGGATCCGGCGGCGGCGACGGCAGAGGCAGCAGATCCGGCTGCGGCGACGACGGATCCAGTTGCGGCGACGGCGGATCTGGCTGAGGCGACGGCGGAGGCAGTGGATCCGGCAACGACGACGGCCGACAACGCGTGAGCTGACGAGATCTCCAGACTCCACGTGCCTCTAAATTCCTTCTGTGCGCACCGCAATCATCAAAAGAGTCCGTGTTGGGCACGTACTGGAATCGGATTCGGACTGCTGCAATGGTGCAAGTTTAAACGGACGTAACTTTCTCATACGGACTCCGTTTGGGACATTCTTGGACTTGATGGAAAGCTTATCAAGTCTACTTTCTAAAGGATTCAACCCCATCTTCAAATTCTATCCGAACCGGCCGCAATTATCAAAAGAGTCCGTGTTGGGCATGTACTGGAATCAGATTCGGACTGCTGCAATGGTGCAAGTTTAAACAAACATAACTTTCTCATACGGACTCCGTTTGGAACTTTCTTGTACTTCATGTAAAGCTTATGAAGTCTACTTTCCAATGGGTCCAACCTCATCTTCAAATTCCATCTAAGCCGGCCGCAATCATCAAAAGAGTCCACGTTGGTTTCTGAGTCCGAGTCAAAAAGGGTGCTACGCCACCACCACTTGGGCCCATAGGCCATGTAACCCTAGGGCGTGTACTTGGACGCCACCCCTGGTCGTTCTCCCTATATAGGAGCCGCCGCCTCCGTTGTTAGGATTGGGATTTCGTTGAGTTTAGGTTTAGCCATTGTGCAAACTTTTGTTCTTCAGTTGTGTCGGACGACCACCTGTAAAGACATCTTCGGAATCCCATCTTTTGATCTTAATATCAATATTTGCAATTTCAGATTGCTTGTTATCTTGTTCTTGCATGCTCTTCGGTTGCATGCAGGAATAGACCTTCGTGGTCAGGTCAACCGCATTCTTGGCACGGTTGATACCATCTTGGGGTTGGTTCAGCAATTGCTAAGGCGCAAGCGACGTCGTTCGGTTGTAGTCGGATCGCAAGGGTCATCTCCACCAAAATCGATAGTTATCATCCTATCGGAAGATCGGGACCCCATGGCCTCATCAAGATGGTTTAGACACCTCCAACAGAGGCCTCTTGAGGCACCGGTCCGTAGTGGAATTTTAAGACGTACTAAAAACGTAACAAGAGGTAGAGGTCGACCAAGACTGATATGGGAGGAAGCAGTTAAAAGAGACTTGAGAGATTGAAATGTATCTAAAAATTAGCATTAGATAGAAGCACATGGAAATTAGTGATCCACGTATCGGAACCATAAGAAAGTTTAGAGGCAGTGTTTTAGGCTCTCGACTCAGATGGCAGGATGTTCGGCTTAGCGTTTTTGCATTGTAGGTTTTCAAGGCTCTCGTTTCTTTGACTTTGAGGAGATTTCATTCCTAGCCTACGCTAACTTGTTTGAGACAAAAGGCTTTGTTATTGTTGCTGTTGTTGTTGTGCCAGCTCATGTAGAGCAAATGCTACTATGTGATCTGAAATGATGACTTTGAAACATGTAAACACTAACACCCCTATACGGAGCAATCTCGGACAATCTCTTTGATTACTAATCCATGTGCAACATAATGCATCATGTCGCCAGACACAAGTAAATGTATCAAATTATGTTGTGTAATTACATCAATGCACAACTTTTAAACTCAACAGGATAAGCACATAACATATATGGTATTCAGAGCAAGGCAAACTAACAATCTAACCTTTGAAGGATGAATATCCATAGATAAAATGCCTGGCTTGTTTGTCTTGTGGAGTGGATGACTAGAAATCTGAGTATATCTCTCAAGTGCATCAATTGGCACCAAAGTTGGTGGTATCTGCGAGAAAACAGAGAGAATTGTTGTCTCATTTCAAGAATAAAGTTCAATAAAGCCAGAAATAATGAAAAAAGATAAAACTAACTCCCATCATAATATGCACATGAAACAAGCTAACTCTCTAGAGAAGCTGTAGTTTTCGGATAAAGTAAAACCGCCAACACATGCTTAAGGGTTTAGACCTTGACACTGTGTTAATAGTGTAGGTATGGAGTGGAGTGTGTACCTGTCGTTTCTTACGCTGTGCTGAAAGCATAGTATTACACTCTGTTAGTTCATCAATCATGACAGGATTGATACCAGGACGGATATTCTTCCCATCAGGACCAATTTCATCTTCCATTGCTGTATCCAACAAAGCTAAACTATGAGAAATCTCAAACTAGACATAGATATTTACTTGGACAGCTTCAAACAGTGAGAACCTCTTTTTCCATTGGAAACAACAGCTGCAGCTGCAATTCCTGCCACTGATGCAGGAATCTGTCTCTCAGCCTGAGCCAAAAGTATTCTAGCCTCATCTCTTTCCTTCTTTAATCTGGCTATAACGCGGCAGGCAGCATCATGCTGGAAGGGGGGAAAATAGTAAACAGATCAGTGCATGGGTGATGCTATTTCAAGCAAGAGTGCAAGACTATTAGGTCTATAACTGAGATAATAGAGTAAGTAAAAATGAATATACAAAAATCTTGATCAAGCATTGAACAAAGAAAGCAGAAATAAAGAAATAGCATGCTTTAACAAAGCTCGGTACTTAAGGCTTGTTCCTCAGTAGAGATGACTTCTTAAAATATGAACAGGCTAACAACAATTGCTCAATTGTTTTATAGCTTAAACTCAGTCTTGACCCCAGACAAATTCAATAGCACTGTTTCATACACAAGATTAATACAAATGAAAACCGGAATCGTATCACATATCAGTAATGACCCGATCAGAACATATTATATCTTATGAATATCTTACTTAATACTTATTCACCTTATGAAAACATAAATGGCAGACCGATTTCACTACTGGAGCACAGGAGACTAGGAGAGGATACAATGATACAAGCAAACAGATTCAGGGTTACACTAGCAATGACAGCACCAAACCAGGGGCTATTTACAGATAACCATGATGACTACAGCCAGGATCAGATTTAACTATAATTAATTAATTATAAAAACACTTTGCTGGTAAACTTCAGTTAGGTTAACACATAAAGGCCAACAACATTGACCACTTCGTCACATGTTCAGTAGTAGTGTTAGAAATTAGTCATTAAACATTACCTCACACGAGCTGCAAATCATTGCTAGCCTGTTTTCCAGAACTAAAAATGCAAAATACAAGTTTCTCTCTAAAGGCCTACCAGCAAAACAAACCGTTCAAATAAAAATGCAAAAATAAGTAATGTGCTTATCAGGGCCAAAAAAAAATGAATCCAATTTGGGAATGACTAGCCCAGAATCAAAACAATGCCCTCTAAAATCAAGACTTAAGTTACAATCCCCAATATGAAAAATTCTAAGTCGTGTTATTGACTGTGTATAAAAGTCCAGAAATCAGGGTTCCCACAATGAATGATTCAACATCCTAGTGCATCTATTGTCACCAGAACCAGCCAATTTCCTAAAACGAGTGGAATGTTCCACAAGAATCCACTAGCAAATAACACAAACTGAGATTTTTCAAATAAAAAAATCCTCAATACAACACAATATGAGAGATTGTTTTTTTTTTTTGCATAGATCAAAGACAGACCTGGTATAGCGCATGACTAAGTTCTTGTCTTGCTGTGTGAAGTTGCTGCTCTAAAGCAAAATTAGAAAGCATGAGAGCATCCCACTCCTGCAAAATCAGAGAAAAACTAGTTCTAGTGAAGAGTATGATGGGGATAATTAAAATGTTGGTTACAAAAAAATTGTTCCATACCATAGATTCCCCAAAAAGGAAAATTATCAAGAGAATTTAAGGGAACTTAGTATCTTTGGGCAGTTAAATGAGATCATTTTAACCCTGGATGGCATGCAAACTTAAGAAACAAATGAAGCCATAAATTATACTGTACCACAGAATCTCTGAGTCCACTTTAAATATAATTGATTATCAGACAATTTTCCAAGCTCCAATTTAGTGAAAATTACATCGTTGAAGATACCAAAGAATAATACACTCATTTGGGTTGGCTAGTGGCTACGCTCGGAATCAATTATTAATGTTTTGTGATTTTATAGTCTGGTATTCTATTGAGGAAGATACTTAAAGCGAGCCAATTCCATAGTGTTGCGAGAAGCCAAGAACTGTTTATCTTTGACGTTAAAAGCGGCAGATAAGATTCAATGTCAAGTTTGACCACTAATTGTAATTTGTAACACACTGCACATGATAACAATACAAGAATGAGTATCAACAATTCAGAATCAAATTTTAAACACTCCAAAATAAGGCAGAAATAAGTATAACATTATTGGAACCACTTACGTTTTGAAAAATCCCAAGGAGTCCAGGAATGCTTGCAGCCTGCAAAGGCCTGGGCTTCACAACCTGCGAATAATAGATCTCTTCAAGAGTTTTTTCGGAGATTGAGAAAACTATGCTTCGAATATTTGAGGGTGAAGTGGAAGCTACTTTTAGCTAATTAGTATAACACCACCAATTAACCGTACAAAACATAGTACAATCCACAACACATGCTACTGAAGCATGCCATTTCAAAAAATTTCCCAGCATTCCAGCGAAGCCTCACCTTGTTGGTCTTCACCGGCACGATGTCGTCCATGGTGAGCTCCTCCTTGGTGACCGGGCACTTCCCATGGTCCTGCGCCATCACCACCGCCGCCACAAAAAATCAGCACAAACAGGATACAGAAATGCGACGCGAGATCTAAGACATAGCTACCTACCTCAATGTAGCGCTCGATGAGCCGCCGCTCGAAGAGGAGCCCCGACTTCTTCGACACCACCGGCTCATCCGGCACCTCGCCGGAGACTTCGACCGCAAACGGAGAAGCAATGTAAGACGGATTAGCGCACGGAGAGATGGTTCAGAGAGTTAGGGTTTCGAAAAAAGTAGGGGGCTGGGACAGAGAAGCTTACTTGCGCAGATCATGGCGGCGGTGGCGAAGGAAGAGGCAGAGGGAGAGCACGAGCGCACGAAGACTCTCAGGCGACAAGCTCACCCACGGTGGCTATGGCGGCGCACCGGCGACCGGAGGAGGCGGCGGGCGGCCAGGTTTGGCCGCTAGGGTTTTAATCCGAGTGGACTGGGAAATTCTCGGTGAGGAAGCGACTCAAAACTTTACGAAATTTCAATCATGCCCTTGGAGTGGTTCTTTATTATGGCTATTGGGCTTTCATCGGGTGGCCTGGCTAAGCCAGGAAGGCTGGCAACTTGGGCCGGGACTTGGGCCATTTCTACCTAAGACAAAAGGCAATTTCAGATAACAGCATAGACAAATTCCTTCTCTTCTCCAACTCGAGCGGCATTGCGGCAAGATCTCCGATGATGATGGGCGGCGGTGTTGGAACAGAGGGCTGCGACGGATTCACTGGAGCTCCCCGGTTGTGCAGAGAGGGAGGGAGGCAACGACCTAGTGGTGGTGGCGGGTGGCACCATCGGCCATGGGTTCAAGGGAGGGTAGTGGACGATGGAGGTGAGGCAGCATGGCACAGAGACCAAGAGAATATTAGGGTAGGCAGTGGCGATGACAAAGAAGAGGGGGCACCGACCGCGGGTGGTGATGGGTCGAGGGCAGGCGGTGGAGACATGCAGAGCTCGTCGGGAGGAAGAAGAAGAGCAGTGGGGCGAGGGAGGAGTTTGTCAGAGAGGAGAAAGAAGAAGAGGACAGACGGTGGCGGGAGGCGGAGAGCAGCCCGAGGTGGTGTGGTGACTTTTTGGTCTTGTGTGGGGCCAACGGATAGCGACAGCATATGCAAGGAAGCCATGAAGAAGAAGAGAGGACAAGGCTGACTTACGCTTGGATTGGGCCTTCAGTCCATAACTATGGATCAAATATAGGCCGCGTAGAAAACCCCAAAACTTATGTGAGTCCAATTTCTACGTTATGTAGAAACTAACAACGATTAAACTTTTGAACAAAATCGATCACTAAAAAGTGTAAATCAAACAATTCCAGGAACATACTCTGATACCACATCCAAGACCACATGCGAATGGATGAAGGCTCAATTTTACGGGTGTCGTGTTGTGCTTTGCTTATTGATCACAAAAGAATGCCATTTGGACATCGACACAATCCAAAAAATATAACTTTGATCATTAGTTTTTATTATAGTAGACTTATAAACCTAAAAATTTATATTTGTATGAACATTTTTCGAAACAAATCTATACATATCATTTTGATGCATTTAATTTAAATATAAAAAAGATATTGATAGCCAAAATTTATAAAGTTTGATTGCACGTACGCCAAAATGACATTTTTGTGACCGGAGAAGTAAGCTATTGTTAAAAGCAAGTTATGAAAAGTCAATTAAATTTGTTTGTTAAATCAGGTTTAAGTAGGATGCTTTTGTTACCCAATGATTATCCTCTCACAATAATATATCAGTTTGCAATTTGATTGACAAAAGTAGCTAGTCAAACAATGAGATATGTAAAAGCGGGCTCAACCAAATAAACAAGTTTATCATAGTCCACCGCAAAATGCTAAATGGAGCCAAACAAGGGGCATTCCGGTGGTAAAAAGTTCTTGGGAATGGCAAGGTAGAATTCAAATATGTGGATAATAAATCGATCCAAATTTACAAAACTTAGTTTTTTCAAAAAAAAAGTTACAAAATTAGTTGATCAAAATTAATATATCGATTCTCGGTACCTCGGCTCCTTTTTTTTTTAATCAGCTGGCTTACCCGGGGCTGATCCGCAACGGGCCAACGGCCTAATGCCTACCCACTCCTCCCCGCTTCTCCACGGGCCAACATTGCTTCATAAGTGACTTCTACGATCTCTACTTTTCTGCTCCAACTTCTCGCTTTTCTACGGTAAATATCTTTTCTACAGTATTTAATTTTTAAATAAAGTATCTTTTTAAAGTAAAGTCTATTAGTTGATTATGATAGACAATATAACAACTTTACTTATATCGATTAAAATCCCACACAAATATCTCTCACCGTATAACTTATCTACAAATAATTACTATTTATCAGCCATAGTAAGAAAGGACATGCCCTTTGTTTACCAAACAAAGGCGAGGTCAATCCTGACATGCCACATGTTGTACTGAACTCTATTACGTTATGGTTCCTAGTGTTTTTTTTCATACGGATGTTTCGTGATTAACCCTGTACTTGATAGGGCCCTACAGCAGAACATCTTAACAGTTACCACACTGGCGATCGAGATTTGCTCTGCTAGTTCGAAGGCAAGGAAAGAACAGAGCATAATTATGTGCACCACAGGAGGAGGATAAGTCACAACATTTCCACGTTTTTACGGGGAAAAAACGCCAGCATCCGATGCCACATTGACAAAGCCACCGGATATTACTTATCGTCTGATGAACCCATCTACAGGGCCACACAAACAGATAGTACTATGACCGCGCGCGCGCCACCCTGCCCCGCCGGTATGTCGACACCTGCGCGCGCGGCACGGGATTACGACCGAGCGAGCTCACGACCTACGCCAACCCGCAGCTGAATCTCGCGTCCTGCGCAAGATAATTTATGTAAAGAATTTATTAATATATAAGGATAGTTTAAATGGTACTCCCTCCGGTTTCTAAATACTTGACATTTTAGACAAGATCTCACATATCAAGGAGGGGTTAATTAGCATACCTATTTCCTATTTTACCCATATTAAATAGCATTGCGTGGTGCTATGAAACACAACTAGCATCTAGGCCGTGTGGCTAGGGCTACCACCTTGAAGCTGGAGGTTGGGGGTTCGACTCATGTAGCCTCTGTTTTTATGTGTGATTTTTGCATTGCTCTGTTATTTGCATGGCTCCATATATATGCATTCAGCTCACGAGATTTTTGCATGGGATTTTTGCATGGCCCTGTGACTTGCATGGCTCCATATGCATTCAGCTCACAAGATTTTTGCATGGGATTTTTGCATGGCCCTGTGACTTGCATGGCTCCATGTGCATTCAGCTCACGCACACCTGGCTCCATACACTCAGGCATTCAGCTCACACCTGCACTTTTTTGGGCTAGCAAATATTTTTCGTGCGCTGCTTGTAATTTTTGCCGCTGCTAACCAAAATTTTGGCTCTGCTGCTATGCTCGTTTGCCGCTAAAACTCTCGGCCTACTCCCTCTATTTAAGCTGATGGCTGCACTTAGCTAGCACTTGATGCAACACAAACCCATCCACTTCACCACATCAAGATGGACTTGAACATGGAGCCGCCGGTGGAGTATGGACCCCAACCAGAAGAAATGATTGGTGTGATTGATCATGGCATTGGTAAGTGCTCTTAGCCTTGCACCCCATATTATTGGCAATGCTTGTTTGTGCAACCACAAATTTTACAGTACTTTGTTTGAGCAATGCTTGTCTATGCTTTCATAGATGATGTGAATCTTGTTTTTGTATCATGTTGTGTCTTCTTCCCACTATTAATATTTTTGTACTGTTTTTGTAGGTAGGAAAGATACTCCAGATGATATAAGAAAATTAATATATCAAGCTTTGTTGGTGAGAAGCACAAATAGTCGACTAAAGAGGCATGTTACCAGAGAAGTCGCCGAACTATTTGGAGTCCGTCTTCGCACTGTTCAGCGTTTATGGCAGCAAGGTAAAAGCTCCCTTGATCAAGGCATTTCAGTTGATGTTTCTAGTAAAAAGCGTGGCAGAGTTGGTCGTAAGCAAGTTCCATTGGATTTAGAACTATTACACAATATCCCTCTTAAGCAAAGAACAACACTAGAAGATGTACGTGTTGTGTTTGGTGTTAGTAAATCGAAGCTATTAAGATATATATGAGAGGGTCACCTTAAGCGTCACTCAAATAATATAAAGCCACACTTAACAGATGCAAACAAGAAGGCTAGGCTACAGTGGTGTGTGGATATGCTTGAACCTGAAAGCATGCATGATAATCCAAGGTTTAAGGGGCTGTTTGATGTTGTTTTCATTGATGAGAAGTGGTTCTGTCTTACTAGAAAATCAGAGAAATATTACATGCAATTCACCAGAAATATTACTAGAAAATCTATTCAATACAAGAAGGCCGCAAAAACAGTTCAACCACCCAATTCACCAGATTTCAATATATTAGACTTGGGTTTCTTTTGTGCCACCCAATCTATTCAATACAAGAAGGCCGCAAAAACAGTTCAAGATATTGTTCCAATTGTTCAAGAGGTACACTTTCTATTGTAGATTTTTTTTCAATTAAGCTTTTTATACTCAATGCTTGGAACTAACTTTGTTTTCATGAACCAGGCCTTCTATGAGTACTCTCCACGCAAGGAAAATAGAATCTATCTTACACTTCAACTAGTATGGAAGGAGGCGATGAAAGTTCATGGTTCAAACAAGTTCAAGATTCCACACATGAAGAAACAAAGTCTAGAAAGACAAGGGCATCTCCCTTTGCAAATCTCATGCGAGGCTCCATTGGTAGCTGATGCTATTGCCAAGCTCGCTGCATGGAACAATTAAACTTTTACTAGTACTTAATCTTACCAAGTTTTTCATCATATCTCTAGTTTTGAGAATCTGGCACCTCAGTCTCGCCGGCCAAGGAGTCCACCACGGCGGCCTTTTCCTTTGAGTTCTCGGCAAGGTCGCCGAGCATCTTGGTGATGTGCGCATGTAGCAAGATAACGGTGCCATTCATCTGTGCCAACCATATAGTCTTCGTGCACGAGACCACAACGAGAGCATGGTTTCCTACATGCGCGCCGGAACTCCTCAAGACCTTGGGCGTCGTGAACTTGGCCGCAGCGATCGCACACCTGCGGGAGCTGCTCCACCTTCATGGCGCCAGCTGTGTCGACTTCCTGCAGGGCGGCGTCCCACGGCTTTGTGACATCCATGGCAAGAGACGAGATGAGCAACTTGCGGTGAGCAGCGACGTGCGTAGCAAGCAGCAAGAGCAGCGGAGAAGCAAGCAGCGCAGATCAGCGGAGAACTAACTGGCGACGTGAGCAGCGGCGAGCTGGCAACGCGAGCGGAGACGTGAGCAATGGCGACCGTCGACGCGAGCCGCGGCGAGCGGCGACGCAAGCAGCAAGCAGTACTAGAGCCGAAGGAGTGACGTGAGGAGTAACATGGGGGTGACGTGATGAACTTTGTTTAGTGCGGTTGCGCCTCATTTTCGGATGCACTAGAGCCGAAGAGCCGAAGCGACGTCTCTTAGCTTTGATTGCATGCATGCAGGGGCAGTCTAGTACCAAGTGACTTCTCAAATGCAAAACGTCAACAATTAGGTTACTTTGCTTCTAAGCCTAGAACGTCAAGTTTTTGGAAACCGGAGGGAGTAATCTTTTATTGTTAATTGATATAATTAGTGTCTTTATTTGTTTTGATGTATTTATTTGTTGGTTTGGTAGAGTTATTTATTTAGGTAGAAAGAATCGATGTTTTTTTGTTGGATAAATAAATTTTTTGTACGGTGTATGTGTTTGATGATGTTTGGTAATTTGTATGAATTAGAAGCTTTTATATATCTCTATTGTTTAAAAATGTGAGTTGGTGGTTGTCGGTCCGTTTTTGGTGCTTTGTTTTCAGTCGTTCGATGGAAGATCAGTCGCCTGCTTTCCCCTGCGTATGACGTTCCTTCTCAACGTCTGCGCAGAAACCGCCTTCCACAACGCCTGTGCAGAAACTGTTGCCCATTATCTCCCGTTTCGTTACCGATTCTTATCCTTCACCACCAAAATTCCCAGAACCAACAAACTGTTTCGCCTGATGGCCGCCTTTGCTTCCGTCTCGCCCGCTGTCTCGCTACCACGCCGGTGCCACCGCCACCGTAAGGAGTCCTCGCGCCGTTGTAACCACTGCAAAGCGGCACGTCCCTGTTGATCGGAGGGCTTCAAGTCGCGGTGGTGGTTATGGTAGGAATAGGAGTAGCTTTTGGTCGTATTCCATGGTCGTAGCCAGCATTGGTAATCTATGGTCGTAGCCCGTGGTGGTAGGCCGTCATCATAGCTAGTGGTCGAACACCGTGGTCGTAGACTGTGGTTGTAGCGCGTGATCGTAGGTAGTGGTTATAGCTCATGGTCGTAACTTGTGGTTCCAGTGGTCATAGCTTGTGGTTGTAGCCAGTCGTCGTAGCCTGTGGTCGTAGCCCGTGGTGGTAGGAAGTGGTCATAGCCAGTGGTCGCAGGCGGTGGTTGTAGTCAGTAATTGAACATGGTGGTGATAGCTAGTGGTTGAGAGTGGTCGGTTTCGGCCACGTTGTGAGTAGTCGATTTCGAACACGTTGTCAGTGTTGTGCGTGGTCGGTTTCGACCACGTTGTCAGTGTTGTGCGTGGTCGGTTTCGACCACGTTGAGAGTGGTCGGTAACGACCACGTTGAGCGTCCACGTTGAGAGTGGTCGGTTTCAACCACGTTGTGAGTGGTTGGTAACTATCACGTTGAGAGTGATCGGTTTCGACCACGTTGTTAGTGGTCGTTACGACCACGTTGAGAGCGGTCAGTTTCAACTAGAGTGGTCGGTAACGACCACGTTGTGCGACCACATTGAGAGTGGTCGGTTTCGAACACGTTGTCAGTGGTCGTTACGACCACGTTGTGCGTTCAAAGCAGCCGGTAACGACCACGTTGAGAGCGGTCAGTTTTGACCACGTTGTCTGTGGTCATTACGACCACGTTGTCTGTAGTCGGTTACGGCCACGGTGTGTGTGGTAGTAACAGGGCTTGTGGGAGTGGTCGTGGACGATCAGTCTGTTGAAGTCGAATACGACCAACGCAGTG
Source organism: Dendrocalamus latiflorus (assembly GCA_017311315.1). Taxonomy (NCBI): domain Eukaryota; kingdom Viridiplantae; phylum Streptophyta; class Magnoliopsida; order Poales; family Poaceae; genus Dendrocalamus; species Dendrocalamus latiflorus. The sequence continues at coordinate 23,039,692 of CM029667.1, forward strand.
ATTACGTGGTCGAAACTCGAGTGCTGCGGTCGAAACCATAATGTTTCGACCACTTTGTGATTGGTCGGTTTCAACCACACTGTGAGTGGTTGGTAACGACTACAGACAGCGTGGCCACTAGGAAAGCGACATGCCACGAGGAAAGCCACGCGAACATTCGGGAGAACACACATGTGTGAGGCAATGATGCGCGGCGCCACACCGTCGAAACCGTGCGTCACTAACCGCTGATTAAGAGTGACCCCGCGTACGCACATGTCAAGTGAAGACAAAGCGAGCATTGAAACTGCGTGTCACTAACCGCTGATTAAGAGCGACCCCGTGTACGCACGCGTCAAGCGAATACAAAGCAAGCACACATACACGCGGCAAGCGGAGCGGAAGCAAAAACGCGTGCACGCGTCAGACGCAGAGAAAGGAAGGCCGACGTGGACGCAGCCGCTGGCCAGAGAGTCCTCCGACTTTGTTTTATGGATGATGTGCTGCAAAGAAGTCCGAATGGGGGCTAGGCCTTTATATTGATTGGCTAAATATCTAACAACTTATTTATGTCTCTGTTCGGTTCATCGGTGAATATATATAAATACTTGAAACAATATTTGCTAATAGAAAAAAGTCCATATAACACTCTGAATTTTACTTAAAGTTCGTCCAACACCTTAAATTATTAAACTAGGCATTTAACTCCAAACTTTGCAATCCAATTCAAAGATGGTTTTAGCATGTAGCATATGTCACGCTGATCATCTTTAGATGAATGACTGGTGGGGTCGATAGGGCATTCTCTCCCTAATCGAAATAGAGAGAGGGAACTACTAGGGATGATGACCATGGAAACACGGCTGAGAGCTCGATGGAGAGAAGCACTTGTAGGCCTCATGTCATTGACCTAACTTGGCCAGCGTGTCATTCTACGTGGCAAAACTGCTCACTCATCGCACTACACGGGTAATACCATCATATAAAACTAAGTCAGGTTGTTATTTGCATCGGATTGTAAAGTTCAGGGGTTAAATATTTGGTTTTATAGTTCGAGGTGTTGGACTGACTTTGAAGCAAAGTTTATAGTGTTATATGGACTTATTCCTTACTACTCATTCCGTTCTTTTTTATTTAACTTTCTAGAATCCGTGCCGTCAAGCTTTCTAAAGCTTGACTATCAATAGATTTAAAACTATTTAGATTGGTTATATGAAAATTATATCATTAGATTTATCATTAAAAAATACTTTCATAATATTATAATTCTATTAGTATATCTTAGTGTAAAGTTATAAAAAGTAGCAGTCAAAATTTCAACTTAAAAACCGTAAAAAGTAAAAAAGTTATATATAAAGGTGCCCAAGCTCCATGATTAAGACTTTCCATCCATGATTGAGACTTGGTGCCCCGGCACCCTGGTGTCCCATTTCAGCGTCCGCGCTTATTTTGTATCCTCGGTCAGCCGCACCTCGGCACCGGTATCCCGGCGCGCCCCCAACGCACAGCGGCCGAAGATTTTCTGCCCCCGCGCGGCCAGGGCCAGGGCCAGCCCGACACGACCGCGCGGAGCTAGCAATCGTACGTGGCACGTTGCTCCGGTGAAACGACGCGCCATGCTACGCTACGGCGGAATCGCGAGCCTCCGAGGGCGGCGTAGGCGTGGAGCGCTAAAGCGGGGACACCCGGAGCCGAGGCCAGATCGGCGCGGCGCCACTTTGCACGGGCACGCATCAGTCCTGTTCTCTTGCTTTTCGTTTTTGTTTCTATCTTTGTTTCCTTCGGAATCCAAAATAAGCACGTCGTTTCTCTAATCCATTTTTTAAATGGTTCATAAACTTAAAATTATATATGTCATGTCATTTATGTCAGTATTCTATTGCCTGTTGTTATCTTGATAAATATAGACAAAAGTAATGAACGCCATCCGTTTTCTATCTATCCAATTCCAAGCTGCTACTCCTAGGTGGTGATCAGTTGGGTTTAAAAGCTCATGGTTTATAGCTGAAAACACTGTAGCTGGCTGAAAAAACACTGTAGCTGACAGAGGCTTATTTAGCATAATTAAATTTAAAAAAATTTAAAATTTTTTAAAAATATGTTAGTTCATTACGTATAATACAAACAAATACAGGAAAAAAAGAATCGGCAAAAAAGCTCAACAAAAAATCAAAAGTTCAAAAAAAGAGGAAATTTATGAATAATGAAAAATAAGTTAGAAACCAAAAGCTTAAACCCAACCGATCACAGCCGACCCTACTCACCTACTTCAAATTTTCCTTCTTCATTTTGACAGTCGGTTCGCTGGCTACTTGTGTGCATTATACACGCAAGTTACTGTGCAAAAGCTGCCGCGCTTTGAACTTTGCCCTAGGCCACAGGGATTTGGCCTAGTGATGCAGAGACAGATTCCTGCCGGAGCTAGCTAGGAGCGCGCGCGCATGGCGCTGTGAATTGTGATCGATGTGTATGGTGGACGGCTAGGCTGGATATGGAAGAAGATAAGGCTGTGAGACAGGGGCGAGGCTTTAAGGGACTGATGGGTATTGGTTCCGTTTGGTGGCGTACTTGTGTAGGCTAAGCTTTGTTGCCTTTGTTCTTGGAGTAACCGTCGATCGTTATTTTTCTTTGAAAGGATTGATTAAGATATATGACGGCGGCCATTGGATCATGGTTCGTTTCTATTGTTCTTTTCTTCAGTCATAGGACATTTTTTTTCGGAAATCACATATAATTTTGGAAAATTGCCCTCCTGTAGTGAACCCTAGAAACCTATCCGGAGCACGAATCTTGATGTATGAATTAAAGGCTAACAATTAGGCTAATTTTTTGGGGGCTGTAGATTGAATTTCCTAAACCAATTTGAAGGAAAAAACATCCTTATGTTCGCGTAAATATGGGAATATCTGATCCAGCTCCAAATTGTCAATAGTTACTATATGATCATTTTGCTTTTCCAATGACATAAAAGGGCACATTTCACGCGGTATGATTAACGTCTCGCTCATTTCGGCTTGAGCTTCTGGTTTATTTTTCACTATTCATAAATTTCGTTTTTTCTGAACTTTTGGCTTTTTTGTCGGTTCTTTTTTTCGTATTCGTTTGCATTGTACGTGATGAGCTAACATATTTTTTTATTTTTAAATTTTTTAAAATTTAATTATGCCAAATAAACCACCTCTAACTGCAATGCAATTTCAAACAGATACAGTACAATTTCAGCCATAAACCACTATTTTTCAGCTCAACTGAGAGCGTCTAAGCCACGCTAGCCCGGTAATTAATTAACCATATGCTCGACACTAGAGAAAAGGCTCAAGGCTTTATATAGGATTCTAGCATTATGGTCTCCCGAAATCTCCAATCTCTTGGTGAGGATGGGATGTATCGGCAAAGCTGCTGCCTTTCGCATCTCACAGCGCCCTAGCTATGAAGATCTCCCCCTCTCGTCTACCCCCGGGCGCCGGTGGAAGGGAACAAGTAAAGCGCACGCAGCCTGTCCCCGCCGTACGAGCTTTCGGTAGAATTGGCACCGGCTGGGCAGGCTTATCCTTAAAACCGCGTCACATAATACGTACTAGCCACATAAACGTGACACCACGCCACACCAACCACTGGACCGAAGTAAAAGAGAAAAAATTCGTAGAAAAAAGAAAGCGTAGGAGTTTTTTCGCAAAAAATCGAGGGCCTTTTCACAATAAAAGGAGAGGAGAGGCTTTTTCGCAAAAAACCGAGGGCCTTTTCGGAAGAAATAAGGGCATGTTCGTAATTACGGGAAACTGCGGGTCGCTACCCAGCAAAAAAAGTGTGTAGGGGCTTTTTCGCAAGAATCTAGGGCCTTTTTGTAAAACCCAGGGACCTAAACGTAATTACCAAATCTTTACGGGCTATTTCGCAGGAACTGACACGTGGACACTCTCGGGGGACAGAGAGTCCCCTGGTTATAATATACGAAGTACTAGCCTCATAGGCGCGGTGCCACGCCACGCCAGCCACCGTGTTTACCGAAGTAAAAGAGACGATAATTCGTGAGGAGCTTTTTAAAAAAATCGAGGGCAAATGCGTATTTTCGGAAAAACCAAAGGGTTTTTTCGTAAAAAAATCGAGGACCTGTACGTAACTAATCAAGGACCCGTACGTATTTTAGAAAACCGCGGGGCGCTATCCTGCAAAAAAAAGTTGACAGGGACCTTTTCGCGAGAACCAAAGACCTTTACGTAATTTCGAAAAAATGCAGGGACTTTTTTGCAAAAAGGGTCCCCCGTACCAAGATTCTCCCGCCACGTGCCGGCCAGAGCGCGCGCAGGAGCAACGTGGCGGGGCTGCCCGCGCGGCAATCCCCGGGAAATAATGGCTTTAGATGTCGCGTAGGCACGACGTGACGAGACACGCCGCCGGTGGAGGCCGGCCAGATTCCCATTCGAACGGGGGCATGCATGTCGTGCGCTGGTTCGTTCGCGCGCCGGTAAGTTAACGTAGGTAGTAGCAGCAGCAGCTAGCGAAGCGAGCTAGAGTCGTTTCTCCGGCCGCCGTGCGCGTATGGCGATTAGCGTGATCTCGATCGGCGAACAGCGACGACGGCGGATGAGTAGCGAATAGCGATCGCCTTGATCATGCCCGCTGGGTGTTCCATCGGCGCCGCGGGGTTTTGTGGGCCGTTTACGTGCGAATCGCCGCCTTTTTGGGGGGTGTGCACGTACGCCGCTTAGGTGTCGAGCAGTGCGTACTCTGTCCGTCGAACGTGCAAGGTCTCGTTCCCACTGCCGCTCGCTAGTCATCGGCTCCTCTTTCCCTTGCTCCATCCGCCGCCTTCCATGTGCTGTCGTTGCCATCCATCCTCCATCCCTACACGCTGTCGCCATCCTCCATCGCTACCTATCGGATTGCGTTTCTTTGCGTGTTAGTTTGATCGGAGCACACGCAGCAGACGTAGTTTTAGTTGTTGCGTGGGTAGATTTCTTCAACTGTTCGTCTGGGTTGTCGCGATAATTGTTCTTGCTGGTTCGACAGTATCTTGCGTTGTCATTGTGGTGTTTTTATTCCTTGTAGCATCGCTGCTCTGGTTCTCTCTTATGCATGGCATTTGGATTCTAGTTTGGATTCTTGTCCCTTTTGCACAATAAAGATGGCACCTTTTGGAAATTTAGTTGATACGCGTGTCATGTGATTTCACTGTCGAATTGTGTTTCTTGGCTTGTCAATTGTGTTCCTTGTTCCCTTGAGTTGGGATTATTGCTCTTAGAGCAACTCCAGCAGGGCCCCTACTTAACTACTCAAACCTCATATTTGAGAGCTTGAGACAAAAATAGAGGTCCAGCAGGGCCCCTACTAGAGCCCTCAAATTTGAGGAGCCCCTCAAATCCCCTCTTCAGCCCTCATTTCCAGGGGCCCCCTACTCTGGCTCTCATTCTTCTGTTTTTTCCCGCCTCGGTGAAAAATCCCCCGCCTCCCACTCCGCCAGTCCGCCTCCCTCCCACTCCGTGTCTCCGCCAGTCCGCCTCCACCGTCCCCCTCCCTCCCACTCCGCCAGTCCGCCTCCCTCCTTGCTCAGTCCCCCGCCGCCGCCCCCTCCCCTGCCGTCCCCACCTCCCCCGCCGCCCCCTTCCCCTTCCCCGGCGCCTCCACCCCCTCCACCGCCGCCTCCGCCCCCTCTCCACGACGTCGGAGGTGTCGACGTCGAAGTAGGGCTTGTACGCCGCCACGGAGAACATCCGGAACCAGCCGCCCTGCGCGGCATCGTCTGACCCCGCTGCGCCGCCACCCGTGCCTCCGCCTCCTCCGGCCTTGGACGAGAAGGTATCTGCAGCACAGCCACCAGAACCAAGTCAGATCCGGACGGAGATCCAATGTGAAGAGACGAGAGAAGAGAGGAGGAGATCTGTTCTGACCGTCGGCGTCGGTGGGCGGGCGGTAGGCGCCGGAGATCTTGCCCTCGGCCTCGGAGGGCGGGAAGGTCTGGAGGTTGGAGTCGGCGAACTTGATGGTCTGCGGATCTGGCCCCGTCGCAACCTGCGCGACGCGAGGAGGGGAAGTGAGGTGGTGGTGTGCGACAGCGCGAGGAGAGAGGCGGGGGAGGGTACTTACCGGGACGGATCCGGACGCCTTGGGGTCGTCGATGGCGGAGTAGCCACCGCCGGACATCATCTTCGCCGGCGAAGGCCGCGGCGGCGGCGAAGCGAGGAAAGGAAGCTTCGGTGCGAACAACGAAGGAGAGATGGATGGAGGATTGTCTGGGACGTGGCGTTGGAGTTGGACTGAGGGAGAGAATGAGGAGTGGGTCCCATGTGTCAGTTGCAGTGGAATGGATTTGAGGGCTTAAATTTGAGAGGTGCTGTTGGAGCAGATGTAAAAAAACAGGGCCCTCAAAAGTAGGGGGAGCCCTCAAATGAAAAGTAGGGGCCCTGTTTTGAGGGCTACTGCTGGAGTTGCTCTTAGCTATCGTGTCAGTCGGCTCCTCAAATCGTTCATTTGCAAGACAATTATATCCTTTAAGTTCCAGATTATCATCATGTTATAGTGCATTATTACATTGTTCTTCACCTAATTTTGGTACAAAACTTCTTCTTTTGCACTGTTACTATGCATAATGCATTTTCTGGGTTCCTCTTCTACATTTCATCTCAAGTAGATGATGCTGATTATAAGTTTTCCTTTGGTTATACTGGCTATTTCAATGCATATACATTTCAGCAGTCTTTTATTAGAGGTTTTTACTCATGACCAGAACATTAATAACTCTCAGTTGTTTGGGATTGCAGGGAGTGTGCAAGGCACCTGATAAGCCTCCATTTGATGTCACCGAAGAGCAAGCAGAAGGTGGTCTCCAGAAAGTATTCCAATCCTAAGCTTAGAGTTATCTTATGTGGCTCTACTCTCTAGCCAAAAAACTACTTCTAGTTCGAGCGCCTCTCATCATCGTCGTTGATTAAATGTTATTATTATTATTATTATTATTATTATTATTATTATTATTATTATTATTATTATTATTATTATTATTATTATTATTATTATTATTATGATGGTGAAATTTATCAATCATACCATCGCTTTGATGTTACTGTAGGATCGGACAGGCAATAGAGGGGGGTGAATAATGCCTTTAAATCTTTTCTCCAAGTATTCACTTAACTATTTTCTCCGATAGCTACAAAGCTATGAAGATTAGGGTTGAGATCCCACTTGAAAACAGAAAAAACAGAGTTGAACAGCAGGAAAACCAATGTGGTCGAAAACTGTCAACGTGGTCGAAAGCTGACAGCGTGGTTGAATTCGACTACTAGTCGGAAGTCCAACATGGTCGAAAATTGACTACCGAACAGAAATCACATAGCCAAGAACTGACAGTACGTTGGAAATCAATGTAGTCAGAAATTGCCTCTCACGATTGACGACCAGGGAACGGTCAAAAACCAACGTAGTCAATATCCACCGAGACCAAAACCAACGTGATTGAAAATGGATGTAGTTGACATCAACATGGTCGTAAACAACATGGTCGGATGCCAACTAATGGTCGAACAACCAACGTGGTCGTAACCAGTCGGTAACCTAAGGTGATCAATATGATCGTAACCAACATGGTCATAAGCCAACGAGTGGTCGAACAACTAATGTGGTCGTAACCAGTCAAGCAACCAAAGTGATCAACGTGGTCATAACCAACGTGGTCATAAGCCAACGAGTAGTCAAACAATCAACGTGGTCGAAACCAATCAGCAACCAAAGTGATCAACATGGTTGTAACCCACGTGGTTGTAAGTCAACGAGTGGTCAAACAACCGACGTGGTTGGAACCAATCGACAACCAAAGTGATCAACGTGGTCATAACCCAACGAGTGGTCGAACAACCGACGTGGTCGATTCAGTTCAAAAGCAAATCGGTGAAATCGACAATCAGCGATCGGTCAAATATCACATGAGGTAGGGAAAACACAAAGCGGTCGAAAGGCTCAACGTGGTTGAAATTCGATGCAATACGATGCGGTCTAGAACTTGACCATGGTCGTAACCAACGTGGTCATAAAACCGAACCATAGCTCACTTGGCCCGCGCAAGCCACCTGGCATCATCCTACCGTTCGAACTCGCCTTCAATATTCCCCGCCTTTCTTGTGCCATGCTTGAGCTTACCGTCTTACCCGGCATCCTTGTTCGTTCTGGGCCTTGCTCCTCCACGAGCCTAGCCTCGATCACCATCGTTAACAGTTGACTCCAAGTGACTCTGCACATCCAAAAACAAGGAAATTGTTTCTAGGCACAAGTTCTTCACAACTTGACCTACATTAACCAAGACATGTATCATGCAACCTTAATCCAACGACTTAGGTCAACCTAAGTAAATCCATGACTCAAATCCCAAATCCTCAATTTCTGCCCAAACTAATCCTGACATAGTGCAATCTTTGCAAAGCCAATTGACTACTCCACAAACATTGCAATGGTTCATCACAACATTAACCTGGGACATCTCATATGGTCCTTCAATTACCTTATACATGCTTATGTATTCTGTGTATTAACAATAAAAAAGAAAAGGGGTCGATCCATATGAACCATTGGGCTATTGGTTCTATTCCATCTATATGAGATGGATCAACCTCTTGCTCCCAGGAATTGACTTGGTGCGCAAGGGGTAGGGGTAGATCGAACTGCCCCAAACCACTCCCATCCCTATGGGCGTTCGAATGAGAAGAGCGCACCTGGCATGGGGGCAGCCACATATTGGTTGGCTAGAGATGAAGGCATTGCCTCGAAATTCGTACAATAAAAACCCTAGTACATTTACACCTTCTTCCCACATGTGCCTCTCATCTCATGCTCTCGCCCTTCCTTCGCCTTTGCTTAGTCTGCAACGCCAAGCCTAGCCCTCAAACCTCTGTAGTGGCCGGCTTCTCCACTGCTATCCGCCTACCTCGCAACCTCCAGCAGCACCATCAAACGCATCCTCGCCACCGCCGTTGAACCTGAGGGCATTCATATTGGTTTTTGACTGTAGTTTATGACTTTTGGGTGAAGAAAGAGGAGACAAGTGGTGTAAAAAGTGATGGAGAGATGCGTGCACGTGATAGAGGCGAGAGGAGTAGGGTGGGTGATGCACACATGACTTCTACCTTATCCTCAAAGCGAGACAGTAACAAGAGGAGTGGACAAGTCGCTTCAAGAAGCTATGAATTTATATTAGCTTTTAACTTTTTAAAGCAGAAATCAAAATGCAATATGAACATGTCATTGATTTTGTGGATTGTCATCAACCACATGCTGGTTATGTACCTGCTGCCAGCGAATGAACCCATCACCAAATCTACGCCCCGCTCATTTTGGTTTAAACTTCTGGCTTATTTTTTATTATTCATAATTTTTTTGAACTTCTGGCTTTTTTTAGCTTTTTTGCCGGTTTTTCCCCGTATTCGTTTGTGTTGTCGGTGATGAACTAACATATTTTTTTCTATTTTTAATTTTTTTTAAAATTTAATTACACTAAATAAACCACCTTCAGCTACAGTGTAATTTCAGTCAACTACAGTACAATTTTAACCATAAATCACTATTTTTTAGCTCAACCGAGTTGGCCCTAGAGCTGGGCAGGATGAATCCTGCGTGGAGAGAGAACCAGATCACGGATCTTAAGGTACGATCCCATAACTGATAGATAACAAATCCCATAACGACTTTTTTTTATTACCGACTAAATTTTGCGAAATCTGATGGGGAAATCATAAATTTATCACAGCTTGCTCATAGCGTTTACAAGAATTCCTTTACTACAACTTTGGGCAACCTATATATTCCGAGGCTATATATCATGCGTGGCCAACCGGCGAGACAGAACCAAGACATGTCTCACAAGGCGGCCTGAGCTGTTTGGACGGTGCGTAACTAGGTCGTCGACTGCGAGCTAGTAGCTAGTACTGTTTATTCGGACTACACCCTTTGCGCACTCGGTTGGACTGAAAAGCTATGTCTTATAACTGAAATTGCATTATATCAGCTGAAATTTTACTGTAGCTGTGTCTTATTTAGCGCAATTAAATTTTAAAAAAAATTAAAAATAGAAAAAATATGCTAGCTCATCACGGACAACGCAAACGAATATAGGAAAAAAGAACCGGCAAAAAAAAATAAAAAAGCAAAAATTCAGAAAAAGACGAAATTTATGGTTGAAATCGAAACGAGCGAGGTATTCTCGTGCCATGGCCATGTAGCTCAAAGTATCAAACATCACATGCAAAGTATCCTTTTAGCAGTAAATCCATGTCGGTACGTAATTAAGGTTCCAAAAGGGTATATCCAAAATTTCTTCAGAAAAAGGAAAAGACTGTGCACCTCATTTTTACTGTCCTTCATCTCGACCGTATGATTTTTCGATCCAATGGCTGACACCATATATACGCTGCACAACAGCTAGCAGCAGCCTATTGCATGCGTTCTCTGACTGTACTCTGCAGCGGTGATATGAACCTTGGCCAAACTCGAGTCGCTAAACATGACATGATCACAATCTACTGTATTCACGGCGATGTTATTCAGCCGCCGTTTCCCAGCTCGCGCGCTGACCGAATTGTGATCACCCACAGGTTTCGTTCACAAACTTCCATCGATCTACGAACACGCACGACGCAAAATCATCAAAGCCTGTTTGATATAGCTGCGACCAGGGGCGTAGCCAAGGGGGAGGCTTGGTTAGGCTTCAGCCTCTCCTCCTCCTTGGCAAGAATATATTATATAGGTTAAGGTTAAGAGATATCATTATGATGGTAAATTACAAATGGTTAACAGCAAAAAAGGGGCAAAGAAATAAAAAATACTAGAAAGGTATCAAGCTCTCCGTTCGATGTCCAAACAGTCTTGCTAGAAAGAACTTCTGGTGGAATCAGCACTTCATTTGTTAAAGCCAAAAAAGTAGAATACTCATTGAAGCAGACATTGGGCAAATTCTACAAATGAAAAAAAAAGCTAATAATAAGGTAGGATTAAACTCCGCATGTATGTTTATATTTTTTTAGGATGTGCTTTCTATTACTGAGATAATTTCATAATTTCATTGTATTTCTCTCTTTTTTACTTTATTTCTCTTCTATTCATACATGAATTTTAATTGAGCAAAAGTAAAATATTGTATTTGTGACAATCTAGCTTGGCGCCTTAGCCCCACCTCGATTTTTTTTTCTGGCTTCGCCACTGGCTGCGGCTTATGATTTTTGGTTAAATTTTTTAAATTTTAGCTGTTTGTGACAGAGATTACGAAGAGAGGGATACTCGTTTGCGATTTTGGTTGATACAGATGTTGGGTTTTTAACGTGTACTACAATTAACTTGTAGGCCCCGTCTTGAGAAAATACTTCGTTTGAAAATTAGGTACTGTAGCAAAAGCCAAAGTCGCTTTTAGAAGCCGTTAAGAACAGGCCCAAAACTGTGGAGCAGCACAAACTTGGTTAAATCTGCAAACGGTCAGAAAAAAAACCCTAACTAAAGCTACATCGCAACAGAGCAGTGCTAATCTTGAATACGGTGATGACATGGACTTGACGTGCATTAGGCAGTCGGCTAGAGCACAGATGGCATATATGAATCAGAATCAGAATCAGATAGCTAGCATTGTCTCCTCGCCGTATTACACTAGCTCTTCGTTAGCACAAACAGATTCCGCTCCATTATTACTATTCCCCACCACGAATTAATACCAGTTGAGTTCCGTGTACGTACTCGTAAGCAAAACATTGCGCTCAGATACCACACGCTTGATACGATCGAGCGCTCTAATTAATCAGTCACAAGTTCGATTATACAGTGGTCGAGCCCTACGGCTTTCTGGTAATTTTCGTACTCTTGTACTACCTCCGCTGCAAAATTAGTCACCCGAATGGCCAAATGCGCGTCCAGTTAATTAGTTACCTAGAGATGCAATGAGCCCGTTCTTTTGGGTTACAGTGGATGACTTTTGGCTATAGCTGAAGCTTTTGTTTGTACTTTTTGAAGACGGTGGAGACACCGACATGAATAACGTACACGGTTTTGAGTTTGAAAAATCATTTCACGAAACCGTTTTATTTATTTCGATCTCTGGAGAAGTCAAAGCCAAAAATCATATTAAAAAAAGCCAAAAGGATCTGGCTCGCCGGCAAAGATTGCAAACATAGCTAGCTAGCCCTGGCCTAGGCATGTTACCCCACGGACACTGTTATATCTTCTCATTGCTCCTACCTATATATACTCGGCTCGGTTCTGCTGCATGTCTTGGAGACTCCCCTTGGACTCTGTAGCTTCCACACCCTCTCTCATTGCCTTTCAACACTCATTCTTCCCAATTCTTATACTTTTGTGTAGCACAATTCTCCCACATCTCACCGATACATACTACCTGCAAATATATAAATTTTCAGAAATAGAGTGATCATTTCTGAAGAACTGTAGAGCATATATACACCTGATCAGTAGAGATGATGTTCCATGAGGATCTGCTTGGCACGCCTTCAGATGAACTCTGCATTGTAAGTCTCTTCAACTTCTCTTCTTCTTTTTTTTCTACCTCTATCTGAACTTTTTCTGTTTGCTTGTTCAGTTGTTTGTAACACTGCGATCTCATAGATTGCATGCAAAAATATTATGTACGCTCTTGCAAAATTCTATGTAGTTACATTATCAATTGTTTGGATAGTATTTATAGTTAATCATTTCTCATTATATATGGTAACACGTATGTAAATCCATCGATCATCAGATGATGATCACTGTCATGTACATAGTCATAACTGCGTATCATGTTCAGATGTTCTTGCTTGAAAGAGCACTGTGCCGTTAGATATAGGTGCATCTTCCATGACGGGCATTTGCTGGTGATAAGAATAGGTTCTTGCTTTAGGCAATGCATCTATCTTGGGCGTCGTCGTCGTCGTCGACGTTGCTTCTCAGCTTGAAGGACTGCACGAATTGAACTGTGTGTTTCTGCCTTTTGGATTGATCCATCCGTCCATGATTGATCCATGTCGCGTGTGCATTTTGGATTGAAGGGTCAAGTTATTCTTCGACCATTAGAGACTCGACTTTGTGCAGTACAGCACGCAGCAGAGCTAGTGTCCCTGCCCAATTTGCTGCATAAGAGCATATATATCTTGCACGCGCGCGCGCGTACTTTACTGCTTTCCATGACGTGCAGCATCCAGTTCTCCAGAAATATCTAAGAACATGTACAGCTTGGTTAGATATGTGACCAACCTAGGGCTTGCTAAAGCAAGAATGTCTTTTCGCTTCCCGATTTACCCTTTAGTTTCTGAGACAGAGATTATTGAGGAAATCTTTCTACGCAGATCGCCGTTGATGTTTACGCCGAAGGCAAAGAAAAAAAATCCCCTATAAATATTTGCATAATTCTTATGGACACTTACTGACATGTAGGCTCTCTGAATTTCACCCCAGATATCGGCCTCACATATCACTGGAAATAAAAAAAAAACAACATTGAAAGATTTTTCATTCATAAGCATTCTTCCAAGGTGCCAGGCATGGCAATTTATAGCTTAATTACGACCTCTCTGAAGGATCATGGATAATCAGTAAAGTATGTTCCTTTTTCCTTGCAATATTTTTAACCATGTCTCGGTCAAAAGCGAGCTAGGAGTAAGGGAAAACTAATCTTGGAGACAGAAGGGCTGTTTAACTGTCCCTTGGGAGCAAAATTACAACACAGAACCTGCACAAAAATAGCTGTCTTGCCCATTTCTGTTTTAACTGGGGGCGTACGTATTTACCTTTTGACCATGTGACATGTATGGAGCCCTTGTCCCAATTAAGTAACTAGCATGGTTTATTCTCTAATCCAGTTCTTGATACAAAGTTTCCGTCTCTTATGGCCTATAATTAGCCTGGAATTTTTAGTGCTTGGTATTCTTGATCCTGGCCTTATAAATAGAAGCTGTTGCCATTCGCATGGTCTACAAGCTTTTCATCTCGTTTCACGTCTTCCTATTCCATCTTCCTCTCCTATCTCAGAATCTCCTTTTTTGCCTTGTCACTAACAAAAGGATCATTTCTTGGAACAAATATTTTTCGCAAACCGAGGAACGACTACTGGAGTTTCAGATCGAAGGCGTCCGCCATGCTCGACGACCATTCGTTCCCTGTAAATCTCCTGATCACACATTACGCCGAGTTCTGTGAAATTTTTGCAAGTTTCAGAACCTTTGCAAGGTGTTTCAGGCTTTTTCACCGTTCTTTTCTCTGCACGGTCTGATGATCCATCTGTTTTGCCTTCTTGCCCATGCATGTTCTTCATTAGGATCCCATTGAAATGGCAACGGCAATGCTCTGAATTTGCCAGACCAATGGGCATGTACGCGGGCACGCATGATGCAATAATTGTTAGGTGACTATCGTACTAAAGCGAAAAGGCAGGCACCAGATCCAGAAGAAATCTTTCAGCTTTTGGACCTCTTGCAGTACCAAGGGAATCGATGCCTGGACTGGATAGTGTTTGCTTCTTGATCTCGATAAGCTTTATATCCGCATTGCGCCGCGGAATTTTGATTAGGGCCTCCTTTTTTCCGCTCAAATTCTCTAATCCTAATAGTAATATTCCCCCAGCATACGGCATACGGACCTTATACCTCCACTGTTCTTGCCATCTTCAGAGATCGCAAATTGAACTGTACTGTTGCAAATACAACAGTACGGCATTTGGTTCCCTGCAAGGACAGATTATACAAAAGAATCCTAGAAATGTGTTCTTGTAGGTTATAATATGCATTGGTTGTTGCTTTGTCAATCCAGAATTATGAAGAGCAGAAACATTTGCATCCTACAGACCTGTAATACATAACTGTTCTTATTAATCGAAGCAAAGATAAGCTTGGCCTGAAAATGAAGGTACTGACAAGTTCTTGGTTTCCCTCTGAATCTTGCAGGAGGGCATCTCGAGCCCCATAGCCGCCCACATCCTCGACTTCTGCGACGACGGCAGCGGCGGCGACCTCTTCGCGGCGGTGAATGCCGTCTGGGACATGTTCACACCATCCTCCGAGGAAGCTTCATCGTCGTCCGCGGCGACACCTCCCCTCTGCAGCCACGTCGAGAACATGTCATCGGGCGCGTCTGCCACGGCCTTCTCCCCCATGCCCACCTTGGACTCCACTCTCCCGGCCTTCCTAGAGCAAGACCAGCCACCCGGCCCCGACGCCGAGCTCCTCCTCCCCATCGACTACACGTTTGCGGCCGCCGCTGACGAGCCCCAGCCGGAGCAGCTGTTCGGCCAGATGGCACTCCCGGTGGTCACTGCGGAGCACCCGGCGCTGCAGACGCAAATGAGCAGCACGGCGTCCGAGCTGATGCAGCTACCATCGGGATACAGCGAGGAGTGCTTCGCGGCGGCGTTGGCCGGAGGGTACATGGGCCTGGACGAGACCCTGTGCCAGCAGCAGCCCGGTGCAATGCTCCCCGGCGGCGTCGGGGAGGCGGTACAGGGGTGTTTCTTCGGCAAGGAAGCTGCACAGGCTGGCTTCTTCGGCAGCGGCGGTGACAGTTGCACCGGCATGGTGATGTCCATGATGGGGATGGAGGAGATCGGCGAGTATCAGAGGATGATGGAAGGCGGCGCTGGTGCCCTGGTCGGCACGCACAGCGACGCCGACTCCGCCGCGCACATTGCGTTCGCCAACGCCGCCGCAGAAATGCAGGTAGAATTCAGCATTTGCGTTTCAGATTCCAGAACCAGAGATACGTCCAAGAATCACGCGTAAACAGAGCATGATCGTCTCACGGTGGTGCTGTACCAGATGGGAGGAAGCGTAAGCCCGGGACGGCTGCCGGCGACACAAACATCGAGCTTGGAGGACACCAGCTTCAAGGGCGCCCGCCTCTCCGTCGAGGAGAGGAAGGAGAAGATCCACAGGTACATCAAGAAGAGGAACGAGCGGAACTTCAGCAAGAAGATCAAGGTGATGCAAGACTTCAACAAGATCAAAGCACAAGGCTCTCACGATTTTCACTCACGGTGGCCATGACCATGATATACTGACAGCATTGTGTTCTTGCCCACAAAATTGCAGTACGCTTGCAGAAAAACCCTGGCAGACAGCAGGCCTCGTGTCCGCGGGAGGTTTGCGAAGAATGAAGACTACTGCGAAGCATCGAGGGCAATCGGCTCGCAGAATCACGAAGAATACGACCGGATTGTAAGTGTTCCAATGCGTAACAACACCATCTTGTTTCTTGTCACAT
Organism: Dendrocalamus latiflorus; assembly: GCA_017311315.1. Classification (NCBI taxonomy): domain Eukaryota; kingdom Viridiplantae; phylum Streptophyta; class Magnoliopsida; order Poales; family Poaceae; genus Dendrocalamus; species Dendrocalamus latiflorus. The sequence continues at coordinate 23,055,883 of CM029667.1, forward strand.
TCGTCCTGGCAAAAAATTTTTTTTTTGTTTCTTCGTCCTTAGTTTACAAGGTTGGTTTGCCGTTTCTTAATTTTTCAGGCCGGTGTGAAGGAAGACATGCTTGATTCCGATGCTCTGCCGCATTTCAGCGGGATGAACTCTTACATGTATAACCACACCGTCGAATCCAGGATATAACTCACACAAGACAAAAAGCTCTCATTTTGTTTTCCCTAATTTTATGCAGATTTTAACAACTCGTTTGCTCTTGTAGCTTTTGAAGTGCTCAGCTGAAGTTATTGTAGGGTTGATCTATTGTGTCAATCTGCTTTTCACTTGTTGCCATTCTTGCAAGTGAATGTGATAGAGTTTGAAGAGGAAATGAGGAATAATCTGTATATATAGTCATGTACTTGGCTTCTTAATAGAAACACGGCTTCAGGGATCATCCATGTTGTTTTCTTTTCCAACTAAGTAAATCTAGCAGAAGTTTTCATTCTCCGTCAAAAGACCCTTCGGTATTTTACCTTTGGGTGGAGCCATCATCACCACAAAACATTCATAAAAATGAAAATACCGACATCAATCATCACGGATAATTTGCATAAAATTACTCACATTATTCTGTTAACCAAATACGTAATTAGCTCATCTTGAATCAATCCATCCATGCAACCAACCAAAGTCAACAACTCACCAGTGCCATCTGACGCAGGATGAGCCGCTCGTACAAGATACACCTGCATCATCCCATGCATGGATTAGCTCGTTCATCAAACCAAACACACCTGAAGTTCTCACCAAACTACGCAGTTAAAACTCACCAATACAAACTCGGAGGATTTTATCAAAGAACGCTGGAGAAATGCAAAATTCCATCTCGTAATTCCTACAAATAGTACCATTTTCTGGATAACAAGGCACATCCAAGTAAGATATTTGCAAAGAAAATGCGTTAAGAGGGTTTAAAAATGGTTCCTTTAAATCTTAGAAGTTACATTCCTCAGACCATGTGGCGGGTGGGGCTGCCACATCGAGGCTTCACCCCCCCCCCTCCCCAACTGCCGATCCTGGCCGCTGTGCCATCTCTGCCCGCGCTCGGTTCGCCGAGCTCCGCCTACCCAGTCATGGCGCCGCCATCACCTCTCTCGCTGCTCGTGCCAGAGAGAGAGAGAGAGAGAGAGAGAGGGTAGTGGATCCTGTCGCTGGAGCTGTCGATGATGACGAAGTACAGAGCCGGCAGTCAAAGGAGAGGAAGAAACCTGAATCCGGCTGCCATCCCCTCCACTACCGACGCCCCCCTCTCCTCCACTGCCGGCGCCCTTCGCCCTCCTCCTCCGCAGCAAGCGGGCCCTGATCTGGGCACATCGGGCAGAGATTTGGCCGTTCTGGTCCAGGATCTGGCAGTTGCCGTCGGCAATGTCCACCTCCACATAGCCGCCGTTGCTAGGGATCAAGTCGGGATGGCGTCGGGAACGCGGTGTCGACCTTAGTCGTCGTCGGGCTGGAGGGTGGCCGACTTGAGCGCATCGGACTAGAGGGCGAGCCGGCTAGGTTGGCAGAGAGCGTCCGGCGGAGGCGAGGAGCCGAGGACGGGGAGGAAGGCGGTAGTTGGAGGTAGGGATGCAAGTGGGGCGGGGTGGTCAGCCCGCACCCGCCCACAATGGCCACCAAGCGTTTTTGCGGGCCTTGCGGTAGCCAACTAGCCTACAACTTGTCTACTAAGCGGCCTGCCAACTGTTTGCTAATCGGCTTTGCAGGCGTCGCAGAAGCCCACCAGCTCTCGAGGCACAAGATTGAGTGGTCTGTTTGATATAGCTACGGCTTATGATTTTAGATTAAAAATTTTAAATTTTGATTGTTTATGAAAGAGATTACGGAGAGAGATACTCGCTTGTAATTTTAGTTGATATAGATGTTGAACTTTTAATGTATATTATAATTAACTTGTAGATCCCGTCTTGAGAAAATACTTCGTCTGAAAGTTAGGTACTATAATAAAAATTAAAAGCCGCTTTTAGAAGCTGTAATGAACAAGCCCTGCGTGAACCCCATGCCCGAATGGTGAGTCTGCGCATCGAGAGTAGGCGTGCACTAACGGTGCAACACGCCCACCGACTGCATCAGGTTTCTTAAAACTTACTCCCCTTTCCTTGCACGGCTCTCGTGCCTTCGTTTGTTGACGCGTGGAGAGGGTGTCTCGTGCGCGCCCGACCTCTGCTCATATAGAGACAAGCATTATGACTGGTGGGACATCGTTTATGCGGGGGCCCTCTGCAGCTACGGCGAGCAGCAAGATGAGGCGTGCTTTGGTCTAGCTTCGTCGAGGGGCACGGTAACGCGAACCGCGGACAAGGTGGATGGATCGCTGATCCATAGGCCCATCCATGTTGGACCCCGCATGCAGGAAGTGGGGGTAGCGAGTCGTCGAGTTGGAATCCTGACGGTTGAGAAGCCTTGCGTCGCGTGCTTGTCGAGCGGCGTGAGGGCCCCGCATTACAGCATTCCGTGGAGCGTTTCTGTGCTGGTGGGTTTCATCGTGTCATCCATCCACTTGAAGGTGGTCCCTTTTAGCCATGGCCCCAATGAGCAGTAAGGGAACCTGGCTACCTGCGGTGTCCGCATGCCGGACCGGAGCAATTGAGGCGCTGCGCGTACTGACACCCCGCGGCGCGTGGATGCGCGATGCGCAATGCGCTTTCGTTTTGTTACGACTGACCTCTGGCCCCTATCTTGGCCTAGGCCTACACGCAATGGCTGAATGTGCGAAGGCAAAAGGAGTTCAGCGTCCAACAGCAAAAACTGCTAGGTGTTCTAGCCAATCGATTCGTCATCCGCTCAGGTCCAGATGCATCCGCTCCGTCGCATCGGAACAGTGTTAGTCGGCGCCTCTCCTTGGTCGTACGAGCGTGCGCGGCCGGCCGGCCAGCCCTTCCTGCCAATGGCCGTGCTGTCTTATCGGCCTGGTGTGGAGCTCAAGGTAAATTTCTCCCTCTTCTTTATCCACCTCTCTAGATTGAATCCTCTCTCCACTCTGGAATCTAAAGGTTTCATTCCTTCCCCTTCGTCTCGCCTGCCATTCCCTTCGCTCCGCTCCTTACCGCAACCTCTTCTCTCTGTAGTTCTTATAATCGGAGTCCTGCTGCGCTGACAATGGTGTGGTGACCTGAGACCGCGATTGCCTTCCAGTCTTCAGGTGGACTTGTGTCTTAGTGTTCTCTCCTAGGTTTTGTTCATGTGGCAAAGATCATGCTTTTCTCTTCTTTGGTGATTTACTTTGGCGCTTTATATATATATAGTCTGGTCACGTGAGAGGGCACATGTGTTCTTCTGTGGTTTCAATATTTTGTTCTGCAACCTCTGTTTTTTTCACCCTTGTGCCTCTATGGCTCCATGCAGTTTGTGATCTTGAGTTTTTTTCTCTTTTGTATAGCTTGCAACTATTTTCTGTCTTCCTACAAGCATCGTGCCCTGATGTGTTGTCTGTGCTAAAACTGCAGGTCCTCTGACGGAGCCTGAGTTTTCTTTTGGTGATCATGGAGGTGGGTTGGTAGACCGACATTTTTGAGACCACATCCAGGAACCTGGTATGTAGTGGGAGATATAGTGGCATTGATTGTGCATACATTTGTGAGATCTTTTTTCCAATAGCCTAAAACGTTTTTGTTGTCCATTACTACAGCCTTGCTTCCTTCTCTTGTGTGCATCAACGGGATACTGTGAGGGTATGTGTGCCTTCTACGCTTATTGCATCTTTTTACTCTTACAATGATTATATGCTTTCCTTACCTCTCTCTAGCTGTACTTTCTTTACTTATCTATTCTGTGATGAGGAAATCTCTTAGTTCTTGCCCTCGCTTCTCAGTCTACAAACTCCCTTCTTACCTTATCTTCTTCTTACCTTTCTCTAGGTGTGCCTTCCCTTGACCTCTTCTTCTTCTTACCTTTCTCTGACATAAGTAGTTAGCATAAATAGTGGTAGCCTGTTCTCTGACATTCTTCTAGATGTGGTTCTTTCACTTGTTCTGGTAGTTCGTATAGATAGAGAATATCTCTAGAGAGGCTCTTACTTCCTTCCTCTTCCTAGGCACTTCTCTGCTTAATCTGGTTATCAAATAGTGGTAGCCTATTCTCTGACATTTCTCTAGATGTGTTTCTTTCACTTTTTCTGGTAGTTCTTATAGACAGAGGATCTCTCTAGAGAGCCTCTTACTTCCTTCCTCTTCCTAGGCACTTCCCTGCTTATCTGGTTTTCGTAGATGGTGTGTCTTTTCATGCCTTCATGTTTTGGCTTACCTCTACCTACCGATTAACTTTGAATTTTAATGGCTTCCTTTCTTAGGTTGTTAGTGAAGGACATACAAGGAAAGATCCGTTCAGGCTATCCACTAATCTGAGCTTGCTATCCAGGATTTCGGAAGAAGTGTCTGGTGCTTCTAGGTAAGTCTTGAGACTGTTGCTAGATTTTTTAAGAAGACTACAGGATTGCAATTGCATTAGACCTATTTTATAGGGAACCGTTGATGAGAGAAGATTTTTTGCTTTCTATTTTCAGTTATCTTGGAGTGATCAATTGTGGCTGCCCATTACCATAGCCTTGCTTCCTCTCCTGTGTACGTCTACAGGGTGTTGTGAGGGTAAGTTTGTCTTCTCTGCTTGCTGCAGCTTTTTTACTCCTACAATGATTATATGCTTTAAGAGTGATCGATTGTGAATTCATGATTTTCTTGTTTAAGTACCTTCACCACATGCTTCCATATTGTGCTGCCCTACTTGCAAACAACTTTGCAGCGTCTGCTTGTCTATTTTTTTGTATTAGTTGTGTGACTCTTTAGTGGTGTGCAGTCTGATTTCTCATGGGTAGTCCTCTGTGTGAGAGAGTTACACGTTGTCGTGAGAAAAGACAAAAAAGACATCTTGCAATTGCACAAGGTCGGTTGTACAGACATATCTGATTTTGTTAGTATAAAGAGACAGACTTTTCTTAGCTATCATGTTCTATTATTAGTGATGGAGATAACTGGATTAGGTTTTGCCACTGGTGATGAGCCCATGTGCATAGCTGGTGAGCCTAGCACGTCTAGCCAGCCATGCCCGTCAGATCAATTGTCAGATGATTGCGGTAGAACAAGTGAGTCTAATCTGCGCAGTTACTACTTTGTAGAGAGAGATATACCCAACTAACAATTAATGCACCCAACTTTACATTAAACAGGGGATAGGTCCTTGATGGACTTTGATGCAGAGATTGCCGCTTCGAATAGGCAGCATCGACGTGATAGGATACGTTGTAAGAGATCCTACAGCCATTACTCACGCATTCGCTATGAGCCAGTAGCTGTTGCACTTCCTTTCGATAAGGCGTACGTCGAGGCCTTGAAAGGTGTGTATCTGTTTTCTTTGTATTGTAGCAGAGTGACTGTTTTGCTATGGTCTCTACTACATTATTTCCCTATTTTTGTCTCTATAGATGCCTACCCAGACCGCTCCTACTATGGTGACCCGACACATGAGTGTCCATATTGCGGCGCTGTTTTTTGGTTCCAGGAACGTGTGAAAAGTGCTTCTGTTGTGGCAAGACGAAAAATTGTGTAGAACCTTTGCTGTAAAGGAGGAAAAATTAATCTGAAACCTTACAAGAAACCACCAACTGTCCTAGCTAACTTACTACGATTTGACGGTGATACATGCTTAAAGCAATTTTTAAAGCAAATTCGATCCTACAATTCCCTATTCGCATTTACCTCCTTAGGTGCTACTATTGACATAACTATAAACAACGGTACTGCACCTTATGTCTTTAGAATTAATGGAGTGGTGCATCATCATATTGGGACCCTACTACCATGCAATGGAACACGACCTAAATTTGCACAACTATATATATATATATATATATATATATATTGAACATGAGAAACAAAACCGATTAAATATTTTTGAAGCAGATGATAAATCCCCTGATCAACCGGATCCAGAAGTGGCCATGTCTCTATTGTGTATGTTAAATGAGCATAATGAACTTGTTAAAGCATTTCGCTATGCTAAAGAGCGTCTAGAACAAGATGGTAACCAAAAAGTGACACTACGATTACTGGGTTGCAACACAAGACATGATGTTCAGTATAGTTTACCAACAAGTGGTGAGATTGCTGCTATAATTGTAGGTGACTACTCTGCTGATGAGTACACCTATGATGTCCTCATCCATGATAGGGAGTATGGTCTAAAACGTGTTTCTTGCTTGCACCCAGCTTACATGGCTTTGCAGTACCCATTGTTATTTCCTTATGGTGAACATGGTTTCCACCTTGGTATTAGATATTCGGATGCCGATGATAACGATGGTACATGTCGTAAATATGTCACTATGCTTGAATTTGTTAGACGTCACATGCATTACAGATTGAATGATGCAAACCCATTCACTTGCTATGGCAGATTGAGTGACCAAATAGTTGTCGATGCATATTCAACGGTTGAAGGGTCTAGACTAAAGTTCATAGCAGACCACCAAAAAGATCTACGATGTGAATCAGTGCAGGGGATAGCTGATGCCATTGATAAGGGTCTCGTTAGTGCCGATTCGGTTGGTGGTAGGGTAATAGTGCCAGCCAGTTTTATTGGTGGAAGGAGATATCATGTCATGAATTACCAAGATGCGATGGCTATCTGTAGAGTTTTCGGCCCTCCTGACCTATTTGTCACTTTCACATGCAATACCAAGTGGAGGGAAATAACAGATGCCTTGCGATTTCAGCCTGGGCAACAACCATGTGATCGCTCTGATTTGATTGTGCGAGTATTCCATATGAAAGTCGATGAGTTCATTGCAGATATTAGAGAAGGCAAGACATTTGGTCACGTACTTGCAGGTAGGGTGTAGTACTTACTGCCAATATCTAATATAGTACGTTTTTGTTATCAATAAATCTTATGTTTAGTTTTCCTTATGCAGTTTTGTACACTGTTGAGTTCCAGAAACGTGGCCTGCCACATATACATTGCCTTGTGTGGTTAGCTGATGGCAACAAAGAGTTCAATGCTTCTACCATTGATAGGTTAATTTGCGCTGAAATCCCCGATATCAATATTGACCCACTAGGCTATGCTTTAGTTGACGAGTTCATGATGCACGGTCCATGTGGCGATGATAACAGAAAATGTCCATGCATGAAAGATAATAAGTGTTCAAAAAAATTTCCTAAGTCCTTTCAAGATGAAACTATCATAGACGACTTCGGGTTTACAATTTATAGACGAAGAAATGATGGTAGGTATGTTCTTAAAAATGGGGTCAAGTTAGATAATAAAAATGTTGTTCCATATAATATGCATCTGCTAAAGAAATACAATGCACATATCAATGTTGAGTGGTGTAACAAGTCAAACATGATCAAATATCTCTTTAAATACGTTACAAAAGGAAGTGGTCGAGCAAAGGTCTATTTTGAAGTTACTGCAAAGACATCAAATGCGTCACCTGGGCAGCAATTAGCACCGCCAAATGAAATCCAGGAATATATTGATGCTAGATTTTTGTCTTCGTGTGAAGCCCTATGGCGTACCTTTGAATTTGACATTCACTTCAGAGTTCCTCCAGTAGAGAGATTAGTTGTGCATCTTTCAGGTATGAATCATATGCGATATGAACCTAGAACCGACTTGAGACAACTTCTAGCTAGCCCTGCAGCGAAAAGCACAATGTTAACTGAGTGGTTCGAAGCAAATTCAAGACACGAAGAGGCTAGACACTTGACGTATTGTGAATTCCCAAAAGAGTGGTCTTGGGATGCCTCAAAGCGATTCTGGCGAAGGAGAACACATTGCGCTAAAATTGGTCGTATGTACTATGTGCACCCAACCGCTGGAGAGCTATATTACTTACGCATGCTATTAATGATAGTTAAGGGTGCAAAGAACTATGCTGATGTAAGATCCTTTGACAACAAAGTGTATAATACATTTCGAGATGCATGTGAGGCACGTGGTTTGCTTGAGAGCGATAATGAATGGAATCTTCTATTTGATGAGGCAATATAGTATCTGCATCTGCATATCAATTGAGGCAACTATTTGTCACTGTGGTGCTTTTTTGCTCTGTCGGTAATGTTCGTACTTTGTTCGATAAATATTGGCTTTACTTTACAGACGATATACACCGTACGTAGGCTTAAAGATGCACTTGTAAACCCAAATTATATTGTTCCACAAGAACAACTCATGTCTTTGCTTATACAGAACCTCACAGGCGTCTTTGCTAATAGTGGTGGCAACATAAATAACTATGATCTACCAAAGCTGACAACACAATGTATTTGCATAAATGAAAATAGACTGATTAGTGACGAACTTGACCCTGAGCCCTTGATGTTATCGATGCATGCTACGTCTTTAGTTTCACAGTTGAATAGTGATCAAAGGAATGTGTTTGATAAGGTAACTGAGCGTGTTCTTAGTGGATCTCCTGGGTTTTTCTTTGTTTGTGGCCATGGTGGTACGGGTAAAACGTTTCTATGGAATGCTATAATTTCGAGCTTGAGATCCAAAAAGAAGATAGTGCTTGCAGTTGCATCTTCTAGTGTGGCATCTTTGCTGCTACCTAGAGGATGCATCGCACACTCGAGATTTAAAATACCTTTCGACATAATGGAGGCTGGCACATGTAACGTGAAAAGTGGTACTATGCTTGCTGAGCTTATACATGTAGCTGCACTTATTATATGCGATGAAGCACCAATGACACATCGACGTTGTTTTGAGGCTTTAGACAGAACTATGAGAGATATCCTTTCTAAACATGATCCTTCTAATGCTATCCGCCCATTTGGTGGCAAACCTGTTGTTCTAGGAGGTGATTTCCGACAGATTTTAACAGTTGTGCGCAAAGGCTCGCGATCCTCCATAGTTAGTGCATCTATTACAAACTCTAAGCTGTGGCAACATGTGGCTGTTCTAAAATTGCGCACAAACATGCGACTCCTTAACCCCTCCTTACAAGGAAATGAACGTACCGAGCTTGAACAATTTAGTGAGTGGGTCTTAGCTATTGGCGACGGTACTCTCCCTGCTGTAGAAAGGGTGAGGAATGTGAGGCTTCGTGGATTACAATACCTAATGATTTATTGGTCCGTACTGATGGTGACAAGATCGCTGCCCTTGTATCTGAAGTATACCCAGCTTTCTTGGCAAATTACCAAAATCCTACATATTTGGCTTCGCGTGCTATTGTCTGCCCAAATAATCTCACAGTTGATGAAATAAATGAATATATCGTCTCAATGCTCCCTGGAGATAATACACACTATCTAAGTTGTGACACAATATCAAAGTCATCTGAGCACATACCAGATTTTGATGTACTCTACCCTACTGAAATCCTAAATTCCATAAATGCAAACAATTTTCCTTGCCATAAGCTTGTCCTAAAAAAGGTGTTATTGTAATGCTCTTGCGAAACTTGAACCACAATATGGGCCTTTGTAATGGTACAAGGCTACTTGTTATTGAACTTGGACAACGTCTACTGCAATGTGTGATACTAACAGGTTCTAATGTTGGTGAAAATGTTTTTATTCCAAGAATTACACTTAACACTACAGATGTAAAATGGCCTTTCACGCTGCAAAGAAGGCAATTTCCAGTGCGGGTATGCTATGCAATGACAATAAATAAATGCCAAGGGCAAACCCTATCCAGGGTTGGCCTTTACCTCAAGAAACCTGTCTTTACACATGGACAACTCTATGTTGTTGTTTCAAGATCAACGTCTAAAAACGGCCTTAGAATTTTAATTGAAAATGATGATGGCTCATGTGGTTCACAGACTCGGAACGTGGTCTACCAAGAGGTCCTTAATGCCGCCAACGTGGCAGCATTGACTTAGGACTCTTTGTGTGCGATGGATTTTTGCTCTGTACGTAGTATTGCTATGTAAATATGACTTGACAGTGGTTGGTTGATCACGTTTGTTGTGCTTTTGTTTTTGTCTATTCATCTACCTTAATGCGCATTGTGTCTTTTGGTCTAAGGTAGTTTTAATCCTTGCCTGTTTCCACTTGCTGGCCTGATCTGGATGATTGTTAAATCTGTTCTAACTCTTCTATACCTGTAGATGGCAGATGTTTTGATTCCAAGCCTTATGATCGGAGACTGCAGTGAACGCATATGCGTCCGCGCCTCTAGGTTTTGGGATTTCTGTGATCCTCAGAACGAGGCAATATTACTGCATTCTGATTTGGTGCTGATTGACGAGGAGGTATGGAATACCCTCTGCCATATAAACAAACATGGAATAAGGAATAGTTATCTTTGTGAGATAATCTTATGAAATTTGTGGTGTAGGCTCGATTCATATCAGATAAAAATAACAAACAGTTGCAGGATATAATTTACAGAAACGTTAGTTCTAAGCTAATTAGTGAGTAGTAGTAAATGGTATTGCTTCCTAACTACTATCGTATTGCTTCGTGCACTATTAACTCTTAACCTTCTGTTTCTAACAGGGAAACAACATACATGCTCAGATCTACCCGCAACTGATAGTGGATTTCAGACCTTTGATAAAAGAAGGCAGCGTCTACAACATCACATATTTCAGAGTCAAGAAATCCAACTTGTTGTACAATCCAGTTTCAAATGATGTCATGATCAACTTTACAAAGTGGACTTCAGTGGAGGAGATTATTGAGATCCCACCTGTTTTTCCTATGTACACCTACTCCCTTACTCCCATAGAGCAAGTGCATACACGTATTGACTACAAGGAGCACTACATAGGTATGCTTGTGTACTTACACAGTTTATGCTCCCAAATATTTTATAATGATGATGCCTACATTTGTTACAACTAAAAATAGATACCATTGGAGTAATCACCTCAATTTCAAGTGTTGCATCCCAGCGAACAAGAGGTCGACAGGCTGACAGCTTAAAAATGATTATTGTTATACGCAGTGCAAGGTCAGTTATAGATCGCTATTCTTGAGTTGTGTGGTAGTGAAATAGGGCAGATCGAGGTTGATTGAAAAAGGCCATTTTGCACTCCATTATTGTCCCCGCGTTTATCAGTACATAATAATTAGAGTCTTGCTCACGCGTACTCAATGCAAGCTGACACTCATTTTCATTGAAACAACAGCAATGCTTCAGTAAATGTTTTGCTTTGGGGTGAACGGACCACTTCATTCCCTGGTGATCAACTGTGCAAAGATGGACAGACCTCTCCTCAAGTTATAATATTTGTTGGCACTCTTGTCAAGAACTATGCAGGTATGTCAACCATTTCTGGTGTTGTAAACTAATTGCTAATGTTGACACCTAAACCTGCCGCCTTGTGCTTCAGATGGACTATGTCTATCAGGGGGCTCGTCATGCAAGTGGTACATCAATCCCAATGTTCCTGAAGCAGAAAACCTCATGGCCAGGTAGTCTGCTCACCTAAATGTTAGCTAAATGCAAGTGCTACGTATTATTTGTCTAATACTAACAAAAGGCCAATACATTATCTTAACTAATCAGTACAAGGAGTGTACAACAACCAATTAAGTGGAATCAGCTTCTGACCTCCAGTGAGCCTACAGTTGCTGCTGAGGAGAAGAAGATCTCTTACATAAAGTATCTTCACCCCTTCAAAAACAAGGTTGTGTTTTGCTAGAGTTCGCATCAGTAGTTGGACACAGACTGCCCAACCTCTTTTCTTACTTATTACTTCTCATGCAGAAAAAAGAGTTCTTGGTTACAGTAACAATAAGGAAGATTGATAACTCATGGTGGTACAACTCGTGCAAGAAATGTCTTCACAGAGCCAAGCCTCTTGGTGACTCCTACAAATGCATCAATCCCAAGTGCTCTACCATTGGCATGCTTGTCCAAAGGTCAAGTGACATCTACCTTCATTCCCTGTTTGATACTGCTATTTAACTCTTGGTTCACAATTCATTCTACTAATATATCAAATTTACTCACATCAAAATTACTCTAGATAATTATTGCATCATTTGTTTTGATGGTACTCACATAGTGTTTCTTCGTCTCCCAGCCATTTTTTCCTTGGACTATACTAAACTCGCTAATGCTAATCCATGCTCAACCTATCCACAGGTACAAACTATGTGTCATTGCTGGAGATGAAACTGGTGACACTGACTTTATTCTCTTTGGACGCATGGCGCAACGCCTCACCAAAAAGTCAGTTGATACTCTCATTGCTGCAAATCCAATTGGTTTCATCCCAGATGAATCACAAAACTCCTTGAAAAGGTGTTCATATGGAATGTCAGCTTCTCAGAGAACACAATAGAGTCTGGAAATGTATGCTTTCAGGTCAATGCAGTTATTGCAGAGGTAGATGCTGGAAATGCTCTTCTCCCAATGTCACCAGCAGGGTCACAACAATCATCACTTGTTCTATCTCAAGATGCAAGCAGCAGTATGCAGAACACTCCTCAGAAAGGTGCCACCTTTGGCTTTACCTTCACCACCACTCACACCACAAAGTGGCAAGGGTGCTACAGAAGATAAGGTAAATTTTTTCTCATATGCATCAACAATTCACGTCCATTTTTTAATATAAGAGACTTACTATAGCGTCGTTTATATGATATGCAGATCACTCCGCAGAAAAGCACCAACCTGTCTTTGCTCTCACCAGGGTTAACTTCAGAACCTGTCATTTCTCCACCAACACCTGTGGAGCAACCACTAGAAGCACCGCAAGACAATGATACAACTGATGTGCATAGGGTAAACTTTGCTCTCAAATCTATTCTGTTTTTGTCTGTTTCATATAACAGTCATCTACAGTAGGCTCTTCATTAGCTAGTGTCTGTTACATACAACAAGTTTGTTCGAGCTTGTTCACATGTTACTCGTCATGAAAATGCGATGGAATACTTACAACCACTTATTGGGGTGCCTCACTGTAGATTTCTACGGATCTTAAAGTTGATGCAAGTATGCCTGCTGGTTCCTCTACAACCAAAACACAAAAGAGCAGTACAAGGAAGAGGTTGTCTTCACTAACAGAATTTCCACCCCTTTTCCCCCTTTCATATCAACCTTATTTATACAGAACATGATGTTCTACCTTTTAGGACGCGGGCATCACCTACTAAAAAAACTGCAAAGAAGCTGTTCGTTGATGAAGCTGGAGATACCACTGATGAAGGCTGTGCAGATGACACTGCTAAGCCTAGGTATGCCAGTCTCCTTCATACTTGTTACCCATACTAATGGATTGCTATGAGTAATAGCTGTCCATTTTTTTCCTCATTCTACTTTATATATGTGGTAGCCTTGGTGATGCAGTGGTTCATCTGATAGATCTACTTTCAGTTTACATCACTTACAACTGACTTGGTCTTGTATGTTACTTTGTTCTGTCAATTTTATACATAGATCAAATCTACTTCCTCCATGCACGAGACAGTTATTAACTTTCAACCATGCAATGTCATTGTAGCCACTATGCCTCTTCAACATGCATGTCTCTAATGTTTTTCCCTTTGCAGTGCAAACAAAAACGCTTAGTCACAAGAAAGGGAATACACCTTTTGTCTTCGCAGTTGCAGCCAACCGTGTCATCGCCTACTACTTGGCATTTACCTTTTGGCGTTGAAGAAAAAATGCTTTGTTTTAGTTGACTACATATTTTGGTTTGAAGATTGAACTGTAATCCATGTGCCTATAGACCAAATCCAGACGACAGAAGCATGGTAAGGTATGCTAATTTTGCCAGATATATAGTTAAAGAGAATGACTTGTAAAACATGTTCGATTCAAACGCATAAAGAATGTTGATAGTGACATAATTAAGTAGTTCTTACATTAAATTAGCAGATAAAAAATCATCCTGATATTTCTTTCTGCACTGTACTGATCAGCTAATAGTTTTCTGTGTCGTAGGCTTCCATTGGATAATAGGCTCAAGCTCGTCCTCCGATGAATAGGCCTCCGCAATCATCTGTTACTAGGTGTTTCGCATTGAAGGAACCTGCTGCTACTTTAGTCGACTATCTTCGTGATTATGACCATGGCTGCAAACTGTGTGCTACCTCCTTTCTTATTAGCATGATGACTTGTTTTAGTGCTTTACATGAAAATTTGGACCAGTATTCTAAGCTACCGACCAAAACAGTTGGCAGTCATGAATTCTGGTCGGGGCATGTAATCTATATGGATGGACAGAACCCTTCGGGCTGCACGAACCATGCAATTAGTATTTTCTACCTATTATCTATATGAGTTCCTCTACATGCACTTTGTACTATTGTTTTATGATCTCACTTCAACAACGTTGTAGGGCGCCGTGAAGCGCGCTTCCTTTTCTAGTTATTATAATGTTTCCTGTCATTATACCATCGAATTGTGTATTCTCCTCCCGCTTGCATCTCTTGGTTCCTCGTTAGCTACAGAAGCATTTCATCCTATCTTTGTGTCCTTCCGCTCTACATGTACATCAATTATGTGTTGTGCACATGCATGCGCTGGCCTCAATTACGGGTTCATCATGGACTGCGGTTGCAGAATCTAAAAAAATTGAATGGAGAATGTAGATTCACTTCGATCAGTAGTTTGTGATGCTCAGTTTAGTGTATTTTGGAGGTGTACTTTCCACAGACTATAGCATAGGTGTTTCCTGCCATTATACCATAGAATTATTGTAATGTGGGAGTGTTCGGCCGTTTGGTATAACGCCCACCGATTGCACTTGCGGCGCTCGTGCTCTCCACAAAGTGGACGGTCACGTACGTCTTAATTTGCACTAACACCTTAGAACTCAAAAGCACATTAATACTAGGTATGCTACCTAAGTTAAATACCACTTTATGTGCCGTGTCATGGTTAGAGATGGGTCCAAGCTCACATGTGTTCAAATCTGATCTCTGGAAATTTGTGCTATACCCTGCTCCGCTCCCGGTTGCTCCAAACCTCCCAGCTCCAAAACTTTCTGGAGCTACCCTCTTGGTTTAAGTGGTGATCATTTGGATTTTTTTGGTGACTTATGGCTGAAAATCACTGTAGCTAGTTGAAAAAATACTGTAGCTGACACATGCTTATTTAGCATAATTAAATTTAAAAAAATTTAAAAATTTAAAAAATATGTTAGCCCATTACGTATAATACAAATACATACGGAAAAAAAGAATCGGCAAAAAAGCTCAACAAAAAACCAAAAATTCAAAAAAAGACGAAATTTATGAATAGTGAAAAATAAGCCGGAAGCCAGAAGCTGAAACTCAAATGATCACACCACGATGCTCCTCGTGTTGCCATGCTCCCAAGCATACTCACATTGCGGCACGTAGAGTGCAAGATATCGACATCACTGGGGACGAAGCGCCCGGCATTGCAGTCGCCATTGACACCGAGCGTGGTGATCAACAAATGCCGCGTGGTGCACCTGCATGGGAAGCCCATGCTGATCCGGACAGCACACGGCACTCTGCCCACCAGATGCACAAGAAAAGCCATATCCTTCGTCGTCTTCAAAGGGAAACAAAGTATCGAGCTTGATCGGAGGCATCGGCGCCGACTGCTCTTCCGGCGAGTATTTGTAGCCAGGCGAAGAGCGCCCCGTAGCGGAGGAAGTACATCGTGTTATCGTCTTGCACGTATACTGCCCTACCAAAGATGGAATGTAGCTGGAGCTTTCCCTTGTCAATGAAACGCGTCTCCAACTGCAGTCAGAGCAGTCAAAACAGAAGAAGACGGCGCCCAGCAATGACACCAGGATCCTGTCGCCAATCACCACACATGGCCCTGGAAGACGCCGCCGCCGAACGTGCCGTTGTGCGAGAGCAGGTCGTGCGGGAACTCCGAGCAGGCGACCTCGACCCAGCATGGGCATTGCCCGTCGTCGTCCAGCCGCTGCATCTGGAGGCGAGTCGTCCCCCGCTCGTGGAGCCTGTCCATGGGCCGCTCCACGCATGCGCAGCGCCCAGTCCTGAGGTCCAGAGCGAATGCTGTGCAGGCATGGCCCGTGAAGAGGCCATCCCCTAGGGCTGGAAACGAGCCGAGCCGAGCCGGTTTGAGGCAGACTCGGCCGAGCTCGTCCAGAGTTGTGGCTCGGCTTGTCTCGGCTCGTTCAGGAAACGAGCTAGAAGCCTGACTCGGCTTAGCTCGTTTCCTTGGCTCGAGCCGGTTTGAACGGCTCGCGAGCCATAACAAGGCTTTCAGTCCTGAGCCTTGAAGCCAGGCTCCCATCACAAATTGACATCAAATTTTGTTTGCAAACACCAAGATCTCTATGGAGATAATATCAGATGGCTGTTAACTCACAATAGAAAGAATATTTCTGAATGAACAACGGAATAAAACATTTACAGCACACATACAATTCATAAGCAGATAATCAACTGCATCTTCTTCTAATGCTACATGGATACTCATACACAACAGCGCATTACAAGATTCAGCACAGTTATTGATTTGGATTCCTATCAAAACTGTAAAAATTTGAAAACTGGAGCTTAGGACATCAGTGATTTGGATTCCTCTGTCATAGCATATATTTCATCACAAGGATATCCCCTTAGTAGCACAAATCTGTCCACACTGATCACAAATGTTCAAGCACAAATACATCACATGGCATCTACACAGTCAAATCTACAAGAATATGGAATAGGGAGTCACCTTGCAGCTGGGGAGAAGTCCTTGTAGCCAGGGAGAAGTTGTTGCTGCTACGCCGAGAGGGGCAAGCAGCGCGGTGGGCAGTAGGAGGCACGGTGGGAGGTGGGCGACGGGCAGTGGGAGGCCAACAGCATCTTCTCCATGCCAGTCGAGCACCATCGTCTTCCTCCTAGTCGATGTCCTTCTCACCGTACCTAACGTCCGGCCATTGGATGTCGCTGACGAATCTCGTCGCTTCGGGGCCGCCACCTCCAAATCCACCGAGCGAATGGTACCGTCCCGGCCCACCACCACCAGATCCCGCCACCCCAACCCTTGGTTGCCAGATCTCACTGTGGCCGGAGGCGGAGGGGAAGGATGTGAGGAGGAAGGGGAGGAGAGGAGGGCCGCCGGAGTAGAGACGGCGGGGGAGGATGCGAGGAGGAAGGGGAGGGCCGTCGGAGTAGAGACGGCGGGGGAGGATGTGCGGAGGAACCGAGGAAGCAAGTGGGGAGGATGTGCGGATGTGCTGTCGAGCGGAACACTGTGGAAGAGGTGGCGTCGTGGCGACTGGCGATGATAAAGTAGGGGCGGGCCGCGGGCGTGCGAAGCGAATTGCCTGGGCCTGTGGCCTGGGCTGATTGCAAACTACAGATGCGAGCCAAAATAAGCTTGCAAGCCAGCTCGCGAGCGGCTCAAGCTCAGCTCGTTTTTTTTTGCGAGCTGCGAAGGAGGCTCGGCCCGGCTCAAAAATTTACAAGCTTGAGCCGGCTCGTAAACCTCGAGCTATTTTTCCACCCCTACCATCCTCCTCTGTCACCGGATCCACTCTTTTTCAAAAGAAAAAAGAAAGAAAATCCGCTTCTTTTTTTAGAAAGTGAGAAAGAGAGCGAGACCTTTGAACTCGCAACGAATTCGGATTTTGTTAAAAATAGCAATGCGTATTTATGATGAGGATTTACAAACATATCATTATCTAGTATACTGCAGAATATCGGTTTGAGAATATTTCTTCAGGAGTAAGCATATCGACAAGAAAGAATAATATCACACGTGTGTAAAAAATGGCAGGTTAGCTGGAATCCTTGTTAGCCTTAGCTGGCCATATGCTAGTGATTCATGAGCTAAGTCGGCAACTAATGGACTACTTCTTCAGCTGACATGCAGTAAAAATCCGCACAGCCAGCCATATAAAACAAGGTAGTATACTAGCTATGTGTGGTGCATGAAGTTTCTAGTTTTTTAGCCAGTCTTTGCGTGAGGTGTCTTTGTTTCTTTTGCTAGCTGTAAGCACTAAAGAACAATATTTTGTTGAGGTCGGTTTGTGTAATGTTGGTTCATGCAGCTTATAAAAGAACTTGCAACTGTTGTAACGTGGAGATAAGTTAGTAGTAAATCAGTGTATGTAACAAGTAGTAGTACTAGACTAGAGCATGTATGTGTGCTAATGAGAGAAAATGAAGGGTAGTTCTCTTCCTACTGCTGCAGTCCAAAATGTGACCGCCTTGCCACCTTGTGATTTTTAACAAGTGGTATCAAAGCAGGTAGTCTGGTACCGTTAGGATCGAGAGGAGTCTTTGAGGCTCTAAGGGGAGACTTTGCTGTTGCACAGTCTGGGACTGTGAAACTCGTTGGTCTGAGAGCAAAGCTAGCTTGACACCGGACGTTAGTCACCATGGCAGATCTTGTTGGCGCAAGCAGTGGAATTAAGAAGCTTAATAGCCACAATTATGATTATTGATAGACATTCATGGAGTCCTACCTACAAGGTCAAGATATATGAGAAGTCGTTGTAGACACCGAGACAACTTTTCCACCAAAGGAGAATGTAGAAGCCTTGCGGAAGTGGTGCATCAAGACTGACAAGGCTTTATTTGACCTGAAGATAACAATTAAGTAGGACCTACTGGAGCACATTCGTGATAAAAAGATACCACAATCGGCTTGGAAGACTTTGGCAAAATTGTTCTTGAAGAAGAATGAGACGCATCTCCAGCTTCTTGAGAATGAGCTTGTAGGTATATCGCACTGACCTTGATCCTAAAGAGAAAATTAGCGAGGCAAGGAGAAAGAGGATTATCATCCATGGCCTAAGACCTGATTACAACGAGTTTATAGCCACAGCAAGACGATGCCCCGTGCAGCCATCATTGGTGGAATTGGTGAATTTATTGGTTAACCAAGAAGAGTAGACAAGCATATGTGGAGTATTACTATAAAAGAAGAATAGGAGGCACTCTTTACTAACAAAAAGAAGGGTCCACCTCAGGGTCTATGGAGGCCCAAAACAAGGTGGACAAAAGGTGGCAAGCAGCATCAAGAGAGAAGCAACTCTTCAAGGGGAGCTCAATGAGGAAGACAAGATCAATAACAAGAGAAGAATGAGAGAAAATAATATAATGGATGCGTCAGTTGTGGTAAGAATGGTCACTTTGCTTGAGATTGCCAGTATCTAAGAAGGCGATTCAAAGGGAACTTGGCCACCACAAAGTAGAAGGAGGAGATCACTGTAGAAGCATCTATAAATAAAGAAGAGTGGGATGCTGAAACTGAATTTTCTTAAGAAGTTGAAGAAGAAGAGTTTAAGGAGGATATAGAAGCACCAGCTTTTGTAGCAACAACAGATCTAGGATTAAATTATAAGTAAGATTGGATTGTCGATTCTAGTTGCTCCAATCATATGACTACTGATGACAAGAAGCTGCAAAATATGACTGAGTAGTGAGTATAAGGGAAGAAAAGTGGTGTTGACAGCCAATAACTCTAAGCTACCCATCTCTGATAATGGGACCATAGTTGTTCCAAGTTATAGTCCTCAACAACTCAATCTTGAGAATGTCTATCATGTTCCAGCTTCAAAAAATAATCTGCTAATAGTCCCTCAATTGATAGCAGAAGGGAACTATGTACTCTTCGGCCCTGAAGAAGTCGCTGTTTTTTAGAAAGTAAAGGCGATCGGCATACTTATCATGGATGGAAGAAGAAGACAGTATGTTTTTGTGCTCTTTGCAGAGTCAGTATATGTGGACAAGATTCAAAAAAAAATGAAACATCTAATCTCTAGCATGCGCAACTTGGACATATATTTGATGAGTTTTTGTACAAATATGCTAAGTCAAAGCAAATACAGAGATATATATTCAAGAAGAAAAAGGATATGCTATTTGTATGTTCTATGGCCCAATTCAACCGGTCGCTGCGCCACGCCTCGTACGACCGTAAGTTCCCAACCGACCATGAAGTATATGCGTCAACATCATCCTCTAAGTTCGTGGGTTTGCTACCATGCAGTGTCGACCAAATTGAGACGACCACGTTGTGTCAACCATGGTTGCTTGACCACGTATGACGACCACATTGTGGCGACCGCATTGCTACGACCATGCTACTATAGCTATCAAGAAATCAGATTTAGATCACTCAATACGATCGCTAGCTCAATGAGTACTTGAAAACAACATGTACTCGGGAATTACCATCGCTCCGCTCAACACATTCGAGAATAACAAGTATCGCTACCGACCACAGAATCATCGAGTATCGACTTTGTATTGCATCACCGACAACCGCTACTGAGTAGCCAGCTGGTACTGTAGCATCGACCACAATTGCAAAACCCACGACTGCAAAGCCTTCGACTACCAATTAGCAAAGTCTATGACTACCAAGTACCGAGTCCTTCCAATTTCTGAGTATTGTGTCCTTCGAGTATTGTTCCTCCGAGCACTATTCACCGATCACCATGCACTAGCCAGTCATACCCCTGGCCTAACACGAGTACTCAAAGTATTTGAAGATCACAAGAGTTGAAGCACTCGTACCGACCATAAAATCTACAAGTACCGATCATGAAATCTACGGCAACCAATCGCAAAAGCCTTCGACTACCGATCGCGAGGTCCACGACATCTGATCGAAAAGTCTAAGACATAGACAGCAGACCGTACAATCTACGAGTACCGATCACAAAATCGTCGACTATCGAATACTGACTAGTAATATCCACGACTATCGAGTACCGACCAGTAAAGTCTATGACTATCGACCGGTTACTATAGTAGACGAGCATTGACACGATACTGTAGCTACGACCATGGATAAAAGTACTATAGCTATGACCATCGATAAGTACTGTAGCTATGACCACTTCACTGTAACTTACCATCTTCGACCAGGTATGATCATTCTGCCGTGGTCAAAAAGTCGTGATCGAAGACTGACGAGGTTGAAATCCCATGGTCGGATTGTCGTGGTCGAAACCGGACATGGTTGAAGTCGAACATGGTCAAAATCTACAGTGCTCGACTTACCATGGTCGATGTTTGCCATGGTCAAAGCCTGTCATTCGGACCCATCATTGGACTAGCCATTACAAGGCCGATTGGACTATCATCTTTGGTTGAAATCATACGTGGTCATTTTGCCATCCTGAAAACTCAAGCACAAAAGCACATCAGCAGAACTTTCATAAATACAAATTCCAATAAAACCAAATGTCAATTATTCATCATCAACGATATGCACGACCATAACATGGTCTCATAGATTTAAATGGCACAAATCAAGCCTTAGGATGTGGTTTCACGTTTGGGCCACGTCTTGCCCATTTCACCGTCATCCGGGGATACATAGGGCTTCCAAAAATGAGAGCAATTAAAATCATATGAAGAAACTATTTGTAAAGGCCACACCTCAAAAATAAGTTGTGTTACATCCTACATGAACCTCTGTATAAACGGTTTTGCTATTGCATAGGCGACTGAAATTTTTTTATCTCTCAATCACTTGAAGTTGCACTCTTAATCAATTAAAGTTGCAGTCCCCCACCAAAAAATCACATGCAACTTCAGGTGATTCAGAGTGCAACTAAAGTTGTACTCTCAATCACCTGAAATTGCAGCCCCCCTTCAAAAAATCACCTACAACTTTAGATGATTGAGAGTGCAACTTTAGGTGACTGAGAGATAAAAAATTTCAGTCGCATGTATAATAGTCACTCCCCTGTATAAAACGGTTTCAAAGGGACAATACGATGAAAGAGACGAATTTTAATAGACTAATACCAAGGCTTGTTTTATGGCGTTTCTTTGCAATATGCAAAAGTTTGTATGGTTTCCTCAAACGAAGTTCAAGAGACTGAAAACCCTGCCATCATTTTGGGTGTTATCTGGAGGGTCTTTCACTATTTTGGCATCAAACCATTCACAATTTCAGAAAATTTATATAAAAAAATTGAAGTGGGAGCATAGGCACAAATGTCAACTGGTTAAATCGTTAAAGAGAAAGGAAAGAAATATATGCTTCGTGTCGTGGGCTCATGACCAGCCCCATAGTGAACAAATTAACAGCTGTTCCCTCTGTGAAAATAAGTTTGTACAGTACATCTTTAAGCAAGTTTAGGACTAACAAAATCCTCATCAGACTAGCTAAAGAAGCATAGTATCGACCAGTCATAATAAAATGCACATATGTTCAATCGTGGGCGATCACAAATCAAGGAAGCCATCAGACAACTTAGCTTCGCTCTTGTGACTAATCTAAGCAATGGGATAAAACGACCTTCACATGGAGGAACAGTGGCGACAAACGCCGCAAACAAACAAGGTTAGCTGATATTTATCCACATGCTTGGTGCAATTTACGAGTAGCTATGCGGCAGCATTGCATTATATTCACACTAGACAACAGCATGAGTTCATCACATTTAGGCCTACTTAAAAGGGTTTATTTTGAGTGGCTTATGGCTATAAAGTATTGTAGCTAGCTGAAAAATACTGTAGTTGATGGTGTCTTATTTGGTGTAATTAAATTTAAAATTTTTAAAAATAGAAAAAACAGGTTAACCCGTCACGGACAGTACAAACGAATACGAGAAAAAAGAACTGACAAAAAAGCTCAAAAAAGGAAAAAAAAAACGAAATTATTGAATAGTGAAAAATAAGCTAAAAGCTCAAATCGAAATGAGCAAAACCCAAACATAGCAGCACACTAGACAGCAGCATGGAACGGATTTTTGGCACGAGCAAAGCAGTGTTGTTTACCTTTGAAGTACATGTAGACGCCGTTCTTGTGGCGCCACGGCTTGCGCTGGCGGACGGCGACGGCTGGCGGACCCGTTACAAATGATTTACCAACTTCACGTTCATGTCCGGAATCATTGTTGTGAAAAACAGTCGGGTGATTAATCGCTGACGGTGACTAAACCGTCAAAAATAATATAATCGAAGTGCAGTCAACGCCGTCGCATGATTAATTGACCACATAATTTGATTAATGGGTTGTTTTCTGATTAATCGTCCGTTTTTCCTGTTTAATAGCGAAAACAGCTTCTTTTTATTCGCTAATTACGATAAACTAGTTTATAATATTGTGTCACGGTGTTACCTTTTGGATGGAGTATAAATAATCCAATGTAAAACATGGTAAGTAATGTTTTGTAGAGTGATAATTCACAATAACTTTGAGTAAGTAAAATGTTTCTAAT
The DNA here is from genome assembly GCA_017311315.1 of Dendrocalamus latiflorus. Lineage (NCBI taxonomy): Eukaryota > Viridiplantae > Streptophyta > Magnoliopsida > Poales > Poaceae > Dendrocalamus > Dendrocalamus latiflorus. The sequence goes on from CM029667.1 coordinate 23,078,960, forward strand.
TAATTCTAGATATAAATAAATATATTAATAAGAATGCATAAGCTTTGATTAAATTCCGATTAATTAACCATATCACGATTAATGGCTTAGCGGTACCCATCCGTCTGTCAGGGGCATACCATTCTCCACAGCATTGTTCAAAACACACGAATTTCACACTGCGATACCTCTCCACAGCACTGTTCAAAACACGCGAATTTCATACTGTAGTACATGATACAATATAATTCTCGCATGATTCTTGTAGAATTGCCCGTGCGTCACAAACCAGGATATGAGGTTAACGAGTACTATTTAATGATTCCTTAGTTAAGATCTGGAATCTAGCTGGGGTAGTGGTATCCGGGTGCGGCTCAGGTGCTGGGGGCATAGCACTTAGCGCGTGCAGGGGTGCCCCCAGCACCCACCACGTGTCCTAAAAAATGCAAAAATATTTCAAAAAATTCAAAAAAAATACTTTAAAAATCCGAAAATTTATAAAAAAAGTACTTTTATTAAAAAGTATTTTTTAGTACTTAAAAACTACTTTTTAATAAAAGTATAAATAAAAAATTAAGTACTTACAAAAAATACTTTTTATACTTAAAAAAGTATTTTTTTATAAACTTTCAGATTTTTAAAGTATTTTTTTTGAATTTTTGGAACTGTGCCCCAGCACCTCAGCCGCACCCGTGGTATCCCTGGCTCTGATGAACTGAACATGTCATGTCTTCGTCATGATGCACAAGACTGGTCATCATGGACGACGAATGAATCGGATGATTTGGAATTCTGGACACATGTGGACCCCTAAACACCCCAAATTCCGTTTTTGGCCCCCAAACCAAAAAAATTCCATTTCTGGACCCCTCCCCCGACCGCGCGTTTTCGCTCGACCGCGCGACCGCCCGCCCTCAGCGCCGGCCGCGCGACCGCGCCGCCCGAGCGCGCGACCCCCGCCGGACCGCGCGACCGCGCCGCCCGAGCGCGCAACCGCCCGCCGGATCGCGCGACCGCGCCGCCCGCCCGCGCGACCGCGCCGCCCGCCCGCGCGACCGCGCCGCCCGGGACACGTGGCACCAGCTCGCGAACGCGCGGTCGGGAGGGGTCCAGAAACGGAATTTTTTTGATTTGGGGGTCAAAAGTGGAATTTGGGATGTTTAGGGGTCCAAATATGTCCAGAATTCGATGATTTGTACTACCTTCGCAAACTGCCGTCCCATGTGACATCTGTCGATCAACCGGTCCGGTCGGCGGTTGGTCGTACGCAGCTTCCTTTGATCTCGGTTTAACACTAGATAATGCTTACCCCTTTTCTCTCCTTTTTTTATGAGCTTTGTAGGGTGTAGAAAGTTGGTAGATGTCACTATAGAGCGAGTGCATGCACGTGCTATTGTGTGCTCCTAGCCTCCTAGATCCTACGCATGCATGCAGCAGAATTAGGTGGTGATCACTTGATCTTATTTTTTGTGATTTATAACTGAAAAATATTGTAACTAGCTGAAGGCTTATTTTTTGTGGCTTATGACTGAAAGCACTGTAACTGGCTGAAAAAACACTGTAGCTGACAGAGGCTTATTTAGCATAATTAAATTTAAAAAAATTAAAAAAATATATTAGCCCATTACATATAATACAAACAAATACGGGAAAAAAAGAACCGGCAAAAAAACTCAACAAAAAGCCAAAAGTTCAGAAAAAGATGAAATTTATGAATAGTGAAAAATAAGCCGGAAGCTAAAAGCTGAAGCCCAACCGATCTAAGCAGTTTTTGATATTTTATTTTTAGAAATCGGTTTTTAAACGAAATAATTTTTTAAAGTGGTTTCTATAAGCTGTTTATAGGAATCACTATAGAAATCGATTTGAACAGAATGACTTCTCAACACGAGTGTTCTATACTCTCTTAATTTCTCCCACAATCAGCCAAAAGCCAAAAGCTACAATACTTTTGAACAGGACTTTAAGCACATCCAAATCTTAATGTTTATTATGTGCATACTTTTTTGAATTATGAGAAAATTATCAAATGATTTTTTTTGGGAAAAAGTAGTAGAATTTCTAACTATGCAATATGCTTGGATATTCGTGCCTTGACCAGCAAGGTCGTCTTCTTTGGTGGCGGTGGCAAGTTAGTGCAGGGTTTGCTAGATTAGGGTTTGGGTTCATTGGGTTAGAGTTCGAGATTCATCGGAGCTCGGATTTAGAGAGAGGTCGAGGTAGCAGAGGACCAACGATAGGTGGCGGCGGCGGCAGGGGCGGATCTAGCGGTGGGGCGGGGGGGGGGGCTCGAGCCCCCCCCCTACTGCTACCGGACCCTTGGAGCCCCCCTAAATTTTTAGCCATAGATGTATAATGTAAAAGGGGCTGAGGTCGAGCTGAAGGTACTTCAGCCCCTCCAAAAAATTTTCCTAGATCCGCCACTGGGCGGCGGTGCCATCAGCCGTAAGTCGGAGGACGGCGATGGGTGGCAGGGGTAATGAGAATCGACAATCATCTGGTGGCGGGGGGATGTGGTCGATGATAGGGGCTCCAGTGGCGATGGCGTCGTTGGAGCTGGGGAGGGAGGGAGGTGGGTGGTGATGGGGAAGGCAAAGTGGAGGAGGCGGTAGGAGTCTGTACTCTGCTGGTATGACAAAGACACTGACGACATCACATGGACGGAGGCACAACGCCAGCATCGCAGGGCAGCAGTGGCCGTGTTGGGGGTAGTAGCGGCTCAACAGTGGGCCTTGCCAGCTCCAAGGTAGCTGGAGGTGGCACGTTGGAGGAGGAGGGCAGCAATGGCGGGAGTGAGGGTGGAGTTAGGATTTGAGGTGTGTTTTTATATCTAGCCCGTTGATTTTTTATCAAATGCTTAGAAATATAATTGATTTTGGGAGAGAAACAGTCACATGACAAATATATGGATCCTACCATTTTTTGCGACGATGTTATGTGCATACTTTTGGAGTATCCTATGACCACACCGATCACGATGTTGTTGCTAACGTGTACAGGTTCTTCGTCTAAGGATAAGATCGTAATAAAGGAAACTAATTGGTCAATCACTTTGTACAAATTAGAAGCTGGTTTGATTTGATCAACTGCTTAGCGCTGCTCACGTCGTATCTTGAATGGATATGCCACATTCATCATGCGCGTAAAGCGTCTCAAATGCAGTCATCTGCTTGTCCTTCCCTAGCTCCTACTTTTTTTGGGTGGTGGGGATCTAAAGAAGAGTGATACTATATCTTGATCTAACGTTCTTCGTTAACCTCGTTGTTTTAGTGCTTCAGCTTTAACGTAATCAACAGGTAAAGAGCATTGCATACGTGTCATTGCGACCTTTTTGGTAACGTGGACCGACAAAGACTTGGAGGCACACATGTCTAGACGTGCGATCAAAGCAGGTAATTTCTGACTGTCCTTTCTGTCGAAAAGTATTTTGATGCAATTCGAAGCGAAAAAAAATAGGTATCCGGCTATTTTTTCGGATTTGAGAGTCGAAGCCAGATAGTTTTTCGAGGATATGAGATCTGATTTGAAAAAGAAGTACCCGTCCAAAAATTTAATAAGAGCTATTTGGTAAATAGTAACCTGGATATTTGGAATACACACAGGCCCAACCCCCATCCTCATATGGGCAATGGGCAATGGCATATGGCCCAAGAGAAACAGTAGGCAATAGCATCCAGCCTTTTAGGTTTGACTTTTGGCCTATAAATAGTAATATCCTGTAGAGAAGTTTGTAGAGAGAGCAACCCCTGTGTGTGATTTTGATCGATATAAATGACGTCACTACAGTGTGTACTACAATCGACTAGGTCACTACACCAGTTCGTAGACCATCTTGTAATATATCCGACTAAGGGCCTGTTTGGTTGGTGCCTAACCTTACCATGCCTAAGCTTAGGCAATATGTGGCTGCCACAGAAAGTGTGGCTAACAAAATCGAAGCCACACTTGTGGCAAAGTTTGGCAAGAAACAGAGTCTATGACGTGTGGGGCCGGGTGCTAAGAAAGTGTGGCATGCCACAGTTACGTCAGTGAACCAAACAGCTACCTAAAAATTGTGGCACGCCTAACTTGTGGCTAGGTAACTTCTGGTCATGAACCAAACTGGGCCTAAGTCACGATCAGTCAGTATATCCATACTATCAGTTCATATTTGGTTGGACTAAACGACCTGTTTGTATATTCTTCTTTTGCCTTACGATATCTGATAGTGATAAATGTGCCATCCATAGACCATTCAATCCTTTTTCGATATAGTGATGGATAACTTCATGTGGTCGACTCCTCGACCACTCGTGGAATGGTCATGCACTTTATTTATCCGACTACATCGAGGGACCTAGGGATATCTCTCCTATTATGTAGGAGGGGCAAATCTCATATCTGACCAGTCGCTTTCCTCCTCATGTTTCATAGTATACTCGAAAGCTATCTTTATAATTATCCAGTTACAGAGTAGTACTTAGCAACCTCTAAGTGCACTATTACACATGTAGAAAATTATGTTGATATTAGGTATAAGGATTATACATCATCATTGCTTAAGTTTAATTGATGACACATAAAATATAACAATATCAACAGCGTCTCAAGATAAGTCAATCTAACACTATATTCTTTAATATATGGTCACATTATTGATTTGATATCCCTATATCCATCAATACATGTGCTAGCTTATAAGTCACTAGTGTCCCGATCAGTGACATTCGATCAGGTTAGAATGATATTATACAACAAATAAAGTGATTTACTAACAAGTCACATGCTTGATAACATTTATAAACGACAATTCATTCAATGAACATATTAACATTTATTCAAAAGATCATAAATAAAAAAAACAATACAATTATCTCTATGATGGTCTCTAGCGTATATCACTAACAAGATATAGTTTCTATTTTTGCATAATATTCGACTAAATATTCGTGACCGATACTATCCGCATTCGGTTTGATACGTATTCGCTCCGTATTCGTTACAAAGAGGATGTAAAAAGGCGACACACATGCATTTTACGAGATTCCTATTAAATTTCCACGTTCCAAGTAGGTCCGTGCACCTACGCACGGACCGGACCTGATACCTTGTGAACAGTTGGTACAACATTATCATGACCCGGGCTGATCGACCCCAATCGTATGGTCCGAGCAGACAATTTGTCCGTAGCCTCAAGGGGAATCAGATCTCGCCCAACTCGACAGCGGATCGAATCGACGTAGCACGCGCGTTGCGACAGCAAAACGCACATTTGTTCATGTGATATTTCACGCTGTCACACGCCCGGACCGAGCATATATAGCGAGCAGCAGCACATGGCCACGTATCATGTGTGTTTCGCACCACATGTTTGTTGTTCATGTGCGTACGCATGCATCTACTCCTGCAACTGGCCGCGCCGATCTCGACAGCCACCACCTATGAGGATCTTTTTTCTCTCTTAGCTTTTGATCTCTCCAAAAGTTAAAAAAAATAGACATCAAAATGAAGCTGTTTCTTAAAATAAATTCTCTAAATAACATTTAAGCCTGAAACCATATGCAATATTTATATCGGTATTTTTTTATTATCCGATGTCTTGTTAAAAAGCTAAACAAAAAATCACTAGAAGTGGAAAAACAACAATTGGCCGCATAAAAAAGCTAGCAGGCAGCCGACGGCATCACGTACGTCGTCCAGGATATGATCCGATCGACACGAGGCCGCCGACCCAGCCAATACTTTGCTGCCAACCTCCCTTTACACGAGATGCCATCGCGGTTGCCACCTCAGGCTAGCTAAGCTCTCCTAAAGCAAATATAAGGTTCGCAATCATATCCCTAGCTCTTTGGCTGTAGGATGACAATGGAAAAGACGATGTCTGAAATGGTCTTTTGCCCGGTCCATTCTGGTGATCAGACAAGTGGATGCCGTCGTCAGCCAGCGAGTGAGTGCTGGCGGGCCCGGCCGGCGACGTCGACACGTAGGAATCCATCCAGGCTTTATAAGCAGCAGCCGAGGAGGCTCGTTTGTGCAACGGTGTGTTCAGAGGCTGAGGAGGAAGAAGAACAGCTAAAGCTGTGGCAAGAGTAAGGAGCAGAGATCGAGCGAGCGAGCGGTTCAGAGTGCTTTGGTTTGTGGGAGTGGTTGATCAACAGGATGGTGTTCCTGCTGGGGCTGTACGGCGGCAGCCGGAGGAGGATCCACGCGAAGAGCGGCGGCGCGGCGTGGCGGTCGGCTGCGCCGGTGAGGCAGCTGTTCTGTAGGCTGAGGTCCAGGTGGAGGAACACGGTGCAGCGGCCGAGGCGCAGCGCGGTGAGGTTCGGGTACGACCTGCAGAGTTACTCCCAGAACTTCGACGACGGCCTCGTCTCCGTCTATCGCTACTAGGGATTTCCCCGTTGTTCTTACATATATGTTTAATGTTTTTGTTATAGTGTGGCCTCCTAGCATGCTGGAGAGTGCTACTGCCACCAATTTCCGGTGATTAGCTAGCTCGATCTCGATCGTCTTGTTTGTATATAGGACTAGCTTCTTCTGTCAAAGTATGTAACTACCGTTAAGCAAGACAGTAAGCTTCAATCAGCTGTCAGAATGGAATGGCTTTTCGTAGTATATATTGTACTGTTAGTGATATATCCTAGAGGCAATCATAAACATGATTGTATCACTTCTATATTTATGATCTTTTGAATAATATATTATTTTGTCTTTTGAATAAATATCTTTCATATTGATCAATAAGTATGTGACTTATTCGTGCAACTCTTTATTTATATTTTGATGTTATTCTAAATTATCTCGGATCTTATCTCATTATGTAGGATAATTATGATTTATAGATCAGCATATGTATTGATTGATGATCATGCTTTACGGATCATAAATATGGAATATCAAATCAATGATATAGACATATCTTAGATAATGGTGTTGGATCAATCCACCATGAGACACTGCGAGAATTGTTATATTCTTAAGTGTCATCAGTTGGTCTCATATATAGTATATATATATGATCCTTAGACCTGAGATCGTCATTGTTTTCTACATGTATAATAGTTTACTTAAGAGTTGTCAAACACTACTCCGTAACTAGATGATCATAAAGGTAACTTTTTGGTTTACTATGAAATATGCGTAGGAATATGAACGATCAAGGTGGAATTTGTCCCTCTTATATAACGGGATATATATCTTTGAGCCCATCGATGTGGTTATATTAAGAAAGTGTATGGCTATGCCGAATGTGGATGAGTCTATCACAACTAAGTAATTAACTACAGATTCGAGTGAAAGATCAAACTATTATAGGATGGCATGCTTCTCGCCTTGAGTTCAACCTGGTATCATGAGACAAAGATATCAGTATATAAGCATTATATAGATTCATCTGATATGATCTTTATGTATGTTTGCGAGTCGTTATGTGCTATTAGGGATCGCTACCGACTTATAGACTGGAAAGGAGTTTTCAATCTATGGTCAAATATACATGAACATATAGGATCATACACTTAATAGACTGGAATGATAAGGGTCCAGATGATAGTCTCCGAGTGGGGATATGATCTCTATTCGTATTGGATAAAGCTCCAGACTGAGATTTTCTGAATTAGATACGATATCTGATCACATTGGATAAAGATTCAACCCCCTGGCCCATAAGTGGGAAGGGGGGCTCCCACCTTGCATATGGGCTGTCCAGATTAGATTGGATGGTCTTGAGTGAGTTTGTGTATATGTGCATGGATTGGATCTTGTCCACCTACTATTTCCCCTACTTATATATGCTAGCACGTTCTCATATCCTAAATATCATCAGAGAGAAATTTTGGAGTATTTCAATGTGAAAACAATTAAACATTAAATTTAGTTAGCTATATGTTGCAATATTTAATTTAATGTTTGTAGATTATGCATTCTTAATTTTTAAAAACTTCATGTATTTAAGTAATATCCTTTTGTATTCGCAATTTTTTCCGTTGGGTACAATAACTACATACCAAGGGCAAGGTATTATATAAAAATTCATGCATTCTTACTTTTTTTACTTCATGCATATCAATAATATTTTTTGTACTTGTATTTTTCCATTTGGATACAATAATTACCATCTAAGGTATTGTATAAAAAAAATCTAAATCTAATTTTTTGTGTTAGATACAAAATTACATTTTGGAATTAAAAATGAAACACTCATTGCGTACTGCGAAGTGTGCAATTTTTAGGGAAATGAGTGTACACATAGATTTTTTTAATAGAAAGGAGTGTACACATTTTGTTATTTTAGAGGAACGTGTACACATGCAGAATCAGTTGGGCTTTGGCTTATCACTTCCTATTATAGTAATTAGCTTTTAAACAGTGTGTCTTTTGAAAATAGGATCTACAGATATATTGTAGTGGACATTGTACTAAGTTTAGTTATACCGATAAAAATCGTATGCGATTGTTTTTCTCTGTATACTGCCTCTTGCGAACAACCATAATTCAAAAATCATATGTCAAAGCCACAACCCAAAAGAACAAACCCGTTGCAAATTTAGACGTAGCCCAAAACATTTTGGCCTGAATTGGCTTACTAGAACAGCTTTGGGCAACCTCAAGCCTAAGCCCAGAACATTTTCAGCCTGAATTGGGTTACTAGAACAGCTTTGGGCTAGCTTAGGGCAATATAAACACACGGTTTCTCGAAGTAGTTTCCCCACTCTTCTCTTTTCGGAGATAAGGCAGGGGTCACGGACACATCACGCATCTATTTTTCTTGCTCTTGTCTCGTGCACACATTTATTTCTCACTGCTTGCATTCCCCTTTTAAAAGCCATTTTTTCAGCCATAGCTAGTCAATATGAACAAACCCTTAGCCTTTTAAGAAGCCCATCAATTTTCGTTCTACCTCTAACCCGACCAAACCCACATTTACCAAGCCCATGACCTCACGAGCCCACCCTCCTTGGCCTTGATCCATCACCTCTTCTAAAAGATGTTTTTTAATCATTACTATTTATTTTTAGCTAAAAGCATCAATTGCGCATTAACTACAGTTAATACAAATAATCCCTTGTCTCCAGGGAAGCCCATCAATTTGCGGCCTGCCTCCAACCAGGCCGGACTCACATTTACCAAGCCCATGAACGAGCCCACCCTCCTCAGCCCCGACCCATCGCCTCGTCTCGTCTCCAAACGCCTCACGGGTCCGACATGTCCCCCTCACACCTCCTCTTTTGCGCCCCGCCTCTCCTTTACCTCACCGCCGTGGACGCGCAAGGCGACACCAGATAACCCCGCAGCCCACCACCCGCCGGACGGCTCCGCCCTGAACCGCACCGCGCCGCGCCGCTGCGGCCGAGGCAGCGGAGCCCTAGGCTCCAGGGCTAACCCTAGCTCCCACAACCCCGGAGGAAGGCTGCGACGGCGGCGGCGGGATGCTGTTCCAGGTGGGAGGGCAGGGCGCGCAGCCCACCTTCTTCGAGATGTCCGCGGCGCAGCAGCTCCCGGCCAGCCTCCGCGCCGCGCTCACCTACTCGCTCGGGGTGAGCAAAACCTCGCCTCCCTCCCTCCCACCCCCCTTAGCTCGCATCGCATCCTCTCCCCGATTCGATCCAGTTGCTAGGGTCCTCGATCCGGTTTGGTTGACTTCGTAGCTTGTAATCCGGACGCACGTGTGGGATTTTTGTGGCTGTTAGAATAATGCCTCGTCGCACGGTGCATTGTAGTGATCTAGCTTGGAGATTGTGGAAGGGATGGCCCCCACCTAAACCCGTCTGGTCTGTTGGGCTAAAAAGCCCAGTGTGATATGGACAAGGACGTATATGCCCCTAGCACAATACTCGACTAGTCGATTATGCAGGATATTGTTGTAATCATGCCTTATGGCTATATAAATATGTATCCTGACCTTGGAAAAGGCCAAGGCCGGTTCATTTTCCATACTTACATTACTAGTCTCCTTGTTTACTGTTTGGCTCATAGCCACAACAGAGATGATTGAAGATTGCGGATTCCGCTTATGTTTTGATTTGGTCGATTATTTACATGCCAGTTTTGGTTGGTGTAGGCCAGGGAGTGTAACTAATTAGGGCTACCTTAGTTATATGCAATTCTACAACTGGAGAAGTTGCTTCTGCTGGTGCTGAAAGCTAGTATCGCAGTATTTTATGTAGTTTGAATAGCTGAAATGACTTGGAGGTGAATTCATTGCTATGTGTGGAATAGTGACATTGACCTTACTTTTTTTTGAGAGAGACGCTGAGCTCACAAGATGCTGGTTTATATGCTAGGGAAACCGTGTCAGCTGGGTCCTCATGTGTATGTTTGAGTACGAAGGAAACTTCTAATTTGCATGTGACTGAACAATGCACTTGAATTAGCATGCTTGTTGGCTTGAGTGGGTTACCTTGAAGGCTGAGCCTTTTCTCCCCCACAGAATTCATGGAACCTATCAGTAATGCATAGGACTTGAGATATAGTTACAAATAAACCCACATAACAATGCACAAAGTACCAAATTCAGTGGCCAGAAAATACCCAAGAGCATTACAAGTAGCAGGACTCGGAATACGAACGTCTGATTAGGCACCTTAGTACATAAACTGCTGATGCATAATTGCTTGGTTGTTGGCTTTGTGGTGATTTAATTGCTTTATGTCGATAGACATCTTAAGTTAGCATTCTTTGGTTTCCTACCTGTGCATATAGCCATATACTACTATTTTACCTTCTTACTTGTTGCTACTTGCTATCTGCACTCAACTGACAGGTATACCTAGATTTAAGAAAGTCAGTCATGCATTTATATCTGATCTTACGACTACGATTTGCGTCCTTTTTGCTTGCATAACTATGCAGATTCTTACACGTATGAAAAAAATCTTTTACTACATCTGGTCAAAAAACTTGTTTTAGGATGTATTGCACATAGGAAGATAAGAACTTAAACCTAGCAGGTAGCAAAACTGCAGGACCAATGTCGGCAACCATGGGGGCTGGGTGGGGGGTGGGGGGGGGGGGAGGGTTGAATGATTCCCAAAACCTATCAAGTAGCAAAACTGCAGGATAGATGTCGGCAATCATATGGGGGTTCAATGATTCCCGAAACGTTTTTCCTGAAAGGTATTTAAGATCTTCACTCAAGTGACTGGTAGTCATCAAGTTCAGATCACACCAACTAGGCTAAGCAAAACACGACTGGAGACCTAAGGCAACAAAATCAACCACCAACAACATAAGGCCGATTAGACCGTCATAGATTGGCCGTTCTGACCACAAGTGCAATGGTGGTCTGAGCGTTGAGGTCCCTTGTTTTCAGACCTGAAAGTCTCTCGGGACAAAACTCAAATATCAAGAATTTGCTCAATTCTCATTCAAACACTGTCAAGTTTTGCATGAAACTTGTTCAAGGTATTAGGAACCTTAACCAATTAAGAATTATGAGGTTCTTGGGCTTGGGTTCAGATCTATTCTCATATGTTCTAGCAAGATAATTTAAGTAAGAGTTTCGGGCTAGAATACACACGAATACAAAATCACAAATCTAGCTTAAGAACAAGCAAAACCAAGTAAGAACGCAAATAAGAACATATTTGAGACAAAGCTTTCTTCTATTCCCAATGGAGGATGAAGTTTACATATTCATGGATGATTATAAGGTGCAGCCAAAACACCACTCCTCCCTTTCTCAATTTTTCTCTCCCACAACCATGGAAGGAGACAAGGTAGTAGAACAAAACCTAAACTCTAGAAACTTTGGATCTACCACCTCCTCTCCTCCCCTCTTAAGAGCCAGCAACAACCTTAATGGGTCCAACTCATTCAACCTACTAGAAAAGCCGTCAACCTTACTAACATGGGTTTTACACACTCGCACATGCTTCTCAAAACGTTTACAGGACTAAATCCGTTAATTCTTTAGCGATTGATCTACTTGTTAATTCTATATCTCCTTGACCTAAATTATTTCTCCTTTGCGCCTTCTCATGTCGTGGTTTTGATCAAGGCATTAACACGGTAATTGGCCAACTACCAAAATATCTTCGACGAAGGTTTCAGACAACTTCCTTTGACTCCGTCTTCACCTTCATCTTAAAGTATTTCCATATGCTTTAACAAGCAACCTGTAGTGCCCATTGACTAGTCGTCACGTATTCACTCATTCGGTCTTCCCCAAACCGTCTCTATGTGCATCGGCTTTGTCACTTGGTGAACCATATACACCAACTCATCTTTTTACGATTTTTGTCTTCTTTGTGCTTCCCGTTTGAACCATGTAGCATCACCTAGACTTAAATGACTACTCAGACCTCAACCAACCCATGTCACCCATGCCATGCACACACTCAAACACCACTAATCCTAACATGACTAAAACAATTCGCCAACAGCCGGTTTGACTGCCAACACCATGTCGGCCAGACCGCGCCAATCAGACTGCCAGCCACTAGCTAGTCTAACCGCTTAACTACACCAGAAAGCACTTTCTCTGAAATTTCCGTTAAAATCTATGTAATTCTGCTCCAGTTTTCAATTCTAGTGGCACCAAGTGCAAGCTCATCCTCAAACAAGTCTACCCAAGTGTTTGGTGTTCAATTTCCCAAAAGCCTATGATCGGTATGACCACTTGTCCTATGGTGGTCAGACCAGCTAAATCTTGACATTATAAACTGAAATCTGATTTTTTTTTTGAAACTTTTACAAAATTCAAATTCAACTCAACCAAAATGCCAATTGTTCATCACAAACATATACTGAACCTTGTACATGGTCTCTCGAAAACATTACCCAAAAGCTTGAGAGAGGCTTTATTCTGGTAGACAAGGCAATATAGGTGTTTTTCTGCTTTTGCAGGTGGTTAAGTATGCTTTTACTACGGGCTTTTTGGGAAAAGGTGCCTAGATGTTGAAAACAATTTGTGTTATGTAGTGTATATACGACTTTTGGCTAAAGCAGCAAAGTTATTGTGATCAGAGGTAGTACTTTTTTTCAATTGATGGGTTCTCTCATTTTCTGAACTGATCACTGTCTATGTATTTAATTCTAGTTTATCATGTTGATTGCTAATTAACCTATACTTGCAGGTTTTTGCTCTAAGAAGACCATTCTTGCATAAAGTCTTAGATTATGAAGATGAATTCTTTGCTTTGTTAATGTCTGTCCTTGAGTCCCACAGTATACGAACAACAGGTTTGTAATCCAGTACCACAAGGCTTTTTTAGCTTGAAAAATTAACTTTGTTCATGACCTTCATATTTTCAAGTAATGGAGTGGAAATACATGATAAGAGTGGAACAAATGTATTATAATGCCAATCTTAAATATTTTCTCTAGTAAAATCAGCGGATGCACATTATTGATAAAGAAATTTCATAAACCTCTCCATGATACAATGTTTAAATAAGGCTACCCATCCTTTCATCACTCTCAATCTCATATCCTATGCTGTTATGCGTTAACATTACTGGTGATTCAGACAAAAAATGACAGCACTGGTGGCTACCACTGCTTTTCTTGCCTATTACGACTATACATTAGACTGTAGTGAACTGTTTGGTTTAAGGAATAGCCTCAGACTGGAATCACGAAACACTGCAGGATTTTTTTTTTGTTGGTGAAATGGAATCGGCTGATCCTACAAGTTTCGTTTGGTTAGCAGAATCTGCAGAACGCAATGACTCCACCTTAGGACTAACTCATTCCACAAGTAGAAGAAATACTAGTGGAATGTGGTCATTCCACAATTTTTATTGGATGCGCTTATCCTAGCATGAATGCATTCCCAAACTTAACAGCCTACTATTATAGCTAGTTCTTTTAGACATCCCATTGCAATTGTTTTTTATGTTAACTGTCATGGATGTTTCCTTTCAGATGGTTCCTTCTCTGAGTCATTATATGGTCTCAGGCGGAGACCTGTTAAGGTTTCAGTAAAGAGAAGTAGTCCTGGTTCAGAACCCAACGACATGGCATATGATTCTGCACTAAGGAAGCGCCAGAAGATCCTTTCTGTTGTCTTTTTGGTACGGTGTCCTACAGCAGAGTTAAATTTCCAGTATTTGCTGCATGTTTCTGTTGGCTTTGTTTTTTTCTCTTGGGGAAGCATAGTTTGACTTGTGCTGACTTGGATACTTCTATAAGCAACCGCTATTATTCTATTAAAGCTTACCAAATTAGTACCCCTCATGATCACATCCGTTAAATCTGGTATCTCATGAGTTGAACTCCTAGAAACAGAACTCACCACGTGTTAACCCCTAAATGTGATCTTGCAATGTTCTGGTATGTGCCATGAGTTGGTCTTTTCTTGATTTAATCTTCTCGCTAGCTGTTTCTGCTATTATGATACACTTCCCTTAGTTTCCTCAACAGTCAATGTACAGCTGCATAGCCTGCATAGATTACGCCACTATGCAATCATCTAAAATTTTGATTTTGTCTTAGTAAGATAAGTAGATTATATATGTCATATGTGTATTGATATAGGCAAACATGTACTACTAAGATAAGTGGATTATATGTGTGTATTGATATAGACAAACATGTACTACATTTTCCCTTTATGTAATGACGAAAATTCTCGGTTTCGGATTATTTCATCTCTCTATGCTCAACCGCTCTAAATATCCATTTAGGTTGTTTTGCCATATTTCAAGTCGAAGTTGCAGTCCATATATAACAAAGAAAGGGAAACCAGGTTGCAGGCAAGCCTTTGGGGTCAGGGTGAGGTTAGATTTGATGAAGCTGGCTTTGTCTCAGATCAAGGGGAGACTTCTCAAGCACAGGTGGAAAGTACAACTGGAGAAGTGTCAAATGTGTCACGTCTTAAGAAGAATTTTGTGGCACTAATAGGTGTTTGCTATCCATGGATTCATGCAACCAATGAAGGTTCAGACACCACTCTTATGCCTCAACATCGTGTATAGATTATAAGTTGTTCCAGCTTTGTTCTGTTGCTATTGATTTTAGAGAGTATGTTTCATTCATATTACTCCTGTACAAGTCCAATAAAAGAATGCCTATCAGTTCGCGTTTCTCAATTTGTTTCGTATAACTTGTTCTTTTTCTTAGCTCACTCCTTGTACTCTGCAATGCGAGTGATTGTTTTGTTCTATTTGTCTAGCTTAAACCAAATCCATTTGCATTTCCCTAAGCAAAACAATTGTGCACTGTTGATCTGATCATTTCATCAGGTGGGTCATAAATTGAACTTATCAGGTCCTATGTTGTTTTGTAGGTCTCTCCTTTGCTTACCAGTTGCTGTATCTGTTGGACGCTACTGCATTTTATAGTCCAGCCCTTCATGTGCTTGGGCTTCATGTTTGTCGTGCTACTGGGCAGGAGCTGGTATAATACTCATAAATTTGTATTAGGGCATTTATTATTGGTTAGCACAACATATACATACATTAGTGCATTCCAAATCTTCTTATTATGATACAGACATCATTTCTACTTTGTTTCTTTCATCCATTGGGTTCTCCCCTCTGGCGACCATCCGTTTTAATCAAATGAAGCATTAACCAGATGACCAGATGCATTTATGTTTCCTTTTTCAGATATGGTTATTTTGCTAACATGTTTTCTCTTGCATCTTCTTGACGAAGTAGATGGATTCATCTTCTAGGATATCAAGGATTAGAAATCGTGAACTTGAGAGACTTCGTGGTCCTCCATGGTTGAAGGTGGGAAAGAACTGTCACTACTCAATAGTGTAATTGCTAGCAAATTTGAATTGTCAAGTCGTAACTCATAATTAGAACATTTTTATGTGGTCTCTGCAGACTGTGCAAAGGGTGTTCCTTAGCTGTATGTACACAACTCTAGACTATGCACAAACTGGTTTAATTGCTGCAGTCTTCTTTTTCAAGGTCAGTTCTCCATTTTTTTTCTGAGTAGAGTTCTCCAAATTTCTGTCCTAGGAATTTAGGAACTTTTAAGGCTCTCTCTCTTATATAGATTAATTATTCTCTCCACAGCCAGACTGTTTAGGTTGAAAAATCAAAACTCTCTGTCATTAGTAATTCCTAAAAGGCAACCTATCGGCTATTGGCAATCAACTTATTGAATTTAGCATAAGTTTAAGATATGGTTGTCCTGGCATCCGGTGCTGATATGTAAATTTTGACAGTTCTCCCTGTGGTAGATGCAGTGTGACGTAAAACATGATTCCACTGTATAATTGCACTTAATGTTCTCTTTCTGGTGACCTTATCTAGATGATGGAATGGTGGTATCAATCTGCTGAGGAAAGAATGTCAGCTCCAACTGTGTATCCCCCACCCCCGCCTCCACCACTACCGAAGGTATATGTTGTATGCTTGTCAATGCCTGCAAGCTACTACCATGTTCTGAATGTCAATCTGTGACAACATGGTGAACAGAACTTTTGGTTTTGCAACTATGCTGTTGGCTATATAGTGCACATTTGTGGCCTTAGGGCATCCATAGTGTATATAACCCAAAGGGTCTTAAGGTGGGTCCCATCTAAATCTTAAGGCCGACTCCATAGTGTATATAACCCAAGAGGTCTTAAGACGGTCCCACTCGGCAGATAAAGAAAAAATGTATTTTAATGCTTGTGGCTAGGTCTTTAGCTTGAGGACCAGCCTTAAGCCTTTTTTACTTATAGCCTGCTTAAGGTCACCCCTGTAATGTATAAAGTTGACCTTAAGGTGTCTTAAGACCCTCTATTTTTATACACTACAGATGCCCTTAGTAGTTGTTTATGATTACGATTTGATATAGGCCTGTATCGTTTTTATCAGGTTGCTAAAGATGGGCTTCCCTTGCCACCTGACAGGACGCTCTGCCCCCTATGCTGCCAGAAGCGCACTAACCCCTCTGTTCTTTCTGCTTCTGGTTTTGTGTTCTGCTACAGTTGCATATTTAAGTCTGTATCTCAGGTAGGTTATGCCATTATACTATACGAGTCATTGCAAGTAGTTCAGTTGTCTACCTCTGCTAATATGACATTGTTCTGCACGGCCAGCATAAACGATGCCCCGTCACATTGATGCCTGCCACTGTCGAACAAATAAGGCGCCTCTTCCATGATTTGTAGTTTGAATATAAAACAATTTCTGCTTCCCGAAGACCAGGAGGAAGGCAGTTATACAAAATCATACTTCACAGCCATCCATTTTTGTCGAAAATCATGAGGAACTCAGCTTCGGTCTCTCGCTTCACTATCAAGATGTGGTCACCATGGATGCTGTTGATTCTTCATTTAGGAAATTTATGCTCATACACCCCTTGTATTGTTTTTTGGTTGTCTGTTGAAAACTTGAAATTACATGGCAAAACTAGTTCCAACTCAAGAGATTTAGATACTGATGTATACTTACTGTGCTAGGTGATTACTGAGCTGATGCTCAAAATGGCTTATTTTGAGTGGTTTATGGTTGAAAAGCATTGTAGCTTGCTGAAAAAATACTATAGCTGACGGTAGCTTATTTGGCGTAATTAAATTTAAAAAAATTTAAAAAGAGAAAAAAATAGGCTAGTCCGTCACGGACAGTATAAATGAATACAGGAAAAAAGAACAGACAAAAAAGCTAAAATCAGAAAAGATGAAATTGTTGAGTAGTGAAAAATAAGTTACAAGCTAGAAGTTTAAGTTGAAATAAGCGAGTCCTTATTTAGATGAGGTGAGTGATAACAGTTACCCTATAGAGGTCGTTGCCCAATGCCCACCGTTATGGCAATATCTGCCTTCTCTATCTCTCTCTAAACTTTTGGGTGTTAATTCCGATATAATCCAGTTATTATGTTTAATCCTACATTGTTTTGCCACTCACCACCTCCCTTGCCACTCACCACCTCCCTTTGAGCATACGATGTTATCGAGCTATGGATGAGGCCAGTTATTTTTTTTGACTTATGTCTGTGATTTATGATTTTTAACTGAAATTTTGAATGTTGGACTGTTGTCCATAGAGATTATGAAAAAAATACTTGTTTGCGATTTTAATTGATACAGATATTGGGTTTTTTAGGCCTCGCTCGTTTCGGCTTCAGTTTCTGGCTTATTTTTCACTATTCATAAATTTCGTCGTTTTCTGAACTTTTAGCTTTTTTGGCGGTTCTTTTTTTGTTTTTGTTTGCATTATACGTGATGGGCTAATATATTTTTTTTCTATTTTTAATTTTTTTAAATTTAATTATGCTAAATAAGTATCTGTCAGTTACAGTGTTTTTTCAGTCAGCTACAGTGTTTTTCAGCTATAAGCCACTCAAAAAAGCCATATTGAGCATAGTCTTACTTTAATTAATTTGTAGATTCTATCTTAAAAAATATTTTATTTAAAAGATAAATATTATAATAAAAGTTAAAAGTCGTTTTTAGAAGACGTAAAGAACTGAACCAGTTTGAAATGCCAAAAAAATTCACATAAACATGTGTTACGCAGTGTACTGTCGGGTTAGAACCACACCCGGGGGTTATAGCCCATGTAGAATCCAACGCAAACTGAGCGGAAGCCCACAAAAGCCCTCACGCGTCATACACGCGTCCGATAGTCCCAACTGGGCCCACTCCCAGAGGCGAAAACCTTCTTCCCCTTCCTTTCCCTTGGGCGGCGGCCGCCTCTCCTCTCTCGCTTCGGCTCTCCCGACTCCTTTTTCCCCAAAAAAGAAGGGGACCCTCGAGAAGCGGCGGCGCGACATGGCGGAGGCTGAGGCGGCGGTGGCGGCAACCCCGGAGGCGGCGGCCGAGGGAGGCGCGGCGGCGAAGGAGCCGCACAAGCTGCAGAGGCAGTGGACATTCTGGTACGACATCCAGTCCAAGCCCAAGCCCGGCGCCGCGTGGGGCACCTCCCTCCGCAAGGCCTACACCTTCGGCACCGTCGAGGAGTTCTGGTGGTACGTGCGCTGCGGCTCCCTCCCTCTCTCTCCTGCGTCCCTTCCCCGATCCGATCTGGTCTGATCTAGATGCAGTAGTTTTTGTGCGCGCTCCAATTCCAGTGGTTTGTGTGATGGGGATTTTTTGTTGTAGATCAGGTTCTAGGTTACCTTACGCCAACAAATCCTATATCGATTAGATGGTACATTGGTTAGGACGTTACGTTATTGCGAAGATATTTGTTGATAATACGATTGACTACTATTTCCGTCAGATTTGATTTCTGGCGTGCGTCGATACCGGAATGCTTATTCCTCGCAAAAGGAAAAAAAAGATAAGATACCGGAATGCTTGTGGCTGATTTTTTTTAGTGTGAACTGTGTCCTTTTAGTAAGGGTCTGGTGGGCTTTTGTTAGTATCGGTTGGAAGTTAGCGCTGGAATGAAGTATATGATATTCCTCGCCGTAGTTGATAAGGGATTATTTTCGTTGTTAGCATTACTTTCATAAAATCTTAACAACAGTTGCTAATTATGTTAAAAGTTTCCAGAACTGTTAGTTTGAACCAGCTGTTGATGCTTCGACTCATTTTTCCCCCTTGTTTGAGCAATCCTTCTAGTTGTACAGAAAACGTCTTCCCTAACTTTTTGCTATGGATTTTTTAGGAGCCAGACCTTTTCATTAGTAAAATATATGGGCAATATCTGTGTGACTATTTAAATCAAAATATATGTACACAATATAATCATTGTTGTTTATTATTAGAGCCTGCATGGGTCCTTATTTGTATCTTACAATACAAAAAAAGAGTTAGGTTCTTTTCTAGACTTAACAATTGCAACATCTCTCTGTGGTTACACACATAGCCCTAATGCCCCTAGCACATTTTGATATTTAAAACGGGTAGCAGTATCAATAGTCCAATACATACACAAGATGTATTGTGCTGGAACTTGGAAGTTAAATTTCTGTTTTATGTCATGATAATTCTTTACTGCAGCCATTCCTTCCTATTTTGTCTTGGATATTATTGTCTTTGATTGTTCTATATATTTCTGTATGCTCTAAGTTCATTCTTTAAGTTTTCTTGCTGCAGTTTGTATGATCAGATTTTCCGTCCAAGTAAGTTGGTAGGAAATGCTGATTTTCATTTATTCAAGGCTGGGGTAGAACCAAAGTGGGAAGACCCAGAGTGTGCAAATGGGGGCAAATGGATTGTGCCATGTAGCAGAAAGGCCACCCTTGATACCATGTGGCTTGAAACGGTACCCTTCTCAAACTTTAATTTTTTTATTGGATCAGAACATCAGAAGTGCTTTTGAGATCTAGCTTCTGTTGCTTGATCTGGCTTCCTACCAACGGAATCCTTTTTGACTAAGTTTTTAAACATGCAGTTGATGGCTCTGATTGGAGAGCAGTTTGATGAAAGTGAGGAAATTTGTGGAGTTGTTGCTAGTGTCCGTCAGAGACAGGATAAGCTTGCATTATGGACTAAGACTGCCAGTAATGAAGCTGTTCAGGTTGGTTTTGAAAAGCATTCTGCATTCTATAATGTATATTAGTTTCACTGTGGAAGTTTTATTTTATGCATTTTAATGCTTTGGTTCAAATCTTGATAAAGTGAGAAATTAATAACGTATAGTACAGTGCTTTCTCCACCTCTAGAGTCAACATGCAGCAAATTTTATGCTGTTATATTGTCCTCTAGAATAGTGTCTTTTTAACAAGTTTCTCCACTTCACTTGATTCGTTAAAGTCATGTATTGTACAAGTATTTGCAATATCTTTACATTAACAAGGTGGCAGCCTACCTCAACTTGTTTGGGACAAAAGGTTTTGTTGTTGTTGTAACAAGGTGGCAGGCTGGAATTGTCTACAACTTGTTATCGCCCTTATTAGTTCCATATCTTGTTTGGTACTAGTACCTGCCTGTTTGTTTTATTGGAGTACTTTGCTGCCATATTCAATATTTCATTACTTAACAAAAGGTGCAAATTTTTATTTTCTTACTAAACTAGGTCATAATATCTCTTGAAGAGAGAACTATTTAGTTTGATTTGAGTTTCAGTCAATGATGTTTAGCTGTGCAGGGATAGGACAGCCTGTTGCCATATTGTGTGGGCAACCCTAGTCTGTGATGCTGCACAAAAGTGATTGCTTAGTGTCTACATCATGCAATATGATTCAAAAGTTGATGCCATTGTTATGACCATATGTTACGATGAAGCACTGTGTAGACTGAATTTATAACATGAACATGCCTTTTTGCCTCTATGCATTGATGAGCGTTGGAAGAAAGATGCTCTTAAGCTTTTCCTAAATATGATTCAAAAGCTGATGTCATTGTTATGACCATATGTTACGATGAAGCACTGTGTAGACTGAATTTATAACATGAACATGCCTTTTTGCCTCTATGCATTGATGAGCGTTGGAAGAAAGATGCTCTTAAGCTTTTCCTATAGGAGCAGCAGTAATGCAAACATTTTGTAATTCCTAAGGTACTTTACAATTCCGGATCTTTTTATTTAGTATGGACCGTCACCACTTTCTATTGTTACCTATGCATTCAAAAGGCAACATCATCATGTGTGGTTTCTTCTGTTTTTTAATATAACCGGAAAAAGTTTTAAGAGTTTTTCCCCCATGTATACATATATAGATAAGAATGGAAACCCAGCCATTCCTTTGACATAATTTGAACCATCTTCTGTGCATAACACTGAGCTGTTGATATTAGCTTGCTGTTCTGAGTTGACCTTTTCTTTATCATACAGGTAAACATTGGCAAGAAATGGAAGGAAATTATTGACTACAATGATAAGATGGTCTACAGCTTTCATGTATGCCTTATATTGCCTCAAAATAGTGTATTCTGCGTTAGGCACTTGTAAAAAAGTTCGAAGTATGTGCACAGCTCACTCTTTTTGAATGTCACTCGTATGCAGGATGACTCCAGAAGGGACAAACCGAGCAGAGGTGGAAGATACAACGTGTAAGGTGCACATCACGACTATCACAGCTTGGATAGTTGCCGTGTTGTGTCCGTCCGAGATTGGTGACTATTTTCAGTACAGCCTCAGCTAGTGTTATTTGAGGCAATTTTCTGATATATTATGTTGTTTTGCTCTCTGATAGGTTATGCTAAAAAATTACAGACATGAAGATTTTGTATGCCACTTAATCTTCTTCGTAATATGCCTTGATTTTAACAACCCAGAGGAGCTATATGAGCCTATGATATTGTGAGATGCTTATTCGTAGGCTTGTAAACGAGCCGAGCTCGAGTGAGCTTGCCTATCTAAGCTCGAGCTCGGTACAAACTTGAGCTAAGCCTAGGTTGGGGTTTCAACCTAGACCTAGGCTTGAGTAGATCAGCTCGAGCTCTTAAGCGAGCCTGCCTATCTAAACTTGAGCTCGGTACAAACTTGAGCTAAGCCTAGGTTGGGGTCCGAGCCTGGACCTAATCTTGAGTTTGAGTAGGCTCGTGAAGAAGTGGTACGCATCATTCACATGCATCAATTTTCAACAATAAGAATGGGAAAATTATCACAAGTACACAAATCACAACATAATAGGAAGCAAAGTATATTTTCAATGATTCACATTAACAATAGAAGAGGGGGTGAGAGAAATAGTTCATACTTAGATATGAGAGTTGTCAACGCTGGCTCGACGGTTGTTGCAGCACGATGATGACCGAGAAGTGTCACCGTTAGCACTTGGTTGCGGAGTAGAATTGTCACCATTGGTGCTTGGCAGCGAAAGAGGAAGCGTCATCATCGGTGCTTAGCAGCGGAGGAGGAGGCATTGGTGGCTCGACATGTTGCATCTAGTCTTAGGACGGGCCGAAGGATGGAGCACATTGCACCCTTCCTCATGGTGATTGGTGATGGTGGAAGATTGGCGGGAAGCAAGAGATGCGGTGAGCTAGGAGCCAGGACAGGCGGAGAGGCGACGACCAATGGCTGGCTATGGCGGCAACCAGCGGGTGGCCTTGGTTAAAGTTGGGGATTAGGCTGTGGGCTGTGGTAGGGATTTGGAAGGGGAGGCAACCGCACAGTGGGGCAGTGTAGGCTTGCAGTGACTAGGGTTACTTAGGGAGAGTTAGGATCTTACAATTAGGGTTGGCTGGTTGGGGATGATGTTTGGGGGGTGAGTCTCATGGGTGGCAGGGTGGGTGGATGAGTTTCGTCTGTAGGACTGGATTTTGAAATTGGGCTACGGGTAAGGGGAGTGGCGAGAGAAATAAGTTGGTAGTAAAAATTGATGAGCTATTCGAACTCAATTCATCAAAGCTCGTGCGCTTGGCGTTAGGCTCAAGTTTCGCTCGTTTAGCATTTTAAGTCTAGCTCAAATCTAGTCTAAAACGAACTGAGTTCATCGAGCTCGAGCTTTTCTTACAGTCTCTCCCCTGCACATTTGTGGGCGTTTGAAAATCCTTTTTTTTAAAGCTTCTCATTCAAAGTTGACAATTAAGGCTATTTTTCCTAGATGGCGAATCAAGTAAATATGATTGGTTCTAGTAACAATTTAACATAGAAGTAGTTTGATCTTTGTTAAACCTATAGCCTCTTTTATACTACTGGGTGTCGGCGTGCTCCAACACTTGTCCCGAGGGAACATGTTGGTTCTTTGTTCTTCTTACACATGCATGACGGTATTGCATTTCACCTCAGATCTCTCTCCTACCATCTACTATTTAGACCCTGTTTGGCACAACTTCATGAGCTGTTGTGAGCTGTTTTTTGCCAAACATCCTTTTTGCCCGCAGTCTTAGGAACCCACTGCCCCTCTGGTTCACCAAAATTACACGCATTTACCACTAGTCCATCCCGTCCACCAAAATTTCACTGCTCCTAATGATCTGACTACGAAACATAAGCAAAGCACTAAACAAGGCACTAATATTGCTTCCTAATGATTTTAATTTTTTTATTATTTTAATTTTTTAATTCATACTCATTCAAATATATTATTTTTTAATTCATATAACCATATACAAACATACAACTCCAAATGTTAAAACAAGTCAGGTAGACAGAGGTATCTTGGACAATTGCCCTCTCTCAGCCATGCATGAAGCTGTTGGTGAAGCTGTTTTGCCAAACAATTTTCCAAAACAGATTTAGCTTCATCGGTGAAGCTGCTCGTGAAGCTGAAACAAAAAAAACAGCTTCACTAGTGAAGCTGAGCTGTGCCAAACGAGACCTTATACACGCACCGACTTCACGCTCACACGACCACCTCCCATCTCTCACCGTCCCACCAGAAACGGTGAGGCGTCGCCGCAAACCACCCGTACATCGACGTCTCAATTCGCCGGTTGCTTCACCCACGGCCTTCCTCGTTCGCGTGTTAGTTTCCGTTCCGGCGAAAACGCGCGCTTTTTTTTTTGTTTTCCGAGGCCTTTTGCTTCAAGAACACTGCCGAGTCCGCGATACATTTTCCAAGCACCTACGAGCAACACAAGCGCCTTGCGTTCCAATCGAGCCATGCTGTGTTTGTCATGCTGCGTCCGCGCGCCGTGTCTTGCCTCACCGCAGCTATATCACCTCGCTCCGCCGCCGCCCGCCGCTGCCACAGGACGCCATGGACACCGGCTCGGTTACCGGTGGCCTCGTAGCCGGCTCGCACCAGCGAGACGAGCTGCACGTCATGCGCAGCCACGAAGAGGTTAGCTTTCCCTTTCCCTTTCGTTTTTTTTTGGGTATGTTCGTCAAGCATCGTTTGCGTCGGCGCTTGGCGGCGTTGCTGATCGATCGGTGGTGTGGTGGTTGCTCTGCTGTGCGCAGCCGAAGGCGAAGATCCGGAACGCCGACGTGAAGACGTGCCGCGTGTGCGGCGACGAGGTAGAGGCGAGGGAGGACGGCCGGCCGTTCGTCGCGTGCGCTGAGCGCGGGTTCCCGGTCTGCAAGCCATGCTACGAGTACGAGCGCGGCGAGGGGACGCAGTGCTGCCCGCAGTGCAACACCCGCTACAAGCGTCAGAAAGGTCGGCACACACTGTCCATCAGGTCGTAGCCCACAAGCATCCTAATCATATAGTTCATGGACCGTAACTGCAACTGGATAAACTTGACGAAATTCGTTGCGTGATCTTGCAGGGTGTCCAAGAGTGGAAGGGGACGAACAAGACGGCGCGGAGATGGACGACTTCGAAGAGGAGTTCCAGATCAAGAGCCCCACGAGCCTGTTCGATTCAACGTTTACTCGGTGAGATTTGGACGCTTACGCTGAACCGGCCGTTTCTGCAGCGGTGCAAAGTGCTTGTGAACTGAGGCCGGCGAAACTTGCCTCGCAGGAGAACGGGGAGCAGCCGGCGCAGAAGTGGCGGCCGGGCGGCCCTGCGCTATCCTCCTTCACCGGAAGCGGTCAGTGCAAACAAAATCCAACGGCCACTTCTTTTTTTCTACTGCTCCGATATAAATCGATCTTAGCATTCTTGCGAGATTCATCTGAAGATGAGTACGGTGTGCGATTTGCAGTGACCGGTAAGGATCTTGAGGCAGAGGGAGGAGGAGGGGAGCATGGAGTGGAAGGACAGGATAGACAAGTGGAAAGCCAAGCAGGAGAAGAGGGGGAGGCTCAACCGCGACGACAGCGACGACGACAAGAACGACGAGGAGTACATGCTGTAAGCTCCTCGTTTTCGCGTGCCGAGTCGCCGCGGCTGAATTTGATTTTGAATTGGATTGGTAACTGAGGTGGATGTGGTGGTGTTTCGCGCCAAAATTGATGTGCAGGCTGGCGGAGGCGCGCCAGCCGCTGTGGCGCAAGGTGCCGATCCCGTCGAGCAAGATCAACCCGTACCGCATCGTGATCGTGCTCCGCCTCGTGGTTTCTTCCTCAAGTTGTATCACGACGCCGGCGATGGACGCCGTGCCGCTGTGGCTGGCGTCCGTCATCTGCGAGCTCTGGTTCGCGCTCTCCTGGATCCTGGACCAGCTGCCCAAGTGATCGCCGGTGACCCGCGAGACATACCTGGACCGCCTCGCCCTCCGGTACGAGCGCGACGGCGAGCCGTGCCGGCTACTTCTTCGTCAGCATGGTGGACCCGCTCAAGGAGCCGCCCATCATCACGGCCAACACCGTGCTGTCCATCCTCGCCGTGGAGTACCCCGTCGACCGCGTCAGCTGCTACGTGTCCGACGGCGGCGCGTCCATGCTCCTCTTCGACACGCTCTCCGAGACCGCCGAGTTCGCGCGCCGCTGGGTGCCCTTTTGCAAAAGAAGTTCACCATCGAGCCCCGCGCCCCCGAGTTCTTCTCCCAGAAGATCGACTACCTCAAGGACAAGGTGCAGCCCACCTTCGTGAAGGAGCGGAGAGCCATGAAGAGGGAGTACGAGGAGTTCAAGGTGCGGATCAACGCGCTGGTGGTGAAGGTGCAGACGAAGCCGGAGGAGGGGTGGGTGATGCAGGACGGCACGCCGTGGCCGGGGAACAACACGAGGGACCACCCGGGGTCAGGTGTACCTCCACAAGAAGGCCGGCGCCATGAACGCTCTGGTGCGCGTGTCCGCCGTGCTGACCAACGCGCCCTTCATCCTCAACCTCGACTGCGACCACTACGTGAACAACAGCAACGCCGTGCGCGAGGCCATGTGCTTCCTCATGGCCCGCAGCTCGGGAAGAAGCTCTGCTACGTCCAGTTCCCGCAGCGCTTCGACGGCATCGACTGCCACGACCGTTACGCCAACCGCAACGTCGTCTTCTTCGACGTAAGCCACACCGCCCTCCCTCTCTCTCTGAGCCGCGGGCGCCGCCGGCGTTGGCGTGAGCTGAGATCGTGTTGTGTGTGTCGGCGTTGCAGATCAACATGAAGGGGCTGGACGGGATCCAGGGGCCGGTGTACGTGGGGAGGGGGTGCGTGTTCAACCGGCAGGCGCTGTACGGGTACGACCCGCCGCGGCCGGAGACGAGGCCCAAGATGACGTGCGACTGCTGGCCGTCGTGGTGGTGGTGGTGGTGGTGCTTCGGGGGCGGGAAGCGCGGCAAGTCGCGCAAGGACAATAAGGGCGGCGACGGCGGCGGCGTCGACGAGCCGCGGCGTGGGCTGCTCGGGTTCTACAAGAAGCGGGGCAAGAAGGACAAGCTCGGCGCCGGCAGTGGCCGGCGGAGGAGGGAAGAAGGGATGATACCAGAAGCAGCAGCGCGGGTTCGAGCTGGAGGAGATCGAAGGGGGGCTGGAGGGGGTACGACGAGCTGGAGCGGTCTGCGCTCATGTCGCAGAAGAGATTCGAGAAGCGGTCCGGGCAGTCGCCGGTGTTCATCGCCTCCACGCTCGTCGAGGACGGCGGCCTCCCGCAGGGTGCCGCCGCCGACTCCGCCGCGCTCATCAGGGAGGCCATCCACGTCATCAGCTGCGGCTACGAGGAGACGACGGAGTGGGGCAAGGAGGTAACTGATTAAGCTAATGTAAGTAAATTAGCTCCAAAAAAGCGTCATTTGCACCAGCCGGGAATCGAACCCGGGTCTGTACCGTGGCAGGGTACTATTCTACCACTAGACCACTGGTGCTTGCTGACACCGTGATCCGTAGAGAAATTCCAGTACTTGACGTGCTTGCTGACACCGTGATAGAGAAATTCCACCACTTGACTTTCATTTCGGGTGTGCGTGCAGATTGGGTGGATCTACGGGTCGGTGACGGAGGACATCCTGACGGGATTCAAGAGCACCGCCACGGGTGGAAGTCGGTGTACTGCACGCTGCCTTACGCAGCGTTCAAGGGGTCGGCGCCAAGTAACCTATCAGACCGGCTCCACCAGGTACTCCGGTAGGCGCTAGGCTCTGTGAAGATCTTCATGAGCCGTCACTGC
Source organism: Dendrocalamus latiflorus (assembly GCA_017311315.1). Taxonomy (NCBI): domain Eukaryota; kingdom Viridiplantae; phylum Streptophyta; class Magnoliopsida; order Poales; family Poaceae; genus Dendrocalamus; species Dendrocalamus latiflorus. The sequence goes on from CM029667.1 coordinate 23,106,574, forward strand.
CCACTCTGATATGCTTACAGTGGTCGTCTCAAGTGGCTTGAGCGCTTTGCCTACACCAACACCATCATCTACCCCTTCACCTCCATCCCCCTCGTCGCCTACTGCACTATCCATGCCGTCTGCCTCCTCACTGGCAAGTTCATCTTCCCCACGGTAAGCTATTCATCGGGATTCAGTGAGCAACGTACTGACTGTGAGTACAACAAGAATGTGCTAACGAACCATGCAATGCATGGAATCGATGCAACTTAACAACCTGGCGAGCATCTGGTTCATCGTGTTGTTCCTGTCGATCATCGCGAGAGGGGTGCTGGAGCTGCAGTGGAGCGAGGTGAGCATTGAGGACTGGTGGCGCAACGAGTAGTTCTGGGTGATCGGCAGTGTGTCGGCACACCTATTCGCAGCGCTCCAGGGCTTGCTCAAGGTGCTGGGCTCGCATGGACACCAACTTCACCGTCACCTCCAAGGCGGCCACCAACGAGACCGACGCTTTCAGCGATCTCTACCTCTTCAAGTGGACCACCCTGCTGGTGCCTCCCACCACGCCCATCATCATTAACATGGTCGGCATCGTTGCCGGTGTTTCTGACGCCATGAACAATGGCTACGGCTCCTGGGGCCCGCTCTTCGGCGAGCTCTTCTTCTCCTTCTAGGTTATCGTCCACCTCTACCCCTTCCTCAAGGGGCTCATGGAGAGGCAGAACTGGACACCCACCATTATCGTGCTCTGGTCTATCCTCCTCGCCTCCATCTTCTCCCTTGTCTAGGTCAGAATCGATCCCTTCATCCCCAAGCCCAAGGGACCCATCCTTAAGCCGTGTGGAGTCGAGTGCTAAGCTTCTTCTTCTTCTTGCTTGCACTGTTGCACGCGCATGCGTTCGGTCGTGCATGCGCTGGCACTTTTTGGGACTTCTTTTATATTTCGACTTGTTTTGTACTAGTTGAGTGAGATTATTTGGGGGTTAAGTTGTAAGAAAATTGTGGTGGAGATTATTCGAATTAAAGGACATTATGTTTTTCATTTTATTAAGCATGACTACTAGCTAACACTAGGGGTGCAATCGGAGCGGATACGGACGGATATCACTTATCCTGTATCCTATTTCATATTTTTTCCTCGGAGTCGGAGTCAGATACGGATAATGCCGGATGTCTATTTCTCCATTCCGTATCTATTCTATAATCTTTCGGACAGTCGGTCGGATGAAAATTATCCGCTCCTTTTGCACAGGACATTGGATAATATGGTATAATCAGAGTGAAAATGGAGAGACTAATTACTGAAATGTTGAAGGAAAAACATTCAGTACTCCTGTTTATTTAGATGTGACAATCCGCCTATATATTATTTTGTTCCTAGGTGATGTCACAACATACTTTTTCATATCACTTGACGTACGGATACATACGGACGGATATCACTTATCCCGTATCATATTCCATATTTTTTCCTCGGAGTTGGATACGGATAGTGCTGAATACCCATCTACCCCTTCCGTATTCGTTCCACATACCTTCGGTCGGTCGGACGGATAAAAATTATCCGTTCCGTTTACATCCCTAGATAACACTGACACATGGAGTCAACAATTGCTAAATACTCCATGGTATGGAATCGTGAGATTTACCATTGCTAATGAGCCGCGAAGCTAACCGTGCAATCGCCCGTTGCTAACCGCTCCCCGGGGAAAGTTTCCACGGAGGCCCACGAGAATTGCGCGCGGCGCGCGGCCGGTGGAGTTGCGAAACGGCCCAGGCGCACAAGCTAGCATCGGAGGCTCGGACCGGGCCAATTGGGTGAGCATTTAGGTTCTGCTCATATTAACTTCTGCTCAATAAAAATATCTGGTTTTTGAAAGTGATTTTTTGATTTCTCTCACTTTTATATAGCTTGGAATAAAATAAGAGGTCGCGGGTGTATTATACACTCAACTGCTCTCGCTCTCGTCTCTCACACGTCTTTCTCCCTCCATGTCTCCATCGCTTGTCTGCTTTTTTCAACTACTACTATTTATTTTCAATTAAAAACTATCAGCGAAAGCTAAAAATCATCGGTCGCAACTAATACGAACAAAGCTTAGATGGTGAGAAGCGACACAGCCTTATCTGGGCGTCTGCCCATACAAGACGCGGCCCGCCTCTCGTTGCCGCTGTGTGTGCAGTTCACGGTCATGTTGCGAAGCCAATAGGCCCAGTAGCAGGTGGCACGACACGGCCTCGGTTGCCGGCGGTGCAGCGCCGACTGCCAAAACCACGACGGCGTCCATTTCAACCTAGAACAATCACGTCGAATATCATCTGGTACAAATTCGAGCCTTTTACTTTGGAAACGGAGTAATCCACACACGTAATCACACATTGCATAGATGTTTACACGGAACGGACCAAGCAAATGGATTAATGGAGGAGTTATTTTATGGTACCTTAAAATAAATAAGAGCCGTTCAATCTTTGTGATTCAATAGTTTAGATTAGTTAAAATTTAGTTATACTAACACCTACACTACTAACAGTAGAAACTTCATAGGGTAAAATTATGAATAAAACAAATGTCATAAACTACCACACTAGAGGAAGCCGAAGAACACCGATATACCCTACTCCAAGAATCTCAGCGACAGCTCCGGTGAGATGCCATTGTTAATAGCAACAGGCACGTGCCCAGCACTGAAGCCGAAGAACACCGATATACCCTACTCCAAGAATCTCAGCGACAGCTCCGGTGAGATGCCATTGTTAATAGCAACAGGCACGTGCCCAGCACCGTTTGCCTTGCAGCACAGTGGGTTTGCACCAACATCGGCTCACATGACTCGGAGACGTCCTGGGTAGGTGGCTGGCAGAGCTTTTCCATGGCGACTTCGGCCAGGGGCATGAGTTGAGAAGAGGTGAACTACCGCCGGAAGCATCAGAGAGCGGTCCCAGCCATGTCTGTACTCTTCGAGAGTCGAGGCTGTTCGAAATAGGAGCATCTTTAACATTGGCTGCCGCACCTGGAGCTATCAACTATCCTCGAGCCCCACTGGATGTCGGAGGATATGCAGGATAGCATCGCCACACACGAGACAATTGTAGGTACGACGGAGGAGGAGCGGGTGGAGCATAGGGATGCCAGCCTCCAGTAAGTAGAAGAGATAATGCTGCCCAAGGCCATGGAGTACTTCAACGATCCAGCTGAGACTGAAGAGACTTTGGAGCCGAATCAATGATTGCATTCATCTCACAGGTATTTATACATGTACAAGCCTTGAACTGACTGAGTAACTAACTAACTAACTTATCTCCTATTCTATCGGATCATTCCCAGAGAAGTGGAGTTCAGTACGCCAACACCCCGCCGCAGTCGAAGCATTGCCATGGCCGATGCAGAGGCTGGTTCTGAACTCATTGAAGGAGGAAGCAGGTAGTCCTTTAGTCATTATATCAGCAAATTGTTGGCTTGTTGGAACATGTAGAACCCGTATTTGCCCAAGCGCCACCTTTTCCCGAACGAAGTGGATATCCAGCTCGATGTGCTTCGTCCGGCGATGATGGACTGGATTAGCGGTCATGTACACTGCCGAAATGTTGTCACAGTAGACCACTGTGGCCTTCGAGATGGGGCACTGTATCTCGTCAAGAAGTTGTCGTAGCCAACAACATTCAGCGACGGAGTTCGCCACTGCTCGGTACTCCGCCTCCGCGCTGGAATGCGACACCGTCGGCTGACGCTTGGACGACCAGGAAATCAGGGAGTTCCCAAGAAAAACACAGTAGCCGGATGTAGAACGACGTGTGTCGGGGCAGCCGGCCCAGTCAGCATCGGAGTATGCCGTGATGGAGGTCGCCGGAGATGCAGAAATGTGGAGGCCGAGAGAAGTGGTGCCGCGAATGTAGCGAAGTATCCTTTTGAGCAGCACCATGTGACAGTCGCGGGGATCATGCATGTGGAGGCAAACTTGTTGAACGGCATAGGCAATGTCCGGCCTTGTCATTGTCAGATACTGAAGTGCGCCGGCGAGGCTACGGTAAGTGGAAGCATCCGAGAGTGGCTGGCCATCAGAGGAAGATTGCTTCGGTTTCGTGTCAACGGGTGTAGCGATGGGCTTGCAGTTGGTCATGTCGGCACGGTCCAAGACTTCTTCAGCATATTTGGCCTGGGACAAAAAAAATCCATTCGAGGATCGTTGAACATCAATGCCGAGGAAGAAGTGCAGCGGGCCAATATCTCGGATCGCAAACTCGCCGTGCAGCTGGCCAATGAGGGAGCGAAGCAGATCATCTGAGGACGCGGTGAGGATGATGTCGTCGACGTAGAGCAGCAAAAGGGCCATGTCGGAACCCCGCCGGAGGACGAAGAGGGAAGAATCCGAGCGAGTGGCCGCAAACCCGATGGAGGTGATGAAGCCGGCAAAGCGTTGGTACCAGGCACGCGGCGCTTGTTTAAGCCCGTATAGTGATTTGGACAGGAGACAGACGGCCGCCGGGTTGTCGACGTCGATGAAGCCTGTAGGTTGTTGACAGTAGACACGCTCCACAAGATCACCATGCAGGAACGCGTTGGAGACGTCGAGTTGATGCACAGGCCAATGGCGTGAAGCAATCAGCGTCAGAATAGTCCGAATGGTTGCCAGCTTGATGACGGGGCTGAATGTGTCGCCGAAGTCGATCCCCGGCCGCTGAGAGAAGCCCCGCACGACCCATCGCGCCTTGTAACGATCGAGTGTCCCATCAGGCTTCAACTTGTGGCGAAACACCCACTTACCGGTGACGACGTTGGCGCCGCGAGGACGAGGAACAAGACGCCATGTGTTGTTGGCACGCAGAGCATCGAACTCAGCTTGCATAGCGGCACGCCAATGCGGATCGCGAAGAGCGGCCCGCACGGAAGACGGCAGTGGCGAAAGTGGCGCGGGCGAAGTCGGTGTAGCAGAGGCGACATGGGCGTAGCGAGGATTGGGCTTGACGATGCCGGCCTTCGCACGGGTGATCATTGGGTGAGTGGGCGCTGGTGGCGGTGCCGAAAGGCGTGTGAGCGGTGGGGTAGCAGTCGTTGGAGGCGATGCAGGATCCGCTGGAGCAGGAGCAGGTGGTGACGACGTGAGGATGACCGGTGGGGACGGCGCTTGGACACGAACGGCAGGTGCATGCCACGCGGGAGAAGTGATCGGTGCCGGCGGGGCGTCGTCGTCCGCGTGCTCAGAAGGCACGGCCGAAGGCACGGTTGATGCAGCGCCGAAGGGAAACTGCAGCTCATCAAAGAAAACATGCCGTGAAATGATGACGCGTCGGAAACTCGATCGTAGCAGCGGTACCCGCGGTGGTTGGGGGGATAACCGAGGAAGACGCAGGGCAAAGATCGGGCGGCCAGCTTGTGCGGCATAGTTGCTGACTGATTTGGATAACAGAGACATCCAAACACACGTAGGGAGCTGTAGTCAGGAGCAGCCCCAATGAGCAACTCGTAGGGAGTGACAGCCGGAGTGGCCGTGCAAGGACGCCGGTTTAGAAGAAAGGTGGCAGTTGCAAGCGCCTCGGCCCAGAACTTTGGTGGCATGAACGCGTGAAAGAGCATAGAGCGGACACTGTCGTTGAGAGTGCGAAGAATACGCTCGGCTTTACCGTTTTGCTGCGAAGTGTAGGGGCATGAGAGGCGCAAAGAAATACCATGCGAGGCGAGAAATTGGCGAAAAGCAGTGTTATCAAATTCCTTCCCATTATCGGTTTGAAAACTAAAAATGGGCCACTGGAATTGAGTTTGAACATATGCATAGAAGGATAACAGAGTGGGAAGAACTTCAGATTTTCGGCGCAGTGGAAATGTCCAGACGTAGTGAGTAAAATCATCAAGAAGTACCAAGTAATACTGGAAACTAGAAACGCTTACAACCGGAGAGGTCCAAACATCAGCATGTAGCAATTGAAAGGGAAAATAGCTAACTGAAACAGAGGCAGAAAAGGGCAGCCGAACATTTTTGCCCAGCTGACAGGCATGGCAAGTATGAGCGGCTGATTTATGACAAGTAAAATCAAAAGAAGAAAGAGTTGCTGCTAGTGCTCGTCGCCCGGGATGTCCAAGCCGCTGGTGCCAAAGATCAACAGAGGACTGAGCGGCAAGAAGAGTCTGAGGCGCAGGGAGCCGGAGTGGGTAGAGCTCGCCGTTGCTATCACATCGGAGAATCACTGCCTTGCTGCGAAGATCCTTAATAGAGAAGCCAGAGGGGTCAAATTCGACAGAGACGAGATTGTCACGAGTGAGAGCACGGACGGAAATAAGATTCTTAATTAAAGAGGGGGAAATCAAAATGTTGTTCAGAAGAAGAGATGCAGAATCAGTGACAAGAGAAGAGCGAGCAGTATGAGTAATAGGCAAAGAGTGGCCGTTGCCGACAATTATTTTTGATGGGATAGGTGATGGCTGGGGACACTGAAAATTACCAGGATTGTGAGCCATGTGGGATGTAGCCCCAGTGTCGAGAAACCAGTCGGTGGAGTGCCCCGCCGTTGACGGAGAGGCCGACTGAAGCGCCGTTAGCAGTGCCGTGTTGTCCCAGGCTGTCGGTGTGGCCGGCGCGGTGACGACGCCAGGTGGTGCAGGCAGAAGCGCGGAGGGCGCGTGGGCTGCAAGAGCTTGCTGCGGAGGAAGCCCGGGACGTGGGCCGAGTGATGCACATTTGGGGATCCTAGGGTTTAGATCTAGAGGGATCTTTACGGGTTCGTGTGATACACGGAGAGAGAGAGAGCAGAGAGGGAGAGGTACTAACCGTCCGACGGCGTGGAGGAGGAGGTGGCCATGTCGGGTTCGTCGGTGGAGTCTGCGCACGGGCAGCGACGGTCGGGGAAGAGGTGCGGGGCTCCTCGGTGGCGGCGCGGCGCGGGCGGCGGCGACCTCCCTGGCGGCGGCGTTGAACGGCGGTGGTACTTCCCGTCGCTTCAGCGCCCCCCTCTTAGATCGGTTAGGGTTTGTTGGTGGGGAAGGTGGCGGCACGGTGAACCTCGTCGTACGTGCCGCCCGGCCCCCACCTCTTTATTTATAGCGCTGGCGACAGGGGCCCACCAGCCATAATGGGCTGGGCGCCCCCGATCAGGGCGCGAGCAAGGGGGTGCCATATGGCCGTTGGGCCATATGGACGAGATCAATCTAACATTCTCCCCCTTGATCTCAATCAATACTTTATCTTTAATTACTTTTGACTTTACTCATTCCATCACAGATTAGTGCATAGAACATGTCTCATCGTCACGGTCAATCGCCGATAGATTCAACAGTTACAGTACACCTCTCTGTTCTGAAACAGTTACTTTAATCTTTGGGCCATCTTTTAGTCCAGGAATCATAGGCTTTCCCTTAAACCCATGCCGGCTACATGTTCTCTGAACACGTTGGGTGGTAAGCCTTTTGTAAGCGGATCCGCTAACATCTTTGCGGTACTTATATGCTCTAGACTTATAATTTGATCCCGAACTTTATCTTTCACAACATAGTACTTTATGTCAATGTGTTTGGCAGCACCACTTGACTTATTGTTGTGGGCATACGTTACTGCGGGTTCATTATCGCAGTACAACTTAAGTGGTCTATTGATGTCGTCAACCACTTTTAAACCGGGTATGAACTTCTTTAGCCAGTTCACCTGCCCCGTAGCCTCATAACATGCTACAAACTCGGCATACATTGTGGGCGATGTAGTGACGGTTTGTTTTGAGCTTTTCCACGATATAGCTCCTTTAGCGAGAGTGAATACATATCCGGATGTAGACTTTCTATCATCTCCCGCAAAATCAGAATCTGTATACCCCACTATATGGAGTGAATCTGATCTTCTGTATGTCATCATGAGGCCTTTTGTTCCTTGCAAATAACGCAAGACTTTCTTTATCAATTTCCAATGTTCTATTCCAGGATTGCTCTGGAATCTGCCAAGTAACCCGGTAACAAATGCTAAGTCAGGGCGTGTACACACTTGAGCATACTGTAAGCTTCCGACAGCTGAAGCATATGGAACCGCTTTCATTTGATCGATCTCATACTGGTTCCTGGGGCATTGAAAATCCCCATATCTGTCGCCCTTGACTATAGGTGCAGGTGATGGACTACATTTATGCATACCAAATTTCTTTAAGACTTTCTCTATGTATGCCTTTTGTGACAGTCCCAATACCCCTTTGTTTCTATCTCGGTGAATTTCGATCCCTAAAACGAATGAAGCTTCACCAAGATCTTTCATATCGAAGTTTGAGGACAAAAACTTCTTTGTTTCCAGTAGCAGATTAACATCACTACTAGCTAGTAGGATATCATCCACATACAGGATTAGGAAGATAAACTTCCCATCTTTAAACTTTGCATAAACACAGTTGTCCTCAACATTCTCTTTAAACCCAAATTTTCTTATTGTACTGTCAAACTTCAAGTACCACTGTCTTGAAGCTTGCTTTAACCCATAAATCGATTTCTTTAGGCGGCATCCCATTCTTTCATTTCCTTCCACGACAAAACCTTTCGGTTGTGCCATGTAAACATTTTCCTCCAAATCCCCATTAAGAAATGCCGTCTTTACATCCATCTGATGTAACTCTAAATCATAATGTGCTACTAATGCCATTATGATTCTGAAGGAATCTTTACATGAGACTGGAGAAAATGTCTCATTGTAATCAATCCCTTCTCTTTGCGTAAAGCCTTTTGCCACAAGTCGCGCTTTATGTCTTTCTACATTCCCTTGGGAGTCATGTTTAGTCTTGTAGACCCATTTACAGCCTACTGTTTTGGCTCCTTTAGGAATAATTTCCAAGTCCCAGACTTTATTAGTCTTCATGGACCTCATTTCCTCTTCCATGGCCTCAAGCCATTTTGAGGAATTTTCGCTTCTCATGGCTTCTTCAAATGAGGTGGGATCATCCTCCATTTGAAATTCCTCTGTATGATAAATCTGATAATCATCAGAAATAGCTGATCTTCTTACTCTTTGAGACCTCCTCGGGGCCTCCTCATTTGGTACATCTACTATTTGAGGCTGCTGTTGCTCCCCCTCATCTGTGGCAATAGGTTCTATATGATCCTGAAGAACAAGTTCTTCATTCTCATTCATTGTTGCCACGGGAGGAACAATAACAGGTGCTGGCACCACAGTGTCTTGCACCGTCGGTGCAGCGACAGCAGGTAGTGTGAAGAATGGCTCTTGAATCATCGGAGTGGGCGCAAACACCCACTTCTCTTCAAGGTCAATCTCTCGAGCTACCATGCTCCCCCTCATCATTTCATCCTCTAAGAAGACAGCATGTCTCGTTTCTACAAACTTTGTGTATCTGTCTGGACAGTAGAAACGATATCCTTTTGACTTTTCAGGGTAGCCAATGAAATGACAACTTACTGTTTTGGGATCAAGTTTTCCAAGGTTTGGGTTAAATACTTTAGCCTCAGCAGGACTCCCCCACACACGTAAGTGCTTTAGTGAGGGAACTCTTCCTGTCCACAACTCGTACGGTGTTTTGGGCACCGACTTACTAGGCACTCTGTTGAGAATATGAATGGCGGTTTTCAACGCCTCCATCCATAAACTCAATGGGAGTGTGGAGTAGCTCATCATACTTCGCACCATATCCATCAGGGTACGGTTGCGTCTTTCAGCTACTCCATTTTGCTGAGGTTCGCCCGGCATAGAATACTGGGCCACTATTCCATTTTCCTGTAAAAACCTCGCAAAAGGTCCAGGAACTTGTCCATATGGGGTATGTCGACCGTAGTACTCCCCCCCACGATCTGATCGGACTATCTTAATCTTTAAATCGTGTTGGTTTTCAATTTCAGCCTTAAATATCTTGAATTTATCCAAGGCTTCATTTCTTTCTTTAATTGGATAAATATATCCATAACGGGAGTAATCATCTGTGAATGTTATGAACGAGTCATATCCATCCACACTTTTCACAGGAAAAGGACCACAAATATCTGTGTGAATAATTTGTAGAACTCCTGTGCTTCTTTTAGCGTCTTTTTTAATTTTCTTTACATATTTTCCTTTAATGCATTCTCTGCATTGTTCTAAGTCTGAGAACTCTAATGGAGGAAGAATATCATTCTTTACTAGTCTTTCTATTCTCCCCCTCGAAATATGGCCTAAACGACAGTGCCATAATTTCGACGACTCATCTAGAGTTCTCTTTCGTTTTCTGTTTACATTCGTAGACGAGGATTCAATCACTTTCTCGCACGCAACGTTCTCATTATCGCATACGACATTCACATCATCACGCAATGATAACAAATAAAGCTCATTCTGTAATATGGCAATACCAACACATTCTTTATTAAACATTATTTCGCACTTGCCATTTCCAAAATTGCAATCATAACCATCTTTGTCCAAATTTGACACACTAATCAAATTCCTCTGTAAAGAGGGTACAAAAAGGACATCTCTAAGTAGAAGAGTGGAGCCATTAGCTAATTCTAATGAAAGATCGCCAACGGCTTCAACTTCAGCTTCGACTCCATTTGCGACTTTAACGCATCTTTCTTTTCTTTGCGTAGTCCTCGTCGAACGGAATCCCTGTAAGGAATTAGCAACATGAACAGTTGCTCCTGAGTCAATCCACCAAGTGGATTTCGAATATTTCACATACAGACATTCATTAATAAAGGTAATAATGTTCTCACCTTTCTTAGCTATTATCATCTTTAAATAGTCAGGACAATCCTTCTTGTAGTGTCCCGTCTTCTTGCAGTGAAGGCACTGGTCTTTGTCTACAGCAAATTTGTTCTGTTGAGGCTGATGTACATGGGTTTTGCCCTTGTTCTTTGAGAAGGGGTTACTGTTGTAATTCTTTTTCTTGTTTTCCCTCACAAAGTTGATAGCACCACCATGTGAGGATTTGATTCTTTCCTCCTCTTGCACGCACATGGCTATGCACTTTTCCATGTCCCATTTTTCGGGCTGCATATTATAGTTGACAACAAAAGTGTCAAACTCTTTTGGCAAAGAAGCAAAAACCAAATGAATAAGGAACTCATCCTTGAGAGCCAAATCCATCGGTTTCAGTTTAGATGCCAAGTTGCTCATTCTAAGAATGTGCTCTCTTATGCCATTGCCACCGCCAGAATACCTCTCTGTTACCAGCTGCTTAATCAGCTGTGTAGCATAAGTCTTTGAAGAGCCAGTGAACTGACTCTTTATTTTATCAAGGTATTCAGTGACAGTGTCACACTCTGCAATTGAGCCCAGAATAGCAGGCTCAATTGTGTTCTTTATCACAGCCATACATTTCTTGTTGGCTGTGGTCCATTTCTTATGATCAAGATCATAAGACATCTGTAAGGGAGCATGATCCCTCTGTCTTTTCTGCCATGCAGTGTCATCCTCATTCTGTTCCCTCACTGGCGCCAAAGGCTCAGTGGGACGTGCTGTAGTGAGGACCCAGTCCACCTCAGCCAAGATAAAAGCTAAGTCTAGCTTTTTCTTCCACTCTCCATAATTATCACCTTTGAGAGTGGGGATTTCTCTAATACAACTCATCAAGTTGTATCCTCCTGAAAAATATTTCAAATACAGTGAGAACGTAACATCAAAATCATATGCCTTATTTCCAACGTTGGTCAAAAATACGACATACAATTTAAATCAATTTTATCATACATTAAATCTACATCACCGTTGGGCAGAAATAGAAATAATGCATGAAATCAACATTAAAAAATTTATAATACTGATATTAACAACGTTGGTCAGTAAATAACAGTATCATAAATCTCTGGAATTTCAATCTATTTTTCCAAAATTAAATTCTCCCGTTGGTTCGAATTTAATAATGAAAAACAATCAATATTAACTTTTGCAGCGGAAACTGTAATTATTCTAAAAATAATTCAATATTCAGAAGCATTATACTGTAAACATCAATCTCTGGAAAAATTAACACGTTGGTGAAAAAATTTACAGAGATTTTGGATGAAATTTCAATTAAATTCATCAAAAAAAAAATACTTCTGAAAAATAATTAAACATCAATTTCGGGTTCTTTACTGTGCATTCGGCCATTTCGGCCTGCTCGGCCTGGCCCACGGCCCACGGCGACCTGCCCGCGCGGGCGAGCGCTCGCGGCCTGCCTCGCCCACGCGCGGCCCACTCGGCCTGCTCTCCCCGCGCCTTACGCGCGCGCTCGCGCCCTCCCCCGCGCCCAGGCCGCAACCTGGGCCTGGGCCGGGAAAGTGCCTTCCCGCCTGGGCCGAAAAAAAAGGCCGGCTCTTCCTCAGCCGTCCGATGGGATCCGATCTGATCGGACGGCTGACCGCGCTCGCGGCGGAGATCAGTAACCCGAAAACCCTAACCCTAGCCTTATCTCGCCCGCCCCCTTGCGAAAAAAACGGAGCGGCGGCTCCCTGTCCCGCGAGGCGATGGCGGCCGCGACGGCTCCGAGCGCGGAGCGGCAGCGTGGCGGCCCCCGAAGCGGCTCGACGGCGGCATGGAGGCCCCAGCGAGGCGCGGTGGCCGGGCGCGCGACAGCGCGGCGGCGCGCTTCCATGGAGGCGGCGGGGCGGGGCGCAAGATGCGGCCGCACGGCGCACGCGACGTCGGTGCCAACCGGAGCGGCAGCGCGCAGCGGCGGCGTGGTGGCGACGGCGGCCGGGCGACGCAACCGGTAAGCCCCGCTCCCCTTCTCCTTTTCTTTCTTTTCGGTTTTCTAGGGTTAGGGGGGGAACTCTGTGATTTTCTTTTCCGCACGCCGGTCAACCGACGGCGGTCGATCTTCTTTTCCCCATCTAGATCTAAACCTTCGACAGGCTCTGATACCATTGATGCACATTTGGGGATCCTAGGGTTTAGATCTAGAGGGATCTTTACGGGTTCGTGTGATACACGGAGAGAGAGAGAGCAGAGAGGGAGAGGTACTAACCGTCCGACGGCGTGGAGGAGGAGGTGGCCATGTCGGGTTCGTCGGTGGAGTCTGCGCACGGGCAGCGACGGTCGGGGAAGAGGTGCGGGGCTCCTCGGTGGCGGCGCGGCGCGGGCGGCGGCGACCTCCCTGGCGGCGGCGTTGAACGGCGGTGGTACTTCCCGTCGCTTCAGCGCCCCCCTCTTAGATCGGTTAGGGTTTGTTGGTGGGGAAGGTGGCGGCACGGTGAACCTCGTCGTACGTGCCGCCCGGCCCCCACCTCTTTATTTATAGCGCTGGCGACAGGGGCCCACCAGCCATAATGGGCTGGGCGCCCCCGATCAGGGCGCGAGCAAGGGGGTGCCATATGGCCGTTGGGCCATATGGACGAGATCAATCTAACACCGAGCACACCGGCTCCGGGGGCGCGGAACGGCGCGGGCCAGGCCTGCACCATCCCGGTCCAGGGGATATAACTGGGTCCCCAAGTCCCGGGCGGCGGAGCCGAAGGACGCGGAGTTCCGGATCCAAGGGCGTCGTAGGAGGAACCAGAGGAGGGGCCGCCTTTCCCCTTCTTTTTCTTGTTCTTGTTGCGGTTCCCGTCAGTCGAGGTTGGAGCAGGAGAGGAGGTCGCGTGACCCGCGACCATGGCCTGGGCGGCCTGCATCTTGGCGGCTTGATCCAGCTGAAACTCCTCGAGAAGAAGGTAGGAGCGTGTTTCCAGCAGCGTGGGGAGGGGGACCTTGCTGGTGATGACCGAAATGCAGTGCCGGAAGCGCGGATTCAGACCGCGCAGGAGATTGAGAACCTGATTCTCCTCCCGAACCGGTTGTCCAACGTCTCGGAGATTGCCTGCAAGGGTTTTGAGACGGCTGCAGTACTGGGTGATGGACATCTCACCCTGAGTGAGGCTGCGAAAATCAGCTTCGATGTAGACGGCGCGAGTGAGACGGTTGTCGCGGAAGATCCCTTCGATGGCGCGCCAGACGTCGTAGGCTGAGTCATCGGGGTTGAGAACGATGTCGAGAAGCTCCTTGGAGATGGTGGTGTAGAGCCAATTGACGATGGAGTGGTCGTTCATCGTCCAGTCGGAGTCGGTCGGAGCCTGCGTTGGGGCGGTGTCGATGTGCGCCCGCAGACCAAATTTGCCGAAGACTGTGTCGAAGAAGCGCCTCCACTGGGTGTAGTTGGATTCGGCTAAGTCAAGTGTGACGGGGACGTGAGATCGAATATTGACAAGCTGGATGGAGGAGGAAGGAGCAGTGATGCCCGGGGGATTTGCAGGTGCCCCGTGAGAAGGAGAGCTGGGGCGCGAGACAGAGGCGGAAGATTCTGGGGAAAAAATGGGATTGTTGTCCATGGCAGCGGAAGTTGGAGAGGATCGGTGAGCAGTCGGATGATTGAGGACACCGGTCTGCTCTGATACCATGAAGAGACTTTGGAGCCGAATCAATGATTGCATTCATCTCACAGGTATTTATACATGTACAAGCCTTGAACTGACTGAGTAAATAACTAACTAACTTATCTCCTATTACAGCGCGTGGTGGTACTCTACACATGGCTCTGTGAGTTTCTGGGTTAGGAAGGCAGGCACATAAATAAGGTAATGCTGAGTTAAGTGAAGGCAGAAGCAATGGCAAATTCATTTCCGTCCTATACGGGAGAAGATGGAGAGTCGTGATTGAGCAAATTTGTTATAATATCCTTATAAATCAACAATCAAATTTTATTTTTATTTTCATCTTTCTACTACCAGTATAATGTATTATAAAAAATCCATTGATCCAAAAACAAACATGTTACTGTACAAATGCTAATAAGCAAGGTTCATTTCTGCGAATTAGTCAGGTCGCCGATCCTGATCGCGCCGAACGGCCTGTCCAGGATCGATCTCTGGCGAGCAGAGAGCTCCTGCGCAACGCTGCGCATGGTCGGCCGGGCCTCGGGGTTCGTCCGGACGCACGACAGCGCCACGGCGAAGGCGTACACGACCTGCCCCGCCGGCTGCGCGGCGGGAGGGTCCAGGCTCTGGTCCACTACGTCCTTGAGGAGCAGCAGCAGCGACGACTCGCCGCCACCCTGCTCCTCTGTCGACGACGACTCCAGAGAGCTTATGAGCCCGCCCGGGTACTTGCCCATCAGGATCTCCATTGCCACCACGCCGAAGCTGTACACGTCGCACTTGGTCGTCACCCTCATGTACGCCAGCTCTGTAGCAAGAACGTGCCAATCCGACTGTGAGTATGCAGCAATGGAGGATTCAGTAATGTGCCGTCACGTTGGTAATGTTTGTGTGAGATATGGACCTGGCCGCATACCTAGGTCCAACCGGGTTTTACTCCCCGGGCCACAGGTCCACATGGGCGGAACACATCCAAGCCCACGGAGCAACGAAGCAACAACCTTATAAGTGGTACTAGGCCTTCTCCCCCCAAAAGACTAGTCCAATGGGTGGGGGCTCCCCCACACTTATAAGTTGTGCTTTCTCCTGTTCCACAACCAATGTGGGATTATTCCCAACAATCTCCCCTCACACATTGGTTGGACACATCTACAACCATGAGGTCCAAGGAGGTGTTAGGCACCTAGGCTCTGATACCAAATGTGAGATATGGACCTGGCCGCATACCTAGGTCCAACCGGGTTTTACTCCCCGGGCCACAGGTCCACATGGGCGGAACACATCCAAGCCCACGGAGCAACGAAGCAACAACCTTATAAGTGGTACTAGGCCTTCTCCCCCCAAAAGACTAGTCCAATGGGTGGGGGCTCCCCCACACTTATAAGTTGTGCTTTCTCCTGTTCCACAACCAATGTGGGATTATTCCCAACAGTTTGTACGTACCTGGTGCCATGTAGCCGTAGGACCCGGCGATGCTGGTGCAGTTGGAGCGGCCGGGGGCTAGGAACCTCGCCGTGCCGAAGTCCGACAACCGCGGCTCGTAGTCGGGGTTCAACAGGACATTGTTGACCGAGACGTCGCGGTGGATCAACGGCGGTGAGCAGTCGTGGTGGAGGTAGGCCAGCGCGTGCGCGACGCCCCTGATCGCCCTCAGCCTCGCCGGCCAGTCGAACCTGTCGCCGCCGCCGCCGCCGCTCTTGTATAGCACCTTCCCGAGGCTGCCCCTCTCGACGAGCTCGTAGACCAGGTACATGTACCCGCTCATGGCGCAGAACCCGTGGAGCTTGACGATGTTCCGGTGCCGAACGTGCGTCAGGGCCCTGACCTCGTTCTCGAAGCTCTTCTCGCTGATGCCCCAGCACGCGTCGCCGGTCTCCGACGCTTCAAGCCTCTTCACGGCGAGGGAGTGGCCCGTGGGAAGGTCGGCTCGGTACACGCTCCCGAAGCTGCCTTTGCCGATGCAGTATGCCTCGTTGAAGTGCTCCGTCGCCGCCAGGATGTCGCCGAAGGAGAACTCCGAGTCCTTGCCCCATATGGAAGCCTGCAGAGACGTCGTGCTGCTGCTGGCCGTTGTCTCGGCCCTGTCCTGGAGGGTTCGCCTCCTCTTGCGGGCTATTACACAAGCCACAGCAGCGATGGAGACCAGAAGCGCGGCGGCGACAGCCAGCGCGACGATAAGGATCAGCCTTGCGTTGTAGCGCCGGGGGCCAACCCTGGTGGAGTCCAAGCTGCAAGAATTCACGCCGGCTACGTCGCCGCAAAGGCCTGGGTTGCCACTGAGATCCAATTCTTGTAGCGAGCTCATCTTGCCGAGCAGAGCCGGCACCGCTCCGGCAAGGTTGTTGCCGCTCAGGTTCAGGTACCACATGTGGGCCAGTTTGGTCAGCTCCACCGGCACGCTGCCGTCGAGCGCATTTCCGGACAGGTCCAGCCGTAGCATCGTAGTGGCGTTCGCTAGCGCCGGAGGGATTTGTCCTGACAACATGTTGCGGCGCAGGTTCAGATTGAGCAATGGTAATTTGCCGAACTCCGGCGGGATCGTGCCGGCGAGACGATTCGATGCCAGGCTCAAATCTTGCAATGCAGCCATGGCGCTGTAACCGGGAGGAATTGTCCCGGTGATCTTGTTGCCGTCCAAGTGCAGGTACGAGAGGCTCTTGAACTGAGCCCAGTGCTCGGGGAGCTCGCCTTCGAACGAGTTCCCGGACAGGTCAATGTAGTATAGGTCAGGATGCGATCCGAAGATCTCCGACAAGTCGCCGGTCAGCCGGTTCCGTGCCATCCGGATGCGCACCAGCTTCGTGAAGTTGCGGTAGCAAGTGGGGACGGTGCCGGTGAGGTGGTTGTCATCCAGGCCGAGGTACCGGAGGCGGGGGGCGCTCATGCACAGCCCCGGAGGCAGACCGCCGGAGAAGTTGTTGTTCGACATGCTGACCAAGGAGAACAGGCCGTGCCGGCCGAAATCAGGCGGGATGGTCCCGGAGAAGAGGTTGTTGAAGGCGATGAGGCCGAGGAGGTTCGGCAACCGGGCGAGCCCGGCCGGCAGCTCGCCCTCCAGCATGTTGGTGTTTATGGACAGCCTCTGCAGCGCTGTCATGTTCCCGAACTCGTCCGGCATCCGGCCGGTGAGCTTGTTGTCGTACAGCCGCAGCGTCTCGAGCCTCGTGAGGTTGCCGATCGAGCGGGGGATCGCACCGGAGAACTCGTTCTCGGAGAGGTCCAGCAGCCTGAGGTTTGTCAGCCTTCCAATGACCGGCGGGATCGCGCCGGAGAGAGTGTTGGCCGCCAAGGAGAGAAACTCCAGCCTCGACGCCATTCTGACCTCCGTGGGAATCTCGCCGTCGAAATGGTTTCCATCCGCCTGAAACACCGTGAGATGGGTCCATGCCGTGAAGTAGTCCGGTAATATCTCGCCGGTGAGCATGTTCTTGGAGACGTTGAACTCGCGTACTTTCGTCAGCTTGGCCAACGACACCGGCAGCTTCCCGGAGAGCTTGTTCCCGGCGAGGCCAATGACGGTGAGGTTGTCGCAGAGGCTGAGCTCGCTCGGAATGGTGGACTCCAACCGAGCGAGGCTGACGTTGATGCGCTCCAGCGACCGGAGCTTGCCGAGAGAGGCAGGGATCGTGCCGCCCAACGGGTTACTGAACAGCTCGAGCGCTCGTAACCCGGAGATGGAACCGAGCGCCGGCGGTATGCCTCCGGCAAAGCTGTTGGAGCCAAGAACAAGGCTCCGGAGCTTCGTCAACTTTGCGAGGGACGCCGGTATTTCGCCATCGAACTGGTTGAACGACAGGTTGAGGTGCTCGAGGTTCGGCATGCACTCCGGCAACGTCGCCGGGATCGAACCCGACAAGTTGTTGTTGGACAGGTCAACGGACGTGAGGCTGAGCAGTGGCGCGGACACGTTCGATGGGAACGATCCCGTCAGCGAGTTGAAACTGAGGTTGAGGCTGCCGAGGCTGGGCAGCGACGAGAGCTCCAGGGCGTCGAGCGTGCCGGCGAGGCCGGCGCCGGCCACGTCGACGCCCACGACGCTGCCGAAGACGTCGCACGAGACCCCTCCCCACGCGCACGGCCCGACGGTGGAGTTGGCCGCGTCCTGCCACGAGGCGAGAGCGGCCGCCCGGGCCCGCGGCAGGCTGCCCTTCCAGCTCAAAAGCGCCTCCGCCTCGCCCCGCGCCGAGCTCGCGCCGCGCAGCTGCGAGAACGACAGGAGCAGGATGAAAAGCAGAAGCGCGCGCCGCAAAGTGGCCCGCCCGGCGCGCGCACGACTCATGGACGTTCTTGCCACGTGGCGCTTCATCTCCATCTCTCCGCCGACGCTTCGATCGCGCGCAGCGCACTTCAAAGCAGGCGTATCAATCTTGTCCTGGGGCAGTGTGGCTAAATTGCGTTTGCGCGGCGCGGCGCCGACGAGGAGGTGCTACGAGAACGGCACGTGCTCCGGTGGGAGTGCAGATGCAGCCATGGCGGCCATTGCTTCCGGAGAGTTGAGAGCGGGTAGAATTTAGAGAGCTGGAACTGGTTGTTGGAGAGGCGCTGTCAGCGCACTGTATTCTTGCTTATCAACATTTCTTGGAGCAGAGAGGTGACACGCCTGATTTGGCTTTTACCATTTTGTTCTTATATTTTTTCCGTACTTGTCTGTACCTTTTCTACAAAGGTTGGAAGAGCTTAATTTGTAATTTGGATTTTAAAACATAGAATAGGGATTGATTTTGTTTTTCCCAAGGAATATCAAGTTTTTTTGAAGCTTGGAGAAAATAATTCACGAATCTACTGATCGATGTATATACGTAGAGCATTAGGTCAGCCTGTTTGTTGCAGTATTCTTGTTTAACAAAACCCAACATGCATGTTTTCTAGTGATTGCTGCTGGCTGGAGTGCACTACATGTACGGCGACGACACGTTATCTTTATCTGCAAACCGCGTTTGCTTGCAGTTGGTCTTGCTGTTCTTTGCTGGGATGGTTTCAACGACAGAATGGTCATTCCAGTTTGAGGTGCCGAGGGAATAGTTATGTATGCGAAATCGTTGAGTTGGTACATGTGGTACTGCAGGTTTTGCAAGAAATGGACTGCTTCTTTTTTTAGATTAAGGAACGAAACATTTCGGCCTTCATCATTCACAAGTGAATGAGTACAGCCAATTTCAATATACCCATAGTACTTAGACTACAAACCACCACACGGTGTACAAACGAGAAATTTCGATATTTGACACTGAATACGTGCGCCTCTCAACTTTTAACCCTCAATTCGCACGCCTTTAGAAATTTAACCCTATCACTACGAATTCTTTTGATTCAAGGGATTCTCTTCATTTTCGCAGTGACAAGTGTCAAAATAGGAAAGGAGAGAAAATGAGGAGAATCCTTTGAATCAAAAGAATTCACAGTGACAAGGTTAAATTTCCAAAGGCGTACGAATTGGGAGTTAAAAGTTGAGAGGCGCACGTATTCAGTGTCAAATATCGAAATTCTCGTGTACAAACACACGGAATAAAGAAACGGAACTCAAGTCCCAGTCCTATTCCTACCTCAATACCCAACTTGCTAAACAACACCAAACTCTTTGTTGCCTCCATCAAGCGACTGTATTCCTCTAGTGAAGACAGCAGCACTCGATGCATCACATCGATGCTCAACAGGGAGGGCCTTCGGCAAGCACTTCAACTACTTCATCCAAAAAGCTCTCTCTTCGGCCAACACCTCTAACCTTCCTCGGACATTCAAGCACGAGCGGTGACAAAGCCAAACAGCAAGCATCAATCAACGGAGCTGAAATTGCCTAACGACGCCTTCACGAAGGTAACAACGCCCAGGGCGCTGCCGCCGCCAGTCCACCATGGGAAAGGTTTTCACCTGCAAACAAACACCGGGGGCAGCCGAGGAAGAGGTACAAAGAGGACGCCTCCAAGGAGGAAGCGGCGCACGCAAACGTCGCCGTCCAAGCTTTCGCCCTGACCTCAAAACACCCACTTGCTAAGGCTCAGCACGGACACCCATCAGGGCTCCAACGAGCTGTCCCCGGTCGCCGCTCACGCCGCGCTGCCCCGCCGGTGAGGACACCGCAAGGCCAGCACCTGACGCGTCCTCGCTTTGACCTCCACCGTCATCGGCTGCGCCGCCACAGGATCCACAAGAGAAATGGACTGCTTCTAGTTTTCTCTTGTGTTGTTCTGTAGGTTTCCAAGCCAACAGTTAATTACCAGAAGCAAGGACTGATGGTCTGAACATTCTGAAGTTTTCTCTTGTGTTGTCAGCTAGCTTTTCTTCTCAGGTCAGGATCAGGAGGAAAGAATGGATTGATTCCGTAATTCTGTGTAAGCTGGTTGGAAAAGGAGAGTGCTAAATCGTAGTATCCTGCACGATTTAGACAAAACTGCCGAGAAATACATACATACATACATACATACATACATACATACATACATACATACATACATACATACATACATACATACATACATACATACATACATACATACATACATACATATGTGTGTGCGCAGTTAAAGATCCACTATAGATCAACAGGAATTACATTAGACATTATTATAAGCATCTGATGCGGCTGTGGCCTAACTTCTTTCCACCATATACAAGACATGGAATCATGCCACTGAAATATCTATGTGCCAAATTGTTGATGAGTAGTAAGAACTAAGAAGCATGGTCTCACTTGAAAAGATGGGCAAGTGACATTAACTTTGCCTTAAGGATGTGGCAGGAATACAGGGAATGGCGAAAGCCCAGGGGTTTGGGGCTAAGTGCTGAATTTATCTTCCCTTTTCTTTCAGAGGATATAATTTTCTTCAGGTAGTTGTAGAATGGAGCGATCAGTGAGCAGCTCTGGCTTAGAACTTGCGAGGTCTTCTAGTCCAGTTTATAGATGGGCCAAACCATAACTGATAACACCTGGCCCGTCTATCTTTTATCAGCCGCCTAAAATAAATCTTGACTTGTAACGTTTCGTGTTACGCCCAATTTCAAGCAGGCCCAGAATTTGAGGGCCCACTTCTCTTGATCTCCGAGCCCAATAGACAACGAATAAGGAAACACATGCATTGCCGTCAGATTTTAGCAGGTAAAATAATTGATAAAAGTATTTTTATATTTGATATAATTATAAGGAAAGATCGGAATTTACTAGAAATTAGAATCAAGCATCAACCACGCTAAAGAGCCTCTAGAAAATGCCGCCTAAGGAAAGTTAGATGTGAAAAAGGAAATCATCAACAGGAGATTGAAAACAGAAAGATTTGAAGACGTACATGGACTCTATCTAAGGAAAAGTTGAGCTAGTCAGTTGTTGTAGGCTATAAATACTTTATATCGATGACCAAAAAACACACACGCACTAACCTTTGCTACCTTTTTTGCATATACATTTCCTGTATCTTAGGAGTAGACCGTAGCTAGTAGAATCTTACCTTTATAATTCGACTTTAATTAATATTGCTTCACATCGATGTGTTAATCAATATATGAGTTACACATATCCACTGTTTCGAGATTCGTCCCTGTTCGTTACTGCTTCGTACCGACGTTTCATCCAGGATCGGCTTTCGTTCAGGTTTACCTATCGTCGACTTTGCTGATTTACTAGAAAATTAGCTAGCACATCGCAGAGAGAGCAACCTCCATCGGGACACAGTACTACTGCCAGGAATTTTTCGGTGGCAACAATAGGAATAAGAAAAACACAGGAATTTAATGGGAATGCAAGTGCAAAACAGAGAATTGGAAAACACGGAGAAATTGTAGGAATGACTATTTTGGATAGGACGTGGGAAAAACACAGAAAGATTGCCTCGATCCTACGTGATTGAGTGAGAAAAGGAGGCCGGAGTGAATGTTTTCCCCCACGAAATTCATATGGAATTGCAGGAAAGCTACAATAGACCTATGGAATTTTATGGACTCGTTACAGTGTTCCAAATGGTAGGATAGAATCGAATTTCATAGGATTTGATGCAACATCCCAAAATTTCAAAACCGGTATGACTACTTTCCAAATCACCATTTCTGCATTTTCATACTTTTTCAAAAAAAATTGCATTAAAGAAAAGATTTTTTTATTTTCCAGCTCCTAAAAAATAATATCTGTACTTAATTAAAATTTGACCTAAGCTTGGAAATAATTTATTTGCATTCTAAATAATCTAAGGAGGCTCCCCAAAATTTTTTCATAATTTCTGTAGTTGCTTTGCTAATTAAAAAAATCAAAGTTGATTTCTGTAGTTAAATTAAATCATAAAAGAATTAAAATTCGAAACCCTGCTCTTGGGCCAAATTCGTTGCTAGCCTAGCCCATCTTTGGCTCCAACTCGTGCACCATGCCCAACTGGGCTGCCTCCCCTTCTCCGTTTTCCCCATGTGGAAGTGCCTTTTCTCCGACCTACCTTATCTCCTCTCTTCCCCACCCTTCTGTCGCTGACAAGCTGGGCCCGCGTGCAGTCTTCTTCCTCTATGCGTTGCACTCACCATTGGTGAAAAGTCAAAGCTCACTGTTCATGAACAGTGGCTGCTGCAGAAGCCGAGCACCTTGACCCATGCCAAGCACGCCTCACGATGCTCTGCTTGACCCCTTCCCCAAGTCGAAGATGATGTTGATTGCAAGCCATTGCTGCACGAGTTATCTATGATTTCTCAAGCTTGACTGTGAGTTTTCATCAAGCGTCTCACCCTCATCTCACCATAAAAAGACCCTTTCAACCGTATCATCTTGCTCAGGAATCCACGCTGTCTCCATTTTGCCCTCTCCTCCTCACCTTCCTCCATTGGATAGCCCAAAACACCATCGTTGTCTTTAGCTCTAGTGCGCGTCCACTACCATGCTCTGTCGAGCCTAGCGCCCATTCTGATGAGCTCTACCCTCTACGCGCATGTCACTATGCACCATTTTGTTTGATCTCTCAAACCCCTCAACCAATTTCTTGGTTCGTGTAGTGTAGTGCCAGATCCAAGCCTTCTTCCCCAACTTTGGCTACCACCATCGTCTCTGTGCAGTTTCTTCTTTGGTGAGGCTCCGACCACACCAAGGTCGTTTCCACTATCTTCGCTCCCTCCTGAACTTGTTTCCGTGCCTTGGTGTAGTCGTTCCCCTCTGAGGAGACCTGTCATCGTGAAGCCCATCGCCATCGCCACTGCTCGCCATTGTCCAACCACCAACATCACTGCCGCGTCCGTGGTGAGCTCCTGGTTCTTTTATGCTACTTGATTTTGCTCCTCGTGGCCATTTGTGCCATCACCGCCGTCTTCATAACTAGCATCGTCGCAAACCACCGTTCCTTCTCCTGTACAGGTGACCCTAGGTCTTCGTGCCAACCCACCCAGTTTCATAATGGTCCAGTGAAGCCCATGTGCTCTTCCTTTTGGCTTGTCCTCACCTCCTTCAAGTCCGCCACTGCATTAGTGTCAACACCGCTGCTTTGCTCCACCGTCGACCTAGTTTCGATGAGCTCCGAGCTCCAGCACCACCAAAAGGGTCGTCGTGGCCTCCTCTCTCCATTTGTGAGCTCTCTTGTGCCCCTCCGTGCCTCCCTTACCGCCAACGAGCTTGCCTTCAAGCTCGACCATGGTGCTTGAGCCGACCTCCTCTGTTTTATAGGCGGGCCCCACATGATTAGAGTCAAGTTAGCACTAATAATGTTGGTTAGTACGAATGAGTCCTAGACATATGGGCTCGAGTAGGTCAATTAATTAGCTGTTTAATTAAACCGTAGTTAATGTATTATTTCATTGACCTGTAGACCTCACCTGCCAGTTCTATTTGCAAAATAATAAAATCATGACCAGTAAGCCCCACCTGTTAGCCTCACCGAGAGAAAAATTGGTTTCCAATAGAAAAAATGGAAATTAAAAGGAAAATTGATGTAGTGCTTTCTCCCTCATTTTCTAAGATTTTCTCTCCCAACGAAACTTCGGATGCTCATAACTTTTGCATATGAATTCTAAATTGAGTGAAACTTGTTTCTAAATTTTTTTTCAAAATTATGAAATTTCATATTTTGCAAAAATATTTGAATTTCATCTTTGGTTGAATTTATTCGGTGTTTATTTACGCATTGTGGCTTTCCTCGTTAGATACCGACATGCTAGAAGCGCTTCAAGATTGATTCATAGCAAGAAGCAGATGTTTAATAGAGAGGCAAGCAAAATCCCTTGATAATGATGCTCCTATATTTTCAAATGTTTTGTTGATTTTATTACAAGTATTTTTGCATGCTTACTTTAAGTAAATTGTTATATTCATGCTTAGAAAATTAGTTATGTTCTATATCACAGTGAAATATTCCTTGGACTTGAATGTCACTATCCATTGTCACCCTAGGAATATTTACCCACTGGTTTAGGATATATGTTAGTGGAATTTAGTGATTTTGTTAGCAAATGCTTATTGCAAATGTTATACAAATTGATAAGAAAGAGTAATTATATAAACTCTTGAAAAGCTTTGTAACACATTTTGGACAGAGGAATATCTCTGAATTACTTTGACAGCAAAATAAAAGTAAAAAAGACTTAGACTTGGGCGAGTGTTTTGTAGAGACCAAGAATTGGATTTGTGGTAGTCTTGTCTGAGTCAATTAAGGATCGAACTTTAATGCCTTTCATCCAAGTATTTCATTACAACAACATGTTCCAGAATGGAATATATTTGGCTAAATAATTTGCAATGTCTCAACTTTGGTTTCACCATTTAGATGAATATGGGTGTCAATGATGATAATTTATTCCCACACAGTGCAAGAGAGGGTTTCCGACTAGGCGGTAATGTCCTTCGGCGGTAAAATCTTAGCAGGTGAAATCCTCGTGATAATCACTTAGTTGTATGCCTATAAAGTGTGTATTGGCCAATATTACAAGATGATTATCTCGTGTTAGTAAAGTTATACAACCTCTGTAGGAATGAGATCTCAATCTATTTGAATAGCCATGTCCCCTGTCATGCACATCGCTTGGTGATACGACACTTGGTTAGATTTTCTGGTTTTCTAAAATAGTTTGAAAAAGGTATGGATGGTGGGTACCGTACTAGAGAAAGTTGGGCAAATGAAAGCCATTTATGCTAGTACTTGATTTTATGATGAAAATTTGGTGGCATGTGCCATCTTTGTTGATGTAGGTAATGGAGACTTACACTATGCAATCTATAATATGATTAAGTATGATTACTTTCAGCTATTATAATCCCGCATCTATTATAATCCTGCATTTACTGATTGCTTTATAATGTCTTTTGCAATGTACTATTTATATTGTAAAAGCAAAATTTGCTTTGAGCAATAAAACAAGATAGAACAACCTCCCTTGACAAAGCCAAGAATGTAACTAGTAACATTTAGTGTAAGTCTTGTGGAGTACATTTTATACTTACGGTTGCTTATTGAATACTATCATATCAAGATAAAGAAGATCCCACAACTGGCTATTTTTATGCCGTGAGATTTGATAACGATGATGTCAATTTTTATTGCCTGTGGGTTGAGGCAAATCACTTGGGGCCGTTATCCTTTATTTACTATTTATTTCTACTGCAAATACTCTTTATATGAACATTTAGCCAATCGGCCCATTTTGTGTAAAATTTGGTCTTATAGATCTAAGTATGACTGCTTGATACTATATGCTACTCTGTTTTATTTAATCATATATGGATTTGATATAACAATGTGATATGTGTGTGCTACCTACTGATTATGGGACTAGTACAGTGTATGCATAAAATTTAGAATTAATTTTCTAGGTCTCATATTTTAAATACTTGAAAAGTCCTATGAAATTTCTTCAATCCAAATAGGCCCTATATTTCGTATGAAGCTCGAAACTGAAAGTAAACAGCGTTGCCTAGTATCAGAAGATTGTGCAGTGTTACGTATAACCATCAAAACTAGGGTGGGCGGACAGTGCAAAACGGACCAACAGCGCATTTAATCTGTGAAAGAAAGCCAGCACTAAAAGATCATGGGTGAATTGAATGCCACCAACCAGTGAACAACTATACGGATGGGAATGGTACAAACAGAGAGCGTTAGGAGTACTAATGTGCAGCCCTTTTGACATTTTAAACTTGCTGTCCTTGGTGTTTCTGTGTCCTTAGTTCCATGTGATTGCTGCCACTCACTCACACTCTCTCTCTCTCTCTCTCTCTCTCGCGATTTAGGCACAGTTTTCTCAGTTTATAATTTATAACTTATAACTTTTTTTGTTGTTTTAAAGCGATTTATTATGTTGGCCTAGTTGATGTTTACGATCATTCAAAATCGTTTACGACCATATTGTTTGTGATTATGATCACGTTGTCAGTGGTTTCGACCACTCATTATCTGCTGTGCACGTACTTGTAATCGAGTTACGACTACTCTAGTTTACGACTGCGTCTTCCCGATCTGCTTGTACTCATAGCCTTGTTGCGACCAGCATGTCCTCGTAACGACCACGCCTTCCAACTCATTACGACCATACTCA
Source organism: Dendrocalamus latiflorus (assembly GCA_017311315.1). Classification (NCBI taxonomy): domain Eukaryota; kingdom Viridiplantae; phylum Streptophyta; class Magnoliopsida; order Poales; family Poaceae; genus Dendrocalamus; species Dendrocalamus latiflorus. The sequence goes on from CM029667.1 coordinate 23,133,311, forward strand.
ACTTCAACCATGAACTCCCCCGCTTGTAAACTTCAAACGCTTCCCGAGTACTCGGTACTCGATACTTCGAGTACGAGTACTTTCGATGCGCAGCTCCTCTGCTCCTCTTGCCTTCGAGTATGGTGGTGATAACGCGAAAACAAGCCAAGAACACAAGTCAATATTCTATGGAACAAAAACACTCTGCTCTTCTGTATTCTCTCTTTCCCTCAATTTCCGATCATAACCGATCGCTCTTTCGCTGCCTTTTTCTTTTCTTCTCGACTTGCTACTTTACAAGCCTACCTCTATTACTTCTATACTCAGTACATTAACTAAGACATGAAGACATCTAAGACACAGAGGCGAATTCGTCTTCGTACAACCACACGGACTCATACACGTATACGGACTCGACTCGTACACGGACTCGTATATGTCTAAGTAATAAAGGAAACAAGATTATTTCTAACACATCGGAATAGCCTTTTCAAAATCATTTATCGGTTTATCAGCATTTAATTCGTTCATATAAGCGATCGTGTTAAAATCAAAAGCCATCAACTACACCCACAGGCTATCAGCCACAGACAAAAAAAAACAACCATTATTCAAGTGTATTTGGTTCCACGTGATTCCTAAGTAGCAGATCATGTACTTTGTACCGGTGAAGTGCCTGTTCCTTTGACTTGACGCTACCTGTGCTCTTTTTCCAGCACATAACTGTTGACTGTCTGCGATATATCTGATCTGATCTCGCTACCAGGAACCGAGGATCCGTCGTTTCGTTCCCGAGACTATGCATGCGTACGCTAGCCCCGCTGCCGTTTGCCATCTCGGCGTGCTGATGCTGAGTTCATGTGATCTTGTCCGGCGACTTACTTTTTAAGTCTGAAGGTAACGTAGAAAATCATGAGTCCATGTTTACGGCGAAAGAGAGCTCCTCCGTGAGAAGACAGGTCGATAGCAAGCAAATGATTGAGCTCATATAGTATGGAACTACACGAGGGTGGCTTGACCTGGAACAGGGGAAGAGCAAGAGAGTGAAAGAAAACAACAAAACGGATTGGGGTGACGGTGTTAATGTTACAATACTAATGAGTAATCAAATTTGTATCGTGAAGACCGTGTTAATGTCCCAAACAACTTAATTTTGTGAAACAGAGGAGTATATATCTCTTTCAAGGGCACAGCCAATGGGAGATGCACGTCAGGTACATGCCATTGATCTGTAGACCGTGCCGACGTTTTTATTTGGAAACAGAAGAGCAGAGGGATTATCAAAACCTGCTAATAATGTGAAGGGTCAACAGCAGGGCGCCGTCTTACTCTCTGCCCGATCCAAGGTCCATACCGCACACGGTTCATTGGCTCCCGCGTAAACCGGCGATTAGTAAATCCACAGGCTTAGTTGCCGGCGGTTGACCTCGCGCGATTGGCGGCCGGAATTCCTTCCTGAAAGCGAGGTGCTCCCGGTTGGAAAATCTTCGCGAGCGCACATGGCCTGCGCGAGCAGCGTCCAGCCAACCGTTCGTGTCGGCGTGGGCGCGCTTGTCTCGGCTCGCCGACGCTTACGCGCCCGGCCGGCACGGTTGGTTCTCACGTTCAGACCCTGAGATCGACCGCACGCGCGCGCCGCAGGGCACGCACGTCGTGCGGTACGCGCATCGGCGCGGCGCGGCGCGGCGCCACCCCGTGCGATGGGGACTCTCGGCTAATCGTATCCTTGGCTGGCGAATCTTGGCATAGTTGCCGTGCTTACGACTAATTGTACGTCAACGTACTAAATAGCGTTTATTGTGGTCATAATTGTGCCCACAATTATGGTAGGGATGGATCGGGGCTATCAGCTGAGGTAGCATCCCAAAATAACGGTCTCGATCTTTGCGGCCGCTATTACAATTGTCAGGCCGCAGTAGCGGCCCGCTACGTACTACCTCACTATGCCCGTATTCCATTCCATTACAACTCTAGCCATCCGTCCGCAGCGAGCTCGGTATAGCACCACAACCATCTATGTCCCTCCCTCACCTCCTCCTCCCCTCCCCTCCATTTCCTCCTGCGACTCCAACCACACCAGACACAACAACTCCTTGGCTGCCCCCACTTTGTTGTTGTGTTGTGCTCGATGCAGCGGCGGCGCAACCTCGACGGCAGACGGTGGTCATCTTCTCCGGTTCTACCACGAATCAATGATAGACGATGAGTTACCATCTTATGTTTCCTTTTTAATTGTATGCTACTGTCACCATGTCACTAGTTGTTTCAGTTGGTACTTGGTAGTTGAAATATATGAGTAAAGATGCCTGAAATAATTTTGTAACTTGCATTCTTTGTTGATGAAAATGCTTGCTATACACATATCAGTGTTCAGTCATTCCATCAAGCTCTCTTTGGTTATCCTATATAAAACCTTTCCTGCATTGGAGATCAACATAGATGCCCATGAAAGAGAAGTAAACTATATACAACATATATAATTTGTTTAGCAAGAAGCTTTGTAGGTAAAAGGTCATAAATGTTTCCTTACCTGACTTGTCTGTGGCACCAATGTAACCTTCTTTGGTCATACATAGAAGCATATAGAACAACCATATCTCCCTTGGAGAAAAGGAAACCGAGATTCAATGACTGAATTTTCCAAATTGCTACGTTAAACATGTAATAAGATATGACAGTTGTCCATAATGAAGAGATGTGATATCACTGATATGCTAGTACTTAGTAATTACTAATTAGTATATAGAATAGTACCAATAGAAATATTAGTGTGGTTTAGGAAATTCGTGTTGTTGTGGGTTAGAACTTCATGTTCTTTTAGGAGTTTATTGAATTCATGCAACTAACTATTGGACAATATTTTGTTTGCAATTTCATTTCCATAATGTCTTCATCAGCAACATCATTTGAATCTGTAAGCCAGTCAACATCCACTGGTCTGCATCTGTAGGTACATTCCAAGAAAAGAACTAGATTAAGTGAAAAAAAATGATCTTGTCTACGCTATGTTTAACAAGAGACTGGATTGGAAGTAGTCTCAAAAGAATAGAGACCCACTGGTTGCAAAATATATTGATGATGAGCCATTATAGATCATGACATACCAAATGAAGATATTGAAGATGGAGATCAAGCAGGTACAAGTAAATAAACGAGGAAACGAACATCTAAAGTTTCATCAAGTAAATCAAAGAAATCTCTCACTTTGTTTGTTCAAGAAGAGGTGGAGGAGAAGGTGGAGGAGGAAGAGGAAAATGAGTTTGAATCTAATGGTGAAGAGGAAGAGTTGGTTTGGATGACGATGATGACAATGGATGTTTTTTGTTCCCTTCATGGATAGCTATATATTAGTATGGTCAGTTGTTGTCTTATTGACTATTATTGGAGTGTTGCTGCTGAGTGCTGACCTATTATACTTTTTCTTGGGCAGTCAACAAATTAAGCATGTGAAATGATTATGTAATTCATAGTAAGTTATGAATTATGATATATATACATGAGTATCTTAAAATTGTGAATGTTTTTTAGATTCTATTATTGGAATATATTGTCCGTAATATTACCCACTATCCACTATACGGACATCAATCCGCTGCTACTCTGCTATTCGCTATTTATTATCTTGATGTGCGTGCATATGCACATAAGGGCTTTGAATAGTACCAGTGTGTAATGCGAAGCAGATGCATGGTTTGTTGGGTCGCAGAGTCGCAGCAAATATTCTGCCCTATCATTGTCATCTAGGAGCCTACTGGCAGGGAGAAGTGGTGTTTTCGCTCGCTGACTTGACCCATCTTATTTCCGTGCCGTGGATCATGTACTTATCGTCCAATACGTCTGCGCTGCGCTTTGTTCCGTCAACTACTACGCGCCATACACGCACACACTGTCACGGAGTACATACATTCATTCTTAATATATCACTTAAGTAAATATATTATATTTATTTATTACTTTTAATATACTTAAATACTAATTTTAAAATACTTAAATATGATTTGGTTAAAAAATTTTATCAGAGTCCTTCATATTTGTTATATACCATTTTCTATATATAAAAGAAGTATATGCACAAATTATGTTATAAAAAACAGATTTTGGTAAAAAAAATTCATAGTACTCACCTTTTTGGAGTATCTTATAATCATTATTAGCGTATACTCAAAAGGCTAAACAAGTATAACAATATCATTTAAGCAGTATATAATAAGTGTGTATTAGTGTATATGTATGTACGTACGTACGTATGTACTCTGTATGCAAGGTGCTTGTGGGTTATGGAATTTTTGGCACTTTTGGCATATTTTCAACCCGTATTAGCAGAAATAGCCATATGCGTGAAAAATTAGTAGAAATGGCACTTCTGCCGCCCCCGTAACTAGGCAGCAGCGGCCAGCAGCCAACACCCAGCCACCGGGCGGCCACCCACCTACTGCCTGGCCACCAGGCAGTGCCCTCCCTGCTCCCCCATCACCGGACGACAATTAGCCAGATTAATCATCGGCCTTAATTATGATTTTTCATATACTATTTGTTTAAAATTTTAAATATATCAAATGAGCTACGGATAGTCACATAGCGGTTCTGGGGACTATGGGTAGACGGGAGAGGTTGTTAACGCATACTTTCAAAAAAAATAGTAGGGGAACACATTATAAGTGGTCCTTACTAGCTGGCGATAGCTGTTCGTGTCCCAACAACGGTCGGAATAGTCATAGGAGTAGTTCGCGCAACCCCAATAACGCATGCCTAGGTTGAGCCGCTGCTTAGACTTGAAAAACTTGCATTGGTCCCTGCACTAACAGAGGGGAGGCGTCTCCCCCTCGGACGGATGTTGCGGTAAACGTTCGGTTAAAACATTTGGGATGGGGTTGCTGCTATAAGGGACGTCATTGCGGGGAGGTGACCTCCTGACATGCTCCGCTTGTTTGTGCTGGACCGCATCAGCCCTTGTTTGTTCATCGTAGGCCGCATTAGACTTTACTAGTTTACAGGTCTCCTCCCATTGCTTTATCATCTTTGTCCATTGCTTCTTCTGCCTCTTGTCCATCCTGATGTGCTGAAGCAAGATCTGATTTAGTGTTGGGTTTGGTTGTGTAGTGTTCTCTCCCAGAGGTCTTCCACCTCCTTTTATAAGTAAAATTATTGGCATGGTATGGTTAATTTCACATGAGTAGGCTGCGAGGTAGAGTGTTGTGTTATCATATCAGTCTGAAAAGCTAAGGCATAGTGTTGTCATGTCGGTCTGAAAAGTTGAGAAGGTATGGTCTTGTCATGTTGGTCTGAAAAACTGATGAGGTTTAGTGTTGTCACGTCGGTCTAAAAAGCTGATGAGGTATAGTGTTATCATGTCGGTCTGAAAAGCAGAGAGGGTATAGTGTTGTCATGTCAGTCTGAAAAGTTGATGAGGTATAGTGTTGTCACTCTGTCCGTGCCACCCCCTTGTCCGTGGTGTCCCCACTCGCCCGCTCCCTCGTGCACACACATATCACTTTGTCCGTGGCATCCTCCTCACCCGCTCTCTCGTGCACACACTTGTCACTCTGTCCGTGGCGTCCCCCTCGCCCGCTCCCTCATGCGCACATTTGTCACTCTGTTCGTACCGTCTCCCATCGCCCGCTCCCTCGTGTGCACACTTGTCACTCTGTCCATGCCTGCCCCCTCACCTGCTCCCTCATGCCACACTTGTCACTCTATCCGTAGCATCCCCCCTTGTGCGGACGGTACGGACATATGTGCGGACGAGGGAGCGCGTGAGGGGGACATCATGGACAGAGTGATAATTGTGCGAATGAGGCAGCGGGAAAGGGGAATAGCAATAACCGGTTGACATATGTGCGAAGGAGAGAGGTCACACACTGCAAAAGATGCTTGCTGTATGGTAGCTGTGTAGCAACCAATTTCAATCGCTAATTAAATGAGCATCGTGTATCGCTAATTACGATTAAATTAACATAAAATAACATGATAAATCCATAGCACATAACATTCCCAAAAAGTTGCACAATTATGTCGATTATGTCAGGAGACTGCACATAAAATTTTATAATTTTTCAAGCTCGTTTGCTATATGTCATAATTACTGAAATTATCATTATCATATGAATTTTTCAGCAGCATTCATAGTGGATAAAATTGTAAAAAAATTACACAACGAAGGATATTGTGTCAGGAGGCTGCACATAAAATTTTGTAATTTTTTGAGCTCATAGCTGGCTTAATTACCTGCGATCCAGTGGCGGGGCGGCAGGGAGGGCGTCGCCCGGTGGCCGAGTGGTAGGCGGGTGGCTAGGCTCTGATGGCCCAGGTGTCGGCTGCTAGGCGCTGCTGCCCGGTGACAGAACGGCAGAAGTATTATTTCTATCAATTCTACGTGTATACAGCTATTTATGTAAATATATACCGAAAACATGCTAAAATGCCAAAAATTTGTGGGTTGCGACTCATCTGAAACAAACCGGCAATTTGCAAAATCAAAATTTGATTTGAGTTTGATTTGGATTTGAGTTCCTTTTGCTTCCCAATCCTAATCCACACTAATCTCAAAGCAATCCACCCCTTAATCCACACCACCTTGCCATGAACGGAGGAAATTGGCGTGGTCACTGTGCATCCGACAAAAATATCCCACCGTCGTTCGATATTTTGCCACCGCCTGCTCATTTCTTCACCGCCAAGTCCTCCCGGCCTCTCCCGTGCCTTCCAGTCCTTCCCCACCTGTTAGCAACCTCGCCAGCTCACCTTGCCGACCTCCCCTGCCACCATGGACGCTCTCCCGAAGCAACCCGAGCCCGCCCTAAATATCTCCTCCCCTTGAACCGCCTTAGCTCGGCTATAAAAAGCTCCCAAGTCCTTCCATTGAGACCCACTGTTGTACAGTAAGCCACCCACGCCGTTAATTGCACCGGTGATCCCCACACCGCCGACGATCGACAAAAAGCCCTAGGTGAGCTCAAAATCTGATTCTCCTTCTCCGGTCCATCTCAGTTCAATTCCTTGCACCATCCATCTCCTCAAGCTCCAAGGAACACCTCCAAACCATTATCCTTAGCTCCTGAGTCTTCTCCTTCCCGGCCGGCGAAGCTCGCCGCTCGGCCATGGGGCCTCGTCGTGGCCAGCCTCGTACAAGCCTCCCCAGCCCGAACAACCACTCCCACGAGCTTGCCCCAATCCTATAGATGCTCAAGGACCAATCCCATCACCCATTTGGCCCCTGGTTTACCCTACACCATGCAAAAACCGCACCAAGTTCATGAGCTCGCCGCCGGCGATTGCCGCCTCCCCGGCCGCCGCCGACCTCAAAAATGGAACCCCGGCATTCCCCCGGACCCATCCATAGTCTCGGTTTGTGTCGCAAAGTCTTGTAGCGCCGTCAGTCGCCGTTACAAATCTCCCCTGTATCGGCTGCTACAGTGCACGCGCGGGAGGAAGAAGATGAATAGTGCCCACCCGGTACTGTAGCATCAGCCCGCAATGAACAGTAACCAGACCCGTTAGCAAATAAAAAGCCCAAAAATACAAAAATATACTCTCTTGAACCATTTCGAACCCACGAACCCATTTTCCAGGTCCGTTTCTCCATTGCAAGCCTCCCAAAAATCCTAAACCTATTTTATTTGGTTTTTCTCGAATTTTATTTCTTTATTTTATTTCTTTATTCCTAGCTCATTTCCTTCGAGCGTGGAATTAAATATTATTTCTTGTTTTGCGCTAGCACACGATATTGAAGGCCAGCTAACTCAAGAAGAAGAAGCCCCGGATCAAGCTCAAGATCAAGAAGTTAAAGAATACGAAATAATTGAAGTCGAAAATCCGCAAGGCAAGTCACATGTTTTTGATCATGTTGAACCTAATTTCCGTTAATTACTATTTATCAGTATTTTCATTATGTTATTTGCGCAATGTTATTTTATGTACAATGGAAGTTTAGAATGACATGATACTAGTTAATGTCCTACCACCCGAGAGCCCAGTTAAATTTGATGGCCATATTCACCTTGACAAACCCTAGTAAAACTAAGTATGCTATTTAATTAATCAAAGTAGATTAGATGTTCAGATATCTCATATTGCAAAGTGGTTCGGCTTTGCCGAAAAGTTATCGATTGTGGTTGAAAAGTGGTTTCAGTGAAAAGCAAGGACTAGAACCTTATGCCAAGTAAAGAACATAGTGATCGCCCAACCACAAGCGTTGATTCGTCAAACCTGGTTTAGTAGCTGCTCAAGTCGATTGAATATCTACAATTTAATCTGGGGACTCCAATTAAGGGACATCCCGCGTACACAAAGTTGGTATGGAAACAATGAGACCATATTTAACAACGGTAGGATTACACGGAGTCGGGGTGCGTCTTTCTGCGTTGGCCAGCGGAATGCCGACTGCCTGTGTTGCCTCGTCCCTACCGGGTAGAAGCTATATAAAGAATTGAGCAGTGAAAGACCTTGTTTTCTTAACTCTTTAGCGGGAGTTAAGGGATCTTGTGGGTAAAGCAGGGCAGCTTTGCAAAGTCATGACTAATGGTATTCGAATACGCCGTGCTTCCGGTAAATGAAGCTGTGTTTAATGGGTGATTCCAACAACAAAGCATAAGTAGGTTTGGAATGGAGTTGGAAATGTGAAAGTGTGATAATCAAGTTTGGAAACCCCCAAATACCTTAAGTTTATGGTTTAATATTTTTATGTTTGAAAGCAAAGTGTTTACAAACAAAATCGCATCCACATAAAGTAATGAACCACTATATCCCATTTCATGGCAATCTCCTGCATATAGTTAAATAGTATTTCACATGTGACTTGTTGAGTACGGTTGTTTGTACTCATACTTGCTAAAATCATTAAACAGAAAATAATTGTCAAGATAATGAAGGAGTTTCCGAAGACGATGCAGACTTCTTCGAAGTAGACGACGCCGAGTGTTAGGGTTTATTCTACACTCAGGCCTGCCTGTGGAGTTTCTTTTGGTAATGTATCTTTGGGTTGTACGCCCTTTATGTAAAACTTGGCTACTAAGTCTTACTTTTGTAATAAAGTTTGATTTTATGTTTAAGCATGCTTTGGCAATGGTGCACATTCATCTACAGTACTCGCAGCTGAACAATCCTGGGCAGTTGCGAGGTTAACCTAACGCTCCCAGAAATGGGGGTTGTTACAGAATGGTATCAGAGCTAGTTTGCTTGACTGTAGGATAAGCCCTAAGTGATACCAGGAATTTTTACAAAATTTTAATTCAAATATATCAAAAGAGTTTACATAAAATATAAGTATTATTGCTGTCTCCCCTCTCCTAAATGCTGTCTCAACTATCCTAGAATTCTTATTTGGTTCGATTTTGTTTTTGAAAAAGGATTTGCATCTATCCTTCTCTAACCTCAAAATATGCGTTGTGTAGTTGTGTAGATCACGATAAAATAGAAGTGACCCTTTAGTAAGAGTTTCTTTTGTGTGTAACATGAGCTGTAATATATACCTCGTATGTATGGTATGTGTTCAGCTTGTAAAGATAAATGAAAACTATGTTGTTTGCTATCTCGTAATTTGTTTGCAATTAATATCTAATATCTTGTCTTCCTCAAAATTCTATCTTCCTAAATTCGTCTTGGCTCATCTTATTCAATCTACTCTCATCTTTATTCTAAATCCTTGCTCACCTATCTGATATTATTAAAAAATCGCTGCAGAACAACTTCAAAACCCAAGCAGTTAAGATGGCAGGAAATGGAACTCATAACCAAGGCAGCCCACAAGTAGAAGAAGTTAATCAGGGTGGCACAGCAGAAGCACGACAAGCCCAAAACCCACAGACTAGTTTGGCAGATGTTCTAGCAAGGATAGAACAAGATCGATCCCGTGCAGAACAGAATCAAAAGACAATGACGGAGATACTAGCCAAAGTCTTGGAACAGACAACAACGCGAGAAGCAGCAATGACAGAAGTATTGACAACAATCACGTCAGGATTTACCACCAACCATGAAGGAACACAAACCACATCCAAATGGTCGGACTTTCGGAAGACAAAACCTCCGACTTTCTCATCCTCTCCAGACCCAATAGAAGCAGATGATTGGGTCCGAGACGTCGAAAGAAAGTTAAATACTGTACAGTGTACGGATAAAGAGAAAACTTTGTATGCCTCTCATCAATTGCAAGGACCAGCTGCTGCATGGTGGATGAACTATCAAGTCATGCGTGAAAATCAAGAGATATCTTGGAAAGAATTTAAAGAATCATTTCACCAAGCACATGTTCCCACTGGAGTTGTAGAAGCAAAGCGACGAGAATTTCTCGCACTCAAGCAAGGAAGACGAACAGTAATGGAATATCTTCACCAATTTAACCATCTAGCTCGCTATGCCCCAGACGATGTCAAGAATGAAGCAAAGAAGATGGAAAGATTTAGAGAAGGATTGCAGATATCTTTAAAGCATCATATCTCAGCGATGGACTTTAAAAATTTATCTAGTATGGTAAATAAATTAATTATGTCCGAAGAAACAAGGAATATATTAAGGGATGTCCGAAAAAGAAAGAAAGAACGAGAAGCATTATCATTGAAAGCGCCCAGAAGGAAAATGGTATTGTCGTCTCAAACCAAACAACAAAATCAACAAGTAACCACCACATCAAGACCCCAATACATTGCTATACCAAGATCACAATCTAAGGCTCAACACTCAGCAGCACGATGCTTAACTTGTGGATAAATTCATTATCAGCGAAATTGCCCACACAAGGCAGACATGTGTTACCACTGTGGACAACTAGGACAATTTAGAGGTCAATGTCCAAAGAAAGGATTGCCCTCTGAAGTGGCAAAAGCTCAGGTTAAGATTCAAGCCCAATCGATTAATCCTCAGCAAACTGCACCTGCACCACCACCGACCGGAACATCAAAAGGCATGCTAGCAGGAAAAAGAAAACCGAAGATACTTCAAGGAAAAATATATCATATCTCGAATACAGGAGAAGCAGGAGCCACCAATGTCATCATGGGTATGTTCACTCGAAGCCCCACCAGTTTTAATTGATCCAAGAATTATGCATTTGTTTCTTTAAGTCTTTATTGGGAAAAGAGGTGCTACACAAAAGTCCTAAGCTTTGCAAGACCTGAAAACGATAGAAACTTCACCTTGGATATACCAACCTGGACATGACAAAGAGACAATTAAGAAACAGGAATGCCAGGCTTCATAAAACCCAATGGGAGGACAACACAATGGATAAAACAGCTTGGGAGTAAAGAATTGCATATGCAGCGAAATTTTCCAACCCGTTCCCCGAATCTCGAGGACGAGATTCTTTTTAAGGGGGGTAGGTTGAAACAAACCGGCAATTTGCAAAATCAAAATTTGATTTGAGTTTGATTTGGATTTGAGTTCCTTTTGCTTCCCAATCCTAATCCACACTAATCTCAAAGCAATCCACCCCTTAATCCACACCACCTTGCCATGAACGGAGGAAATTGGCGTGGTCACTATGCATCCGACAAAAATATCCCACCGTCGTTCGATATTTTGCCACCGCCTGCTCATTTCTTCACCGCCAAGTCCTCCCGGCCTCTCCCGTGCCTTCCAGTCCTTCCCCACCTGTTAGCAACCTCGCCAGCTCACCTTGCCGACCTCCCCTGCCACCATGGACGCTCTCCCGAAGCAACCCGAGCCCGCCCTAAATATCTCCTCCCCTTGAACCGCCTTAGCTCGACTATAAAAAGCTCCCAAGTCCTTCCATTGAGACCCACTGTTGTACAGTAAGCCACCCACGCCGTTAATTGCACCGGTGATCCCCACACCGCCGACGATCGACAAAAAGCCCTAGGTGAGCTCAAAATCTGATTCTCCTTCTCCGGTCCATCTCAGTTCAATTCCTTGCACCATCCATCTCCTCAAGCTCCAAGGAACACCTCCAAACCATTATCCTTAGCTCCTGAGTCTTCTCCTTCCCGGCCGGCGAAGCTCGCCGCTCGGCCATGGGGCCTCGTCGTGGCCAGCCTCGTACAAGCCTCCCCAGCCCGAACAACCACTCCCACGAGCTTGCCCCAATCCTATAGATGCTCAAGGACCAATCCCATCACCCATTTGGCCCCTGGTTTACCCTACACCATGCAAAAACCGCACCAAGTTCATGAGCTCGCCGCCGGCGATTGCCGCCTCCCCGGCCGCCGCCGACCTCAAAAATGGAACCCCGGCATTCCCCCGGACCCATCCATAGTCTCGGTTTGTGTCGCAAAGCCTTGTAGCGCCGTCAGTCGCCGTTACAAATCTCCCCTGTATCGGCTGCTACAGTGCACGCGCGGGAGGAAGAAGATGAATAGTGCCCACCCGGTACTGTAGCATCAGCCCGCAATGAACAGTAACCAGACCCGTTAGCAAATAAAAAGCCCAAAAATACAAAAATATACTCTCTTGAACCATTTCGAACCCACGAACCCATTTTCCAGGTCCGTTTCTCCATTCCAAGCCTCCCAAAAATCCTAAACCTATTTTATTTGGTTTTTCTCGAATTTTATTTCTTTATTTTATTTCTTTATTCCTAGCTCATTTCCTTCGAGCGTGGAATTAAATATTATTTCTTGTTTTGCGCTAGCACACGATATTGAAGGCCAGCTAACTCAAGAAGAAGAAGCCCCGGATCAAGCTCAAGATCAAGAAGTTAAAGAATACGAAATAATTGAAGTCGAAAATCCGCAAGGCAAGTCACATGTTTTTGATCATGTTGAACCTAATTTCCGTTAATTACTATTTATCAGTATTTTCATTATGTTATTTGCGCAATGTTATTTTATGTACAATGGAAGTTTAGAATGACATGATACTAGTTAATGTCCTACCACCCGAGAGCCCAGTTAAATTTGATGGCCATATTCACCTTGACAAACCCTAGTAAAACTAAGTATGCTATTTAATTAATCAAAGTAGATTAGATGTTCAGATATCTCATATTGCAAAGTGGTTCGGCTTTGCCGAAAAGTTATCGATTGTGGTTGAAAAGTGGTTTCAGTGAAAAGCAAGGACTAGAACCTTATGCCAAGTAAAGAACATAGTGATCGCCCAACCACAAGCGTTGATTCGTCAAACCTGGTTTAGTAGCTGCTCAAGTCGATTGAATATCTACAATTTAATCTGGGGACTCCAATTAAGGGACATCCCGCGTACACAAAGTTGGTATGGAAACAATGAGACCATATTTAACAACGGTAGGATTACACGGAGTCGGGGTGCGTCTTTCTGCGTTGGCCAGCGGAATGCCGACTGCCTGTGTTGCCTCGTCCCTACCGGGTAGAAGCTATATAAAGAATTGAGCAGTGAAAGACCTTGTTTTCTTAACTCTTTAGCGGGAGTTAAGGGATCTTGTGGGTAAAGCAGGGCAGCTTTGCAAAGTCATGACTAATGGTATTCGAATACGCCGTGCTTCCGGTAAATGAAGCTGTGTTTAATGGGTGATTCCAACAACAAAGCATAAGTAGGTTTGGAATGGAGTTGGAAATGTGAAAGTGTGATAATCAAGTTTGGAAACCCCCAAATACCTTAAGTTTATGGTTTAATATTTTTATGTTTGAAAGCAAAGTGTTTACAAACAAAATCGCATCCACATAAAGTAATGAACCACTATATCCCATTTCATGGCAATCTCCTGCATATAGTTAAATAGTATTTCACATGTGACTTGTTGAGTACGGTTGTTTGTACTCATACTTGCTAAAATCATTAAACAGAAAATAATTGTCAAGATAATGAAGGAGTTTCGAAGACGATGCAGACTTCTTCGAAGTAGACGACGCCGAGTGTTAGGGTTTATTCTACACTCAGGCCTGCCTGTGGAGTTTCTTTTGGTAATGTATCTTTGGGTTGTACGCCCTTTATGTAAAACTTGGCTGCTAAGTCTTACTTTTGTAATAAAGTTTGATTTTATGTTTAAGCATGCTTTGGCAATGGTGCACATTCATCTACAGTACTCGCAGCTGAACAATCCTGGGCAGTTGCGAGGTTAACCTAACGCTCCCAGAAATGGGGGTTGTTACAGAATGGTATCAGAGCTAGTTTGCTTGACTGTAGGATAAGCCCTAAGTGATACCAGGAATTTTTACAAAATTTTAATTCAAATATATCAAAAGAGTTTACATAAAATATAAGTATTATTGCTGTCTCCCCTCTCCTAAATGCTGTCTCAACTATCCTAGAATTCTTATTTGGTTCGATTTTGTTTTTGAAAAAGGATTTGCATCTATCCTTCTCTAACCTCAAAATATGCGTTGTGTAGTTGTGTAGATCACGATAAAATAGAAGTGACCCTTTAGTAAGAGTTTCTTTTGTGTGTAACATGAGCTGTAATATATACCTCGTATGTATGGTATGTGTTCAGCTTGTAAAGATAAATGAAAACTATGTTGTTTGCTATCTCGTAATTTGTTTGCAATTAATATCTAATATCTTGTCTTCCTCAAAATTCTATCTTCCTAAATTCGTCTTGGCTCATCTTATTCAATCTACTCTCATCTTTATTCTAAATCCTTGCTCACCTATCTGATATTATTAAAAAATCGCTGCAGAACAACTTCAAAACCCAAGCAGTTAAGATGGCAGGAAATGGAACTCATAACCAAGGCAGCCCACAAGTAGAAGAAGTTAATCAGGGTGGCACAGCAGAAGCACGACAAGCCCAAAACCCACAGACTAGTTTGGCAGATGTTCTAGCAAGGATAGAACAAGATCGATCCCGTGCAGAACAGAATCAAAAGACAATGACGGAGATACTAGCCAAAGTCTTGGAACAGACAACAACGCGAGAAGCAGCAATGACAGAAGTATTGACAACAATCACGTCAGGATTTACCACCAACCATGAAGGAACACAAACCACATCCAAATGGTCGGACTTTCGGAAGACAAAACCTCCGACTTTCTCATCCTCTCCAGACCCAATAGAAGCAGATGATTGGGTCCGAGACGTCGAAAGAAAGTTAAATACTGTACAGTGTACGGATAAAGAGAAAACTTTGTATGCCTCTCATCAATTGCAAGGACCAGCTGCTGCATGGTGGATGAACTATCAAGTCATGCGTGAAAATCAAGAGATATCTTGGAAAGAATTTAAAGAATCATTTCACCAAGCACATGTTCCCACTGGAGTTGTAGAAGCAAAGCGACGAGAATTTCTCGCACTCAAGCAAGGAAGACGAACAGTAATGGAATATCTTCACCAATTTAACCATCTAGCTCGCTATGCCCCAGACGATGTCAAGAATGAAGCAAAGAAGATGGAAAGATTTAGAGAAGGATTGCAGATATCTTTAAAGCATCATATCTCAGCGATGGACTTTAAAAATTTATCTAGTATGGTAAATAAATTAATTATGTCCGAAGAAACAAGGAATATATTAAGGGATGTCCGAAAAAGAAAGAAAGAACGAGAAGCATTATCATTGAAAGCGCCCAGAAGGAAAATGGTATTGTCGTCTCAAACCAAACAACAAAATCAACAAGTAACCACCACATCAAGACCCCAATACATTGCTATACCAAGATCACAATCTAAGGCTCAACACTCAGCAGCACGATGCTTAACTTGTGGATAAATTCATTATCAGCGAAATTGCCCACACAAGGCAGACATGTGTTACCACTGTGGACAACTAGGACAATTTAGAGGTCAATGTCCAAAGAAAGGATTGCCCTCTGAAGTGGCAAAAGCTCAGGTTAAGATTCAAGCCCAATCGATTAATCCTCAGCAAACTGCACCTGCACCACCACCGACCGGAACATCAAAAGGCATGCTAGCAGGAAAAAGAAAACCGAAGATACTTCAAGGAAAAATATATCATATCTCGAATACAGGAGAAGCAGGAGCCACCAATGTCATCATGGGTATGTTCACTCGAAGCCCCACCAGTTTTAATTGATCCAAGAATTATGCATTTGTTTCTTTAAGTCTTTATTGGGAAAAGAGGTGCTACACAAAAGTCCTAAGCTTTGCAAGACCTGAAAACGATAGAAACTTCACCTTGGATATACCAACCTGGACATGACAAAGAGACAATTAAGAAACAGGAATGCCAGGCTTCATAAAACCCAATGGGAGGACAACACAATGGATAAAACAGCTTGGGAGTAAAGAATTGCATATGCAGCGAAATTTTCCAACCCGTTCCCCGAATCTCGAGGACGAGATTCTTTTTAAGGGGGGTAGGTTGAAACAAACCGGCAATTTGCAAAATCAAAATTTGATTTGAGTTTGATTTGGATTTGAGTTCCTTTTGCTTCCCAATCCTAATCCACACTAATCTCAAAGCAATCCACCCCTTAATCCACACCACCTTGCCATGAACGGAGGAAATTGGCGTGGTCACTATGCATCCGACAAAAATATCCCACCGTCGTTCGATATTTTGCCACCGCCTGCTCATTTCTTCACCGCCAAGTCCTCCCGGCCTCTCCCGTGCCTTCCAGTCCTTCCCCACCTGTTAGCAACCTCGCCAGCTCACCTTGCCGACCTCCCCTGCCACCATGGACGCTCTCCCGAAGCAACCCGAGCCCGCCCTAAATATCTCCTCCCCTTGAACCGCCTTAGCTCGACTATAAAAAGCTCCCAAGTCCTTCCATTGAGACCCACTGTTGTACAGTAAGCCACCCACGCCGTTAATTGCACCGGTGATCCCCACACCGCCGACGATCGACAAAAAGCCCTAGGTGAGCTCAAAATCTGATTCTCCTTCTCCGGTCCATCTCAGTTCAATTCCTTGCACCATCCATCTCCTCAAGCTCCAAGGAACACCTCCAAACCATTATCCTTAGCTCCTGAGTCTTCTCCTTCCCGGCCGGCGAAGCTCGCCGCTCGGCCATGGGGCCTCGTCGTGGCCAGCCTCGTACAAGCCTCCCCAGCCCGAACAACCACTCCCACGAGCTTGCCCCAATCCTATAGATGCTCAAGGACCAATCCCATCACCCATTTGGCCCCTGGTTTACCCTACACCATGCAAAAACCGCACCAAGTTCATGAGCTCGCCGCCGGCGATTGCCGCCTCCCCGGCCGCCGCCGACCTCAAAAATGGAACCCCGGCATTCCCCCGGACCCATCCATAGTCTCGGTTTGTGTCGCAAAGCCTTGTAGCGCCGTCAGTCGCCGTTACAAATCTCCCCTGTATCGGCTGCTACAGTGCACGCGCGGGAGGAAGAAGATGAATAGTGCCCACCCGGTACTGTAGCATCAGCCCGCAATGAACAGTAACCAGACCCGTTAGCAAATAAAAAGCCCAAAAATACAAAAATATACTCTCTTGAACCATTTCGAACCCACGAACCCATTTTCCAGGTCCGTTTCTCCATTCCAAGCCTCCCAAAAATCCTAAACCTATTTTATTTGGTTTTTCTCGAATTTTATTTCTTTATTTTATTTCTTTATTCCTAGCTCATTTCCTTCGAGCGTGGAATTAAATATTATTTCTTGTTTTGCGCTAGCACACGATATTGAAGGCCAGCTAACTCAAGAAGAAGAAGCCCCGGATCAAGCTCAAGATCAAGAAGTTAAAGAATACGAAATAATTGAAGTCGAAAATCCGCAAGGCAAGTCACATGTTTTTGATCATGTTGAACCTAATTTCCGTTAATTACTATTTATCAGTATTTTCATTATGTTATTTGCGCAATGTTATTTTATGTACAATGGAAGTTTAGAATGACATGATACTAGTTAATGTCCTACCACCCGAGAGCCCAGTTAAATTTGATGGCCATATTCACCTTGACAAACCCTAGTAAAACTAAGTATGCTATTTAATTAATCAAAGTAGATTAGATGTTCAGATATCTCATATTGCAAAGTGGTTCGGCTTTGCCGAAAAGTTATCGATTGTGGTTGAAAAGTGGTTTCAGTGAAAAGCAAGGACTAGAACCTTATGCCAAGTAAAGAACATAGTGATCGCCCAACCACAAGCGTTGATTCGTCAAACCTGGTTTAGTAGCTGCTCAAGTCGATTGAATATCTACAATTTAATCTGGGGACTCCAATTAAGGGACATCCCGCGTACACAAAGTTGGTATGGAAACAATGAGACCATATTTAACAACGGTAGGATTACACGGAGTCGGGGTGCGTCTTTCTGCGTTGGCCAGCGGAATGCCGACTGCCTGTGTTGCCTCGTCCCTACCGGGTAGAAGCTATATAAAGAATTGAGCAGTGAAAGACCTTGTTTTCTTAACTCTTTAGCGGGAGTTAAGGGATCTTGTGGGTAAAGCAGGGCAGCTTTGCAAAGTCATGACTAATGGTATTCGAATACGCCGTGCTTCCGGTAAATGAAGCTGTGTTTAATGGGTGATTCCAACAACAAAGCATAAGTAGGTTTGGAATGGAGTTGGAAATGTGAAAGTGTGATAATCAAGTTTGGAAACCCCCAAATACCTTAAGTTTATGGTTTAATATTTTTATGTTTGAAAGCAAAGTGTTTACAAACAAAATCGCATCCACATAAAGTAATGAACCACTATATCCCATTTCATGGCAATCTCCTGCATATAGTTAAATAGTATTTCACATGTGACTTGTTGAGTACGGTTGTTTGTACTCATACTTGCTAAAATCATTAAACAGAAAATAATTGTCAAGATAATGAAGGAGTTTCCGAAGACGATGCAGACTTCTTCGAAGTAGACGACGCCGAGTGTTAGGGTTTATTCTACACTCAGGCCTGCCTGTGGAGTTTCTTTTGGTAATGTATCTTTGGGTTGTACGCCCTTTATGTAAAACTTGGCTGCTAAGTCTTACTTTTGTAATAAAGTTTGATTTTATGTTTAAGCATGCTTTGGCAATGGTGCACATTCATCTACAGTACTCGCAGCTGAACAATCCTGGGCAGTTGCGAGGTTAACCTAACGCTCCCAGAAATGGGGGTTGTTACATCATCGAGCCCACTTTTGTACAGATATGTTCACATTCTCCCGTTTCGAAATTACCGGAGCCATTAGCGTGGGAAAAGAAAACCGAAGCATTGAATTTGGGTACTCCATTGCTAAAGGCCAAATTGCTAGAATTGAATTCCCTAGCCAGTCCAGTCACTCCAGAATCTGTCGTTGCTCCAGCTACATTTTGTCTTCGCTTCGCTCAAAAGTCGATTTGAGACAGGTAATCTGTTGGCTCGACTCGCCGTGGTATAAACATCCATCGTGTGTTAAAAACTTAAACACACCAGCTCGGATCGGACCAATCTGGCTACTAGATTGATTCCAGCATGTTATTTTATTTTTCCAAGTCAAGGCACGGCACCGAACTGGCATTAGCACATACTAGGTACTAATCTGTATCATGCGCAAGCACAGGCTGTCGGCCGCGTACGTACGTAGACAACAGCGGGGCCACAAAATTTCGGATTCTCGCCTCAATTTGGCACGCGACCATCTCTCGTTAGGGTACAATCCGAACGGATACCGATAGAAATTATTTATCTTGTATTCTATTTTATTTTTTTAAATCAAAATTGAACATAAATAATATCGAATATCTATTTCTACATTCTATATTTATTTCATAAATCTTCGGACGTTGGTCGGATGAAAATCATTTGCTTCTTTATACAGAATATTGGACAGTAGGGTACAATCAGAACGAACACAAAAAGACTAATTGTCGAGATATCGAAGGAAGATCACTCAGTATTCCCCGCTTATTTATATATGATAATCCGTCTATATGTTATCTTATTTCTATGTAAAGTTAAAACAGGCTTCCTCATATTACTTAACATATGGATACATGTGGACGGATATTACTTATTCTGTATTCCATATTTTTTTTCTTAAAATTAGAGTCAGAAACGAATAGTATTAAATACCTATTTATCTTTTTCGTATTTAATTCATAAACATTCGATCGATCATCGAATAACAATTTTCTGCTCGTTTTACACTTACCCCGTTGCTTCCTCCACCCCTCCCCTCTTTTAAGTCATCCCGCTTTCCCACCCGCACCACCAAACCGGCAAACCCCACACGGCGAAGTCAATCCGACCCATTGACCGCCGCGCCGCAAGCTGAGCGGAGCTTGCTCCAGTGCGCCTTCGGTCCCCGTGCCTCCCCTTCCCAACCGCACGGCGCGCTACGTTCCACCAATGCCGAAGCCAGCCGCCGCCGCGCGCCTCGTAATCCTCACCCTCCTCCTGGCCGCCGCCGTCGCCGCCAATGCGGCGACGCCGTCGCAGGAGGACGCGCTGCTGGCCTGGAAGGCCAGCCTCGTCGACCTGGCCGCGCTGTCGAGCTGGACCCGGGCCGCGCCGGTGTGCTCCTGGCGCGGCGTGGCCTGCGACGCCGCCGGCCGCGTCGCGAAGCTCCGGCTCCGGAACCTCGGCCTCAGCGGCGGCCTCGAGGCGCTCGACCCCGCGGCGCTCCCGGGCCTCACAGAGCTCGACCTCAACGGCAACAACCTCGCCGGCGCCATCCCGGCCAACATCTCGCGGCTGCGCTCGCTCACGTCGCTCGACCTCGGTAGCAACGGGTTCAACGGTTCCATCCCGCCGCAGCTCGGCGACCTCTCCGGCCTCGTGGAGCTGCGCCTCTACAACAACAACCTCGCCGGCGCCATCCCGCACCAGCTCAGCAGGCTCCCCACGATCGCGCATTTCGACCTGGGGTCCAACTTCCTGACCAACCCGGACTACCTCAGGTTCTCGCCGATGCCCACCGTTAAGTTCCTGTCCCTCTACCTCAACTTCCTCAACGGCAGCTTCCCGGAGTTCGTCCTCAAGAGCGGCAACGTCACCTACCTCGACCTCTCGCAGAACGCTCTCTCCGGGCCGATACCGGACTCGCTACCGGAGAGGCTCCCCAACCTGATGTACCTCAACTTGTCCGTCAATGCGCTCTCCGGGAGGGTACCGCCATCGCTGGCGAAGCTGACGAAGCTCCAGGACCTGCGGATTGGCAGCAACAATCTGACCGACGGCGTCCCGGAATTCTTCGGTTCGATGTCCCAGCTGAGAGTTCTTGAACTCGGCGGCAACGCGCTCGGCGGGCCTATCCCGCCGGCTCTTGGCCGGCTCCAGATGCTGCAGCGGCTCGACATTAAAAGCGCCGGCTTGGTTTCCACTCTGCCGCTGCAGCTGGGCAACCTTAGCAGTCTCAGTTTTGTGGAGCTGTCTTTCAACGAGCTCTCCGGTGGCTTGCCGCCGACGTTCGCCGGGATGCGGAAAATGCAGGAGTTTGGCATTTCGTCGAACAAACTCACCGGTGAGATCCCGCCGGCGTTGTTCACGAGCTGGCCAGAGCTCATATCGTTCCAAGTGCAGAGCAACTCGTTTACCGGGAAGATTCCACCGGAGCTCGGCAAGGCAACCAAGCTGAAAATCTTGTATCTCTTCAACAACAACCTTACTGGCTCTATCCCGGCGGAGCTCGGCGAGTTGGTGAACCTGACAGAGTTGGATTTGTCGGTGAACTCTCTCACTGAGCCGATCCCCAGCTCGTTCGGTAACCTCACGCAGCTCACGAGGTTGGCGCTCTTCTTCAACCGGCTCACCGGCGCGATCCCGCCTGAGATTGGTAACATGACGGCGCTGCAAAGCTTGGACGTCAACACCAACCATTTGGAAGGCGAGCTGCCTGCCACCATCTCATCGCTCAGGAATCTCAAAAACCTCGTCTTGTTCGATAACAACTTAAGTGGCACCATACCGCCGGACCTTGGAAATGGGCTGAGCTTGCAAGACGTGAGCTTCGCGAACAACAGCTTCTCCGGTGAGCTGCCGCAGAACCTGTGCAACGGCTTTGCGCTGCAGAACTTCACAGCAAACCACAACAACTTCAGTGGCACTCTGCCACCGTGCCTGAAGAACTGCACGGGACTGTACCGGGTGCGGCTGGAACGGAACCACTTCACCGGCGACATCTCAGAGGTTTTCGGGGTTCACCCCAGCTTGGACTACTTGGACGTCTCCGGGAACAAACTGACCGGCCGGCTATCCCCTGATTGGGGGCAATGCATCAACATCACGCGCCTGCACATGGATGGTAATCGCATATCAGGCGGCATTCCAGTGGCGTTTGGGAGCATGGCAAGCTTGCAAGACCTTAGCTTGGCTGAAAATAATTTGACAGGAGGTATTGCAGCCGAGTTAGGTAATCTCAGCCTTTTATTCAACCTCAATCTGAGCCATAACTCTATGTCGGGGCCAATTCCGGCAAATTTGGGCAACAATTCCAAACTGCAGAAAGTTGATTTGTCGGGGAACATGCTTACTGGGACGATACCAGTGAGCATTGGCAAGCTTGGTTCTCTGACATTTCTTGATTTGAGCAAGAACAAGTTGTCAGGGCAGATACCAAGTGAGCTCGGCAATCTGGTTCAGCTGCAGATCCTGCTTGATTTGAGCAGCAATTCATTGTCTGGTGCGATCCCCTCAAATCTTGACAAGCTGATGAATTTGCAGAAGCTGAATCTGTCCCACAACGAACTTAATGGTTCGATACCAGCAGGATTTTCTCGCATGTCGAGCCTTGAAACAGTCGATTTCTCTTACAATCGACTCACCGGTGAGATACCGTCAGGGAATGCTTTCCAGAATACATCGGCTGATGCGTACATTGGGAACTTGGGACTGTGTGGTAGTGTGCAAGGCATACCTTCTTGTGACCTCAATTCTAGCAGTGCCTCTTCAGGACATCACAAGACAATAATCATCGCAACAGTTGTGTCTATAGTTGGAGTTGTGATACTTGTAGCCATTATCACTTGCCTCGTACTGATATGCGGAAGGAGGCCTAGTGAGCAGAAAGTGCTGGAGACTAACACCAACGATGCTTATGAGTCCATGGTCTGGGAAAAGGAGGGCAAGTTCACATTCTTTGACATCATGAATGCCACAGACAACTTCCAAGAAACCTTTTGCATTGGTAAAGGAGGGTTCGGAAGCATTTACAGGGCCGAGCTCCCAAGCGGGCAGGTCGTGGCTGTGAAACGGTTCCATGTTGCCGAGACAGGTGACATACCGGATGTGAACAAAAAAAGCTTCGAGAATGAGGTTAAGGCGCTGACAGAGGTCCGCCACCGGAATATTGTCAAGCTTCATGGCTTCTGCACGAGTGGCGACTACATGTACCTGGTATATGAGTACCTGGAAAGGGGCAGCTTGGGGAAGACATTGTACGGGGAGGAAGGCAAAAATAAGCTGGATTGGGGCATGAGGGTGAAGGTGATCCGGGGGGTTGCTCATGCCCTGGCCTACTTGCATCATGACTGCAACCCATCCATTGTTCATCGCGACATCACTGTTAACAATATCCTGCTGGAGTCTGAATTTGAGCCGCGGTTGTCTGATTTTGGCACAGCAAAGCTGCTCGGGTCTGCTTCAACAAACTGGACTTCTGTAGCAGGATCATATGGCTATATGGCTCCAGGTATATATCAGGCTCGTTTTGTTCTGTCAAACTTGCTTCTGTTCCTTATGTATACAGCATGCAGCTTCGCAATGAGACATAAATATCAAACCTAATTTGGACTCACAAGTACTTTAGAATAAGATCCCTCCTGGTACCGTGGAAAATTGTGTCATACTATGACAAACAATTCAGTTAATTCCATTGCGAGATTATGTATTGAACTTGTTATCTTAATGCAAAGACAAGCCTTTTGCGTTTTATAAAAAAACATTCCTAGATTAAGCATGCGGATTGGCACTTTTTCCTAAAAAGGAGATCGCTTGCCATTAAATAATTAACAACTGAGAAAAAGTAGCAGCTATCTTTCTAATCATCTGCCTTAGATAATCTGCCATTGCACATACCCAAATTCCACGAAATTCAGACACACTACTTGGCAATGTCATATGGTGCAGCACATTAACATATGCCAGCTTTGATTGTTTTCTTGCAGAATTGGCATACACAATGAGGGTCACGGAGAAATGTGATGTCTATAGCTTTGGAGTTGTTGCTCTGGAGGTGATGATGGGGAAGCATCCGGGTGACCTGCTAACCTCTCTGCCGGCTATCTCCTCATCGCAAGAAGATGATTTACTGCTCAAGGACATACTAGACCAGCGGTTGGATCCTCCAACGGCACAGCTTGCGGAAGAAGTCGTGTTCATTGTGAGAATTGCACTTGCTTGCACTAGGGCAAATCCTGAATCGAGGCCTTCCATGCGATCTGTAGCGCAAGAGATATCGGCACATACTCAGGCCTACCTTTCTGAACCATTCCGACTAATCACAATAAGCAAGCTAACAGACTACCAGAAGTGATGCATCCTTGTGCAGAGGTGTGAAACTCGACAAGTGAAATGTGCAGAGTTATTGATTGTGTACAATGCAGTTTCAGAGCCTCGAGATTTCGGTTTAAACTTTAAATACCAAAGACAAGAATTAGGAATGCTATAACTGGCTGATAGATAGTGAAGTTATTCTGAAGATCGTCAAATGCAAAAATATGTCTTTGGTCAACTTATGTATTTTACTTTGCTACCATCCTTATGCTATTGTTCTTTTTTTCTTTTCTGTGAAGAGCCAAACATGTAAAATAGATCATTTATATAAATAAAAACAATTTGTGAGATTTAACCTCCTTTGTTTTGGGGGCAAGAAAATCCCACAATAATCATAAAAAGAAAAAACCCTAGAAATTCCCATATTAATAAAGAAAAAGAAAATATTTTCACCACTTATTTAGGTGGGGACAGATTATATATGTATATGTATATGTGTATATATATATGTGTGTGTGTGTGTGTGTTAGAGTTGTATATCAAATATAATTGTATTTCAATCATAGACGGTAGAGTTGTATAGTAAAAACGATTGTATCCGTGTAATTTCACAGGCAAATATGCTAGTTATAGAATAGCAACAGGTTTTAATGCCACTGATTTTTTTTCTTGATGTGGATGAAAGGAGTGCTCTCTGAGTGGATGAGAGATAAATGTATGTGGCTAGTAGCTATTAGAGCAAGTACAACAATGGTCTTATAGCCAAGCTAGTCAGCATTTTTGCTGATGTGGAGGAGAGGAGAGAGAGGAGACAAGCTCTCATGCAAGCAACAAGCTGCACACGGGAGCCTATGCAGTGGTGGGTCCAGATAATAAATGTATGTGAGGAGGAGTAGGAAAAAGAATGTGAGACATGGTACCACATAATAATAAAAAAATCTTTTGTAGACAAATAGGAGACAGATTATTGTATAACTTGGCTCTTATAACTTGGCTTATAGCCAAACACTTGGCTCTATTATTGGACTTGCTCTTAGAATAGTTTCATGTACATATTGCATAAACAATTCCATTGGAGTTAGCAATAGTGTCGCTGGTTGTAGACACCAGACAACCGCACCCAAATAGCAGTGGCAATGAATCAAGTCTGTGATCGTTTTGGCTTCAGTTTTTAGCTTCCGGCTTATTTTTCACTATTTATAAATTTCGTCTTTTTCTGAACTTTTGGCTTTTTGTTGAGCTTTTTTGCCGGTTCTTTTTCCCCGTATTTGTTTGTATTATACATAATGGGCTAACATATTTTTTTTATATTTTTTAATTTTTTAAATTTAATTATGCTAAATAAACCTCTGTCAACTACAGTGTTTTTTCAGCCAGCTACAGTACTTTTCATCTATAAACCACCAAAAATAAGCCCAAATGATCACCACCTAAGATGGACTACAAATGTTCTTTCATCTAAAGACATATCATAAAGGTGCATCTAAAATGGCCTAAAATGTTTATTCAAATATGTTAGAATTAGACTATGCCATTGCATAACAAACAGAACATACAAAATTAGACACCTGAATAGAAGTTTTAGGCTATTTTTGTAGTGGTTTCTAAAAGTTGTTTTTCTATAGTAAATAGTTTTCTACAATACCTAACTTTCAAACGGAGTGTCTTTTTCAGGTATGGTCTATTAATCGATTGTAGTACACACTATAGTGACTTCATTTATATCGATTAAAATTGTACATGAGTGTGTCTTTCTCTACAAACTTCTTCACAAACTATTACTATTTATAAGCCAAACCCAAAAGCTAAAATCAAAAACCAATATAAATGGTCCTCAGTGTGTAACAACTTTTGCTTACTTCCTGCGTGATCAACGACATGAAAAACAGAGATCCAAACCAAAGCCAAAATCCAAAAACAATGCCAAGAATTACAGAGTAGAATAACCAGATATTACCAAGTTCTTTATGGTCTTCAGTATGGTATGCTCAAAGGGAAGCCACAAAGCCCCCAAATTGTTGTTATAAAATGATGGATCAACAAGTGTCTGAAGCTGACTTCCTGTGGGTATCTCACCATGTA
The DNA here is from genome assembly GCA_017311315.1 of Dendrocalamus latiflorus. Lineage (NCBI taxonomy): Eukaryota > Viridiplantae > Streptophyta > Magnoliopsida > Poales > Poaceae > Dendrocalamus > Dendrocalamus latiflorus. The sequence goes on from CM029667.1 coordinate 23,159,548, forward strand.
AGCAATTATTTGAGAGATTTAGCGTGCTGACGGAAGATACATTTGAAATGCTTGGAGGAATAACACCCGAAAGTTCATTCCATGATAAATCAAGGGACTCCAGGAGCTTAAAACTGCCAATTCTTTCTGGAATACTGCCTGATAGATTATATTTCTTGGCAAGTTCAAAAATCGGAGACCTTGAGGATATGTTAGCTCTTCTGGGATGTTCTCAGTAAGTGAATTGCTTGATAAATCGGGAAAATTGCATATGTACCCCATAGTTAGCAGTGACTTGTAGATTTGCCCCACACTTAGATGGCTTTGCTATTTTGCCCCATACTTGGAGTGCCCCTTATTATTTTGCCCCACTATCCACTTTTAATTTCATTTTGACAGATCTACCCTCTGCCGCCCAGTCCAGTCCGCCTCAACCGCCCAGTCCGCCTCGGCCGCTTCGCCTCTGCTCTCGCCGCCCCTTCCACCTCTGCCTCCGACTCCGACGAGGACCCCGACTCCCAGCTCCCCGCCGCGTCCCCCCTCCTGCACCGCCGCAAGCGGGAGGCGGCCGCGGACGGGGATCTCGACGCGGCGCTCGAAGCGCTCGGCCGACTCCGGCCCGCGCCCGCCGCCCCCGACTGCAACGCCCTCCTCCACGCCTACCTTCGGTCCGGCAGCCCGCGGCCGCCTCCCGCATGCGGCGGCGCAGGAGGGGGGACGCGGCGGGGAGCTGGGAGTCGGGGTCCTCGTCGGAGTCGGAGGCGGAGGTGGAAGGGGCGGCGAGAGCAGAGGCGAAGCGGCCGAGGCGGACTGGGCGGTCGAGGCGGACTGGACTGGGCGGCAGAGGGTAGATCTGTCAAAATGAAATTAAAAGTGGATAGTGGGGCAAAATAATAAGGGGGCACTCCAAGTATGGGGCAAAATAGTAAAGACATCTAAGTGTATGGCAAATCTACAAGTCACTGCTAACTATGGGGTACCTATGCAATTTTCCCTGATAAATCCAAACCTGTACACGATTGCGCGATGGACCCCACGGCTCGCTTGAGGCGACCTAGGGTTCCATTCCCGCCGCCGCCGGCCGCCACTCTGGCGGCCGGCATCCACCCACGCCGCCCTCCCGTTCACTCGCCACCCTCCATCGCTGGCGCTAGATCCCCCCCGGCTACCCTTCCACCGTCGCCGCCGTCGGGCCTCGCCGGTTCCTCTGCCTCCACCACCGGGGGACTTGGCCGGCTCCTCCGTCGCCGCCTATCAGACCTGGTCGCCGGCGTCCGAGGCCACCCACACCTCCATTCGCCTCCGAAAGGTTGCCCTCACCGCCGATTCGAGATTGCCGACATCTGAGACTCCCCCCCCCCCCCCGCCTCTCATCCCAGGAGACCGCCGTTGCCTTCAGCAGCCTCTTCGTCGCTGTGACAGCCTCCACCGCTGTCGTCTTCAACCTCTGCCACCCTCACCATGCCCAATTTGTATGGTGTTTGAATGGGAAGCGGTGCTCCGTGAGCTAGGCTGTGGCCTCTGTCAGTGGTTCCCCGCCTTAGCGAAGTTCTCAAGAGGATGTTTGAAGCGACGGCTTCTCTCGGCGGCGAGGGGTGGATTGAAGTCGGCAGAAGACATAGAAGCTCGCCCCAGCCACTGAATGGCAAGTGCTTCAACTGTTTTGCCACCGGCCATCGGGTTGCGGCATGTCCATCTCGAGCTGTGCAGCACCACGTGGTTCGGCTCCATTCGGTGGCAACTTCGTTCGAGATGTCTGGGAGGTGTTTCAACTGCGTGGCTACCGACCACCGAGGTGCAGCTTGCTCCATTCCTCGCCGTCGTCGGGGAACAGGGCATTTCTTGCGGTGGTGCCCTAAACTGCGTTCAATGCTCTGTATCTCGTTGGCTTCGGTTCCCTCTTAAACGATGATGCTTCTAAGCGAGGGCATTGCCCGGTCGTGGTCGCTCTTGGCAACATGCCTTTTTCAGAAGAAGATGTTGCTCAAACTATTTATGAAAAGTTCATAGTCCCTCTTGATATGATTCATGTGCAGGTCCTCCTGGATGCTGCAGGTGACAATATCAGTGGCTCAAACATGGTGGAATCAAAGCTCCAATCTCTAAGTCCACCTATCGAGGGTTCTTTTTTAGGTCTGACACCTGTGGAGGTGCAATTGTCTTTGGCAAATGTGGAGATGATTGCTGTAGAGAGTAATGTTTTGTTCATATTAGATTCTGCTTAGAAAAATCAAAAGCCAATGCGAATATTTGGCTTCTCTCGTTATCGTGTCTCTCCGGAGATAAGGCAAGGGGTCACGGATGCATTATCCACCCCACTCTTCTCGCTTCTGTCACACGTACACATCTCTTCCTCACTTTTTACATTATCCCTCTCCTTCTAAAAACCACTTTTTTAGATACTACTGTTTATTTTCAGCTAAAACGTCAATAAAAAACAATACGAATACCTCCGAAGAGTCTTGTTCCTCCCTTTAGTGGCCAGAAGGAAGGACAAGTGGTGCTGGACAAGGATTTTGCCCTTGTCACCGACAAGTTGCGAGGCTCTCTATCTCTATCAAGAAGATTTACAGAGCTTGCTTCTCTTGAGGGTCTTATAGCCGACCCCTTGCTGTTGGCTGCTACAGAGGAGCAATTGATAATGTCATCAGCCTTGATGGTTCTACCCTCTACTTCTTTGCCACACTTGGAGAATTCAAAAGTATTGGTAGAAGCCCCTCTGGTGAAGGAAAAGCTGGCAAATAGATCGACCAAGAAGTCTACCACTCGGAGGAATGCCAGCCTTGTTTTCAAAAGGAAAGAAAGTTGACTCCATACAGAGCTGGCCAATGGGTCGTGCCGGGCCGGCACGGCACGGGCCCGGGCTCGGCACGGCCCGTTTAGGCACGGCCCGTTAAGGCCCGTGTATTAAACGGGCCGCGCCGTGCCGGCCTGCGGGCCGCGGTGGGAGCCCAGGCACAGCCCGAGGCCGTGCCGTGCCGGCCCGGGCACGATTGCGGCTAAACGGGCCGTGCCGGCCCGCTAGCCCGTTTAGTCGGAAAAAAGAGAAAATGAGACAAATTAAGAAAAATTGTAAAAAAATTGTAGAAAATTCAGAAAAAAGTCAGAAAATATAGAAAATTGTAGACATTGTTAATCACAAAAATAAATATTTCCAATGACATAATGAGCTTTATTAACTTATTAAATTACATGGGATGACTGCCTCATTAAAAACTTTACCAAGTAAAAACTCAATTTGAGAAAACCTTGGTAAAGAAAAAAGAGTACAGCCTATAAAGCTCATTAGTGAGAAAAATATTGAAAATCCTATTCATTGCTATCTAAATACAAATTCTCAAAAGACTCTTCTAAATCTTTATTATCTGCAGTATGTTGGAGTCTTGATTCAGCTTGTTCCCAGGCTTTGACGGTCATAAGTACTTCGACCATCTCGTTGGAGAGACTTGTTCGTTGCTCCTCGATTATTCTTCCGAAAAGACTGAATGCTGACTCCGAGGAGACTGTAGAGACAGGAACAGTCAACACATCCCGCGCTAATATGGATAGCACTGGATATGATACCTTCTGGGTTTGCCACCATGAGAGTATGTTCAACTCCTGCTCGAAGCTGACGCTATCACTGTTGAGATAGCTTGATAGGTCTCCAGTGCTTTGTCTCCTTCCTCCTCCTAACTGCTGTGTACCTGCACTTGCACCTGCACGAGAACTAGACGAAGAACCAAAAATCTTGCCCCATTGCATAGCCCCCCTAGAGGTGCTAGGGACTACCGGGGTCTTTCCAAACGCACAGATCCAAACTTATTTTCATATTTATTATATACCTCACATAATTTATCCTTAACTAATGTAAAGTATGAACAATAGTCTAAATCGGTAGCCTCACTTAAAACTTGTAAAACATTTATAAATCCTTGGAGTTTGGCCCTAGGATCCAAAATAAAAGCAAATGCATATAAAATAGGAATTTCTCTCCAATATTTTAAAAACTTAGATTTCATGGCAACTACAGCATCCCGTAGTATAGGATCATTTTCAAAAGCCTTTAGGTGAGTGGCAATTTCAACAATATTATGAACAATCATAGGAGATGTAGGGTAGTATACTCCAGAAAGACAAACTGTAGCTTTATGGAAAATTTCTAGAAAGGAAAATATTTTTTCACCAACAACCCAATCGTCCTCAGTAATTTCAGGGTCTCTAACTTGGGTTCTACTGGAGGAGCTACGAGATTGATGACTTTGGGTGTGAAGGAAAACAGATAAAGTGCTCTTATATGGCAATATATGTTTAAGCATAAGGTAAGTAGAGTTCCATCTAACAGGCGTGTCTAAACCAAATTTTCTAGGACGAACATTCATTGCTACGCAAAAACTCTTATATGCGGCTATTCGTTGGTTAGAACAATTAATAAATGAAATTGCATCTCTAAAAGAATCAATACAAGCATTTAATCTTTTTAAACCGGATTTAACAATAAGATTAATAATATGACAAGCACAACGTTGATGCAATAAGAAAGAGTGTGTATAAGTATTAAACAAAGGAGTAAGAATTTCCATAGCTTTAGTGTTTGCAGCTGCATTATCTAAAGTTATAGAAAAAATCTTATCCGTGAGGTCAAAATCTTCTACAACTTTAATAATGCTTTCTGCAATATTTTCAGCATTATGTGAAACATTAATTAATTTAAATCCTATAATTCTTTTTTCTATTATCCAGTCATCATTAACATAATGAGCAACAACACTAATATAATCCTCTCTAGCCCTACCACTCCATATGTCGGATGTCAAAGCAATAGAGAATGTACATGTATGAAATATTTCTTTTAATTTATCACGACAATTGTTATAATATTTAATTAAATCTCTAGTTGTTGTTTGCCTAGATACAGTACTAAATCGAGGGTTATGAGCAGTTGTAATATATTTTCGGAAAGCATCAGATTCACCAAAATTTAAAGGTAAATCTTGAGAAGCAATTAATCTACAAAGAGATTCCCGAGCTACCTCTGGGTTGTACTCCCACGTACGTACCGAGCCGTCGGGGTTATATTGCAGCTGTGTCTGGCGCATTTGTATTCTTTGCCTTTTCTTGCAGCTTGCAGCATGTCGTTGTAGATGACCCGTCCCACCTGAAGATTTTGCACTCAATTCATTACCACAAATTTTACAAACAGCATACCTCACTTCAGTTCCATCATTGTCGGTCTTGATCTTCTTGTCGAAATCATTCCAAACTGTTGATGTACTAGCTCTTGCTCTTTTTGCTCCCGTGCTTTGGGTCGTGGATGCACTTGTTGAGCCAGCAGAAGATGGATCGATTGGACCCTGCGCCACCGGGACCGTCGGTTCTTCGGCATCTCCAGTTTGCACATGTGGACCTTCCGCGGATGGATATGCTTGTTGAAACGATTGCATATCCTCCGCCGAGAGCCCGAATTCGGAGAGTTGAAAATTGTAGTTCTCCATTAATCAAGTAATTAACTGCAAATTGAAATAGCAAAAACGATTAACTTACTATTAAGTATTAAACCTACAAATAATAGCAAAAAATTAATCCAACAAATAATACCAAAAAATTAAAATAAGACAGCATTATTACCTCCTTTGCAGCTCTCACAAAAAATTTGAAGATTTTTGAATTTTCGGAATTTTGCTCGAATTTTTACCAAAATTGCGCTAACACTTTCAGATTTTTCACAGCTAAACCGAGAGAGAAGAATGAGATTTTAGGTGTGGAAGAAGGAGGCCGGATGCCCCCTATTTATAGGAAAATTTTCAGATTTTTTCCCGAATTGTTTGCTATTTTTTCCCGAATTTTTTACCTCCCAACGGTCACAAAAAACGGCTATTTTTCAAACTAATCGGGCCGGCCATGCCGGGCCGGCACGGCCCGTTTAGTGCCGTTGGGCGGGCCGTGTCGTGCCGTGCCGGACCGTGCCTTCGTGGGCCGGGTCTACAGTGCCGGGCCGCGGTGCGGCCCGTCACGGCCCGGTCCATTTGGACAGCTCTAACTCCATACATATAAAAAAGGGTGTTGTTGTGGTTACAGACCAAACAGAGAGAAAGATGGTAGTGGAGAGTTGGGAGTAAGTGATGGTAATGGCCTCTGGGTTCTCCCCCATGGCCTGTATTCCATATATATACACATGGGGAGTGTTTTTACACTTATACCCTTACATCTGAGTATCCCCTTCAGGGGCACTTATGTCATTACACATGGCCTATTCTGGGCCTTATAACCTTCTACCAGGCCTGCTGGGATTAGGTGGGGGCCACCCCTACAACAGGAGCCTCTCATGGTAAAGGGCTTCACAGGGCCGAAGCCATGCTGCCGAGTCCTTTGGCCCCCTCCGTCCCTGCGGCATGTGAACTTTCCCGAACTTGACCGGGCTGAGGCCGTAGCCGAGCCCGACGCCTGGATTGGTGGTTGAGGTAGATGCGCAAGCGCTCCGTCCCGAGCTGGCGCCTGATCGAAGTAGGCGCGCACGCGCTCCGTCCCCTACCCTTCGAGCAGGTGGCAGCGGAGCTAGCACCTGGTCGCGCGCGCGCTCCGTCCCCCTGTCGTGGCAGGATCGGGGTTGCCCGGGCCGAGTCGGGGACGTTGCGTCGGCATAGGTAGGCGTAGCGGGCCCCTGAGTCGTCGCACACGCGTCAAGTGATAGCGGACGCGCTGCGACGTTCTTCTTCTGGCGGTCCACGTGGCGGAGTGTGCTTGGCACAGTGCAGGCCTTGAGGCGCCGTGGCCATTTTAATGTGGCGACGGATTTCCGGTGGTTAGACTTCCGCCGGTTGGCTCCCCCGCTGATTGGGTATATATACGGCGCTGGTGCGGCGTTGTTCCTGCATCGTGTCCTTGGATAGAGGCTGCTCCCCTAAAATGGCCCCCTTCCGTGCATCGACATTCCCTAGCGACGCTGAGCGGCTTGGGGGATGTTGATGTACAGATGGAGGTCCATTTTTCTTGGGAGCTTGGTTAGCGTCTGTTATCGGTAGCCAGCCGCTCTTCCTGCCCTCGCGCTGCGTGTCTGCATACGATGGCAAGGTTTGCCCTGTTCTCCTGAACAGACCTACCTTCAGTCGGGGTTCCTGATGGAGCCCGTCCGCATTACTTTTTGAAAAAATGTTAATGCACTGAAGGTGCCCTGTTAAGGAGAGCAAGCCAAACTTTGCGCGACATGACCTTTGCTTTTGCCATGTGTGGGAGGTGGCAACGGGCGGGATCGTGCACACGGGTCCGCTCCTCGAGGCCAAGGTCCAGGCCGAAGCCGCGGTTGCGGCCAGGTTAAAGTGGCGATCGAGAAGACGGCCTCGTACGCGCGCGTCGTGCTCCCGTATGAAGATGGCAAGGTTTGACGTGTTCTCGTAGACAGATATGCTTGAGTTCATCTGCCTCCGCTGATTGTGCCAATCTGGCGCTATCATCAAGGAACGTTGATGTACTGAAGCTTGTCTGTCTATGCGAACCCGTCAAAACCTGCCGCACATCCGCCCTTGCATTCCCAAAATACGGGAAACCCAGGTGCCTGAGTCCCTGCCGGTTTAGGTCATGAGGTTGTCGCGCGGGTCTTGACGCCGAAGTGGCCGCCTGCGCTTTCCCATGGAGGCAGAGTTTCGCAGCTAAAGCGGAGACTCGCCCGTAGTAGACTGCCGAAGCCGACGCAGTAGAGCTGGCGCCAAGTTGTAGACGCGCGCGCGCGCTCTGTCCCTTATCCCTCGAACGGGTGGCAGCGGAGCTGGCGCCTAGACGAAGTAGATGCGCGCGCGCTCCGTCCCCTACCCTTCGTACGGGTGGCAGCGGAGCTGGCGCCCAGCCGAATTAGACGCGCGCGCGCTCCGTCCCCTACCCTTCGAACGGGTGGCAGCGGAGCTGGCGCCTAGCCGAAGTAGACGCGCGCGCTCCGTCCCCTACCCTTCGAACGGGTGGCAGCGGAGCTGGCGCCCAGCCGAAGTAGACGCCCGCGCGCTCCGTCTCCTACCCTTCGAACGGGTGGCAGCGGAGCTGGCGCCCAGCACAAGTAGACGCGCGAGCGCTCTGTCCCGTACCCTTCGTACGGGTGGCAGCGGAGCTGGCGCCCAGCCGAAGTAGACGCGCGCGCGCTCCGTCCCCTACCCTTCGAATGGGTGGCAGCGGAGCTGGCGCCCAGACGAAGTAGACGCGCGCTCCTTGAAGCCGAGGCCGGGACTGGAGCCTGCCGCGGCAGAGGCTCAGCGGTGGTTCTGAGTTGCAACTTCACATCGCGGACACCGCCACGCGTGCAGTGATTGCGATCTCCCGGTGCGGTAATGCGTTGTAAAGGTTCCTGGAATCGCGCCGGCCCTAGGTTTGCCAGAGCTAGGTTGTCGTACCGTGCGACTCATCTCGGCGCGTGTAGGACACGCGGCGGCTTGTGACTGGTGCGCGGCGGGATGTGAACGGTTGCGCGACCGCAGCTGCTCGCCTTTTCCCTAGGGAAGGGGGACACGAGGCGGGCGGGGAATGGTGCAGCGTCGAAGCTGTTGCGATCCTGTGGCCCATTAATGCGCTTTTAATGGCGGCTGAAGTCATGTCGACGCCTGGCCTCGCGTGAGCCGGATATCTCGTGCGGGGGTTGGCACACGGCGGGAGGCCACTGGAGCGTCGCGTTCTGACGGTCCTCGCCGCTGCGGTCGTGCCCCTTTGTCTTCGGATATGGGGGATTGTGCGGGACGGACCTTTGTACGGCTGCAGTCGCGCCTGGTACGCGGACAGCCGTGACGCTTCGGCCTCGGGGTGGGGGGGCGGGAGGTGGCTTGAAATAGCCCTCATAACCGCGCCCCCGCAGATGTACGCCCCCTTCTTGCTTGCATCGCCTTCCATACTCCCGTAGCATTCTTGCCGCCGTACCCCTTTCGAGAGAAGTTATGGCATCTGGTGGCAAGCAGGTCAGGCGGCTAGCGCCTGTGGCATTCGTCGGCGATCTTCACCGCTAGAGGTGAAGTATTCGCTCCGCGAACGCGACCCGGAGGCGGCGGACAAGTGTTGGCTGGCGGCGGAGAAGGAAGGCGCGTTCTCCGGCGAGCTGGGCCCGTCGCTCGTGACCGAGAAGACAATCCAAGCGCTTCTGCGTGCGGGGAAGCTGTCCGAACAGCAGGCGGTACGATTGCCCGCCGCCGATGAGGTGGAACCGCGCCCCGAGAGGTCGGAGGCGCTCGTATTCGTTGCCTTTTTCGACACGGGGCTCCGCATCCCGGCGGCGGCGATCGTGGGCGACGTGCTGCGGACCTTCGGGCTGGAGCTGGCGCAACTGACTCCGAACGCCATGGCCCGGCTCGCAATGTACAGTTGGGCCTTGCGCTCGGGAGCGTGCTGGCCCAGCGCTTCGTTGTTCGCCTACCTGCACGAGGCACGGTGCCAGCCCAAGGATCGGAAGGACGGGACGCTGTCGAGCTTCGGCAGCGTCACTTTTATTCTTCGGTCAACTTGCAGCAAGCTCTTCCCTGCGAACTCTACTCGCGGGAAGTGGGAGTCTCACTGGATGAAGCGGTGGTTCTACCACCGTGTGGAGAGCGGGAGCGGCCTTGAGTGCACGGGTCGGCCGATCGCATTCAAGACCTTGCCCGGCCGGACGCTCGACGACGAGGACGTGCGGAGGGCCCGGCGGCTCGTAGGCGTGGCCGCCCGCTTCAACATGCGCGACCTTGCCGAGGAGTACGTGATGTACGGCGTGGCGCCGTCGCCCGTGACTGGTACCTTGCCGCCGAGAAGCGTCGGGATGACAATGTCTCGCCGTGGGTCTGCTCACTGCCGGCACCCTCCGGTCTTCGTAAGCCTCGACCGTATCTCCCCTTTGCTCACACGAAACATGTTATAGGTTGATCTTATCTCCTGCTTTGCTTTAGGGGTTCGCTTGGAGGATGCAGAGCAGGCCGCGCGCGTATTCCTGGGGCCGTATACCGGCAGGGAGCACGAGCAGTGCGCATCCGCTACCGCTGAGGCGGGGCTGGGGCGGATAAACCGCGTGTGCGAGGCCCTGGGCCTTGCCATGCCGGAGCGTGCTGAGCCAGCCTTGCCACATCAAGACGACGGCGCGACGAGGAGGAAGGCGCCGTCTCGCAAGAGGGGCCGAGGTGGAGCGTCTGCCGTGCTTGGTGTAGCAGCTGCCAGTGCCGCTGCTGGCGCTCCCGATAGCGCGGCAGACGCCGAGTCGGATTCGGCGAGGTACGCCGACTCCACCTTGGATGGCGCAGACGCCGGGGGCGACGGATCTTCGGCGGGTGCCCTGGACGGCGGGCCCACCACGAGCAGCCGGAGAGGAGAAGTCTCGTCACCCGTGGCGGCCGTTGAGACAGGATCCGAGGGTACCGACCGTGCTGAGGCGGTGCTTTCGGCCGTGGCCGCCATAGTGCCGGAGACGTCCCCCGTGGGGACGCACGGAGCTGAGTCTTCACCAGCAGCAGCGGCCGGAACCGGGGTGCCCTCCACAGAGGTTGCCACAGCGGGGGCTTCGCCCCCGGGTGCTGCAGTCGCGGGGGCCTCTCTGGCGGCGGCTACTGGAGCGGCGTCGTCGCCCCTTGCTCCGGCTAAGCGGCCGTGTCTGCGGCCGAAGCTCCACCGGACGTGAGGGGGTTCGTCGTAGCGACGGGCATCGGGAGCTTGTGGGACTCCGATGCATATGCCAAGGTTCCTGCGGCGCACGCTTCCTCTGCCCTCCAGGCCGCGCCGTCCGCCGTGCAGGAACGGTCGGCGCCGGCCTCTAACGCGGAGGCTTCTGTTGTCGGTGGGACCGCGCCTTCTGCGGGCACTTGCGCCACCGTTAGGGGGCCGGGCCCCCGGAGCCCTCCTTCCGCTACCGAAGGTAAGGTGGTTTGGCTTCCCTGGTGTTTTAGTTGCGTCTTGCGGTGCTCACCTTCATGCCTGTCTGCAGCGTCACTTATTCCGGAGGAGGAGGCTTTGCCGGGACATGGAGGTCCTGGCGCCGGCGGCACGAACGTCGTGCGCCCGAGTCCCGCGGACTTCGTTCCTCCGTCTGAGACGCTGAGGGCGTGGCATGGGATCGTGGATGACGCGGCGGCCAGCGTCAGCCAGCAGGTGCTTCATACCTACGGGGTGGGGCGTCTCGGGGACGCCTTAGAGGTGTCGGGCGTGAGGGTGAGTGCCTACTTATGCAACACCGCCTGGCCACACTGAGCTTGCTAAGTCGTTTTGTCCTACAGACACTGGTGCTGGGGCAAGCCCTGCAAACGGCCTATGTTCATGCGCAAAGGGCGCTCGAAGATAGGCTACGGGTCGCCGAGGAGGAGCTGCGCGAAGCCACAGGGGCCCGTTCCGCCCAGGATGCCCGCATCCGTCAGCTGGAAGCGGAGTGCGCTGCGGCGAAGGCGCACACCGAGGGGCTTGCCGCTTCGGCGCGGGAGTCGGCCGCGGAGGAGCGGGACGACCTTCTACAACAAGTCGCCTCGCTAGAAAAGGAAAAAGGCAAACTCGCCTTAACTCTAGCGGAGCGTGACTGGACGCTTGGCGAGGCTTCGGTGGTTGCATGGGATGCCATGCAAGCGCTGGAAAGCCACCTCCAAGGGCTTGTGGCCAAAGTGCCGGATCATGCCTTCGGCCCGGCGGAGCTGTCGTGGACCCTTCGCTGGATCAAAGATGCCGCCGATACTGCGCGTGGTGCCGCGACGAACTTCGGCGACCATTGTGCATACGCACATCGCCGAGCTGGAGGACCCCCAGCTGGAGATGCCCGGCGGGGGTGAAGTAATGTCCGGCGCCGTCCGCGCCGTTTGTCGCGCCGTAAAGCATTTCTACGAGCGGATCTGGGACTACGCTGGAGTGGCCGCCGCACAGGTCGAGCTCCAGAAGTCCCTTTACGGGGAGGGGAGCCTCGGCCAGTTTCTGGACGGGGTCCCCCGACGCGACGAGGATGGCGGTGGGACCTCCGAAGGCGCCGAGAATTCACAGGTGCGACGCCGGGGTGGCTAGGTGTGGGCGTGCGTTGTAATGTCTGCCCCTTTTTGTGAATAAAATGCGCACTTGTTCTACGAACTGACCATTTTGACTTGTGCCCCGGGCAGCTTCCTTGCTGGGGACGACTGCTTCCGTCCGGCCTTGCAACCCGGCGGCGCCTTCGACGCTGGCAAATGGCCGAGGAGTCGCTGAACTTTTGGGCGGGCCGACCCTCTTCTGGCGAGGTCCCGACCTTAGCGCGTGTTAAGGACGAGCCCGCCGAATAGTGGCTTAGAGCGGCAGATATGTTGGCGGGCCTTTGTACTTGTAAAATTTTTCCGATGTATACATCTGGCAATTAGGATGTGCGCTGCGCGCTGTGCTTCGGGCGGTCATGCCGCGCGCGGAGGCGGACCTCGACGCTACGACCTGTTTAGAGTCCGTAGACTGGCGCGTGCGAAGGCGGACCTCCGCACCGCGAACCTGTTTAAAGTCCATAGACTGGCGCGTGCGAAGGCGGACCTCCGCACTACGACCTGTTTAAAGTCCGTAGACTGGCGCGTGCGAAGGCGGACCTCCGCACTACGACCTATTTAAAGTCCGTAGACTGGCGCGTGCGAAGGCGGACCTCCGCACTACGACCTGTTTAAAGTCCGTAGACTGGTGCGTGCGAAGGCGGACCTTCGCACTACGACCTGTTTAAAGTCCGTAGACTGGCGCGTGCGAAGGCGGAGGTGCGCGCACGTTTGGCGGGGGTAGCCTCTGGCGTACCGCGCGCTCCGCACGCGCCCTTCCTGAGGGCAGCTTCTGACTCGCTATGTCGCCCTCTTGGAGTTCTTGGAATCGGACTTCGGTGGCACACCTTGCATGCACCTCCCGTGGTGCGCGATGGCGAGCCTCGACGCTGCGTCGTGATGCGCGATTGATATCCATGCCCTCCTTGCGTTCTGCGGAGTGCACGGAGAGCACCCGCGCTTTATTTATACTCCGTAGAGTGCGCACAGGGGCGAAGTCTCTGGCGTGCGCGGGGTTCGCGTCTTGTTTATACTCAGTAGAGTGCGCAGGGAGAACATCCGCGTCTTATTTATACTCCGTAGAGTACGCACAGGGGTGAAGTCCCTGGCGTGCGCGGGATTCGCGTTTTGTTTATACTCAGTAGAGTGCGCAGGGAGAACATCCGCGTCTTATTTATACTCCGTGGAGTACGCACAGGGGCGAAGTCCCTGGCGTGCGCGGGATTCGCGTCTTGTTTATACTCAGTAGAGTGCGCAGGGAGAACATCCGCGTCTTATTTATACTCCGTGGAGTACGCACAGGGGCGAAGTCCCTGGCGTGCGCGGGATTCGCGTCTTGTTTATACTCAGTAGAGTGCGCAGGGAGAACATCCGCGTCTTATTTATACTCCGTGGAGTGCGTGCAGAGGCGTCCCCCCACACGTCTTTGTTTATACTCATGCCCGTGTCTTCGACGGAGAGTGCACACGCGAACGTGCGTCTTCGTTTATACTCATGCCCGTGTCTTTGACGGAGAGTGCACACGCGAACGTGCGTCTTTGGTTTATACTCATGCCCGTGTCTTTGACGGAGAGTGCACACGCGAACGTGCGTCTTTGGTTTATACTCATACCCGTACCCCTGGCTACGGAGAGTGCACACGCGAACATGCATCTTTGGTTTATACTCATACTCGTACCCCTGGCTACGGAGAGTGCACACGCAAACATGCGTCTTTGTTTATACTCATGCCCGTGTCTTTGATGGAGAGTGCACACGCGACCGTGCATCTTTGGTTTATACTCATACCCGTACCCCTGGCTACGGAGAGTGCACACGCGAACATGCGTCTTTGTTTATACTCATGCCCGTATCTTTGACGGAGAGTGCACACGCGAACGTGCGTCTTTGGTTTATACTGCAGGAGCACGCGCGTGGGCGAAGCCCCCGCGCGGTCTCGCCGCGTACTTTTGCCCAATGATAATAGATTGGCGACAAACGGAACTTTATTACCTTCCCGTTTGCGCGGGTGAGCGATTACATATGGCGGGGGGTACTAACCGTTTGTGTTCGGCGCGGCCAAAGCCTCTGGTGATTGCGCTACCTGCAGGGCTAGCCGAGCCGTCCCCGGATGACGTCGCGGGTCTCCGCACGGCGGTGCCGATCCTAAGTGTGCCGCTGCTCGTCGCGCCGGGGACATCTGGTGCCGTGCTCGATGCGCCGGGCCATGTCTTGGTTGCCACGAATGGTAATGATGGCTCGCGGTCCCGGGAGCCTCATGCATAAATAGCCGTGATGCGGTACTGCCCCGAAAGAGTTAAGGATTGGACGCTCCAATATGGCATTGTAAGGGTATGGGAGATCGACGACGTCAAATGTAGCGTCTTCGACCCTTGCATTGTCGCCCTGGCCAAAAGAGACCTGCAGGCATATTTGGCCGAGCGCCCGTAGAGGTTGTCCTCCGAATCCTTGCAGCGGGACTCCCGATGGGCCGAGGCGGCTTCGGGGGATCCCCATCTGGTCGAAGGCTGCCGCGAACAGAATGTTTGCGGAGCTGCCGCCGTCAACTAGGGCGCGTCCCACATCGCATCCCGCTATGACGACCCGGACGACTAGGGGGTCGTGATGAGGGAGCTCCACGCCTTGGGCGTCGGCGGGTGTGAACGTGACTTCGTGTTGTGCCCAGTCCGGCGGTACCTGCGCTGGGTATGCCGCCACATGGTGTAGCCTCCGTACGTAGGCCTTCCGCTGTCGTGTCGAGGCGAACTCCAGCGAGGAGCCTCCGGAGATGACATTGATAACCCTGCGGCGGGCAGCCTCTGGAGCCTGTAGCTGCAGGAGGCCCCCCTGAGGTTGCTGCACATGGGCCTGAATTCGCAGAGGGCCCTCGTAGGGCTGCGTCCCTTGTGCCTGAATGTGCATGGGGGCTTCGTATGGGTGCTGCACGTGGGCTACCACGGGCGGGCGTGCCTCCTGGTTCCTGTCCCTGGTGACGCTCTCGCGGAGCGCCGCGATAGAGGTGCACGTGCGCGTGTCGTGGTTGCCGCGACCGTGGACTGCGCACCATAGCCCCTGGTGTTGGTCGTCGTAATCTCCACGGCCTCTATCCTCGCGGCCCCGGCCACGGCCGCGCCCCCGGCCTCGGCGCCCCCGACCGCCCCGACCCGCGGGGGCGGTTTCTTCGGAGCCACCTTCGATGTCGAAGACCTGCCGGCCTCGCCGCGACTTCTGCTGGCCGCGGCTGGGCCTATCGGACGTCTCCCTGTGCGGGGCGTCCTTGCGTTCAGGCGCATCCTTCGACGACTCCTGCTTGCGCTTTCCCTTCGCAGAGCCGTCCCTCGGCGGGTCTTCGGTCTTCGCCGAGCCATCGGCCTGGTTGGTGTCGGAGTCGTCACCTTGTCTTCGTCGTGCGTCCTCTTCCGCCCTGGCGTATTCCTCTATTTTGTCGAAGAGTTTCGTCACTGTCTTGATCGGCTTCCTTGCGTTGTATTCGGCCATGGGGCCCGGGCGGAGGCTCTGTATGGCTGCATTGACAACGATGGTTTCGTTGACATCCTTGACTTGGCATCGTATTTTTACGAAGCGCTTGAAGTAGTCTCGGAGCTTCTCCGAAGGTTTTTGCTTCACGGCAAAGAGCTGGTCTGCGTCGACTCGCTCAACATAGTTTTCTTGAAAGTTGTTGTGAAGGCGGTCGCGAAGCTGCTCCCACGCGTAGATGGAGTTTGGCTCTATGGTAAAAAACCAGGAAAGCGCCACTCCTTGCGATGCGAGGGGGAGGCCCTTCGCCTTTGTGGTGTCATCTCCGCCCGTGACTTCGATTGCGGTTTCGTACACGCGCACGAACTCGTGGGGATCCGTATCACCTTTGTACGATTCGATGACACTGGGAAACTTGAAGTCTTCGGGCCACGCCGCCTGCTGCAGTCGTGCCGAAAGCGGGGACTCCGGATCGACGCGCCGCAGCGGCACGCGGCTGGACGTGGGGGCGTCGCAGCTGTCCGCCCTTTCCGGCGTGGGCTCTGGTGCGGCCACTGGCGCGGCCTGCTGGCTCCGAGCCTCTTGTATGTCGCGGACAGCCCCACGAAGATCCCCTAACTCCTGCTGGAACGCTTTGAGGGCCGCCAGCAGAGCGCTTTCCACCGCCTACGTGGGCGGGGCCGCCGGCGCGCCCAGCGGACGGGTCGGCATAGGTACAATCGCCTCGCGAGCTCCCGAGCTGCCGGTGAGCGTCGCGGCGAGGGCAGCGAGGTTGGTTGTCGGAGCGCCGGTGACGGGGTTGGCCGTCGCGGCGCCGGTGGCGGGGTCGGTCGTCGCAGCGCCGGTGGCGGAGTCGGTCGTCGTAGCGCGAGCGTCGATGTCCTCGACCACCGCGCCTGCGTCGTCGTCCGCGCCCACAGCAGCCGATGCCGAAGCCCTGGTGCCCATGCGACGCTCCGACCCAGCCGCCTTTGTTCCCTTCGGCGCCGCCGACGAAGCTTTTTTCAGTGCCATCCTTCTTCGGACTTCAGGCTTGCTCCTGTCCTCCCCACGGACGGCGCCAACTGTTGTGGCTACAGACCAAACAGAGAGAGAGATGGTAGTGGAGAGTTGGGAGTAAGTGATGGTAATGGCCTCTGGGTTCTCCCCCATGGCCTGTATTCTATATATATACACATGGGGAGTGCTTTTACACTTATACCCTTACATCTGAGTATCCCCTTCAAGGGCGCTTATGTCATTACACATGGCCTATTCTGGGCCTTATAACCTTCTACCAGGCCTGCTGGGATTAGGTGGGGGCCACCCCTACAACAGGTGTGTCTAGGCATCACCCGGATGTATTCTTACTAACAATCATCCAAATTTGAGATCGTTGGATTTGAGATCCAACGGCCTCGTTTTTTGGAGGGGGAGATTTTTTTTGGAGGAGGAGGAGATTTTTTTGGAGGGGTGGGAGAGAATTCATAGCCATTGGATCTCTAATCTAATGGTCACAAATTTGGATGATAGTTAGGAAGAAAACATCCGGATGATGTTTATCAACACCCTATAAAAAAGACCCATTTTGTGCTAATGAACGAGCTTGGCATTGTTAAGGGTATTAGAGATAGAATAGGAATCGACATATTCCCCTGTAATATCCCTTTGTATTCCTTATATATATTGCCCATTGGGCCTCTTCAATATACACACAATATTCATAACATGGTATCAGAACAAAGGTTAGGGTTAGGGTTTACTGTAGCCGCCACCGCTGCCTTCTAGCTCTTGATCCTCTTCCGCTGCTGCTGCCCTGGGAGGCGCGATCTTCACTCCCGGGGCGGCCACCTCTTTTCGGTCTCGCTTGATCCCGCCGTCGCCGCGCCCACCCCGAGCTTGATCCGGCCGCCGCCGCCTCGGATCCGGGCGCCGTCGGTCTGGCACCGCACGGATCTGCAGCCTGAGACAGCCCGCCGCCTCCACGATCGAGGTCGACCGCCTCCCGCCCGGATCTGCCCACTCCTCGCTGGATCTGTCAGATCCGGCCGCCTCCACGCTGGATCGGGCCGCCGCACGGCCGCTACCTGGTCTCAGCCGCTCGAAGCCGCCGCTGCCGTCTGAGGCCACCCGCCGCCTCCACGATCGAGGCCCACCTCGGTCGCCTGAGCCCGCCGCCTCCACGCCGGATCCGGCCCTCTCCACCGCACCCCCGTCCAGATCCGGCCTCGCCTCGCCGCCTTTAACAGCCGCCGAGCTCGGATCCGGTCGCCGCCTCCACCACCTCCCTCGACGCGCCAAGCTATCGCCGCCTCTCCGTGCCTGCGCCTCCATGCCCTCGCCTCCACGCCCACGCCGCCGCCTCCCGCGCCTTTGCGCCCGCTCCTCTACCTGGATTCGGGCCCTTGCCGCGCCGGCTCGCCCTCCCGACCGCCGCCACCATCCAGATCCGATCTGGATTGGGCCGCTACACAGAGGGATATCGAGATGGACGCCGCCGTCCCCGAGCTCGAGCTCCGCCCAGTCGCCCCGACCCCATGCCGCCGACAACTCTGGTGGCGACTGCAGCTAGAGACACACAGAGAGAGAGATCGGCGGGGAGTGAGACAGAGAGAGAATCGGGTGAGAGTGAATGGCGCTGAGGGGAGAGATGGATGGTTTTAGTATCTTAGTTATTTTTCAGTCTGTGTTTTTTGGAGTAGTCTTTCTGTTTCTTGTGAGTCTTCCGTTGTGTCCACCTAAATCCGCAGTTCTAATTTTTATTTTTTATTTCGTCCAAGTCGTGCGAGTCCACAAATTTATTGTTAGTCATAGAAGTGTAGGAATTTTCTTTTGCATGGCAGTAGCCGCCGCTCTATTCTCTGAGCCGCGTGCAGATCATAGAAGTCGTTATGATGCCGCCGCTTCTCTAGCCGCCGCCCCGAGCTTTTAAGGCCGCCGCGCATCTTCCGCACCTTGTGCATTGCGCCGCCGCCGTCTTGGGCTTCGATTTGCGCCGTCATGCTTCTATCTATTCCTCTTCGGCTTGATTTGACAGTTTATTCAAAAATTGCATGCAACGATGGCATTATCAAGACTCGGACGTCGGATATTTCTTGTTTTAGTATTAACCCTTTTTCAAACACAATACTATTGCATACGCCTTGCATTTGAGGGGGTGTTAAGGGTATTAGAGATAAGAGTATTAGAGATAGAATAGCAATCGGCATATTCTCCTGTAATATCTCTTTGTACTCCTTATATATATTGCCCATTGGGTCTCTTTAATACACACACAATATTTATAACAGGCATCACTGGAAGAGATTGTGAACTGGATGAAAATGCCATAGACAGTTGTCTACAACATTTAGAGGGACAATGTCCAGAAGTGGCGTTCAACACCATTGTGGCCTTGCTTGGGGTAGAAAAGCTGGCAAGTTGAACTTCGAAGACAGGTGGCAAGGTCTAGTTGCGTTTGCTTAGTGAGGAAGTAGTTGTGTTTTCTCTGTTTAGGTGCCTTGGTGGTCTAGGTGCGTAGCTCTTTTGTAGCTTTGATGATCCTGATCATTTCGTGGTTTGAGGTGCTTGCAGGTGTCGATGTATTGACTTTCCATTTGTCTAATTGTGTTTTTCATTTTATGTCGGTGTTTATGATATTTCTCCTTTGGAGCCGGTGTTGTATTTTCCTTCTCTAAATGAATGATAGAGTTCTTGCTCTTGTTTTTTTTTTTAAAAAAAAATGCAAACCTGTTATGTACCCAATTGTTCTCTGAAAAGTTTGCTCATGGCCCTTCCTAAATATGTTGACTCTGTCTCGATACTCATCCGTTAGACTGGTAATTGGATGGAGTCCTCCGCGAAAATGTAGAAATTATGCTGGACCGGTTGAACCTGAAAAGGGGTGTTAAGCCTATAAAAAGATTCCATTCTGGATTTATTTTCTGGCCGTAGCATGGATGCTAAGTTGCCAAAAGCTCTCGGAATGAATCCAGTGAAACTATTCTTGGACATGTCAAGTAGCTGAAGCTAAGAAAGTTGGGATAACTCTGATGGAATATTTCCACTGAAATTGTTTCATCGAAGACTAAGAAATCTTAGCAGAGGAACACTAGTTCCAATCCAATGTGGAATATCACCAAAGAATTTATTATTCCAAAGATCAAGGGTGACCAACCTAGCTTCTGCATCGCTTTATGACAGAAGGAAAAACTCCGGTGAAACCGTTATTCACAAGATAAAGCGATTCAAGGAGAAAATCAGAGTTTCCCGATGCAGAAATTTCCCCAGAAAAACCATTGTTTGACAAATCCATGAACTGCAGAGCCTGCAAATTCCACAAGTATTCAAGGAGTTTACCACTAAACCAATTATATGATAGGTCCAAGTAGGTTAAGCTGGGGTGGACACCAAATGCCTCTGAGATGTCACCAGTGAAGCTGTTATGCTCCAAATGCACCCGATATAGCCCGGTGCAGTTCGTGAGGCATGATTGCAACTTGCCACTAAAGTTGTTGTTGCTCGCTGTGAAGTTCTGCTATGCAAAGCGCTCGCAGATGTTGTGCGGCAACTCAGCGGAGAAGTTGTTTGCGAGGCTCACATCGATGAGGTTCACTCCTTTGCCGAGGTCAGAGGGGATGGTGCCGCACAACTTGTTGCCAAATAAGTCGATGTACTGGAGATTCCGGAGCAACGTTATGGTGGCAGGCAGTTCGCCATGCAGTTCGTTTCTGTTCATGTAACGCCCCCGACTTTTGGGAACAGGGACGTCGTACGACCTGCAACAGCCCAGGAGTTCTGTTGCGGCTCAACAGTGTATCATGCCTGCTCACGAACAATTAAAAGAAGTTAATTTGGTTGAAATAAGACCTAATGACCAATTTTAATAACAATAAGGGCATCCAAGCCCAAAACTTAACTTACATACAGAAGAGCCGAAGAAAACTCCACAGGAATGCTTGAGTGCGGTCGTAACCCTAATGCGAAATCTTGAATTGCTTCTGTTGTAGCTACATGCTAAACAGGAAGAGAGGGGGATCGGTAGGAGAGGAAGAGAGCTAGATCTGGAGAGGTGGTGATAATGAGAGGATGTCCCCTCCCTTTGCCCCTCCTAGGGGTTTATATACATGAGTGGGGTAGAATGGGAAATCCCCATTCTACCCCTTAGTGCTTACAAGGGATGAGGGTACATTGGTATATTTACACTGTTATAATCTTCTACACTATTGGGCCTATTACATGTTAGATTAGTTGCACGGCCCAGTCACGGGGGGTTGGGCCACCCCTACAACATCTTCCTTTTTCTTCTGGTATCTGTTGGGGGAAAATTATGCAAGCCTGAGTACTCCGACCCCGTACTCAGCAAATCACATGTGGAAAATAATATATATAACTATATGCTAGTATTCTCAAGGGAAGGGAGTATAGTGTTTTATTAAGAGATGGATGCAATTTTATTTGCAAACAAATAAACTTTTAAAACAATTGCTCCTTAAGATCAGGGTTTTTCTGTTATCAGATAAAATCTCATCAATACTCAATTTAACAACCTCAGAAACACTACTTATGCCTCGTTGTTGAAATCACCCAATTAACACAGCTTCATTAACCGGAAGCACGGCGTATTCGAATACCATTTATTTCACTCTGCAGAGCTGCCCTGCTTTACCCACAAGATTTCTTAACCCACGTCTGGCATTAAGAAAACATGGCTTTTCGCTGCTCAATTCTTTATATAGCCTCTACTTAGTAGACTTCCTCAATAAGCCCAGGCCACTCCTGACTTATACCAATAAGCTCAGGATACCTCTGACTTATCTCAGCCTACTATTGTGCGGCTCACATAACACATGATCGAGGTTTAGATCGATCGGTCAGATTGTTCAATTAAAATAACCAACTTCCATACGGCCCTACTCAGCCCCTTCCGTATGGACTCGCACGGTGCCTCCAGACTGCGTCTGTAGAGGTTCAATCGAACTTGAGCAGCTACTAGACCAGGGTTGACGTATCAACACTTGTGGTTGGGCGATCACTGTGTCTCTTACTTAGCACAAGGTTCTTGCCCTTATCTTTTTCCTGAGGTCTGCAGCCTCAGGCTCAGGGTAAAGCGGTGGACGAAGTCCTCCACGGACCTCCACACCATTTTTACCCTAACTTGCACACCAGCATCACCGGCCTAGGGTACGGTGTCCCATACCACCCTACCCTCTCCGGGTTTTTCAATTCTACCGGCCAACGGCCAGAGTCACTTAGTTGTGTAACATGTTGAATGAAATGATATTGTATACATTTACATCATATATTAATTCTTACTAAGGTTGTCAAGGTGAATATGGCCATCAAGGTAAACAGGGCTCTTTATCGGTGGTAGGATTATCTAGATAGCATGCCATTCTAAACCTTTATTTTAAGCAATTATCAGTTCGCAACTATCAATAATGAAAATACATTAAATAATTAATGTAAATTTCATGGGATTCAATATGATCAAAAACATGTGACTTGCCTTGCGGGCTTATGATTTCGACAATTTCGTATTCTTCAACTTCCTGATCTTGATCTTGATCCGATGCTCCGTCTTCTAGAATCAGCTGATCCTCGACGTCACGTGCTAGCGCAAAGCAAGGAAAATCATCTCAATTCCGCGCTCGACGAAAATTGAGCTAGGAATAAATAAATGGAAATAACAAAATAAATTCACCAAAATTCAAATAAAATGGGTTTGGGATTTTTGGAGGCTTGGTATGAATATTTGGGGCTAAGAAATGGGTTGGCGGGCTCGAAACGGATCCGGGGAGTATAAACATGTATTTTTGGGTTTGGGTCAATTACTATTCCTTGGGCTCGGTCGCAGTATTCATCGGACTCGGCGTCACTGTTGCTTGGGCTCGGGCGAGGCGGTTCGGCGCAGCCAACTCAACCCGGCCCGGTCGGGCGCGTCCGGCGCGGGGCGAGCTGACTCGGCTCAGCCGAGTTGGCCTGGCTCGGGTCGGATGAACAGTGCACAAGGCACTGTTCTTCTTCCCCGTCCGCTCGCGCGCGCAAGAGAAACAGAGGACGACGGCGAGGCTAGCGACGGCGGTCCGGCGACTTGCGACGGGAACCGGGGGAACGGTTGGGTAGAGGGAACTAAGGGGAGTCCATTTTGGGTGGTTAGGAGGCCGTCAGAGGCGGCAATTGCCGGCGGCAAGAACTTTCTTCCCGCGGCCATTTTTGAAATTAAGGTTTCATGGGAACTTCTTCGGGTAATTGGGTTGGCATTAGAGCTTCACTAGGGTGTGGGGAAACTCGGAGAAGCATTGGTTTTAGCTGGGGAAGCACTGGTGAGGCTGGCCACGGTGAAGGCTTGCGGCGGTGAGGGAGCTCTCGGCGCCGGAGAAGAGCGGTGCTTGGGAGGCTAAGGCGGTAGCGCAGAGAGGTTCCTAGGGGCTTAGGGCTGCTACCAACAAGAGGAATTGAAAAGAAATTGGCCGGAGGTCGGACATTGCGCTAGGGCTCCACTTTGGGGAATTTCTCCGATTACCGGTGATGGGGGAGGAAGGGCGGCCAGGGGTTGCTTGGTGAGCTGCCGGGGGGGTGTAGGGTTTGCGGGGGGGGGGGGGCTCGGCGTGCTTAAAGAGGCCCCGAGTGGCGGTCGGCACCGAGGAGGGCGGGCAGCGGCAGGGCAGGGGCAGCTGGCCAGGGTAGGAGAGGCGTGCACAGCACTCAAGCAAGGTGGCAGCGAGCTTGCAAGGTGGCAGGGGAGTTGGCAGAAGGAGGAAGATGCGAGAGAGCAAGCGGTGGAGGCGACGGTGGGATGTTTTCGGCAGATGAACAGTAAATGCGCAAAACAGGTGAACGGAGGGAGATGACATCAAGATTGGTGCGGGATTAGGATGATAAATCTGGAGATTAGGCTTAGGAATTAGAATTTGCAATGAAATTTGAAAATTCAATTAAACTTCAAATTTTTGAAAAATTCAGGTCATTACAGTTCAGGTCCAAGATTTGCAATGTTGTCAACTTGTCATGTTGCCAATCTTCGATGAGATTGTGCCAGTGAGCTCGTTGAAGAATAATGCCAATCTTGTGAGTCGTGAAAGCCTCCCGAATCCCGATCGACTTGGGGATCAGCCTCGTGAGCTAGTAACTGATAAATCCAGTTCTGTTAGGTCCACCAACTCACCGAGCTCTGCGGGGATGGATCCAGTAAGGTTGTTACTGAAGAGGTATAGGATATTAGGATTTTCAGTTTCCTCGGCTTGCTGAACTCCGGTGGAATCATTCTAGTAAGCGAGTTGCTCTGCACCTGGAAACTTACGAGCTCCAGCCAGTTCGTGAACAGCACCGGAGGGATCTCGCTAGTGAGGATGCTGTCAGCAATCCCAAACTCACGAATCTTCCGCATCCCAGCGAACGCCGGCGGCAAGCCACCAAAGAGCTGGTTCATAAACAACTCCACAAAATTGAGACTGCTAAGGTTGCCCAGCTCCGGAGGCAGAGTGGAGACCAACACAGCGTTCTTAATGTCAAGCCGCTGCAGCATCTGGAGCCATCCAAGAACTGGAGGGATCGGCCTGGTAAGAGGGTTGCTGCTAGACCATGTGGATAATTGTGAATTCAGTAATAATAAATAATTAGTATTTGAATTACTTTGGAATTTGCGTTTATGAAAGTCTCGGTCGATCGTAGTTGAAGATTTCAAGTCTAAGTGGTTTTGGTCTGCTCCGAATGATTTTGATCTAGTCCGAGTGGTTTTGATCTACTCCGAGTGGTTTCGATCGGGTCCAAGTGGTATCGGACGATGTTCGAGTGCTATCGGAGTATCAGACGGCGTTCGAGTGCCACTGTTGTATCGAACGACGTTCGAGTGCCATCGGAGTATCGAACGGTGATCGAGTGGCATCAGAGGTTTGGACGGTAGTCCGATCGGTAGGTCTGAATAGTAG
Source organism: Dendrocalamus latiflorus (assembly GCA_017311315.1). Taxonomy (NCBI): domain Eukaryota; kingdom Viridiplantae; phylum Streptophyta; class Magnoliopsida; order Poales; family Poaceae; genus Dendrocalamus; species Dendrocalamus latiflorus. Next base: position 23,183,795 of record CM029667.1, read on the forward strand.
ACTTCGACCATGGTAGACTTTCATCACGTCTGGCTTCGATCACGGTATTCCGACCACGGCAGGTAACCGTAGGTTTCGACTTCGAACAATAAACCAGTCGTAAGTGACAATAAACCAATCTTAGCTACACTGAACCGGTAGGAGATCGTAAGGTCATAGGCTACAGTAACCAGTCAATGTCGTAGCTACAGTACTCTTCCATGGTCGTATCTATAGTACCTGATCGATACTCGATAGTTCTAGACTTTACTGGTTAGTACTTGATAGTTAAAGACTTATGGTCAATGGTTGTAGATTTCGCGGACTGCTGTCATAGTTGTCGACTTTGCAGTCTTGTCATCATAGTCGTAGATTTCATGGTCTACTGTCGTTGTCTAGCCTTTTCGATCGGTTGTCGTAGACCTCACGATCGGTAGTCGAAGGCTTTTGCAATCGGTTGGTGTAGGCTTCACTATCGGTACTCGTAGACTTTATGGTCGGTACGAGTGAATTCTTGTGATCTTCAAGGACCTCGAGTACACATGTTGGGTCAGTGGTTGATTGATCTGGTCATACCTGTTGTCAATGACACTCCAATACTTGGTGATCAATAATGCAGTGATTAGTTCATGATTGGTAGTCGTAGACTTGGCGATTGGATGTCTTAGTCGTAACGATCAGTATTCGATACACGATGGTTATGGTTGGTAGTGATGCTTGGTATTCCTGAGTGGAGCGATGATACTTTTTTGAGTACTTATTGTTTTCGAGTACTCGTTGAGCTAGCAGTCATATTGAGTGATCTAAAGCTAATTTCTAGATAGTGATGAGATTTATAGTCGTGGATGACCTAGTTGGTGTTGATGGTTAGTTGAGGTTGTGGTTATACGTGTGTGCTGATTACGGTCAAGTTGGAAAGAACTTATGCGGGGACATCGACTCGAGGAACTCTGGGATGCCATTGGTCAGATTGTTGGTGCTAATCCGTAGGTCCTGGAGCTTCGCCAGCGATGGCGGTACCCTGCCAAAGAATACATTGATGGACAAGTTGAGGTACATTAGGTTGGGGAGGCTCTCCGGTAGCGAGTCCTGTATCGGCCCGGATAGTGTGTTCTACGATAGATTGAGGTTGGTGACGTTGTCGCTCTTGAGGATGAACTCCGGGAAGCTGTCGTTGAGGGAGTTGAGGTGGAGGGATATGAATTTGATTGTGGGCATCTGCGAGAACCTGTGGTAGTCCGGTTTGGTCAAGTAGTTCGACCCCAGGTCGAAATGCACATTCTTGGGGAGCCTGTTGAGCTGGTGTGGGATGGTGCCAACGAGGTTGTTGTTGTAGAGGTGTGGCTCCACAAGGCCGGAGAGGACGCTGAGCTGTGTCGGGATGAAGCCATCAAACCCATTGTTGCTGAGGTCGAGCAACACGAGTGAGTGCAGCTGTGAGATGTTGCTCAGGTTGGCACCGGTGAGGTTGTTGTTGTTGAGATCGAGGTTGGTGAGGCTGGTAATGTTGTTGTAATCTTGTTGCATGTCGGTAATGTTTTGTTGAGAGGCTTCTAGGTGTGTCCCTGCTGTCGAGTATAAACACAAGTTGTATATGCCAAGCAAAACTCTGGATGTTTCAGTGCATGTTGGTTGGCATGGGACAACAGTGTGTAATCAGGAGCACATACATGAAGCTTCTGGTTTCGTTGGCTTACAGTCATGTCAGCAAGGAAGTAGAGTCTTGAAAGGTTTTTTTTTTTTTTTGCTTAGCTGAATAAGAGCAACATGTCTAAGTTAGTTAGCTCTAGAAAATCAATTGTGTGTTTGTTTGGTAGCTGTAGGAGTTGAGTCGGTTCGTCAATGGTCTATAAAAGGACTTGTAGCCTTCTATGTATATGATATGGATGAAGCAATGTAAGCAGTTTTGCACTGTGTTTTCTTGATGAAACTTTCTATTGTAGCTCTTTTCCTTAGCTCATTAGTAGCCTTCTCCTTCACTGCTACTTGATCAAACTCTCCTCTATGTCTCCTTACTTCCTACTAGTGAGATCCAACTATACTACTGAGTGCTAACAGTTGGTATTAGAGCCCTGGTGATATCATATACGCCAGTGAAAAGCGGTACTAGCGATGCTACGATGGCGGAGGTAGCTAGGAAGGAGAGTTCGGTGGCTTTATAGTACCCATTGCTGGCGGCCACAAACTATGTGGTGTGGTTGATCAACATGCGTGTCTACATGGAGGCGTAAGGCGTTTGGGACGTGGTCAAAGCCGAGGGAGAGATTGACAACCACCATGATAAGATGGCACTTGCAGCCATCTATCAAGGGGTGAGCAAGGAAACACTTCTCTCAGAGAAGAAGATGGCCAAAGAAGCATGGACTGTGTTGAAGTCCATGTACATGGGGACCGATCATGTAACAAGGGTAAAGCTCCAGACCTTCAAGATCAAGTGTGATAGGATCCGGATGCACGAGGGGGAGTCTATGGATGATTTTTCTATGAGAATCACTACAGTGATTTGCAAGATGTGCACACTCGAGGAGAAAATTAAGGACTCCTACATAGTGGAGAAGGTGTTACGTGTGGTAACACTAAAGTTCCTACAAATTGCTTCCACATTAGAGCAATTTGGGAACTTAAAGAAGATGTCGATCGAGAAGCTATTTGATCAACTCAAGGCGCATGAGGAGCGACTCTAAGTTTATAGCGGTAAGGAGGACGAGCATGTGTTGCTGGCCTGTGCTGAATGGGAGCCCAAGTCAGGCAAGAAAAAGGGCTAGGGCTCTTCCAGAGGATCAAAGTGGAAAGATGGTAGTAGTGGATGTGGCTGCGAGCGTGGTCGTGGTTGAGGACGTGGTCATGGGTGCGGCGATGGCAAGCACACCAATGACTCCCACAAGAAGAGCTTTAATTTTGATAAAGCAAAAGTGTGTTGCTACAACTGTCAAGACTGCAACCATTTTGCGTCTGAGTGTCACTCGAAGAGGGTGGAGAGGGCACACTTTGTGGAGGAGATAGTGAACCCGAAGCTCGGAGTCAGAGAAGACTACACCGCTGATCCTCGCACCACCAGAGGACACTCCGCCGGGGGAGGCGACAAGCCGCGCCGGCTGGACGAGGCGCTACCGCTGAGCCGGCGGGCGGGATCATCGTGGCAAGCCATTCCTCTCCGAGGTGGGGCGCTAAAGAGCAGGAGCAGCGGTGGATTGTGCTAGCAGTAGAAGAAAGAAGGCAGGGCTAAGCGACCAGCGGAGAAGAGCATTCCCGTGCCAGTGGCGGCGCATTATAAAGCCTCCTCACCTCCCTCACGAGCGGAAGCGCAACCGGCGGGAGCCCAGCGGTTCGGCTACCCACGATCGGGAAGTGCAACCGCTGACAACTGGGGGCGCCGCGATAGGTGGGCGAACAACGCACAACGCACCGGTAGCATCCCGCCACGCGTCCTGACCCTCTAGAAAAGGGGCGAGCGGCCGCGGTCGTGCGACCGCTGACAGCCCACGACACGTCAATCGCGGCCCGCCGTGTGTCCCCCCCCCCCCCCCCCCCGTCAGGACAGCGCGTACGACTGCGGCAGCCTGTTCCTGACAATTCAGGGGTCAGCGCGATTCTCGCTGCCATTAAGACGCACTACCACGGAGCCACTCGACCATGTCGACACCGAACCAGGCGGAGCCCCTCACGCGCCCCGCGCCCAGGAGAATCCGTGGCGCGAGGTTTGTCTCCGCTCCGACTTCGACTCTGCCACCCAAGGAACCTGCGGTCGAGGAGGGGCCCGCCAAAGATGCCTGACCCCGCCCCGCTCCCGTCTCGCTGAGGCGGCTCCGCTGACATCTTCAACTTCGCCAACGCCTTCGACTCCGCGGCTAAGCAGATCCAAGGGCGCACCTCCCGCAGCAAGTCCGGCCCCCATATCATCAGTGTGAAGGCAGGTCGCGCCAAGCAAGGAACGGTCCCGTCTAAGATCATTAAGGGTCACAGGCCGCAAGGACAGAGGGGGCCAAAGGGCTCGGCAACATGGCTTCGGCCCGTGAAGCCCTTCACCATGAGAGGCTCCTGTTGTAGGGATGACCCCCACCTAAGCCCAGCAGGCCTGTTAGAAGGTTGTGAGCCCCAAAATGGGATATGTATAATGACATAAGTGCCCCTGAGGGGGATACTCAAACGTAAGGGTACTATTGTAAAAACACTCTCCATGTGGATATATATATATACACGATACCGGCCATGGGAAGAACCCTAAGCACTTGCTCACCTAACTCTCCACTACTATACTCTCTCTCTGTTTGATCTGTAGCCACAACAGCGTGTATTAGAGATCATGTCAGTTTCTGAAATGACAAGTAAAAGAGAACGGAGGGAGTATATATCTACAAGAACCGGTAACTATGTGGCATCGCATAATGTTACGATGCATGCCATGAGCAAAACTGAAACAGATACTGGCTTCCAGGTCAAGGCATTTGACTTTTACCTAATTATCATGAGAAAATGGGGAGGGAAAAAAATTGGCCATTGCAAACTAAGGAACTCAGCATACTTTCATTCTTCTGTTGGTATTACATGTAGAAAACAGCTACAAATATTGATCAGTGTTTCCTTTTGAAAGAAATTGATCAATATACGACACCTTTTGCATTATCTTGCATTGCGTCCTATCAACAAAGAAGAAAACAGCAAACCTCAAGGTCCCAGAGGAAAAGAGCATCCCAAACCATAGCCAGAATCCAAAAACAATTCCAGCAATCACACAGTAGTATAGCCATTGGTCCAAGTACTTTCTGCCATTCCATTGGTCCTCGTACTTTCTGCCATTTCTCCCATCCGATGCAAGTGAAATATTTGTGCATGGAATGTTCAAAGGAAAGCCACAGAGCCCAGAATTGTTGCTGTAGATCGATGGGTCAGTAAAGGTTTGAAGTTGATTCCCAGTGGGTATCTTGCCTGATAAATGATTGTTCGAGAGATTTAACATGCCGAGGGTTGACAAAACTGCAATGCTTGGAGGAAGTGTTAGGATGATCTCCACCCCAGGGTTGGCCCAACGGCCACCTGGGCCTTGAGCTCGCGCCCTGATCGGGGGCGCCCAACCCTAATGGTTGGTGGGCCCCTGTCACACTACGCTATAAATACAGGTGGGGGCCAGCGGCTCATTTCACGAGGTTGAACGGAGCCGTACTGCCCCACCGACAAAACCCTAACCCGATCTCGAGGGGGAGCGCAGCCAGTGACAGGAAGCACCGCAGCCACGCCGCCCCTGGACGGCACCACCACCGGACTTCACCACCGACGTCTCCCGACTCCACCGACTCCATGGCAGACGCCTCTGCACCCGCAACCAAGACCACGGATGGTCGGTAACACCACCTGCCCCCTCTCTTTACTCTCTGTTCTTTTTAGATCTAGACTCATCACACTTTGTTCATACCGAATAGCTAGTCTACCCTACCAGATCTACTACTAATGATCCTGTTATAGTGTCAACAATGGTATCAGAGCTTTCTTTTTAGTAGATCTAGTTCTTTTGGGTAGAAAGAAAGAGATTAGAAGGAGAAGAGGAACCCTAACCCTAGAACACCCGAACTGAGAAATCCCAAATCCTAACCCTAACGCAAGATGCGTCGAGAATAGATTAGGGGAGGACCTACCGTGGTTTTTCCCCGCACCGTAGACCTCTCGGTCGTGCGGGAAGTAAACCCCGTCGCCGCCTTGCCGGCACGCGGGAAGAACCGCCACTCGTCGCCACGCGCACGAGCTCCGGATCGGGCACCGCCAAAGGACCGCTCGACGGCGGCGCGCTCACTCACGGGCGAACGCGCGCGCCGGCGAAGGGACCTACGGCGGCGCCACCGCTTTCTTCCTCTTGGCCGATGACGCCCCATCGGTTCTTTTGCTGCTGCGGCGGCTGAGAGAGAGAAGCGGGAGAAGAGAATGAGAATGGCTAGGGTTTCTGGGATGCGGCCGGCGCGGGGAGGGATTTTATTCTTCCGATCTGCGCGCTCCGCCGTTGGATCAAGATGGACGGCTGGCGATGACCAGGCCGCCTTTGAGCCCAGGCGGGTTCTGGAATTCCCGGCCCAGGCCCAGGTTGCGGCCTGGGCGCAGAAACTGCGCGCGCGCGGGCAGCGGGCTGCTCTGGGCCGCGCGGCCGGGCGAGTCGGGCCGAATGCACAGTAAAATGTGTTTTTTTTGGTTTATTCTTTTTTCAGAAGCTTTCTTTTGATGAATTTTGTTAAGTTTGAGTTAAAATATCTGTTCAAATTTGAACCAAGTCGAGATTTTTTCCGCTGCGAGCTAAAGTTTATTATCTTCTTATTAAATTCGAACCAACGGGAGAATTTAATTTTGAAGAGCAGAAATTTTATGTTTTTCTCTAATTTTAATTGGAACCAACGGGAAAATTAAAATTAGAAGAAAAGTTACTTTTATTTACAGTTCATGTTTATAATTTTTGCTATTTTCTGACCAAAGTTGATGATAGCAATATTATAAATTAATTTATTCATGAATTTATGCATTAATTCTATTTTCTGCCCAACGGTGATGTAGAATTAATGTACAAGAATTTTTGCATGTTTTAATTTTGACCAACGTTAAATCAAAGCATGCAATTATTATATTATTATGTTTCCTCATTTTTTCTGATACTGTTTCAGGACTCAACCCAATGGCATACATCTCGCACATCCCGGCACTTGATGGGAACAATTATCGGGTCTGGCGAGAAAAGTATGATTTGGCACTTGCGCTGTCCGAGAATGACTTAGCCCTCACCTCTCCGTGTCCTACTGAGCCAGAGGACCCGGTGAGGGCAGAAAATGAGACTGATGCTGATTTCACTACCCGAAAGCGTGATCATGCAGAAGTCAGAATGAAATATGATCTCTTCGTCTATGAATGTAAGCAAAAAGCGGAAGATAAATCATGATGTATCGTCGAAATTATGGCATTGTCGTTTAGACCATATTTCGAGAGGGAGAATAGAACGATTGATTAAGAAAACACTTCTTCCGCCATTAGAATTTTCAGATTTAGAACAATGTATTGATTGCATAAAAGGAAAATATGTTAAGAAAATAAAGAAAGACGCCAAACGAAGCGCAGGAAATTTAGAAATAATTCACACAGATATCTGTGGTCCATTTCCTGTGAAAAGTGTGGATGATTATGATTCATTTATAACATTCACAGATGACTATTCGCGTCATGGCTATATTTATCCAATTAAAGAAAGAACAGAAGCATTGGATAAATTTAAGATATTTAAGGCTGAAGTAGAAAATCAGCACAATTTAAAGATTAAGATAGTAAGATCCGACCGTGGGGGGAGTACTACGGTCGGCACACCCCGTATGGCCAAGTTCCTGGACCTTTTGCAAGGTTCTTACAGGAAAATGGCATAGTTGCCCAGTACTCTACACCGGGCGAACCTCAGCAGAATGGAGTGGCTGAAAGACGCAACCGTACCTTAATGGATATGGTGAGAAGTATGATAAGTTACTCCACGCTACCGATAAGTTTATGGATGGAGGCGTTAAAAACCGCCATTCATATTCTTAATCGAGTACCAAGCAAGTCGGTACCCAAAACACTGTATGAGTTGTGGACAGGAAGAGAACCCTCACTTAACTATTTACGTGTGTGGGGTTGTCCTGCTGAGGCTAAAGTTTTTAACCCAAACATAGGGAAGCTAGATCCCAAGACAGTCAGCTGTCATTTTATTGGCTATCCAGAAAAATCGAAGGGTTATCGCTTCTATTGTCCTGACAGACATACGAAGTTTGTAGAAACAAGACACGATGTCTTCTTGGAGGAAGAGATGATCAGGGGGAGCAGAGTAGCGCGAGAAATTAACCTAGAGGAAAAGCGAATACATGTGCCCACTCCAATGGTTCAGGAACCATTTTTCACGCTACCTGTTGTTGCTACACCAACAGTGCCAGACACTGTAGTGACAGCACCTGTTGTTAGTTCTCCTGTGGAAACGATGAGTGAACATGAGGAACCTGTCCTTCAGGATCCCATAGAACCCATTGTCACCCAAGAGGAAGAGCAACAACAGCCTCACACAGAACAAGCATCAAATAGCGAGGGACACAGAAGGTCTCAAAGAGCCAGAAGATCAGCTATCCCTAATGATTACGAAGTCTATGAAACTGAGGAATTTCAAATGGAGGGTGATCCCACCTCTTTTGAAGAAGCCATGAGAAGCGCTCATTCATCCAAGTGGCTTGAAGCTATGCAGGATGAAATGAAGTCAATGAGCACCAACGGTGTTTGGGACTTAGAAACTATTCCTAAAGGAGCCAAGACAGTAGGCTGTAAATGGGTCTACAAAACCAAACATGACTCTAGAGGGAATATAGAAAGATTTAAAGCGCGACTTGTGGCAAAGGGCTTTACGCAAAGAGAAGGCATAGATTACAATGAGACATTTTCTCCAGTCTCGTGTAAAGATTCTTTTAGAATAATAATGGCGCTTGTAGCTCATTATGATTTAGAATTGCATCAGATGGATGTAAAGACGGCGTTCCTAAATGGGGATTTGGAAGAAAATGTTTACATAGCACAACCGAAAGGTTTTGTTGTGGAAGGAAAAGAACGTATGAGATGCCGGCTGAAGAAATCCATTTACGGATTGAAACAAGCATCAAGGCAATGGTATTTGAAGTTTGATAGTACAATAAGAAGTTTTGGGTTCAAGGAGAATCTAAGGCCTTGGAGTTTAGTTAACTCTTCAGGGATGCACTGTGACAGTGAATTGCCTGACAAATCGATACCCGTCAAAAATTGAAGAATTCTTTGGAAAATTAGCTCCTGGCCCTTCCAGATTATGTCGATTCTATCTTCATAAGTAGACCCGCCTAACGATCCAGGATCGGACACAGTTATTGGATGCATCATGGAAGTTAAGTTGCCGAAAGATCTGGGAATTATTCCTGTCAAACTATTGTGTGCCATGTCTAGCAGTTGAAGCTGAGAAAGATGGGACAACTCCGAAGGAATTTCACCGCTGAAATTGTTTGATCTAAGTGTAAGGATTCTCAACGATGGAACCCCGCTCCCAATCCAAGGAGGAATACCACCAAAGAACCTGTTTTCGCCAATATCTAAGGTGGTCAGGGAGTTGCATCCCTCTACGACTGACGGGAAGACTCCGGTGAAAGCATTACCGGCCAGATGAAGTGACTCAAGAGAGCAATTGTGGCTTGGCTGGGCTGCAGGGATTTCACCTGAGAAGGAGTTGTTGGACAAGTCCATGAACTGCAGAGCCTGCATGTTCCACCAGCAGTCGGGCAGCTCCCCGGTCAGCTGGTTGTTGGACAGGTCCAGTATCTGAAGGGAGAGCAACCTGCAGAAGGCCGCGCCGCCGGAGCTGTTGGAGGAGTTGCTGTTCAGCACGTTTAAGCTCCCCGCGCCGTCGTAGAGCCTCCGTGCCGGCCCGCCGGAGAAGCTGTCGTCGTCGTCGAGGTCCGTGCTCGTCGCCCGTCGAGGCGAGGATAGTAGCAGGAGACAGAGGCAGAGGCGCATGAGGGGGGTTCGGGAGGCTTGTGCGTGGTCTGCCATGGCTGGATTCGAGTCTAGTTTGGAGGCCACTTGCACGAGTATTTCTTGGCAGGAGAGATGGTTGACGACGACCATGGAGTCGTCGTCGCCGTGGCGGCACGGGTTCGAGTTCAGCAATGGCGGCACGGGGACGTACGACCTCTTAGATCATGGTATCACACTGGAGAGGAGAGAGAGAGAGAGAGAGAGAGAGAAATCGCAGGGAGTGGATTCATCATCCATGGAAGATCTCAAAACTGTATGTAGGTTCGTGCCATGGAGGGATCGCTCGAATGACGAACCGTCGCAGCCAACTCGGCCCTATTCGGCCCAATTTATTTATCGCTCCGTCATGTTGGCCCAACCATCCAAAAAAATAAATCCAAGAGTCAACCGATAGAGATTGGTCATACCTAAATTCCACCATGATTTATTGCTTAAGACCACATAGGTAGCAAATGTAGGCAATTGAATAAGAGCAAATCATGGCGCTTGAGGGGGAGGAAGCCAGGGGTGGCACTGGTAGGCAGCGCCTAGCTGGAGCCATGGAGGCGTCCGGCTGGAGCGACAAATGAGGAAGGACGTGTGGAGGGAGAGATGAAGAGAGGCGACAGCTTGAGAGTAGTAGCCCAAAGTAGTTGGGCTAGCAGGCCATTCGGCTGGATGGAGCAAAGCCAGAAAATGAGGGAGAGGAAAAAATGGGGAAAGCAAACCATTGAGGAAGAAGTAAAGCAAGAGGAAATCAGGGAGTTGTTGAGACCATTCGGCTGAAGGGATAAGCAAAAGAGAGAATAAAGAGATAAAGCAAAAGAGAGGAGTACTAATTAGTAGTAGTACTAAGTGGTAATAGTAGTAGTCAGCAGTGGTAACTAGAAAATGTGTAGTATGCATGCATGTGTGTGCTGTGGCAGCCGGCAGTGCAGTGAGCGTGTGGTGGCATGCACGTGGGTGTCAGACGGCGGCGCAATCGTCTGCTTTGCGCCTGGACAGAGGAGCAAGAGAGGGGCAACATTAGCAAACAGTGAAGTAGAAGTGGTGCTAGAAGCAGCACCGACTAGTAGTTGTATTAAGCAACTAGTATTGCTATCAGTGTACAGCCGAATAGAATAGTGCATGAATTAATTGGTGGGAATGAATTGGTGATTCGGTGATTTAAGTACAGGACTAATTAGCGTAAGTAATTAACTGGTGTGAATAATTAGTATAGACGTTGATCATTAAATTATGATCGTTTGGGTACCGGGGCATCGGAAAGATGTCCGGTGAGAGAGGGGTTGTCGGTATCGGGTTTACGCATAGGAACGCTGTCGATTGTCTATATGCATAGAATCAATGTTGTTTGTATGCTTGTGTGAATTACAATATTGAATTGAGTGTTCGGGTGATGCTTCCAGGTGGAGGTTTTGGTTTGACGCTCCTCCACGCATCGTCCACAGGGATAACCAAGCAAGTGCTTGGTAGAATAGTGGATTGTGATGATGCCTGATTTTTGTTTTATGCCATGATTTATGCCGTATTATGAAATGATATCCCGGCTTATTTGTTGATTGTATTGCGATGAGTGATGCTTATGATTGAATATCAACATTGGAAAAACGTTGTATTTGCATTGCACCATGAGCATCATGAAAGCCCTACGCCGGTAGGCATCTCACGCGGTGGGAATGACAGGTCCTATTTCGGTAGGCACCTTTAGGGATGGAGGCTGACGGGTTTCACCGATGGATGAAGCAACTCAACTATACCGGTATAAGCAGCATACAGCGGCGTATTATGCATTGCACTCATGGACCTACGACGGTAGGCCTCCTACGACGGTAGGGAAATCGAGACCTACTTTGGTGGGCACCTCCAGGGATGGAGGCAGAGGGGTTTCATCGACGGGTGAAGCAACTCCACTATACCGGTATAAGCTGCATACAGAGGTGCATTGCATTTGCAGGAAATGAACAGGTGATAGGGAGGAAACCCAGAGATTCTGGGTTACAGTTCATAAATGTGATTTGGTGATTACTGTACCAACGACATAGAATTGATTTACAGTTTCCAGCTACATATTGGATTTACAGTTTGTTGGACCGGAATGGCGACAGAGGGGGGTGAATGGCGCTCTCAAAAATTAAATTCGCCCCTCAAGAATTCACACTTATGTTTCTTCTCCAATAGCTATGGAAGCTATGAAGAAAGAAGAAAGACACTACTGGAAGACACAACAACAAGGCTAAACCAGAAGGAAATAGTCAAGAAAAAAAAATAAATTCAGAGTAAGTCTGACTGCAAGCGGTAGTACCGCTGGGACGAGCGGTAGTACCTCTCGAAAAAATTAGCAAATAGGATTTTCAGGAATCTGAGAAAATCGTAAAGATTTTTGGATTCTTGGCTTAGGAAACTTTGAGGATAGCTAGGGAACACTCCCAGAAGAATAAGCCAAGAACCAATTTCAAGAAACCACTCCAAGAAACAAAAATTTCAGATTTTGAGTAAAAGTCTGAAATCTTGCAAGAACCGAACCAAAAACCAAATTACTCCTCAACTTTTGATCTTTTGGCCATGAAATTTTGAGGATAGATAATTAATAGCCTCTGAACTCTCCATGCTAAGTTTCATGCCATCTCGCGAAGGGAATCAAGATTTTGCATTAAGCCCTAGATGGAGAAAATGAAGAACAGGGAGTCTCAAAAACCCAAATCTGAAATTAAACGAAGTTTGCTCTTGAAAAACTCGATCAAATGATCTTAAGGCATCATTCCAACATAGAGCAACCCATTTTGGGCCTCCCCAGCAAGAAAGAACAAGAAACCAAGAAAGTCAAGAAATCATGCAAAAGGGAGAAACGAAGAACAGAGAGCACGAACAGAGAGAATCAAACTTCAGATTTTCATTCATTGAAGCAAAAGGAATACAGAGGAGTCCCGATACGCATGGACATTAGAACAAGGAAGATTACATGCATACCACTCCAATCTCTCCCTCTCCCTAAGCCAAGAACTCATCTACCCTCTACATGCTTGCTAGGGAGGAACACACACAGAGAAGGGAGATGATCGTGGGAGACAAGGTTCTGCTGCCCTCAACCACTAAAGAGCAAAGCAAAACCACCTCTCAAAGCCTCTTTTGACCCACTAAAACCCTAACTCTCTCCTAAAGCCATGAGGAGGCATGCAGCCCCCTCCACCTATTTATAGCGCTTGGCTAACGGGTCTCTACCACGTTACGCCCGCTAAATCCAACGGAGCCCGCTCCCGCTTGTGCAGCCTTGCGAATTTACCGATTCGCCCCTCGTGCACCTTCCGGGAAGTTTCCGCGCTCCTTGTCGTCCACGACTCGCAACCACATCGAATCTCCGCCGTCTTCGACACATCCGACCGTTCTGACCTCGACACCTCCCTGTGTCTAGTCCGGTCACCTCGTGTCTCACCACGACTCCGCCTCGACGTCCTGCAGTCACACAGACAAGAAACACATCAAATAACACCGCTCGATACATTTAAGCATAAATGCATTAATGAAATAGTCCAAACCTGACAAGTCAACATAATATGCAATCTAAACCCTTTGACCAGGTTTGACCAAGTCCGACCGAGTCCATTGCACCACGCAACGACATGGTCCGAACCAACCAAATCAAACTCGACTTCCCTAAACCGATGTCAATTGCTCATCACATACATGGGATGACCTCCACATGGTCTCTCACAGTTTACAGTTACAGATTTGATTTACAGTTTACAATTATAGAGTTGATTTACAGCTTACGATTCATGAAATCGATTGAGTGCTAAAGTGATGTCACTGTTTTATCGTGTGCTTGCTGAGTCATCAACTCACCCTTGCTTTATCGTTATTTTTTTAGGAATCTATTGAAGGCGACATGCATGGGCGGGAATAGCACGGTTGTTTCACGTGCAACAGTAATTCACATATCATCTACAATTAACATATTTAACCTTGAATGGTTGAGTAACTTTTTGGTAATTAGCAAATTTATACCTCCGTTGCGCTTAGTGTCAAGTGTATCGATTTTTGTCATTTGGTTGATATTTAAATAAAAGAATTGCTTCGCAATATCAGCGGCAAAAGTTGAAGTTGGTAACATTATAGAATAGGCGGTAGAACTTTGGGCTCAGGAAGGGGCCGGAGTGTTACAAGACTACAACCATTTTGCGTCTGAGTGTCACTCGAAGAGGGTGGAGAGGGCACACTTTGTGGAGGAGAAGGTGAACCCAAAGCTCAGAGTCAAAGAAGACTACGAAAGTAAAATGTGGCATTTCAACACTATGGTCATGACCTGGAGTAGAGAGATGTTCACTAAACTGGATGCCAAGATACATGGCTCAGTGAGGTTCGGTGATGGCTCGGTTGTGGATATATATGGTCGTGGCTCAGTTATGTTTTAGACTCAAACCAAGAAGCATAAGCTGCTGATAGACGTATATTATATCTCTCAGTTGTGCGGCAATATCGTTAGTTTGGGCCAACTTGATGAACATGGTTGCAAAATCGTTATGGAAGACAGATATCTACACATCTTCGATAGGGAAAGAAGGTTGTTGGCCAAAGTGAGGAGATCCCAAATTAGTTGTATGTGTTAAATATCAACCATGCATAACCGGTTTGTCTTCTAGCAAAGTATCAAAAGGAGGAGTGACTATGGCATACATGATACAGTCATCTAAACTTTCATGCATTGAGGGATCTCTCATGTAAGGGCATGGTTGAAGGAATGCTAGAAATCAACCATGTTGATCAACTGTGCGAGGGTGTATGACAGGCAAGTAGTGCCACACACCATTTCCCATCAACTTGATGTACCGAGTAGACAAACCGCTCGAGCTACTACACGGGGACTTGTGCGGCCTTATAACACCTGCAACTCTAGGAGGTAACCGGTATTTTTTTATGTCAGTTGATGATCACCGCAAATATATGTGTATACAATTACTCAAGATGAAAGATGAGGCCCTGGACATGTTTAAGAAAGTGAAGGCTTTAGCCGAGATGGAGGTTGAGGTCTTGAGGATAGACCGTGGTGGTGAATTCACGTCAAATGAGTTTACACACTACTATGATGAGCTGGGACTGCAGCGGCATATCACGGCATCATATTCATCATAACATAATGGAGTTATGGGGTGTCGCAACCAAACAGTGATGACAGTAATGTATATGATAGAGATATATGATATGGATGAAGTAATGTAAGCAGTTCTCCTCTTCATTTTCTTACTGAAACTTTCTGATGCAGCCCTTTCCTTAGCTCATTAGCAGCCCTCTTCTTCACTGCTACTTGATCAAACTCTCCTCTGTGTCCTTGCTTTTCACTAGTGAGGTCCAACTATATTAGGGAGTGCCAACAGGTAAACGCTGCGAAGTCGAGCGCGTCGAGGTGCCCGTTGAGGTTGGAGTTAGGCAGGCAGAGGGACGTGACTGGACAGCGCGGGCGGGTCGGAGAGGCTGGACTTCCACGCCAGGAGCGCGTCAGCCTGCGAGGCCGCCGCGGCATTGCTTGCTGCCGCGACGGTGGCCACCAGGAGCAGCAGCGCGACCGCGCGCGCGGGCGAGGTGCGCGGCTGGTCGACTGCTCGTCATGTCCGGAGTAAGATGGTCGAGCAGAAAAACCGACGAGCTCACTAGCCCACCCGCCCGTCCGGCTGTTAGAACTGGCCCAAGATCAAATACTAGAACACGAGGATTTTGTCAGGCGACGAAACGCCCCGGCGACTCAACGCCAAATTTTTTCTATTTTTTCAACTCCTCACTCGAAACAAACTGAGTACGTGAGACTTTATAACCCAAGCACACATGCAGGGGGTGACCAATAACCCAGTCCTCTTCCTGCGCTTCTGACTTGGCCAGATCTCCTACGTGCAAACAAAACTCAACTAACTAACAGAATTGCTAGGAGACTTAATCAACTTGGCCGCACGCCGCACACTACGCAACACACGCGCACACGCAACGACCGCGCAATACACGCGCACACGCAACGACCTCTGCGTGGTTTATTCCAACACCGGCACGGTGGATAGGACGGCAAACGGCTCGCGCGCGTCGATCGGTGGGGGGCTCGCGCGTGTTTGAGCTCCACCATGTGGAAGTGCTCCGGCGCCGCCCTGCTCCGGTCAAGAGCCAAGCGAGGCGTGGAAGCATATGTCGCGTGAGGATTCAGTCCTCAGTCGCCACCCGTCCGTCGCAGGTGGCAGGTGAAATCTTTTGACAGAAAGACCGAAGTGCTGCAGGTGAACTTCGAAACACACGATCGACGCGTGTGTATCTCTATGGATATTAGTTGTCAAAAGTTTTAAAACTTTGATTGTACACATTTTTGCACAAACATCTATTTCGAAACATCGGGATTCATCAAAATAATAATAATGGCCAAAAGCGTGTATTAGAGATCATGTCAGTTTCTGAAATGACAAGTAAAAGAGAATGGAGGGAGTATATATCTACAAGAACAGGTAATTTTGTGGCATCGCACAATGTTACGATGCATGCCATGAACAAAACTGAAACAGATACTGGCCTCCAGGTCAAGGCATTTGACTTTTACCTAATTTTCATGAGAAAATGGGAAGGGAAAAAATTGGCCATTGCAAACTAAGTAACTCAGCATACTTTCATTCTTCTGTTGGTATTACATGTAGAAAACAGCTACAAATATTGATCAGTGTTTCCTTTTGAAAGAAATTGATCAATATACGACACCTTTTGCATAATCTTGCAATGCATCCCATCAACAAAGAAGAAAACAGCAAACCTCAAGGTCCCAGAGGAAAATAGCATCCCAAACCATAGCCAGAATCCAAAAACAATTCCAGCAATCACACAGTAGTATAGCCATTGGTCCTCGTACTTTCTGCCATTTCTCCCATCCGATGCAAGTGAAATATTTGTGCATGGAATGTCCAAAGGAAAGCCACAGAGCCCAGAATTGTTGCTGTAGATCGATGGGTCAGTAAAGGTTTGAAGTTGATTCCCAGTGGGTATCTTGCCTGATAAATGATTGTTCGAGAGATTAAACATGCTGAGGGTTGACAAAACTGAAATGCTTGGAGGAATGGCTCCTACAAGTTCATTCGACGAGAGGTCAAGGGACTCAAGAAATTTCAAACTACCAATGTTTTCAGGGATGCCACACGACAGATGATTTCTTGACAAGTTCAGAAATCTAAGGCCTTGGAGTTTAGGGCCTGTTTGGGAGAGCTCCACCAGCTCCAGATTCACCAAATCCAGATTCAGATCCACTTTTCCAAGCCAAACAGTTCCAGCTCCAGCAGCTCCACCGTGGATCTGCTCCACCAAAACCATGGATCTATCTCCAGATTCACCAAATTGGTGGAGCACCTCAAGGGGTGCTCCACCAAACTCAAATTGGTGGAGTTGGGGAAAATTACCCACCATGCCACTGATTACACAAAAAAAACGGTTCGTTTTTCTTTCTTTCCCGTCGCTGCGCCGTCCTCCTCTTCGCCCGCCGGCCTGCGCCTGCCTGCGCCTCGCCTCGCCTCGCCTGCGCCTGCCGCCCGCCGGCCTCGCCTCGCCTGCGCTTGCCGGGAGCTCCGCCTCCTCCTCGCCCGCCGGTCGCTCCGCTCCGCCTCCTCCTCTTCTCCGCCTCGCCTGCGCCCGCCGGGAGCTCCGCCTCGCCTGCGCCTGCCGGGAGCTCCGCCTCCTCCTCGCCCGCCGGCCGCTCCGCCTCCTCCTCGCCCGCCGGTCGCTCCGCTCCGCCTCGCCCGCCGGCCGCTCCGCCTCCTCCTCTTCTCCGCCTCGCCCGCCGGCCGCTCCTCCTCTTCTCCGCCTCGCCTGCCGGGAGCTCCGCCTCCTCCTCGCCCGCCGGCCGCTCCGCCTCCTCCTCGCCCGCCGGTCGCTCCGCTCCGCCTCGCCCGCCGGCCGCTCCGCCTCCTCCTCTTCTCCGCCTCGCCCGCCGGCCGCTCCTCCTCTTCTCCGCCTCGCCTGCGCCCGCCGGGAGCTCCGCCTCGCCTGCGCCTGCCGGGAGCTCCGCCTCCTCCTCGCCCGCCGGCCGCTCCGCCTCCTCCTCGCCCGCCGGCCGCTCCGCTCCGCCTCGCCCGCCGGCCGCTCCGCCTCCTCCTCTTCTCCGCCTCCTCCTCTTCTCCGCCTGCGCCTGCGCCGCGCCGCCCCCCAGCCACCGCTCCGCCTCGCCTGCGCCTGCGCCCGCCGGCCGCTCCGCCTCCTCCTCTTCTCCGCCTCGCCTGCGCCTGCCGGCCGCCGGCCGCCTCGCCCGCCGGCCGCTGCCGCGCCTGCGTCGGCCGGGATTTTTTTTTTCATTTTTGCCCCCTGACGCGTGGGGCCCAGGTGGAAGTGGGATAGAGAGGGAGGTGGAGCTGTACCAAACACTTTGACGAATCCCAGATCCACCATGGAGCTGCTCCACGGTGAATCCAGCTCCAGATCCACGTTTTTCGTGAATCTGAAGTTGGTGGAGCTCTCCCAAACAGGCCCTTAGTTAACTCTTCAGGGATGCACTGTGACAGTGAATTGCCTGACAAATCGATACCCGTCAACAATTGAAGAGTTCTTTGGAAAATTAGCTCCTGGCCCTTCCAGATTATGTCGATTCTATCTTCATAAGTAGACCCGCCTAACGATCCAGGATCGGACACAATAATTGGACGCATCATGGAAGTTAAGTTGCCAAAAGATCTGGGAATTATTCCTGTCAAACTATTGTTTGCCATGTCTAGCAGTTGAAGCTGAGAAAGATGGGACAACTCCGAAGGAATTTCACCGCTGAAATTGTTTGATCTAAGTCCAAGGATTCTCAACGATGGAACCCCGCTCCCAATCCAAGGAGGAATACCACCGAAGAACCTGTTGTTGCTAATATCTAAGGTGGTCAGCGAGTTGCATCCCTCTACGACTGACGGGAAGACTCCGGTGAAACCATTACCAGACAGATGAAGTGACTCAAGAGAGCAATTGTGGCTTGGCTGGGCTGCAGGGATTTCACCTGAGAAGGAGTTGTTGGACAAGTCCATGAACTGCAGAGCCTGCATGTTCCACCAGCAGTCGGGCAGCTCCCCGGTCAGCTGGTTGTTGGACAGGTCCAGTATCTGAAGGGAGAGCAGCCTGCAGAAGGCCGCGCCGCCGGAGCTGTTGGAGGAGTTGCTGTTCAGCACGTTTAAGCTCCCCGGCTCGCCGTCGTAGAGCCTCCGTGCCGGCCCGCCGGAGAAGCTGTCGTCGTCGTCGAGGTCCGTGCTCGTCGCCCGTCGAGGCGAGGATAGTAGCAGGAGACAGAGGCAGAGGCGCATGAGAGGGGTTCGAGAGGCTAGTGCGTGGTCTGCCATGGCTGGATTCGAGTGTAGTTTGGAGGCCACTTGCACGAGTATTTCTTGGCAGGAGAAATGGTCGATGACGACCATGAAGTCGTCGTCGCCGTGGAATTTGGACATTTGGAGCACCACGAGCATGTTTCACACGGCAAAAGCAGTGGACCAACTGGCAAGACAAGAACGTGAGAAAGCTCAGGGAGTACATAATTTCGGTGAAATTTCGGTTCTTTCGGACTTTTCGTTGCCCCCTGTAAGAAGTTGCGTTCGGTCAAAAGAAAAAGGTACGTTTGAATTTCCCTGTTCCCTCACGATTTTGGTAAAATTTTGTGCAAATTTTTTTCGAATTTCGTTCAAATTTCAAAGGCTGTTCGAATGGTTTATCGTTTCGTCGCCGCTAACTAGGCCCTATTCGGCCCAATTTATTTATCGTTTCGTCATGTTGGCCCAACAAAGGCTCGGCTTCCCGCTTCCCTGCGTCTGATCCTGGGCCGTCCAATCTGATATGAACGGCTGGGACCAGCCAGAGGGTGCGCTTAATCGGCAGCACCATCGTCAAGACGTCATTCGTCAATCACACATCCCGAAGAACGATTTCTGCAGCGAAGATTCCGGAGAAAGATTCGACGGCCGGCGATGCGTCTGATCTGACGCACGATTCCCTCAGGAGCGGTTGGATCGGCTGCGTGGAATTTAACTCTGGCGCTGGCTTGCTAGATGGCAGAGGTCGCTGCGTGTTCATATTAGTTTTTATGCTGTCTTTTAGATTTAGCTGATGAATAAAAATAATTTATAGAGAGCTATATGAAAAGAGAAAAACTCGTATGTAATTTTATCTGATATAAATGAAGTCACTTTAGTGTGTATTTCAATTGACTAGTAGATCTTGTCTTAAGAAGACACCTTATTTAAAAGATAGATACTATAAAAAATTATTTATCATAGAAAAGTAGCTTTTAAATGTTAATATAACAGGACCTAAATTTCGTTTTCCATTTGGCTACTAGATCATGATTGCGGCCTGAGATTGAAGTAACAACACGCTGATCACGCACTTGTGGCTTTTGCGTGCACGAAGCAACGTCCTTTGTCACTACATGATTTGCAAGGAATTAGGCTTAATTAGCGTATCCTCCTCAGCTCTGATCAAATGAGCGGCTACAGGTTAATAGGCACCACTCGCGAGTGTAAGGTGATGATCAGTTCGGCTGAAAAGCTCGTGGCTTATGGCTGAAAATACTGTAGCTGGCTGAAAAAGCACTGTAGCTGACAGAGACTTATTTAGCATAATTAAATTTAAAAAAAATTAAAAATAAAAAAATGTTAGCCCATTACGTATAATACAAACAAATACGGGAAAAAAAGAACCGGCAAAAAAACTCAACAAAAAACCAAAAGTTCAGCAAAAGACGAAACTTATGAATAGTGAAAAATAAGTCAGAAGCCAGAAGCCGAAGCCGAGTTGATCAGTGCCATAAATGTAACCAGTAAGTGAACCCGCGCCAATTGCCACAGCTATTATTGCTTTACGTGGGCCAGGAGTGATAGGCTGTTAGGTCATGGAATGCTAGTGTTAGGGCCTAGACCTGGCGGCTCGACACAGCCCAACATGGGCCCAACTAAGCACGGTCTGACATGGGCCCAGCCAAACACAACCTATTTTAGCCTAGCTAACTAAACGGGCCATGTCGTGTCGGGCAACGGGCTCAGCCTCGGATCTAGGCACGACCCAAGGAGGTCATGGTTGTGTCATGCCAACACAAGCACATTAAGCCTGTTGGGTCATCGTTGCCCTATTTAGCCTGCATGGACCTCAATAGCCGACAACGGCGACGCAAACGAGGATGGCCAACGGGGTGGATAAGGACTAGATCTGGTTGACAGGAAAAATGAGGACCAGGTCCCACTAGCACTGACAACGGGGAGGCTCAGACTTGCCGGCGGCATGGATGAGGACTTCATTCTACTCGCGTGGATGATGCCCGACATGGCTGAGGGCCTGATCTAGCTGGCGGCGAAGACTAGGAGTCTAGGATCGATTCCTGACAACGCTAAAGAGGGTGAGCCCCGGATCTAGCCGGCGGTGAGGATGCCGAACTATTTTGGCCAACGGCAGTGCGCATCGGTGCTAGAGAAGCAAGTGAACACGTCATCATGTCGTCCATGCTCGTTGAGAGATGTCACTGTCGCCACGGGCTTTTCCTTGCTTGCCGACCATCAGACATCTCGAAGGCGCTACCCTATCACCGGAGGGGAGAGAGAGGGGGGATGATAGGGAGGGAGAAGCCAAGGAGGGGAGGAGGCGGTGATCGACAGTGGCATTCAGGCACAGACGAGGACAGGCCGATGGGGAGGAGCGACGACCAAGAGAGGGGGAGAAGGAGGGAGGGTATCTTATTCCTTAGAAGAATACAGGTAGCACGTTTTTTAATAATCCTCTAAACATTCCAAACGAAAAAACCCTAAAAGATATACGTGCCAACTAAAATTACACCTAATTAGACCTAAAAGGATGCCCCAAGAAAAAAGTTACATGGTGTGACTAGTCTAATCAGAAAGAAGAAATATATAAAAAAAGGCAAGATCCAAACACCATCCATCTATGATGTTGGAGGGCTTGTTATCTACATGGTTGCTTAACAGTATTGATACCTCCAAATTACTTACAGGAAATTTTCTGAAAACAACAAGTCGAATGTTGAAAACCTCACCAGTTTTTGTGAGAAAAGCATTTGTTCAACTATACTAATGAATAGTTCACTACATACCCCCCAACTACTCTAGCTAACTTAATTCTTGATCTCAATGTCACACACACACTAAAGCCTGCATAGTGCACACGATACTCCAAATGAAGTAATGGTTATTTCTCTTTTTGTCTGGGATCTAACGTATCTTAAATAGAACATAAGAAATTAGTGATCCATTAACATAAATCTATGCTATTTGCAAATAAATGTCACCAGAAGCAGTATGGTGCCTTTCATAGGAGCATCACCCTTTTCATCCTACTAAAGCAACTAAACTTTGCCTTCCTGCATTTTGGCATTTTTCACGTAACCTACTATAATGAAATAATTAGCTACAAATACTATACAAAAAAATCAGATGCAAGGATGAAATAAGCATGGGGAAAATGAAAAGAATCAAGAAAGGAGGGAGGGTGACCTACAACGCACGCTCCAGAGCCCGCACTGTTGCTCCACTACACGTGTCGTCGCCACCCAAATCGCCATGGGTGCCCGTTGGCTGCGGCGGGGCTTGTAGCCCATGACATCACCAGTCCTAAAGGGCGTCTAAACGGCAGCTAGACACAGAAAACGAAGTCATCGTGAGGAGGAGGGTGACCGGTGAGCGTATTGGAATTGCCTCACCTGATCTTGAACTCGAGTACTCGAAGGACTCAAATCTTCTTCACGTGGTCGAACACATGCGAGCACCTCACGAGGTTGTGAACTCGAGTACCTCACGTGGTCATGAGCTGAAGTACTTTGGATCTTCTTCACATGATCGAACACACACGAACACCTCATATGGTTGTGAGCTCGAGTACTTGAATAACTCCTTCGACTGCTATAGTACTCTGGACTCCAGATGAATAGTGCTCTGATGAACAGTACTCAAATGAATAGTGGTTGATCACTACTGGGCACTCGAGACTTACAACTACTGCAGAGTACTCGTGTCTTCTGACTATGGCAGTACTCGATCTCACACACTGATCGAGTACTTAGACCACCCAATTCACATGAGAACACTTTGGAGAAAGACATAAGCACAACACAGGAGCTTTTACGACACGTAAACTTCTCAACGCCTTTTTTGGTTTTCTCCCCTTTATATACTACTGAATACAACAAATGGTTACAAAACTTTAATGGTACGTTATCACCAGTAAATACCTAACGTTATGACCAGTAAGTTCTCGACTAATGCAGGGTGCTAAATGCAGAGAAACGATCAATAATTGTGATGACTAATGCATGACTGAAAAACAAATATGCGGTGAAATTACCTTTTTTTAGAACTTGGGCAGGAGCTCTATCAATCACTATTAGGGGGAAGAAATAGTTAGAGTTTTACACATTAATTGTGCTAAGGGACAAACACACCAAGCATACAACACAAGAGTTAACAATTACTAACTAAATCTATTGTCCTTTTTCTTGTCTCCACCTCCTCTTTATGCAATAGAAAACATGTTCAGCCGGAAGGTAAGCATGCTCAAATATCCTGCGATTCCTTTCCTTCCTAATATTTTAGGCTGTGTAGATGCTGATGCCATCAAAGATCGATTTGCATTGCTTAGCCTACAGTGAAATTACTTAACAAAGCGCGCGCGGGGTGTGAGGTCTAGAGAGGGAGCAAGAGGGGAACAGGGCCTCCGTAGCCCAATCCCCCGTAGGCCCCCGTCCAGACTCCGCCATAGACTCACTCCTTTTCCTTCCATCCCGCTCTCGAGCACCACACCCGCTGCCTCTGCTCCACGCCCCAGGATTGCTTGTCCCAAAGAGAGGGGGTGGAGGGATGGTGCGATGTCGGTGATAGCAGCGACTGTCGTTGAAGTAGCCACATGATGAGGGGTGGAGGGAATGGTAGGTGGTGGCAATTGAACTAGAGAGGGAGAGGAGGGAGTGGCCTCGCCGATGGAGACGGAGAGACCGAAGTAAAAAGCAAGAGAGGCGGAGCCCTGTATAGTGAAACTGCGAGAAACAGTGCTCTTCATCCAGATGAAGGTGTACAAAGGGGGCGAATGGTGCCAAAAGATTTTTCCTCCAAATATTCGTGTACTCCTTTTTCTCCAATAACTACAAAGCTATGAAGATTAGGATATGAGATCTACTAGAAAATAAAGGAACACAGACCACCGTACGACCAGATCAGGGCACTGCGTGGTCGAATTACGACCACGCGGCAAAACACAATGTGGTCGAATACGACCACTCAACAGAAATACAAGGTGGTCGGGACAGACAACGTGGTCGAACCCGACAACGTGGTCGAACTCGACAACGTGGTCAAAACCGACAACGTGGTCAAAACTGACAACGTGGTCGAACCGACATCATGGTCGAAACCAACTACGTGGTCGAAACAGACTTCGTGGTCGAAACCGACAACGTGGTCGGAACAGACTACGTGGTCGAGCCAACGTGGTCGAGCCAACGTGGTCGTGTCCAACGTGGTCAATACCAACGTGGTCGAAGCCAACGTGATCGAAGCCAACGTGGTCGAGACAACGTGGTCGAACCAACGTGGTCGAAGCCAACGTGGTCGAGCCAACATGGTCGTAACCAACATGGTCGAAACGCCAACGTTGTTGCAGACTGATGTGATATCAAACTACGTGGTCGAAGACCATTGTGTGGTCGACACCACTGTAGTCGATGTCCCAAGTAAACAGAAAAGTCGAGCGACCACATGACTTAAGATCATTGAGTGATATAAAGCAAGTGTGGTCGTAATCATCTAGAAGAACCGGAGGAGGCGCACGACTACCAGAACTGAAAACAAGAACGAAGCACGATCTTTGCTCGTGGGGAGAGAGTAGCGATAATGACTTTGAGCACTATCCCACATGTCACATCAAGCAATAGCATCGAAGAAATTAAACCCAGATCAAGAATGTGATTGAAGCTTACACAGTGGTCGTAAGCCCGACAGCGCGGTCGATGGCTTGCACAGTGGTTGTAAATTCAACCACTCGACTAAAGAAAAACTTGATCGAAAATCGACTATCCAACAGAAGTCACTGTAGTCGATAACCATTAAAATCAAGACCAACGACATCAAAAGATGAGTGCGGTCGGAATCAACGTGGTTGTAAGCCAATGGCATGGTCGAACGATCATCGTGGTCGAAGACCAACTAGCATTGTAACCAACTGCGGTCGTAAAACAACTCGTAAGATAGTAGGGGCACACAACCATGAGATCTACAACCATCAAGAAATTGGAAACCAATGCGAATAAGAACAAACGATCTGAGTCTTGACCGGTCGAAAGAGAAGCGGTCGAAGAATATAACGTGGTTGTAAGCTTCTCGACAAAACAGAGGAGGCCCGCGAAGTGCACGACCGCAAGAATCAGACTTCAAATAACTTTCGATTAAGAGTTCAACTGGCCATGAAACTTTGCAAATAACATGGTTAGGGCCTCAGGAGGTTGCTCTGATCTTTAATTGAAAACTTAGCAACCAAAATGAGAGTTTGACTAGATTTCACTAAGAACGCCCAAAACCAAATTTGAGATGGCTTGGAGTACAACCCACATGTCACTGCTATCCAGAAATATCCAAGAACACAGAGAGAAGGAAGAACAAAGAAGAGATCAAATCAAGCCGAGTGAACTAAAAAAGAAGAGATACACAAGACACATAGTTTAAGATAGATGTATTGCTCATATGAATGATTTCACAGACACTCCCCTTGGGAGGACCAGGCTCTAAGCCTAGAGCCGCCAGACACTCTCCAATAGCCACTCCCCTCAGGAGGACAAGACTCTAACCCTAGAGTCACCCACTCTCATATCTAACTCCCATGGGAGGGAAAGGCAGCAGCCGCCAAGGCTTGGGCCACCTGCTCAACCCTAACTCTTGCCTCCCCTCTCCCTTTTATAGGCTTACAAACGAACCCAAAGTCTTAATGGATCCAACCATTAGTCCACACTGGGGATTACCCATTAACCCCACCTAACACCGGGTTTTACACACGCGCACACTCGTGACAACCCATTAACACCACAAGACACAACTGCTTTAACAGACCAACTCCCCCTTTGCAGGCCTTGAGTCAATTCACCGAATTGCCCCTCAAGTACCTTCCCGGAAGATTCCTGTTCTCGCACGACCGCACCTGGCTTCCGACCAACTAGACATCAACTCCTCCCTGAGCCTAGTCCCGGTCCATCTTGCTATTGCTCGTTATGTTCACCTCCGGCAGCTCCAGCTCTGGTTCCTCATCGTCCCGGCTTGCAACCACCTCACCAGCCTCGATCATCTTCGGCGTCTCCTAACCGTTCTGAACCTCAACACCTCCTGTGCCTAGTCCCGGTCCTCCTACGCTTCACCATGACTTAGCTCCGAAGTCCTGCAACCAACACAGACAAGCAAACCATCACATAGAACCGCACAAAGACATACAGACCATCAAGTAGCACAACCACTGGTCTTACACCACCTACGAGTACTCAGATGCAGTGGCGGAGACAAGGGGCTGGAGGGGGCCCGGCACCCCCCAACTTTTTACTAATCCTCCATTATGTAGTTAATTACATGTGTTTAATTAATGGTTTGGTCCCTCCCAATTTAGCCCAAATGTAAAGTATGTTTAAAGCCCAGTCATATGCAGTCCAAATCCTCTTTGTTTTGTTTCTTGTTTTAGCTTTGTATCTACTGATCTTTGTAAATGCGGGTTACAAGGTGGTGCGTACCGTGATCTGTAGGATATGCATGTTTGTGTTCTTAATCTTAGGATGATTAATGCAGGCTGGTGAGTTGACTAGAAGCTGTTGTAGCTAGTCATAGGTGTGATTGAAGATCACTCAAGCACTACTAGCTGGTAGAGTACATAACGGTAGGAACCTTTAATTAAAAGCCAAGAAAATGTTTTGGCCGAATTTCTACGGCAATACAATGGACATGTTCTCGTGGATTTGTTTTTTGATTTCTTCGAAAATCGAAATAAATAGAGTGTTTTTAAAAGCAGTTATTTTAAATGACTTCTCGAGTCTAAAAATATATGAGCCGTCCACGTCAATATCTTTACCGTTCATTGTGGTATCAAAAAATGTAAACAAAAACCATAAGTACACACTTCAGTAGTTGCTCTCACATCACATCTAGAGACCCTGTTTTAATCGGCTTAGACCCTGTTTTAGTCGTAGAGCTAAGTTTAAGTTAATAGAGATGTAATTTTCTTTGCATTGTAATTTACGAAACATATTACTCTGATATGTGACTATTGGATCGGTAAATCCGGCATGATTCATTAGTTCTACTCTACTTGTTGTCCATATTGCCCCCTATATCCAATTTCTGGCTCCGCCCCTGCTCAGATGCACAAGAAATGAGGTACTCATAGCTCACAAGGTTCCTCCAGCAGCCTACGACCACACACAAGGCTGCTACGATCATTGAGACATAAGCTACGACTATCGATCACTCAGATAGAGCGCTGCGACCACTACACAAATCGCTACGATTACCAAGCCTGGTCGCTACGACTTACGACTACCAAGTCGTAAGATCTCAGCCGACCACCAAGTCGAAAGGCATCTACGACTACCAAGTCGTAGTGCCGACCACCAAGTCGAAAGGAACCTACGACTACCAAGTCGTAGTGCTGACCGCCAAGTCATAAGCTCTTAGCCGACCACCAAGTCGTAAGGGCTTTTACGACCACCAAGTCGTAAAAGACTTCTGCGACCACCAATCGATCACCTACAACTACCAAGTCGTAGGGGCTTCTACGACCACAAAGTCGTAGACCCCAAGAACGACATCCTCAAGTTGAAGAATCACCTACGACCATCAAGTCGTAGCACTAGCTACGACTACCAAATCGTAGACCACGAGATCGACTGCCAACTATTCAACTGAAGAGGCACTGCCGACCATACACAACAGCGGTCGAACACAGTGATCGTAGATGTCACTGCCGAGCAAGTCGCTGAGGCTTAAGACCTTACAAAGAGAACCATTCTCTTCTCAAATCTCAAAAATTAAACTCAATCTCTCTAAATTAAGAATCAATTACTCATCACTACTGTAGAGTGAACTTCACTTGATCTCACAGGAGGCACTCCGTCCCCGAGCTGGAGGCTCCCCGTTTAGTGACGAGCCTACAGACTACAGTAGTGTCCAGTCCACCACAGTACTGCTTGTCAAGGGCATCCTGGTAATTAAACAGCAGCGTCAGCGTGTACTGTACTAGGTAGCGGAGTAAAAGGACTTCAATGAGCGAGAGCAGAAGGAAAGGACGGGCCTGCCTACAAAAATTAATGCAGGGATCATAAGTAGATGTATAGCCAGGGCAGGGAGCAGCAGTACCCACTGAAGTGACCGAGCTCGCTTGAGCCAGCAGCAACCTTGCCAGCCATGGAGAACGGCGAGGGGGAGTACACGCAGGACGGCTCCGTCGACCTCCGAGGCAACCCCGTCCTCCGCTCCAAGCGAGGCGGCTGGACCGCCTGCACCTTCATCGTAGGTACGAACGTACGTTACAAGATTCATGCGTTGCACTTGCACGTTGCAGCATATACGTTTAATCTTCAATCTGAATCGTTTCACTTCTTCTTCTTCGTCGTCGTCGTCGTCGTCTTGTTAATTTGCAGTGTACGAGCTGTTCGAGAGGATGGCGTACTACGGGATCGCGTCGAACCTGGTGATCTACCTGACGGACAAGCTGCACCAGGGCACTGTGGAGGCGGCCAACAACGTCACCAACTGGTCCGGCACCGTCTTCCTCACACCCCTCCTCGGGGCCTTCGTCGCCGACGCCTACCTAGGGCGCTACTGGACCTTCGTCGCCGGCTCCGCCATCTACCTTATGGTACGTACTTGCTGATACATTAATTCAATCTTTAAATACTCTTGTTTTTGTGCCTTTCGCTCTCCCTAGCTTCTTAAGTGAAAAAGCTGGGTAACTGCTTCTAAAAACTACTTTCGATTCTATCAACTTATATTATTAAAACAAAAGTAAAGAAACCACTACGTTTACTTTTAAGGGTAGAAATTACCATATTAATCAGTGAAAAAAAATATCTACGTCATCGATTGTGGTAGATCTAAATTACGATAAAGATTATGATGATATGGATTAGATATAAATACGAGAGCTATTATAGCTGAACAGGAAATACAAATATATTGCTGTTATAATTATAAGAGGTGTATAATATGTACAACTTTATGTTTCGATAAAAATATATGTGTTATAATATCTAGCTGGACAATTTTGTGAAAAATAGTTAATTACTGGGCTACTATCACTATTTTTCATGGTTGCAATAGTCTCGTTACAGGCTTACACCGCAGTTTTTTTGGGGGAAAATTACCTTATGATAACTAGAGCATTGTCGATTCAGTTTACCAGCTCCTGTTCCAATCTTTTGAAGGAATCTCCTGTTCCAAATGAAAATGCCCGTGTTCTGGAGATTCTTTCTGTATGTCGAGAGTGCACGAACGCGATGCCTCGCAGTCCATCGGCTGTCTCTTGTTTTTGTGTAGCATCCAACGTAATCGATGAAATCCATCCAAATTAGGTCTGACCAAAAATGGCGCCATCAGGAAGCAACAACCATGAGCTGATGATGATGGTGATGTCCTGTACTGTGTGCCCCAGGACAAGGCTCCAATAATTAACAACGATGTTTCTTTCAAAACATGTCATATGGACAGACACTATGTACAAGGATTGTTAGATTCTTGTTGTGACTATTAAGGCCATTCCCATTTCAATCATGAGGCAGTTTTTCTTTTTTTTTTAGTATTAATAAGAAATAGAATAAATGGGTTCTTTGAACGAACTGAATACCGATTAGCCGCTTCAAAAAAACTGTCTCGATAAGCCACTTCAAAACGGTGATAAAAAAAGCTGTCTTATTTGTTTGTTTAAAAGAAGTTATAAGCCATAAATGCATATTTGGGCATGTGTCGCCTTTGTTTTATGGGTTTTGATAAACATCATCCGGATATTTTCTTCCTGACTATCATCTACAAACATGTGTTCTCTCCTGTGCTTTGGCCGGCCCGGCCGAATCTCAAATTCACAACTCAAGCTTCACCCAACCAAAGCCTGGTTCATGTGGCCATTCCATGGGTCCAAAATATTAGGCAGTTGTTCTAATGATTTCACTTGTTTGGATTTGGATAGTGAAAGTGGGTAGAGCAAGGGTGTATTAGTGCTGACCATTGAAACTTGAAAGCGGTACGGAGAATCAGTGCCATATGTGTTTCTGGTGGCAAATGCAACAATAGGCAAACTAGGATGGCACGACATTTCGCAAACTCGGAGCGTCGTATAAGATATTTTCCCATTCGTATATGTCTGTTTATTGGAAATTTAACGAGAATTCGGAAATCTGCTAAAGAATTGAAATGCACAAAGCATGTGTTTCAAATTTGATTGATATACAATTTAGATCATGTTTGGAACGGGTTTTTTTTTCCAAATCATGTATGAATTGAACTGTTTTCTATCAAAATTGTACGAACTTTATATGAAATTTTTATGTTCCAGACAGGCTCTTAGTTTTTTTTTTGTGGAATTACAATGTAGTTTATCATGCCTGAGTTACTGAAACAAATGCAGGGCATGGTGCTGCTCACCCTGTCGGTCTCTGTGCCGTCACTGAAACCGCTACCCTGCGACGGTGCCGGCGCCACCTGCCCGCGCGCCTCCGCCCTGCAGCTGGGCGTCTACTTCGGCGGGCTGTACACCATCGCGCTGGGCCACGGCGGCACGAAGCCCAACATCTCAACCATCGGCGCCGACCAGTTCGACGACTTCGACCCGGCGGAGAAGCTGCACAAGCTCTCCTTCTTCAACTGGTGGATGTTCACCATCTTCCTGGGCATCCTCTTCTCCACCACCGTCCTTGTCTACCTCCAGGACAACGTCAGCTGGTCAGTCGGCTACGGTATCCCAACGCTCGGGCTGGTTGTCTCCATCGCCGTCTTCCTCGCCGGCACGCCGCTGTACCGCCACAAGGTGCCGCAGGGCAGTCCATTCGCGAGGATGGGCAAGGTGCTCGCCGCGGCCGTGTGGAAGTGCGGCGTCGAGCTGCCCGCCGACGCGAAGGAGCTGCACGAGCTAGAGCTGGAGCACTACACGACCAGGAGGAGGTTCCGCATGGACGCTACCGACTCCATGAGGTTCCTGAACAAGGCGGCCGTCAAGGTTCCCGACGACGGCGAGTCCGCATCGCGGCTTAGGTGGACGCTGTGCACGGTGACGCAGGTGGAGGAGGCGAAGCAGATAGTCAAGCTCGTGCCGCTGCTCGCCACCATGGTCGTGCCGTGCACGCTCGTGGCGCAGGCCGGCACGCTCTTCGTCAAGCAGGGAGCGACGCTGGACCGACGCCTCGGGCGCGGGCGCGGCACGTTCCAGGTTCCACCGGCGAGCCTCGGAGCATTCGTCACGCTAACGATGCTCGTATGCGTTGTGATCTACGACCGCATCCTCGTCCCTGCCGTGCGGAGGCGCACCAAGAACCCGAGGGGGATCACTCTGCTACAGCGGATCGGCACCGGGCTGCTGCTCCAGGTCGTGACGATGGCTACTACAGCGGTGATCGAGAGCCGGAGGCTGAGCTTCGCGAGGAGCCACGGGCTAGACGCCACCGGCGGTGAGCTGCCCCTGACGATCTTCATACTGCTACCGCAGTTCGTGCTCATGGGCGCCGCCGACGCGTTCCTGGTGGTCGGCCAGATCGAGTTCTTCTACGACCAGGCCCCGGAGAGCATGAAGAGCCTCGGCACGGCCATGGGCCTGATGGCGTACGGCGCCGGCAACGTGCTCAGCAGTGCCGTCCTCACGCTCGTCGAGCGCGTCACGCGCGAGAGGGGGAGTCCCTGGGTGACCAACAACCTCAACGCCTCGCGCCTCGACTACTACTACGCGTTCCTGACAGCACTCGCCGCGGCAAACCTGTCGACGTTCGTGGCGCTGAGCCGCAGGTACTCATACCGTGCGGAGTCGACGGAGACCATCGATGTCGCCATGATAGACGTGCAGGGCGGCACTGCAAGGGTTCATTCTGAGCCTGAGCCAATGGCATGAAAACCTTATATGTTTTAATGAAGTGATGCCTAATAGTCGTCATGTACTGTATCTTCCATGGCTATCTCTGAATGAACACATGATGGATGTGTCTAAAATTTGAGTGTATTTTATCATTAAAATAGTACTCAAGTGCTCCTTAATCATTTTTGCTCACTTTCCGAAAATTATATGTGGTTCTCCCTAGACAACATATCCGATGAAAAACTCTAAAACATACTCGCATCCGTCGGATTCAAATAATGAAGAAATGGGTTTCAATACGATTCCAAATAGTCAAGAAAAAAACTGTGCAGATAAAAAAAATCAAAACTATATTCGCATCCTTTGATCCACTATCAAATAATTTATATAACTAGTAAGGTGACTCGTACACTTGTGCGGACATCATTCTTAAAGTACGTTTAAATGATTTGGCAATACATATGTAATTTTGCTTTTTGAGAAATAGATTGTTACAGAACTTCATTTGTTATATTTTTAATATTATATATTATAAAAGAGAAAATACTCACTTTATTACTTAATACTTGTCACATATGGCCAAAACTTTTTCCTTATATACTTTTTGATGAAAATACTTACATTGCAAACAGTAAATATAGCATTACATAATATTTGTTATTTATACCATTATCATTTTTTCATTATTGCACACATCATATAGTTTACATCGGTATAATCGAGTAAACACCTGTTAAAGATCTCACTCTCAATCCCTCCACCCTACGGTGGTCCACCAAACAAATGGTCATAATATTTTTAGTGTTGTGAGAATTTTTAGCAATTATAAACTACCTATCATCGATTTTTATTATATAATAAATTTTGATTTTAATTTTTTTTTTGTGCATGGTCACGGAACGCGGCAGGTGGGCCCCAATTAACTCGCGCCTAGTTTAGTCTTTACTCCAAACACAATCCATGGATGTTTCCAAGAAATCATGCAGACTTTTTATTAGAACACAAATCTTTTATTCAAGTCTCCGATCTCGCAAGGACCTCTACTTAAGGGCATCTCCAATGGTCTTAGGGCAGTCCTAATGGGTGATTTCTGTGGCATTAAATAAGGTGTCAAATAGGCAAAATACTGATGTGTCATTAGAGTTAAGAAGTAGAGATAAGGAAATGGTTTCTTATACAAGAAACCATATCTACACGGGAACCAAGATGGAAAGAGTTGTGATAGGTAGATGATAGGAGAGAAGATAGATGATTGGACGAAAGTTTTATTTGTAGAAACTATCCATTGTGAGTATAGTTTCTATGGGTAGTGTCTACATTAATTGGCAAGTATAGAAACTACCTCATAGTTTCTGCATTGGGAGTGCCCTTATAGCCAAGCTAGTCAGCATTTTTGCTGATGTGGAGGAGAGAGATGAGAGCTTGGCTCTCATGCAAGCAACAAGCTGGGCACGGGAGCCTATGCAGTGGTGGGCCAAGATAATAAATGTATGTGAGGAGGAATAGTAAAGAGAATGTGAGACATGGTACCACATAATAATAAAAAATCCTTTGTAGACAAATAGAAGACAAATTATTGTATAACTTGGCTCTTATAACTTGACTTATAGCCAAACACTTGGCTCTATTATTGGACTTGCTCTAAAACTTCCACATCATTTATATAGTACACACTAAAGCTAGCATTCTAAAGAACTATCTATAAGGATAGCTATTTGATGCTTACATGCACACACAGAATTTATAGAGGTTGCCTCGTTTGGCGTTATAGACTAGTGCTTAAAGAAGAGCTGGCTCGGTTTTTTTGCATACTCTCTTTCCTCCGCATAGGATATATGCTGATGTGTACATGCATATAGCTAGCTGACTCAGACCATTGGAGATGCCCTAAGAGAAGTCCGACGTCCTAAGAGAATTGCAACCAGTCAGGGTGTGTCACGTGTGTTTGCTTGTTTGACTCTGCGAGTCGTCTATCTCCACCACAGACTCTGCTCTTTTCTCCCCCTCTTTCTTGGTTGTTGGAAACAGGGGAGCAAAAAGCAGGGGAGGGAAGGAAACAGAGGGCAGCGCACCGTGTTGGGTAGAGCTGGCCAATGGGCCGTGTCGGGCCGGCACGGCACGGGCCCGGGCTCGGCACGGCCCGTTTAGGCACAGCCCGTTAAGGCCCGTGTATTAAACGGGTTGTGCCGTGCCAGCCCGCGGGCCGCGGTGGGAGTCGGCTAAACGGGCCGTGCCGGCCCGCTAGCCTGTTTAGTCGGAAAAAAAAGAAAATTGTAAAAACAATTGCAGAAAATTCAGAAAAAATATAGAAAATTGTAGACATTGTTAATCACAAAAATAAATATTTTCAATGACATAATGAGCTTTATTAACTTATTAAAGTACATGGGATGGCTGCCTCATTAAAAACTTTACCAAGTAAAAACTCAATTTGAGAAAACCTTGGTAAAGAAAAAAGAGTACAGCCTATAAAGCTCATTAGTGACCACATGTGAAGAAAAATATTGAAAATCCTATTCATTGCTATCTAAATACAAATTCTCAAAAGATTCTTCTAAATCTTTATTATCTGCAGTATGTTGGAGTCTTGATTCAGCTTGTTCCCAGTCTTTGACGGTCATAAGTACTTCGACCATCTCGTTGGAGAGACTTGTTCGTCGCTCCTCGATTATTCTTCCGGAAAGACTGAATGCTGACTCCGAGGAGACTGTAGAGACAGGAACAGTCAACACATCCCACGCTAATATGGATAGCACTGGATATGATACCTTCTGGGTTTGCCACCATGAGAGGATGTTCAACTCCTGCTCGAAGCTGACACCATCACTGTTGAGATAGCTTGATAGGTCACCAATGCTTTGTCGCCTTCCTCCTCCTAACTGCTGTGTACCTGCACGAGAACTAGACGAAGAACCAAAAATCTTGCCCCATTGCATAGCCCCCCTAGAGGTGCTAGGGACTACTGGGGGTCTTTCCAAACGCACAGATCCAAACTTATTTTCATATTTATTATATACCTCATATAATTTATCCTTAACTAATGTAAAGTATGAACAATAGTCTAAATCGGTAGTCTCACTTAAAACTTGTAAAACATTTATAAATCCTTGGAGTTTGGCCCTAGGATCCAAAATAAAAGCAAATGCATATAAAATAGGAATTTCTCTCCAATATTTTAAAAACTTAGATTTCATGGCAACTACAGCATCCCTAGTATAGGATCATTTTCAAAAGCCTTTAGGTGAGTGGCAATTTCAACAATATTATGAACAATCATAGGAGATGTAGGGTAGTATACTCCAGAAAGACAAATTGTAGCTTTATGGAAAATTTCTAGAAAGGAAAATATTTTTTCACCAACAACCCAATCGTCCTCAGTAAGTTCAGGGTCTCTAACTTGGGTTCTACTGGAGGAGCTACGAGATTGATGACTTTGGGTGTGAAGGAAAACAGATAAAGTGCTCTTATATGGCAATATATATTTAAGCATAAGGTAAGTAGAGTTCCATCTAACAGGCATATCTAAACCAAATTTTCTAGGACGAACATTCATTGCTACGCAAAAACTCTTATATGCGGCTATTCGTTGGTTAGAACAATTAATAAATGAAATTGCATCTCTAAAAGAATCAATACAAGCATTTAATCTTTTTAAACCGGATTTAACAATAAGATTAATAATATGACAAGTACAACGTTGATGCAATAAGAAAGACTGTGCATAAGTATTAAACAAAGGAGTAAGAATTTCCATAGCTTTAGTATTTGCAGCTGCATTATCTAAAGTTATAGAAAAATCTTATCCGTGAGACCAAAATCTTCTACAACTTTAATAATGCTTTCTGCAATATTTTCAGTATTATGTGAAACATTAATTAATTTAAATCCTATAATTCTTTTTTCCATTATCCAGTCATCATTAACATAATGAGCAACAACACTAATATAATCCTCTCTAGCCCTACCACTCCATATGTCGGATGTCAAAGCAATAGAAAATGTACATGTATGAAACATTTCTTTCAATTTATCACGACAATTGTTATAATATTTAATTAAATCTCTAGTTGTTGTTTGCCTAGATACAGTACTAAATCGAGGGTTATGAGCAGTCCTAATATATTTTTGGAAAGCATCAGATTCATCAAAATTTAAAGGTAAATCTTGAGAAGCAATTAATCTACAAAGAGATTCCCGAGCTACCTCTGAGTTGTACTCCCACGTACGTACCGAGCCGTCGGGGTTATATTGCAGCTGTGTCTGGCGCATTTGTATTCCTTGCCTTTTCTTGCAGCTTGTAGCATGTCGTTGTAGATGACCCATCCCACCTGAAGATTTTGCACTCAATTCATTACCACAAATTTTACAAACAGCATACCTCACTTCAGTTCCATCATTGTCGGTGTTGATCTTCTTGTCGAAATCATTCCAAACTATTGATGTACTAGCTCTTGTTCTTTTTGCACCCGTGCTTTGGGTCGTGGATGCACTTGTTGAGCCAACAGAAGATGGATCGATTGGACCCTGCGCCACCGGGGCCGTCGTTTCTTCGGCATCTCCAGTTTGTACATGTGGACCTTCCGCGGATGGATATTCTTGTTGAAACGATTGCATATCCTCCGCCGAAAGCCCGAATTCGGAGAGTTGAAAATTGTAGTTCTCCATTAAATCGACTGCAAATTGAAATAGTAAAGAACGATTAACTTACTATTAAAGTATTAAACCAACAAATAATAGCAACAAAATTAAACCAATAAATAATACCAAAAATTTAAAATAAGAGTATAAGACAGCATTATTACTTCCTTTGCAACTCTCACAAAAATCTTTGAAGATTTTTGAATTTTCGGAATTTTGCCCGAATTTTCGCCAAATTTGCGCAAACACTTTCAGATTTTTCAGAGCTAAACTGAGAGAGAAGAGTGAGGTTTGAGATGTGGAGAATAGAGGCCGGATGCCCCCCTATTTATACAAAAAAAATTCAGATTTTTTTTGAATTTTTTGCTATTTTTTCGGATTTTTTACCCCCCAACGGTCACAAAAAACGGCTAGTTTTTGAATTAGCCGGGGCGGGCCGAGCCAGGCGTGCCGTGCCGGGTCGGGCGTGCCGGCGTGCCGTGCTGGGTCCGACTTCTAAACGGGTCGTGCCGTGCCGGCCCACCGTGCCGCACCCTCGGCCCAGGCACGGCCCGGTCCGTCGTGCCGTGCCGGCCTGGCCCGCTTATTTTTCGTGCCGTGCCTAAACGGGCCGGGTCTACAGTATCGGGCCGTGGTGCGGCCCGGGTAGGCCCGGCCCATTTGTCCAGCTCTAGTGTTGGGCAGGGGCGGATTTAGACTTATGGTAGGATGGACTTTAGCTTGGAGTATAAGAAAATAGCAAGTGTATAGTTTAGGTATTTTTAGCCTAGACCGAAGTATTATTATGGATGTTCAGTCCAGATAGAGGTAGCCGGCCCACGTAACTCCAATACAATTATGCAAACCCTACCTCTACTCGTGCTCCTCTTCTCAGCCGGTTCAGCGCCTCATCCAGTCCCAGTCCCGACTCGCACGTCCTCCCATCCCGATGCTGGCGGCGGCTCTCCTCTCTCCCCCGGCGGCGACTCTCCCCTCTCTCCCGGCGGCCTGAGCAGTGGCTCTCCCCCTCTCCCTCGGCGGCGGCTCTCCCCTCCCGTCCTGACGACCAAAGCAGTGACAGACAACTCTCCCCTCCCCTTGGCTCTCTCCCAGCAGTGGCGGCGTAGGTGCTCCTCTAATTTGAACAACTGAACAAGTAATTAGGTTTTAGTGTGGTGGGAAATTCATTGCATTATTTTTTCAGGCAATGTCATTGCTTTAGAAACTGCAAAAATCCAAAAAAAAATTGTTTCCTGAGCTACTGAGCAGAGCACTACTATTGTTTATCTTGGTGACTTTGTCCATGTTTATCAATTATCCATGTGAAATTGTGAATCCTCTATTTGAATTAGATGTTCCTAGTGAAATTTGAAGTACAAATACCAATTCTTGTGAAGTAGAGGCCGGATTTGTTGCATCATGTAATGCATGTCTGAATTTTCATGATGATAATTAGCCTCCTGTCGTTATCTGAAAAGAATTTTTTGCTTGATTGGTCGGAGGCACATAGATTTATGATGTTCAGCTAATAAATTAGTGAAGTTGTCACCCAAATTTCGGACCAAAATCAATCAGTTCATGGTGCTTTGGGTTGGATGGATCCACGTCTACTCCTATGTAAGAATTATGATATAACAGAATGTTGTCTCCTCTATTGATTAATTCATGTTCCTTTCTCTTTTGCAGGAAGATCTGAGCTGTCGATCGTCTTATGTCTCTCAGTTGCTGTGCAAACTGGATGGAAGACATCACTATGGATTCTTGCTGATGAGCTGATGTATCATCACATCTGGCACCACCTGGTATATGATAGTCAAAGCCGTCTGATCCACCTTGTCGTCTATCTCATTGTCCTTCCTCTTCGGATCAACTGCACCCCAGACTCTCTGGGCGCGTATGTTCACCTTCATCTTCATTGCCTACACCGGATAATTATCGGTCGTCAGGAGAGAGGGAGATTAGCCCACCTTGGGCCTTCGCCTTATCGCCCATGATCTTCAAAAATCACCAAGAACAATAGGCTCTGATACCACTTGTTAAAAAATAATTAATCCCGGTTGGAATTAATTAATTCCTTTGCTCATCTGTTCTGTCACCGCTTCTTGAGAAGCTCCCGCTGGCCCTTCACGCGATGTGATCTTCTGCCTGGATCTCTGCGTAACGTGCCGATGTGACCTGCCTGGTCGCTGTGTGATGCGCTCGCCTAGCGCCTGCCTCTCGTAGTGACCGACAATGGGACACCGCCACTTGCGTCCACGCAAAGAAGGAAAAATATAACGCCTATGCTCTCACCTATCTACTGTTCGCGTGATGGAACACACGAAGCACTTTTTTCCTAGAGCTAAACCGCTCCGCTCTCTTCTTTTATATCTCTGCTGCTAACTTCGATGATCACCCTGATCGTTTTCTCCTTTTCTCTTTTTGCTCAACTCATTACATTGCCATGCATAGCCCTTATAAGGCCAACTTACACACTACCTCATTCATATTCGTACGCGAACTCGTACACGGAAAGAACTAGGAAACTGACTCGGCAACTATCTCTACACATGCACACGACTAACCTCATACTCGGATACAAACTTATATACGGACACAACTCGTATACGTATATGGCAAAACCGACTCGAATACGACTAAACAAGATCACTAACTTTAACATGACACGTGATCAATGTTAGAGATATAGAAAGAGATAAGAATAGAATATAACTTGAATATATAAGTTTGTTTCCTTGATTCAAGGATTGTAATCTCCTGATGGTACGCCACGCCAAGGGCTATTCTTGGCCTATATCAACACGTAACAGCGGCTCCTAACGGAGTAGAACGCTTTCACCAAATCACATGGTATCAGAGCCTTTCCTCCACAAACATCCAGATCGCATCTAGTGGAGCCATGGCGAGTTCCTCCAACGGAGCCACCGCCAATCCGTTCTTCGGCCAAGTTGTCACCGAGAAGCTGATGAAGGCCAATTTTCTCCTGTGGAAGGCGCAGATCCTTCCGGCTGTACGAGGTGCACGCATGGAGGGGTACCTCACCGGCGCAACTGCTGCTCCAGCGAAGCTGATCGACGCCAAGGATGGAGACGAGATCGTGAAGAAAGCCAACCCAGCGTATGACGAATGGGTTGTTGCCGATCAGCAGCTTCTCGGCTTCCTGCTCTCGACAGTCTCCAAGGAAGTTCTCACGCAGGTGGTGAACATGCATACCGCCGCACAAGTTTGGAGAGCGATCAACGAGATGTTCTCCACGCAAACGCGAGCACGATCTGTGAACACGCGTATTGCACTCGCAACGACCTCCAAAGGGAATATGAGTGTTGCGGAATACATCACCAAGATGAAGTCACTCGGTGATGAGATGGTGGCAGCCGGGAAACCAATGGATGATGAAGACATGGTGGGCTACATCCTTGCCGGTCTTGATGAAAATTACGAGCCGGTAGTATCATCTGTTGTCAACAGGCCTGAACCGGTGACGGTGGCAGAGCTGTACTCACAGCTCCTCAGTTTCGAGAATCGCCACAACCTGCGCCAGGCCGGCTACAGCTACCAAGCCAACTTGGCACGTCACGGCGAACGTGGAGCGCCAGCTTGCGGTGGAGGAGGTGGTCGCGGTCGTGACAGCGGCGGCAATTCTGGAGCAGGCCGCGGCATCGCCAACAATGGAAGCAAGCGGCCTACATGCCAACTTTGTGGTAAGACAGGACATGTTGTTGTTGATTGTTGGCATAGGTTCGATGAAGATTTTGCTCCTAAAAAGAGTGCTGCTGCTGCGACTCACTCATATGGCGTTGACCCGAACTGGTACTTGGACACTGGAGCAACCGATCACATCACGGGCGAGTTGGACAAGCTGACCACTCGTGAAAAATACATTGGAAAAGATCAGATCCACACAGCAAGCGGATCAGGTATGGACATTAGTCACATTGGTCATAGCACTATTCACACCCCTAATCGTGATTTACATCTAAACAATGTCTTATATGCTCCAAAGGCTATGAAAAATCTTATTTCTGTTCGCCGTTTCATATATGATAACTATGCCTATCTAGAAGTTTACCCCAATCTTTTCTTTATCAAGGATCGGCAAACGAAGAATATCCTGCTTAGAGGACGGTGTCACAACGGCCTCTATCCCTTGGAATCTACACCAAAACAAGCCTTTGGAGTCATCAGAACATCTCTTGCGAGATGGCACAGTCAGCTAGGCCATCCTTCTTTAGCTATTGTCCAAAAAGTTGTTAGCAACAATAAATTGCCATGCTTGGCAGAGTCTACAAGTCATGAAGTTTGTGGTGCTTGTCAAATGGCCAAGAGCCATCAGTTACCCTATTCTACATCCTCTAGTGTGTCAAAGTTTCCTCTAGAACTTGTTTACTCTGATGTTTGGGGTCCAACACCTGACTCTGTTGGGGGCAAAAAGTACTATGTCAGCTTTATTGATGATTTTAGCAAGTTTACTTGGATCTATCTCCTCAAATTTAAATCTAATGTGTTTCAGATATTTCGTGAATTCCAGAATCTTGTTGAAAGATTATTCAATAGGAAAATTGTTGCTTTGCAATCTGACTAGGGTGGTGAATATGAAAAATTACACTCCTTCTTTTCACAGATAGGCGTCACTCACCGTGTTTCATGCCCCCATGCCCATCAACAAAATGGGGCTGTTGAACGAAAACACAGACACATTGTAGAAGTGGGCTTATCTCTTCTTGCTCATGCTTCCATGCCTCTCAAGTTTTGGGATGAGGCATTCTTTGCCGCTACTTATCTCATCAACCGCACCCCAAGCAAAGTCATTGAGTATTCCACACCCCTAGAGCGCCTGTTTCATCAAAAACCGGCCTATGCTTCCTTGCGAACCTTTGGTTGTGCTTGTTGGCCTAATCTTAGACCATACAACACTCGAAAACTCCAGTTTTGCTCAAAACAATGTGTTTTTATTGGCTATAGCAATATTCACAAAGGATTCAAATGCCTTGACATTTCTACTGTCCGTGTTTATATATCTCGTGACGTCGTTTTTGATGAAACAATTTTTCCTTTTGAAAAATTACATTCCAATGCCGGCGTGCGCCTGCAGTCAGAGATTGTCTTGTTGTCTCCTCATTTTCTCAATTCTGATGTTTCTGTTTCTAGGGGTGCAAACGTGCTTAATCCAGTGGCTAATGATCCTAATCTTGATGATACAAATGACGTTGGTGAGCAATTAGCAGGACATTTACAGGTTCCGATAGCAAATATTGATGCGGTGGAGAATGAGGATGGTGCGCCTCCCGAGCCTGTGTCTTCCACCGAATCTGCCCCGGGATCGGCACATGATGCAGACAGTGGCGGCGTCGACTCGCTATCTCCTGGACCTCACCAACCGATGTCTGCCACGTCCTCTTCAATGCATGCAGCCCCTGGCAGTGATGCAGCGGGGGGACCAGGAACTTCTCCTGCGCCAGCCGAAGCAGAAACAGCAGCCGAAGCAGGACCTTCGGTGACATCCGGATCATCGGCTGTGCCCATGACAGTAACAGCACCTCGGCCACACACACGACTTCAGAGTGGAATCCGCAAAGACAAAGTATACACCGATGGCACTATACGGTATGATAAGCAGTCTTATTTTACACTCACCGGTGAACCTCAAAATCTAGAAGAAGCTTTCACGCACAAAGATTGGAAAATGCTATGGATCTAGAATATATGGCCTTAATGAAAAATAATACTTGGCGTCTTGTTCCACCTAAAAAGGGAAGAAATATCATATATTGCAAATGGGTATATAAGGTCAAAAGAAAATCTGATGGGAGTTTAGACCGGTACAAAGCTCGCCTAGTTGCCAAAGGGTTCAAGCAAAGGTATGGCCTGGACTATGAGGACACATTTAGTCCCGTAGTAAAATCTGCTACCATTAGAATTATTTTATCTCTTGCTGTCTCTAGGGGATGGAGCCTTAGACAGCTGGATGTACAGAATGCGTTTCTTCATGGTGTTCTGGAGGAAGAGGTGTACATGAGACAACCTCCTGGGTATAAGGACAAAGATAAGCCTGGCTTTGTTTGCAAACTGGACAAGTCACTCTACGGCCTTAAACAAGCACCAAGAGCGTGGTATGCTCGCCTGAGTACAAAGCTGTGTAATTTTGGCTTTATGGCTTCAAAAGCAGATACATCATTATTCTTTTACAATAAAGGTAACACTGTTATCTTTATTCTTATTTATGTGGATGATATCATTGTTGCTAGCTCCACACAAGAGGCTACTACAGCTTTGCTCCAGGATCTCAATCAGGAGTTTGCTCTCAAGGATCTTGGAGAGCTGCATTACTTCCTTGGCATAGAGGTAAATAAAGTAAAGGATGGTATCCTTCTTACTCAAGAGAAATATGCAACAGACTTGCTCAAGAGAATTGGAATGACAAATTGTAATCCTGTTAGCACTCCTTTATCTACTTCAGAGAAGTTGTTAGCTCATGAAGGCAGTCCACTTGGGCCTGAGGATTCAACACAGTACATAAGTATAGTGGGAGCCTTGCAGTATCTCACGCTTACCAGACCTGACATTGCTTTCTCTGTCAACAAGGTATGTCAGTTTTTGCATTCACCAACAACTAAACATTGGACTGCAGTTAAGAGAATTTTGAGGTATATACGCTCAACAACCAATCTTGGGTTAAGAATAGGAAAATCTCAGTCAACTAGAGTGAGTGCATTCTCCGATGCTGATTGGGCAGGGAGCCCTGACGATAGGAGGTCCACTGGTGGATTTGCTGTATTCTTGGGATCAAATTTAGTGTCATGGAGTGCAAGGAAATAGGCAACAGTTTCACGTTCCAGCACTGAGTCAGAATATAAAGCATTAGCCAATGCAACTGCTGAAATGATATGGGTTCAGTCCTTGCTCAATGAGCTACATATACCAGCACCGCAAGCAGCTCAATTATGGTGTGACAACTTGGGTGCTACATATTTGTCGGCTAATCCAATCTTTCATGCTAGGACAAAACACATAGAGATTGATTATCATTTTGTGAGAGAAAGGGTAGCAAGAAAACAGTTAGATATTCGGTTTGTACCTACAGGTGATCAAGTCGCCGATGGATTTACAAAACCACTGTCAGCCCGTCAGTTACAGAAGTTCAAGTTCAATCTCAATCTTGATAAGTGTAGGAGCCCAGATATTAACATCCGGATTCCTCTGTGATTTACTGCACTATTCCCTGGATCAGTAGATAGTGCTCACAGTTTATAGTTCTGAATATCAAAATACATATCATGCGAAAGCGTAAATGTAATAGTAAACTTACTCATGGGCCGATTAGGCCGAAATCATTAAATTGCAGCAGCGGAAGAAGGAAGCACACAGGTGGGACCTTCAGGACATGCCCATAGGCAGCCAACTGGAGGTTCGCGACCTAGCCCTTGACATCTTCATCTTCTCGGCCAGCTTGTCCAATCTTGTTGCTGAGGCGAGGTGATTTGATTTCTTGATTCTGAATTTTGTCGCAAAAGCGAGCATGAGCACTCCGACCCCGTGCTCCGCGAGCCAATACACAGAATGCAATTAAATAGTATGCATGGCTTATCATGGAAGGCTCGGGTTATTTTATTTTTGCGT
Source organism: Dendrocalamus latiflorus (assembly GCA_017311315.1). NCBI lineage: Eukaryota > Viridiplantae > Streptophyta > Magnoliopsida > Poales > Poaceae > Dendrocalamus > Dendrocalamus latiflorus. Next base: position 23,227,568 of record CM029667.1, read on the forward strand.
AGAGTGCTTTTGAATACAATTACTTAAAAATCCCTAAGACCTAGCAGTTTGAACCAAATCATAATGTACAAGGAAATGCATTATTAATATCGATTCAGATTCCATCCACCGTTACATGGCATCTGCACCATATAGCAATTTCTTCAGCGTTATAGCCGCTTAACTTACCACTGGGACGACACCCAGGACAATTCCAAACCAGGGCAGTCCTTCGCCCTTCAAGTTTCCATTCCCAGTTTCCAATGTTTTTAAAACAGAACTATATCCAGTTAAGTTCCCATGTCCGCCCTTGACCGTGGGCACGGCTATTCGAATAGTTTTGACTCTGCAGAGTTTGTACACTTTCACCACAAGAGACAATCAACTCATTACCCCACACGATTCCTTAGAAGTGTGGTTGAGCAGACCCTCACAATGACTTTTCAAAATATCTAATCCTTTCTCTCACCTCACATTATGGGTAACCTCCCATTTGCGATGGGCCCCATCTGTTTGCACGGGATGTTTCTCTCCGCTACTAGCGTACGGGCTTCCCTCCCCTCTGCGCTAGCGCAAGACTGAGAAACTTCACCCGACCTGGTGTCCCTTCAGGCCCCCTTGCCATAGCATAACCCCATCAATCCACTACCAGTGAGATGAGTCCAGGATTTCGATAAATCTACTGGGCCAAGTTGTATTTTACAGACTTGTGGTTGTACTGTTTTACACGGGTTGACATGACAAGATTCATTCCTTAGTGGTATCTGGGCGGTTCTACCACAAACCACACTCTCGTGCACCACTGCACCATACCCCCGAACCATCCGCCCAGATATTTAAGCATGTTGGGGTTTTTGGAAACATAAAATAATCATATCCAACATTTATCAGTCATTACCACCATGACTGCCCAACCAATTTTTCTCAGGATTAAAAGTGATGCTTGGGCGCTCTCGCGCCCATGAGTATCTAAACAATACTACGCATGGCATATAATTACGGACTTATTTTTGAAAGGTTACTATTATAATTTGTGCTAGGGCGACAATGTTCACATGTTCAAATATTTCAAAGGAGGGGTAATATTAACCAAGTACACAATGGGATATAACTAGAATCTTAAATTAACATGTATTTGCATATAACATAACAGCATGCAATTTGATAATTTAAACAAAAGTAATTTGCAGAAAACGTAGGTTCAACATGATCAAAGTATTGACTCGCCTGGCGCGGTTTACCGCAGACTTGAGCTCACACAATGCTTTCTCTCGAGCTTCTAGTCTTTTTCTTCACTTCGCTCTTGATCTCGCCTGATCCTTTGATTCTTCAGGACTCCAATATCTAATTACGTGCTAAATGACTAGATACAAATAAAGGCAAATAACTCGAAAGATCCAAATAAATCCGATTAATTTAAATGGCTGATCTAATTTAATTTATACATTTTATTACGATTTGAGAATAGGAGGATGATTCGGTTTAGTGTGTTGCAAACACAGTGGTAGCCGGACTTGAGTGAGAGAACGAGTTATCTGAATAGCTTTACCGTGAGGGAAAATTTTGGGATAAAAGAGATCAAAAGTGAAGATGTACCTACAGGAATTATCTACTTTTGGGAAAGGAAGGTGGCCATACATGGCCGATTAGGGAAAAGCGAGGCTTGACCTTTTTATTAATAATTTCCTTTATTATTATTTTTATATTTATCAAGGAAGTTCCATGAGCTAGATTAGACCTATGAACAGATGCAGGAGTTTAGTGTACAAATTTTATCTTTAGGGTATGCATTCCTTGCAACCCAGGTTATGGTAAAGGCAAACTGGACTGATGGATGAGATCTGTAATTATTCTATAAATCTTTTAATCAAAGGTATTATAACACTTGGATATCTTTATTAAGTTTTAGATTAATCTCTGATATAGGCCTTACTTGCTAATTAGATTAAGATAAATAGCAAAGGCTCAATATTTATTTATATATGGTACTTAATTAAAATTTAAATCTCTAATAATCCTATTATCATATTTTATGTATCTTCATTCATAGTTAGGCTAAATTTAAGTTGAATTAGGTTCCACTCATATGGGTCCTAACTTGTTATATATACAATTATGCTCAATACTATTATATACTAAAGCTAGTGTTAAGATTTAATTAATGGCACTACTGTTACCTTGCTGTTACTTTAGCTACTAGTGGGCTTAGCTTCATCTCAAATTTTAGTTTAAATTTAGTTATCTAGGCAAAGCTTGGTATATAAGGTCGTATTTCAATATTTGTAATTTAACAAAATCTACGGCTACAATTTATTTAATGAAGGCTTGTTGAATATTGAGCATGGATTTTTTTTTAAATTATAACTAATGGTGACCTTTATTAAATTTGAACATTTAACCAAAAGAGATTTTCTTTATTACAGCCCTTACTTAGTAGTTAACCATTCACTTCATTCAGGCAAATCACATTAATTATTTATATGTGATAACTAGTCCAAATACTAGTGGCTTTATACCCAAATTATTTAATGGTCAAAAATGGTTCCCTTGATTGCTTAGGGTATAAAGATGATGATTAAGGTCTTTACCATGCTATGGTCAATCCTACAACCTTTACTAGGATGCCACGGTTTAGAATTTATTTCTTTAGACCATCCTTGTTTGTTAAGTCGTCATTTCATGTGAGCATAACCTAAACAAGATTATGGCTAAATTCTTCACTATGCCGTTGAGCAATACACAAGCTTTTAAAATAAAGATTGAAGGCATATTAGTCGTTAACATTTATTGATTAATCCATGACTGAACATTAAATAAGCTTATTTATATCCTAATAAATTTTAGCATCTTTTATTAATTATTTCTGATTTTCCTCCTTACTGTAGCTCGGCAAAAATCATTCAAAGAAAAACTCTGCTTAATTTCGGCGGCAGAGGATCGAACTCGGGTCGCCTGTGTGAGCGCACGCTCTGCTAGCCAGTGGGTTCAGGGGTGTTACCTGACGGAACGGGGTGGATAATGCAGTTAAGCCGAAGGTGCAGGGCGCTGGGAACAGAGGAGCTTGAGGGCGGGGTCGGTCGACGGTGGCGCCGGCGAGGGGTGGCTGGAGAGGAGGGGGTGACGGAGAAAACGGGTTGCTCGCGTGCCGGGGATGCTGGTGGACGCGTCGGCGAGGTCCGAGGTGCCTCGGAGCGAGCCGGCGGCGTGCGGTGGCGGCGTGCTCAGGGAGGCGCTCGGCGCCGGCGACGGAGAGGCGGAGGGAAACTCGGTGGAGGGTTGCGTCGGCTTTGCCGTGCCCTGAGGAGGCCCCGGGACGAAGGAATCGAGCGGTGGCGGCTTGACGCGGTGGCGTGCTCGGCGGCCGGCCGTGAGGAAGAAGGAGGCGCCGGTGAGCGGATAGAGCACGGAAATGCAATAGATTGGGATGAGAGCTAGAGCAGACGCGGGCGATGCCAACGGAAGCCTTGGCGGCCTTTATAGGCGACGGTGTGAAGCCAGCAACGGGCGGCCGTGCAGTCACGTTGGGGGCGTGCGGCGGTGGCAGGCGGCGTTGCAGGTGGCGTGTGCAGGCAGCGATGGCAGAGCAGCGGAGATGACCGGACAGGCAGGGGTAAAGTGTTGGCGGTGGGGTGCATGAGCGCCACGGGGAAGCGAGGCAGAGCGCGGCGCAGACTACAGGGTGGCGCGGTGGATCCAACGGTTGGAGGGGGCGGCTACCTTCGGTCCGTGCACGGGCGCCTACTGGTCCGAGCGTGGTGAGAAGGCGGGCTGGGCTGCAGGGAAACGGGGCGAGCGCGGAGCCGGCTGCAGCCTGGAATGGGAAGGGAAGAGAAAGAGGAATGTGCGGTGGAGAAGAAAAACAGTAGGAGTGAAGGGGGCCGCTCGGGCAGAGGAGAGGAAGGCCGGGCCACGCGCGGTAATGGGAAAGAGAAGTGGGGTTGGGCTGGGCCAACCGGCCTGGTCTGACCCCCTTATATTTATTTTATATATATATCATTTAATTATTTATGTCTTTATTCATTTTGTTAAGCCCTTTTGTAATACTTTTGTTAATATCAAGATTTTATTTTATTTTATTTTTAATTCAACTTTCTCCTTATACTGGATCATCTTTTCAGATTCGTATTTTAAATTTTAATTTTTCTACTAATTAAATATGTTTGCTTCTTCTTGATCCTTTTAACTTTTGGAACCTTCACCAAATTTCTCAGAAAAACATTATAAACTCCAAATTCAAATAAAACATATTGCAAAATAATTCAAAAGCTACACATTTTTAAATTTCAAAATTTTGGGATGTTACAATAAGTTGTGATTGAGACTTGAGAGGGAGTGTTAGAGATATAGAAAGAGATAAGAATAGAATGTAACTTGAATATATGGTTAGTTTGTTTCCTTGTTTCAAGGATTGTAATCTCCTGATTGTACGCCACGCCAAGGGCTATTCTTGGCCTATATCAAAACGTAACAGCGGCTCCTAACGGAGTAGAACACTTTCACCAAATCACAATCAATTGGTTTTTTAACTTTGGAAAAGCTATTATCCGGAAATTAGTCCCAAATCGTCAAAAAACCCATGTAACTTAGGGCAAATGATCAATTTTCTCATATGTAAAGGGTTGCGACGCCGGCACGTTCTATTCCTCGGGGTTAAATCCTCTCAATCTATACCGCACCGTCTCCGATCTGTACGCCATCGTCCCGTGCGTGTGCTTGCGACCATGGCCACAGAGGAAGAGCTCGCGGAGGGTCTCGCGGTTATGGATCTGGACGAAGCGACGCAGCGTGGGCTTCCCGGCATCCATCACGCGAGGGAAAAGAGCTGCGAGGAGGGCCTTGGTGTCCTCAACGAGCACACGATCGGAGACGGCGTTCCCGATTCCCACATCCGCCCACGGCAGCGGCTGCTCCCCGGCGGTGCGTTAGGTTCGTTTAACATCATTCATCATCGATCGATCTAGATCTCTCCTGTTACGTGTTTTCTGCTTCTTTCCTCTTGCGCGCTCACGGCTTTGGATGGATGCAGCCATCGACTACACCAAGCGCACTGGCCGCCGGCCCACGAGGATGTTTGCCAACCCCTCCGCCGCCAACGAGTTCCTCGAGTACCTCCAGAGATTGGAACTGGACAAAGAGCGGCTGCAGAGGAAGCGGCAGCGGCTGTTAGCATGATCATTTAATCCTGTGTCTAACTCTTTATTTTCTGTATTAGGACCATTTATTTTCTGCATTAGAACTGTTAGCACTGGCCATATTCTGGGTCAAGTGTTTTCCATTAGAGTTATAGCATGTATGGTGGAGATTTTCCATTGGAGTTATAGCATGCATGGTGGTCTTAATGGCCTTCACTAATCTTTCATTAATTTTGCATGTAAGTTCACTATTAAGGAGCAAGATGAAACAGAAAATGGTGTGTGGAACGTAGCACCAAAAAAAACATCTGTGTTTCATCCTTTGTATGCATTCCATTTGACGCGAGAGCTAGAGATTTGAGAGATTCGCAAAGGGCGGCTAACGATTGGTATCAGAGCAAAATGTCGGCCCCCACCCTTGCCGTAGGACACTCCCGTACACTGCAATGACACGGCCATGGACGCTCGCCGCCCCCACCGACGCGCCGCCCGCATCGACGCGATGGCGGCCAGCGTGAACTCATTGTCCAGTAGGTCGTGAAGGAGAGTAGTGGCTCCATCTCCTACCCTACGCTTACACGCTCAAATTACTCCGATTAGGCGGTGTTGATGCGAGTCAGCCTACAGGCTCAAGGCCTATGGGATGTTGTCGACACCGGTGATGTGCCATACCAAGAAGATCGCCAGGCCCTTTCGGCGATCCTGCGCACGGTGCCACCGGAAATGCTCCGGCCGCTCGCCGAGAAGGACAACGCCAAAGAAGCCTAAGACACCCTCAAGGCGATGAGGGTTGGGCGGATCGAGTGCGTGAATCCAAGGCGCAGAAGTTATGCTAGACATTTGAGTCGATGCGATTCAAAAATGGCGAGCAGGTGGAGGACTTCAGTCTCCGGCTCCAGGGTGTCGTCAGCGACCTTCGCCTCCTTGGGGAGGAGTTGTCGGAGGAGAAGGTGGTCCGCAAGCTACTGCGTGTTGTTCCTCGCAGGTATCGCCAAATCGTCTTGTCAATTGAAACCTTGGTTGACCTTAGCACTCTGTCCATCGAGGACCTCACCGGCCGGCTCCACGCTGTCGAGGACCGTGGAGATTCGAACGATGAGGAAGGAGACCAAGTTCTACTCACGAAGAAGGAATGGTCGTCGTACAACACCAAGGAGACCAGCATGTCCGCCTCTCGCGCCGCTGCGAACAACGGAAACATGTCACGCTCACGCCAGCGCGACCGGCGCAGCCGCGAGCGTGACGGGGGAGATGGGGAACCAAAGTCTGGGCCATCCCAGGCTGCGTGCCACGACATCTCCAAGAACAAATGCCGCTATTGCGGCAAATTGGGCCACTGGGCCAAGGAGTGCTGAAAGGCGAAGCGTGATCGTGAGATGTTGGCTCAGGCGAATGTTCTCCAAGCCGAACCAGAGAAGGCTGAGGGCAAAGACGAGCCCACGTTGTTAATGGCTCAGGTCTGTGATCTCTCTCCCGCCATCAACATCGAACCAGCAGGCGCCGAACTCGTTATAAACGAGGAGCGCGTCATTGCCACTCTCCGTGACGAGGGAGAACCAGTTGATCCAGAATGGATCATGGACACCGGCGCATCGAATCATATGACGGGCACACGAAATGTATTCTCTGAACTCGACACCAGCATGCGCGGTTTCGTCAAGTTCGGCGACGCCTCGCGAGTCCGCATCGAGGGGTGCGGCAATGTGCTCTTCCCCTGCAAGAACGGTGATCACTGCGCGCTCACCGGCATCTACTACATCTCACGCCTTCGCAGCAACATCGTCAGCCTCGCCCAGCTGGACGAATCTTGCTGCAAGACGAAGATCGAGAATGGCATCCTCACACTACGCGACCCTCAACACCGGCTGCTATGCCGGGTTCGGCGGAGCGCCGGACGTCTCTATGTACTCAACGTCGACATTGCAAAGCTCGTTTGCCTCGCGGCGAGGGGCATGGAGGAGGCCTGGACATGGCATGCGTGTTTCGGCCACCTCAACTTCGACGCGCTTCGCATGCTCGCTCGGCGCGGGATGGCGCGAGGCCTACCGAAGCTTGAGCGCATAAATCAGGTTTGCGACGGCTGCCTGATCGGCAAGCAGAAGCGAACGCCGTTCCCCGATGCGACGGCATACCGCGCATCGGAACGCCTCGATCTTGTCCACGGCAATAATGCGGGCCCATCACGCCAACAACCCATGGCTTCAAGAGGTACTTCCTGTTGTTGATCGATGATCTAACCCGCTACATGTGGCTCTTTTTGGTGGCGGTGAAAAGTGATGCTCCTGCAACCATCAAGCGTTTCAAGGCCAATGTCGAGGTCGAGACCAGTCGCAAGCTGCGTGTACTTCGCATGGACCGAGGAGGGGAATTCTCCTCTGTGGAGTTTGGTCTGTACTGCGCCAATGAGGGTGTCCAGCGGCACCTCACGGCTTCGTACTCCCCTCAGCAGAACGATGTGGTCGAACGCCGCAACCAGACGGTTGTGGCCATGGCGCACTGCATGATGAAGGCGAAGGACATGCCAGGGGAGTTCTGGGGCGAGGCGGTGTCCATTGCCGTCTTCATCCTAAACCGTTTGCCACGCACTCCGGAACCCGCCATCGAGTTCGTATCGCCCCCAACTGTTGAACCTGACATCGACGACGATCACGGGGCACCGCGGCGCTACAGAAGCATGGCCAAGATCTTCACCACTTCGAAGCCGGTGGAGCTCGACTCCGACGAGCTTCATTTAATCGCTACTCGGGCGCATCAGGTTTCATGAACTTCGCAAGAAGGTGGGCATCATCGAGGTCGTCATACGGCAACAAGATTAGGGGGAGAATTGTTAGCATGATCATTTAATCCTGTGCCTAACTCTTTATTTTCTGAGTTAGGACCATTTATTTTCTGCATTAGAACTGTTAGCTCTGGCCATGTTCTGGGTTAAGCGTTTTCCATTGGAGTTATAGCATGCATGGTGGAGGTTTTCCATTGGAGTTATAGCATGCATGGTGTCTTAATGGCCTTCACTAATTTTTCATTAATTCTGCATGTAAGTTCACTATTTAAGGAGCAAGATAAAACAGAAAATGATGTGTGGAACGCAGCATCAAAAAAACATCCGTGTTCTATCCTATGTATGTATTCTATTTGACGCGAGAGCTAGAGATTTGAGAGATTCGCAAAGGGCGGCTAACAACGGCAGCTCATGGATGCCGGCCAACGCGACAGCGGCGGCCATGGTGGAGTAAGCACCGATCGTCCCGCCAAGCAGGAGAAGAGGCAACGCCTGGTAGTGATGGATCCTGCCTGCAGCACCTGCCACGGGTGTGTCCTGGGGAGCTGAAGCAAGCGGCGGTAAGGAAGTTGAAACCACCAAAGAGATTGGGCCAAATGGGCCGTGTAAACCTGTAGTGTCTAAACAGCCTGGGAACTCAAACCGGTCGGCACTGTGTAACGGAAGCTTGTGCGTTTCCGTTCTCTGGAAGGTGGCATAGAGCATAGATTAAGGTCCAGTTCTTTTGGTTTTTCGGTTTTTTTAAAATCAGAATAAATTAGATGGTTTCTTAAAGTGAATTCTCTATACGACTTTTTAAGTCTGAAATTATGTGTGTCGTTCGCTACGTCTCAAAAAACACAGACAAAAACCATAAGCAATAGCCAAAAGTCATAAATCGCAGTCCAAAAGAATAAAAGATAAATCTAACCATTGGTGGATTTCAAAGGGTTGGTAAAAAAATTGTCTTGAATCCACAATTTTTTTCCCGACGAGGGCATTATGGACTTGTCAAGTTAAACTAAACTAAGCCTAACACTAGCCGCAGCCCGAGCATTTTTTTTTTTGGGTCTTGAATCCACAATTTAGCTACTTGACTGTAAGTCAAAAACTAAATACGTTGAAAAGCTAAAAAGAATAGGGTTATAAGCCATGTGGAGTAGTGATTGTGTAAGAAAAAAAAGAAAGTTGTAATCTCAATCCCAAAATTCTCCAATCTCAATCTGTATCTTTTGCTCCAATTCCCCTCACCAAGCCCTGATCTGTTCATCGTAGTGAAGAAAGTCTAGTGAAATGATGGCAAGGTTTACCAGATAAACTGACAAAGACACTCAACAACCTAGCATTCTGAATAAGGGAGGAAAAACAGCCAAGCAGGGGCATCCCCTTGAGACAGCCACTACTCGTGCGAGGACAAATCAAACTTTGTACATTGCCGCATACGCCTGCCAAAAAAGGATCTGCTTAATTGGAATGTTACATGTGCCTCACGGGGCCTGAGCGTCAAAGCAGTGGCAATCCAGACATCAAGTACTAGTGAGTGGCAACAACAGTCTTGAGCATAATGAGCAGCGGCGGTTAATCCAGTTTGATGGGTCATGCGCTTCAGTGGTATGATCGCAACCTATTGCCTAAATCAACGTGCATGCGCACGCATGCCGAAGAAGAGTGCGTACTGCGTTTGTTGCGTCGCTGTTCTCTGAAATAACCATGGCGTTGCTCAACCAACGGCTCACTTCTGGTGTGAGATCAACACTTACTGCAGCAGATGTACACACACACTGACACTTTGTTTTTTGAAACAAGACACTGACTCGCACATGTACACACACAAAACGGCTGACCTGGCAAACTCTTGAGATATCTTGCGATGACTAATTTCCAGCCAAATCGAGCTACACCGAGGTATCCTTCGATTTGTCACATCATCTAGCCTTCCGGGCGGCAACTAGCATGTGTGTAATCAATCACTGAGATATCCTTCGATTTGTCACATCATATAACCGGTTGGGCTGAAAAATAGTAATTTATGACTAACATTACATTGTACTTGACTGAAATTATACTATAGCTAAAGATAACTTATTTGACGTAATTAAATTTAAAAAATAAAAATAGAAAAAATATGTTAGCTCATTATGGACAATGCAAACGAATACGGAAAAAAAGAACCGGCAAAAAAGTTCAAAAAATCCAAAAGTTTAAAAAAGATAAAATTTATAAATAGTAAAAAATAAATCAAAAGCTCAAAACGAGATAAGTAAGACTTTAACAAGTTGCACAAGGCACGCTGCATTATTAGCGCCGTGGGGCCCGTGAGGGCTAGCTTCCGGCCGCTGCGAAGCACGGATTTTTCTTGGGACGCTGAGGCCTACAGCCGTTGACCGCGCGCGCATCACTCTCGACGCTGACTGGCAGAAGGATACACTCCCAACTCTCCAAGTCAGAGCGTCAGAGCTCGCTAATTTCTCCTCCGTCGAAAGGAGATGTACACAACGCGTTGATCTCCTCATTTTTAAGTGGGAGATCAGCACTACGTATGGTCTACACGTTTTGGTCGTGGATACATGTGACTTACGCATCGTACATGCTGCCACGCCACGCGCGCGTGAGGCTTGCGGAACGCGTCTGCTTCGGAGGTCGACGGTGACAAAGGTGGTGATCCGTTCGGCTGAAAAGCTCATGATTTATGGCTGAAAACACTGTAACTGACAGAGGCTTATTTAGCATAATTAAAATTAAAAAAATTTAAAAATATAAAAAATATGTTAGCCCATTACGTATAATACAAACAAAAACGGGAAAAAAAGAACCGGCAAAAAAACTCAACAAAAAGCCAAAAGTTCAGAAAAAGACGAAACTTATGAATAGTAAAAAATAAGCCAGAAACCGAAACCGAGTTGATCAGGGCCAAAGCCGCCGCGAACGGGAAGACTTTGTGGGGGGGGGGGCATCGCGTCGATCGAGCACCGGCGCTTCAACAGCGGACTTTTGGGATCGGGGGATGGGGACTGCTTCCATCTAGAAAAAGAACACGGCTTCTTTGTTCTCTTCTCTCTGTTTTTTTTATTTTTGTCAATGTGATAAAGATCCAAAGCATCAGAGAAACATAAAAGGGATAGAAAGAATATTATGGATTTTTGCCACCCCTTTATGATAATATAAAGGGGACAGGGAAAAAAAAGGAAACAAGCTGCGTTCCTAGAAAAACGGCATCCTGCATTACTTCACGTACGCGCGAGTCAAGGACCTTTTTACCTGTTTCGTTTCCACTTTGAGTGCGGACTTCCCACGTGTATGTGGCTACATGCACTGTCTCTACCATCCAAACAGCTTGGAGATTCGTGCGATCTCCCTTCTCTCTCTCTCCCTCTTGGCTCTGGCGCAGGCAAGCCGCGGCCACCCCCAAGTTGCCTCGAAGCCGGGAGGTTTCCGGCAGCGCGGTCGCCAACGACGGCAGAGGCAAGGTTTCCAGCGAGGTTTCGGCCAGGTTTACAACAATGAAGCGGCTTCCAACTCGAGACTCATAAATTACTTAAATTCAGTTTAATCTAAAGTTGATTGGAACTCAACTCAAATTCCAAATAAGTCGAGTTTGAGCCTAAGCCAAAGCTCATGAGCATATCGAGCTCGAATAACCCGGTATAACTCAAGTAGATGTATAATTAGATTGTAGGTCCTTGTTCCCAACAGATTTTAATTTTTTTTCCAATGCCCAATGGCCCGAGTCGAAAGGCCCTTGGCTACAAAATGATGATGTGGAACCCGCAAGTCACTCCTTAACACGCTTCCTCAAGTCGAACTTGAGTTTATTCGTTTTCGTTTCCACTTTCTCAACTGACGATGTGAAACCTGCCTGTAACTTCTTAACGGTCAAGATAGTTCATGCAGCCACATGCACTTTTGGATGGTAGTTTTCGTTTCCACTTTCTAAAATCTAGCTTACAGGGCGTTAGCCCGGCACTTACGCTTGTGACACCGAACTAAATGCCTGCTTAAGATTAGGTATTGAACGAAGCACCCTTCTCTCTTTTTGCAGCCTATAGTAGGCCGAGCTTGAACAGAAACAAAGAGGGAGCCATGCTGATGAGTTGTATATGAATTCTTTGTTAAAAAAAGACAATCTATATGACTAAAACATGTATACATCATTAAGACGTTTTTCATGGAGAAGAGGGGCAGAACCCACCCTGGCCTCCATGGAGCTCGGCCAGTGGTCAACAGCTGTTTCCATCGTGCCGTAAGCGAACGACAAAATAGAGCGACGAAAAAGAGTCCTCACATTTTAAGAGAAGCCAAGACAAAGCTTTAAAGACGTTGAAGAGCCAGTGAATATTGAAATAAATCCCCCTAAAAATATTGGAAGAAATCAAGCTCAAATAATAAAACTGATGAATATCTACACCAGAATTTCCTAAATATGTAAGGCGGTTATTTTAGCGATGTTATGATCTCCTTTAACGGAAACTTAACTGATACTCGTCCAAAGTGGATCAACATGTGAGCTGTTGATGGTGATTGTCAGATTAATAAAGTGACGGGCACGAGTAGATAAGTATGAATCTACAGCTTATAAGGTGCTGTCTGCTTATAAGATCTGTTTCTTCCTGAGCGATCCGTTCTGCTTATAACTACGGGTAGGATCGGTAATGGCAATGGCGATTGGAGGGGGAACGGTGGCTTTTCTAAATTTTTTTTCTTAGAATCAAACATCTTTCACTCCAGAGCTAAAAGTTAACAAGATCAAATTTCACAACCTACAACTAAACAATAACACAAACACAATGAGAATGCACATCTCTACACCTGACCAGTTAGACCGGAGTGAGACCTACGTCTAACCGACGGTCGGTTTGATCAGGCCCATGAGCGGTATGACCGCTCTCTGAATAGAAATTGTATCTGAATCTGAACCACTTTTTGTGTAATCTTCAAGATTCATAATCAAATGAGATTAAACTTCGTACACACCTCGTTGAGAGTCTCAAGAACCTATTTCATCCGATGATTGGAATGATCCTAGCCAAAGTCTCAACTTTTTCTCAAAACATGCATGGTTGCATTAAAATCAAACAAAACTCAAAATATTAATAAACAACTTGCTCGTGGGTTAAGAACAGCCAAAATGACTCCAGATGAGTTCTCACATATCATAGTAAATAAAACCAACCAATGAATCAAAGGCACGTGTATATGCACCACTGGCTTCCCACGCATCGGCAAGTCTCACCCGTTCTAGTTCTATCGTACCATGTCTCACTTGAACCGACTAAGCTACATTGTGCAACCTATCGCTTAAATCTTTCCTTCAACATTTCCCGCATTTATTATGACATGCTTAAACTCAACCATCTCACTAGTCATTCTTGACTGTTCTAAGCCTCACCTCCTCCACGAGTGTAGTCCTCGTCATTGACCATAGTTAACTCTAAACCTCTCTGTATAGCCAAAAACCAAGAAATCATTTTCGAATATAAGTTCTTCACAACTTAACTTATGTTAACTAAAACATACATTATTCAATATATATACACTGATCTAGGTTAAAACAAATCAAATCAAGACCAAAATTCCCAAATTACCAATTTTCAGCTGAGGCAAACACCTGGGTCGATCAGCTGATCTGACCGGTAGCTAGTTTGACCATCTCTCAAGCCTGTCAGATCGTCAGGCCTGAAATAGATTCTAAAAAGATGCAAAGTTTTACTAAATTTAAAATTCAACTCCACATAAATGATCATAGTTCATTATAAATCAATCTAGATTCTCTTACGTGGTCTCTCAATTCATTCTAGATCTGCTCGTATAGTCCTTCGTCGTCCTACTTATAATCGCATTGCCTGGTAGTTTACACCATCTTAGTAGAGCCAATAGGAAAGTAGATACAATAGTGTAGCTTTCGCGGTTGAAATTTCACCACGGGCTTGTCCAAAGGTTATCGTCACGGATCTGGTCAGAAGACCCAGTCTTTGACTAAGTTAGTAGTACAATTATGCTACTGCTTGTTCCCTGTACTCACTCGGTGAGATTTGAGGCAAGGAAAAGGCTGCTTGATCAAATTCTACAAAATTCATGTATAACTCACATGTCGTCAAATCATCGAACTTTGATAATCTAAGCCGGATAGATTAGTTCGGATGTCACGCTGGTAAAATTAACCAAAATCCACTTGGCCATCTGTGGATTAGGTTAAATAGATGCGTAATCACCGCACATCAGCACGCAGCTATAGTTGAAACATCATGTGGAGACAAGGATCGATGAAAGCAGTCAATGCACCAAGTCAGCCGCAACACAGTATACAAGTAGTAACTCCCACTTGTATGATTTCATTATTACCAGTAAAGAACACAGATATTTCGGAGAAAGAACACAGATATTTCGGAGGCAGCTTTGGACTCCTCCGACGGACGGCCAAGAAGTCAAAGAACCAATACAAAATGTACGACATTGACAGGCGTGACTCAACTCGATTAGTATAGACTACTACCCAAGTGTACATTTCGTGCTAAATTCGTGCACATGCTTTAGCCGCCGTAGTATGGTTCTGTAGTCAGTGAGTATACTTCCCTTTTCGTCCTAGTCGGATCAGATTCTTTATCTCGATTCCTGCAAACTTGACCAGGAGACTCTCGGTCTGGCTGTGAGTTCTTCGTCCCGACCACTGTGGAGGTTTGGCACGTTATTTTTAGCTTATAATTTCTTTTAAATAAATAAACAGAGTAATTTTTTATCATCATTTTAAAGTGATTTATTAAAATAACCTTTTTAAAAAATTTATCAATATTTAATTTATTTATATAAATATTTACGTTAAAATCAAAATTTATAAGTCGTATTTGAAAAGAGTGCACCCTTGCCTACGATGGTGGACTATGTTGACCATAATTATAGTTTACTTAAGAAAGGCTAAATGTTGTACTACCACAGTATTTGGCTGTGCTAGAAAGCATAGTGGTGATTATTTGGGCTTATTTTTGGTGGTTTATGGCTGAAAAGCACTGTAGCTGACTGAAAAAACACTGTAGCTAACAGAAGCTTATTTAGCATAATTAAAATTTAAAAAATTAAAAAATATAAAAAAATATGTTAGCCCCATTACGTATAATACAAACAAATACGGAAAAAAAGAACCGGCAAAAAAGCTCAACAAAAAGCCAAAAGTTTAAAAAAAGATGAAATTTATAAATAGTAAAATATAAGCGAGAAACTAAAAACTGAAGCCAAAAAGATCACGGCCTTAAATTCAGCTGGGCCTAAATGTGGAATATTAATTTGACAAACAACTTTACCTCTGCGTGCATGATACGGTGAGTGTCATCTGCACTTCCTGCCTAGCCGAGCCACCCACGGCGGCATGCACGCCAAAACGGTCCTGCCGAATCCTGTCCCTCGTACACGGACGGCGAGCATAGCGCGCCGCGGCATGGGGGTATCAACGCGCCTCACGTGCGGCTCGTTCTTTTTCCGGTTTTTGCGCGAGTGCGCGCTTTCCAACCGCAGCATGCGCTGTCTGAGCCTGCCCCGGTGGTACGCGTGCGGCTCCGCCGCGGGGAGAGCTGTGCGGCTTCCATTGGACGGCGGAGTCGCCCGCGCCCCGCGGTCCCTCCTTCGCCCAGCTGTCCGTAATTCCGCGAGGAAGCCTCACGGTGTGCCTTTTCCGGCTCGGGCTGTCTGGATCCGAGGGGTGTGTCTTTTTCTGCTACCGATTGCCTGTTCTTTTTTTTTTCTGCAACTTTTGGTTTTTAGCTGCGGTGTGCGACTTTTAGGCTGTTCGAGGGAATACGGAGTAACAGAAATTCATATGCGGTTTTTGCCGATATAAATGAAGTCGGTAGAATATGTACTACAATTAACTAGTAGACTCTATCTTAAAAAGATAATCCGTTTAAAAACTAGTTAATGTAGAAAAGCCAAAAAACAGCTTTTAGAAGCTGAAAAGAATATGACCTATGGCTGTCACTTATAGTTTTGATTTTATGGTTTTGCTATTGCACATACGATTGAAATTTTTGATAGTGCAATTTCAGGTGACTGAAAGATAAAAAAAATTTCAGTCGCATGCGCAATAGTCACTCCCCTAAATAAATCACCTGTAACTTCAGGTGATTGAGAGTACAATTTCAGATGATTGAAATATAAAAAAAATCCAGTTGCCTTTGCAATAATCACTCCCTTAATTTTAATATAAATATTTATTTAAATAAATGAATATTGATAAGTCAGTTTTTTAAAAAAAACTGTTTTGTAATCTATTTTAAAACGATGATACAAATCATCATATTTATTTGTTTAAAAAATATAAGTTATAAATCGTAGATAACTCGGTAACCGCAGATGTATGCCATCCGATTTTGGAATCGACGCCTTATAGTGCTGATGTTTTGGCAGGTCATGCTACCGCGAGTCAACTAGCCAAAAACTTCGTGATAGATAGGAAAGTCGGTCACTGTTTGGTTCGGGTGGTCCAACTTTACGGTACCTTTTTACTTATTTGAGGTCGGTAAATTTGCAACCAATTAGACGTTAGCTTATTCGGTCTTGTTGTTCCTGTAAGTGCTCCATCAAACTGGACAAATACTCTATCCGTTATTTTTAACTTGATTTCTTACCATTCCTACCATTAAACTTTCTAAAGTTTAATCATTAATAAATTTAAACTATCTATATTGGCTATATAAAAATTATACCATTAAATTTATCATTAAAAATTATTTAACTTTATTAATATATCTTAGTGTAAAATTATTAAAAGTAACAATTAAAATATATCTTATTTAAAGTTATTAAAAGAAATAATTAAAATTGTATCTCAAAAACCGTTGGCCGGAAAAACGGGAGTAGACCGGTGCGACTTTCGAGATTCTCTTCAAATCTATCCCGTACTCGCTGAGCAAGTATAATAAAAGGCTGTTAGTAGGCTGTATACTGAGGTGGAGGAGAGAGATGAGGAGATAGAAGAGAGGTGGAATGTAAGTTTACAGCCAGCTGAAGCACAAGAATCAAGAAACTTTGTGAGAGAAAGAGGTGAGTTATACAACCTTCAGCTGGCTGTAAACTACTATATAAATGAGATAATAAGTAGACTGTAAATATTTATACAGTCAGCTAAAGACTTTATTATTAACCTTGCTCTAACGTGTTCTCGTCGGGTGGTGGTTCTCAACGAGCTTTTTACGTACACGTGGTCACGAGTAGATCGTTAAGGTAGTGGCCTAAATGATCGACCCAACACTCACAGAGCCCACCTGTGAGGCCGTGGTTAGGCTAGCACGGGTGGCAGGCATGGCGCATGACCACATCCGCCATTTTGGGCCTCAACATAAGCCACGCTTATGGTTTTCTATTATAGTTAATTTATTTTATAATATAGCTGCTAATGATTTTTTAGCGTAATTAAATTTTTAAAAAAAGTAAAAATAGAAAAAATAGGTTAGATTACTATGGATAATACAAATAAATAAAAAAGGCAAAAAAGCTAAAAAAGTCAAAAAAAAGATGAAATTAAAAAATAGTAAAATAGAAACCAAAGGTTAGAAACTGAAGTTGAAATAAGTGGAGGACGAAGATTTTGGTTTCTTAATTTTGATTTTTTTTACTTTTTGCTTTTTCTCTTATTTCTTTACATTGCTTGTAATGATATAATTTTTTATTTTTTAAAATTTAATAATTAAAAAAAGGATAACCACCACAATATTAAAAAGCTAAAAACAATAACTTACAAGGCACGTTGAGCAGGGCTATAGATCTCGCTAGCTTGTCACGTCGCTGAAAATAACCCACGATCGCATGTGTGCACTCTCTTGCTGTGGCCAAATCTTAACGACGCATACTCTGGAAAAACAAAAAACTTCGACATACAAGTCTTTAGTGGTGCTCTAACTAACTTCTAGTTATTAATTTTTGGCTTAAAACATACTATAACAACTAAAAATATACTATAATAGTTGTTAGCAAGAAATTAAGAAAAAATAAGAAAAACAAAAACATCATTATATTTGTACGAACAATATAAAAGAATAAGAGAAAAAAATGAAAAAGTTAAAAAAGCCAAAAAACTAAAATTAAGAAACCGATATGTTCCAGAAACATTCCAAAAATTAGAGGTAAAAGCCGTTTAGAGCAGTCTTCTTCTTTTTAGCTTATTACGTATGGTATATTCTAAACAAATAAAAAGAATGGATTCTTTGTTGCCTTTCTGAAGTAATTTATTATAGTAGTCTTTTTGAAATAGTTTATCTGTATTTTATTTATTTACATAAATGCTTATATTAAAATTAAAAGCTATCAAAAGTAGTCATAAACTATCAACCACAGTCGAAAATAACCCCGTAGATACATACCTGGTTCGTCCGTCCAATCCGACTTGGTCCTAAATACTGATCGACGGTGAGAATCGAACTCTCCATTCTATCCCAGGAACTCTGCCAAAATATCCAGCTTAAACTAACTAATGATTGTTGCCGAAAAACAAAGAAAAAAAACTCGGGTCCAAACTTTTTGGCTCGCCAAGCCCTTCAGACCACCCCAGCCTCGCCACCTGTTGAGCGGGGAGTCAGGACCAGGCTTATAAATGGACGGCAGCTAGAGCTCACACAGGGCAGCCCCGGAGTAGTAGTGCTCGTCACACACACCCGTCTCTCCCTCGCTACCTTAAACGCAGAGCTTCACACAGTTAGCAGAGGCCGTCCATGGCGGAGAGGCTGGAGACCGCCGCCGGCGACGAGTACACGCAGGACGGCACGGTGGACCTCCGCGGCAACCCGATCCTCCGGTCCAAGCGAGGAGGGTGGAAAGCCTGCTCCTTCGTTGTAGGTAAGGAAGCATCTGAAATTAAGCATGCATGGTTAATTGGCTAGTTAAATCCTTTGATTGCTTCTCCATGTCGATTACTCCTAGTTAGGGGCAGAGGCCGATGTTAGTTAAGCACTAAGAGTTTGTAGTTTTTCTCTGCTTAGCTACGTGCACATGGCAGAGAAAATCAGGATAATGTTTCTGTTGGATCGATGGTAGCTGAACAAACTATCGTCGTCAGCCGGCTAGTTGCTCATGGGCAGATTCAGAGCCATAGCAGTCTTTCAATTTGATACATAACTTTCTCTTCTAGCTCAGATAGTAGCAATAGTCTTTGGTTTTTTATAATCTAAGATGTATCGAAATTCTAGATCCATCACTAGCTATAGAAATCAATGACTAGTGGCTTTTGATTTATGCTATAATAACTAATTTTTAAATAGTATTTTTTAAGGCAGATTCTATAAATCAAATGTAAATGACACTATATTAAATTTATCTATATCGGTCAAAATTATGCATAAGTATTTTTCTCCGTAATTTCTTTTGTTAATAGTCAGAATTGAAAATTTTGACTCAAAAGGTATAAATCACGGGCCAAAAGAATCTATCCACGTTGTGCCTCCTGCCATCGTCTCGACTTTGATCAACCATCTCCCGTTTTTAAGTGGCACTGTCCTAGGTGCATGCTCTGTTAACACACCGTGTGTAGTAACTGGAAGGGTCGCCTGCACCGTTTTCTTTGAACATGTATCGCCTTTCTGTACAAATGGACTAAGCAGTCAGAGGGTCTGATGACTGCACTACTGCATGGCCAGATTTTACTATATTACAATGGAGGATGTACATCATACATACCACATGTACAAGTATACATGTATATTCTACTAAAACACATGCTAGGTCTAAAGTGGAGATCGCTTGATAAATTCTGGGTTTATTCAGTACTCACAAAGCATGAGTATATACACTTTCACTGGACGTATATGTGTGTGTGAGGTGAGAAGCACCGAGCCGAGGGTTGCTCGACGGCAATCTCAGCCACTGAACCAACTCTCAGTTCTCGGCATGGCCAGTTTTTTCAACGCTGACAAGCAGCCAGACAAATCCAAGCACTCTTCATCTTAAATGAGTAAAGTAAATTTACGAGACGTTCGCATTGGCTTCTATTTACAGAAGCTAAAAGTAAACATGAACATCCGATTTTTTGAAACGGCTTCTCTACTCTTTTCATCTATGTCTCGTTTTGGAGATAAGATATGAGTCATGATCGTATCACGCATCTCACTCCTCTCGCTCCCATCTCGCGCGCACACCTCTCCCTCACTCCCCACGTACTGATTAAAAACCACTTTTTTTCAATTACTATTATTCATTTTCAATCAAATATCATCAATCACAGTCAAAAATCATTAGCTGTAACCAATACAAAACCCTCTGTTATGGCTCGGTGAGAACATTGTCTATTAGTGCAAAAGGTCACATAGTTCAGGCCCACTGAATTTTATACTAGGTGGATGAATGACAGATAGATCGGCGGTTGTTATATAAATTGAAGGAGCTCAATAAAAGTGCACGGTGCATGAGGTCTCAATAAAAGTGCACGGTGCATGAGGTTAATCCATTACTATGGAAGGATATTTGGTAGAGAGAGAGTGTGTGTGTGTGTTAAAGAGCTGTTGGTTCAATTAATTGTGGTTAGGCTTGAAACAAAAGAGCAGTAGCACTAGTTAGTTTAGATTCTTTGTAGTATCACTTTAGTTGGCAGTTTGTCTCCAATAATTTGTGCCATCATATGAGCAAGCAACACAGGCTAAACTGAACTTGTCGTGGAAAAGCCCCAGTAATTTTCCCTAGAAAAAGCCCAAGCAATTGTTGGGGATATATGGTTGTCCTGTCTGCTTGGAGTGGCGCGTAGGGGTTAGCCTGGTATTAATCGATGCTCAGGGACCCACTATTGATTATTCTTTTGGAAAAGAAGGCGTGCTTCCAGCCCATTTGGAGTACATGGTATCGTGTTGTTAATGACAAGAACAAAAAATAGTATATGTACAATTTGTCTGTTTCCAATTATTTAGTGTTCATTTGGGCTTATAAGTTCAGGTTTATGACTTATTTTGTACTGTATCGACTGAAAATGTATTGTAGTTGTTGGTACCTTTTCAACATAATTAAATTTTTTAAAACATAAAAAAGTTATATCATCACATATAATACAAATGAATAAGAAAAAATAAAAATAAATAAAAAAGATGAAATTAAGAAGTTAGGAGCCATAAACAGAACCTATAACGAGCAAAAGCACGAAACATTTTGTTCGTGAGACTGGCTCACACGATCAACTTGTTCAGAGATTCTCTTTAAAAAAAGAGAGAGAGAATACATTGCCTTGATGGTTGTATGATGGTTATGGTTTGGTACGAAATGCCGAGCTCGTTAGTCGTGGCAATTGAAAGATACGTGCAAGGTTGGACCCCAACTAGGGAAGAAAATGTCGTGATGCCTATGCAAGCCATGCATCTCTTTCGTGTGTAAAAATATACTTTTTGCAGCTATCTAGCTGGTCCCTCTCAAGCTTACTAAATACTCATGTATATGGTGTAATTTTCTTCCAACCATATATCCAACCTTACTAATTAGTACAACTATCTAAAATAGACAATGAGTATGATGTTATCTCCACTCCCTACAAGACCTCTTTGATGTAAAAAAAAATTGTACTGAATCCTCTCTGTACTTGGTTACCCCCTTGTGCAGTGTACGAGGTGTTCGAGAGGATGGCCTACTACGGCATCTCGTCGAACCTGGTGCTGTACCTGACGACGAAGCTGCACCAGGGCACGGTGACGTCGGCGAACAACGTCACCAACTGGGTCGGCACCGTCTGGATGACGCCCATCGTCGGCGCCTACATCGCCGACGCGCACCTCGGCCGCTACCGCACCTTCATGGTCGCCTCCGTCATCTACCTCATCGTAAGTCACCGCCGGCGTGCGTCCTCGCAGATACCATCCTGTCTTCCTCTCCATGTCGCTTACTCTGTGATGGTATGGCATATGCGCTGGCTTTTGTTCGCTCTCAGTTAGCTCGATCGGTAGCGGTTGTTTTCGGTGTGCTAGTCGTGAAGGCGAAGTGTTGAAAAGGACGGATTGGGAAAGCGTTAGAATTCAGAATATCCACTTGTCCGGAGCAAATCCTAAGATTCTGGGAATAAACTAGCTCTCCCATTGTCCAAAGAACTAAGATAAAATGGATATAAAACTAGAATTAGTTGCTGATCAGTATTGAGACTTAATTTCCATGCGAGTCTACTTATTAGTTACCCACAACAACAAGTATATATTGGCCTGTTCTTTGTGACTGTAGTTTATAATTTTTGGCTAATTTTTTAAATCTTAATTGTTTGTGACAGAGATTATGGAGAAAGATACTCGCTTGCGATTTAGACAGTACAGATATTAGGCTTTTAATATGTACCACAATTAACTTATTGATCTTATCTTGAAAAAATACCCTGTTTAGAAATTAGGTACTATACCAAAAACCAAAAATCAGTTTTAAAAACTGAAAAAAAAACAGACCCTATAGGAGGGGTAGGTAAAAGTGTATAATTGTACTATTATCAACCAAGAAAAAAAAAGTACCATGAAGATGTGCAAGCATCAACTAGCTCGACGAGTAAGTTTTGAACGTGATGCTTGCAGCAGCATTTTTGAGAGGACATGGCCGTTGAAAGCCAAAATGCAGTCCATATCCGAAGACTTACTGACCATCTAGATGGTGTGGCATGGAATCTTTCTCGAAGACAAGTAAACAAAAACAATCCGAAAAAAAAGTCAATGGTAATATGTGAATTTGGATGTAGCGGATAGTTGAAAGTTCATGTCTAGCTGAGTCAAATGTTTTTTGGTTATTTTTTTGAGAGCGTACATGGATGACACGTAGCCCACTGATGCCATACACGCGTGTGGAGCGCAAACGCGGTTTTTCATTGAACACACATATATGTATGCTATTAAAAAAAACTTATCAAAATGCTACGAGTCAGCAAAGAAAATATTTGAACAAGCACAATGCGACATAGGCTGTTCATTCAGTTGTTTTGGTAAATACAGCTCGGTAAATATGGTATATACTATAATACGGTATTGTTTGTTTAGTAAATACAATATTTTTAAAAAATACAGTTTAGTATCAGTAAATCCTAATTTATTTCGATACGATATCGATAAATATTATATTTGTAGAAGTTGTCATGAATTGTGAATGAACATAACGACCTTATTAGTTCACCACAACACCATCGCACCAGCCCTCAGGAATTTAGCTGAGTGATATATATTACCAGAACTATTGGCTATTTGGCTTACTGAATGAAAAAGAGGAGTGCCACTAGCCAGTAGCCACCAGCGGTAGCACGCAGCCACCAGGCAGCAGCAGGCCAGTAGCAGGCCAAAAGGAATGAGGGATGGGTATTGGGCTTGTGTGGGCCGTGGAGATTGTGGGCTACCCTGAGCGCTCTCCTCTAGCCTCTACTGCGCTTTAGGGTGACTGGTTTTTACAGTTTTTATGAAAAAAAACTTACAAAACCTAATTCCTATCTTCCGTACTGAATACTAAATAACGATCAAACCGAGTTAACTGATATGATTCAATTTGTTCAGTTCGATGCCAATATGAACAACCCTAATACGACCCTCGGCTGAATCGCATGTCAATTTTTAACTACCCGTCACTTCTAAACTGATGCAAAATGGCGTCTCTTAAAATCGGACGATCTTGCAGATTGCGGAACGCGCAGAAGCTTTCACGCTCAGCGATCGCTTCCGTAGTTGAAGAAGTCCGAGAGCCTACTTCAGGTTTTTACTAATTTCAATGTTAATTTTGTCCGACGAAGTGCTAACAGGGCTACACACTGTTGCGCTCGTCGGGCTTGTGCTCACGAGGTGGGGGGACGAGTGGCTCAATATGTATTGGGCCTATTCTTTTCAGTTTCTAAAATCTGTTTTTTGGTTTTTTTAACAGTAACTAACTTTTAAACGAAGTATCTTTTCAAGATGGGATCTACTATAGTATATATTATACCGATTTCATTTATATCGATAAAAACCGCACATAAGTTTTTGTTACTTTGTAATCTCTCGCACAAACAGCCCAAAAACCAAAAGCCGCAACCAAAAGTCATAAGTTTCAGCCAAAAAGAACAGGCCCATCGTGTCCACGGTTCCTTGTGTCCAGCTTGCATGCTGATTGTAACCTGAACCTTTCCTAGAACTGTTCATAAATATGGTAATTTTTAAAATTTGGTCGCTAGATGATTATTTTTACAAATCTAGCCTCTCTCAGAGCTCATCAACCATGGTAGGTAACACATATCACATGCCATACTACAGTAGGTACCAAGCCACCAAAGCTCGACATCACCTACCGAGGAACCACAGCTCGCAGTGCTCGGTAGGTAATTGAATAGCATTAATTAATCACAATTAACACTAATTAATCAATATATTTTATGATTAGTGGTGGCCAGCGTCTTGCCAAGCACCCCTAACTCGGTATGTACCTACTGAGTACAATAAGAAGGCTAAATTTGCAAAAAAGGACATCCTGGTCAATTTTTTAAAACAAAAGCTACGGATGTGTGAACAGTTGCCTTACCTCTGAATGTAAGGCTTGAAAAAAAAATGACGATTATCGCAGATGGTGTGATGTGAAATCTTTAGCAGAGATTTTCTGGGGAAAGTATCCAGGTAGAAAATGAAGCCTGATCAGCAATTCAGCCAAACACTACACACCCAAACTCCTAAATTCTGCTGCAATGCACGATCAACTAACTCGTTCAAACGTATACTCACGCCTTCTTAATTCGTCCACTAATGGTTGCGCAGGGCATGAGCCTGCTGACCATGGCGGTGTCGCTGCCGTCGCTGAAGCCGCCGACGTGCGGCGCCGGCACGGCGGACCCGAACTGCGAGAAGAAGGCGTCGAGCCTGCAGCTGGGGGTGTTCTTCCTGTCCCTGTACATCCTGGCCGTCGGCACGGGCGGCACCAAGCCCAACATCTCCACCATCGGCGCCGACCAGTTCGACGACCACGACCCGCGGGAGCGGCGGCACAAGCTCTCCTTCTTCAACTGGTGGATGTTCAGCATCTTCTTCGGCACGCTCTTCGCCAACACCGTCCTCGTCTACATCCAGGACAACGCCGGCTGGACCATCGGCTACGTGCTCCCCACGATCGGCCTCGCCGTCTCCATCGCCATCTTCACCGCCGGCACGCCTTTCTACCGCCACAAGCCCACCTCCGAAAGCCCCTTCGCCAAGATGGCCAGGGTCATCGTCGCCGCCGCCCGCAAGTGCGCCGTCGCCGCGCCAGTCGACCCCCGCGACCTGCACGAGCTCGACCCCGAGCACTACGCCAAGAAGACGACGTCCCCACTGCCGTACACGCCATACCTGAGGTGATCATCTCGAAATTACGTTTCCTGATCTAGCGTACGCGAATTGGCACGTACGTGCGTCGTCTCATATTGGTCTTCTTCGCCGTTGTTGGGTGCAGCGTGCTGAGCAAAGCGGCAGTGAAGATCGGGAGCACGTCGCGGTGGTCGTTGAGCACGGTGACGCAGGTGGAGGAGACGAAGCAGATGCTCAAGATGCTGCCCGTGCTGGCCATCACGTTCGTGCCTAGCGCGATGATGGCGCAGATCAACACGCTGTTCGTGAAGCA
Source organism: Dendrocalamus latiflorus (assembly GCA_017311315.1). Lineage (NCBI taxonomy): Eukaryota > Viridiplantae > Streptophyta > Magnoliopsida > Poales > Poaceae > Dendrocalamus > Dendrocalamus latiflorus. The sequence continues at coordinate 23,252,957 of CM029667.1, forward strand.
GGGCACGACGCTGGACCGGCACATCGGCCCGCACTTCGAGATCCCGCCGGCGAGCCTGCAGGGATTCGTGACCATCTCCATGCTGGTTGCCGTCGTGCTGTACGACCGCCTCTTCATGCCCTTCATGCAGCGGCTGACCAAGAATCCGCGCGGCATCTCGCTGCTCCAGCGCATGGGCGTCGGGCTCGTCATCCACATCGTCATCATGGGCATCGCGTCGGTGACGGAGCGGCACCGGCTGGCGGTGGCGCGCGAGCACGGCATCTACGACAGCAAGGGCACGACCATCCCGCTCACCATCTTCGTGCTGCTCCCGCAGTTCGTGCTCATGGGCGTGGCCGACGCATTCCTGGAGGTGGCCAAGATCGAGTTCTTCTACGACCAGGCACCCGAGGGCATGAAGAGCCTCGGCACGTCGTACGCCATGACCAGCCTCGGCGTCGGCAACTTCCTCAGCAGCCTTCTGCTGACGACGGTGTCGCACGTCACGCGGCGGCACGGCCGGCCCGGGTGGATCCTCAATAACCTCAACGCCTCGCGGCTGGATCACTACTACGCCTTCTTCGCCGTGCTCAACTGCGCCAACCTCGTCGTCTTCTTCGTCGTGTGCCGGCTGTACGTGTACAACGCGGAGGTCGCCCGCGTCGTCGACGGCGGCGGGGAGCAGCTGCAGCGGGAGGTGGCGATGCAGCAGCCATCTGCTGCCGTAGGCGCAGTGGACTATGTCCAATAGGGTCTAGTCTATCCAGGTCGCCATGCGTGTACACTGCGATCGATCGATCGATGCCATCACGTTTGTCATCACGGAACACTTTACACGGTAACACCAGCGTTAGCTTCTCTTTGAACATGCATAGCTTTCTAAACTCGAGAAGCCTGCGCCCTATTTGGAGGTAAATAGGTAATGAGTTTGCTAAAAAATTGTCACATGGTTTTTTAGGGTAATAATCGAATTATTGACCTAGTGATTTGTTTGGAGATTTGAGCTCCAGCGGACCAGGTCATCTTCTCTAGTGGCGCGCGGCGGCGGTGGCGTCACCACTGACAGCACATGAGAGGACGGCGGTGGAGGCAGTGGCGGAGCTAGAGCAAAACGGAGGGGGGTGCAACGGGTCGCGCGTGGGAGCATAGGACGGTGGGAGAATGGACTGGACAGGGCGAGTGAGAGTATTTGTTGGGCTAGGGGTACACCATATTGGACCAAAGGGGTGCACAAAGGGTGAATGTTTACTAGTAATAACTAAAAAAAATTTTGCACCCGGGTTCCTGGGAACCCTCTCCCCTCCATTGGGCTCCGCCCCTGGGTGGAGGTTGACGAGTAGGGGTGAAAACAGATTGAACACAGGGATAGTGCTTAAATCATATTCGCATATATATTTTTTCAGGTTCGAATACGAATCGGACAAATAACGGATATGAATATAGACCGGACAAATGAAGGATACGAATTTGGATAAGATTATACTCAAAATCGGAGCGGATTTGACTATATTTTGGATTCCATAATTATTCGTGACCTCTACACCGGCGATAAGCCGATGACAATCCACAACTATAGCCCACAGCAGGTCACGATTCACAGCTGCAGTAGATCATTCAAGTTTGTTTCCGGTATATTCCCTCATCATCTATCACGTGACTGTGAGTTCAAAACTGGAGTTCAGAGTTCATAACAATATTCGGCCTCAACCATCTCCCCCAAGCACGGTGTCCTCCATCCCCCCAAGCATGGCATCCTTGTCCCCTCGGTCGTCTCCCCTAGGTGCGGTGAGCTCGTCCCCTTGGCCATCTTCCATCAGCGCAGTGACCTTGTCCCCTTAGCCATCTCCTAACTCGGCACACCATAGTTCACCACCTTCATCTCCCAGTCCTCCTGCTGTGGCAATCGATGAATAGTGTGCTGCAATGTGAATCTTTTTTACGATTTGCCCCTGTCCCCTTCCGTATTCTCCCAGATCTGGTCGTGTAGATGCTGTGTGATGTATTTGTGCTTGAGCATTCTTGATCTGTGTGATGCTACATCATGCAGGTGTCGACGCGTCGAGGCGCGGGGTAGCCGGGGCGTCACCACGCCGGGTGGGCATGCAACGTGGACACAACCAAGCTGCTAGGAGCTGGGAGGTAGAGCCAAGGAGCCGAGGAGCTGAGGAGCCAAGGAGGAGGCTGGTCACCTGGTCAGGCTAGCCGATGGGGGACTGGATCTAGACGTACACTTGGGAAAAGCCAGGTCCGGGGACGGTGACGTGGCGAGCCACGGTGGCCGCGCGAGGAAGCCAAGGAGGGGGAAGAGCTTAGATATTATTCGGATATCTGGCTCTAAATCCACATTAGGCCTTGCCAGATTCGTATCTGCATCCGGAATTCTGCCACTTCAACATCTGCATTTGCATTCGTTTTTCATTTGAATTCGGATATTAGGTATCCAGATTTGATAGATTCAGATTCAGTAGCTGGATAATCTGATCGAATCTGGATCCGTTTTCACCCCTATTGGCGAGGGTGATGCAAATCAACTAGCAGCAGGGAAGAAGGTGGTGGGGGGAGGCGAGCGGTGCCGGTGGAGGAAGAGGAGGCGATAGCAACGACGGAGGTAGGCGATGCTGGCGGAGGGGGTGAGGGCGGTAGCTGGCAGAGAGATAGAGAGAGAGGAGTTTAGGGTTAGGGTGGGGAGGGAGGAATTTGTATAGGATGTGGGGGATGTATGGGACATTGGATATTGATCCAACGGCTCAAAGTCTGACTGTTTTCCAAGAAACCGTTGAGTGTACAATAGACTATCCCAAGAGGTAATTGCTCCCAAACAGAGCACTGGAGGAGTGGCTTTGTGTGATCGTTCTTGATTGACTCCTTGTTATCAAGCTGGATATCAGTATAGCAGCGACAGTTTAAGAGGTAATGCAGCAAATTAGCTCGATCAAATAGTAGGTCGATCTCCTATACAGAAGAACTCAACCTGGGCCAAAAGGGTGAGATTGAATCTTCAGTCCACTCATCCACCTTTTCATTGGCCTGTTTCGAAATTTCAAAGAAATTTCACTCAAATTTCATAGGTAATAGTTCTTTCACACAAAAATTGGCAAAAATTTATCGCATTTTAAGTGAGGCCTAAAGCTTTTTTTTCTTTTTGCGAGGGAAGCATGGCATAAAGTTGCCCTAATAGTACTAGCTTCATCGATATTTAGGGCATGTTCTTTTCGGCTTTTGAAACTGATTTTTGCCTTTTGCTACAGTACCTACCTTTCAAACGAATTATTTTTCATGATGGAGTCTACAAATTAATTGTAGTACACATTAAAAGCTCAACATCTGTACCATCCAAAATTGCAAGCATATCTCTCTTCGTAATCTCTGTTGCAAACAGCTAAAATTCAAAATTTTTAGCCAAAAGTCATAAGCCACAGCCATAAAGAACATACCTTTTTATAAGGAAACCAAAATATCTAAATTGGAAAAAATCACATCTGATTTTAGTATTTAAAAAATAGGAGGGGGTGTTTGTGTTGTAGCGGTAACTTGCTAGGATTACAAAACAACTACTATCTATTCTCTTTTAATGTCATTTTAGACATGATATTCGATACGATCTCCAATACACACATCAGACCATTATAATTATACGATAGTAGCAAATATTAAACATATAATGCTATGCAAGTATTTTTATGATAAATCTAGTAATATCATTTTCACATGACAAATCCAAATATTTTTTGTGTATATTAATGGTCAAAATTTAAAAAGGTTAACTATGTATTCTAAAATGACTTAAAAGAATGGATGGAATATCAACAACTCAACTTAGATAGTATTTCTATCTATTGCTGCAATTTTTGCTAGGACAGACATCGCGACTTAAAACAAACTTTGATAATCAACTAGTACATGATAAAACATAAATAGCGCGGGAAACAAATTCCGATAGCTAATTTGTACCTTAGCAATCATAATTGCGCCGGTATTTGGCTAGTTAACCAAGACACTACTGCATATATTATTATTAGAATAAATTGCACTTTGAACTAGGTAAATTGTCATAAATTTCACTTTGCACCAGGTTTTGCAAATAATTTACATAACACCACCTTTATGAAAAAAGATTGTTACAGAAAACACCACCTCCTGTTATTCTCTGTCATCTTAGACAGAATCAATAGGTCCCGCATGTCAGTGAGAATATCAACAACTTTGTCCTTGGTGGGTCCCATAAGTGAAATGCTCTCTCTTAATCTCTCTCCTCCCCTTCAACTTCTTCTGTTCTCTCCCTATGCCCTTCGATTTGATGCAAATGGCAAACCATGGCAACCAAGGAGGTGAGCGATGTGCTGGAGTGGATGGAGTAGCAGATCAGTGGTGGGCTGCACAACGAAGCGCGCTATCTCCATCTTCTCTGGCAAGATCTAGGACATCTCCGCTATCTCACTCTGCCATACCGTTGAGCTATTGCATCCTCAAATCTTGCTCATCGCTGCCAGTGCACCACCCCAATGATGCCTACCACCACTAACCAGATGGCAAACTCCTCTCCCCCTTCTCCGCCCTCTTTGACGCATCCCTACATCTTACAGTTTCTTCATCAACTCCATTTGTCCGTGGTTCAACAACGATGACGACCTCCTTTGCTTTGTCTTCAGTGTAAGAGGTAGAAGGGGGCATGAGCAGGCGCCAATGTTGCGGTTGGATGGCAATGTGCTGGTGTGGTTGACTGTAACGACGATTAGTAGAGGCTATGGTGGTGTGACTATGAGGAAGAGAGAGTTGAGAGGGGTGACATGTAGGGCCTTTACTGTGTTCCGTTAGAAGCAACGAGATACTTAGGACAATTTACTTGGTGTTTTCTGCCACAATATTGCATGCAAGGGTGGTGCAAATTGAAACTTAGGGGATGTTTATGTTGGGTATTGCTGATGGCTTTTGGGTTTAGTTTACAAATAATAATAGCTTGTAGAGAAGCCGTATGACAGAGAGAAATTGCGTGTGATTTTGGCCAATATAAATGAAATAACTACAATATCTACTATAATCAATTAGTAAACTCTGTCTTAAAAGACACTTCGTTTAAAAGATATGTACTATAAAAAGTTATTTACTGTAAAAAACAGTTTTTAGAAGTCAATATAAATATAGCCTAGGGTAATTTATCTGGTCTAAAGTGTAAATATATGTACTATAAAAATGTTATTTACTGTAGAAAAACAGTTTTTAAAAGTCACTATGAATATAGCCTTAGGATAATTTACCTGGTCTAAAGTGTAATTTACTCTTATTATTATCTGCCTTAACCCAAACCGTTGAATTAATTTAACTAGTATAGTGCCCGTGCTAACGCCACGACGGTATTTCAGGGATGCACATGAAAACAACCAAATGACGATATTTTTTTCCATAGTTTAAGTTTCACGCAATTGTATATCACCATGTATATAATCTGGAAAACACTCATATCATTATATATCATTTCAGGATTAATAATAATGTAATAAGAAAACATTTCTAAAAAGGAAATAATTACTCACTGTAGTTTTTAGGTCTCTACGGTCCAATAGTTGTAGTCCCATTGAATCGAGTACATGTACCTCACATTTTTTAGCATTGACAACTGCCAGATACCAGTGGCATTTTTCTATGTTAATTGGAATGAAAACCTGCACCAAACATTGACATTTTTAAGTATTGACCATCAATATATCTCCATTATAAAGGAACAGTCCAAATACATTATAAATGACAGATTTAAGTTTTACCATGTCAGCTTGTAAATATTTGTCCACCCTTTGATCAATGGTGTCTGTCTTATAACTTAATGTCACCTCAGGGTCACCATCACGCTTAAGCAGGCTACAAATAAATGTATTCTCCAAAAAAACCTTTCCACCTTCTCTATGAAGTAGATGCTCTTCATCCCTGATACAGTGAATATATGCACTTAAGACCTGTTATAAGAAAAGAATACAGCAAGTAGATAAGTAGATCATATAGGCAGGTTTAAATATCAATAATTTAAAGTATACACCTGTACTTACTTCGCCATCCAATTGCATGTTATCATGAAACATACATTCCATATCATTTCAAGAGGTGGAACCGACGGACGTGATGGCTTGAATCCACACCATCCATGTGCGGCCATGACTGATGGTGTGTCAGACTATCATATACTTCGTTGAATTGTTAAAATTCAAAAATGACATCTTTGGTTGCTTTTGCCATTAATTGCTCGTTGGGAATTTAGAGTTGTGCAGTTGCAGGTGGAGAAACTTTGTAGTAGACTGTGAAATGAAGCCCATAGTATGATGCTGCTAGACAGCACTACTTTTTGAGATAGCATAATGTTATTGGCAGTTGCCAATTGGTTTGTTCCAGCTTGAAATGCATTACCGCTTATTTACACAAACATGAACCAGATTATAATTTGATTTGAAATTTCAAAACCGAAAGAAAGAACCAAAATAACTAAATCGAGTAGCTAATAACCCCAACACGCTCCTAAACAAAGTGGGTGGGACTCTTGTTTATTGCACCCATCAAATTAACTGATACAGTTCAGAAACTTGGCCGACTTGTTTTAGTAACTTGCATTTGAGCTATCTCTTTTTTATATAAAAAAATTGGAAGAGTATTACCCCTATCTTTCGTTTTCCAATGTATTGCCAAAATTTTTGCCAGGTTCTGAATGAGTTCGCTGCAGCTGAACCACATCTTCCATGCAAGCAGCTAGCAGATGGTTCAAAACGGGTTCAGCTCCCACAGTTCCCAGAACAACAGGTAAACCTCATCCTACACATGTGCACTATCTCCTAATCATTATATCAAGGCATCTGCTAACTATTGTATTTTTCTCAGCCATCGGAGGACAAAAAATGGATTGGATTAAGGCAGACGCAGTGCATCGTGCATCTTGATTCTTGATTAATAATAACATAACCAGAGCTAGGGAATTGAGCATTGTACACACCCTAATTTCCTTTTCTTCTGTCAAACAGATGAATTTAACAATGATATGATGAGAGAGGACATACACACACAAAACTCATACCTCATAAAACTCATACCTCATAATGACTTACAAGGAAAATACCAGAATACGAGTTTCAAAGCTTTCAAGGAACCAAAAGTGCAGCAAACATAACTACAGGAATTATAAACCGTACCAACATCAAACTTTTTGCTATCAATGTCAATGCCAATAATCCGAGAAGCACCAGCAGTTTTCGCCCCCTCAGCCACCTAAAAAAGAAAGCTCAAATGTCAAAGCTCTCATTCCAGACTCAGTATATAAGCATCAAGCAGGTGTCAACATATTTAACTTACTGCAAGTCCAACTGTGCCAAGGCCAAAAACAGCAACAATGGAACCCGCTTCAACCTTTGCAGTATTACATACCGCTCCAAGGCCTAAATGACTGTAAATTGTGAGTTATATAGACAAAGAAATAATACTATTCTTGGAAACTATCTAGAGGATAATCACAAGAATGTGAAAGTGCTAGACGTAGTGTTTGTTCAGCAAATCAACAAGTGTAAACAATAGTATGGAATTGTATCCAATTTAACCCAAAAGAGTAGGAACCTTGCAGCATCATTATGGTGAGGCTGACTACATTTATGGGAAAAAAACGCTTGCATACTTTTTGTTATTTACATAAAGAAACCCTTAACAAAGACACTGGTTTTAGCAAAAGAAAAGAGAATCGAAAAACGACTGCATATAGTATTTACTTGCAGGTTGCTGAAGACAATTATATTTCAATGTTAGCAAATGAAACTTTTTGTGCGTAATGACATTAAGGGGTAAGACTAAGAACTAATACAAATATAACTCAGCAAGCATCAATCACCAGTTACAGTTCAGCATAAGTTCTTAATCAAATCATACAAGCCAAGAGAAATCTAGTGAGGCTTGAAAAACAGAAATAAATCATCGGACTCCTAGCACAACAACATAATTCTATCTGAAACAGCCTCTAAACACATGATAAGGTACAACATACTCAGGTGTGACAAAAAATAAATGATCCATAGCAAGCGCATCAGACAAATAAAGCTATTGTAGTCAAAGAAACTAAAAGCTCAAAGCCTCAAACCATACAGTTTGATACTATGCTCGGTGCAAATGCAGTAGGGTGCCATTTCTTCTCAATAGCCAAAGCAGAGCTGAATCAATAATTTCTCGCTCATATCCAAACTGAGAGAGGCGGTTCATGAACAGATAAGCAACAAGCTAGAAACCATCTCAACATTATTGGAGGTCTTGGCAGAAATGAACAAGATATTAAAACCCTATGGGTGTCGCCAGAGACTAATTTACCACATTAGTATGGTTCCTACTGCTGAAAAATAGGGCAAAGATCCCAAATTTCTAGTCTCAAACAGATTTCTACCTAATATTTATTTTTTAAAAAAAGAATCAAGATGACTACATCACAACCACTACATCTAAGTCAACTAATCCCACAACGTCAGTTAAATTCACAGCATGCCAAGATCACAAACACCCTGTCTTGGCCATCACCACATCCTTACACATGTATACAGGAACAAAAACAGCGTTCGCAACTACATCATGATCCCAAGAAGATACGCAAGCAGACAGATCAGGAAGCGAGGCGTCTAGCAAACTACCCAAGGCAAACATTGCACAAAACAGATCGCAGATCAATAAGCTGGGCACACAGGAGACGAACCTTGGTACCCTGGGTCCTGGAGACGAGCGTCTTGCCCGCGCCGACGAAGCCCAGGCGGATCGAGGTCCCCCGCCGCGTCCTCCCCGCCGCCGCGCCGCGTCCACCGCGTGCGCGTCTCGTCCGCCCCGCCGCGCCGCCTACGGCACGCTGCACCGCCGCCGCGGGAAGATCGGATCTCGGAGCCGTACCCGCGAGACGAAGCGATGTGCGAGGAGGCGGATGGAGTCGGGCGCGTGGCGGTGGACGCGGGGGTCGAACTCGCGGAGGTTGATCTCGAAGGCGAGCGCGGGCGGGGAGTCGGGCGAGGCGGCGAGGGTGAGGCCGACCTGGATGAGGTGAAGCGCGTCGACGTTGGCCTTGAGGAGGGCGTAGCGCTTGGCGGCGGTGAGGAGGGCGGGGTGCTTGGTGGAGCGGTGGATGACGCCGGGGAACTCCGTGTCCATGGCGACGTAGGGGAAGCGCGGTCCTCACGGAGGCGCGGGGGAGGCGGAGGGAGGGGAGGAGGGGGGAGGCGCGGGGGAGGCGGAGGGAGCGGAGGAGGCGGAGGGAGCGGAGGAGGCGCGGTGGAGGCGGAGAACGGAGGGGTTTCTGCGTAGCGGGATGTGGGGGAGGCGGAGGGAGGGGGTACTGCACATCCATTGAAGGATGATCGTCAGATATGGTTGAGTAAGGAGAGAGAATAGATGAGAGTTAATCTGGTGCAGACGTTTTTAGGATGGTGTAATTCTGGGTGCATATTATGGTGTGGACGTAGTTAAAGTCATGATTGTGGAGCAGGTACTTGTTGGGTGGATATAGGATAATTTTAACTGGTGATTTAATAGTGTAGATCAAAATATATAGCACCAAGTTTGCATAAAAAGTTCTAAAAATCAGAAAGGTCGAGTTCACACCCGGGTCCCGAGAGGCCCAGGCCCCACCCCGCCCCACGCGCTAAAATATCCCCAAAGCCCCCTGCGCCTGCGCCGCAAGCCGAAATCCCCAATTCCCACCTCCGCCTCTCTCGCTCCCGCACGCGAGCGCGAGAGGATCCGAGCGGAGGCGGAAATGGAGTCTGACCAGGGTAAGCTCTTCATCGGCGGCATCTCGTGGGAGACGACGGAGGAGAAGCTGAGCGAGCACTTCTCCGCCTACGGCGAGGTCTCCCAGGCCGCCGTCATGCGCGACAAGCTCACCGGCCGCCCCCGCGGCTTCGGCTTCGTCGTCTTCGCCGACCCCGCCGCCGTCGACGCCGCGCTCCAGGAGCCCCAAACCCTCGACGGCCGCACGGTACCACCGCTCTCTCCCTTCGTCCCTCCCCTCGCCACCCAAACCCTAGCGGAATATTCGGGTGGAATATTCGCTTCGGTCGCGTTCTGATCTACCCCGCCGCCTCGAGGCTGGGGGTGTGAGCGTGTGCGCGCCGAGGATTATCTCACAAGTGCGGGCGTCTTTGTCGTGCTGTTTTGTCTCAGGTCGATGTGAAGCGGGCGCTCTCGCGCGAGGAGCAGCAGGCCGCGAAGGTGGCAAACCCTGGCGCGGGGAGGCACGCTGGCGGCGGAGGAGGTGGCGGCGGTGGGGATGCGGGTGGTGCTCGGACGAAGAAGGTCTTCGTCGGCGGGCTGCCGTCCAGTCTGACGGAGGACGAGTTCCGGCATTACTTCCAGACCTACGGGGTTGTCACTGATGTCGTCGTGATGTATGACCAGAACACGCAGCGCCCCCGGGGGTTCGGGTTCATCACCTTTGACTCGGAGGATGCAGTTGACCGTGTGCTGCACAAGACCTTCCATGATCTGAGCGGGAAGATGGTGGAAGTGAAGCGCGCGCTGCCTCGGGAGGCGAACCCCGGCTCTGGTGGCGGGCGTTCCATGGGAAGTGGGGGTTTTCATAGTAACAATGGCCCAAACTCCAACGCTGGCAGCTACGATGGCAGGGGTGATGCTAGCAGATACGGGCAGGTGCAGCAGGGTAGTGGTGGCTATCCGGGTTATGGTGCGGGAGGTTATGGTGCTGGTGCAACTGGATATGGATATGGACATGCTAACCCTGGAACTGCATACGGAAATTATGGTGCTGGAGGATATGGAGGTGTTCCTGCTGGGTATGGTGGGCCTTACGGCAATCCAAATGCAGCAGGTTCTGGTTACCAAGGTGGTCCTCCAGGAACAAATAGGGGACCCTGGGGCAGTCAAGCTCCATCTGGTTATGGCACCGGGAGTTATGGTGGCAATGCAGGCTATGGTGCATGGAATAGCTCTGCTGCTGGTAGCAATGCACCAACTAGTCAGACCCCTGGTGGAGCTTCCGGCTATGGGAACCAGGGCTATGGGTATGGTGGATATGGAGTAGATGGTTCATATGGTAATCTTGGAGGATATGGTGCTTATGGAGGGCGGGGAGATGGTGCTGGCAATCCTGCTACTGGTGGAGCATCTGGATATGGTGCTGGATATGGAAGCGGGAATGGCAACTCTGGATATCCAAATGCTTGGACTGATCCTTCACAAGGTGGAGGATTTGGGGGTTCAGTCAATGGAGCTTCCGAAGGCCAATCAAATTATGGCAATGGTTATGGTAGTGTGCAACCTAGGGTTGCTCAGTAAGGGAGGCCATTATAGTGTCTGTGAAATGAACCAGCACATCTTGGCAGTCTATGTATTATTGTGTTACTCTGGCCTCTCTGATTGCTCTTGGCCTCCTGAAGATCGTCCGTTTGCTGGTTAAATCAGTATTTCTCAGGGTTGGAATGCTTGCACCTTTTGTGGCTTACTACTAGAACTTCTAGTCAATAAGTAGCTATTATATGGAGTAGCGATATCTTCGGAATGCTTTATTTTTAAGCTTAGCTTATCCTTTGGTGTGCTTTGTCATGAGTGGAGTTTCAGGTTGCTTCATCTCTAGTTTTAAAGCTAGAGTAGCTTCACTGCTTATGGACAAAATTATCTAGTTGTACCTCTATTCTACATAATCATAAATTTGTGTTTGATAGTAGTATTTATGCTGGATATTGCTCTACCTCTGTTGTGCTATAACTCTGAAATGTTTTATCTTTGGTGGTTGTGTTGATCTGTGGTGCTGTGCTTGCATGTCTGCCCTAGCTCACCTTGGAGTTAAGGTGTTATGCCATATTATTATTTAACATTAATGGCTTGCAACAGATGCCAATCCTGAAACTTCTATGCAGTGATAGAGTTTTGATACTGTAGCTGCTTCTAACAGTATGTTCGAGTGTAGTGCAATTGTTTTTATTGCACTGGAATGTTACATTCTTCGAGTATATGATGAAGCTGTGGGTACGTTTGTGATATTTGGTTTGTAGCTGGATAAACAAGCATAGTAGATTCAAATGATTAGCCCCTACCTCCTTCCAGCCTTTTGGCCTTAAATTTTGATATTACCTGAGCAGCAATAAGAGCTTATTAGCAGCAAGATGGTAGCGCCGATTTCTAAGGTAGTATAGATACAGAGAAATCTGTGATGCTACTTTTTGAGTGGTTTACAGGTAGAAACCATAGAGTAGAATGGTCAAGGCATTTGGCAAGTAAATTAATTGTCCTTCCTCCTACATTTCCTTTCTGTACAGGTTGCATGGGATGCTATTCCTTTTTAGAGCATGTCCAAGCGGGGCCTGTTGGATCTGCCGTGTGAAAAGGGCATGGGAAATCCACTGATTGAAAGTTCCAATATCGAAGCATTGACAAAGAATGCAAGCTGCTAGCTTTTTAAGCGCTTCATTTTGTCGAGGATCTTGTGCTGTGCTACAAGATGGTGGTATGTGGAAGCAAAGATTAACTGTCTTTAAGTTTCGTTTGGAAAACCATTTTTCACCGTGGTACTTGTCCTAGCAACCATATTAACATGACACCTACCTTCGTTCCTTATAGGTTTAGAAAATGGTATACTCAGGTCACAAAAATGTATCGCCAACTCATCATGGCTCAGTCAAACCTTGTCAATTTTGGCCAGCAATATCTTCTAGATTGACCACGTAGTAACTAATGAATGCGTACAATTTTTCATATGAATACTTTCGCAATCTTGTATTTATTCACCTTTCACATACATATATGATAATAAAACTAGTGGTGTAAATTGCATCACAATGAAGTATGAAAAACACCATTGTGTGGCCAGAGGTAGTAATGATTTTGGCATAATCAGCTTTGCTGTGTTATACAGAAGTCACTACAGTGTGAGTTTTGTGCATACGATCAGCATTACACAAAAGATTTAGCATGATTCATTATTTTTGGTCTTTTCTTTGTTTATTTTCTAGGTCTATGTATATAAAGTAGAAAGTTATTTTATGATATATACACTTGTAGCGACAATGTAGGCTAGTTAATCAGCTAATCTGTAGGTTACAATATTTAATACATGGTGCCTACGTTTATGGAAAGACACTCGTGCATGGTCCATTGCCCCCCTCCCCCCTCCTGAAGGCTTCCTTTTAGTGCATGTATAGGTGAAATTTAATACAATTTCTAATACATTGTATGCATGTAATAGGTGAAATTTTTAGTGCCTAGTGGCTTCTCTTTGTTGTTGTGATGCATATAACACCTAAATTTTGTGTGCTGAGGCATATTATACTCAAAATGTAGTTACATATCTTGATAGGGAAGCTTTGCTGCTACTGATTTAGCATATATTCCACTCAATTGTACTCATGGAATTGTCTGCTTTGCAATAGCTAGACTGCATACAGCATAATATCAAAGTGTTATTACAGAACAGTATTAGTTGCATGTCTTAAGCTTGTTGGGAATTGCCAAGTTGTTTGAAGTAAAACATAAACTAGTATGGTTGTTGAACATGAACTTGAAGTTGAAGCTAAGTATGAACACTCTTAACACATAATACAAGTGAGAAGAATGTGTGATGTATCACCTAATAGTAAATTTATTACTATTACAGTAAAGGGACAAAACCCCAGCATTCTCAAACCAGTGTATCACCTAGTTTACGAATCACATATTCTTAACATGTGGTAGTAGTAGGTAGTCTATGTGAAAACTATTGGCCGTAAGGATCCCTTCATGTTTATATAGGGTGAAGAACCCGAAAAGTTACAGAGGAGCCGTAAGAGCCCAGGATAGAGAGGTCTAATCTTGATTCTATCTATACATGGAACTAATCTATACTTTCTATCTCTAACCAGACCTGTCAGCCTTGATTCACGGCTCAGATACTAAATATAGAAGATTGAGACTATCTCTAAGAAACCGAGACTATCTCTAACAGATTGAGTCTATCTCTATCAAATCAAGACTCTATCTCTAACATTCCCCCTCAATCACAACTTATCTAAGTTGAGATTGTATCTGAATTCCTCAAGCTGTTTTACTGGAAGAGGCTTGGTAAATCCATCCGCAACTTGATCACCTGAAGATACAAGTTCAATATCCAACAACTTGTTCTTAACTCTTTCTCGAACAAAATGATAGTCCACTTCAATGTGTTTTGTCTGGGCATGAAAAACAGGGTTAGCTGAAAGATACATTGCATCAATGTTATCACACCACAACTTTGCCATGGATGGACTGTTTGTGCCAAGTTCCTTGAGAAGGGTTTGCACCCACATAATTTCAGCCGTAGCATTAGCTACTGCCTTATATTCAGTTTTTGTACTAGATCTTGACACCGTTGCTTGCTTTCGTGCACTCCATGAAACAAGATTCTTTCCTAGAAAAACAGCAAAACCTCCAGTCGATCTTCGGTCATCTAAACAGCCGGCCCAATCTGCATCTGAGAAAGCCGAGACAAGCATGGATGATGATTCACTTATCTTTAATCCAATACCTAAAGTATTCTTCAGGTATCTTAATATTCTTTTGACTGCCATCCAGTGCAGAACAGTTAGAGCATGCAGGTATTGACAGACTTTGTTCACTGAAAAAGAAATATCAGGCCTTGTTAACATTGCAATGCTCCAACAATACTCCTGTACCTGGTGCCGTCTTCTGTTCCAAGTCTTTTCTCCTTGTGCTGTTAACTTGTCACTTACCGACGTAGGAGTATTTGCTGGTTTGCAGTTATACATCTGTACTTTCTTTAGCAAGTCTGCAGTATATTTTTCCTGAGTTAGAAGGATACCATCCTGTACTTTCCTGACCTCAATACCCAGAAAATAATGTAGCTCGCCCAAGTCCTTTAGAGGAAATTCAGATCTCAAATCTTCAAATAGTGCTGCAGTAGCATCAGGATTTGAACTAGCAACAATTATATCATCAACATAGATAAGCATGAAAATAACAGTACTTCTCCTATGAAAGAACAAAGATGTGTCAGCTTTGGAGGGAGTAAAACTGAAGGCGAATTAGAGATCGCGCTTGATATTGATTAGTAGCCAAACGGCTTATATTGTACAGGAGAAGACTCCAGGTGACAACCGAGTCGGATACAAATATCTGTTAAACAGGGAAACTATCTCTGATAATATCTCCTGGACGGGTGACGCAGCCTTCTGAAGATAGCGCGGACGCATGCTGATATGCAGTTCCGTTAACACCCCCCCGCAGTTGGAACGGGAGGGGAGCGGACGTTCAAACTGGAACAGAACTCCTTGAACAGTGCAGTGGGGAGTCCTTTGGTGAACACGTCGGCGTATTGCGAGGTCGTAGGAACATGGAGAACTCGAACTTCGCCAAGGGCGACGCGGTCGCGAACAAAGTGCAGATCGATCTCAACATGCTTCGTCCGTTGGTGTTGGACAGGGTTCGTCAAGAGATAAACCGCGCTGATGTTGTCGCTGAAAACCACGGTGGCATTCTTTAGAGGGCGATGTAGCTCAGTAAGGAGTTGGTGAAGTTGAGCAAACGTCGGCAGAGGACGCTGCATGGATAACAACGTTCGTAGGTGGGAGAAGCGAGCAGCAAGCCCTCGGAGCGTATTGTGTACGAGGCTCTTGTCGACGATGGGTGTGCCGAGCGCGACGAGTTCGTCCGCAAGAGTCTTTTGGCGGCGGCAGTAGTCGCCGACGGACATGCTGCCCTGTTGGAGGCCGTAGAACTCGTGCTCGAGGAGGATGGCGCGCGTGTCGGCGTTGTCGCGAAAGATGGCCTCGACATTCGTCCAAACCGCATAGGCGCTTGACGCAGCAACCATGGCCTGGAGTTCGGTGGAGACGGCGCCATAGAGCCATTGCCGAACAAGGGCGTCGAGGCGGAGCCACTGGGAGTCGGGGGCCGATGGCGGCGGCTCGGCGACGTGGTCTTCGAGGGCATATTTGTAGAGGGCCACCGTGAAGAGATCACGCCACTGGGAGTAATTGGAGTGAAGATCAAGGGTAAGCGGCATGACGGCCCGGACGCTGGAGACGGCAACAGCCTGCGCCCATAGAGCGGCTTTGGCGGCGTGCTCTTCCTCGGCGGCGAGGCGGAGGGCTTCAGCTGTGGCTGCGTCAGGATCAGGCGGTGCCATGGGAGGACTCAGGATCTGAAGAAATTTGATACCATGAAGGCGAATTAGAGATCGCGCTTGATATTGATTAGTAGCCAAACGGCTTATATTGTACAGGAGAAGACTCCAGGTGACAACCGAGTCGGATACAAATATCTGTTAAACAGGGAAACTATCTCCGATAATATCTCCTGGATGGGTGGCGCAGCCTTCTGAAGATAGCGCGGACGCATGCAGATATACAGTTCCGTTAACAAAAACCAAGCTTCTGCATTTTTTCACTGAGTTTGGAATACCATGCTTTTGGCGCCTGTTTAAGACATACAAGGATTTGTCCAGTTTGGGATGATGGAGATGTTAGATTGGACGGACAAGTAGTGTCTAAGAAGGACACATTTCGTTATTTGGGATCGATGCTACAGTGGAACGGTGAGATTGATGAAGATGTGCCACAGGATAAAAGCGGGGTGGGTGAAATGGCGCTAAGTATCTAGTGTCCTGTGTGATAAAAAAAATCCTTCAAAAGTTAAAGGGTAAGTTCTATAGGACGGCTATCAGACCCGCGATACTATATGGAGCAGAATGTTGGGCGACTAAAAGATAACATATACAGAAAATGAGTGTAGTGAAGATGAAGATGTTGCGGTGGATCTGTGGTCACATAAGACGGGATCGCATCCGCAATGATGATATGTGAGATAGGGTAGCACCAATTGAAGAGAAGCTTGTCCAACATCGTTTGAGTTGTTTTGGATATCTCCAACGGAGGCCTCCTGAGATACCGACATGTAGTGGAATTTTAAGACGTACTGAAAACGTAAAAAGAGGCAGAGGTCGACCAAGATTGACGTAGGAGGAAGCAATTAAAAAAGACTTGAGGGATTGGAATGTATCTAGAGAATTAGCTTTGGATAGGAGCGCATAAAAATTAGCGATCCACGTACCGGAACCATAAAAAAAGTTAGAGGTAGTATTTTAGGCCCTTGGCTTAGATAACAGAATGTACGGCTTAGAGTTTTAGCATTGTAGGTTTTATTTCAAAACTCTCATCTCTTTGATCTTGAGAAGGTTTCATTCTTAGCCTATCTTAACTTGTTTAGGACAAAATGCCTTGTTGTTGTTGAAAGAAATGACATTCATGTATCTCACGCAACTATGATTTGATTAAAAATTTAAAATCTGAAAATAACATAACACTGAGCTTTGTGTTGATGTAATTTCTTGTGAACTAGCTACTGGATGATTGTTGTTGCTCGTTATATGTGCAAAATGCTTATACTTACATATGATTTTTTGCAATGTTGAAGAACATCAGGATTTGATAATGTGTTGATTGGTGATCAGATGAATCTTGTACTAGATGACCTGGATATATGGAACTGGATTTGGATTTTATGGGCATAGTTGATCTTTGATTTCACACCATCTTTGTGTCGTTTTTACGTTGCATGGAGGAAACAACATTGTCGTTTGCATGTTTGCTTCAAAACCAGGCATTCAAACTGATTACTCTGGAAAACAAATTAGAGATGACATCTCTTTTTTTTCCCACGGATTTTTTCATCGTAGTTTTGCATTCATTCACTGTTTTTCCCTTTCTAATAATGGTAGACGAGACAACACATAATTCAATCTTAGCCAGATACACAATTTGAAACTTGACAGAAGATACAACACAAAGTGGGTATTTCCTTTATTACTGCAACAGTGGCTAAGCAGCACAAGTTTGTCGTGTCTTTATTTAGCAAATAAACTGGTCCATACTTCTGTCATCTATTTTTACTCTTTAATGTTTGAAAAGTGAAAACTAGTCATTAATTTGGAGACCTTGGGGGTCGTTATGGTATTAACCTTGTTGAATACCTTGTTTTGCATGTTATCAACGAAACCAATTATGCCACACCCACTTGCTGCAAAACATGATGATCCAGTACATACAAATCCAGAGATGATTCCAGCTGCCATGCATTAGTAGTATGACCACAGTAACTTGTGCTCATCTGTCCAATTCTGTTCATTTCTGCATATCTTAATGGAAATCCGCAAAGTCTGGGGCTGTCACTGTATATTGAAGGATTGATTAGTATTTGAAGTTGGCTACCGGTGGTATCCTGCCTGACATATCATTGTTGGATAGGTGCAGTGATCCAAGGTACATCAAGCTGGAGATACTTGGTGGAACTTAACCAGAGACTTCATTACATGACAAGTCGAGATTCTAGCGATGTCAAATTGCCAATATTTTTGGGAATGCCACCTGACAGATGATTTCTAGACCTGTTCAGTAAAGTGAGGCTTGGAGGTTTGTCATCCTCTTCTGGAATTTCATCGGAAAGTGAATTCCATGATAAATCTATTCCCACCAAATTTGGATTTAATTTTATCGAAATGGTGATTCCCATTCTTTCAGGCAAGCTGTACTTCCTGATACTACAAATAGCCAGGCTCTCCGATGATAAATCTATTCCCACCAAATTTGGATTTAATTTTATCGAAATGGTGATTCCCATTCTTTCAGGCAAGCTGTACTTCCTGATACTACAAATAGCCAGGCTCTCCGTAAGTGAAACCTGTGACTTGTTTTGTCATCATAGAAGAAAGGTTTGCAAGACTTATTGGTATTGGGTCTGTAAGGTTATTATGAGAAAAATCTAGGATCTGTAGTTTAGAAAACTGTGATATTTGGGAAGGTATGTTACTGTCAAACATTTTCGGTTGCAATTGGAGAGTTTTTATTTGTGGACAACCATCCCGGACCCCAATGCAGGAGGGGATATTACCGTTGAACTATTGCCTCTTCACTTTTTTTTGTAGAACTATAGTAAAACTTCCTGTGAGCTTATTGTTGCCCCGGGTGCTGAGATTGAACAGGAATAGTGCCACATGTTTAGTCAGGGAGCTCACCTTGGAGGAAGTTATTTGACAAATCCATTAATTCCAAAGTTTGCAGACACCACCAGCACTCCGGGAGCTGTCCAGTTAACTTACTGTTGGAAAGGTCTGGGATCTCCAAAGAAGCCAACGTACAGAAAAATCCAGGTATTGTTCCATCAAGATGGTTGCTGGACAAATCATGGTACGAGGCATTGTAGTACCACTGGTCTTTCAGTAGAGAGTAGCGGAATATCAGGTCAGATATCTGCTGAGTAAGATTGTTATTGACCAGTTCCAAACCAATTAGTTTAGAAAGGTTATTCAATGTATGGGGCATGTGGCCTGATAAATGATTTGAATCCAAGTTAAGAAATTTTATTGAATGCACAGACGTCTCAATCACATTCACATCAAGTCCATACAAATTGAATTTGCATTTACTCACACTCACATCAAGTCCATACAAATCTAATTTGCATTTACTTAGTTGCTTCTCAATCAGGTTTTCATCTCTTACTGTCCTAGCTATCCTTTTTTCCCAGGGAACTTGTACTGCATGTGGCAAGGGCAAGTCAATCGCATATATTAAACACAGTGGCCTCTGAATTAGCTTAGAGTTTGTTCCAAAGGGCTTACGTTTTAAAATCGGCAAGCTATCTTTGTGTCAACAATCTCAAATTCAGTGCATATTACTGATGTGGACTTTTTAAGTTACAAATTGTATGTTCATTTGTATCAATACCTGCCCTTGATATAGTACATTTAACATTTGATAATGGGTTCCTGTGTTCTATTAAAGTATAAACTGATGGTGATTAAGGTGTACTGTGATGGTTGTATCTTTTGTCCTTTCTGACACTTGATCATTTCCTGAAGTGCCAATATTGAACAAGTTTTGCATTGCAAGTTATTCTTTGCTCTGGTTAGTAATCTTGTGAATACATTGTCAGGTTCTTCAATGGCGCTCTTCGCTTCCTCACCCCAGATCAGTGGAAAACCGAAGACCGCAAGACATTGTAGTTGTATTGTGGACGCTTTGCGAAGTTGTTTAGTTAGTTTTTTCACTTACTCTTCTGGAATCATCAGAAGCTGATCAGGTCAGGAAATTGATTTGCATGGCTTGAATTTACCAGTTGCACTTCATATGTTGTCAGTTTGTCACTACCCTGCTCGCTGCTACAAATACGCAGTGCTGTTCTCTGCATGGGTATTATGTATGCATATGCATAACTTGCATGTACATCCAAATCATCAATTACGATGTAGGATTGCACTACATACTTTTGGTGCGCGAGTGCTGCATGTTTACGAGATACTGAAGCATTTCCTTCAGCATCTGTTTTTTTACCCCGTCAGGCATGAGACACATTTTGATCGTTAGGTCAATGTCCAGCAGCTGACACCTATTGCTCTGTGCAAAACCCAACGGGCCACAAAAAATTGACTTAATTTAGAAGAACAATTCCGTCAACTTACAAAGCCTGCATCTCTGGCAACATAACTTAAATATAACCAAGCCCTTGGTTCCCCTGGAACACCGGCACCGAAATAGTTCACCTCCATTTGGGCGTGCCAAGCACTAACTGGTAGCTGCCTCCCCCTTCCAATTCTCACACGCTTCTCTCGTTGTCCTCGTGTGTCTTCCATAGCACGGCCGGGTGGGCGACGTCGCTAGCCAGCGCTGCCTGCTTGCTTGGCTTGGTCGGAACGTACGGGGGATCATGGGGTGCCACCAGCGCTCGCGCTCCGCCTCCTCGGTGACGCCGTCGTCGGACATCAACGAGCTTGACTTCGCCGTGGCCGACCTCGACTGCCCCATTCGGCCATGTTGACGCGCTCGTCCTCATTGAGCTCCGCGAGACCGTGTACGAAATCTAATTCATGTCCTGCTGCTCGCTCGGCCCTGCGGCCTTCAACGTCGGGGTGCGGGGAGGTGGCGCGACTGAGGGGGTGTCGTCGCCGGTGACCGGCGCTGGTGCGAGGGGTGGGGGCAGTGTCATGGGTAGCCGGGTCAAGAAGGCGCTCGGGCTCAAGGCTCGATGGTCGTTGACGTAGGTCCCACTGGAGCTCCTTCGGCAGTTGAAGTCGGCAGAGTTCGCGGACGGTGAGGAGTACCACTAGTGGCAGTTTTGGCAGATCAAGCTCCTGGAGGCTGGCTTGATCCTCCACCCCTCCCTCCCCCTCGACCGCCTCAATGCTGTTGTGCTCTGCTTCCACGAGGTCGTGTCACCATCGAGATCCGTGCCATCGACACGGCCAAGAGCTCTGACGTGATGCGTTGTGCAAGCCCTCGCCTGGTGCTCCGGCGGCGGCAGCATGGCCATCACAACGGACGCGTGCCACTGGGCCAATGGTTACCCACTCAACGTGTTCCTGTATGTTATCTGACATTTGGTATCTGAGCCTAGGCGCCAGAAGTGCACAACCAATGTGGGAGGGGGATAATGTTGGGTTTAGTCCCACATGGGTTATGGGAAAGGAAGAAGTACAGCTTATAAGTGTAAAGGAGACATCACTAATTGGACTAGTCTTTTGGGGGGGAGAAGACCTAATATCACTTATAAGGTTGTTGCTTTAGGGCTTGCATAAGGGTAGTCCGTGGACTTAGGTGCCCAGCCCACTTGGACCTGTGACCCAGGAAGTGAAACCCGGTTAGACCCAAGGGGTCCGATTTGACATACGTTGCCCTCCTCCAGACCGTCTTCGACCTGAGGGAGTGCACCGTCGTGTTGGACAAGGTCGACGAGCTCCTGGAGCTCATCAAGAAGCTGTGGCTGATCCTCGGCATCGGCAGGGCGGTGCACAACGTGTGCTTCGCTTGGGTCGTCTTCCAACTGAGAGACCATGTGGTTATGACCTCATGTTTGTGATGAGTAATTGACGAGTGTTTTGGAAAGGTTGAGTTTGATTTGTGTGGTTTGTGCCAAGTCAACATTTGGCGCAGTCGGGTTTGGTTAGACGGACTTGAGGCGTATTCTTCTTCCCGATTGGGCGTTTGGGCAATTTCATGCTTGAGTATGATTTGTTGATGCTAATGAGGATTACTTGTTTCGAGCGGTGCTATGTAATGTGTTTCTTGTCTGTGATGGCTACAGGGCATCGAGGTGGAGTCATGGCGAGGCATGGAATGACCGGACTAGGCGCAGGCGGTGCCGAGGTCAAAGCGATCGAGGTGTGCCGAAGACGGCTAGAACTCGAGGTGGCTGCGTGGCTTGGAAGGCAAGGAATGAGAAAGCTTTCTGGAAAGTGCACGAGGGGCGTTTTGGTAAATACGCAAAGCTGCACTAAAGGAAGTGGATTTGGATAAAGCAAAAGAGTTGTTGGAGGCTTAGTGGGTAAAGAGAAAATCAAACCCATTAGTGGGAGGCTATAAAAGGAGGAGTGTCTCCTGCATGTTCCATGTCTTGGATGAGGGGTTGATGGCTTTGAGAGAGGGTTAGAGTTTGTGTTGTTTTATGCTTTAGTTGTTGAGAGGTTGGTGTGATGGGCAGAGTGTTTTCTGTCTCCTCTCTGTGTGTGCTCGTGTTCCCCTCTCAAGCATGTGTTTAGGAGATGGCATGAATTCCTGATCTTTCAATCATGTATGGGGATGAAGTGGTTGTAAACCTTACTCTCTTATAATCATTCCTTTCTATGCCTCAATATAAGCTTGAGATGTTTTGGTTTTATGTGCTTCTCTAATGTCTATTTCATTTTGCACTCAGTTCTTGTTTCTGTGACTTTGTGTTTTTGGGTTGAATCCTTGATCTAATGACTGACTTTTGATTTCTTGGTGAATGGAGAATGTTCAAGGCCCTTTGATCATTCCATTTTCAAGAGCAAGTAAAGGATTCATTGACTTCTGTGATTTCTCTAGCCATCGTCAATTTCTCCTCTGTTCTTAATTTTTCTAGGGTTATAGTCAAGGCTTCATGGAATCTTTTGTTTCCATCCAAAAGATTGTGTTTTGTTGTGAGATTCTGAGTCCTGAGGATATTGCTTAGGTAATTGCAAAGATTCATAAGCAATAGATCAAAGATTGACAAGCAATCTGAAATTTAGTCTCTTCCCATGACTATTTTCAGGTTTTTGGCTAAAATCTCAAATCCATGATTTTCTGTTGTTTCCTCTTGTTGTTTGTTGTCTCTTTGCTGTTTAGAATAGGTTCCTGCACTTTTGGCCAGAGGGAAACAGCAGCACTTCGTTAATTTGGCCAAAATTCGAAGGTTCAGTACTCTCTGCGCAGTTGGGTTCAGTTGCCCTTTCACTGTCTGCTCGGTTATCAGGGGAGCGGTCAGACCGGAAAATTAATGGCGCTCAGACCGGCATCTCCCGGGCGGTCTGACCGGTGGAGGGCTGGCGATCAAACCGGTCTTGAGCTGGCGGTCTGATCGGCCATGACCCACCGGTCTGACCGGTCCCTCCTTGCAGGTTGTGCTGTTTTTTGTTTTTCTCTCATGCTTTCTAGGTTTTCATCTTAATGCCTTGTTTCGCTGTTCTTCAAGTCTTTCTAGTAAGCATACGACTTTGCATATGACCTTCTCTTCATAGCTTCTAATAGCTATTGGAAAGAATTTGGTCGTGTATACTTCTTGGGGGATATTTATTTTTAGAATCAACATTCACCCCCTCTGTTGCCGATTTCGATCCAACACCAACAGTACGTGATCACCGGGCATGTCGAGCCGGACCTCGCCTTCGCGGCTCTCGCCGTGCTCGTTGACGTGGAGGCTGATGCGAAGCACGGGAGCCGTGACCTGGTGTACGCGAAGGTGCTACTGAGCGCGCTCGAGGCGATGCAGGAGTGGTCGGAGAAGCGGCTGCTGGACTACCATGACAGGTACGAGAAGGGCATCGGCGCCGCCGCCGCGGAGGGCATGGAGATCTTGCTGTCCTTGGCGCTTGCCACCGGCAAGATTGTCTCCGGCAGGGAATACACCGGCACTTGGAACTTTGCCAGCGACCGCGTTGATTACTAAAGTGAACTCATGGACCACAACACAACACATTTTGTCTCAATTTGATGGATATCTATATTTTGATCTCTGTTCGTAACTATTTTGACATGATCTGATTTCAGATACATGAGAACGGAATGGGCGAGGCCGACAACGACCCTGGGGTTGTCCTGACGTGGCTCGCAAGGGACATGGAGTAGCCCGCCTTGTTTAAGTGCAGGTGCTTCAGCTCGGTGCTGAGGCGGTGGCACCTGTCCCGGTCGCGGTCGCCGCGGTCACCCTGCACGGCTGCTTCAGCGTCGTCGTGCTGAGGCAGTACCTGGCCAAGGTCACCATCCTCACGGAGGAGCTCGTCCACGTGCTCCACTCGGCGAGCAGGCTGGAGAAGGCACTTGCGCAGATGACGGCCGAGGATGCGGTGGACTGCGACAATGACTGGGCCAAGGCTGTCGTCGGCGACATGGTGCCCTTCGAGGTGGAGTCCGTCGTGATGGGCTTGCTCAAGGCTTGGATGGACGACAGGCTTAGGATTGGCATGGACTGCCTCCTTAGAGCCAAACTGAGGTAATTTAACACCTCGATGGTGTCAAGCTGAAAGTTTATCAAACTCTCCATTGATGGGATGCGAAATGTGTTGCGTGTTTTGTTTGTAGACCTGGGTACCCAAGTCCAAGGAAGAGCCCTTCGCTGGGTCGACGAGTTGTCTGGGATCCCAGCGATGCGAAGGATGATGTGGTTGTTAGCCGAAAGACCTCACTGATGCACACACGGGAAACAAACTCGCACTGCAGTCTGCAGTTTGTATTTTCGGGAGATGAATAGTAACTGAAGAACGCAGAGAACTTCAGAGATGCAAGAGATGTATTCAACTACTGAAGCAATGTATTACAACCGATGAGCAAAAAAAAAGAGCAATCTTATTCTGGGTTATCTCACCCTTACATAGTGCAGAATACCTGGCTACATGCATGCATCTATTCTAATGCTTAAGATCCGAAATACTTGGTTTGTTCTGCTGAACTGGAACTACTCAGCTGAAACAAAACTACTCAGTCTACACGCACCTATTTCTTGCGCATATAACCCTGGGAACCAGGTCTTCATAGACTTAGCAACCAAGCACAAGAATTAGTCAACATTTCACCCCCCTAATTCTTGACGCGTTTAATCTCCCTGATCCCTATCCTTTCACGAAGTTCCTGAAACCGAACTCGCCCAAGTGGCTTTGTGAACATGTCTACAAGCTGTTTCTCAGTTCTGACAAACTCCAGAGTGATCTTGCCTTTAGCAACACAGTCTCGGATGAAATGAAACCAGACATCTATGTGCTTACTCCTGTCATGAAATACAGGGTTCTTACATAGAGCAATGGCTGAACGGTTGTCCAAATTCAGCGCTGCTGGTTCAGCCTCTTCATGCTTCAGATCTCCAATTAGCTGACTGAACCAAATTACCTGGCATGCTGCTGTCGTTGCAGCGATATACTCCGCCTCACAGGAGGAGAGTGCGACTACTTTTTTGCTTCTGTGATTGCCATCCGATTGGGCTTTCTCCAAAGAAATAAATTACCCCTGTGGTGCTTTTTCTGTCGTCAGTGTCTCCTCCCAGATCACTATCGCTAAAGCCAACCAAGCGCGGGTCCTTGCCTTCCTGCTTGCAGTAAAGACATCCAAAGTTCAGAGTACCAACTATATACCTCAGTATATGTTTGACTGCCACAAGGTGATCTTGCCTGGGATCTTCCATGAACCTACTCACATATCCAACTGCAAAAGAGATATCACGGCGTATATGCACGAGATACCTTAAACTTCCAACAATGCTTCGGTAGACAGTGATATCTACTGCAGGTTCTTTAACTCTTCCTTGATAATTTCAGCTGGGGTTCCATGGGTACTGCACACGGATTGCAGTCTGCAAGTCCGGTCTTCTCTAGCAGTCTCTTGGCATATGCATACTGGTTCAAAGTGATGCAACGACCCTTTTGCTGAACTTCAACACCTAGATAATAGCTCAGCAGTCCCAGATCAGTCATTTTGAACTTTTTCTTCATCTCTGTCTTGAACCTGCTGACAGCTAATGGATCTGCACCTGTAATCACCAAATCATCAACATATACTCCAACTAGCAGCATGTTACCTTTTGAACCTTGCGTGTAAATGCCATGTTCTGACATACTCCTGGTGAAGCCGAGTGAGGACAAAGTATGATCCAATTTAGCATTCCAAGCCCTCGATGCTTGTTTTAGCCCATACAGTGCTTTATGAAGTCGCAATACCTTGTGCTGCTGCTTGTCTTCGACAAAGTCTGGAGGTTGAACAACATACACCTCCTCTTCCAGTTCCCCATCAAAAAAGCTGACTTCACGTCCATGTGATGGACCATCCATCCTTCTTGCGCTGCCATTGCAAACATCAACCTTACAGACTCCATACGGGCAACAGGAGAGAATACCTCATGAAAGTCGACGCCATGTTGTTGGATGTAGCCCTTTGCGACGAGACGTGCTTTGTGTTTGACCACAGCCCCGGTCTCATCACATTTCAATTTAAACACCCATTTTAAGCCTATTGCTTGATGCCTTGGTGGCAAATCCACCAGACTCCAAGTCCCATTGCTTTCAATGGCTTGCATCTCCTCTGCCATTGCTTGTCTCCAGGACTGTTGCTGTTTAGCTTCAACAAACGAAGACAGTTCCTCACCCACTGTGAAATGCAGCTCACTCACCGGGTGTGAGGTAGCCAGCACGTTGTCCACCATGCAAAAACGAGGCAACACTTCCTCATCATCAACCGTGGTGAGTGCTTCAGTGGTGGGGGAGACAAATTCCACAGCGGTAACCGATGCCACCGGAATATGACTTCCAAGTGCCGACGAGCTGCCATGTACAGGCGTCCCTACTCCAGCATGTTCTGTGTCCGCTGCACTTTGCAAAGGTTCTTCTTGAAGCTTGATGACGAAATCCCCGGTACTGAAAACCATCTGCTTCGTGGTCATCCTTGTCCAGTCCCAGCTCTGGTCCTCATTAAAAACCACATCACGTGTAACAAGAACACGATTTGTGGCGGGATCGTAAACCCTGTATCCCTTGGTCCTGGCTGAATAGCCAATGAAAACCATTGGGGTGCTGCGGTCATCGAGCTTCCCTTGCGTCGGCTTCGTGTTCTTCACATGCGCAACACACCCAAAAGTCCGGAGATAGTGTACTGCTGGTTTGCGCCCGTACCATGCCTCAAATGGAGTTTGCCCATTGAGACTCTTTGTCGGAGAACGATTGAGGAGATAAATTGCTGTGGCAACCGCCTCTCCCCAAAATTCTGCCGGCACCTTCATTGCCTTGAGAAGACACCTTGCCATGCCGACAATAGTCTGATTTCGCCTTTCGACTATGCCATTCTGCTGTGGCGTGTAGGACGCAGAATAGTGTCGCTCCATGCCGAGATTCATGCAATACTCCTCGAATTGAGTCGAGGTGAACTCACCCCCATTATCTGTGAGGACACGCAGTTTCCTCCCGGTCTGGTTTTCAGCTGCTGCTTGCACGCGTTTGATCGCCGCCGGTGCCTCACTCTTAGACGTCAACAGCTCCAACCACATGTAGCGGCTAAAGTTGTCAACCAGCAAGAGAAAGTACCGCCGGCCTCCATTGGTAACTAGAGTGATTGGGCCGCACAAATCCCCGTGTACCAGGTCCAGACGATCCTCAGCGCGAAACTTTGCCTTCTGTGGAAATGAGCATCTCCTTTGCTTCCCGGCGAGACAGGCCTCACACAGTTGATCAACATGCTTGAGTAATGGCATGCCGCGCACCATGCCTCGGTGTACCAGCATATGCAGATTGTCGAAGTTGAGATGACCATATTGAGCGTGCCATCGCCACGCCATGTCTCCCTTCTGCGCCAGCAGGCACACAGGCCGTGCTACTTCGAGCTGCATCACATAGAGGCGATTTGGCCCCCGTTTCACCTTCACCAGTAATTGGTGTTGATTGTCCTAGATCTTCAGAATGCCGTGTTCAATCTCCACCTTAGCGCCATTCTCGTCGAGTTGTCCTACGCTGAGAATGTTGGCTCGTAGGTCTGGGATGTAGAAGACGCTTGTGAGTGCGCGTTGCACACCCCCGTGGCCGGTGAGCAGCACCGTGTCGATGCCTCGAATGTCAACGTGCGAGCCATCTCCAAATTTGACGGAGCTTGTCACGCCGGTCTCGAGCTCTGCGAATAGTTCTTTCTGGCCTGTCATGTGGTTCGTGGCACCCGTGTCCACAATCTGGTGTGGTCGTTCCCAGCTCCATCCATGCCGAGCAGCATCTGCTCATGCACCCACGTCGATGCCTCCAGTCGTGCCTTGGTGAATGAGCCATCGATTCCACTGGTCGGTGCGTGCACCTCCAATGGTGTCTCCTCGCCGCGCGCCGCGTCGTCATGCCACACGCTTGTGCCATGAGAAGCATTGGCTCATCGTCATCATTCTGCGTCAGCAGCGCCTTGCTGTCGCGTCTTGGTTGCCAGCATTCTCTGGCCCAATGACCATGTTTGCCGCAGTTGTGACACTTGTCGTCGCGGCGTGGCTGCCTCCTGCTTTCACGTCCACCGGAGTCGCCGCGTCCGGCGTTGATGCTTCGATCGCCCGTGCTGCCGCGCCCTTCATCATCAGTGCGCCTGTGGTCACCACGCCCGTCATCATCGGCGCGCCTGTGATCACCTCGCCCACGACGTCGATTTCCACTGCCTGCGCGGAAATTCTTCGAGGATCCACTCCCTGAGAGCTGATCCTTGTACCAGGCAACCCATTCCTCCTCAGTGAGGTAGAGCTTGCTTCCAGTGCTTGGACGTGCACCATCGTTCAACCGGTCTTCGGCCGCCTTGAGACATCCCGCCACCTCTTCAACCGTCAGCGTCTCCAGATCAAGTAAAGTTTCAATGGAGAGAGCAATCTGGTTGAATTTGGGAGGAACAACGTGCAGCATCTTCCGCACCACCCTGGGCTCCCCAATGTCGACGTCGAGCATCCTCAGCGAGCTTACGAGACCTGTGAGACGCATTGTGAAATCGTCCACAGTCTCGCCGTCGCGGACTGAAAAGTCCTCGAACTCTCACCGGAGTTGCTGCTCCTTGGCTCTTCGAACTCTATCAACGCCAACACGCATCGTCTTGATGGAGTCCCACGTGTCCTTCGCGCTGGGTTTGTTGGCGATCGTCGAATTCATCTCTGGCGGCACCGCACGACAAATGGCCTCCAGCGCCATCATGTCCTCCTGCGGTTCAGCCTCGCCGGACTCAACAATGCTCCACAGTCCCCTTGCCCGAAGCATCACCTTCATGAGTGCAGACCAGCCGCCGTAGTTGGTTCGTGTTAGCATCGAATACATCGTGCCTCCACCAACCTCCCTCACCACCTTCTGTACCACCAGGGCCTGACTGCCGCTACCGCTACCACCGGTGCCGTCTCGACGCGCTCCAGAGTGGGAAGGTGTGAGAGAGCGTCGTGGTGAAAGAGAGTGACTTCCGGCCATCTAGGATCGAGCACATCACTCGCTCTGATACCAAATGTTAGCCGAAAGGTCTCACTGATGCACACACGGGAAACAAACTCGCACTGCAGTCTGCACTTTGTATTTTTGGGAGATGAATAGTAACTGAAGAACGCAGAGAACTTCAGAGATGCAAGAGATGTATTGAACTGCTGAAGCAATGTATTACAGCCGATGAGCAAAAAAAAAGAGCAATCTTATTCTGGGTTATCTCACCCTTACATAGTGCAGAATACCTGACTACATGCATGCATCTATTCTAACGCTTAAGATCCGAAATACTCGGTCTGTTCTGCTGAACCGGAACTACTCAGCTGAAACAAAACTACTCAGTCTACACGCACCTATTTCTTGCGCATATAATCCTGAGAACCAGGTCTTCATTGACTTAGCAACCAAGCACAAGAATTAGTCAACAGTGGTTCAGGAGCTCGTCGATGGCCTCGAGTCATCTTCCAAGGGGAACTACAGCATTTGTATTTGTAGTGTTTAAATTGAACTTACATCTTGTATCATGCGTTTGTTCAAACCACAGGCTTCTTCAGGCTGTGGAAGAAGGCGGTGCGGCTGTCATGCCAGGCGCCGGAGGGCAGCCCGCGCAGCGTCTCGCACCACATCCCGCGCTGCGTCCATCAGCCGCGGCACCGCCTGAACACGCTCCACTACGTCCTCGATGAGATCCAGGCCATCGACAAGTCGCTCTCCTCGGTGTTCCGCGGCGGCGGGGGCGCCTCGCCGCCAGCCTCCGGCGCGGGCGGACACCGCGTTGCGACGACCGTCCACTTCGACAGCAGATGACGGCCGAGGACGCTGCGATCTCCTACAGTCCTACGTCGCCGAGGTGGCCGCGTACCGGCTCATCTTCCTGGACTCGCGCCACTCGTTCTACCACGGGCTCTACGTCAGCAATGTCGCGGCCCCGCGCATCTGCACCGCGCTCTGCGCGGTGAAGCAGAACCTGTCGTTCCTGGTGTCCGCCCTCGCCGGTGGCAATGACCGGAGCTTCACGAGGGCGGATCACGGCATGGTGGAGGAGGACTTCCGCAGCCTGAAGCGCGCGTTCTGCACGTGCGGGGAAGGGCTGGTCCCGGAGGAGGTAGTCGCATGCGAGGCGGAGACGGCGGAGGGCGTCGTGGAGCTCATGAAGCAGGCGACGGAGCCCCTCATCGACGCGTTCGGCGTCACGACGTGCGAGTCCATCGCGGTGGCGCGCGTCGACGACGAAGACGGCGGAGCGACCCCGTGCCGCCGACGTCGAGGCAGTGGGACCCCGCGGACCCGAACACGATCCTCCGCGTGCTGTGCCACCGTGACGCCGAGGTGGCCAACCAGTTATTGAAGCGCACCTTCCAGCTCGCCAAAGAGGTGGTGAGGCTACACAGGCATCGTCCATGCCTCAGGCTCTCAATGGCGCCGTGCTCATTCGATCGAAAGAATTAGCTGCTACTTACTACGTTAAGTCCCATGATTTTGCGGTTCGAACACCTGATCATCTAGTACCTCCTTGTGATTGTAAAGTCATGCTGATGTATGATACCAATTTGTATATATGTGGGACACATACGATATCTCAGTTTTGTAATCTTTTAGGACTCTTATTTTTTAACTTATATATGCACATCTATAGTTGTATGGTTGAGATATATCAAAATTTTTTATACTTCTTTATACTTATAATCTCTTTTCATACAGTATATATCTGTAGTTCTTTTTTTTTATAACGAATGCTATCAGATCCCAGATCAAGATCCAAGCTGCTGCCCCGAAGGAGCCACTCCCGGGGGGCGGCAATTGCACGGCAACAGGCGACTGTATCCGCGTTGTCGACAGCTCGGTGTTATATCTTCAGGTTTCACGACCCAGGCGTATGTGTTAGTTTAATCGGGACTTTGCTTACGAACAAGCCAATCTGGAATTCCGTCTGTGTCCAACGCGAAGTCGAGCAGCATCAGTCGTTGACTCGTTTCGGTTGGAGTCAAGCATGAAGTCTTATGGCCACATGATCCTGAAGCCTCGGCCCTTGCGTCAATCCGACCAAGCAGCGTGCATTGAATTGGTCCCGCTTGTTTTAGCTTGAGTTTTTGACTTTTGGCTTATTTTTTATTATTCCTAAATTTTGTTTTTCCCTTATTTTTGGTTTTTTTGAGTTTTTTTACCGGTTCTTTTTTCCCGTATTCATTTACATTATCTATGATGGGTTAACCTGTTTTTTCTATTTTATTTTTTTATAAAATTTAGTTATGCCAAATAAGCTACTATCAGTTACAGTGTAATTTCAGTTATAAGTCAGTTTATTTCAGCCTAACCAAGCGTGATTTCAACTACAGTGTGATTTCAATGAAAATTGCTAGGTGCACCCGCAAGCGTACCATGGTTTTTCTGAAGTGATTTGCTACGCCCACACAAGACCATACCAGGATCTTTAGAGAAGCTTTACTACGTCCACACAAAGAATCATACTAAGAAATTTCAGCATCCTTAACTTGGCGATTCAACTCGCTTTAACTCCATTCAACGACTCGACTTCATATTAAGCATTAACCCGCGCTCTATCCTGACGACTATTCCAACACTAAGTTCGCCAGTACCATTGCCCGCGCCACTCGACGCCATGCCCTGGTGTCGAACTACGCCATCTCCATTGACAATCTTCTGCCTCAGTCGATCGTTATCTTTCATCAAAAAGCTGTGTTGTCAGCTTTATATGTTTTTATTAGAGGTATAGTTCATTGCAATTCAGACCGTTGTGCCTATTATTGGTGGTATCCATGTGAGATTAATCATTAGCGATTTCTTCAACAATCCGTCATCTACTACGGGTTACTGCGGTAAGATCCACACATATAGAGTCTAAGGTGGAGTTGTTGTTTTCAAAGCAATGCATGCTACGCTTGATTGATGAGACTTTGAAAAAATCAATGTTAGTTTAGGGGACAATTGATTCACCATTTGATAACATCCTGATGACAGCTAACATAATATTCTTCAGAATTTTTATTCATTAGTGAAGGTTATGCTCCAAATATGAGGTTGAGATGAAATATTTAAAGTGCAAGGAGTCAATTATCTATATAGATACTACAACGTTTGGTGTTGCAGGTCCAGTATGTTCTAGTTGTCACAGCTTAATATGAGGGGTGTATTGTAGAGATTATTTCTACTCCATTGATGGCACACGAGTTGCTTTCATCGGGAAGTTCTCCTACAAGAGCAATATTTAACTATGTCATGGAATTCATGCTTTTATAATTGATAGTTTGATGTACATGATAGTCACACGTGCAAGTTGCTTTTCAATGGGCATTGTTTACCGATTTATGTGTTCCAAGTGGAGCATGTAAAAAAGTTTATGAGATAAGTTCTTCACTATAATAATCCATCGTTACAAGGGAAGCATATGAAAAAGATTGATTCAGTGTTACTCATTAATTAGTCTTATGGACTTTCAGCACACAAGGATTATCGAAGGTGAATTACGATTTGAGAATATTTAATTTGTTTTGGTTACAAGAGTGAATTCAGACTACAGAAGCAAATTCACCTTAAGTTGGAGATTGTTGAGTGTGTGATCTAAATTCGTCTCAAGGTGGAGATTGTTAAAATATGATATGAATTCGTATATATATCCAAGTGGACATATACGCCAACCTCGTCTTGGTTTCGTAATCTCCTTAGACTCTTATTCCCTAACCTATATATGTACACCTGTAGCCGTACGGTTGAGATACACCGAAGTTTCTCGTACTTGTAATATTTCCTCATATAGTGATTTTCGTCTTTGTGCGTCTGTAGTTTTTTTGAAAGAGTTTTAACATTAAATCCGTGTCCCCTATTCATTTGATCATCTTTTTTTGACGTATGTTATACAAAAAGTCAAATGAACAAAAATTACAGAATCAATTATGAATATCGTAAGTTTACGTGCACAGATCAAAAATTTCTGGAACGTACATGGACTCAAAGGATCCATTTCTCCAAGCAATCTAATTGATCAACGAGACAATAACGGTATCGCTAGCAAGTATACTAGTAGTAGCAAGAGTTGCAATGCCATGGCATGTACGTACATAGGTTGTCAATATCGTGATACATGTCATAGTATTGTGCGATTCTACCGTGGCTGGGTGATGCAAATCGCAATATGGATCAGTTTAGTGTAGAATCACACCTGGATCGTGATTCAGATCATAGAATCGTTAGAATCATGACACAGATATGACAAAAAGCAGCTATTCAATTTGATCTGATGACAGCAAATGGATGCGCCTGACTTAAAAGTGAAAACCCTTAGAGAGAGAGAGAGAGAGAGAGACAATCTTCTCCAGAAAGTGACAGCTTCGGTCACCAGATCTCTCATCTAGTCATCTTCTTTCTCTAGATCTCGTGCCACTGAGCCCGGCCTCCTCGAGACAGCCGCCAGCGCCACGTAGTCGTGTTCCCTAGCGCCATGCAGTTGTGTTCCCTGACGCAGCGAGCCCGAACAGGTTGAACGGGCTGACGGTCTCCAACGTCTAGGGGTTGCTACCCTCCCAAGGGTAGAGCATCCGGTCACCCCCACCGCAGCATGCTGGTGTTGGCCTTGTTCTTCATTACGTTCACGTTGCCCACCCTCTCACAACCGGTGTTGACTTGCAGACTTTCAGTTGTTCTAGGTGATTTCGTGGCCTCCAAGAGTCCTAGATTCAATTATAGAACCTTGATGAACTAGTGTCCACTGTCCAGTAGACCACTTTGTTTGATGCATATCCTTGATTCTTCGGTATTGGTGTATGATACTTTGTTGGCTATTGACATAGTAACATTGTTCAGTTGTTCCCTTTGGTGCTTTCATGACAATTGGTGATGATAGTAGTAGCACATGTATTTAGCTAATCACAATGTTAATTAGTACCTTGTTGTATGCCTAATGCTTCATTTGAACTACTTTGACCCTTCCCTTTAATAGCTTCCCTGAACTAGAAGTTGTACATATTCAAGTAATTTGCGTTTGTCCCTCTTATCCATTTAGGAATTGGGGATAAAGGGAAATATCAACGGGAGGAAATAATAACAGTAGTACTGGCTGCGTTGTTACTACTAATGCTAACACTACTGCTATTCAAGGCAAACCTAAAAGGAAAAATGCAGTTGGAAATAGATCTAATCCTAGTTGGGAGCACGGTATTCATATTGATAGCAAGAAGAAACTTGTGAAGTGTAGGTATTGTGAAGTAAAAAGATGTGATGAAATATCTAAATTGAAACACCATCTTGCGGCCACTAGGATAAATGTGGAACCTTGTTTTAAAGTATCACTTGATGTGCAACAACATTTCTTGAAGGTTATTGGAGATCATTGCGAAGATGCTGATACAAAAAGGAGAAAGTTATTAGCACAAGATGGCTCACGAGAAAATGCTAGCCAACCACTCGGCAAAGGTAGTGAAAGCCCATCTGTCTCATGTGTTGGTAGTTCATCTAGGCCATTAATTCCTGATGTAAGTGACAATTAAGATTATTTCTGGTGATGTGGTCGGTTGCTTCTAGTTGCATTGTGTTCTTTTCAATTAGGGTGTGTTTGGATGCTAGGATGACCCAGGGATGGAATGGTCCCGTTCCAATTTTGAGGTCATCCAGCTGTTTGGTTGGTGGAATGGGGGAGAATGGAATGGAAGCAAATGGTCCCTCCTAAGGGAATATTTCTCAAAAATTCGGTATCATGCCATCCCACAAAAAATACCGGACGAATCCATCCCACAGAAACCTCACGCGCGTTCTGTCACCCTCCCGTGCTCTCACCCCTCTCTCTCCCCCTCCCTGCTCCAGATCCAGATCTGGGCGGCACCCGCGCGAGCGGCGGCGCGGAGGCCGGGCGGCGGGCGGCGTTGCGGGAGGTCGGGCGGCGGGCGGCGTCGCGGGAGGCCCGGTGCAGGAGGTCGGCGTGGGAGACCGGCGCGGGAGGTCGGCGTGGGCGGCGGCGGCGCGGGAGATCGGGCGCGGCCGGCGGCGCTTGAGGCCGGCGCGGGCGGCGGCCAGAGAGCTCCAGTGAAGTGAATATATGTGCAATATTTTTGTGAGAAATATATATGCGAAATATGTGTAGTGTTTGGAATCTGTGGAATCTGTGAAATATGAGAAATATGTTACATTGTGCTATGAGTTGTTATCTACGAAATGGACCTATTTATATGCACTTTATTTCAGTTCTAAATGTGCTATCACGTGCTAGTTAAACAAAATTATGTCAAGGGGAAAAATTTCTAATAAATGTCAAAGGGGTAACCTCACCAAGCAGATTAGCATATCCTACTTTTCATCCCCATCCCACCAACCAAACAAGAGACGGAACGGTTCCATTCTTCTCCATCCCACTAACCAAACAAAAAATAGAACCATCCCATACTATGAACCAAACACATGGACGGAACCATCCCGTTCCATCCCAACCCAAAAAACTGGAATCATCCCATCCCATTCCTCCCTATTCCACCAACCAAACACACCCTTAAAGTATGACGTAATCTGAAGTTCTGTACCTACTATCTGTACTGCTGTGAACCTGTTGCATTGTGTGGTACCTGCTGCCTGTACCGCTGTAATACGAATTTTGAACTTGTATATTGCTCAGAATGGATCTATGAACTCGGAATGTACGGGATTGTGATATTTTGTATAATTGATAAATTTATTATATTTAAAATAAAAAATTTCATAGAATTGTTATCCTATGGTCCGATTCTGCTTGCAAGGAATTGATCCTATATAGGATTACAATTCTAACAACCTCAGCATGTACTGCCACACTGGGCCATAACTGACGACCAAGCAGCCGAAATTTGAGTTAGGCTGCACATGCGATGACATGTGGGGTCATCATAAGCCACAATGCCCATGCTTGTTTCTTTGTTGGCTTACACTGTTGATGCAATGACGGATAGTGATACAGAATTAAGTCATCGTTGGTCTTTTATCATAGGAGCTGAATAATACAGTAATTATCTAACCATTGCAGACAGAATGTCTGCTTCTTCTTCCATAGCATGGTTTATTGCACAGCTATCTAAAACTTATTCCATTGACTTGAAACCAGAGCATCAAACTTGAGCAACGGGGCGGAACCCATGTAGAATTGCAGCAGACCATACTTTCTCCATGTCTAGCACTGTCTCTCCGGCCTCGTGTTCATTCCATCCCTCTAACGCATGAACGATTCCAGCGATGCGCCAAGCGCTCATGACCCTCCGTGGCAGCCAATTCTTAAAAAAAATTCAAATCGGTCAGCTTAATAAGATCATGCACTGAAGTTCTTGCAGAGATGCAGTTCATTGGGACCTTGTTACCTCGCATGAATGCACGTTCTGCAGTGTTTTAGGTACAGTCATTGCAGGAGTAGTCGAGTAGGTGCAGCAGTCCTTGCGTACCATTCTTGGTGGGAACTGTGAGTATGGGATAAACCATGTTCCTTTTTGTGCTCTGAACTGTTCAGCATCATCCAGACCTTCTCCAATTACCCACACCTGCAAGATTTGATGCCAACCAGTGATGCCATATGTTGATTAGGCATTATGCTATCTTATATGGTGTCACCTATTCATTTCTGAAGAGAACGGAATTAATGCAGAAATTCCTTCATTTCCCCCCTTCTTACCTTTGCAGTGCCGGTTTTTGATAATATAAGTTTGTCAGCTGCATCTTCTGGTATGTTGGCCTTAAGGGAATGATAATGCTGCTTGTTTGTCATTATGACCTGAGCAATATGA
This sequence comes from Dendrocalamus latiflorus, assembly GCA_017311315.1. NCBI lineage: Eukaryota > Viridiplantae > Streptophyta > Magnoliopsida > Poales > Poaceae > Dendrocalamus > Dendrocalamus latiflorus. The sequence continues at coordinate 23,290,103 of CM029667.1, forward strand.
GTTGCTTGTTACATTTTAGTACAAAAAAGTATTTCTACATGTGATTAAACTGGAGCAGATGTGGGTATTTAGTTCTTACACTACTACAGAAAGCCTCATAGTAGACGTCAAATCACAGACGGTTTTGTGAAACCGTCTGTGATTTACACTATTACAGACGGTTTTAATTTGGAGGCCGTCTGTGGTATTTGTGGCGGGAAAAAGGAGTATCACAGACGGTTCTTACTGCTGAACCGTCTGTGATACTGGAATATCACAGACGGTTTTTATTAAAAACCGTCTGTGTTGTGTCGACTATCACAGCCGGTTGTTGTTAAGAACCGTCTGGGAATGTTCACAGACGGTTTTTCACAAGAACCGGCTGTGATGTCCCTTTGTCTGTCATATTCTAGATCAGAGGTTAATATATAAGTACACATTGCTTCTAATAACTTAACTACAGAACTACTGAGACAAGAGGTCACAAATTAAAGGCAAATTTATTAATTTCAATTAGAGGCAAATTTATTACAAAAGTCGCACAGGTAAAGAGTTTCCCAGATTGTATTCTTTTGGGCTTCGTAAGCTTCTTCTTCAACTTGGGGACTTGGAGGATCAGCCGCTAAATTCTCGAACGCCGTTAAGATTGCCCTTGTCCTCAGCACTTCCTCGTGCAGCCTGGGCAAATGATCAGCAGCATCCATAATGTCGTACAGGATAGCATGAAAAGATTCCTCAGAATCTGTCGTTTCTGCTTGATCGGCAAGGCTATCCATCAGTCTCTGCAATGCGCGTAGAGCTTCTTCCGCTTTGCGCACATTGTGGAGAAGAACCAGGGTAAGGGCTGTTTCCCTTTCTTGAGCGGCAGCGAGACGCCTCCGTCGACGGCGGATGATCAGGTCGAGCTGACGGATGCAAGAAAGTCGGGGAAGGAGAGCAGGGCGTGTGCGGAGAAGCTGCTCCAGATGCAAATTGCTGGCCGCCTGTGTAAGGTTCCGGCCGAACAATTCTTGATGAACTGATGAGAGGAAGGAGATGATCACAAGAATAGTAGATGGCGCCATATTGTACGTACGTAGAAGAGACCTGGATTAGGCGCGCATATTTAACCTTTAGCACAGACGGTTCGTATACCCAAACATTAATGATATAGATGCTTCGTATAACGATCGAGAGATGTTAATTAGACGATCGAAACACGAAGCGTTCTGGCAATCGAAACACGAAGCGTTCTGGCAATCGAAACACGCGCGAAGCGTTCTGGCAATAGAAACACGCGCGAAGCGTTATGACAGACGGTTTTACTGGCAACCGTCTGTGATATTTTCACAGACGGTTCTTATTACGAACCGTCTATACCAATCGAGATAACACAGACGGGTCCTGTTAAGAACCGTCTGTGAAAGTTCACAGACGGTTATTAACACAAACCGTCTGTGAAAAGCCAGATAACACAGACGGTTCCTGTTAAGAACCGTCTGTAATAATCCCATGTCACTGATAATTGGTGTGTAATAATCACATGTCACCAATAATTGGCGTATACACAGGATTTCGATCTCACCCGTCTATTCTCTCCACATCGAATGGCTGGCACCAGTTCCTCCCACGGCCAGGCCCTTATTAATAACTCCCCATCAACCTTTCCACCGGTACTAGTCACGCGTGAGTTCATCCACTAGCTAGCTTCCTGTATGCATCTCCCCTCCGCTGTGAGCTAGCACCTCCATCGCGGCACGAACGGTTCATACTAAACAACACACTCTTGCCGTAAGTGTCGTAAGTGTGTCTTGTTTAGTGTGACCGTCGTGCCACGAAGGGTTTGTTAGCTTGTTATCCTGTAATAGATCGATCTGAATGTGTTGTTGAGTTTTTGTGCTTGCCTCTGTATTTGCATGTTCCTCGACCAGCTCAACCAAGAATCTGGTAATGTCTTTTCTTTGCACTATTGTAATAAAATTGCCTTGAATTTTGTCGGGAAAGATGAACTGTTTCGTCAGGGCATGATTGCCAACTCGAAGCATATATAGCATAGCATTCGAGGCCCATCCGAGGCCTGCAGCTGTGTCTTGAGGAATGCCAAGAGCTGGTCTTCAGATGTGGCAGCCACACTGGTCTTCAGATGTGGCAGCCACATCTGAAGACCAGCTCTTGGCATTCCTCAAGACACAGCAGCAGGCCTCGGATGTGCCTCGAATGTTATGCTATATATGCTTCGAGTTGGCAGTCATGCGCCTGACGAAACAGTTCATCCCCGTGTAACTATCACAGACGGTTTGTAATGTAAACCGTCTGTGAAGGACTATCACAGACGGTTCTATACACGAACCGTCTGTGATACACATAAATCACAGACGGTTGATATTTCGAACCGTCTGTGATATTATGTACATCACAGACGGTTCGTGTTACGAACCGTCTGTGATAATGAGACTATCACAGACGGTTATTTATGCGAACCGTCTATGATAGGCAGAAATCACAGACGGTTAATATTAATAACCGTCGGTGATAATTTGCAGACGGGTATTAATACGAACCGTCTGTGATATGTAATTTTCACAGACCGTTTGTAGTTGGAACCGTCTGTGATATTCTGCGTAGTATTAATTACTTGACGTACTTGCTTGAAGGATGTCGACACCGATCTGTCTTCATTGCGCTGCATCGGTGGAGCAAGGCGGCCGGCTTTAGGGAGTTGGGGGTGAAAAAATATCACCGTCTTCTTATTGATCTGATCAGAGGTTAGCATACTCAATTACTTAACATTCTTAGTGATCTGATCAGAGATTAGTATTCAATTACTTAACATTCTTAGTGATCTGATCAGAGGTTAGTAGTAGAGGTAATAATCATTTTTGACACCCATTTTTCACTTGTGTAGCGTAGATGGACCGAAGCTGGATGTATATTGAGAACCGTGTGAGTGAAGAGTACATTACTGGCGTGTCTGCCTTTAGAAGGGCGGCCGAGCTGGATATGTTGAAGAAGGGGATGAAATATATGTATTGCCCATGTATTGATTGTGATAATCTCAAGATGTTTAGCAACTCAGCGCAGATTGAAGCTCACTTGATTCGAAGGGGTTTCAGAAAAGGGTACAAATATTGGACCAGTCACGGTGAAGAGAAGAGTACACAAGAAGGTAGTTATGACATAGTCGAGGGAGGCAACGATATGCCAGTTGTGGACTGTTCTTTCGATCATGAGGAAAGGTCGCAGGATGACAATCTGGATCATGAGGATAGGTCGCAGGATGATAATCTGGATCAGATGTTACGTGATGCAGAAGGGAACTATAGTGAGAGAGAGTTTGGTAAATTCGAGGGCTTGATGGAGGACTCGGAGAAACCTTTGTTCCCGGGCTGCAAGCTGCAATACACGAGGTTGTCATCAGTTCTAGAACTGCTAAAATTGAAGGCAAGCAATGGTTGGTCCGACAAGAGTTTCACGGCATTATTAGGTCTTCTAGTGGACATGCTTCCAACGGGAAATGTGTTGCTGAGAACCACCTACCAAGCCAAGAAGATTCTTTGTCCATTAGGAATGGAAGTAGAAAGAATACATGCATGTCGGAATGATTGTATCCTGTACCGTAAAGAGTATGCTAGCTTACATGTTTGTCCGGTGTGCAAAGCATCCCGATACAAACGTAAAAATGACTCTGATGATGGGAAGGGCATCGAGGTGAAGCAAGGACCTCCTGCTAAGGTGATGTGGTATCTTCCTGTAATCCCCCGTTTGAAGCGTTTATTTGCAAACCGCAAGGATGCAAGATTGATGCGTTGTCACTGCGAGCAGCGTAAGAAAGACGGAATGATAAGACATGTTGCTGATTCTGCCCAATGGAGGAACATCGATAGGATGTTTGTAGATTTCGGTGTGGAACCGAGAAATATAAGGTTTGGGTTGAGTACAGATGGAATGAATCCTTTTGGTAACATGAGCAGTCGACATAGCACCTGGCCCGTGACTCTGTGCATGTACAACCTTCCTCCTTGGCTGTGTATGAAGCGGAAATATATTTTGATGTCACTACTTATCCAAGGGCCGAAGCAACCTGGCAATGATATTGATGTGTTCCTAGCCCCATTGGTGGAAGATCTTGCAACAATGTGGAATGAAGGGGTACATGTATGGGATGCGGACAAACGAGAGAACTTCACTCTACGGGCCATGTTGTTCTGCACCATTAATGATTTTCCTGCCCTTGGTAACCTGTCAGGGTTTAGTATAAAAGGAGCCAAAGCGTGTCCGCACTGCTTAGATTATACGGAGAGTGTGTGGTTGAACAACTCCCGAAAAACTGTGTACATGCGTCACCGTAGGTTCCTTCCAAAGTATCACCCATACCGCAAGATGAAGAAATAATTTGACGGAAAAAAAGAGGATGACTCAGTACCAAGACCTTTTAGCGGGAAAGAGGTGTATGATATGGTCAAGGATATAAATGTTGTGTTTGGAAAGGGACGTAAATTGAGGAAGAACATGTGGAAAAAGAGGTCAATATTTTGGGACTTGCCTTATTGGGAGCACTTAGAAGTTCGCAATTGCATCGATGTCATGCACGTAGAGAAGAATGTATGTGACAATTTGATTGGTCCCTTACTGAACATTCCTGACAAAACAAAGGATGGTGTTAACGCAAGGCGTGACTTGGTCGCTATGAACATAGGACTGAGTTAGCACCGATAGAGACCGATAAAGGCCGGACGTACCTTCCCCCAGCATGTTACACTCTGTCTAAGTCCGAGAGAACTGAATTGTGCCAGTCCTTAAATGGTGTGAAAGTTCCATCCGGTCACTCGACAAGCATGAAAAAACTTGTTTCCATGGAACATTTGAAATTAATTGGCATGAAGTCTCACGACTGTCATCTGCTAATGACTCAAATGCTACCTGTTGCAATTAGAAGTATTTTGCCGAACAAGGTTCGAGTGACAATCATAAGGCTATGTTATTTCTTCAACGCAATTGCTCAGAAGGTCATTGATCCGGATGGACTAGATGCTCTGCAAACCGAGGTGGTGACAACTCTATGTCATCTAGAGATGTATTTCCCTCCATCATTTTTTGATATCATGGTCCATCTCATTGTCCACCTTGTGAAAGAGATAAAAATATGTGGCCCCGTATTTTTACGTCATATGTACCCTTTCGAGAGGTACATGGGAATTCTGAAGTCCTATGTACGCAATCGATCTCGACCGGAGGGTAGCATCATCGAAGGTTATACAACAGAAGAGGTCATTGAATTCTGCATCGGCTACATGGCTCAGGTAGAGCCGATAGGTGTACCTCTATCTCGTCACGAGGGGAGGTTAGAGGGTATAGGGACTATCGGGAGGAAAGCAATAACTTCGGATCAAAATACGTATGCTCAAGCCCATTTCATGGTTTTACAACACATGACTGAAGTGACCCCATATATTGAAGAGCACAAGGACATGCTACGTCAGGAGAATGCAGGCCAGTCAGAAGTTTGGATCACGAGACAACACAACCGTCAGTTCAACGAATGGTTGAAGGCGCAATTGACTAGGAGGTCGTCAAATGAAACACTACAATGGTTGGCAAAAGGGCCAAAATTTACAATTGTGACATGGCAAGGATACGACATTAATGGCTACACATTTTATACAACAGATCAAGATAGAAAGAGCACAGTGCAGAACTCAGGTGTCCGCATAGATGCCTATGATTCGCACGGCCGTACCGCTGGCCCAAGCTCGTACTACGGGCTTGTAGAGGAGATTTGGGAGCTTGACTACGTAATTTTCAAAATTCCTCTATTTCGGTGCCGTTGGGTCCAACTCCCACGGGGTGTAAAGGTTGACAAGTACGGCGTCACTACCGTGGACCTCGAATGTGTAGGATACAAAGACGAACCATTCGTACTCGCGAGGCAAGTTGTTCAAGTATTTTATGTAACCGACCCGACAAATAAGAAGCGCCATGTAGTTCTTCAGGGAAAAAGAAGGATTGTCGGGGTTGAGAATGTTGTGGATGAGGAAGAGTACAATCAATTTGATGATTTGCCTCCATTCGGAGACGGCATCAGGCTCGATGAAGAACAAGGCGATGAAGCAAGCTATATGCGTATCGATCATCGTGAAGGGCTTTATTTAAAATGATATAGTCAAAGTGTAATAAATGATATAGGTTATGCTTGTGTTTTTCATAAATGTATGTATGTTCCATTGTAATTGTAAAATGACTAAGGAACCCATGCATTGTAATTGTAAAATGACTAAGGAACTATGAAATAGTTATATTTATGGTTATGCTTGCGTTTTTCATAAATGTATCTATGTTCCATATTGTAATTGTAAAATGACATAGGAACCTAGCAGCTGCGGGTATTTATAGTGAACTATCACAGGCGGTTTATCAAAAGAAACCGTCTGTGATAACACATCACAGACGGTTCTATCGATATAACCGTCTGTGATAATATGGGTAGCAGGGGTGGGAGGGAGCAAAACCTAGCTAGCAGGGGCGCTGCAGAGTGGAGACAAGAGACTGCGGCAGAGCGGACTCCGCAGACCTAGCTGCGGGTATTTTAAAATGAGCTATCACAGACGGTTCTATCAATATAACCGTCTGTGATATGCATTATCACAGATGGTTCTATCGATATAACCGTCTGTGATAATATGCATATCACAGACGGTTATATTGATAGAACCGTCTGTGATAGATCATCTTTAAATACCCGCAGCTAGGTCTGCGGAGTCCGCTCTGCCGCAGTCTCTTGTCTCCACTCTGCAGCGCCCCTGCTAGCTAGGTTTTGCTCCCTCCCACCGCTGGTCCCTCCCGACGCCGCCGGTCCCTCCCGACGCCGCTCCCTCCCGAAGCCGGCGGTCCCCCCCGACGCCGGTCCCTCCCTCCCGACGCCGCCGCTCCCTCCCGACGCCGGCGGTCCCCCCCGATGCCGGTCCCTCCCGACGCGGCCGGTCCCTCCCGACGCCGCCTCCTCCCGACGCCGGTCCCTCCCTGTGCTTCACATGTTAGCTTTATGATATATATATGCTTCACATGTTATATGCTTCACATGTATTTTATGTTATATGCTTCACATGTATTTTATGTTATATGCTTAACATGTTATATGCTTCACATGTATTTTATGATATATGCTTCACATGTATTTTATGTAGCATATAATATATGCTGCACTTGTTAACTGCAAGGTCTATTTGGAAGGCCCATAGCTCACTGCAATTAGCTAATCGTTAGAACTTTGTCAAAGGGCATAAAGCAAGTGACACACTCCAGTGTATCTTGTTCAATGAACTTGATGCACTGGTTTGTGTCACTTGATTCATGGAACTTTGACAAGCTGGGTCCATAGCTCACTTCAGTTAGTTTTTTCTTAGAAGAGAGATGGCGTCCACACAGTCTTCGTCGTCGTCATCTGGGTCTCACGCTCCCAAGACTGCGAAATCTAAACGTGGCCGAGGAGTATCGAAATGGCCAGAGGCCCGAATGACCATCACGGTGGTCTCTCCGGATGGGGTCCCTCTGGAACCGTCGAAAGCAGCGTCATCATTTCGGACTACCTGCGGGATAATTGGAAGGCAACGGGTCCCCATCACCATAGCAAGCTGGAAAGATTTGACAAAGGATCACAAAAATCATCTATGGGAGGAACTTACAAATTCGTTCGAGTTCCCAGCAGAAGCACAGGGACTCGTGCAACGGCAAGCGCTCCTCGCGATGGGAAAAGCATGGAAGAATTTTAAGAGCACTCTTGTGACAAAGTACGTGGTCGAGGATGTCACGCCCTTCACGAAGTATCCTTTCGTGTCGCCGGAAACATGGGAGGCCTTTGTGCAGATGAAGACGACGCCCGAATTTGTACAACAAAGTGCGGCGCACAAGGATCTGCAGTCACAAAACACACACCCTCACAGACTCGGCACTGCTGGGTACGCGGGTAAAATCCCGCAATGGAGGATGCAGGATGAGGTCGCAATCCGATCGGAGGCCTCTCCGCCATTTGCCGGGATCGCAAACGAGCGCGCTCGAAACTGGTTAAGAGCGAGGTCATCAACCACATCTTCGGGTGTCTCTTTCAAAAACCCCGCAGATGAGGAAGTGTCCCAACGCATGGTAACATATGTTAAACAACATAGTTGTTAACACCTCTTGAACTTCATGGGTTCAAAAATAACATGATTAATTGCCTCTTGCAGCAATCATTGACTACCGAATCTTCTCGTGGCTCCTTTGAAGAATATAGGGAGATAGATTTACTATCACAGGCCTTGGGAAACAAGGAGCACCCAGGTCGCACACGAGGCATGGGGTTTATGTACCTTGGAGGCACGGATTTCCAGATTACTCCGAGACATATAGGAGTAGGAAGAGATCCAAGGCGTACCGCAGCGAACAAATAAAACAGGAGCTTCGTGCTCAACTTGAGGAACAACTATCTGCCTCACTTCAAGAGCAGACTGCCTCACTTCGAGGAGAGATAGATTCGTTGCGGGAAGAACTGAGACAAGTCCGCAACCAATCGCAACTCACTCCTAGTACTGCGGTACCCAGTCCCCCTCAACGTCGCAGTAGCTGCGCGTCCACACCAATTTCTGAACATAGCGACGACCACTTACGTATTGATGACATTCAGGTAATGTACCTCTTTAGAATGGTACATAGATCTCTCTGGTGGACGCCTTAACTCATCTCTTGTATCGTTATGTAGGAGCCCATGCCTTGCAGCCTCAAAGTCAGGCTTGTTGGCTCTATTCCCGTTGACGCTGGGCGCGGCATGGTGTATCCATTGCTGCCAGGGACGCTGGTGCACGGTGTACAAGTAGACACCGATTTCATAAAGGTCCAGGTGGACATGATTAATGATATTTTTAAGTCCGTCCCTCTTGAGAAGCCCCCAAACGAAGAGATTAAGACATTAGGGGATGCCGTCCACACATTCGTTCAGTGGCCCAAGAGGGACATCGTCCTCGACATGTCCGTGCCACAATCTTCACATCCAGTGGCCCAAGAGGGACGTCACCCTGGACCTGGCACATCGGCTCCGGTGGCTCCACCTCCACCTCCAAATCCAGTAAAGTCTGTTGCATCGGCTCCCACCGAGACGCCACCGAGAACATCTCACAAGCGGGGCTCCAAGGCCTCCAAGGCTCATGCGAAGAAAATTAAGCCGCGTCCCGTGCCATGGACGTTTACTCTAGGAGTGTCGTTGGTGCCCGACTCACAATTACGCCATCTTGGTATGATTTGCAATAGATTGCATGCCTGGTACATGGAGAAGTCCAACTTGAAGCCAAACCGGTAGAGTGCATTCACTCTGAAATATAACGAGACACATTTCCTCCACGACACGGGCTACATCGTCGTGACATTCGAAGATTTATTCTTACTATTCAATCTCGACGAACTCGACGCCTCACTTCTACGATGCTGGACACTGTAAGTGTACTGTACAATGAAGTTCTACATTCACGTTATACAGATAAATGTCATTACTCTTTCTTTATGTATAGATACATGATCCAAGAAGTACGGCGAACGCGACGACCAGTGGGTTTCCTCGACCCTCACTTGGTCTCCGAGCAATCTATCAACGCAGATGCATCCTTCGTGCAAGGTTACATAACGAGGGGATTGATTGCTCACAGCGACAAGGAGTACGTCATGGTACCCTTCAACCAAGGGTAAGTGCTTCACTAGTTGCCACACATATGTTTCATTTGTACTTTACATGTAGCATGAACTTAGGATTAATCACTATGGCGACACACATGACTAGGCATCACTGGATTTTGATTGTGATTGTACCAAAGTGGAGCAAGGTAATATACCTTGATTCCCTCCTTAGGAGCAACCACGACTTCAGTCCTGTGCAAGAAGTACTTAACAAGTAAACTCATTTCCTCCATACATAACTCTATTGTAATATTTCTTTTGTTTGCCACGGCCGAGGCTAAGTTTTTTGAATCACGTAGGGCTTTTGCCGAATATGTTGCCCAAGGAGGATCACACGATATAAAATCCAGTGACACGCTACGACACAAGACGCGATTTCCGGTACCCTCTACAACACAACAATCCTATATCATACTTTGTTATAATACCTCTAGAATTGACAATACCGATGTATGTAATTCTATTTTTGCAGTGCCACCAGCAGCTACAAGGCAACGTATGTGGATTCTACGTTTGCCGCCATATGCAGGAAATCATGAGTACTAAGATCAATGATCCAGAGGTTTGTCAGGTCCTTCCAATAATTATTATTTTCTGATTATATATATATGTATTTATATTACACACATATGCTAATGAATGACTTAACATTGCTCGTAGCGACAGCGGGTGAAGTTCGACCAAAGTGCATATGATCTTGACAATCTCGTCGAAATTCGTGCAATCATCTCCCAATTCTTGGTAGCAGAGGTCATAAGTAAGAGTGGAGAGTTCTACGCCGGCAATGGTGATAATTAGATGTTGAAACATTGGATTCAACTGTACAAATCAAACAATTCCTTCAACTAAATGCATTTGTCAGATTTTGTGTAACGATTTTCATTCTATATATGTATGTGATCTGCTGGTCGTTTGTTACATTCATCTGTGTATCGAATTTTGTTGTAATTTACTATGAGTTGCAATTAACTTATATCTGTCATTTATCTGTAATCTGCTTGCTTGCTTGCTTTCAGAGGGCATGGTTAGCATATCCTGAGGCTAGCCAAGAAACAGCAAATAAAATGGATGATGCACTTGGTATCACAAACGGTTCGTTATTAAAAACCGTCTGTGATACAATATCACAGACGGTTTCAAAGAGTGCCGTCTGTGGTGTGAATGATATCACAGACGGCCCTTACTACTAACCGTCTGTGATATTTGTATATCACAGACGGTCTTGATTACTAACCATCTGTGATAGACGAGTATCACAGACGGTTGGTTATAAACAACCGTCTGTGATAGTCTCGTATCACAGACGGTCTTGATTACTAACCGTCTGTGATAGACGAGTATCACAGACGGTTGGTTATAAACAACCGTCTGTGATAGTCTCGTATCACAGACGGTCTTGATTACTAACCGTCTATGATAGACGAGTATCACAGACGGTTGGTTATAAACAACCGTCTGTGATAGTCTTGTATCACAGACGGTCTTGATTACTAACCGTCTGTGATAGTCTCGTATCACAGACGGTCTTGATTACTAACCGTCTGTGATAGAGAGTATCACAGACGGTTGTTTATAAAAATCCGTCTGTGATACTCGTCTATCACAGACGGTTAGAAATCAAGACCGTCTGTAATGTAGTTATCACAGACGGCTCGGGAACCGTCTGTGATAACCACCAACTATCACTGACACCTAAACACTGACGGTTCAGAAACCGTCTGTGATGACGGTTCCGAACCGTCTGTGCTAGGGCTGTTTGTAGCAGTGTTACCTTGACATTTTTCTTGCACAATGCGGCAGCAACAGCACAAGCCACCTTCGACATACTTCCTGCTGCTAGGATAACTTGAACTGTGCCTTGGGGAATACTATTGACAGCCACTGCAGCAGCTAAGCTGGTGCCATCCACAAGCCTTACCCCCAACTTCGGATATTTCTGCAGACAAAATTCTCCACTTCCATTGAAGCTATGTGCCTGATTTTAAAGATATGATTGTCAACTAAAACTTCTGTTATGCAATAGGTCATACATTAAGTCACGTTTTCTAATGATATGAAATCCATAATTCATTTAGAACCATTCGAATAACTGTCCGTGGTCAACTTGCCAAGAGTTTTTCTATTTTCCTGCTTTTTCATCTACACAACAACCTTTTACTTCTACAGAAGGTAATCATGGACTACTGACCTGTTTTTCTGACTTCAATTTGACATACAGAAGATATGTTTCAACTTGTATACTTCGAATAATATGTTTCAACTTGTATACTTCGAATAATATGGATATAGCTACCATTTGGAGTGCAGAAGATATGTTTCAACTTGTATACTTCGAATAATGAAACAAATTGCTTACCTGATTCAAGAGTCCAAGGCTAACAACTTTAGCTCCTTTTTTATCAGCTTCATATATCGCCTTTTCAATAATGTTATTGATTGCTTCCTTTTCCCGATTCAATCCATACTGCAAAAGGAAAAGGTTAGTAATCTGCTTACTATATATACAAGCTTTTGTGAATTGAACATGATTCTTGCATGGAAATTGTATCTTGGTATGGCCCATGACTGCATCCTGAGTTTCTTCATGACATTCCTCTCAACAGTGAACGAAGAACCATAGGCCCACGTCAGCACCATGGAGAACAACGATACAGGCCACATGATCTGCAGGTACCACTTGGAAGTGTACGGATTGGAGGCGTATTCGGCAAACCCAGGCCTTATATGATAGATTGACTGCAGGCTGGTAAGATGAGTAAGGTGAACCACATCAACTGCTTCCTCCTTGTCTTTGAGTGAATTCTCATATAGCGTGTCCGATGACTTGTCCATGGTGTTGTATATGTAGTCATAGAATGGCATGAAAAGGGAGTAGTTTGTTCGGAACTGAGTGTGGTGAAGAGAATGAAACCTAATTAAAATGCGAAAGTTCAGATTACACACTGGGAACAACAAAAGGCAGCACCGTGAAAAAAACAACTAAATTTTACAGAGTGATACATATTAACCGAACCTTGTCTGCCTTAGTTTGGGTAGGATATTACGAAAAGGCGAGATGAGTTATATAACGAAATATACGAAACACTTACGATGGTGTATACATGAGATACTTGAGAGGGGGGACCCGTTTGAAGAGCCAACTGGGCACCAACTCGAAGTTGCTGTGGCCCATGTTGTTCATGAAGTCAATGTAGATAACGTAGATCTCGAACGCGATGATGGAAGCAGTTCCAGTCAAGGCACAGGTAATCATTGGGATTGAGAACAGAAGTTCATAGGTTACGAGCTCAGCAAATGGATGTATGACGGCTGCACGAACATAACAAGATAATAAGGACCTCATTAGATGTATTTGTTCAGAAAAAAGACTATTAGATGCACATAACATGGTCACTGTTGATGCGACTGTTTACAATCTTTCAACCTTCCTCACAAAAAATCAGATACTCTTGCAAGCTAAAAGGTTTCTTAGCTACTGCGGTGCTTCTGCTTGCTAAGGTCTGAGAAGTGTATACCTTGAATCTTGCCATCTGGGAGAAAAAAGGGCAAATAGTAGCATGTTCTTATGCGTGCAGTTGATCTATATCTCCAACAGTGTGAATTAATAGTCATGTGCATTGCCTAGCCTCCCTTTTCCATGCCGCAGAAAATCTCTGTTTGTTCGAAGCGTGAGTTATGACCATGTTCACAAGAGCATATGTATTGTGTGTGTTTTTTGGTATGTGTTTTTTTACTACGTATCAAAACCGAACATCAGGCAACAAAATACATATACAGATATAATCTATTGTGAGTTCTTGATACTTATGGTCCAGTAACTACGATATGTTTCATGAGTCATGGTACCTTTTCTCTCATAAAATCGTAGTACTTCACTAAGCTACTGTAGCAGTTCTGAAATTACCTGCTTCTCATTTTCCTTTCGTTTAGGCACTCTGTTTTTGACCTCCATTTGTGACAGGTGTTGATTGTATTAGCACATGTGTTGATTGTATTAGGAGTTTAGCAATGATTTGTGAATATGTCAATGTATTTTTTTTGGCTCTTTGGAGAAGCTTTTAGCATCTTCTTGCACGTATTGACACGAATTCTTACCGCAGCACCAGTATCTCGCGGGCAATGAATTTTTACCACTACCGACTAGCTGCCCGATAGTAGCCTACAGAGTTGTGCCTCCACACTGAATATGTCTTTTGATAAAAAAAGAAAGGTACTGAAACTATTTGTAGAGTTTTTGGCACATATGACACTACTTGAATCTGTATTTATAAAAATAGCAATATATGCGCAGTATTAGCAAAAGGACCTTTTTGCCGCTTAGTCACCGGGCAGCGATGCCGTGCAGTTGACATGTCTCACTTGCCATCTGCCCACCATGCGGGCAAGGCCTTCCGCCCGCTGGCCGGGCTCCAAGTGATTAGCACCCTTTAAACCAAGCTTAACTGGCCTCTAATGGTGGGCGGTAGGCTCTTGGCACCCTGTGCCAGGGCCAGGCGGTAGGGTCTTGGCACTCTATGCCAGGGCGGCCCCTGTCTGTTTCTTTACTTTGTTTAATACGTATGCGAACGAACGGAGTGGGCCGTAGGCATTTGGCTCATGGAAATTGAGTGCTGTGCAGACGCGACGAGGAAACAAACCACCAAAAGTAAGGTTGTGTTGCATCTGTCTCCCCGCGCGCAGTTCACTCCCACCATTATCGACGCTTTGTTAGCACGCTAGCTGCGCTCTCGCTATAAAATGCAAGCTCTCTCGCTATTGCTCTCGCATTCACTCTTTAGCAATCTCTCTCACAGTCGCTCTCGGAGTCTCGCAATTCTTCACAACCGGTTAGCAGTCGTATTAGCAGCTACTTTCTGTATAATACACACACACATATGTAATACATACATATATATGTATATATATATTTGTATACGCATATATACATATGCATGCATGTATGTACACACATATGTATATACACATATATATACATTCTCTCTCTCTCTCTCTCACACACACACACACACACACACACACACACACACACACATATATATATATATATATATATATATATATATATATATATATATATATATATATATATATATATATATATATATATATATATATATATATATATATATATATATATATATATATATATATATATATATATAGGAAAAATACCTTTTACTCCCGGGTGTAATTACACCCACCTCTAATATACCACCTAAACAAATTTGAAATACTCTTTTATCACTTTAGGTATACTCATATACTAATTATAAGATACTCTAATGTGAACCACATGAAATACTCTTTTTTACTCCCGGGTGTAATTCCACCATTAGTATCTGCCGTCCATTTGCCTGTGGACACTACCTAGCTGATCGGGTTTGTGGGTGCATGGGGTTTCCATTAATCCATCCGATAAGCAAGCAAGTTGTTGCTGCAATCTCGGCTGCGATAACTGCGTGCTAGATACTCGGACGTTTCCATACAAGACGCATGCATGTAACCCACGTTCATTCTCTCTCTCGATTTTCTTTGGGAACTTTATAATATCTCTGTACAATGGAGTAGGAAGCTCGTATTTACCATTTTTTGCAGTATGGAGTACATGTATATGTGTACTTGTAGTCGGAGAATGGAGTATGTTCATTTTTAAATAGCTTGTACATGGAATATGTGTACTTCGAGGGAAGTATATACAGGAAGAATGGAGTATGTACATTTTTAAATAGCGTGTACATGGAGTATGTGTACTTCGAGGGAAGTATATACATGGAGAATGGAGTATGTACATTTTTAAATAGCGTACATGGAGAATGGAGTATGTACATTTTTTATATACATGGAGAATGGAGTATGTACATTTTTTATATGCAGTATGGAGTATATGTATATGTGTACTTGTAGTTGGAGAATGGAGTATGTTCATTTTTAAATAGCGTGTACATGGAGTATGTGTACTTCGAGGGAAGTATATACATGGAGAATGGAGTACGTACATTTTTAAATAGCGTGTACATGGAGTATGTGTACTCCGAGGGAAGTATGTACATGGAGTATGTGTACTCCGAGGGAAGTATGTACATGGAGAATAGAGTATGTGTACTTTTAAAAACCTGTTTCTCCGAGGGAAGTATGTACAGGGTTTATGCGATTTTAAAAGGAACTATGTATATATATTCATTTTTGTAATGAAGCCGATACTACTGAACTCTATGTGTATGGACATACTTGTTTTCTTTACGTATAGATACCTCCTTTTTAAATGTGAACATTGTTTACACTTTTTTTAAAAACGTGTATTCTCGTATGAGTGCGCATGACACATTTGCATGGGAGATTTGGTATGTTGTTTTGATTCCATAAAAATCGGCGTTGATTACATTGATTTGATTCTCCTATTGGTGGCATCAACTAATCAGTTGTTTCCGCTACTAACACTGAATCGGATCGGATCATGGGCTATAACCCGTGACTTTCAGCCCCGTTAGTCACAATCTAAAGCACGAATCGCAAACAATCATCGACGGTGGATGAATGGGGTGTAATTACACCCGGAAGTAATTAATATTTTTCCTATATATATGTATATATATGCATGTATGTATGTATATCTATATATCTATATATATGTATATGCACACACACACACACACACACACACATATATATATATATACATATATATATACATATATATATATATACATATATATATATATACATATATATATATACACACACACACACATATACATACATATATGGCAATGTTTGCTATGCACTCACGCCATCCAGGCCGTCTCGGTGACAATGGACGCTCTAGATTGAGGCGGGTGGCCACCCAGCGACGCGCCATCCGATCGAGAACAGACGACCTAGATGCACCTGCGGGCGACGCCTAAAAATTTTGCAAAAAACCCTCCCGCGCTGAATTCCCTTGCGCAAGCCCTAAACTCTTTCTTGATTCCACTTTAGGCGACGATGGCGACGGCGATTTGGTAGCAGCGGCGCCGCCCGCCCGCCCATGCGCCCCTTCGATGGTGTCCTCTAAGTCCTCTCCTTTGTGCCCTTCGACGGCGTCCTCTCTGTGGCCCTCCCCCAATCCCCAACCCTAGAAGCCGGCGGTGTCTCCGATGGTGCCGACGAGGAGGGAGCGCCCCTTCGACGGTGTCCTCTCCCCGGCAACAACGTCCTCTCAACCGAGGCCTTTTGACCACGGCACTTCGATCATATCGCCATGGTCGTGATGCCGTGGTCATGATGCACGATGTGGGGCACCGGTGATAGGCCACATGGAGCCCGGTGGCTGGGCGACTGGCCTTGCCCGCACGGTGGCCGGGCGGCAAGCCTTGCCCGCACGGTGGCCGTGCGGCAGGTGAGACATGTCATCTGCATGGCGTCACTGCCCGGTGACCAGGTGGCAAAAATGTCATTTTTGCTAATACCGTACGCATATTGCCATTTTTGTAAATATAGATTCAAATAATGCCATATGTGCCAAAAACTCCTACCTCCTCCCAGTGCCAACATACGTACACACACTGTTCCACAAATAGCACCCTTTAAAGGGGTACATACACATATGTGTTCAGTGGGATAGCGCGTGCTTGTATTCTGAAGGCTGTTGAGCCTCCAGTTAGATCCTATTGTATGTAGAGGATGTGTATGTGTATGTGTAAATGTGGTGTGAGTGGGTGCGCGTATGACTTGTACCCTAAAAAACCATACCTACACACTGTTACTTGGCTTCTAGATTAATTTTACATGTAGTACTGTAGGAGCATCCAGTACAACATCACAGCAGTAAACTAGTAATATGTATCCCCCCTCTTCATTTATTTGTGAATATAACTGACCCCGTACGGTTTTCAGGATAGAAATTTAAACATTTGGCAATTAATTCTGTGATGTGATATACAGTAGTAAAATATTTTTGTTACAATTATAGTAATATAGTATACTAGTAGGTCTTAAAAAAAGAGTAATATTAAGAAAGCATTTTTAACACAGCAAATCTAGTGATATAATGTATTTATGTCTTGCGTCCAATTGAACCAGATGTAGTAGTACTTTGTTGTAAAAAAAATATTAGAGGTTGAATCCGAAACAAAAACTTTGATAATCATGTATAGTAGAACAACAGGACGGTGCGGTGTACGTACGTGATAGCGTTGGCTTCTCTGTTTGCTAATGAAAGAACCATGAAGCAACGAATCAGCTTCCCTTTCTTTTCCAGTTTCTAACGGTCCCAGACTACCTTGTCCTTTGTTTCAAATGCCTAAACTCGGATCGACGAGATGCCTAAATTCTTTGTTTGAAAGAAACAGACGCGACACTGGGAAAGGCAGTCGGTGTCGGTTAATGCAAAGTACGTACTACCAACAGATAAGAGGAGTACATGGATGTGCCTACATAACCATGCGATAGCTCAGTGGCTATTATGACGAAGTTATGGGCTGTTGCATACATGTGATGGGCTCGGTGACGACGGAGGCGTGGTGGTGCGAGTGGTAGCGCGTGTAGAGGAAGTGGTGGTGCAGCGCGCGGTGGAGCCAGTAGTAGAGGAACTCGACGGGGCCGGCGTGCAGCAGCACCATCAGCACCGCGCCGTCCGTCCTCCAGAGCGGCAGGTGCTGCCCTCCCGGCAAGTACAGCGCGCCGAGGAGCACCAGGATGGCGCTCAGGATGATCTGGTCGTCCCTGCCATGCATGCATACACACACACACACACACACACACACACACACACACACACACACACAGTTTGTCATGTTATCATGCCGATCGGGAACCGGCCGGAGAAACACGCGTACGTTACTACGTACCAGTTCCTCTCGCGGTCGACCTGCTCGAACTCGATGCCGCGGTCGACGATCTGGCGCCTGCCGCGCGCGTTCTGGAGGCGCGACGCGGTGATCCAGGCCTGGTTGTGGAGCATCCGGAGCAGAATCGAGGGGAGGACGGCAATGTACCCCAGGTCCACCTCCCGCCACCCCTTGGTCGCCACCAGGTAGCCGCCGTGCAGAACCCACGGCGCCAGCACGATGTACTGCATATGCAAGCACACGTCACGACTTCAACGTCAAGTTCACATATATATACATGTAGCAATTAGCAAAGCTTCCATGCATGTTTGCAGTGAATCACGTCAGTGCAGCCCAGCATGCACCACAATAGCTATACGTATCATGTCCATGCGTCATGCGTGCATGGTACGCTGGTGGACAATCAACTGCGGCAAGAATGCTGGAATATGGCAAATTAAATAGTGCAGGCATGCATCTACAAGTCGTTTGCTGCTGAAGCTGCCGGGGTGTGATGCAAATTAGGTACCTTAAAGTTGCCAAGCCTCTTCCATGGCCACTCGCTGAAGAGGCCAGGGTTTGTAGCCATTGCAAGCTAGCTACTCTTGCGAACAGGGAGATGAGCGAGCTAGCGCTAGCTCTTGTTCAGGCATGCAACGAACGGTCTTTTGGACCCGCTCAATTTATAGACTCGCGCGCGTCTTTGTGTGTGTGTGTGTGTGTGTGTGTGTGTGTGTGTGTGTGTGTGTGTGTGTGTGTGTGTGTGATCCCAAGAGAACATCCTCGTGCTAGTGGCGCACTGGCGCTTGTCGGAGACTGATGTGTAGCAATTCTGTCAAATTATTAAAAGCATAGTGATTTGGTATTAACAAGCATGTGTCTTTCCCCTCTTGACCTAAACAAAATCAAAGTAAAGACCGTTATTCTAGCCTATAATGACTAACAAGTTCCACATGATTGTTCCCCCAAAAAACATATTCCCTCCAAGTCACAAATACATATCATTTTGGACATCGATATGATCCCAAAATACAACTTTAACTACTAATTTATATTATAATATATTTATAAAACCCAATAATATCATTTTGGACATCGATATGATCCTAAAATACAACTTTAACTACTAATTTATATTATACTATATTTATAAAACCCAATAATATTATAATATTATGAAAGTACTTTACACAGATGGCTCACAAACCGTCTGTGATAACCTTCGATTATCACTGACACATAAATTCAGACGGTTCGAAAAACCGTCTGTGACGACGGTTCCGAACCGTCTGTGATGACGGTTCCGAACCGTCTATGATGACCATTTTTGTAGTAGTGTATTAATAATCACCATTTTTTGGTTTTCTACATCTTCTCCATACACTGGAAGCAGTACATATATATTTTATGATAACACTAATATATGTAGTTTTACACACCCCATAAGTTAAATGAGCTAGAGACAAAATCAGCTTCTATATCACACTTGGATTTCAAAGGGCATGGAGCAAATCATACACTGGATCCAGTGTGTGATTTGCTTCATCTCTACTCTTAAAAGAAGGAGTTTAAGGTGATGGTGCATCCTACACTTCCTCTCCTTTGACTGACATGTGGGCCCCACATCTGAAACCCGTGCGCCGCTTCCCACCCCGAAACCCGTGCGGCTGCCTCCCCCCGACCTCATTTCTTCCGCCTCGCCTCACGCCGCCCTCGCCTCCTTCACTCCCTCCTCCGCCGCCGCGCCGCCCGCGCCTCCTCCCCTCCCTCTCCGCCGCTCCGCCCTCGACTCCTCCCCACCCCGCTCCGCCGCTGCCTCCTCCCCGGCTCCTCCGCTCCGCCCTCGCCCCCTCCTCCCCACTCTGCCCCGCCGCCGCTTCCTCCTCCGCTCCGCCGCCGAGCCCTCTCCCCCCGTTCTCCGCGCCGCCACTCTCTCCCCCTCCCACCGTCCCGATCCGCGCCCATCTCTCCTCACCGACGGTGGCAGCGCGGATTCTCCTCCCCACCGAGCCCTCCCCCCGGTTCTCCGCCTCCTCCTCCCCCACTCCCCCACTCCTCCGCTCCGCCCTCGCCTCCTCCTCCCCTCCCTCCTCACGCAACCGCCGCACCCGCACGCGCCTCCCTCCTCGCGCAACCGGTGCCCCCCACCTCTTCCCGCAGCCTCTCGCTCCCTCTTTCCTAATCCTCCCTTCTGTTTTTCTCCCCTCCCCTCGCTCCTCCCCCTAATCTGCACCACTGCTGCCTCCCTTCTGCCGCCGCCTCCTCCTCCCCACCCCGCGCCGTCGCCTTCTCCTCCTCCCCCCACCCCTCCGCGCCGCCGCCTACCCGTGCTGGATGACCTCGAAGACTACGGCTTCCCCGTTTTCTCCCCGGCCACCGCCGCCAGCAGCCTCGCCGACGACTTTTACCGTAGCGGCACCGACGGGCTCCGCAGCCTCCGCTTGTGTTTTGACTTTTCGTGCGCGATTTTGTTCAGGTTTTTGGGCGGTTGGATTTGATGGCGGTGGCATCGCGGCTCGCGGTCGCGCGGGTCTCGCCGGACGGCGCGGCGGGGAGGAGGGGGCGGCCTGGGTTTGCGGTGGTTGGGATTCCCGCGGCGGCGCAGCGGGGGAGGAGGCGCGGCGGGGCCGTGGCGGCCAGCCCCCCTACGGAGGAGGCGGTGCAGATGACGGAGCCGCTCACCAAGGAGGACCTCGTCGCCTACCTCGTCTCCGGGTGCAAGCCCAAGGAGAACTGGAGGTGAGGAGCTTCGACATGCCCTTGTCCCTGTCCGTTAGTATTGCTTTCGTACACTCGTAGTGGTGGAATGGTTCACGTCGGGATGTAATTTCCGGGTTGGTTCAGGAGAATGACTAGACTTAAGTATTAACAAACGTGCTGCTTAGCTCTGCAATTGAGGTTTTATTTGTTTTTAAATTCTCTTCGAATGGTGAAATTTAAGATGAACTGGTGCTTTGCAATGATGAATTGGGTTATATGGTTATAGTTTGTAATTTGTAGTGATGAGAGGGCGGATGCAACCATTTGATGCGTGGTTGGGGAATGAAACTCTATAACCACTGTGCGTGGGATTGGATTGGACAAATTAATCCCTAGGGCACTGGTTAGCATGGGAGGGGCCAGAAAAAAATTCCGCACAGGGAGGCCATATAGTAAGAAGTATATCATAACATGTGCTAACTGATAATCTGCCTGTCCGTCCCTCCCTCCGCAATTGCTGGTTGGCATCGTCATACAGGATCATGCGGATTTGAATGTGTACTAGGATATAAATGGAGGCACTTTGTGTTAGTGTTGTTGCATAATAAAAGGCACAGCTTATGCACTACTAGAAGCTATCTAGGAGTGGCAAAAATTGCAACAGGGCAAATAACAATTAATACTAACACTAGCGCTTTGCCTAGATCCTTTTATGCTGTTCTGGAGCTTACCCTCCAGATGTTATATGCAGAAATAGATAACATATATCACAGAAATGATTGTCCCAAATGGTGGACAAGAAACTCTTTAGTCTTAAATATGCTTGTTAATGTAATTGGTATGTTTCTTTTTTGTTCACAGTTCAGCCATAATTCCCCTGTTTAGTACTACCTGATTATCAGTACCATTTATTGGAGATGAAGGTGGTGCTGGTTCCTTTGTCAAAATTTTTAAGACTGACAATCTAATCTTGTGTTTGTCTAAGTTATTCCCATATTATTTCTAGAGAGTATTTCAGTTAATTATTTAGTTTATCCCATAAATAAACTTCTCATTTTACAGAATTGGCACAGAACATGAAAAGTTTGGTTTTGAAGTTGAAACATTGCGCCCTATAAAGTATGATCAGATCCGTGACATACTGAATGGGCTGTCCGAGAGATTTCAATGGGAAAAGATAATCGAAGAAAATAATGTTATCGGTCTCAAGCAGGTATTATGCTGCTGTTTTTTTTCATATGAAATCACTCTTTAATGCCATTAACCGATAATTAACCTTGAAGAGAAAGGGAATATCCATGCATTTCATTACATCACTCGTAATTCTGATGTCATAAGCAAACAAAAGGCAGTTTTTTCTGACCATTTTCATTTTGTTCCGTAACTCAACTTATTTATATGGATGTAGGGAAAGCAAAGCATTTCACTAGAACCTGGTAACACATATGAAACACTGCAACACAATGCTCTTATATTTTTGCACAAACATGGCAGCGACCTGGAATTTGATATTAGAACTCATATTCTTAACACTTTTCAGGAAAATAATGTTCTTTATTTTTTTTTAAATTGTGAGACATGCTTCTATTTGCACATGTGCTATGAAAATATCACTTAATCTGGAAACTGTTCACTGCAGGCCAACTTACCAAAAGAGATATCTGACTACCTGAATAAGATGAGTGCCAGAGTACCAAAGATAAAGCCTGGAAGAGCAACGGTAGATTATCTTGCAAAATTTTTATTGAAACATTTTATTTTGCTATACACCCTTTTCTACATATAAAAGGAGTATATACACAAATTGTATTATAAAAAGTGGATTTTTATAAAAAATTTATCAAACTTACTTTAAAGTATCTTATAATCATTATTAGAGCATGTTTAAAAGATAAAGAGATATAATTTATTTGTTTGAACAATATATGAAAAATAGGCCCAATCGGAAAGATATCCTCTACAATCGGAAAGGCTACACTAGCATGCCATTCCCCCAACCTAGCCTTTCCAATTTTTTTCTCCCAATCTTACCCCTTGATCAAAGAAACAACGGCTAGGATCAAATGTTATGGCAAAAGTGCTATAGTAGGCATAGAACGTGTTTTGAGTGCTCGGATGGTTTGTCTTACCGTCTTGCAGTCTATCCGTCCGGGCTCAAATTTTTAGAAAACTATTTATATGAATAATACCTTTTAACTACTATTTATTATTTGAGAAGTACATTTAGTGATTAAAATATGTCTCTATGCTTCATGAGACTTTAAGGTCTCTGTCTTATCTTAATGTGTACATTAAATGCATTCATATGAATATGTAAGTGTGTGTGCATGAGTACGAATGCATCCTTTTCTCCTCTTAAATAAGAAAAAAGGGCTACAGGAGGCTTGTGATTTCTTTAACCCATTGAAAACGAATTGCTGCTATAGACCACGATGTGTGCATGGTCTGCTTTTCTTGTCCCGGGAGCAACACGAGCCAAAGTTACTATCATTTTGTTAATGTTATTGTATAGAAAGATACTTATGAGCCCAAGCTATACGAAACAAGTAGTAGTTAAATACCACAATTTCTTGATTAGTATATGTAAGGTTTTACGAAACCAGATAAAAACACAAATATTGGGAACCATCTCTTGGTAGGGTGGTTAAGTTATAGATATACAATTTTATTCATCAGGGTTTGAATTCTGATGCCTACTTATTATGCACACAGGAGTGCACTTCAGTAAGAATTTTGTGAGGTCATGAATTTATTCTTAATCTTCGTGAATTTAGATGTATGCTAAAAAGATATACTTATGTGTGTACGCGCGTTTTTCTTGTGATGGTAAATAAAACACAAATATAAGCTAACAAACATGCAATTAGTGGAAACTGACCGGACAGTTAGATGTCATACCGGCTAGAGACCATCAACCAGTCAAATTGTATGCCGTCCTACGTAAAGCGACAACAACATAAAAACACCAGGACAAATTACATCTAGAAACTGGCCGGTCGATATCTCGATCGCCACCTCACGATATGGGCAGAAAGCAGATGTCAGATTCACTCAAATGGCATGAAAATTGTCGAATTACTCAAAGATATTGTTGGGTCTCTTCCTCTCACCTTATAAAAGTTATTTTTAATTCTTCTATAACAACTAACTTTCAAATAAAATATTTTTCAATAAAATCTACAAATTAATTATAGTACACACTATAGAAACTTCATTTATATTGGTTAAAATCGTATGCGAATTTATATTGCATCATACTTTCTCTCACGGATAATCTAAAAATCATAAATCATAACCAAAAGACATAAGTTGAAGTAAAAAAAGAACAAGCCTTGTGTGGAGTATATGCCACATAAGCATGATATCGTTTGCACGATTCTGTAGTACATTCATCCATTCCCACTCACGCATGTATGGGTGAGAATACTCTTTTCTTAAAAAAAATATGCCATTTCCTATATGATACTATAGTGATATATCTTAGAAGTTTGATCACACATACCCACCCCTCCCACATACACATATATGTTTCATAGATGGTATGTATATTTTTTAGATATACTTCTTTTTATATGCGTATATGAAAGTATTTATAAAACATACTAAAAATTATAGATACTTTGCAATTTTTTCGTGTAGTTTACATTAGAGTATTTTATAATTACTATACGAGTATACATAAAGTGATAAATGAGTATTTTAAGTTCGTTTAGGTGGTATATTAGAAGTGGGAGTAACTATATCCGGGAATAGAAGATATTTTATATGTTTGTGCTATTCTACGTCTATGTGCTAGAAAGTTACTATCGTGTGTGAGTGAAGTTACTGTCAAATACATGTAGAGTTACTACTAGTTGTGTAGTGTTATAATTGTCAGTAACCTTACATATGTTTGGCAGTGACTTTACTCATAAACGGTAATAACTTTTCAGCACGTATTTTACACCAGAGTGCAGAATAGTAATTATATATATATATATATATATATATATATATATATATATATATATATATATATATATATATATATATATATATATATATATATATATATATATATAGTGTGTGTATGTATATATATATATAGAGAGAGAAGAGCTTACGTAGCAACCCATAGTTTCTAATTGTTTTAACCAATAAATAATGATTAAATATAATTAATAAAGCAATTAATTAAATCAATTATAAAAGAATCGTTTCCTTTAAATACATTATAGACCAAACTAAGATATTAAAAATGTTGTGTGTGTATCATTATCATTACTATTATAAAAGAACGAGTTGGTGGTTGTACGTCCATTCTCCTCCAACTGCTCTATTCTCTCAACTTCTCACCATTCTTCACTTTCCAATGGATCAGAGCAACTCTCTTCTATAGCACGATTCTATATATATTCAATGAGTTCCATTGCAACGCATAGGTACGTAACTAGTATATTCAAAAGAACAAGTCCATTTAACAATACAATGACTCAAACCATGTTATAGATCACAAATCTTTTAGTACAAGTGCAAATAACAACTTATACATCCATATTCATACATACAAAGGAATACATATCTTTATTTATACATATGATCTAATAAAATCAAACACCATCACTTGTAGGAAGAGTCAATAATCAAAAATAGAGAAAAACCAAATTAACCAAATCGGTAAGGCCAACATTGCTGTCAGAACCATTTTTAGGAAAAACTAACGTAGGGCAATTAGCTTATCGAGATATTAGACCGTCCGAGGCTATTCGATATCTCTCGCAGCCGTAGGATTTCATCATTCGACCTAAAACAACGAATCAGCTTCCCTTTCATTTCCAGTTTCTAACGGTCGCAGAATACCTTGTCCTAATTCGCTACCGGGTCAAGTCCTGAGTCTCAAATGCCTAAACTCGGATCGACGAGATGTGATCACGACAGGTCACTGCAGCCTGCAGGCCAGTGTCTCTTGTTTGAAAGAAACGGATCGGACGCGACACTGGGAAAGGCAGTCGGTGTCGGTTGATGCAAAGTACGTACTACCAACAGTTAAGAGGAGTACATGGATGTGCCTACATAACCATGCGATAGCTCAGTGGCTATTATGACGAAGTTATGGGCTGTTGCATACATGTGATGGGCTCGGTGAAGGCGTGGTGGTGCGAGTGGTAGCGCGTGTAGAGGAAGCGGTGGTGCAGCGCGCGGTGGAGCCAGTACTAGAGGAACTCGACGGGGCCGGCGTGCAGCAGCACGATCAGCACCGCGCCGTCCGTCCTCCAGAGCGGCAGGTGCTGCCTTCCCGGCAAGTACAGCGCGCCGAGGAGCAGCAGGATGGCGCTCAGGATGATCTGGTCGTCCCTGCCATGCATGCATGCATACACACACACAAGCAGAGTTTGTCATGTTATCACGCCGCCGTGCGGCGGGTCATCATGCCGATCGGGAACCGGCCGGAGAAACACGCGTACGTTACTACGTACCAGTTCCTCTCGCGGTCGACCTGGCCGAACTCGATGCCGCGGTCGACGATCTGGCGCCTGCCGCGCGCGCTCTGGAGGCGGGAGACGGTGATCCAGGCCTGATTGTGGAGCGTCCGGAGCAGCATCGAGGGGAGGATGGCGATGTAGCCCAGGTCGGCCTCCCGCCACCCATTGGTCGCCACCAGGTAGCCGCCGTGCAGCATCCATGGCGCCAGCACGATGTACTACATGCGTGCACATGTCATGACTTCACCGTCAAGTTCACATCCTACTACAGAAAAGGTTATCGTAAACGGTTCAAAAACGTTATCACAGACGGTTTTGTGAACCGTCTGAATTTATGGGTCAGTAATAATACAAGATCATCACAGATGCCTTTCGAACCGTCTGTGGTGCAAATATCACAGACGGTTTTTAACAAAAAACCATCTGTGATAGTTATAATCACAGACGGTTTTTAGTTAAAAATATTTTAGTTAAAAACCATCTGTGATATATAGTTATCACAGACGGTTCTAGTTTAGAACCGTCTGTGATATTTATACTCGGACTCAAGCGGAAAATATGAAATTTTGAGGGATTACAAGGTGGGAAACGTATCACAGACGGTTTTTATTATAAACCCGTCTGTGATACTGGAATATCACATACGGTTTTATAATAAAAATCAATGCCGTAGTCGAAAGGGACCATGGTCGATGTCGAAGGGCCGTGGTCGAAAGAGACAGTGGTTGAAAGGGGTGGTGGTCGAAGAGGGAAATGGTCAACATCGAAGGGCCATGGTCGTTGAAGGGCCGTGGTTAAAGGGGATAGTGGTGGAAGGGGGCCGTGGTCGAAGTCGCAAATCCGTATTTGAAGTCGAAGATCCATGGTTGAAGGGGAAAGTGGTCGACGTCGAAGGGGACAGTGGTCAAAGGGGGCAGTGGTCGAAGTCGAAGATTCGTGGTCAAAGTTGAAGATCCTTGATCGAAGTCGAAGCCGTGGTCAAAGTGGGAATTGGTCGGCGTTGAAGGGCTGTGATCATCGAAAGGCCATGGTCAAAGGGGACAGTGGTTGAAGTCGAAGATCCGTGGTGATCGTTGAATCCGTGGTCGAAGAGGGAAGTGCTCGAAGTCGCGGTCATGGTCGTAGTTGTAGCACCCGCGGACGTGGTCGTAGCGGTCATGGTCGTAGTCGTAACGCCAACCCGGAGGGCACCTGCTGGTTCGTCCACAACCTCCATGTCAGACCCGGATTTTTCAATCCAGAATCTATTGTGTTTACTGCACTAATCCCTGGATCAGTAGTTAGTGCACACAGGTACATCGCTGAATCATCTCATACATCGCATGAACATTAATATTATTACTGAATTAAAATACACCACGTCGGGTGAGAGTTATACAAAAGGGGCCGTCAGGCCAAATGTTTACATTACATCATAGCAGCGGGAGTGAAAGCAAAAGTGAATCCATTGCCACAGGCAAGCGACTATGGTAATCATGTACCATGTATATTATCTAAGCCCAGATAATATATATGCGCACAATCTCCATCAAGCCCTCTTGTCTATGTCCCAAAATACGCAAATAACGCCCTAGTTATCGCCATTGCTTCCGCCAACATTGGTAGGGGCCTCCTCGTAGGCGTAATGTCCTTGAGTTTCTGTTTCTGTTTTGATAATGCGAATATGAGCACAAACCACCGTGCTCGCGAGCCAACACACAGAATGCAATATTTAACATGTATGGCTTATCAAAGGATGGCTCGGGCTTATTTTGTTTTGCGAAGAGTGTTTTTGAATACAATTACTTAGAAATCTCTAAGACCTAGCAATTTTAAGCTCAAGACTTACATTTGTAAAGTAAGTTGATCTTATAATTGACACAGATTTCATCCACCATTACATAGCATCTGCACCATATAACATATTTCAGCGTTATAGCCGCTTAGCTTACCACTGGGACGACACCCAGGACAATTCCAAACCGGGACCCTCAGTAGTCCTTACACATTTCCATTATCACCCACCAAGAATTTTTGAAATAGAACTATATATCTAGTTAAGTTCCCATGTCCGCCCTTGACCGTGGGCACGGCTATTCGAATAGTTTTGACTCTGCAGAGTTTGTACACTTTCACCACAAGAGACAATCAACTCATTGCCCCACACGGTTCCTTAGAAGTGTGGTTGAGCAGACCATTGCAGTGACTTTTCAAAATATCTAGTCCCTTTTCTCATCTCACTTTATGGGCTTCTCCCACTTGCGGTGGTACCCATCTATGCACGGGATGCTTCCCCACAGTTACTAACGCAGCTAGGCTTCTCAACTCCCCACAACGCTTAGAACAGCTGGGAAAACTTCACCCTCCACTGGTGTCCCTTAGGGCCCCCCTTGCCCGTGCGTAACCACTCCCCATCCACTACCGGTGAGATGAGTCTGGGAATTTCGATAAATTTACTTAGCCAGGTTGTAATTTACAGACTTGTGGATGTACGGTTAGGGCTGTAAAAAAGCTCGAGGCTCGCGAGCTGCTCGAGCTTGGCTCGCTCTAGACTCGATTCGAGCTTGATTCGAATTCCAAACGAGCCGAATTCGAGCTTCTTCTTAAGCTCGCGAGCTTTAACGAGCCGAGCTCGAATAGCTCGCGAGCTTAAGATTTTTTACTTCCCCATTCCCCAATCCCCACCCCTCCCGCCGCGTCCCGCCATCTCCTCTCAAATCCCGCCCCCACCCTCGCTCCCGCCTGCCGCCAGTCCGCCTGCCCCCCGCCACCGCCCCTCCTGGCCCCCCTCCCGCCTCTCCTCGCCGCCCACCACCACCACCGCACCTCGTTGCCCCCGCCGCCGGCGCTCCCCCACCCCCATCCCCCTCGTCTCCCCCGCCGCTGCCCCTCCTCGCCCCCCCGTCGCCGACCCCCTCTTCCGCCCCCCCCCCGTCCGGCCGTCCCCTTCCTCTCCCCCGCCGCCGCCTCCCCGTCCCCCTCCTCGCCCCTGAGCCCCTCCCCCCTGTCCCCCTCCCTCATCTCCCCCGCCGCCGCGGCGCTGCCCCCCCATCCCCCCTCCTCGCCCCCACCCCCGCCGCCCCTCCTCGCCCCCCCCCCCGCCGCCGCCCCTCCTCCCCCCACCGGCGCCCCTCCTCTCCTCTTCACCCCCCCACCGGTGCCCCCCCTCTCCCGCCCCCCGTCCCCTTCCTCTCCCCCACCGCCGCCCCCCGGTCCCCTTCCTCGCCCCCCGCCGCCTCTCCTCGCCCCCTGCCGCCGCCCTTCCTCAACCCGGCCCGCCGCCGCCCCTCCTCGTCCTCCCCGCCATCCCTCCTCTCCCCCGCCGCCGCCGCCCCTCCTCCCGCCGGCGCCCCTCCTCTCCCCCGCCGGCGCCACCCGTCCGGCCGTCCCTGCAGCTCGGCCACCGCGTGGTGAAGGTGCAGTCCGGCCGTCCCCCGGCGCCACCGCCGCCACCTCCTGCGGGTACTCCCTCTACTCAACTACTCCCACTGTCACCGAGCCTACACATGCGAAGCTCGAGCTCGGCTCGAGTTTTGTCCGAGCCGAGCTCGAGCCTAGCTTAAAGCTCGATGTTAATCTCAGGCTCGCTCGAGCTCGGCTCGAGTTTCTACCGAGCTTGAGCTTGCTAGGTCAAGCTTGCTCAAGCTCGGCTCGTTTACAGCCCTATGTACGGTCT
Organism: Dendrocalamus latiflorus; assembly: GCA_017311315.1. NCBI lineage: Eukaryota > Viridiplantae > Streptophyta > Magnoliopsida > Poales > Poaceae > Dendrocalamus > Dendrocalamus latiflorus. The sequence continues at coordinate 23,320,378 of CM029667.1, forward strand.
TACACGGGGTGACATGACAAAATTCAGTCCTTAAGGTTACCCGGATGGTTCTACCACATTTCACATTTTGTGTATCCACTGCACCACATACCAGCCCCCAAACCATCCATCCAGGTATTTCAGCAAATTTTAGGATTTTTCAGAGATAGAAAATATTGTGTCCACTTACTACAACCATTTCATCCATGACTGTCCCAAAACATATCGTACTTTGCAAGTGTTGTTTTTGGGGCAGCTATGTACCCCCGTTTTATCTAGCAATACTAAGCAACGCAATATTTATTTGGACTTACTAGTAAAAGCTACGATAATATAATTTTGCTAAGGCGACAAGGTTCACATGTCCAAACATTTCAACGGATCATTATTAACAAGCATTATATTAGGTGTATAACTACCATTTTTGAAGATGAACGTATTTTACCACATAAAATAGCAGCATGCATGTTGATAATTTAAAAGAAACTAATTTTTGCGAAATCATAGGTTCAACATGGTCAAAGTGTTAACTCGCCTTTGTCACAGTGATTTGGTTCTTGGTGATCTGGTGCTTCTAGTGCTGCTGCCTCGATCTCCTCCTCTTGAGCCTCGTACGCTATTTTAATCGCGTGCGAAAATTTCGATAAAACGAAAATAAGCAAATCAACAAAATATTACTAGAAATTCAAATGAACTCCAAAAATCATGGTTTCAGTCCCATTGGATAGGTCTTGAATTTAGATAAATTTAAAATTTTGTTTCACTCAATTTGGAGCTAAAATGAATAAGTTATGCTCATTTAAAGTTCTCAGTCCAGTTAAATCCAAAAATTATGAAATTTCTGACAGGTGGGTCCCATATGTCATATTTTCCTTTTTATCTTTTTCTTTAATTACTTATTCTATGTGTCTATGGCCAGTGGGGCCCACATGTCAGTGTGCTCAGTCACTGACACGTGGGACCCCTCTGTCAGTGGCCATGGGTGTATTGGGCCACTGACAGGTGGGGCCCTGGGGCTCTGGACCCATCTGCCAGTGGGTGGCACTGACAGGCGGGGCCCAGAGGTTAGCCGGCCCACAAACAGTCAGCGTCGACTAACGGGGCCCACTTGTCAGCCCGGAATAAAACGCAGAAAACTCAACCCGACGCTGCGGAGCCGGAGGCTCGAACGCATGCGGCCGGGGAGTTGGTACGGGGAGAAGAGAATCAGCGCAGCTAGCCAAGTGACCGCTCAGTTGTTGCTTACCCTATATGGGGAATAATTCCCTTTGAAGTATCTCTAGGAGGGGGCCGGGCAGAGGAAGAAGAAGGCGGTGGCGACGGCGGCGAGGGGTGGCCGAAGAGGTGTAGGTGACCACCAAAACACGTCCGGGAGGTCACGGAGGTGTCGGTGGGGACAAAGGGGCACGGTGGCGGGCCGGCGGCGAGAGATGGCGGGGTTTCGGGAAGAGTCGTCGGTGCCGGCGGTGTACAGGCGATGAAGAGCTCGGGCGAGGCCGGGGATGGCTTCGCGGAGGTCCGGAGATGAGGTGGGTGCGAGGAATTGGACCCGAACGGCTTGGATCGCCGGATCGGGGTTCGCCGGAGTTGGAAGTGGCGCTCGGCTCGCCGGCGATTGAGGGCGGTAGAGGTCGATTGCTTTCGGTGGGATGAAGAGGGAGTCGTGGCGATGCGAATGAGGGGGTCCTCCGGGTTTTATAGGCGACAGGTTGGGCTGACCGCGACGAGGCCGTGCGGCACACTGGCGATGTCAGGCGGCGGTGGCAGAGCCGGGGATTCGCGGGGATTCGGCATGATGCCCCCGTGCCGTGCGCGTGCGGAGGGGCAAGGAGTCTAGCGCCGTGCGCGTGATGAGGCCGGGTGTAGCGAGGCGAGAATTCAAGGCAGCGACCGTGGGGAACAGCCCGGCGTGGATCGGGGAAGGCGACGATGTCAGCGGCGGCAGCGGCTACAGGAGTATGGTAGTGAGATTTGGGCGATGCGCTAGCGTCACCCCTGCTCTGCTGCTCGGCTTGATTCTCGCGGCCGGGTTACCCGGCTTTTTGACCGGAGCCGCGCGGAGGAAGAGAAGAAGTGGTGGGGGTCCGGGCGCGTAGGGAGAAAGGGGGAAGAAGAGGGCGCCGACAAATCGGGCCCGCTGGTCAGAGGGAGGGGACGCGAGGGAGCGGGGCCCGCTCGGCAGAGGGAGAAGCGGGCGCGTGCGAGCTGGGCCGCTCGGGTGCGTCCTGCTGGGCCACGAGCGCAGATAAAAGGCAAGGGATCGATATTGCTGCAATGCAAGAATGGCAATTAGAAGTTGATATCTGAGATTTATTTTATGATGAGTCTGTATAGTAACATACTCAATCTCAGGCAGATGACAGAAGAAGGGTGTAGGGTGGTGCTGCAGGATGAATTTTTGCATGTCTATGACAAGAATGAAGATTTGTTGATGAAAGTGAAGAGGTCCCCAATAGGTTGTACAAGATCTCTTTGAAAACTTATAAATCGATTTGTCTGAAAGGGAGCTTGGAAGAGCCAGGCAACAAGCCTAACGAGTGTGGATCCCAGGGGGGATATACAGCTAGCACAAAGGAGTGCAGTAGCTCGGGTGAGTGTCGTGTTTTGGGAGATGTGTATGTAGTCAGAAACAGGAAGGCCCATGGCATGCATGAAAGTGCTGCAAGTGGCAGACCAGACGGTCGGGAGTAGTCCCAACAGCGTGCAGATGGTGCTGGAGGAAGCATAGGCACATCCGGCATAGTAAGTCAAGGTGGAGGGCTTGGAGTATAGGTTGGTGCATTTTTCTGTGGTTTTATGGAAAGAACACGGACATCAGTGGAGACAAGACGCACAAACACAGGTGTGAGAGGTGGTGTAGCCTTAGCTGAGATATGCGCAGAAAAGCAGACAGATTGGTCCAAGAGAGAGGAGTGGGAGGCACAGGTAACAGTAAAGCCAAGGCAGTCATGGGAGCAGGTGCTCCAGCCTAGGCAGGCGTGCAAGGAAGGACGAGATCAGTCCAGAAGCGAGGCGCAGCAAGCGACAGATTGTGCGAGGGTCGGGATGGAGCAAGTGCAAGCGGTAGGGCGGTGATGGCCCATAATGAATGACGCATAAGAGTGCAAGAAAAGGATGGAAGAGAAGAGAAGATCGACATGATTGAAGGTGAAGAAATAAGACTAGAGGGGTGATTGTTGGAACTAATCTTGTTTACGAATTCGTGTACGAGTCTGAGTTGTATACGCATACGTGTATGAATTCACGACGAGTCTGTTTCCGTTTCTAGGTCTATGTATTTGAGTATAAGTAGAGGGAGGTAGGCTTGTAATGAGGGCAAGTCGAGAGGAATCAAGGAGAGTGAGAAGTTGGAGATAATCGGTTGTGATCGTAAGGGTGATCGCTTGTGATCAGGTGTAATGAGAGAGAGAGAGGGAAATAAAGAAAAGCGGAGTGTGTTGACTCCCAAAAGTTTAAAGTTTACAAGCGGAGATGTTCGTAGAGCTGGAAGACGTAGTCATAAACGAGTTACGACTACTGTGATCGAGTCTACTATGTGGTCATATTCTTCATCGCGAAGTCTTATCAAGTGGTTGTGGTCTTCATCCGATCCATCAATATGGTTGTAGCCAACTTCAAGTGGTCGTATACTTCATTTATTGAGTGGTCTTAAGCCTTCGGAGTGGTTGTAAGTAGTATTGAAAGTCTACGAGTGCTAGCAGCCTAGCAAAGCATACAAGCAGGGAATCGAGCAAAGCTCAAGTACATGCAAAAGATTTAAGACTGGTGAGCGGTCGTAAACAACCATCGAGTGGTGGTTGTTCCAACAGTTTCTTGTTTGGACAATACCGGAAAGTTCTTCATTTCAGTAATCAGTAGTACACTACTACCACATTTTTTTAAGTTTCAGAAGAGCTTGCCTTTTCTCTCAGTAGAGTATGAATTGGTAAGCTTACCGAGAAAATTCTGTATTTGGTTATCGCGTTCCTTGCTACCACTATTTCTTTATGGATTGTGATCAAGTCGAACCGTATGACAGCAGACAGCTCTACATTTATGAGTGTGTGGATACAACGCCCGTACTTATTTCTTTATCGAATTACATTATTGATGCAAGAACAGAGACTGATACAGAACGGAGTCATTATCAGTCTTTGATCATAGGACGTGAATAATGCGGTACATAGCTAATGACAGCAGATCAAACTACTTAGATGCTACGTCTCTTCTAGCCAATGTGTCTGTTCCTTCTTCCATAGCATGGCTCCAGCGAGCATACTGACTTGCGACCACAGCATCAAACTTGAGCAACGGGGTGGAAGCCGTGGTGAATTGCAGCAGACCATACTTTCTCCATGTCTAGCACGATGTCTCCGCACTCGTGCTCGTTCCATCCCTCCAACGCATGAACAATTCCAGCTATGCGCCACGCGCTCATGACCCTCCTTGGCAGCCAATTCTGCAAAGGAAAAAAATGGCAAACTTGGTCAGACGATGCAGTGAAGTTATTTTAGTGTTGCAGTTCATTGCGTTATTTACCTCGTAGGAATGAACATTCTGCAGCGTTTTAGGTACAGCCATTGCAGGAGTCGTTGAGTAGGTGCAGCAGTCCTTGCGTACCATTCTTGGTGGGAACTGTGAGTATGGGATAAACAGTGTTCCTTTCTGTGCCCTGGACTGTTCAGCAGCATCTAGACCTTCTCCAATTACCCACACCTGCAAAATTTTAGTGCAACCAGTCATGCCATTTTCTGATTGGGCGTGATGTTCTCTTATATGATGTCTCCCTTCATTTGTTAAGAGATTGGAAGAAACGCATAAGCCCCTTCTTACGTTTGCTGTGCCGGTTTTTGAGAGTAACAGATTGTCAGCTCCATCTTCTGGTATGTTGGGCTTAAGGAAATGATAACCTTGCTTGTTTGTCATTATGACCTGCACAAGATGAGTTGCTTGTTAGATTTTAGTACAAAGATATCATTTCTGGATGTGATTAAAATGAAGCAGATGTGAGTATTTGGTTCTTACCTTGATGTTTTTCTTGCACAATGCTGCGGCAGCAACACGAGCCACCTTTGAAATATTTCCTGCAAGTACCACTTGATCTATGCCTTGGGGGATACTCTTGACAACCACTGCAGCAGCTAAGCTAGTGCCATCCACAAGTCTTACCCCCAAGTTCGGATACTTCTGCAGATAAAGTCCCCCGCTTCCATTGAGGCTATGTGCCTGTCAATTACAACTTATGCTATGCATGATGTCATACATAAAATAAGTCCGTATTTTCTAATGTTGTGAAATTCTGAATAATTAGCACAATTGGAACTTGGCAACCTTGCTGCCAATTTTCTTATTTTCCTGCCTTTTCATCTATATGAGTAAAGTTCTTCCTTCAACAGAAGTTAATCGTATATTACTAATAATTTTCTTTGTGACTTCCAACTTACAGTGTATATGGCATGACTACCATTTGGGACTACAGAATTTCAACTTGTAATTGGAATAACTAGAGAAATTGCATACCTGATTCAGAAGTCCAAGGCTAACAACTTTTGCTCCTTTTTCGTCAGCTTCGCATATCGCCTTTTCAATCAGGTTATTGATTGCTTCCTTCTCCCAACTCAATCCATACTGTAGAGAGGAAAAGGTTGGCTATTTGGTTAGAATGTTCACAAGTTGTTGTGAACTGAACATGATTCCTACATGGAAACTACTCTCTCTTAACTCACATGGAAACTGTATCTTGGTATGGCCCATGACTGCATCCTGAGTTTCTTCATGACATTCCTCTCAACAGTGAACGAAGAACCATACACCCGTGTCAGCACCATGGAGAGCCACGACACAGGCCACATGATCCGCAGGTACCACTTGGAGGCATACGGCTTGGAGGCGTATTCGGCAAACCCGGGCCTCATATGATAGATGGACTGCAGGCTGGTGAGATGCGTAAGGTGAACCACATCAACTGCTTCCTCCTTGTCTTTGAGTGAATTCTCATACAGCGTGTCCGATGATTTGTCCATGGTGTTGTATATGTAGTCGTAGAATGGCATGAAAAGAGAGTAGTTTGTCCGGAACTTAGTGTGGTGAAGAGAATGAAACCTAATTAAAATGCAAAAGTTCAGATTACACACTGGGAACAGCAACAGAGACAGAATCATGAAAAAATAAATAAAATTTACAGAGTGAAGTACATATTAACTGAACCTTGTCTGCCTTTGTTTGGGTAGGATATTACGAAAAGGAGAGTTGAGTTCTATAAGAAATATATGAGACACTTACGATGGTGTATACATGAGATACTTGAGAGGGGGGCCCGTTTGAAGAGCCAGCTGGGCACCAACTCGAAGTTGCAGTGGCCCATGTTGTTCATGAAGTCAATGTAGATCAAGTAGATCTCGAACGCGATGATGGATAAAGTTCCAGTCAAGGCACAGGTGACCATTGGGATTGAGAACAGCAGTTCATAGGCCACGATCTCAGCAAATGGATGGATGACGGCTGGACAAACATAACAATATCATCACCACAAGATCAAGGTGACCATAATATAGTAGCATAATTTAGAATATCCGTAAATTATGGAATATTTTAACGATAAATAATTTGTCTTGTGACCATCCGATCACTTTTATAGAAATGTTTATACAACATTCGACTGAAAAAAACAAACAGCGGCCTGAAAAAAAAAGTTATATAGATATATATGCTCTTTATCTTGAGTTCTTGATGCATGTGATAGCTCAGCGGTTAAACTGGGGCGAGAGCGGGCTTACGAACGTACAGGTGATGGGCTCGGTGACGATGGAGCCGTGGTGGTGGGAGTGGTAGCGGGTGTAGAGGAAGTGGTGGTGCAGTGCGCGGTGGAGCCAGTAGTAGATGAACTCGACGGGGCCGGCGTGCAGCAGCGCCATCAGCACCGCGCCGTCCGTCCTCCACAGCGGCAGGTGCTGCGCTCCCGGAAGCAGAGGCGGAGGGAGGGGGGGCTGGGGGGCCTAGCACCCCCTAATGCTCTACTAGTCCCTCTATTAGATACTTAATATATGTATTCAATAGGTATTTAGCCCCTCCTAATCCAGCCCAAGCAATCAAGTATTGATTGTATTTGAGGCCCAGTTGGCTAGTACGTACAGCCCATTTAGATTTAGCCCTTTCCTGTCTGTTCGGCTCTTTCAGGTCTCACGAAGGGAATGCCAAGCGTCGCTGTGCCCTGCTCGTCTCGCTCGTCTGTTCGTCTTCTTCGACTTTTGGCTTCGCCCTCCGCGGCTCCACGCCTCTGCTCTGTCCACTCGCCCGGAGACGGCCAGACAGGAGATTGCTGGACGGCGGACGCGACTACGCGTGTACGCGAGACGGCGACGCCGCCGCAGCCGACCTACCGATTGTTGTCTATTGATTATTAATCAGATCAGTTATCAGCACTCTGCATCGCACAGGAGGTAAGGTGCTACTCCCTTGTCATCTTATCTAATCAATAATCCTTATCTAAATTTCCAGTATCAACTGCAACCACCGAAAGATGCTTTTAAGCTATGAAACTTGCAAAGACACGTCTTAGATGTACAATGGGAGATGGATTTCTGCGAGATTGTTTGGTAATTTATATTGAGAAGGAATTGGCTGCATCAATTAGTACTGATTATATTATTAAAGCCTATGATCTTGCTTCTAGTCGTAGAGCTAAATTTAAGCTGATAGATATGTAATTTTGTTTTGGTTAAGACTTGTGAAACATGCTACTATTATATGTGACTAAAACCAGCTGGCATGGCTATCAGTTCTACTTTGCTTTGTTCATTGCCCCCCCTATACTCAAATCCTGGCTCCGCCCCTGCCCGGAAGGTACAGCGCGCCGAGGTAGAGCAGGATGGCACTCAGGATGATCTGGTCGTCCCTGCATGCGCAAACAGTTTTCATGTCATTTTGTTTACTTATGACGCCGCGGCGGGCTATATATCATGCCGATCGGGAACCGGAGAAGCGACGCAACGTACCAGTTCCTCTCGCGGTCGACCTGCTCGAACTCGATGCCGCGGTCGACGATCTGGCGCCTGCCGCGCGCGTTCTGGAGGCGCGACGCGGTGATCCAGGCCTGGTTGTGGAGCATCCGGAGCAGAATCGAGGGGAGGACGGCAATGTACCCCAGGTCCACCTCCCGCCACCCCTTGGTCGCCACCAGGTAGCCGCCGTGCAGAACCCACGGCGCCAGCACGATGTACTGCATATGCAAGCACACGTCCCGACTTGGTCGTCAGTTTCACCATGCATGCATGTGCAAGACAGTAAGTGAAGCATGAAACGAGAATGGAAATTCACTAGGATGTTCGATCATGCATGCACACTGCAAGCAGCACATGAAACCCCTGGTATATATGACGCCAGCCCTGCCCAGGATAAACTAGTGATAGAACAGTAGTGGACTCAAATAAGAGCCATTACTGCAGGATGGAACAGTATTACAGACATAGATGGATCTAAAAAAGATAGTTTGCGTACGCGCCCGGAGAGAGTGGAGTGCAGGAGGAGGTTGATGCAAACTAAGGTACCTTGAAGCTGCCAAGCCTCTTCCATGGCCACTCAGTGAAGAGGCCGGGGTTTGTGGCCATGGTGTCTTGGGACCTTGCAGTTGCTTGTTTATTAGTTGTACCAGGGCATGCAACTAGTCTTGCGTAGGCCAGCTCAATTTATAGACTCGACTGGGGCGCCGGGGGGGGGGGCCTTTCTGAATATTTCTTCTGAGTGTAAAAAAAAGAGTTTGTTAAATATCATCTAGATGTTTTCTTTTTAACTATCATTCAGATTTAGAGCTATTGGATTAGAGATCCAATTGTCATAAATTCTCCCCACTCCCCCATTGAATTCTATTCTCTCCTTCTTGAAAAAAAATCCTCCTTCAAAAATAAGGGTTCTTTTGATCTCTAATTCAATGATTGAAAATTTAGATAACAGTTAAAAAGAAAATATTCAGATAATATCTAGACACTCAAAAAAAATCCTAGGACCGAACATGAGGTGCACACAAGCTAGCCTCGTGACATGTGAGTAGCAGTTTTTGAGAGAAGTAATGTAGATTAATGGAACATGCATGCATGAAACACGTTTATGCGAAAAATGAAATGTACTAGACTCATAGGCGCGGCGCCACGCCGCGCCAGCCACCGTGTGTACTGAAGTAAAAGAGGCGATAATCCGTGAGGAGTTTGGGAAAAAATTTAAAAAAATGGAGGGTGCATGTGTATTTTCGGGAAAGTTAAAGGTCTTTTTCGTGAAAAACCGAGGGCTTGTACGTAATAAATGAGAAAGGCAAAGGTTTTTTCGTAAAAAACTGAGGGTCTGTACGTAATAAACGAGGACCCGTACGTAATTTAGAAAACGTGGGGCGCTATCCTGCAAAAATTTCGGTGGAAAAAAACTTGCAGGGACTTCTTCGCGAGGAAAAAAGACCTTTACGTAATTTCAGAAAAACTGGAGGAAATGACCTCCCCTGACCGTACAGAAATCCTCCCGCCACGCGGCCGACGGAGCGCGCGCGGGCGGGAGCTGCGGACGTGGCTACGCCCGGGGGCCGGGAATCCCCCGGGTTTAGTATCTGTTCCGGGTTTAGTATCTGTATGATACGGGTGACAGCAAGTACTACTACCAAACCTGAGTAAATAGCCGTCGTAATTTGTCTACCTCTTTTACGTACGGATTGGTACATACGAAATCTTATGGAGCGAGCTCCGTGCCAGAACTTTTTTACCGTCGCTGTAGCAGCCGGCTGCCAACTGCCACCTCCGTGCCGAAACATTTTTTTGCCGTCGCTCTAGCTGCCGGCTGCCAACCGTGCGCCACGAGCCCATGAGCATCTGTAACCGTGCCCTCCACCTCGCGCAGTCCACTCGCAGCCCCACCCCCCCAACCATTTAGTCGAGCACCTCGGGGACGAGCGGCGGTGGCGGGCATAGAGGAGAGCGGCTTGAAGGCGGCAGCGGTGCTGCGGCTGATGGCGGCGAAGGAGTCCGAAAAGAGCTTCTCCGGCATCGCCACCTAGACAGGGCTCATGTAACTAAGAGCATCTCCAACAGTATGAACTAGTTACTAGCTCTAAGACAACTTCTCCAATAGTACTAACTTTTAGCACATAGCTCATAACATAAATAGCCTCACATGACACTCTCACATAATCTTGAAATGTGTGTATGAGACTAGCTCTTGATCAAGAGATAGCTTTTCTCTCTCTTCTATTAAAATATGAAATAATATGGTTAGAGCTAACTCATAAGTTATTTTTGGAGATGCTCTAAGCTAAGGGAGGTTAAGAGCAATAACAATTAACCACAGTTGACTCCAAGCGACCCGGCATATCCAAGATAAAGAAATCATTTTTGAGAATAAGTTCTTCACAACTTGACATACATTAGCCAAAACATGTATCATACAACCTTAACACAATGACCCAAGTCACCCAAACTCAAACCATGACTCAATTTTCATGATTTCCAAAAATTAACCTCAAACCACTGAGAGAAACCGGTCTGACCGCATATACAAGCTGGTCAGATCATTCGTTGGTCTAACATGAGTACCGAGGTAATATAAGAAAACAAGAATTGAAACACTCGAAGCATATAATTACCAACCACAAAGCCTACAACAACCAATCACTGACCAGGTATTGTAGCTTTTGACCATCGACCAGTCACTGTAGCTTTCGACTATCGACTAGGCATTGTAGCTTTCGACCATCGACCAGTCACTGTACCTATGACTATCAACCAGGTACTGTAGCTGTGACCATCCGTGGTTGTTCAACCATGCTCGATCTGCTGTGGTCGATCTGCTGTGGTCGATCTACCGTGGTCGACTTGCCATGGTCGTTTTGTCATGGTTGACCTGCTATGGTCGATCTGCCAATTGAACCGTCGAACACAAGGTCATTCGGACTATCGACTATCGATCAAGGTGCATGCCTCCGACTACCGTTTGAGGTCGAAGGTTGCTGGTCAGACCGTCTAAGCAAGGCGGTCAGACCGCTTAACTTGAATATTCCAGCAAACAACCCAACCAGAATGCATTTTTTTTGCAAAATCAAATAATCATTCCAGAAATATTGCAATGATTCATCACAACAATATCCTGAACCTTCTCACATGGTCCTTCACATTGCACAATATTATAACTACTAATAAATTGGAAATAACAAGTAAAAAATACTTCATTACAACAATAGAGCAGGAAAACAACCAATTAATCGAGAAAACAAACGACAAATCTCTAAAAAAGGCTAATTAATCGTTCGAGATCGCTATATTCTCTCCACGTATACTATACTTGTCGGTATGGTATACGGACCGCCAACTATTAATCGACTGATTGGTCGGTACTGCCATGTCCACAAACCACCGGAGCAACCAGCACTTCAGCAGTGCAAACTGCCTTGAACCATGCTTACGGTGAAATGTGGGTTTCTCTTTTCATTTCAGTTTTTGAAACCTATTTTTTGAGTTTTCTATATTAACTAACTTTTCAAACAAAATGTCTTCTCAAGATAAAATTTATAAATTAATTGTGGTACACACTATAGCGACTTCATTTATATCATTCAAAACACACATGAGTTTCTATTACTCGGCACACTCTCTCACAAATAGCCAAAAACTTATAAAACACAAAAAAAACCTATAAGTCGAAATTAAAAAAACATGCCCACGTCGCGAACCTTGTAGCCAGCGTGGATACGCAGTTAATTAGAAGTACATGCCTGCATGTACATGTGGCGGTGGGTTGTGTGGAGTGGACCAATTTTGCAGGAAGCAGGATGATTACCGTAGGAATTCTACAAAAATTCCCATGTTCCAACCGGTATCGCGGTACGGTGCTGTTTTGTTTGAGAGACAAAGTTTGCCTTGCCAAGCTTCGTAAAGTTTGACAAGATTTGGCCGTTGTTTAGTTTGATATCAAAAATTTTGATAAGGTTTCATTTTCTTTTGGCTCTCGAGTTCATTTTGGAGCCAATGTTGGCAACTAATTTAGCCACCTAGAATTTGGTACAGAAAACTGATTCCTGCAAAATTCATGTGTTGGGTAGGCTTGCATGCTCTGGTTAACCCAGTGTCATTGACCAGCCACGTAAAGATAGGTAGCTAGCCGGGGGTTTCGACAACGTAATTTTTTTGCTTAAGTTTTTTTAAATAAATAAATAGAACATTTTCTCTATTTTTAAAGTAATTTATTAGAATAAATTTTTCGATATAACTTACCATTTTATCGATATTCAATTCCTCCGAATAAATACTCACACTTAATAAAAAAACTATTGATTCAAAAGTCCTTCGCCCGAAGTTACCAATCAGACCCGGCCAAGGAGTCTGCATGCATAGATGGCATTGGCGCAGCTGCTAGCTGCATGAAGTAACGCAACGGCAAGGCGATCGAGCAACTCGCCGGTCATGCGCCCTCTGAAACCTAAATGCATGCAAAGCAACAGCAACTTGTTGAGAAGTTACTGAACACCTGTGCCTGTCAGGTCGTCTATCTAGCCAGATACAGCAGTAAATATGGTATGGCACAATTGACGTGTGGCAGTGCTACTCCTTGTGCGTGTACGGCTTGAAGGGGTTAATTGGCACGGCATGGCTGCAGTCAAGATTAGTGCAGCATGATTGACAGGCGATGAGGACGTTTCTTACGTGTCGTGCCTCTTTCTTATGTGAAGAATTAAAGCATGTCATATCATGCATGTTGATTAGTCGTGCCAACAGTCTAAGAACATGCATAAATGTGAGGTAGGAAAAAAACATAAGAACACTTGTAGCGCATCCTCAAGCTAACCCGGCTCGTAAAAGCATACTCCTTCCACACAGCAACATAGATCAGAATTTGTAAGACATAGTATAAATATATGTGATATCAAAAATAAAAAGATAAATCTCATAGAGCGAAACAAAATAACAACGTTGATGCAAACACGACGAAAGAGAAAAGATTTAGCGAATCCGACTGTAAATTCCTTAAGCATAACCTCAAAAGAGTATAAAAGATTATCGTTCTCTCACAACTCTTTCGAATCTTTTAGGACAATCAAATTCTTACCCTATACAAGAATTTAGAGCAAAAGAATAACATAATCACTAATTCTCTTGTGCACCTCTACCTTTAGATATATGGTTTTGGGGGAGTGGCCCCATCATGGCCCAACCGGCCCACTGGTAATAGACCAAGGTGTAAATATAAATAGAAGGCATGTCCATAAATGTCATGCTCACAAAAATGACATGTTTATCCTCACTGTTAGTACCAAATGGGGAGCATTTACGTAATCTCCTTATAGATGGCTATAAATATGACTCTTACGACACCATGAAAAATCGAGAACACTTGGGTGCAAGAAATATGCTTGAATGGAGTTTGAATACAAGAGACACTCTCTATACCTCTCCCCTCCCCTCTCTCTTAAATTTTAGGCTCCTAGTGCCCCTCTGGATCTCCCGAAACTCTGGTATCCACTGTTTGGTGTGTAACCATAACCACACACAACAAGCGACTTCTTTACTTTGTTGTTAGGTTCTCCATGACCACCCCTCGTGGCTTTATATAGTCATCTTATAGTATCGTATGGCGCAATTAGAGAGAGTGAATGATTGCCCCTGCCTTTTGAAATCTTCAAGTAGTCGATAAAGGTTTCAATAGCTCGATAAAGTAGTCAGCCGCTCGCCAGATCGCTTAGCTCCGATCTTCGGCCAAATTGAACGTACTCGAAAACGTCAATCTAGAAGTAGAACCTCTCGATCATCTTTGCACATAGTCGAACACTTCTACTGTGACATCAATCACCAGATTGACTCAAGCCGCTCGCTAGATCGCTCACCTCCAATCTTCGGCCAGATTGAACGTACTCGAAAACGTTAATATAGAAGTAGAACCTCTAGATCACCTTCGCACATAGTCGAACACTTCTGTTGCGATAGCAATCACCAGAAGTCTTCTACACGTCATGAACCAGATTGACTCAAGATGTTCTTTATTGCTGGAATAATCACTCCAGAAATGTTGTAATGGTTTATCACAACAATATTCTGAACCTTCTCACATGGTTCTTCACATTGCATAATATTATAACTACTAATAAATTGGAAATAACAAGTAAAAATACTTTATTACGACAATAAAACAGGAAAACAACAAATTAATGGGGAAAACAAATGACAAATCTATAAAAAATGCTAATTAATCGTTCGAGATCACTATATTCTCTCCACATATACTATACTTGTTGGTACGATATACCGACTGCCAACGATTAATCGATTGACCGGTCGGTATTGCTATGTCCACAAACCATCGGAGCAATCGGCACTTCAGCAGTGCAAACTGCCTTAAACCATACTTACGATGAAATGTGGGTTTCCCTTTTCATTTCAGTTTTTAAAACCTATTTTTTGAGTTCTCTATATTAACTAACTTTTCAAACGAAGCGTCTTTTCAAGACAAAATCTATAAATTAATTATAGTACACACTATAGCGACTTTATTTATATCATCTAAAACCACACGCGAGTTTCTATTATTCCGCACTCTTTCTCACGAATAGCCAAAAAACATAAAACACAAAAAAAAACTATAAGTCGAAATAAAGAAAACATGCCCACTTTGCGAACCTTGTAGCCAGCGTGGATACGTGGATACGCATTTAATTAGAAGTACATGCCTGCATGTACATATGGCGGTGGGTTGTGTGGAGCGGACCAATAATTTTGCAGGAAGCAGAATTATTACCGTAGGAATTCTACAAAAATTCCCATGTTCCAACCGGTATCGCGGTACGGTGCTGTTTTGTTTGAGAGACAAAGTTTGCCTTGCCAAGCTTCGTAAAGTTTGACAAGATTTGGCCGTTGTTTAGTTTGATATCAAAAATTTTGATAAGGTTTCATTTTCTTTTGGCTCTCGAGTTCATTTTGGAGCCAATGTTGGCAACTAATTTAGCCACCTAGAATTTGGTACAGAAAACTGATTCCTGCGAAATTCATGTGTTGGGTTGGCTTGCAAGCTCTGGTTAACCTAGTGTCATTGACCAGCCACGTAAATCTAGGTAGCTAACCGGGGGTTTAGACACCGTACTTTTTAGCTTATGTTTTTCTTAAATAAATAAATTAAATGGTTTTTTTATTATTTTTAAGTGATTTATCTAAATAAATTTTTCGAAATAATTTATCAACTTATCCATATTCAGTTATTCGCATAAATACTTACACTTCAGATAAAAAACAATTGATTCAAAAGTCCTTCGGCCGAAGTTACCAATCAGACCCGGCCAAGGAGTCCGCATGCATAGATGGCGCAGTTGCTAGCTGCATGCGGTAACGCAACGGCAAGGCGATCGAGCAACTCGCCGGAAACAGCAACCCTCTGAAACTTGTTGGGAAGTTACTGAATACCTGTGCCCTGTCAGGTCGTCTATTTAGCAGTAAATGTGTACGGCACGATTGATGTGTGGCAGTGCTACTCCTAAGTACGTGTACGGCTTGAAGGGGTTAATTGGCACGGCATGGCTGCTGTCAAGATTAGTGCAGCATGATTGACAGGAGATGAGGACGTTTCTTTGCTTCAAGCGTTTAGGAAAAATGCGACCAAACATATATATATGGGTCATAAGTTGTTTGTGCCGACGTGTCGTGCCTCTTTCTTATGTGAAGAATTAAAGCATGTGATATCATGCATGTTGATTGGTCGTGCCAACCGTCTAAGAACATGCATAAAATGTCACGTAGGTAAAAAACATAAGACCACTTGTAGCGCATCCTCAAGCTAACCCGGCTCGTAGAAGCATACTCCTTCCACACATCAACTTCGATCAGAATTTATAAGGTATAATATAAATATATATGGTACCAAAAACAAAAAAATTAAATTTTATAGAGTGAAACAAAATAACAACGTTGAAGCAAACACGACAAAAGAGAAAAGATTTAGCAAATCCGACCGCAAATTTCTCAAGCATAATCTGAAAAGAGTATAAGAAATTATCGTCTCTCATAACTCTCCCGAATCTTTTAGGACCGTCAAATCCTTACCCTATACAACAATTTAGTGTTAAAGAATAATATAATCTCTAATTCTCTCGTGCACGTTTACCTTTGGATATGTGGTGTTGGGGGAGTGGCCCCTTCATGACCCAAACGGCCCACTGGGAATAGGCCTAGGTGTAAATATAAATAGAAGGCATGTCCATAAAGGCTATGCTCATAAAAAATAACATGTTTATCCCCACTGTTAGGACCAAACAGGGAGCATTTATGTACTCTCCTTATCCGTGGCTATAAATATGACTCTTACGACACCATGAAAAAGTGTAACATCCTGAAAAATCTGAATTTGAAAATATGAATATTTTTGAATTATTTTGCAATTTATTCTATCGGAATTTGGATTTTATGGTGTTTTTCCTGAGTTTTGGTTGAGATTCTAAAAATTGAATAAATTCATAAAAGATAAAGACAAACATTAGTAATACCATAAAGGATATATGCAAATGATAGAAAGATAAAATTTCAAATATGAAATTGAAAAGATGATCCAGTATAAAGAGGGAGAAACTTGAATTAGGATATAAAATATCTTTTTAGAGATAATAGCATAAATAGCAACAAGAGTAAAGGAATAAAATACAAACATAAATATGCATCTACAAATTGTGCAAGGAGGAGTTTAGCAATATAGGAAATAATAATAAAAGTATATATGCAAAATTAAGTAAGCCAGCAAAATAACAGAATATTATATATACATAAGTAAAACAAAATATGCAACACACTAAGCATATAATATGATGAGTGAAGCAATAAAGAAAATTAAGGTATGGAGATAAGAACATCAAATAAAATAAAAGGACTATTATATTTTGTGTACTAGATAATTAGGCAAAGACTTGAGATAGAATTTTAGGAATTAGAATCCATAGTCCTAAAGGGAAAATAGAAATTCAAAATAAAAAAAATAAAACTCCAAATTCCAAGCTTTCCCTCTATTTCTTCTTTCTCTCTATTACAGGCGGGCCCCAACCCATTTCTCTCTCCCCTCCCTTATTTCTTTTCTACCCATTCCCCCTCTTTCTCTTCACTGCCCGTGGGGCCCCTTCCCCGTCTCTCTTCCATGTGGGACCGGCGCCATCACCCCTTTTCTCCCTCCTTTCTTTCCTTTCTCCTTCCCCAAGCGGCCGCACCTCCTTTCCTTCTTTTCTCTGCTCCCTTTTTCTTTTCCTACCTCCTGGCTGTGCTTGCTCCACGTCGCCTCCTTCCTCGCCCGGCAGGGCCCGCGCCTCTCCTCCCTCATCTTTCTTCCCACGTGCGCCCGCGGCCCGCGCGTGCTCTGCTGCGCTCAGTTTTTCTGCGCGTGCCCGTGAGCCATCATCAGCGCCGTTCCCTGACTCGTCGCCATCGCCTGAGCCCCGTCGCGTCACTCTGCGCCCCCGCGCACCGAGCCTTGCGCCTCTGCCGAGCCCCGCATCGGTACTTGCCCGGCGGTTCTCTCCTGCCCCTCTGCAGCTATAAAACGCCACCGAGTCTTCCTTTGCCGCCGCGCCACTCTTCTACCCGTTCCTTCTCCCACCTGCGCCGTGAGCCGCCACCGCCGCCTCCTTGCCATTCCGGCTCTCCGGTGAAGCCCGGCCAAGAATAACGCACCAAGGCGTGCCCCCACTCCCCACCAACACACCCTCCGAGTTAATTGGGACTTCGTGCACCGAGCTCGTCGCACGGCCCAATTTCCCCAACGCCAGCAGCCGCCGCCCTTCCCATCACCGCCGCCTCCCCGGTCCATCCCCCTTCGATTACTCGCCGATGGAGCACCATCTCGCCACCCCGGACACCCTCCAGTCGCCGCCGAAGCTTCTTCCCCACCCCACCTCACCGGCGCCGTAGACATGCTTGCGCCACCACCGGTCTCCGCCGCCAGTTGCCCCCGGCACTTCTCCGGCTTGGGTAGCTCGTCGGTAAGACTCCCCTACCCTCCCTCCTACTTAGGCGCACGCCGTCCTCTTCCCTATCCTTCCCGGCCGCCGGCGCCTTCGTCCCACCTCATCGGCCACCGCTCGAGCAGCCGCCCCCGCCGACACGCGCCGTTCTAGGACGCGCCGCCTCCTCCACCGGTTTGCACGACCTCTCGTCAACCCATTTTGCATACTCGCTGCCCCTCCGGCCGCCAGACGCACCAGCGAGCCAACCTGCCCCGACCACCGTGTGCCTCCCCTGTTTCGGCTGGCTAATGTTGGAGCTCCACCGTAGAACTCGTTTCTTTAGTTTAAAAGCCTCTGCTTAATCGCGAAATACTGAGTGTCCACTTGGCTAGCCCGAGCACGCCTAACGCACAGAGCCTTCCCCCACTGGTCTTGAGTTCGAACCTAGCAGCCGCACGATGTTGCCCCATTTTTATTTTCAGTTTTTGTAATGCAATCCAATTAAGAAAAATTAGGCAAAAGATTTAGAAGAAATGCAAAATTTATTTAGGGGATAAATAAGCCTAATAAATACTTAAACATGAATTAAATATTACATGTAGTAGCTAATAATCTTTTAACCTTGTGCATTAAACCCTAAGTTACTAACTTAAAGTATAGTGAGGTATTAGTTAGGACTAGTGTGTAGGTTCAAGCCTCCATGATATTCTAACATTTAGAAATTGAGTAATTATAGTAAATCTTTACCAATTAAAAAGAGTTAGTAGGAATATAACTTAGGTAAATGCTCACATGGAATGATAACCTATAAAATAGAAGTCTAATGCACATGTAAATCATGAATCTTTGCATGTTAAAGAATGATGTAGAAACTAACCATTTGCAAAATTAGGCCATAAGATCATATTGCTTAGTATTTAAATGTGGATTAGTTGTCATTATAAATAACTAGTGTAACTTTAATATTTACATTGTAAATCTAATTATTAAGGCATTAATGAGGAGAAGTGACCTTGGATAAATGTCCATATTTGATAAAGATGGCCCCTAATTAACATGTAAACATATACACCCAATGTTTATCATGTCACCATTAAACAAATCTTAGTGACATATTTTAATATAGTAGCCCTAGGTCATCAAGCATCAAAATAATCTCACAGACATATAGATACTCTAAAGTAAACATGTAGCCATTAACACGAGTAATTAGGGTCACATAAAATGATACATACTAAGCTTTGCTCAGATAGCTAAGTTTAAAACCAAAATTTGAAATAAAGCTAAGTCTAATAGTAGCTAAAAGTATAAGCAGGATAAAAACAGTGCCATTAACCAAATTTTAACACTAGCTTTAGTACATAGCAATAAAAGAGATTATTAATAAAAAGATCAAGTCATCGTATTCCACCACCGGCCTTGCCTCAAATCCCCTGAATCACCCATTAACTTATAATAAAACTAAAATTGAGCTTATTCGGATTTATTTGGATCTTTTAAGTTATTTGCTTTTATTTGGATTCAGTCGTTTGTCGCGTAATTAGAGACTGAAGTCCTGAAGATTCCACGAATCAAGTGTGGTCAGAGCAAAGAGAAGATAAAGAACAGGAGCTCAAGAGAAAGCATCGTGTGAGCTCAAGACTGCGGTAAACCGCGCCAGGCGAGTCAATACTTTGATCATGTTGAACCTACATTTTCTGCAAATTACTTTGGTTTAAATTATCAAATTGCATGATGTTATTTTATATGCAAATACATGATTAATTTAAGATTCTAGTTATATGTCCATTGTTTGCCTTGAATAATATTACACCTCCTTTGGAATACTTGAATATGTGAACCTTGCCGCCCTAGCAAAATTATAATATTAACTTTTCAAAAGTAAGTCTGTAATTATACACTGTGCTTAGCCCTGCATAGATACATGGGGCGCTGAAATGCCCCAAGCATTATTATCAATTTCAATCATGAGAATCTGTTTGGGAAGTCATGGTGGTAATGACTGGTATATGTTGGTATGATTACTTTATGTTCCCAAAAACCCTAACTTGCTTATATATCTGGGCGGATTGGCTCGAGGGTGTGTGCATGGTGCAGTGAAAGCACAAAGTGGGTTAGTGGTAGACCGCCCAGATACCACTAAGGATTGAATCTTGTCATGAACTCCTGTGTAAAACAGTACAACCACAAGTCTGTAAAGTACAACTTGGCTAAGTAAATTTATCGAAACCCCCGGACTCATCTCACCGGTAGTGGATGGGGAGTGGATACGCACGGGCAAGGGGGCCCTAAGGGACACCAGTGGAGGGTGAAGTTTTCCTAGCTATTCTAAGCGTTGTGGGGAGTTGAGAAGCCCAGCTGCGTTAGTAACTGTGGGGAAACATCCCGTGCATAGATGGGACCCACTGCAAGTGGGAGAAGCCCATAAAGTGAGATGACAAAAGGGACTAGATACCTTAAAAAGTCATTGTGACGGTCTGCTCAACCACACTTTCTAAGGAATCGTGTGGGGCAATGAGTTGATTGTCTCTTGTGGTGAAAGTGTACAAACTCTGCAGAGTCAAAACTATTCGAATAGCCGTGCCCACGGTCAAGGGCGGACATGGGAACTTAACCAGATATAGTTCTATTTCAAAAACTTTGTGGGTGGGAATGAAAAAGTGAAGGGCAGTGGAAAGCCCTGGTTTGAATTGTCCTGGGTGTCGTCCCAGTGGTAAGTTAAGCGGCTATAACGCTGAAAGATGTTGTATGGTGCAGATGCCATGTAACGGTGGATGAAATCTGGATCACTATTATTATTGCATTCTCTACACATTATATTTTTGTTCCAAAACTGCTATGTCTCAGGAAATTTTTATGTATCATATTTCAAAAGTAAAATGTTTTCCCTTCGTACAAAATAAAATGTCAGGAAGAATAAATAGAGCCGTGAGTAAAAGAAGATGGATGTTTGTGGTAATACATAAAGTTGTCGGTGGATTCATGTCGATCATAAAAGGAAACGATATTGTGGATTTTGGGAGAAATAAGTTAGCAGAATCTAAATGAGTAGATAGGCTAGATAGATGATTTAAATGATTTTTGGAGAATTAGGGAGTGCAAAGGTAATTGCTGGACTAATTTTTGGGAGATAGTGGCGATAATGGGATTAATAGGATTTGATTGATTACTAGATGAGTCAGTTGAATTTTTGGGAATTTGGAGATATGATAATTGGAGTATAGATTGGATCAATGATATTCTTGGTGGAGGTATATCAGTGGATTAGTTAGAGGTAGATAATGGAAAATATGGTTGATTTTTGTAAGAGCAAATTGTGGTTGTGGATCAATAGCAAAAGGAATGGGTTGTTAGGAATTTGGAATACAAAAGATATTGGTGGATTGTATAATTGATGATATTCGCTGTTTGGAGTTTTAGACAGCACCCAATATAGAAAGTGTGTGTTCGGTAGATTCAATAAATGATTACATTAGCTGTTTGGAGTCTTAGACATCAATCAATTTGGAAAGAGTATATTCAGTGGATTAAGTAAATGATGTCACTCGCTGTTTGGAGTCTTAGACAGCAATCAGTAAGGAAAGTGTGTCTTTGGTGGATTAAGTCAATTATGGCAATCGCCGTGTGGAATATAGGTAGAATTAATAACACTATGATTTAACAATAATAATGCTACTAAAAGCAACTTTTGGCAAATAAAATAACCCGAGCCTCTCCTTTGATAAGCCATGCATACTATTTATTTACATTCTGTGTATTGGCTCGCGGAGCACGGTGGTTAGTGTGCTCACACTCGCTCTCATAACAAATCGAGAAGCAGGAATCAGATCACCACGCTTCGGCAATACTTTTGGACCTGATGGCAGAAAAGATGACAATGTCAAGGGTTAGGTCGCGAACCTCCAGTTGGCTGCCTGTGGGCATGTCCTGAAGGTCCCACCTGTGTGCTTCGATCTTCTGCTGCTGCAATTTAATGATTTCGGCCTAATCGGCCCTTGAGTAAGTCTATTATTTTAATTATGCTTCCGCATGATATGTAATTTGATGTCCATTACTGTAACTGTGTGCACTATCTACTGATCCAGGGAATAGTGCAGCTAAACACAGTAGATTCCGGATTATAAAATCTGGGTCTGACAAAACGCGAGAACACTTGGGTGCAAGAAATATGCTTGAATGGAGTTTGAATACAAGAGACACTCTCTACTCCTCTTCCCTCCCCCACGCTCTTAAATTTTAGGCTCCTAGTGCCCCTCTGGATCTCCCAAAACTCTGGTATCCACTATTTGGTGTGTAATCATAACCACACAACAAGCGACTTCTTTAGTTTGTTGTTAGGTTCTCCATGACCACCCCTCATGGCCTTATATAGTCATCTTGTAAGATCGTATGGTGCAATCAGAGCGGGTGAATGACTACCTCTACCTTTTGAAATCTTCAAGTAGTCAAGGAAGGTTTCAACAACTCAGTCGAGTACTCAACGCTCAGCCACTCGCCAGGTCGCTTAGCTCTAATCTTCAGCTAGATTGAACGTACTCGAAAACGTCAATATAGAAGTAGAATATCTCGATCACCTTTGCACATAGTCGAACGCTTCTGCCACGACAGGAATCACTAGAAATCTTCAACACATCACGAACCAGATTGACTCAAGAAGTCAAGATGTTCTTTATCGCTTTTTAATGTCCACCTCAATATTATCATCTACCAACTATGAAATTGAAAATAGGTTATAGCTCAACTTACTAACAAGAGTGACATATGTTAAGATGAACTTATCATTTATGTGCATAGTGCCTTTAGCCAAAATTCATCCTTGAGAGTTGTTTCCAAAGGTGATCATCTCGTCACCGGGGGGCACGAGTGAGGGAGGAGAACCATCGTGAATCTCCGGTCATGTGGCAAGAGTAACCGGAGTCGATGAGCCATATGTTTTCCTTCCTCTTGTGATGATCCTACAAAGCACGAATAGTCATCGGTATCTTAGTACTAGGGTTACACAATAGAGATTTAGGTACGGAGTACTAAGATACTCGATGAACAGGAGCAAAAGCATGCATCGATTTAAGTGAAGCATTAGAATTTGTCATGTTTCAACTAGACAGTCGATGAACAGCTGGTCCGACCACTAGGCGGTCTGATCTCTTGGGAAGAGCTGGTCTGACCACTGATCGGTTGGGTCGCATGGACGATGCTGGTCGAGAGCGATATGACTGACAACGCATCAATGGTCTGACCACTGACTAGTCCATCCGAGTAAAAAAGACTGGTCAAAAATCTATTGTGAAGCTGGTCTAACCGCGAGAATCAACTGGTCAAGCACCTGGTCCAGCCATATGATTCGACCACAGGAAGTACATGGTCGAACATGCTTTTTTATCCTGTCTTTCTTCTCTTTCTTTGCTTTTCTAAAGCAGGATTGAACCAAGTGGCTGGCTTTACCCCAATGAGTGCATTGATATTTGAATTGATGAGTGGTCGTATCAACCGACCTAACATCACTCAGTTTGGTAGGGTATTCTTTTGCAAAACCAGCTGATCTAAAAACGACTTGTTTTGGTTCCGATTCTACTTTAAATTTTTCCTAGTTTGAGTACCTTGACCACTTTAGGAGGATTATTCTTAGCATGCACAATAAAATTAAATCCTAGACTATGATTTTTCACACTAGTTGTTGACTTGTTTAGGATCATATTCAAATTCTTCTTGCCAAAAGAAAACCTCTCTAAAGTGTTTTTAAGGTATTTGTTTTCTTTAGACAGTGTGGAACATGATGAGCACTTAACATATTCATTTACAATCTCCTTGGAAGCACTAGACTAAACAAATTTCTCCTTTTTTTTAGCTAAATCATTAAGTTGTCGAGTCCAAATTTCTATTTCAGTGTTAAGCTTAGAACAATCAGAGCAAGAAATAGTCTCATGATAAAACATTTGTTGAATTAACTCATGAGATGAATTAAACCTAGCCTGAAGCAAATCGCACTTAGAGCAAGCTTTAGATTGAACAGAAGAACTAGACTTGAGGTTTTCAATTTCATCGTATGCAAATTTTAACATTTCATCACAAGGATTGTGTGCCAATTTAATTTAATTCATCAAGTCTAGCATTTACATCACCAAATTGAACCAAGGTTGATGCATTAATTTTTGTAGCTGACTCCAACTCTGAATGTAAACCTTGACAAGGCTCACATGATTCATCATCAGGAAGAGAAACTCTAAGTCTATGAAATTTAGAATTTAAGTACTTAACAACAAGATCAAAATTTTTAATTTTTCTATACTTCTTGAGCTCCTCTGTCAATCTAAGCACAACACGAGATAAATCGATATAAGAAGATTTTACCTTATCAGGATTACTGTAGATATCATCATTGTCAAATTCCTTACTATTTGCCACAAAGCACATTTCTGTGAAGTCCGCCTCCTTTGCCTTCTTGCTATTATCCTCCCATCACACTATACAGACAATGTTATCACAGACGGTTCGGAACTGTCATCACAGACGGTTCCTGAACCGTCTGTGTTTATGTGTTAGTGATAATAGGTGGTTATCACGGACGGCTCCCACGCCATCAGTGATAACTTACAATACAAACGGTTTTTCAGAAAACCCGTCTGTGATACTCGACTATCACAGACGGTTTTTATAAAAAACTATCTGTGATATTCGACTATCATAGACGGGTTTTTATAAAAACCGTTTGTGATATTCGACTGTCATGGACGGTTTTTGTTATTAACTGTCTGTGATATGGTTCATATCACAGACAGTTTGGTGCTTCGAACCGTCTGTGATATACACCATGTCACAGATGGTTAATAACAAAAACTTTCTATGATATCATTCATATCACAAACGGTTCAGTGTTTGAAACTATCTGGAATATATATATCACAGACGGTTTGAAACACCGAACCGTTTGTGATAGCTATTTCGATAGCGATTTTATTTGCCCTTTTTCGGCTAGCCTCAGGATATGCTAGCCATGCCCTCTGAAAATAAGCAAGATTACATATATAGCGCATGACAATCATTACATAAATCACACAGATGAATGAAACAACCGTTGCTACTATAAACCATCTGTGATAGTTTAAGCACAGACGGTTCCGTATGAACCATCTGTGATGTAGCCGTCCAGTATAGCCTCTTTTGTAGTAATATGATCACTTGTAGCATTAACATCACTCAAATAAATCTTCTCAAAGAGCTGAAACCACCTTGTTGACTACCATGCGATAGTTGTGCTTCTTGCTTGAGGCAGTCTTGGACCGAAGTAGATGAGTTGGTGCCTTGTCGTCATCGACCTCTTTGCTCTTTAGTTTGAGGTAGTTAAACTGAATGTGATTAAGTTCACCACATTCATAGCATCTGACATGACCTCCTCTCTGCCTTATTATGACATTATTGATTGCCTTTGTCACCCTGTTGGAGAGAAATACAAGCTACTTCTGGTATCTCCTCTAACTATTCATCTGAAATCGAGCACAAAGCAAACAAAGAGGCACTAGAAGAACTAGATGAACTATCAGCTTGGTTAGTTACTAAGTCCAAAGAATTAGTCTTGTTTATCCTAGTCAAAACATCAATCTCATGCATTTTAACCTTGGAATAAAGATCATTCAAGGTAAGTGTTTTCATGTTAATAGAATGATTGATGGTAGTGGCTAAAACATTCCAAACAGACATATCTAGAGAATTCAAAATTTGTCGAGCATTGTCAAAATCAGTATATGTGACTCCAACATATTACAAATAACTAATAATCTTATTGAAGTGATAAGAAAAGGCATCTATGATTCTCCAGTTTTTATCTCAAATTTAGAATACTCCTTTTTGAATTGATTTTGATGCACACCTTTAACAAACTTTGATCCTTTATGGTAATCAACTAGAGTAGTCTAAATTTTATTTGCATATTTAATATAAGCAATTCTAACAAACTCGTTTCTACTTAGTGTGTACAAGTCATACGAGTAGAGCTCCCTAGATCATATAAAATCATATACCATGAAGCAAGTCTAGAAAGGTCTTTAGTATGATTAATCAATTTATATCAATGATAGGCATCTCAACAATGACTAAACTAATTATGAAAACACAATGAGATATCACAACGAAAAGAGCAAGCCTAAAAGTGAAGCAAACTTTAAATCTAGACGAGCTTGCAATCTCATATAATAGTCTATTGCTCCACACTCGAATATCAACCAGTAAAGTCTACGACTATCAAGTCTCGACCAGTTAAGTCTGTGACTATCGAGTATTGATCAGGTACTATAGCTACGACTATGAAGAAGTACGGTAGCTACGACCATCGATCGGTTACCGTAGCATATGACCTTACAACCTATGACCGATTTGTTGTAGCTAAGACCGATTCACTATTGCTTACGACCGGTTAAATGTTGCTTATGACCGGTTCACTATTTGAGGTCGAAACCTACAATTATCTTTCATGATCGAAGCCCGACGTAATCGAAGTCAGTCAAGGTCGAAGTCGGACATGGTCGAAGTCGAACGTGATCGAAGTCTGACATGGTCGAAGTCGAATATGGTCGAAATCTGCAGTGGTTGACTTAATGTGGTCGAAGCTAGCAGTGGTTGAAATCTGCCGTTCGGACCTACTGATCAGACCATCCATCACAAGACTGATCGGACTTTCGTTCGTGGTCGAAACTTGCAGTAGTCGTTTGCCATCTTGAAATCTCAAGCATAGAAATGCACCGACTCGAACTTTTACGAATGAAAATTCCAATAAAAACCAAATGTCAATTATTTATCATCAATGAATCCATAACCACCATATAGTCTAACATATCTCTAACCCTCCTCTAAAGTGAAATAGAAATCCTATTAAAAATGTAAAAATCATAGTTATATTATAATTCATCTAAAACTTCTTATAGAATATCTTTC
This sequence comes from Dendrocalamus latiflorus, assembly GCA_017311315.1. Lineage (NCBI taxonomy): Eukaryota > Viridiplantae > Streptophyta > Magnoliopsida > Poales > Poaceae > Dendrocalamus > Dendrocalamus latiflorus. The sequence continues at coordinate 23,347,193 of CM029667.1, forward strand.
TAAATCCTAAAAACTAATAGAGGAGTCACCACCCTCAACACAGCCGGCGCAGATCGACCGTGCCGATCGATGAGACAACGCATGTGCAAACAAGCGACGCCAATAATGGTTTGCACCAATGCACGCGTGGTGCAGATAGAGAGTGCGGGCGGTTCAGCTCGATAGCGCCATTGTTGGGGTCTCGCAGACGAACCCTGTCGTCCATCGGTAGGATCGAGCTGAGCAGCGTAAGTTGGCTGAAAACACTGGAGATTGATGCCGTCCGAGATCATGTGCGAACCTGCTTGTCCCGAATGGGAGAACGCTGGTCGACTCGTGTGGACTGGTCTGAGATATTTTCGTCGCTCGTGAATTGTGATCATGTAGGATAATACGCTAGTATTGTGTTTTTCCCGTTGATCGAGGATGAATCATGCTCAAGAGATGACTTACCGTGCATCAATAAGAGATGTACGGATTCTCAATTGTGCTCGAGTGATGACTTACTGATAAAAAATGTATAGATTCTCGAGAGACGGGCTATCGGATCACATGAGTGAATACTGAATATAGTTAGTTCTATGTTTTTTTTAACAATAAAACAATAAAGATGTGGAATTTGTGAAGTCCATAGGTTGAAACTAGACACTTCTCATTAGCTTGGTCTCATCAGTGCGCTAACGCTGCTGAAGAGATTGACAAATGCACAACTAATTAAGATGTCCTACTTTTACAGGGTCCAGGGCAAACATCGTAGCCTCTAGTACTAGCACTAGCGTCTTGACTCTTGACTAGCACTAGCAGTTCTAGAGACTGAATTTAATTACATGGGCTGAGCTGCAACTTGCATATGGTGCTAAAACATCAACTCACACGAATGACCAACATTCAAACCTAAAATTTACTCCAGAAAAGCCTAAAAAGAGCTATCGTGTTGCTGAAAATGCGATAAAGCTCACATGGACATCATACGGTTCGAAGTTAGGGGATGTATCATGTGCTAACTCTTTTCTAGGCACGTGTCCTTACATATAGAGAACATTTACGAGGGCTATCTCCCAGCTCCTCTTTAATTAAACTCCTCCGAATCAAATCCACCCAAATCAGGTCCACGAGAAAGTTCATATGTTACAGTTTTTTTTTTGTTAGCATCGATCGAAAGGATGCATGGTTAGCACTAGATACTTCATAAGGGCAAGCCTCAACCTGAATTCAAGAGACTACAACAAGTTATAAAAATTGCAAAACAGAATTGTATATATGAAACGAACTCCTCAAGGCCTAACGACTAATCTAAGACATGATCATTTGTATATTAAAATAGCCGGGATTGAGAAATGATTTTAGAGATAAAAAAATATATATGTACTCTCTCTGGTCATAAGTGTTGCTCAGGACATTGATACGGTCTTCAAAATATATTTTTGATTATTAAGAGGCCTCGTTTTAACTAGCTTACGGCTTAAATTTTTCACTGTGACTTTTGATTTATTGTTAAAATTATATTGTAGCGGCTATTTACTTTTTCTTAGAAAAAATAAAGAAAAAAGGAAAACATGTTATATCATTACAGATAATGCAAAGGAATAAGAGAAAAAGAAATGCAAAAAAGTCAAAAACTCCAAAAAGCCAAAATAAACCGACGTGTTCCAAGTGGTTTCTGGTTTAAATAATCCGAAAGCCAAAATAAGCCAGAAGTTGAAGCCATTTCGAGCAGGTTTGTTTGTAATATACTTGTAAAACCAAAAAAGTTGAAAATATATATGAAAGTACTTTTCAAGACAAATCTATTTATATCATTTTATGGCTAATCTAAATATCCATAAAGCTAACTAGCTAAGGTATTACTGGTCAAAATGAAAATAATTTGACTGCACATATTTTAGAATATCAATTATTTTTACAGGAGGAAGTAACAATTTTCTTCATTGGTGCTTCACGGGAAGTTTTGTTTTAGCAGTTTTATTATTAAATGGACGAAAGAACAGTGGTTTATCAAAGGAAACATTACTCTCCGAAACGATGGTAATAGTTAGCCAGGATTGAGATAGAAGTGTTAGGAAACCTGGGCCTAGGCTAGTAGACCTGACTCATTATGGGCACCTCACCGGAGACTATAAATATGGAGCCGTATCGGCATATTTTGTACAGACATGCAATTGAAAGTAATAAAGAAAGACCATGAGTTCTCTCTACCTCTCTCTATATACAATCTATTATTCTGTCTTCTGTGATTGATTCGATTTGTTCTAAGCAGAGGAATCGATCGGACTGGTCGCCAGCGACGGTTCCTCAACACGTTATCAACACAACATCGCTCCGGTGAATCGAAGGTAAATCATCGAAGCTCTAATAGATTGAATTTTCTAGATCGCTTTAAATTCAAAGTTTCGCGTTCTAGATTGAATCTCTACGGTGCAAATCCGCCCTAATCTACCGCGAGCAGACCTGAAGTCACCGGCACAATGTCGATCGGTAGATTGCAACACGGGGTAGATGTTGATTGCACTGTAGATTAGAAACGAAAAAAACCGAAAATTTTGTATGATTTTTCATAAAGGATCTACACGGCCACTGCACGAAAAAAAGTGGGAAGATCGGGCGCCGTCGTCGCGCCCGCATGCGCGCCGCCGGCCGTTGGCCAGCAGCCGGCTATGGAGCCCGAGGCGTCGCCGCGCCCGCACACGCGCCGCCGGCCAGCAGCCGGCGGCGCCGCCTGGAGCCACCCTGTCGCAGGTGTGCCGCTCCGCATGGCCCGAAGCTGCCGCGTGAGCCGCCCGAGGAAGCTCGGCCCGACCACAACGCCGCCACCCACAGTCGCGACGCCTCGGTTCCCACACGTATGCGCCGTCGGCCCGTGGTCGATGCCTCAACTTCCCGCGTACCCGTGCGCCGCCCTGGCCGCCCTAGCCGTGCGCCACCCCGGCCACCGCCCACAACGTGCCATGTTCCTGTATCCTCTGCACAACATGTGGAGCGAGGGGAGTAGCATCCTAGCCCCTAGGTGTCAGTTGTTCGCTGGATGTGCGCCGTGTCGAATCCTCTCAAAGTTTTGAATTTCTTTGATTTGAAATTTCTCCAATTAGAAAATTTCTCATGTTGAATGTTTTTGAATTAATTTTTCTGATTTGGTTATTAACGAGTTTGAAATTTTCCAAATTGAAAATTTTCTGAGTTGAATTTTCTCTTGTTGAAATTTCTCCAGTTAAAATTCCCCCGGTTGAAATTTTCTTGAGTTGAATTTTTTGCGATTTGAAATTTTCCAAGTAAAAATTTCCTAGTTGAAATTTTCCGGGTTCAAATTTTCCTGAGATTCCTTATCCTGATCTTTTACCCCCTGAGGGGTTGTACATTCATTTGCTTCTTTTGTCTTCCTTTTCTTCCAGCATATATACTCTTTTTTATTAATATATTCTTTACCCCCTAGGAGACTCCCCTAAGGTTTCTGGTCAAAAAAATCCCGAGATGAAATTTCGCGGTTTGAAATTTTTTGAGTTGAAATATGCTGATTTGAAATTTTGCGACTTAAAGTTTTTCACAACTTTGATATTTTTTTCATGTACAGAATCTAGTATTAACACAAGGAAAGGGAAACTTTTAAACATAATTGTTTGGATTGGCGTGGGAAAGGGAAGTGGCCTGATGTGTGGGAAAGGGTGATGGGCTGGCACGGGAAGGGGGAAGCGAAATGGGCCTGCTCGGGAATGGGCAGCAGGGTTGCGCGGGCTGGGTGCGAAGCAGGCCGTCCGTTAGTTAAGATCTGTAAGGCCGACCGCACAATAGAGGCTCACGACGTCTCCTGTCCGGTGGCCTACCGGTGCACCAGTGCACCGCATGGCGAGGCGGCCCCGTGGCCTACCGGTGCGCGGCCGCTCGCTGCCCTCGGCCGCCGCCGCCGCGATGGAGTCACTCCTGCCACCTGCGCGGCCTTGCCCGCCAACTCCGCCGCGGCCGTCCCCTGGGAGATATCTTTGCCTCTGAATCGTGATTTCCTTTTGCTTCTTACTTCTTCCTATCCGAGTTGATTTGTTTGCTTAATTTCACTTCAAATATAAGAAAAGTGACGGCAACAATAGCGTGTTCTGAAACAGTGTGGATTTCAGGCTAACAAATTTGATGGTAGAAATGTGGATTGCGGTTTGCGAAGTCACTGATCACCTATTAGGCTATTGTACAGTTATTACTACAGAGTACAGACCAAAATTTCATTAGTTCAGTTTCTTAAAAAAATTCATTGGTTTGAGTGTATAATACTCACTATCACAACATCAAGATATTATTTCTATTGGAACAATATGGTTTACGAGTCCATGTACGAGCCTGAGTTGTATACGTATAAGTCCGTTTCCATTTCTAAGTCTATGTATTTGAGTATAAGTAGAGGGAGGTAGGCTTGTAATGAGAGCGGGTTGAGAGGAAGCAAGGAGAGCAAGAAGTTGGAGATGATTAGTTGTGATCATAAGGGTGATCGGTTATGATCAGGTGTAACGAGAGGGAGAGAAATAAAGAAAAACAGAGTAATTTGACTCCCGGAAAGTATGAGTATCGAATACTCGTGAAACGTTCGAAGTTTACGAGCAGAGGTGATCATGGAGCTAGAAGACGTGATCGTGAATGAGTTACGACTATTATGATCGAGTCTACTATGTGGTCGTATTCTTCATCACGAAGTCTTATCAAGTGGTCGTGGTCTTCATCCATCAATGTGGTCATAGCCACCTTCAAGTGGTCGTATACTTCTTTCATTGAGTGGTCTTAACCCTTGGAGTGGTCGTAACTAGTATTGGAAGTCTACGAGTGCTAGCGAAGCTTATGAGTAGGGAATTGAGCAAAGCTCGAGTACGTGCACAAGATTTAGGACTGGTGAGTGGTCGTAAACAACCATCGAGTGGTGGTTGTTCTAACAAGTGGTATCAGAGCCTACTGATCTTAGTGGTAACTGAAGAACATAGGAGAAACGTCGACTTCGAGTGCCCGTAGTGGGCTGATCTCTCTCCAGTATCCTCTCCTAACGATCAACAATTACTCGGTGTGGGTAATAAAGATAAAGGCAAGTATGTGTGCCCAGGGAGTCTGTGGTGCAGTCGATCTGAAGGGGAAGGCCAAGGAGGTGGATGACAAGGTGGATCAGGCGGCTTTGGCTATCATCTATCAGGAGGTGCCAAATTCGATGATGCATTACCTCATTGAGAAGGAGACAACACGGGAAGCATGGGAGACACTGTAGACGATGCATGAGTGCATTGATCGTGTGAAGGAGGTGCGACTCCAGAACTTGCGGAGTGAGTTCGAGAATCTCAAGATGGGAGAGACCTAGTCGGTGGACGAGTTCGCTAGAAAGCTGACTTCGTTGTACAATCAGATTAACTCTCTTGGCGATAAGATGAAGGAATCTGTGGTAGTGAAGAAATATTTGCGTGTGCTTCCAAAGAAATACATACATGTTGTCACCACACTTATGTACTCCTCGGATTTAGATAAGAAGAAGATTGAGGAGATCACCAGCTCCTTCAAGGCACACGAGGAGCTACTGAATGGATTTCAGTCCCATAACGAGTAGGTGAATTAGGCGTTGTTATTAAAGGGAGATATCAGAAGTGGTGGCAGGAAGTGGCACCAGGAGAAGTTCTCATCGGAGGGCAAGCGAGGTACGCCAAGTGGGCACGGGTGTGATGACCAGGGTGGTCAGGGTGGTTTTGTAAACCGCAGAGGGCAGGATAGGTGAGACGGTGGTCGAGACAAGTCGCATATCAAGTGCTTCAACTGTGAGAAGTTTGGTCATTATGCAAGGGAGTGCCTTAGCCATATCAAGTGCTACAATTGCCAGAAATTCAGACATTATGCGTCGGATTGCCGAAGCAAGAAGAAGGAAGAGGAGGTAAACCTCAACCGAGTCGAGAAGGACGATGAGCCGGCACTACTGCTTTCTTTAAGTGTTAAAGAGGTGCTGGGCATGGTGATGTTGAATGAGAAGAACGTAATTCCTAAACTACGCACGGAGGAAGGCAACGGCGATCACTTTGATTGGTGGTACTTGGACAATGGAGCATGCAATCATATGACGGGAGATCGCTCTATGTTCTATGAGCTCGACGAGAAGGTTTTGGGCAAATTCAAGTTTGGCGATGGCTCCGTGGTGCAGATAAAAGGCAAGGGATCAATATTGATGCAATGCAAGAATGGCGATCAGAAGTTGATATCTGAGATTTATTTTATGCCGAGTATGTGTAGTAACATATACAATCTCAGGCAGATCACAGAAGAAGGGTGCAGGGTGGTGCTGTAGGATGAATTTTTGCGTGTCTATGACAAGATTGAAGATTTGTTGTTGAAAGTGAAGAGGTCTCCAATAGATTGTACAAGATCTCTTTGAAAACTTATAAATCGATTTGTCTGAAAGAGAGCTTAGAGGAGCCAGGCAACGAGCCTGACGAGTGTGGATCCCAAGGGGATATACAACTAGCACAAAGGAGTGTAGTAGCTCGGGTGAGTGTCGTGTTTTGGGAGACATGTATGTAGTTGGCAACAGGAAGGCCCACGGCATGCATGAAGGTGCTGCAAGTGGCAGACCAGACGGTCGGGAGTAGTCCCAACAGCATGCAGATGGTGTAGGAGGAAGCATAGGCACAACTGGCATAGTAAGTCAAGGTGGAAGCTTGGAGTACAGATTGGTGCATTTTTCTGTGGTTTTATAGAGAGAACACGGACATCAGTGGAGACAAGAGACACAAACACAAGTGTGAGAGGTGGTGCAACCTTAGCTGAGATATGCGCAGAAAAGCAGACAGATTTGGTCCAAGAGAGAGGAGTGAGGGGCACAGGTAACGGTAAAGCCAAGGCAATCGTGGGAGTAGGTGCTCCAGCCTAGGCAGGTGTGCAAGGTAGGATGAGATCAGTCCAAAAGTGAGGCGCAGCAAGCAACGGATTGTGCGAGGCTCGGGATGGAGCAAGTGCAAGCGGTAGGGCGGTGATGGCCCAGAATGAATGTGTTAGAAATTGGCCCATTTTTATGGCCTATTTCCTTAATTCCAAAGCATGCATAGTTTAGTACCATATTGCTTAGAAAAGGTGAGGAAGACCGATTTATAAGGTGGAGTCCTCACCACTCCTTGAATATAGATAGAGATGGTATGAGGAGGGTTCTATCTAGTCACAGCGCACGTGTATTCACGTATTTTCACGTGAAAATCGCGTGACTTGTGACTTGCAACGCGCGACCGTGCCGTGACGTGACGCGCCACTTGGCAGACCAAGTCCATCTTTATTTTTGCTGAACCCTGCACCTCACTCTCTCTGTTTGAATGAGATTCAAACGTTTGAATTTGAGGCTTTACTGGGGTTTTGATGATAGACAGTTACTAGTGGATAAATGGCTGGTTGAATGTGTTAGTTACCAGTGGGTAAATGGCTGTTTTAATCATGTCAGTTATCGGTCTGTCTATATATACCTGGAGACGTCCAGAGTGTAAAAAAAAAGAGAGAAGCTCACTGCCTCCATTTTCATCTTTCCTGTGATTTTATGCTCAAGTACTGTGCTGTCTAGGGGTGCACTCGGGTTGGATTCAGACGGATATTGCTCATACCGAATCCGAACCCATATTTTTTTCTCAGATTCGGGGTCGGATACGAATAAAAATTCGGAGTATTCGGAATTTCGAATACGATGCTGCCGGAATGGATACTTGACAGTTTCGGATCGAAAACGGATAATGTAGACGGATAGTACGTGTATACGGAAAGGAACATATGCTAAACCATACCACCATCACTTCAAGCCTTAAACTGTTAGACATAAGTACACAATAGTGATTATAATTCATCAGCCGAAGATGGTGTGGCGTTCCCCCCAAAATTGCCCATTGAGGTGTGGCGTTTCAAGATGAATCTTGATTCTTGACAGACAATATTTTTTTCTAGGCTAAAGAAATTTTACTAAATTAAGGTAGAGACAGTAGACAATTGGGGATAATAGACTTTTGACAAATTTACCTGTTCATTTACTGAAGCATGCTGAAGTTCATCGTTTAATAATACTCTGATTACATGTTTTTCATTCCATTACCTAGGAAGAGTGATCTTAATGAGCAAATTTAGGATTCCAATTGCACAAGCAGCAGAATTAGAAATAAAACACTATTTTAGTATTGTATATTTATAGTTGCCACAACTGAATGTCATATTCCTTTTAGAGAACTTAAGCTTGCACGATCTAGGAAAACTTTCTATACACTGTACACCTCAACCAACCAACATGACAAAAAAAACAAATACTAGCAAAATAAAAGGTGAATTCTTAGCTCTTACCAGATATCCGACCGAATATCCAAACGGATAATTATCTGATATCCAAATACCGATACTATTCGGTCGGATAACAACTCTCCCGAATCCGAATCCGACATGAATTATCCGAATTCGAATCCGACCGAATACCAAATTCCCTTCCCGAATCCGGTACCGACCGGATTTGGTACCGGATTGGTCAGGATTAACCCAACCCATTTGCACCCCTAGTGCTGTCTGAACCTCGTCGACCTTTCTTCCCGGCGTGCACCTGGAAGGAGGGAGAGCGGCTATCTCCGAACCGTTGCCGCAGAGAGTACCTGCACGGGGCGGCAATAAGGTTTCTAGGCAACGCATCTGCGCGACCGCTCACTGCACTGCGACACCTACGTTCTGCACTGCGTCAAGCCTGCGCGGCTTCCTATTCTTCATCAGGCTAACAAGTAAGTCGTTCGTGCGCACGTTCGACTTTGTTACTGTTGTAGGGGTGGCCCCCACCTAAACCCAGCAGGCCTGTTAGAAGATTGCCCAAAATGGGACATGTACAATGGTCAATGGCTTAAATACCCCTGACAAGGAGGTATCGATGTAAGGGCACAATTGTAAAAACACAGCCTGTATGAATATATATATAAGGGAAGGATAGGGGGGAGACGAGGGCCAACTCTCCCAACTCTCCACTACCACATCTCTCTCTGTTTGGTCTGTAACCACAACAGTTACTATATTATTTTTCTTGTGTATATTCTGAAGTATGATGAGTAGTTTGCTGTTAGTTGTGAGCTTTGCATCATTAGTTTATTATTTTTGTCTCCTAATAAAACTTGGAATTAAAATATTGCCCACATTTGTAACAGAATGACGCATAGGAGTGCAAGAAAAGGATGGAAGAGAAGAGAAGATTGACATGATTGAAGGTGAAGAAATAAGATTAGAGGGGTGATTGTTGGAACTAATCTTGTTTACGAGTTCGTGTAAGAGTCTGAGTTGTATACGCATACGTGTATGAGTTCACGACGAGTCTATTTCCGTTTCTATGTCTATGTATTTGAGTATAAGTAGAGAGAGGTAGGCTTGTAATGAGGGCAAGTCGAGAGGCATCAAGGAGAGTGAGAAGTTGGAGATGATCGGTTGTGATCGTAAGGGTGATCAATTGTGATCAGGTGTAATGAGAGGGAGAGAAATAAAGAAAAGCGGAGTGCATTCACTCCCGAAAAGTATCGAGTATCGAGTACTCGTGAAACGTACAAAGTTTACAAGCGGAGATGTTCGTAGAGCTGGAAGACGTGGTCATAAACGAGTTACGACTACTGTGATCGAGTCTACTACGTGGTCATATTCTTCATCGCGAAGTCTTATCAAGTGGTTGTGGTCTTCATCCATCAATATGGTTGTAGCCAACTTCAAGTGGTCGTATACTTCATTTATTGAGTGGTCTTATGCCTTCGGAGTGGTCGTAAGTAGTATTGAAAGTCTACGAGTGCTAGCAAAGCATACAAGCAGGGAATCGAGCAAAGCTCAAGTACGTGCAAAAGATTTAAGACTGGTGAGCGGTCGTAAACAACCATCGAGTGGTGGTTGTTGCAACAGTTTCTTGTTTGGACAATACCGGAAAGTTCTTCATTTCAGTAATCAGTAGTACACTACTACCACATTTTTTTTAAGTTTCAGAAGAGCTTGCCTTTTCTCTCAGTAGAGTATGAATTGGTAAGCTTACGGAGCAAATTCTGTATTTGGTTATCGCGTTCCTTGCTACCACTATTTCTTTATGGATTGTGATCAAGTCGAACCGTATGACAGCAGACAGCTCTACATTTATGAGTGTGTGGATACAACGCCCGTACTTATTTCTTTATCGAATTACATTATTGATGCAAGAACAGAGACTGATACAGAACGGAGTCATTATCAGTCTTTGATCATAGGACGTGAATAATGCGGTACATAGCTAATGACAGCAGATCAAACTACTTAGATGCTACGTCTCTTCTAGCCAATGTGTCTGTTCCTTCTTCCATAGCATGGCTCCAGCGAGCATACTGACTTGCGACCACAGCATCAAACTTGAGCAACGGGGTGGAAGCCGTGGTGAATTGCAGCAGACCATACTTTCTCCATGTCTAGCACGATGTCTCCGCACTCGTGCTCGTTCCATCCCTCCAACGCATGAACAATTCCAGCTATGCGCCACGCGCTCATGACCCTCCTTGGCAGCCAATTCTGCAAAGGAAAAAAATGGCAAACTTGGTCAGACGATGCAGTGAAGTTATTTTAGTGTTGCAGTTCATTGCGTTATTTACCTCGCAGGAATGAACATTCTGCAGCGTTTTAGGTACAGCCATTGCAGGAGTCGTTGAGTAGGTGCAGCAGTCCTTGCGTACCATTCTTGGTGGGAACTGTGAGTATGGGATAAACAGTGTTCCTTTCTGTGCCCTGGACTGTTCAGCAGCATCTAGACCTTCTCCAATTACCCACACCTGCAAAATTTTAGGGCAACCAGTCATGCCATTTTCTGATTGGGCATGATGTTCTCTTATATGATGTCTCCTTTCATTTGTTAATAGATTGGAAGAAACGCATTAGCCCCTTACCTCTGCTGTGCCGGTTTTTGAAAGTAAGAGATTGTCGGCTCCATCTTCTGGTATGTTGGGCTTAAGGAAATGATAACCTTGCTTGTTTGTCATTATGACCTGCACAAGATGAGTTGCTTGTTAGATTTTAGTACAAAGATATCATTTCTGGATGTGATTAAAATGAAGCAGATGTGAGTATTTGGTTCTTACCTTGATGTTTTTCTTGCACAATGCTGCGGCAGCAACACGAGCCACCTTTGAAATATTTCCTGCAAGTACCACTTGATCTATGCCTTGGGGGATACTATTGACAACCACTGCAGCAGCTAAGCTAGTGCCATCCACAAGTCTTACCCCCAAGTTCGGATACTTCTGCAGATAAAGTCCCCCGCTTCCATTGAGGCTATGTGCCTGTCAATTACGACTTATGTTATGCATGAGGTCATACATAAAATAAGTCCGTATTTTCTAATGATGTGAAATTCAGAATTATTAGCACAATTGGAACCTGGCAACCTTCCTGCCAATTTTCTTATTTTCCTGCCTTTTCATCTATATGACTAAATTTCTTCCTTCAACAGATGTTAATCATATATTACTAATGATTTTCTTTGTGACTTCCAACTTACAGTATATATGGCATGACTACCATTTGGGACTACAGAATTTCAACTTGTAATTGGAATAACTAGAGAAACTGCATACCTGATTCAGAAGTCCAAGGCTAACAACTTTTGCTCCTTTTTCGTCAGCTTCGCATATCGCCTTTTCAATCAGGTTATTGATTGCTTCCTTCTCCCAACTCAATCCATACTGTAGAGAGGAAAAGGTTAGCTATTTGGTTAGAATGTTCACAAGTTGTTGTGAACTGAACATGATTCCTACATGGAAACTACTCTCTCTTAACTCACATGGAAACTGTATCTTGGTATGGCCCATGACTGCATCCTGAGTTTCTTCATGACATTCCTCTCAACAGTGAACGAAGAACCATACACCCGTGTCAGCACCATGGAGAGCCACGACACAGGCCACATGATCCGCAGGTACCACTTGGAGGCATACGGCTTGGAGGCGTATTCGGCAAACCCGGGCCTCATATGATAGATGGACTGCAGGCTGGTGAGATGGGTAAGGTGAACCACATCTACTGCTTCCTCCTTGTCTTTGAGTGAATTCTCATACAGCGTGTCCGATGATTTGTCCATGGTGTTGTATATGTAGTCGTAGAATGGCATGAAAAGAGAGTAGTTTGTCCGGAACTTAGTGTGGTGAAGAGAATGAAACCTAATTAAAATGCAAAAGTTCAGATTACACACTGGGAACAGCAACAGAGACAGAATCATGAAAAAATAAATAAAATTTACAGAGTGAAGTACATATTAACTGAACCTTGTCTGCCTTTGTTTGGGTAGGATATTACGAAAAGGAGAGTTGAGTTCTATAAGAAATATATGAGACACTTACGATGGTGTATACATGAGATACTTGAGAGGGGGGGCCCATTTGAAGAGCCAGCTGGGCACCAACTCGAAGTTGCAGTGGCCCATGTTGTTCATGAAGTCAATGTAGATCAAGTAGATCTCGAACGTGATGATGGATAAAGTTCCAGTCAAGGCACAGGTGACCATTGGGATTGAGAACAGCAGTTCATAGGCCACGATCTCAGCAAATGGATGGATGACGGCTGGACAAACATAACAATATCATCACCACAAGATCAAGGTGACCATAATATAGTAGCATAATTTAGAATATCCGTAAATTATGGAATATTTTAACGATAAATAATATTTGTCCTGTGGCCAATCTAAAATACTTTTATATAGGGTATTAGAGGTCGAATCTGAACATTTTGACCGCAGAAACTAAAACATCAGGAAGGAGCAACCGGTTGGTTTAATTTTCTACGGTACCAGTATACTGTCCTAATTAACGTTGTGTTGTGTTCTTCTTTGTTTTTCCTGTAGGTGGGCCATCGGGAGATTGTGATTGTTGAATGGTAAGTACTTGATAGCGCCTGTTTGGTCATAAAGGAAGCATGCAGATGCAGAAACGGATCAGCTTGGCATTCCAATGGTCCCGGAATATCTATCTACCTTAATTGGCTCAAGCCCTAAGCATGCACACAAGGACGAGAAGCGATCGGCTGGTCACAGGTGAAGTTTCTGCTTTTGTTTGAAAGAAACAGACACGTACGAGGCTAGCTTCTGATCAGCTACAGATTGATCATGCGCATGTCCTTTTGGGAAGACGTCTTTAACTGCGCTTGGGAAGTCATTCAGTCGATGCTCTGCATCAGGACTTCACCAACAGTAAACGAGTACATGCATATGCAAGGCGTCTAGGGTTACGTTAACCACAGGAAAGGAAGATCATGTGATAGCTCAGCGGTTAAACTGGGGCGAGACTAGAGCAGGCTTACGAACGTACAGGTGATGGGCTCGGTGACGATGGAGCCGTGGTGGTGGGAGTGGTAGCGGGTGTAGAGGAAGTGGTGGTGCAGTGCGCGGTGGAGCCAGTAGTAGATGAACTCGACGGGGCCGGCGTGCAGCAGCGCCATCAGCACCGCGCCGTCCGTCCTCCACAGCGGCAGGTGCTGCGCTCCCGGAAGGTACAGCGCGCCGAGGTAGAGCAGGATGGCACTCAGGATGATCTGGTCGTCCCTGCATGCCCACGCACATATACGCGCGCGCAAACAGTTTTCATGTCATTTTGTTTACTTATGACGCCGCGGCGGGCTATCATGCCGATCGATCGGGAACCGGAGAGGCGACGCAACGTACCAGTTCCTCTCGCGGTCGACCTGCTCGAACTCGATGCCGCGGTCGACGATCTGGCGCCTGCCGCGCGCGTTCTGGAGGCGCGACGCGGTGATCCAGGCCTGGTTGTGGAGCATCCGGAGCAGAATCGAGGGGAGGACGGCAATGTACCCCAGGTCCACCTCCCGCCACCCCTTGGTCGCCACCAGGTAGCCGCCGTGCAGAACCCACGGCGCCAGCACGATGTACTGCATATGCAAGCACACGTCCCGACTTGGTCGTCAGTTTCACCATGCATGTGTAAGACAGTAAGTGAAGCATGAAACGAGAATGGAAATTCACTAGGATGTTCGATCATGCATGCACACTGCAAGCAACACATGAAACCCCTGGTGTGTGTGTGTGTGTGTGACCAATGCCAGCCCTGCCTAGGATAAACTAGTGATAGAACAGTAGTGGACTCAAATAAGAGCCATTACTGCAGGATGGTACAGTATTACAGACATAGATGGATTAAAAAATAGTTTGCGTACTCGCCCGGAGAGAGTGGAGTGCAGGAGGAGGGTGATGCAAACTAAGGTACCTTGAAGCTGCCAAGCCTCTTCCATGGCCACTCAGTGAAGAGGCCGGGGTTTGTGGCCATGGTATCTTGGGGACTTGCAGTTGCTTGTTTATTAGTTGTACCTGGGCATGCAACTAGGCTTGCGTACGCCAGCTCAATTTATAGACTCGACTGGGGTGGGGTGGGGGGGGGGGGGGTTGTCCTCTGAGTGTCCTCTGTTCTAATACACGGTTAATCCAATCAACCCAACATGATACAGTTGGTAATTAAGAAGACTATGGACCTCCGCCAGACGTAACAGCTAGATGCCATGCACACTGGTTGGTTAGACCGGCCGGCTGCTAACCGTGTATGTAACATGGTTTTACACGAGTTCGTTTTCTCTTATCGTGCAAACTTAATTTCAAAACAACACATATACAAAAGAGAGAGAAAAAAATCCTAGAAGCGAACATCGAGGTGCACACAAGCTAGCTAGCCTCGTGACATGTGAGTAGCAGTTTTGAGAGAAGTACTATAGATTAATGGAACATGCATGCATGAAACACGTTGTTTATGCGAAAAATGAAATGCATACGGCCTACGGGTGACGGTAAGTACTACTAACAAACCGGAGTAAATAGCCGTCGTAATGTGTCCACCTCTCGTACGTACGGATTGGTACACACGAAATCTTATGCCAAAACTTTTTTGCCGTCGCTGTAGCAGCCGGCTGCCAACTGCCACCTCCGTGCCGAAACATTTTTTTGCCGTCGCTGTAGCAGCCGGCTGCCAACCGTGCGTGCGCCACGAGCCCATGAGCATATGTAACCGTGCCCTCCACCTAGCGCAGTCCCACCCCCCAACCATTTAGTCGAGCACCTCGCGGACGAGCGGCGGTGGCGGGCATAGAGGAGAGCGGCTTGAAGGCGGCAGCTAGCGGTGCTGCGGCTGATGGCGGCGAAGGAGTCCGGAAAGAGCTTCTCCGGCATCGCCGCCTAGACGGGGCTCATGTAACTAAGCTAAGCAGGGAGGTTAAGAGTAATAACAGTAATCGAATCGTTTAATTAACGTTATGAATTAATACGTTCAAATCTAAAACATTGTATAGAATTTGTAATTGAATGGCATACAACAAAGTGAAAAAATACAAGTAGTGCTATAAATTGCCAACCAAAATTTTACAGTCCGTTTTAATTATTGCATTGAATATAATAGGGAAATAAAATTACATGGGGTTTATTTCTTGCACATACAAATGCATTCGGAACAATAGAGAATATGAATTACATATATATCATCTCATGCATAGGCAGAAGAAAGAATATCGAGGAGGCAAGCTACCGTAGTGTAGGGCACGCTATGCGAACCCGACAATCACTCCATGCTCCCCCGGGGCATGAAATGATCTCAAGCCCCACCATAGCAACCGCATAACACCACCCTTGGTTAGGCCCCAAAATAAAAATGCAAGGTAAAGCATAAAGATGAAAATAAGTAAATCAAGTAACCAAAATAAGTAAAGGCAGATGAGGAAGTAGGGAAGAGTAAAAAGGGAGGAGTGTTAGCCATGGAGGCAATGGCACACGGAGGGATGATGCCGGTGAGCCGAGCAAACCCTAGCCACCACGGGAGAGGGACGACACTAGGGGAGCCATGACCAAGCGTCGGGTCGGTGCCGAGAGGGAGCAAGGAGAGACCCCAGAGGGATCTAAGGAAGGCGACCAGGGAGGTGGCACCTAGGGCATGGGAGGAGTGGCGGTGTAGGGAGCTAAGGGGGCCGATGAGGAGAGAGGGCGCAGGGTCCCAAGCCAAGAGGCGGTGGTGCCATGACCGAGGGTCAATAAGACATAAGGTGCAGAGGCCAGTGACACAAGAGGGAGGAGGCACTAGATCCAAATCGGGAGAAGGAGGAGCGGCCATGAGAAAAGAAAGGGGAAGGGATAAGGCTGCATGGTCAGGGTCTCACTGAAGAAAAGTAAAGGGAGGAAGAAAAGAAAAGGGAGGGAAAGAGAAGAGGGAATGAAAGAAAGAAAAGGAAAGAATAAACACACGTGATAAAATTTTCTTTTCTTCGTAAATCTTTAACCCAGATCATTCCAGTGAATGCTAAATTGCTTAGTATAGTTTTGTCAATCATGTTAAATTACGAAAACACCATTAACAAGTATGTTTGATTAATAAAATAAACTGAGCATCATTAGTAGATTAAAATTTAGTTGCGACCATAGGCTCTGTGTCCATGCCCCCGGCTAGCCGAAGTGTTGTTGCCATCTCCGCCACCCGCGATGTCGAGGATATACCTAGGCCGACGGTCCTTGTGATGCTTACGGCCTTAGCCATCCTTCGAAGGATCAGGCGTTTGCTTTTCCTTGGAAGCCTCACCCTGGCATCGCAGCGTATCTTTTTCCGCCCTTGCATACTCCTCCATATTGTCGAAGAGTTTTGCGACCATTTTTATGGGCTTGCGCACATTATACTCGTCCAACGGCCCTTGACAAAAAACCTCGTATTGCTGCATTGATGATGATGGTCTCATTTATGTCCTTGACTTGGTAGCAAACTTTGGTGAAGTGCTTGAAAAATTCCCAAAGCTTGTTAGAAGGCTTCTGCTTGATGGTGAAAAGCTGGCCTGCATCCACTCGCTCGACGTAATTTTCTTGGAAGTTGTTGTACATATGGTCCCGGATTTGCTCCCATGCATATATGGAGTTCGGTGCGATGGTGAAGAACCAGGAGAGTTCTATCCCTTAAAGGGCGAGTGGCAATCCTTCGCCTTTGTCAAATCGTCACCCCCACCACTTTGATGGTTGTTTCATAGAAGCGTACACAATTGTACAGTTCGACGATAGGCATTTTGAAATCTTTCGCCCACGCGGATTGTTGTAGGCTGGCGAATAGAGGAGACTTTGGGTCCATGCATTGGAGTGTATTGCGAGTGGCGATAGGGGCTTTGCTACTATCTGCCCTCTTGACGGCGACCTCCGCCACCATTGATGTAGGTGTTTGTTGACTCCGAGTCTCTTGCATCTCCTACATGGTGCTCCGGAGGTTTGGTAGTTTGCACTGCAGTGTTCTGAGGGCCGCCACCAAAGTGCCCTCCGCTGCATGAGTCATGGGGTCTGCCAGCGCGAAGGCGCGTGTGGGAGATTGTTAGTGATGATGGCACTGGCATCAAAGTCGGTAGGCGTGTTGGTATGGTAGACGCAAGTGTCAAAGTCAATGGATGTGTCGACGTGGGCTTTGATAGACAAGTCAGCGTGGGCTTTGAGGTCGGTTGACAAGTCAGCGTGGGCATCAGGGTCAGTTGACGAGTCAGTGCAGGCGTCGAGGTTGATGCGTGTGCCAACGTGAGTGTTAGGGTCGACAAACGTGCCGTCAAAGGCTCTGTGGTCAACAAACATGTTTGTGCAGATGGTATCATCGATGGTCATGCTGGCACAGGTTCTAGAGCTAGCTTCCTGCGTCGACGTTGGTCGCTTGCCACCCGTGACACTAGGGCATCGCTGCCATGGGTGCTAGCCTCAGCTGTCGTTACCACCGTGCTCTTTCGCATGGCTATACATCACTACTGCTTTCTTGGGTGCCATTGCCTCTGCCAAGCTCGTAGCTTACTCGTCGTCCCTACGGTCAATGCCAACTGTTGTGGCTACAGATCAAATAGTAAATAGAAGGACTAGTAGAGTAAGTGTAGAAAATGAGCTGTGTCCAGCAGGCCGAACGGGTGTAGGTGGGGGACCACCCCTACAATTGGTGCCTTTAAAGTTTTTTTTAAGTATTCACTTATTCTCCTCTCTAGTAGTTATAGAGTTATGAAGATCAGAATTGGGGAAAACAAGAGCAAAGCAACAATCTCAAAAACCAAAGAGCCGAGGCATTGCACCTAGGCGGTCTGACCAGCTACCAAGCAGCGGTCTGACCGGTGCCCCCTTGCGGTGTGACTATCATCAATAGCGATCTGACCAGCCTTTGTTATGGCCGAGTCTAACTGGCCTTTGGTATGGCTGGGCCTGAAAGTGGTATGACCGTTCTCCTATTCCCAGAATAGAAAATCAGTCCAAATTCCAACTCCAAAAATCTATGGCTAAATGAGACAAAACTTTGCACACACCTTTCTTAAGATCTCAGAACCCTATTCCAACCAAGGATCACTTGTGTCCTTGTCAAAGTCCAGACCTTTCTCAAGAATAAGCAAAGTTGCAGCAAAACCGGGTAAAAACCGAAACTAGGAGTATGACTTGCTCGTAGGTGGAGGATGACTAAGATGGCTCTAGATGTATTTCTGCATATTATAGCAAGCAAAAGCTCACAAAGATTCGAGGCAAAAACCCTTAGATCAAGAAATCTCACGATGAGGTCAAATCTAAGCACAACCGAAAAATTTTAAAAACTTGCTAGACTTATGCCTACATGAATGAGAACACTCAACCCTAACCATAGAACACAAGGCTAGAATGTAGATGGTTGGATGGTTGGCTTGCAAGCTTCCGTCCCAACCTGATAAATAGATGAGGCAACCCTATGCATACTATCCACTAGCACATCTAGAGAAAATCTGTTAATCCTTACTCATGCATGCTTTTCAAAGCATATGAGCCCGAATCTGCTTAGTCCTTAGCCTTTGATCCAACTTGATCTTGTTAGCTTCTCCTTGACCTAAACTGCTTTTCCAAGTGTCGTGGTTTTGATCCACATGGTTTTTGGTATCTGGCAAGCTTAACAAAATACCCTTCCTTGACTCGATCTTCATATTTTCTTGCAAGCAATCACCATATTTGCCACGTGTAGGTGCACCACTGGCTTATCACGCATCGACAAGTCTCTCCCGTTCTGGTTCCACCAGACCATACCTTACTTAGACCAACCAAGCCACTTGATGAAACATGTCACTTGAACCTTCCCTTCAATATTTCCTGCCTTCCTTTTGCCAGGCTTGAACTCAGCCATCTCACCCAGCATTCTTAATCATTCCATGCCTCAGCTCCTCCTGAGCGTAGCCTCAATTCTTGCCATTGACCATGGTCGACACTAAAGCTTTCTTACACATCCAAAAACAAAGAAATCATTTTCAAGCTCAAATTCTTCACAACTTGATCCACATTAGCCAAAACATGTTTCATGCATCATTAATGCACTGACCAAACATATCTCAAACCTTTACAAAATCAAATCCCAAAATATGAAAAATTTTCTTCAGGGCTGGTCTGACCACCAACCACAATCTAGTCAGACTGGTTGAATCACAGCACAACCAGACCTTTCTATAAAATCACAACCAGCAAGTCACCCACAGTCATACCACTTAGTGGTCTGACCACCGCAGTCATACCACCTGTCAATTTGAGTGACAACTAGGTGGTGGTCAGACTACCAGCTGGTCTGACTGTCAACTCCATACCGGTCCAACCTATTAGATTGAAATTAAATCTGACAAAAATGAGATCTTTGTGAAAATTCAAACTCCAGCTCCTCTAACTTTGCAATGGTTCATCACAAATAGCAAAGTGAACCTTCTCGCATTGTCCTTCAATCTCTGCATTGATGAACCCATTATTAATTTTTCAAAAATGCAAATAGAAGGTATATTTAGTAGAAAAGAGGAAATTTTGCAAATAGAAGCTCAAAATAGTCACAAAGGATTGGAAAGACTGAAAATGACCATATAAGCCAGAGATGGGGTGAAGTTACTGAATAGAGTAAGTTTTTCACAAAAAAAGCTTCAAATCCACCAAAGCAATTTGAAAATCCCACTCTAGATCCATATGAAAGAATAATTGTTTTATTTGACCTTGGTCATTGTAAGAAGAGCTCAAAAGATCAAGAGAATCACAATGAAATATAAAAAAGCTCTAATCTTAGCAAAAATTCACACACAAACTCCAAATCATGCTTTAGATATGTATTTTTACTAATCTTTCTCCTCCTTTGACAATGGAGTCATCAAGATGCATAGAAAAAAGGTAGAGAATGAATGAAATAAAATGGTTGTATTTTATTCATTTTTAGATTGATAAGGAGCTATGAAGATTATCCAAAGTGACTCTATAAATATTACACCAAGCAATATTATATAAAGTAGCTATCTAGATTATGAGAATCCATATAAGCAAAGCTAAGCCAAGTAATCTAAAATTAAATATATTTTTAGCATATCAAGTTGCTCAAAGTCATAGTTTAGCCAAATGTATCCAAAATGAGCCAAGCCATATCAATAAATTCAATAGAACCAAGAAGCTACAATTGAGTTATTTTAGAGTGCTACAAGTTCAGTACTAAATCATTTTGTTCAAACACATAGAATTAAGCATAATTAGCATATTTAGCACTTATGAAAATATATTCTGGTCTTATCTTAGTAAAGCAAGTTCTGGACTAGGAGCCATCCACAACTGACTCCTAAGTTTCAACTATTTTTCATAATTTTTATTTGCTTCACTTGAAATTTTCATGTGCTAGATCTCAAACCATATTCTGACCATCCCAAGTAAAAAGATTAAGAGAATGATCATGATCATCCAAAACCCCCTAAGTTCGTGCCTTGTGCAATGGCAAGCTGTCTCATGAGACAGAATTGACGAGATCAATTTTTCGTATAAAAGAGATTATTTATTATTTTCTTTGCTTAGTTCAAGAAAAATGAGCTACTCCTTAGTGCATAAGCAATACCCAGCCCGAGACGCAAAAGCCTAGAAGAAGTAAACTTATGACTCAACAAAGAACTAGTGTAGCTCAATCTAAAGCTCAATTTGGATTCAATACTCAACTTAGCATATTTGACATAGTATGAATCATAAGAAGGTTATTACAGCAAAACTAGTTAGAGAATCCAACAAGACATGTTTAGTTTAAGTTTTTCATATTTAAGCAAGCTAGCATGAAAAACTAAGTTACACATAAAAAGACATGATTAATCTAGCAAACTAACATAAGATATGGTAAGATGTAAAGTAAGATATCATATCACATGGGGATAATAGTCAAAGCTCCACTAAATTATACAATGCAAGTTGCTAAATTTTAAATATACAATATGATACAATGAATGCAAAAGAGTCAAACTATCCATCAAATCAAGTTGAAAGGAGAAATAACCCCAACTCCTCCCGCGAAGAAGCAAAACGAGAAGAATTGAGAGCCTTAGTCAAAATATCGGCAATCTGATGCTCATGCTCTACAAACTGAAGAATAACATCTCCCTTCTCTACATGGTTTTTAAGAAAATGGTATATAATATCAATGTGCTTGGTCCTAGAGTGTTGCACTGGGTTTTTAGCAATATTGATGGAACTAGTGTTATTGCAGAAGAGAGGAAAGTATCTAAGGCAACCATAGTCCTAAAGAGTATATAAGATCGAGAGAACCTGAGAGCAACTACTAGCAGGTGCTACATATTCTGCTTCTGCAATAGTCTGTGCAACAGAGGACTACTTCTTAGATGACCAAAAGATAAAAGATATGCCTAGGAATGACATGTGCCAAAGGTACTTTTTCTATCTATTTTACACCTCACAAAATTATCATCAAAAAATATGAAGAGAGAGTACAGAATCAGAAGAATACTAGAGTCCAAAATCAAGATTGTCCTGAAGATTCCTAAAAATATGACACACTGCTTGACGATGAGAGGCACGAGGAGAAATCAAGCAAACAGACACGCAGCAAAATATATGTCTAGCCTCGAAGCAATGAGGTAGAGGAGAGAGAGTTGATCATGCTATGGTAATCTTTCTAGTCCATGGGCTCTCTATACTCACCTGAATCTAGTACGGTAGAAGTGACAAGTGGAGTAGACATTGGCTTGTTGTTTCCTGTATCAAAGCACCAAAGGAGGTTCTTAGTGTACTTGCTTTAATGAATGAAAGTCCCTTCCTTTAGTTGCTTGACTTGAAGACTGAGCAAGAAAGTCAGCTTACCCCATTATACTCATTTTGAATTCTCTGCTCATATAATCTAAAAATCTAGACACCAAAGCATAAGTGGAGCCACCAAAGAATATATCATCCACATAAAACAATAAAAATCACTGAGAGTAAATAAGTTTTTATCCACTATTACTATTTTAAAATTATTCTTAAGCAAGAAACTATTAAGCCTATCATACTAAACTCTATAGGCTTATTTCAATCCATACAAAACTTTAGAGAGTTTACATACATGGTTTGTAAACTTGGGATTTTCAAAACTAGGAAGTTGCTTGACATAGATCTCTTCTTCTATAAAACCATTCAGAAAAACATTCTTGACATCCATTTAAATCAACTTAAAGCCCTTAGACGTAGCAAATGCTAGCAAAATGCGAAAGGCTTCTAATCTAGCTATAGGTGCAAAAGTCTTCTCAAAGTCAAAGCCCTCTACCTAGGAGAAGCCCCGAGCTACAAGCCTAGCCGTGTTGCGAATTATCAACTCATCCTCACTTTGCTTTTTTGTGAAAACATATTTTGTACCAATGACATTATAATTAGAATGATGTTCAACTAAGGTCTAGACTTGGTTTTTCTCAAACTTTTCAAGCTCTTTATGCATGACATTGATCCAAGAGAAATTATATAAAGTATAGGTGACATCTAGGGGGTTCAAAAGACACAACAAAAGCATAATATGTATAGGAATCTAGAGAGATGAACCTAGAGCGAGTAACTCGCTCATGGAGATCCTTAATCATCTTCTCCTGAGGGTGATGTTGCTGAATATGAATTAGGGGTCTTAGTGCAGAATGGCCTCTACCTCATGGACTATGGAGGTAGGATCTGAGCCACTTAAAGCACTGATGAAGGTGGGAGGAGGATACTCTACTGAAGCTGGTCTGTTGGAAGAAGACACTCCAACCAACTCAGGAGGTGCAAGAAGAGAGGTTGAATCCCCATCCTCCAAGTCGGAGTCGGAGTCATCAAAGACACTCTCCTAATCACCATGTATCTATATACCTACATTGTCAGGTCTAGTGTCAAGATTAGTCTCATCAAAAGTGACTTCACAAGTCTCAAAGGGTTTATTAGTATACAAATTAAAAACATGAAAGCCACGAGAATGAGCAGGACATCCAAGAAAAATATCATTACAACATCTGTATTCAAATTTATCTAAATTGTCATATTTAAAAATGAAGCACTTACAACCAAATATCTTAAAATGAGAGATACAATGCTTACGATCAAAACTTAGCTCATAGGAAGTCTTGCCTAAGGAAGATCTCAAAATTACTCTATTGGACACATAGTAAGCAGTGAAAATTGCCTCAGCCAAAACTTTCTAGGGGTGCTATACTCACCTAGCATGATCCTAGCCATCTCTACAAGGGTTCTATTTTTTCTCTTTACAACTCTATTCTGCTGGTAAACTCTAGGAGAAGGGAATTGGAGCTCTAAACCTTGCTCAGTATATAAAGTGGCAAAAGATAAGTTTTTGAATTATGTGCTATTATTACTCTTAATGACTCTCAAGGCTCCTAGAAAATCTATAGCTAATCTAAGGGTCAACTCTCTAAAGCAATCAAAGGCTTCATCCTTAGAAGCTAAAAAATATACCCAAGAATATCTAGGAAAATCATCTACAATAATAAGCACATACCACTTCTCTCCTGTAGACTGGAATCTAGAAGGACCAACTATGCCTAGAGATTCCAAACACAAACTCACTAGAGGAGTTTAGAACTCTAAACTCGCCACACTTGAATCGTACTTTTAGATCATCATCAAGAAGTTGGGAAATAAATAGTAGATTATGCCTTAACTTACTTACCAAAGCGACTTTTTGGAGCATGAACTTGTCATTGATGCGCACAATACCCTTAGCAAGCATGATTCTAGCACAAGCATCCCCAAACGTGATCAACTTGCTGCTGGATGCATGAGTGAGGGAGGAGAACTATCAAGAATCTCTGATCATATCTCAAGAACACCTGGAATCAACAAGCCACATGTCCTCCTTCCTCGCTCATCGAATCTACAGGGCATAAGCAGAAGACATCTGAGCCTCAGTACTAGGGTTAGAAATGAAAGACATAGGGATCCAGTACTGGACTACATGATGTACAGATATAGTAGTAGAAGCAGGAATGAAATGGTTAGCAAGATAATCATGAAAATACACATGAGAACCATAAAGAACACTCCAAATCGGCCTACCAAAAGACCGTACTCCCCTTATCTAGACACTACATATGGTCTATCCTCACAATATCTTAACCAAAAGCGCTACCTGCCACCATCATAGGAGTCAAAGAAGTCATCTACAATCTAGATTTATATCTAGGGACAAATTCTAGAGGCCTAACTCTAGAGACTCTTATGAGTGAAGTAACTCCTCTAATAGATCTCAAAGCATGTATCCTCTCTTTTCTCTCAACTTTGACACTGTGGAAGCAAAACTCAACTATGTTGCCATCTTTCTTGCGGAAAGTGCAATGATATTTGACCTTTTGAGGGGTCTGGCCTACTAAAGTAGAAACACCTGACTTGCTAGAAGGGGTTTGAGCAAAACCAGCTAACCTAAAAATAGTATTGGACTATTATGGGAATTTGACCTCAACTCGCCACTCTCCACAACTCTAACAATCTTAGGTGCGTGGTTCTTAAAATGTTCTAGGGAACTGAAACATAGACCACTCTTCTTTATACTCGTCTTAGATTGGTCAAGAATCATATTGAGGTTCTTCTTCCCACTAGAAAATCTCTCTAGGGTCTTTTTGATGTAGTTATATTCTTGGGTTAGGTTCTCACATGAGGTACACTCGATGTTCTTGGTTGCTCTAGTATATCTCTCTTTATGGATAGTTATCTCAAGTTTTAAAGCCTCACGAGACACACAAGAAAATTTTCTAATTCTACCAAACTGCTCCTTGAATTTCACTCTAAACACCTCATGTATCTTATCTGAATCGATCCCAATTTTAGTATAAAATGCATAAGAAATAAAACCAATGACTTTCTTAGATGTAGCCACGGACAAAGATTTTTTATTTTTACATTTATCCTCATGTGTCTTGTTAAGAGCTTTAATTTCAATTGAGAGCTTAGAGCAATTTTTACAAGATACAGTTCTAGAATGAAGAAGCATCTTGACGAGGATATAACCAATCATCAAATTGTTATTTATCTGTAAATGATATTGTTATGTCACTATACTCCTTGAGTATACCCCTTATCTATAAGGGAGAGAGTTCACAAGGTAGTCGTAAGCTCTTCTACAATAGCTCCTTAGTCGTAAGCTCTTCTACAACAGCTCCTTAGTCGTATGCTCTCCTACGATAACTGCTTAGTCGTAAGATCTTCTACGACCACACCTTAGTCGTAAGCTCCTCTACGATAACTCCTTAATCGTAAGCTCTACTATGACCACTACTTCGTCATAAGCCTTTCCATTGGCCACCTCATAGTTGTAAGTTCTCCTACGACCATGACATAGTTGTAACCTATTCTGCGACCACCTTATGGTCGCAAATCCTCGTACGACTAAGCCAAACTTCGACTGGTCTATCTATGACAACCCATTACATTGTGGGCCCATCTGATGAGGCGGTTAGCATGTGAATTTATTCTTTGAAACAAATTTGCATAACTTCTTTCTAACAGAAACCATCGCACGATGAGTGAGATACCATATCTCTAATAACTCTCATCGAACGGTTATCATTTGAAACGTTAAGGTGTCTCTTGTTAAAGAAAAACTGCCATCAGGGAGGAGAAAAGAGGGGACAATGGGGAGGACCCGAGGGATAACAGAAGTTGAGCAAGACATTCTGCATTAATTTCTTCGTTGTAATCAGTTCATTGAGCAATAGCCACATAGGTGTGGGGTTGTTATTCTCCCAGGAGAATGCCTCAACTTGTGTAAAAATCTCTATGTCTTTTCTCTATGTGATCATAGCCGTGTCTTCAAGAGTTCCCTCAAACACAAATAAATCATACGCATGATCGATACTAAAATATCGATAGTTGACGTCGTCCGTGGAGAACCTTCTTCCAAACTTTAGTAATTCCTTGTCAACAAGTTCTCTTATTTTTGATGTCCTCATGGCAGGAGAGTGGAATGAGGAGAATTAGTTCGACCTAGCCGACTATGCAGATCTCGACATGGATGCCTGCTACGATAACGAGCAGACTATGCTTTGATCCGATGGTGAGGTTATCTCTAGAGATCCATCACGAGATGCCAGAGATTGCACCACAGATAAGGTTAAGGAGGGATCCTTATCCCCCACAACATTATGCTCAATGGAAGAACCAGTTTCCCTAGAGTGCAAGGGTCAATCTGACCACAAACAGGATAGCACCAAGGCAGGTCTGGTACATGAGGATGGATTCACCTCCAAGTGTTCAAGTACCTCACCGACCGCTCGATCTGGGTCAGCAAGTCCTAGAATCTATCATTCTGGGAGTCCATCAACATCTAGTAGTTGTGACATTTCAGTTGTTCCCACAGAGAATGTGGGTGGGCTCCTTGCAAGTTCGTCCATACTGTCGCAGGGTTCAACTTCGATCGGAGATTGTTATAACACAGAGTTCCCCTTTCTAGAGAGGGATCCGCTCAATCGTGGTTGTTGAATTAGCCACTAGAGTCAAATCATTCATGGCAACATCTCTATGGTCTTCGTTTGGCCAATTTCCAAGGCACATATAACTACCCTAGGAAGGAATATGACTTGCACCGGATGAGGCAGAATAGTAACGAGACCCTTTAATTCATTAGACATTTTAGTCAGGTTTGTAGTTTCATTCAAAGGTTTCTGACACTTCTATCATCAGGGCATTTAAGCAGAAAGGCCACAATAGGAGGTTCACAGAAGACATCACCTTAAATCCCCCGACTACAGTCGCCGAGCTCTTCGAGATGGTTGATCATTATGCAACTATTGTTGAAGCAGTCGAGCGGAGTAAAACCATCGACCAAGCCGATCGAGGTACCAAAGAGGTAGGCGAAGGTAGCAAATTGAAGGAGAAGGTCAATAAACTAAAGAACAAGGCAAAAGGTCAAAAATCTCAAGTCGGAAGTTCCAACGAGGTCTTGGCCTTGGGCGATAAGGAGCCACGGAATCCCAAACAATATCCCGATTGAAGCAAGGGCAAAACCCTCTTGCGGAAGGACAACAAGCGTAGGTTGTGTCCTCTTCATAAAAAGGGAGGACCTTCATAATTGCTAAGATTTCCAACAAAAACTCGAGGATTACTACTTCAGCAAAGGACCACTTCCCATAGTGGATGAGACAGGACAACGAGTGGTCAAAAGCAATTGGATGAGGATGAGGAGATGCCATTCTAGGATTCGAAGCACACTATTGAGCACATCTACAGAGGATCTTTGGCATACGAATCAAAATGATAGTATAAAGCTATCGAACTAGAGGTAAACTCCATTGACCCTCCCTTTGTCAATTATCTTCCTAAATGGCCAGAGGTCACAATCTTCTTTGAGAAAAGTGACTGTCCGATCCCTTCAACTCAACTAGATCAGTTTTCAATCGTGGTCGAGCCCACCATCAACAATTATCAAGTGAATCGAGTGTTGATTGATGGTGGTAGTTCTTTAAATATTTTGTTTGTAAGTACTCTCGATGAGATGCAAGTCCCTCGAACCAAAATAAAGCCTATACGATACTCATTCCATGGGATCGTACCAAGGTCTTCAACCAAGTTTCTCTTCCTGTAACGTTTGGTTCCCCAGGCAATTTCAAGATAGAGAAAATATCTTTTGATGTGGACAATTTTGACACGACTTATAATGCCATACTCGGACGACCAACCCTGTAACATTTGGTTCCCCAGGCATATCAATGTCTGACGATGACAGGTCCTAAAAGAGTAATTATA
This sequence comes from Dendrocalamus latiflorus, assembly GCA_017311315.1. Lineage (NCBI taxonomy): Eukaryota > Viridiplantae > Streptophyta > Magnoliopsida > Poales > Poaceae > Dendrocalamus > Dendrocalamus latiflorus. Next base: position 23,375,136 of record CM029667.1, read on the forward strand.
GTCCGCTATGATAAAAAAGATGGCATTTACATGCGACCGCAAATCCCTCGAGATAGTCGGCCAGTTACCAACTTGAGAAGCAAGCAAGGCATAGCCTTCAACAATCACTCGAAGCTTAAACCTGCGCCAAAGCCAAATAAGCAAGTCAAAGAAGTCCCTCTGAATCCAGACGATCCTTCGAAGACCGTTCGCATCGGGGTTACTTCTGACCCTGCATAGGAAGACGCCGTCGTCACCTTCTTCTAAGCAAATGCAAATGTCTTCATGTGGCAACCATCCGAGATGCTCGAAGTCCCCAAGGAGGTGATCGAGCACATGCTAGCTCTACGGCCTAACAAGAAGCCCGTAAAAACAATTGCGAAGATTTGCACCTGGTCAATAGGAGGCTATTAGGTCTGAGTTGGACAAGCTACTGAAAGCAAGTTTTATAAGAGAGGTTAATCACTCAGAGTGATTGGCTAACCCTATAATGGTTAAAAAGTCTAACGATAAGTGGCGTAGGTGTATAGACTATATTGATCTTAACGAAGCTTGTCCAAAAGACGATTTCCCTCTTCCCCGTATCAATCAATTAGTTGACTCTACTACTAGTTGTGAAACATTAAGTTTTCTAGATGCATACTCTTGTTATCATCATATTAGTATATCTATAGAAGATGAAGAGAAGATCATGTTTATTACGTCATTTGGAATATTTTGCTATGTAGAAATGCCATTTGGTTTGAAAAATGCTGGTCCAACTTTTCAATGTTTGATGCAATTGACTTTTTCTTCAACTAGGCTGAAATTTTAATGCCAATGTTGATGATCTAGTCATAAAAAGCATCAGATGAGTTAATCATATTTCAGACCTACAGGAAACTTTCGACAACCTTAGAAAATACCGCTTGAAACTCAATCCTGAGAAGTGTGTGTTTGGAGTTTCTTCGAGGAAATTGCTAGGATTTCTTGTTTCAGCAAGAGGTATTGAAGTATATCCTAAAAGGATAAAGGTCATTGAGCAAATGCGCCCTCTGACCACTAAGAAAGAAGTTTAGAAACTCACAAGGAGCATGACAACTTTAAGTCATTTCATCGCACGACTAGAAGAAAATGACTTCCTTTCTTCAAACTTCTAAGAAAACATGAGAGGTTCGAGTAGTCGAAGGAGGCTAACGATGCCTTAGAAGATGTCAAAAGATATCTTACAAGTGCTCCTGTTTGATTTCTCTAAAACCAGAAGAGATGCTCTTAATGTATCTACCTGCCACGCCATAGGCAGTAAGCACAGTATTGATTGTAGAACGCGAGGACGTCCAATGACCGGTCTACTATGTAAGCAAAGTCTTACACGAGCCTAAGGAGTGGTACCCTCAGGTTCAAAAACTCTTACATACCCTCCTCATGTCTTCGAGGAAACTGAGGCATTATTTTTAGGCACACAAGATTATTATGTCGTCTGAGTTTCCCTTAGGAGATGTCCTCTAGAACAAGGAAGCAGCGGGATGAATGGCAAAATGGTCAATCAAACTTGGGGAGTTTGACCTCCATTTTGTGTCCTGAATGGCCATTAAATCCCAGATCTTAGCATACTTTATCACTAAATGGACAAATCCTGAACATGTTCAAGATTCCTAGTACACTTCCCATGACCAGTGGACGATGTACTTTGATAAGTCACTTACACTTAGTGGCTCAAGAGCTGGGGTGGTCCTGGAATCTTCCACAAGAGAGACCTTAAAGTATGCCGCCCAATTAAACTTTCTAGCCATTAATAACATGCCTAAATACGAAGGTTTGTTGGTTGGCATATGAGCCATGAAAGCACTCGGAATTCATTGACTACTGATGAGAGGAGACTCTCAACTAGTCATTAATCAGGTCAGAAAAAAGTACCAATGCTCTAGTTCGACCATGTCTCAGTACTTGTCGGAAGTCAGAAAGCTTGAGAAGCATTTTTTTTGTTTTCAAGATTTAATATATCCCTTGAAAGGATATTTTTCTCACTGACCAGTTGGCTCAAATGGTTTCTTCTTGATCACAATACCAATAGGAGTCTTCTTGGAGCAACTCCAGAAGTTGTCTCTAGTCGAAACACCAGAAATAACTCCGAATAAGACAGCCTCTCTCAAATACGAGGATACCTAGATGGAACCCATCTACGAGTATCTTCAAAAGGGTTCAATACCCAACGACGATCTTGATGCAGATCATTTATCCCTCAATGCCAATATGTATACTTTGATCAATGGGGTACTCTATAAATGGAATACTCAAGGGGTTCTCATATTATGCATATCACAGAAAGAAGGATTACAACTCCTTCATGACATACATAGGGGCATCTGTGGAGCACACACTTCTTATAGAACACTGATTGGAAAGGCATTTCGATAAGGTTTTTACTGGCCAACAGCCCTCAACGATACTATAGAGCTGGTTAAAAAATATTTACAATACCAGTTTCATAGTAGGCAAATATACCAACTAGCTCAGACTCTACAGACTATACCTTTATCTTCACCTTTTGCGACTTGGAGACTTGACATCCTAGGACCGTTCCTAAAAGCATCAAGGGGCTTCGAATTCCTTTTTGTAGCTATTGATATGTTTACAAAATGGATTGAAGCCGAACCTATCACTGGGATAACAACAGAAGCTGCTAAAAGGTTCATGGCGAAGAGTGTGATTACTCAATTTGGGGTACCAAGTCGAATAATTATAGATTACGGTAAGCAATTCTCGAGTGCAAAGTTTCAAGAATTTTGCGAGGAATTAGGTACCGAGTTATGTTTTGCCTCTGTCGTCTATCCTCAAAGCAATGGGGAAGTCAAAAGAGCGAATGACGCCAAATAATGCAAGGGATTAAAACCCGGGTCTTCGACCAGCTCGTAAAGTGCTCAGGGCTTGGGGTACAAGAATTACCTTTGGTATTATGGGCAATTCACTTGACTCCAGGTCGGGCAATGGGTGAAACTTTATTTTTCCTAGTTTCTAAGGCTGAAGCCATGCTTCCTCCAGAACTAAAGATTCAGTCAATAAGGGTCGAGAGCTTTGACAGCTCTAACCAAGAGCAACTTCGAGCAGATGACATTAACCTACTCAAAGAGAAGAGGAATCAAGTCTTAATCAATTCAGTGGTCTACCAACAAATCATACATAAATACTACGATCGTAAGGTCCAGCCTCACAGCCTTGCTGTAGTAACTTGGTATTGAAGAAAATTCAATTCCAGTCTAATCGGAACAAATTTTTCCCTAAGTGGGAAGGTCCTTACACAGTGGTCAAAGTTATACGACCAAGCTCATTACAACTTGCCATGGAAGACGGTCAGATTTTCAAACTCTTGGCATATCAACCAATTGCATAAGTTCTATGTATAACTTTTCTACTCTTTCAATAAAGTTTTCAGTCTATCCAATCTTTATTGTCATAAGTTGAGTAGAGCTTTTTCGATATTTGTTCTACCATTTCGGATACATTCAATATGTTCGAACTGATTGGAGAAGAAAACATCCCTAGTCGAAGTCTCTCCTCTCTACACGTGGTCCTGCCTACTAGAAGGAGCTTCCTAGTGTCAAACTATTTCTAACTCTTGCTGTCAGCACAAAACTATTGAGTTAACTAATAAAAGTCGAAAGGATTTAAGAGAAGGAACTTTGAGTATTTGTCCTGTTATCATTTATATCTTTGATTTGATTAACCTAGTCAAAGAAAGATAACGTCACCTAGTCAAAGCCGTTCCTTTCTACATGTGGTCCTGCCCACTAGAAAGAACTTCCTAGTGTCGACTCATTCCTAACTTTTGCTACTAGAATATGACAATCAAAGTTGACAATGATAATCAGATGAATTGCTCTGATCTCTACATACTCTATTCTTTACTATTTGCTTAGTTTATTTGTATAAACTTAATAAATAGTCGGGGGCTAAGATAGAGTCATCAATATAACTTCAATTCTTAGTTGTAATTTCACTTTCTTTTATTTCTTTTTTCATCTTGCGAGTTCAAACTACTCAAGACGAATTGCAGAGAAAGTAAGATGATTTTCATTTACAAAAGGTCTGTTCTTACAAAGTTCTCTATTACAAACTACTTCGATGAAGGAGAGCCGATTTGCATCTCCTCCATGATCTTTTGACCAACTGGCTCCAGCTAATTAGCCGTCTTAATTACCTGTCTAAATTCATAATTTTATGTCATATTTGTTTGAAATTTTGGAATATATAATGCCTTTTGAACTCGTATTTTAAAAATAATCGTATATGTTTGGTATTAACAAAAATAGTACTTCTGCTGTCCGGTCATCGGTGACAGTGCTCTGGAGGTGACAAGTGACACCTACCATCCGGCCGACAGGCGGCTGCCGCCCAACCACTTGTCGTCCACCCACAAAACGGTAGTGATTAAGTTGGTTAATTAGCTGGCTTAATTACCTATCTATATTTGTAATTTTATGCTATATTTTTTGAATTTTTAAACATAATAAATAAGCTTGAAAAATTATGAAATTTTATACATAGCCTCCAGACATAACATACTTCATTGTGTAATTTTTTAACAATTTTAAATACTTTGAATGTTGCTTAAAATTTTCGTACGATTTTGATATTTGTAGGACTATATCAGGAGGCTTTACATAAAATTTTATAATTTTTCAACTCGTTTGCTATATGTAACAACTCTTACAAATATCAAAATCGTATGAATATTTAAGGAACATTAATAGCGGATAAAATTGTTAAAAAATTACACAACGAAGTACGTTGTGTCAAGAAACTGTGCATAAAATTTCGTAATTTTTAAGCTCATTTTCTATATTAAAAAATTTCAACAAATATAGTGTAAAATTACAAATTTAGACAGCCAATTAAGCCAGCTAATTCGCCGGCTTAATCACTACTATTTTATGGGTGGACGGCAGGTGGCTTGCCGTCTATTGGCTGGGTGGTAGGCGTGTGCCGCCTGACGGTCGGATGATAGGTGCCACGTATCACCTTTAGAGCGCTGTCGCCCGGTAAGCGAACAGTAGAAACGCTATTTTTTTATCAATACTACATGTATACGGCTATTTTTATAATACGAGTTCAAAAGATGTTATACATGCCAAAAATTCGTGACGGGCCTGTATATGTTGATCATATCTTTCTTCAGAATCCCCTTTTTATTTTTATTTTTATTTTCTGTTTTCACCTATAGATCTATGAAAGTACGAAGAATTGATGCTACAGGTATAAGTTTCTGGATCCATCTTTGCTGATCGCGGGAGCGGACGCCGAGAACTCAGACAAGCTTGTTGGTCCTATTTTTTGATTGTGGCTAATAACTTTTATATATAGTTGATGAGTTTTGTCTGTATTTTTCGAAACAGCAACAAATAATGAAGTTGTCGACATAAACGGCGCATATAATTTTAGACTTGAGAAGCTGTTTAGACAATCTATTTTAAGAAACCGTTCTATTTATTTTAACTTTCAAATGAATCAAAAGACAAAAATTAAAAGTAAAAAGCAGGCCCTTAGAGCATCTCCAACAATGTCCTCTGAATCTCATCCCCTAAATCACTTTTTAGAGGACACAATCTAGAATATAGAAGGCTAAAAATATGTAACCTCCAACAAGTCCTCTAAATATGGTCCCCTAAATTAAAATCTGGGTCCACAAAAACTACCAACCAAAGAATTTAGGGGATCGGACGGCGGAGGAGCGTTGGGGCCGATTTAGGTGATGGTGTGCGTCCTCCATATATGGGGGACGAAAAATTAGGGATGGAGTCCTCTATATTTTTGGGTACCACTTAAGGGATCTGTTGGAGCCTTTTTTTTACCTTTTCTTCTAAAATATAGGGGATATCAGCACTTTAGAAGATTTGTTGGAGATGCTCTTAGTATCAGCTTTGTTAGATTTTCCCTGGTTTTACGGCATATCTATGGGCCAGCCCAGCCAAGCCTAGTCCAAACTTAAACAGGCCGGCCCAATGAACTGTATAGACCCAGACCAAACTCAAATCCGAGTAGGCCCAAACCTAACACAGATGTGCCAAAAACTTTTTCCACGTCGCTTTCAAGCCGCCGTGTGGCAGCCAACCGCAGCCACCCAAGGCCTAAGCCAACCGGCCGCGAGCAGAGAGCACACAGACCCGTATCTCCCCTAATCCCCTTCCCACCTCCCCAACCAGTTCATCGAGCACCTCGCGGGCGAGCGGCGGCGGCGGGCATGGAGGACGGCGGCGCGAAGGCAGCGGTGGTGCGGAGGCTGATGGCGGCGAAGGCGGAGTCCGGGAAGAGCTTCTCCGACATCGCCGCCGAGACGGGGCTCACCAACGTCTACGTCGCGCAGCTGCTGCGCCGCCAGGCGCGGCTCAAGCCCGACACGGCGCCGGCGCTGCGGGCGGCCGTCCCGGGGCTCACCGACGAGCTCGTGGAGCTCATGATGCAGCCGCCCTTCCGGTCCTACCACACGGACATCGTCCACGAGCCCGCCATATACAGGTGCCTTGTGCCTTAATCTTGTTGTCATCTTGTAGTTATCTGTAGTTTCTGGTGCCAATTGGAGGCGCGAGGGCTTTGCAATTGCTCTGGTGTAGTGGATGCGAGTGATCATGTGAGCAGAAAGAAATCTTCTTTGTGCTGCTATCCATGACTTCAAACACTTAAAACCTTACTCCATGATATGGTGGAACTAAGTGATAGCATATATCAGTGGGCTAATCTTTACTTGGTGACAAATGAGACCTTATCCATGTTTGCTATTGTGCCAACTAAAGCCCTGAGAGAGGCCAGATGGAAAGGTGCCAAAATTTCACCATGTTCGACAAAGAGCATTCCACTTAACATTTTTACACCAATAGTGTGGTGATTCGTGTCTAACTCTCATCTTTCATTGCTTGGTATGATATTTCAATGAGCTGATCTCTATAAAAGTTAGAAATTGGAGTACAACAATATCTAAGTACTAGGTACTTGTGAGTATTGTTACTGGTGCCTCCATTTTCTTTTTGGAATATCTTACTTCTCTAGTTTCCTGTTGAACTTGATAAATATTTAATCTTCCTTTCAACAGTGTGCCACAGTAGTACCATGCTACCTTTATCCAGTGTGTTAACTTTCTGTTCGTTGCACAATCCTGTTTCTTTCTTCCAATTTATCAGGATTAACCAGATGATTTTCAGGTTATCTACATAATTCATTTAAGTTTATGTGACAATGCACATCTGCAACATATTTGAATAGCATTCTTATTAAAAGTGTTAATATATATTGCACACAGATTGAATGAAGCTGTCATGCATTTTGGAGAGAGCATCAAGGAGATTATCAATGAGGAGTTTGGTGATGGAATGTAAGAGATCTACCTATGCTCCATATATACATTAGTTCTTGTTCCAGGTAATTGGGCATGAACAAAATTATGTGATACATTTAGCAAGTTGATTTGTTATTATTAATGTTCTGTGTAGTAAGGAGTGGATCAAAACTTCTAAAGCCTTGATAACAACACATTCCATGGGGCTTCATCCTTGAATTCATTTTGTTGTATAGATCAATCATTTTGTGTTTGCCTGTAAGATAGGACATTTATTAGAACTTGAGATGGTCTGAATTCTTGCACAGTTTCATATGTGCCTGAAGAACCTCAGTAAACACTTGAATATGTACAATTCTCAATTCTAAGGGTAGTTTACCTTTGCAAAAATGACTCAATGTATCTCATTTCTGTATTGCTGCTTATTGCAGCACGTCAGCTATAGACTTCTACTGTTCAGTTGACAAGGTTCAAGGTGCTGATGGGAAAGATCGTGTGGTGGTCACATTTGATGGGAAGTATCTTCCTTACACTGAACAGGTTTGCATTTGCTTCCAGTGTTTAATTACCTGCTTCCCTGTTTCTGATAAGCTCATGGTTCATATATTGAAGCAAGTGCCCTCCACATGAAAGATTTTGAAATAGTATTGTATGCTTACCTGCTTGACTTGGTACTAGTACCGACCAGAAGTGATCTGTTCATATCACTGTACTGTCGATGGATCGTAGCAGATATATGCATTGAATGAGGCTACAGAGTTACCTATTTAACTCTAATAGTCATTCCATGTTTATACTAGTATGAGTTCATATATCATCTTACTGGCTAATCTGAATTTGACAAGAAGCTCTAAGCACGCACTTTTGTTTTTCACATGTGCAGAGATCTGAGCATATGATGTCTAGGTTGAGCCGCAAGACATCCTGAGATGACTGCTGCTGGGGAAAGAAGATGTAGCTACTCGTGGTAATATAATATGTATCGTCTTCTCATACTTCTGGACTTGGAAAAGAATTGAGCTTGCCTTTTCTAGTCTGAATGATCGACGAAATAAACAAACTTGTATTGATGTGCGGATTGTTAAAGTCAAGCTACTGTTTGGTGGCACCCTTACTAGTTCTATGGGGTGAGTAATAAGCAAATGAATTGTGAAATTTATTTTATTGTATTGAAATAAAAAATTGTTGTGTGAAATGTAAAATGGCATAGAAGTAAAATTTCTGTCATTTCTTTTTCTTTTGTCAGCATTGTAACTGAATGAAAATGAAAATATTAGTTGTGGTTATTATAATACCTAAGCAGTAGGCATCATATGACAAGTTGATAAGTACGAAGACAAAAGTACTTCCTTAACCAGGTCAGATTAGAACAAACATCAGATCAGGTCAAGTAAACTGAACAAACCTTCAAGAAACTGACGTGCTAGCCTCCATGGTCCCCACTTGCAGAACAAACCTGGTGAGATAATAGACTATTTTGGCAAGCCTTTTGTCACTGGCTATTATCGTTGGATCGTGGCCTCTAGGCGTTCGTATAAACCTTGCATAAATATGTGGAATATTTGTCATTTTATCTTGGATTAGGCTCAGTGCGGTTCCGCGGCCAATAGCCTGACGCAGTCCCTTCCACGGTTCCACCCGCGCCCTTGGCGGTCGGTGCCTGCGCCCGACGCGGCGGATTTGGAAGGACAGGAGGGGGTGCTCCATGTTAACAGTTTTAAGTCCCGGTATTGGTTTCTCCTTACAAAAATTAAAAATCAATATAAATATATGGTTTTTTAAAGGGTTTTTTTTACTTCTTTAGCTACTGTCTTATTTCAGAGATAAGATAGAAGATCACGGGTATATTATACATCCCACTCATGGTACTCCGGAAGTTTGGTAGATTGCACTGTAGTGTTTTGCGGGCCGCCACCAAAGTGCTCTCCGCTGCATGAATCATGGGGTCTGCCAGCACGAAGACGCGTGTGGGAGATTGTTAGTGATGACGGCATTGGCATCCAAGTCGGTAGGCATGCTGGTGCAGTAAGCGTGGCAATTGATGACAGGGTCGATGCAAGCGTCAAAGTCAATGGATGTGTCAACATCAGGGTCAGTTGACGAGTCAGTGCGGCCGTCTGGCGGTCGGGTGGTAGGCGCTTGCCGCCTGACGGTCAGATGGCAGGTGCCACGTGTTACCTTGAGAGCGCTGCCGTTCGGTAAGCGGACAGTAGAAACGTTATTTTTTTTATCAATACCATGTGTATACAATTATTTTTATAAATATGAGTTCAAAAGATATTATATATGTCAAAAATTCGTGACAGAGTTGTATGTTGATCACATCTTTCTTCAGAATACCCTTTTTATTTTTATTTTCTGTTTTCACCTATAGATCTATGAAAGTACGAAGAATTGATGCTACAGGTATAAGTTTCTGGATCCGTCTTTGCTGATCGCGGGAGCGGACGCCGAGAACTCTGACATGCTTGTTGGCCCTATTTTTTTTTAGCTGTGGCTAATAATTTTTATATGTAGTTTATGAATTTTGTTTGTATTTTTCGAGACAGCAACAGATAATAAAGATGTCGACATAAACGGCGCACATAGTTTTAAACTTAAAAAGCTATTTAGACAATCTGCTTTAAGAAACTAACCTATTTATTTTGACTTTCAAATGAATCAGAAAACAAAAACAAAAAGTGAAAAAGAGCAGGCCCTTAGTATCAGCTTTGTTAGATTTTTCCTGGTTTTATGGCATGTCTATGGGCCAGCCCAGCCAAGGCCTAGTCCAAACTTAAACGGGCCGGGCCAACGTACTGTATAGACCCAGACCAAACTCAAATACGCGTAGGCCCAAACATAACTAACCTAACGCAGTAGCTCCGTGCCAAAAACTTTTTCCACGTCGCTTTCAAGCCGCCGTGTGGCAGCCAACCGCAGCCACCCAAGACCCAAGCCAACCTTATCAAAAAAAAAAGACCCAAGCCAACTGGCCGCGAGCAGGGCACACAGACCCGTGCCTCCCCTTCCCACCTCCCCAACCAGTTCACCGAGCACCTCGCGGGCGAGCGGCGGCGGCGGGCATGGAGGACGGCGGCGCGACGGCGGCGGTGATGCGGAGGCTGATGGCAGCGAAGGCGGAGTCCGGGAAGAGCTTCTCCGACATCGCCGCCGAGACGGGGCTCACCAACGTCTACGTCGCGCAGCTGCTGCGCCGCCAGGCGCAGCTCAAGCCCGACACGGCGCCGGCGCTGCGGGCGGCCGTCCCGGGGCTCACCGACGAGCTCGTGGAGCTCATGATGCAGCCGCCCTTCCGGTCCTACCACACGGACATCGTCCACGAGCCCGCCATATACAGGTGCCTTGTACCTTAATCTTGTTGTCATCTTGTAGTTATCTGTAGTTTCTGGTGGCAATTGGAGGCGCGAGGGCTTTGCAATTGCTCTGGTGTAGTGGATGCGAGTGGTCATTTGAGCGGAAAGGAATCTTCTTTGTGCTGCTATCCATGACTTCAAACACTTAAAACCTTACTCCATGATATGGTGGAACTAAGTGATAACATATATCAGTGGGCTAATCTTTACTTGGTGACAAATGAGACCTTATCCATGTTTGCTATTGTGCCAACTAAAGCCCTGAGAGAGGCCAGATGGAAAGGTGCCAAAATTTCACCGTGTTCGACAAAGAGCATTCCACTTAACATTTTTACACCAATAGTGTGGTGATTCGTGTCTAACTCTCATCTTTCATTGCTTGGTATGATATTTCAATGAGCTGATCTCTATAAAAGTTAGAAATTGGAGTGCAACAATATCTAAGTACTAGGTACTTGTGAGTATTGTTATTGATGCCTCCATTTTCTTTTTGGAATATCTTACTTCTCTAGTTTCCTGTTGAACTTGATAAATCTTTAATCTTCCTTTCAACAGTATGCCACAGTAGTACCATGCTACCTTTATCCAGTGTGTTAACTTTCTGTTCGTTGCACAATCCTGTTTCTTTCTTCCAATTTATCAGGATTAACCAGATGATTCTCAGGTTATGTACATAATTCATTTAAGTTTATGTGACAATGCACATCTGCAACATATTTGAATAGCATTCTTATTGAAAGTGTTAATATATATTGCACACAGATTGAATGAAGCTGTTATGCATTTTGGAGAGAGCATCAAGGAGATTATCAATGAGGAGTTTGGTGATGGAATGTAAGAGATCTACCTATGCTCCATATAAACATTAGTTCTTGTTCCAGGTAATTGGGCATGAACAAAATTATGTGATACATTTAGCAAATTGATTTGTTATGCTTAATGTTCTGTGTAGTAAGGAGTGGATCTAAACTTCTAAAGCCTTGATAACAACACATTCCGTGGGGCTTCATCCTTGAGTTCATTTTGTTGTATGGATCAATCATTTTTGTGTTTGCCTGTAAGATAGGACATTTATTAGAACCTGAGATGGTCCGAATTCTTGCACAATTTCATATGTGCCTGAAGAACCTCAGTAAACACTCGAATATGTACAATTCTTGATTCTAAGGGTAGTTTACCTTTGCAAAAATGACTCGATGTATCTCATTTCTGTATTGCTGCCTATTGCAGCATGTCAGCTATAGACTTCTACTGTTCAGTTGACAAGGTTCAAGGTGCTGATGGGAAAGATCGTGCGGTGGTCACATTTGATGGGAAGTATCTTCCTTACACTGAACAGGTTTGCATTTGCTTCCAGTGTTTAATTACCTGCTTCCCTGTTTCTGATAAGCTCATGGTGATCTTCCTTACACTGAACAGGTTTGCATTTGCTTCCAGTGTTTAATTACCTGCTTCCCTGTTTCTGATAAGCTCATGGTGCATATATTGAAGCAAGTGCCCTCCACATGAAAGATTTTGGAATAGTATTGTATGTTTACCTGCTTGACTTGGTACTAGTACCGACCAGAAGTGATCCGTTCATATCACTGTACTGTCGATGGATCGTAGAAGATATATGCATTGAATGAGGCTACAGAGTTACCTATTTAACTCTAATAATCTGAATTTGACAAGAAGCTCTAAGCACATACTTTTGTTTTTCACATATGCAGAGATCTGAGCATATGATGTCTAGGTTGACCCGCAAGACATCCTGAGCATATGGCTGGTGCTGGGGAAAGAAGATGTAGCTACTCGTAGTAATATAATATGTATCGTCTTCTCATACTTCTGGACTTGGAAAAGAATTGAGCATGCCTTTTCTAGTCTGAATGATCGACAAAATAAACAAACTTGTATTGATGTGCGGATTGTTAAAGTCAAGCTACTGTTTGGTGGCACCCTTACTAGTTCTATGGGGTGAGTAATAAACACATGAATTGTGAAATTCATGTTATTGTGTTGAAATAAAAAATTGTCGTGTGAAATGTCAAATGGCATAGAAGTAAAATTTCTGTCATTTCTTTTTCTTTTGTCAGTATTGGAACTGAATGAAAATGAAAATATTAGTTGTGGTTATTATAGTACCTAAGCAGGTACGAGGACAAATTGATAAGTACGAGGACAAAAGTATTTCCTTAACCAGGTCAGATTAGATGGTTACCCCTTAAGAATCGTTAGTAGTCACATTGTAGGGGCTCATGCAACTTTTGTCCCATAGTACTACTAGTTTTACAAACATAGAATAACCAGAGAACAAACATCAGATCAGGTCAAGTAAACTGAACAAACCTTCAAGAAACTGACGTGCTAGCCTCCATGGTCCCACTTTCAGAACAAACCTGGTGAGATAATAGACTATTTTGGCAAGCCTTTTGTCACTGGCTATTATCGTTGGATCGTGGCCTCTAGGCGTTCGTATAAACCTTGCATAAATATGCGTACTGCTAGCTCTGCCTCTTTCGCATCCCTCTGTCGCTTCGCTCCGTCACCTACGCTGGCCGACACCGACGGCCGGCGCGAAGCGGAATCTAGAGCTTCTGAAATGGAAAGCGAGCTTGTCCTGGTCTGACTGCTTAAGCTCGTGCTCTGAAACAAACCAAAATTTTGTCAAAATCAAAATTTGATTTGAATTTCCATTTCTTCTTTGCCCATCTCCTCCATAACCCTAAACCGCACGAATCTAGAAGCAAATCAACCCTCTAATCCTTGCCATTGCCGCTCTGGACGGAGGGGATGGCCTGGCACTGTGGCCATCCGGCAAAAATCGCCGCCGTCCCCGTTTCTTCACCGCCAAGCCGTCCCGATTCCTCCCGCGAGTTCGAGCGCCTGCCAGCCTGTCCCGGCTTGTCAGTCCGCCGTACCCCATCCCCTGCCATGCCCTGACCCCGTTGGGACCCGACGGCGATGCGTGGCAACGCCGTATGCCGTTCGCGCGCCCCCTCTCTGCTCCTTCCCGCGTCTTCCCCTCACAGCAGCAGCCGCCCCGTACAGCGTTGTTTCGCGAGCTCTTGACCATCGCCTTCACCACGCCCAAGCCAGCCCGACATGCCTTAAGCCCTAATCCCCGCCGCCAAAATATCTCCTCCCCTCTCTGGCGCCAACCGCCTTTCTCACCTATTTAAGCCGAGCTAGCTCCTCCACTGAGACCCACCAGTACCCCTGAAGCTCACCAGCCACCCCCGAACGTCCCCCTTCCCTCCCAACTCCGGTAATCCCGAAAATCCCCAAATCCGTGCCCTAACTCAATGTCTCCTCTCCGGCCACCCACTCTCCAATTCCCTCCTCCAGTAGCATCCCCGAGCCCCCTAAAGCCTCCCCAAAGCCCTGCCCTAGCCTCCCGAACCCCCACCTTCCCCGGCGCCGATCACCCTCTCACCGCCGCCACCCCCGCCCGTGGCCAGCTCAACCTGGGCCTCTTGAGCTTCGGCCAACCCCTCCCCTAGCTCACCTAAGCCCTAGTGACGCTCTAGGACCAGCCCAAATGCCTCAAGAGCCTCCCAGTCGCCACATCTTTCAAAATTGCCGCAAGAAGGGAGGAGCTCGCCGCCGGCGAACGCCACCTCCGCCGGGGCCCCAACCATCAAAAATGAGTCCCACTCACCACCACGAACCCCTCCATACCCTTAGATTCCGTCGCAACTCATCCTAGCCCCGCCGCCACCCTCCTCTGCCTCTCCGCGCGCGCGTGCCAACGAAGAAGAAGAACAGTGCCCTGGGCACTGTTCCTCCGGCCGCCCGCGCCCGATGCAACCGACCCGAGCCGCACCGACGCGGTTAGACCCAGCCGCGCGCCCCGCGCCCGTTCCAGCCGGCTCGAGCCTGAGCGACGCGGTTCGACCGAGCCAACTCGCCGAGTCCGACCCGAACCCAAGGAACAGTGCACCGAGCCCAATGAACAGTACTTGACCCGAACCCAAAAATGCATATTTATACTCCCCGGATTCGTTTCGAGCCCACCAACCCAAATCCAAGACCCATTTCCCCATAAAGCCCTCCTATAAACCAGAAATCCCATTTTATTGGAGTTTTTCGAATTTTCTTTATTCTTTTATTTTCTTTATTCCTTGCTCATCCCTTCGGGCATGGAATTAATTTATTTTGCTTGTTTTGCGTTAGTTTCCGGAGTCGAGATTTCGCAAGAGTAGGAGGGAAAAGCTCAAGTCCAGACCCGGCCCGCTGAAAAATACGAAATAATCGAAATCGAAGATCCGCAAGGCAAGTCACACATATTTTTGAACATGTTGATCCTATATTCCCTAAGTTATTTATTTACTTGTATTTTCATTATGTTATTTGCGCATTGTTATTTTATGTACAATAAATACTTGGAATGACATGATATTAGTTATGTCCTACCACCCGAAAAAGCCCCGTTTAACTTGATGGCCACATTCACCTTGACAAGACCTAGTAACATAAAATATAACATTATTAATAACATGGTAGTGTATAATCACATTGAATCTTCATACTGTTAAGGTTTTGGTATTTGATTTAGAGTTTTGGAAAGTTGG
Organism: Dendrocalamus latiflorus; assembly: GCA_017311315.1. Lineage (NCBI taxonomy): Eukaryota > Viridiplantae > Streptophyta > Magnoliopsida > Poales > Poaceae > Dendrocalamus > Dendrocalamus latiflorus. The sequence continues at coordinate 23,390,333 of CM029667.1, forward strand.
ATCTAGGGTAAGTGAGGATCGCAGAGATGGATCCGAAGACTTTATCCTAGGGTGGAGGCTGGTTGTGGATTGGTGGCAGTACAGAGTGTACTGAATTTGGGTTCGTGTGTGGTTGATGCCTCAGTTAAAATGTAAGGACTAGACCCTTATGCTGAGTAACGGACATAGTAACCGCCCAACCACAAGCGTTGATTTGGTCAAATTGACTTGGTTAAACCTGGCTCAGTAGCTGCTCAACTTCAATTGAACCTCTGCAACTGGAAAGGGGGAGACAGAGGGTGAGAGCGTATGGGAGGTGGTTAACCATACAACTGTAGGGCTGCGATGAGTCGGACGAGACCCGTGGGGTCATCCGAGCTTGTTGAGATTAAACACCTACTGGGCGGAGTCTACACAAAGAATTGAGCAGTGAACATCCTTGTTGTCTTAACTCTCTGGCCGGAGTTAAGGGATCTTGTGGGTAAAGCAGGGCAGCTTTGCAAAGTCATGACAAATGGTATTCGAATACGCCGTGCTTCCGGTAAACGAAGCTGTGTTTAGTGGGTGAATCCAGTATCAAGGCATAAGTAGTTTTGGAATGGTTTGGTAATATTGAGTAATGGTAATCAAGCTTGAAACCCCCCCCTTTACTTTAATGAAGTACCTTTTTAGAGTTTTCAAATGGTTCCAACTAAAACTGCATCCACATAAAATAATAGACTTGATCCCCTTTACTTGATATACCATGCATGAAATTATTATTAAGCTCCGTGTGACTTGTTGAGTACAAGTGGTAGTACTCATGCTTGCTAAAAACATAAACAGAACCAACTAATTTTGAGGATGCGAGAAGATGAAGGGATGATCCCGTACGAGGTTGATAAAACGTGGAATTAGGGTCGTTCTCCGCTCAGGCGTGCCTGTGGCATCTTTTGCTGTAATGTAAGTAAAGGCCGTTGGCCTGCTGTAATACTTGGCTTTTAGCCTTTATATTGTAATAAAGTTCGCTTTTGCGCTTAAGCTTGTGTTGGCAATGTTATACGCTCAATGGATGTACTCGCAGTTGAACAGTCCTGGGCAGCTGCGAGGGTTTCATAATACTCCCAGAAATGGGGGTGTTACAGAGTGGTATCAGAGCCCGCTTGCTTGACCGTAGGATGACCCTAAGTGTAGGTTTGGTTACGATTATGATTTCACAAAACCATACTTTCAAATACAAAAGAATTTCGAAAACTATAAGTATTATTGCTGTCTTACCTTTCCTATTTCTATCTTACCCTTCTTAGACAAAAAGTGAAAGCTTTCCTTTTGGGTTTTGTCAAAAGCTTAAAATGCGAGTAGATGTTTAGATTAACTTCATGCTGACCAAATGAAACCAAGGCTAACCCTAGCTTAAGAAACATTAAAAATGATGCTAAAAAGGAGTAGTATAAATACTCTAACCAAAAACTTTTCCTTCTGAAAAGTTATAAGGTCGCTGCTCGAGTAGTTAGCAAATAATACCCGTTTGATATCTTTGATGCAAAGGGTAAAACCATTTAAATAGACGAAAATTTCTGTTTGTAGTAATAGCCGAATTGCACTATTAGCCTGTAGGCTGCTACATAAGTGATTCGTGCAAAACTAAATTCTTGATTTTAAGTAAAGAGTATGTTAAAAACTCTACTCCTATCCCATTTCGTCTTTAATTCTTACCTATTCTATTCTGATCTTCTCTTACCTATCAGACAAATCTTGGGAGGAATTAAATGTAAGCGTCTGATTGCAATAAATAGGTTAAAATTATAGCCATGGAGTTTAGAGAAAGAAGTAGATAACCCATAAGGGATTAAAATATGAGACGATGATAATCGAAGATATTGGCGGAATTATGTTGGTATGAAAAGAATCTGAATGGATAAAGTGATAGAATTTGTTGGATAAAAAAAAGTGATAATAGTAATTATTGGATTTTAGGCCTAGCCAATGATAATATTCTTAGTGGATATTGATAATAATGATCATTGGATTATAAATCTAATTAATGATATTATCCTTGGTGGATTTTTCAAATGATGAATTAAATGAGAAGAAGATAGCGAGAAGCTTAGTGATTATTGAATGAGTCGACTGAGGTTATGAGTTGATAATAAAAGTAATCGGATTTTTAGGAAAAAAATAGATACAAATGATATCGGTGGGTTTGAAATATGGATATCAGATTACAACAGGTTTGATGTTGGATTTATGGTCATGGTTGAAGTTGGAATTTTTGTAGAATTTGGATAACCATGATATGATTAATAAAGTTAAAATAGGGATCATGTTTTCGGTGGATCAAATGAATGATATTAATATTTGTTTGGGATTATCGACAAAAATGAGGTCATAACTAGGATAAAGTGTAGTCCTAGCGTGAAGTAGAAATTAAATTATGAAGGCGCTGGATTTTAAGCCCATGTACAAGAGTAGTATGAGAATAAATTAGTTTATGAATGTTGGAGACTAATAGATGTGAGATTTATCCTTGCAAGTAAGCAAGAGGATTTCCAAGAGGTGTCCTACGAAAGCAATCAGAAATCTCATTTAATCTCTCTTCATTTTCTTTCCTACCTCTTTCTTGCTCTCCCCTCGTTTTCGTCTCACTTCCTCTGCTAAGCCCAAAAATGTTACAGGACTGATTCCTAAGTTTCGATTACTGTCAGATGAATTATTACTCTGAGCAAACTAAAGATTTGATGGTGCAACAGATGGACAACGAAAATCAGAACAGACTATCCATCTTGTCGAGAGCCCTATCCACCATGACAGAAGCCCTATCTGACATAAAAGAAGTTGTGTCTATCATGGAGAAGACTTGGATTGAAGACGGACAAGGACAAGTCAGAATACTAGAACAACAAGCAAGAATATTGGGACAGCTCACTATAAAAGCGTCACCAGAAGAACTAGTACCAATGTCAAGTGCGACTGCATTCAAGTTTACAACTTTCCTGAAGACTCGACCACCGGAATTCTTTTCGGCAACGGAACCTTTGAGTGCTGATAACTGGTTACAGAGCATCGAGAAGAGGTTAGAAACCATTGGATGTACGGACAAGGAAAAAGTTCTTTTCGCCGCCTACCAATTATCAGGACCAGCTAGCAATTGGTGGAACGCTATCCAATGGATATATCCGAACAAGAATGATATTACATGGACAGAGTTCGTGACTAGATTTCGCAAGACTTATATGCCTCCTAAAGTCGTCACAGAAAAATATCAGGACTTTCTTAATCTCCGACAAGAAGACAAGCCCGTTATGGATTATTTGCAACAATTCCATCACCTGTCACAATATGCCCAAGAAGATGTCAATAACGAAGCAAGAAGGGTGGCATATTTTATACAAGGCTTACAACCAAAGATAAGGCGTTATATTATGACTATGGAATTTCCGGATTTACGGACTCTAGTCGATCAAGCTCTCCAGATAGAGGGAAGAATATCAGGGTATGTGAGAATTATCAAGCAAAGTGATCCCTTGACCTTGGCACATATGATTTGTTTCCACTGCAATCAAAAAGGACATATTCGCTCCCAATGTCCATGGAAGTCCCTATCTAAGGAAGAGGCCTGGATGCAAACTAGAGGACAAGCATCAACATCGTATCACTTGCCAACGAACGAAGAAGGACGCCGCTCCAAAAAGGCTCGAGTGGAAAAAGAGACAAATGCACCCTAAAGAAGTGACTAAGAGAAAGTGATAAAAGAGGTAATCAGAAGGTTAGGCAACACCGTTGGTTAAAAACGAAACATAAAATGAGGGTTATCTCATACTTTTGTATAAGCAAGTACGTAACCAAGTAGCCTCTTAAGGTATTGGATGTACCCGTGAGTTATCCGTGAACTATCTGTACACTGGTATAAGGAATAAAGAAGTTTGTATCACAATTTACTGTAAGTCTACTTTCCAACTTTGTGTAAGAAAAGCATGGCAATGTTTAAAGGACTACGTAAAGGATGGAAGAACCAACTCAGATTGGATAAGAAATCAGAATGAGAATAAGAAATACAATGGGAGTATGGACACTAGAACAAATAAATCAGAACCGTCTCAAGAGATACTAAGGGGAAATTATAAGGAATGTAGGTATATAAAATACCTATAAAGGTTACGGTAAATAAACCAGGACGAGTTATGTGAAGATACAAGACATGATAATTTGGTATATACAAGGATGATATACAGGTACAAAAAAAAAGAGAGAGGAAGGAGAAAGAAAAAGGAGTATGTATGAGCTCGAGCGTAACAAGAAAAGTTCTTAGAAGATAGAGATTATAGCCTCACTCCTATTGAAGACTAGAATAATTATAGCTCCAGTTCTAGAATTTCCCAATAAAGATTTTCAACTCTGCGGCCACATCTCAGAAACAAAGACTGAGATGGATGCTAACACAAGACGGAAGGATTATAACTTTTGCATTGAGATGCCGACACCTGAAGAAAAGTACACTATTTATGGCCCAGAATTAGTAGCTACAGCACATGCATTGGTCAGTTGGGATTAAATTCCCGACAATGAAAATAGTTACAAATAATCAGAGACTGTGAGTTGGATAGTCAATGAAAGCGGATGCCCTGGTGTGGTTACGAAGTGTTATCCCTACTACGACAAGTAAATTCAACAGAATCCATTAGGGAATAAGCAAGAAACCTTGGGATCTCACGGTCTCTCATAATAGTCAATGAAGAGGAAATTCAGAGATTTGATCATAAAAGAAACTCACACTTTATAGCTCTCTATATGGTTTGATAGAATGAGATGGATCCAGGTTTGAAGAAAGAATTTTGACAAGGTAATATAAAGAGAGAAATCTCAGAGTATAGCACTTATAACATTTGTCAGAAAATAAAAGACAGATTACCACACTCATAACTAGTCTTTGAATGATGAAGAGGAACAAAAGGGTATTGATATGGATCTGTGTTACAGACTCCCGAAAACATAAAAAGGTATATGAGATTATGAGTAATCATGAGTCGATTGATTAGTACAACCACTACCAGGCAAGCAAACCTACCGAAGAGATAAAGTCAACAGAACCCTGCTTGACCATGGTAATGCTATTACATAAGTTCTCATATGAGATTACCTTAAACCCAAAGTACGTCACATGCGTACTTTGAGAATATCTTCATGAAGTCTTGAGAGCACAGATAACCAAAAAGGGACAGAGTACAGACGGAAGCTCGATTAACAGTCACTACTGGAAGCTTACCCTTGAGTGAAACAAGATAGATGGAAAGGAATCAGAACTGTAACAAATTTTGTTTTACACCCCATTCTTTAACCTGGGTGAATCTCGGGGTCGAGATTCTTTTTAAGGAGGGAAGGTTGAAACAAACCAAAATTTTGTCAAAATCAAAATTTGATTTGAATTTCCATTTCTTCTTTGCCCATCTCCTCCATAACCCTAAACCGCACGAATCTAGAAGCAAATCAACCCTCTAATCCTTGCCATTGCCGCTCTGGACGGAGGGGATGGCCTGGCACTGTGGCCATCCGGCAAAAATCGCCGCCGTCCCCGTTTCTTCACCGCCAAGCCGTCCCGATTCCTCCCGCGAGTTCGAGCGCCTGCCAGCCTGTCCCGGCTTGTCAGTCCGCCGTACCCCATCCCCTGCCATGCCCTGACCCCGTTGGGACCCGACGGCGATGCGTGGCAACGCCGTATGCCGTTCGCGCGCCCCCTCTCTGCTCCTTCCCGCGTCTTCCCCTCACAGCAGCAGCCGCCCCGTACAGCGTTGTTTCGCGAGCTCTTGACCATCGCCTTCACCACGCCCAAGCCAGCCCGACATGCCTTAAGCCCTAATCCCCGCCGCCAAAATATCTCCTCCCCTCTCTGGCGCCAACCGCCTTTCTCACCTATTTAAGCCGAGCTAGCTCCTCCACTGAGACCCACCAGTACCCCTGAAGCTCACCAGCCACCCCCGAACGTCCCCCTTCCCTCCCAACTCCGGTAATCCCGAAAATCCCCAAATCCGTGCCCTAACTCAATGTCTCCTCTCCGGCCACCCACTCTCCAATTCCCTCCTCCAGTAGCATCCCCGAGCCCCCTAAAGCCTCCCCAAAGCCCTGCCCTAGCCTCCCGAACCCCCACCTTCCCCGGCGCCGATCACCCTCTCACCGCCGCCACCCCCGCCCGTGGCCAGCTCAACCTGGGCCTCTTGAGCTTCGGCCAACCCCTCCCCTAGCTCACCTAAGCCCTAGTGACGCTCTAGGACCAGCCCAAATGCCTCAAGAGCCTCCCAGTCGCCACATCTTTCAAAATTGCCGCAAGAAGGGAGGAGCTCGCCGCCGGCGAACGCCACCTCCGCCGGGGCCCCAACCATCAAAAATGAGTCCCACTCACCACCACGAACCCCTCCATACCCTTAGATTCCGTCGCAACTCATCCTAGCCCCGCCGCCACCCTCCTCTGCCTCTCCGCGCGCGCGTGCCAACGAAGAAGAAGAACAGTGCCCTGGGCACTGTTCCTCCGGCCGCCCGCGCCCGATGCAACCGACCCGAGCCGCACCGACGCGGTTAGACCCAGCCGCGCGCCCCGCGCCCGTTCCAGCCGGCTCGAGCCTGAGCGACGCGGTTCGACCGAGCCAACTCGCCGAGTCCGACCCGAACCCAAGGAACAGTGCACCGAGCCCAATGAACAGTACTTGACCCGAACCCAAAAATGCATATTTATACTCCCCGGATTCGTTTCGAGCCCACCAACCCAAATCCAAGACCCATTTCCCCATAAAGCCCTCCTATAAACCAGAAATCCCATTTTATTGGAGTTTTTCGAATTTTCTTTATTCTTTTATTTTCTTTATTCCTTGCTCATCCCTTCGGGCATGGAATTAATTTATTTTGCTTGTTTTGCGTTAGTTTCCGGAGTCGAGATTTCGCAAGAGTAGGAGGGAAAAGCTCAAGTCCAGACCCGGCCCGCTGAAAAATACGAAATAATCGAAATCGAAGATCCGCAAGGCAAGTCACACATATTTTTGAACATGTTGATCCTATATTCCCTAAGTTATTTATTTACTTGTATTTTCATTATGTTATTTGCGCATTGTTATTTTATGTACAATAAATACTTGGAATGACATGATATTAGTTATGTCCTACCACCCGAAAAAGCCCCGTTTAACTTGATGGCCACATTCACCTTGACAAGACCTAGTAACATAAAATATAACATTATTAATAACATGGTAGTGTATAATCACATTGAATCTTCATACTGTTAAGGTTTTGGTATTTGATTTAGAGTTTTGGAAAGTTGGATCTAGGGTAAGTGAGGATCGCAGAGATGGATCCGAAGACTTTATCCTAGGGTGGAGGCTGGTTGTGGATTGGTGGCAGTACAGAGTGTACTGAATTTGGGTTCGTGTGTGGTTGATGCCTCAGTTAAAATGTAAGGACTAGACCCTTATGCTGAGTAACGGACATAGTAACCGCCCAACCACAAGCGCTGATTTGGTCAAATTGACTTGGTCAAACCTGGCTCAGTAGCTGCTCAACTTCAATTGAACCTCTGCAACTGGAAAGGGGGAGACAGAGGGTGAGAGCGTATGGGAGGTGGTTAACCATACAACTGTAGGGCTGCGATGAGTCGGACGAGACCCGTGGGGTCATCCGAGCTTGTTGAGATTAAACACCTACTGGGCGGAGTCTACACAAAGAATTGAGCAGTGAACATCCTTGTTGTCTTAACTCTCTGGCCGGAGTTAAGGGATCTTGTGGGTAAAGCAGGGCAGCTTTGCAAAGTCATGACAAATGGTATTCGAATACGCCGTGCTTCCGGTAAACGAAGCTGTGTTTAGTGGGTGAATCCAGTATCAAGGCATAAGTAGTTTTGGAATGGTTTGGTAATATTGAGTAATGGTAATCAAGCTTGAAACCCCCCCCTTTACTTTAATGAAGTACCTTTTTAGAGTTTTCAAATGGTTCCAACTAAAACTGCATCCACATAAAATAATAGACTTGATCCCCTTTACTTGATATACCATGCATGAAATTATTATTAAGCTCCGTGTGACTTGTTGAGTACAAGTGGTAGTACTCATGCTTGCTAAAAACATAAACAGAACCAACTAATTTTGAGGATGCGAGAAGATGAAGGGATGATCCCGTACGAGGTTGATAAAACGTGGAATTAGGGTCGTTCTCCGCTCAGGCGTGCCTGTGGCATCTTTTGCTGTAATGTAAGTAAAGGCCGTTGGCCTGCTGTAATACTTGGCTTTTAGCCTTTATATTGTAATAAAGTTCGCTTTTGCGCTTAAGCTTGTGTTGGCAATGTTATACGCTCAATGGATGTACTCGCAGTTGAACAGTCCTGGGCAGCTGCGAGGGTTTCATAATACTCCCAGAAATGGGGGTGTTACATGCTCCTACTTGGCCAACCTTACCTGCCCACGCAATTAGTCATGCTGCATCAATTGCAACCCAACCGGGTTATGAATTAAGTTTCCATCTGCATTTGCAAGCCATAATCTGGAAGATCGCACGATTCTTGACCTGTATATACAAATTTGGTGCTTGTTAATATGCGACAGAAGCAACACCAACCCAAAACACAGAGAACAGTTGCATCTCAGCATCGGTAGCTAAATTCCTTAGGTAAAAGGTATGATATTGTGAGATACAACCCAGTGGGGAGTAAATAAATTGTGCAGTGTCACTCGCAAAGAAAAAGAAAAAAAAATACAGCAGAAGCAATACGTTAGAATAAGAAGCGGAGGCCTTAGGATAGGGATTACAGAAGCCTTAAAATAACAAAATCTACTTAATCTACCATCTTGTTCTTGTGGTGAACATTGTTGGCTGGGAACAATCCTACAGCTGTGTAAAAACTCCCTTTCCTCCAGAAAAAATGTCAACCCAAGTCGAGGTTCCTCAAATCTTTCTCTGGATGATTTTGTCCATCTCACCTGTTCATCTCTGATGCATCAAAAGGCACCCAGGATTAGATGCGGTCCGAGCCTGTATGCTTCTTGCATGCGTTCAAGAAAAGTTCACATGCATTCCAAATGCAGAACGGTTAAGGAACAAACGCGAGTCTGGTCAGGCACTCAGGCATGCAGTTGTGATATGCCATTTGGAGAACAAACGCGAGTCTTGGCTCTGATACCATATGAAGTTTCATGCATCAATCAGTTACCCAAAAACTTAAACTGATGATAAAAAATGGGCAATTCGCTTATGCTTTAACAGACTCAATCAATCCCAGTAACAATTGCCATGCTCAAGAAGCTCGGCTTGTTGAATCTAAAAACGAACAATCTAACAGGGAGCATCCTGCTAGAGATTGGCAACATGACGCAACTGCAGCGCATGGAGTTATCGCAGAACTATTTGGAGGGGCATCTACCAGTTACCATGTCTGGTATGCTAAAACTCCAGGGCTTGTTACTGTCAGAAAATCAGCTCGGAGGCCACATCGTCCCTGAGCTTGGGAATAGCAGCATCCTGTGTTATATCGACATTGCAAAGAACAACTTCTCCGGGCTATTCCCGCCATCCATTTGCATGGGAAGAACACTGAATACGGTCATCGGTCACTACAATGGATTTACGAGTCTTCACCATCAGACCTTTCAGAACTGCACAAGCCTGAAGCACGTTGATTTCACGGCAAACAACATTCTTGCTGACCTAAGGGGCTGTTTCAGCAATCCTCCAGAACAACTGCAGGAGATGGGGAAAATTGATTATATAGGACTGAGTTGAGAGGATTTTAGTAAAATAGGATCAAATTATTTGTACTCGTAAATATAGGACTGAGTTGAGCTCCTTCTTGCAAATATAGGACTTTTCCCATTTTAATTTCATTTTCATTTTCTAGCCCTTTTTCTCTACGCGAAATGACTCTTTTGCCCCTTCCTCCCTCGCCTCCGGCCGCCCCGCGCCGCGCCGCCGCCGCACCGCCCCGCCCCGCGCCGCCCCGCCGCCGCCCCGCCCCGCCGCCGCCCCGCGCCACGCCGCCCCGCCGCTCCCCCGCGCCGCGCCGCTGCTCCCCCGCGCCGCGCCGCCGCTCCCCCGCCCCGCGCCGGAGCGAGGCGGGGCGGGGCGGGGCGGGGCGGGGGAGCGGCGGCGCGGCGCGGGGGAGCAGCGGCGCGGGGCGGCGGCGGCGACGCAGCGCGGCACTGGAGCGGCCGGAGGCGAGGGAGGAAGGGGCAAAAGAGTCATTTCGCGTAGAGAAAAAGGGCTAGAAAATGAAAATGAAATTAAAATAGGAAAAGTCCTATATTTGCAAGAAGAAACTCAACTCAGTCCTATATTTACGAGTACAAATAACTTGATCCTATTTTGCTAAAACCCTCTCAACTCAGTCCTATATAATCAATTTTCCCCAGGAGATGGCTTCCGGTCAAAACCAACTGCATGGCACGCTGTCATATGTACTAAATAACGGAGTAAGAGTATTCATTACCCAAGAGTCAATTTGCTACATCATTGTCTAAAGTAATTGTAAAAATTTTATTTGTAAGACCAAAATCATCCACAACTTTGATAATACATTTTGCAATATCCTCACATGTATGTGCTATGTCAATTAGTTTAAAGCCTATAATTCTCTTCTCCATTACCCGGTCATCGTTAACATAATGTACAACTACACTAAGATAATTCTCCTTAGCCTAACCTCTCCATATGTCTGAAGTCAAGGCCACCGAAATTGTATAGGTCTCAAAAGATTTTTTTTAGTTTAACATAACTGTTATTATAGTATTTAATAAAACATCGAGTTGTTGTTTGTCTAAAAAATGAAGAAAAATTAGGATTAAAGTTTGAGACTCACCGAAGTTTAAAGGTAGATTCTATGAGGCAATTACATAGCAAAGAGATTCTTGAGCTACCTCTGGATTATAATGCTAGTTATGTACCGTACCATCGAGATTGTACTGTAGCTACGTCTGCCTCATGGTCATTTCTTGTTTTTCTTTGCATCTTTGGGTGAGTTTGATCAAGTGCTCAGTTCCACCTGTAGACTTTATAGACAATTAATGACGATAAATTTTACAAATAGCATATCTTACCTGAGCTCCAGCCTCATCTCGCTTCATTATCTTGTCAAAATCTTGCCACACCCCGATGTACTTTGTCTGAATCTCTTTGCTTCGGTGCTTGCAAGTGTAGCAACACTCGTAGAGCCTGATGATGGTACAACCAGTATCTGCTCTCCTATTTGAGGTAGAGGCGGAGAGACGTTTCATTCCTGAAAGATGAAAGATCTTTTAGAGAAATTCCGTAATCACTCATAGGAAAATTATCAAAATTCTCCATGAGAAATGTAGAAAACTGCAAATAGAAATTACACTATTATCTATTTTACATTACAACAAAGAAAAGTAAGAATAACAAAAAAAATGAAAATTAGTATTGTGAGCTCTTTTCTTGGCTGTAGCCAAATTTTGAATTTTTGGCAAAAAAATATTTTTGAATTTTGCCAAATTATCACAAAGTGTATCGAAATTTTTACAAGAAAATTCGGAGAAGAGATTGCAGGTTGTGTGTGGCTGAATGAGGGGGGTTTGCTACCTATTTATAGAAAAAAAATTGGATATTTTTGATATTTTTCATGTTTTTAAACTCCCAAATGGCTGTAAACAACTAGAAAATCCAAAAATTTGACCGTTATTAGGTTAAACGGGCCGAATTCGTGCTATGTCTAACGGGCTAAATGGGTTAATTGGCCGTGTCGTGCCTATCGTTCTTGGCCTGGCACTATTTGTGTCGTGTCGGGCTGGCACGCTGGCCCAAGCACAACCTGATGCTTCATGTCACGCTGGCCTGGCACAATTCATTTGTGGGCCGTGTTGTGTGTGGACTAGGCCTATAATAACATGCTTTGGGTCAGCTCAACAGGCACAAACCATTTGGCACCTCTAATCTGGATCGCCAAGGGAGGAAGACATGGAAATATAATGGGACTGGTGGGGTGTTTATAGGGGTGAAAACGGGTCAGGTTAATCCCGACCGATCCGGCACCGAATCCGATTGGTATCGAATCCGACTAGTACCGAATCCGGAGAAAAAAATATGGGTTAGGATATGGTAACAGCAATATCCGTCTGAATCCGAATATCCATCCGAATCCGATACGTCTTCAAGTATGATTTTAGGTTAGTGCTACTATTTGACGTTTCATTTTCTTTTGTAATGGTAAAATAAAATCTTCCACATCAGCTATTAAATAGTAACATCAAGTCAGTGTGCCCTACTCCATTTACTGCACTGTATGCATTCCTTACAAACAAGTAGGGGTGCAAACGAATTGGGTTAATCCCGACCGATCCGACACCGAATCCGATTGGTACCGAATCCGATTGATACCGAATCCGGAGAAAAAATATGAGTTAGGATATGGTAACAACAATATCCGTTCGAATCCGATCCGTTTTCACCTCTAGGTGTTTAGTTCAGTTCCCGTGTGCATGTTGGCGCATTGGGAAAAATATAAGGGTTGTTTATCTGTTTGGGCTTTTTTTTGGTACAAGATTTTAGTAGGCCGATCGAAAATAAAAAATGAGATGGGTCAAAGATTTCTTTTTATTTTGACTCAACCAGGAGCCTAAACTTTATTCATCAACGAAAGGGAAAGGCTACAAAGAGGCTACCTGGAGCTTAAGATTCACAGTAGAGAAAAAGATATAGAAGATAGATGACACGCAAATAGCATTACCTATGCTTGTTCTTAAAAAACCAGCTCTCTTCCTCTCTATGGCGCCCTAATAGCCATATTTATAGCCATAAGGGGTTATTTACCCAACTACTCCTGCTGAGGTCAGTAACAGTAGGGGTAAATCTACCCTTTCCTTTGGCACAACCTATTTGGGCTGGCCGATAAGCTACACATTTGCTATGCATTTTGCATGATGGGTTGATTGGGCTAAGATGGGGCTATTCCGCCAACAATAACCAATACAAGTGATTAAAAACATTTAGGAATTTTACATTTTTTTCTCGCTACAGGAAAAAAAATGTAAACCGAACACAGGGTAATTTTGTTGTCTGGGATGGGAATTGTAGGGCCTATTCTTTTCGGCTGCGGCTTATGGCTTTGTGCTGAAATTTTTGAATTTTAGCTGTTTACGGTACAGATTACGGAGAGACAGGTACTCACTTGCGATTTTGGCTGGTACAGATGTTAGAATTTTGACGTGTAGATCGTTTAACTTGTAGACTCTATCTTGAGAAAATACTCTGTTTGAAAGTTAGGTATTGTAGCAAAAGCCAAAAGTCGTCAGCTTTTGACTTAAAAGATCATGCCCGTAGTCTTGTGCTAGTTTGATCAAAGTATGTGTAGTTGCATGAAATTTACTTTTAAACGTCTGTGGCCCCATATAATAGATACAGCAGGTTACAGGGAGCTTGCACTAATAATTGTGTTTCATATCACTAAAATATAAGGGTGTTTTTTTTTACTAGCAGCAAACTGACAAATTGCACGAAGGATAGAATGAACGATCACAACTTACTGACTACTGAGGATACAACGAAAGTAGAAGCCACAAGCTAAACCTGAACTTACAGTTGCCAGAGATAGAATAGGTTCTTTTAGATTGTTGATTTATGGCTTATAGCTTAAATATTTGAATTCTGGCTATTCACGAGAGGCAGTATGCAGAGGAAAATAGTCGTATACGATTTTAGACGGTACAGCTGAACTCAATACACTTTTTACTACAATTTTTCTATTTACCTCGCATTTAAAAAAATATACCGTTTAAAAACTGTAGATAGTATAAACATAAGCCAACATTTAGCCTAAAAGAATCCGGCCAGTGAATCATCACAACTAGAGCTCCCCTTCTCATGGAAAAAGTGCTACAACTTAATGACTACTTGAGTGATACAACGAAGCCGAAGTGAAAAAAAAATGGAGAGAAGAAGAAGATCGCATTCATGTTAAACGGCACTTCCTTTTGTCACATAATAACTCCAGAATAGTTTATAGCAAGGATTCAAATTTCAGCCGAAATTTCACGTTTTTCGCTGAAATTCGGTTTTCTCGGAGTAGGCCGAGAAAAGCCCAATTCGGCCAGAATTTTCGACCCAAGTTTGAATATCTTGCCCATGCCACCGACTGAAGAACGCAAGTCCTCGAGACCTCGGCAGTGTTCTCTCGTGCATTCTCATTCGTGAATCGCCTCAGCCAACCACAACCCCAGTTACGACCGCATGGAAGGAGGCGACGCCGGCACAGGGACGGGCGGAGCTGGCTCCAGCAAGGAGGGGAGCGAACTCGGCGCCGGCGGCAAGGAAGGAGGCGGACTCGGTGCCGGCTGCAATGGAGAAACGGGAGGCGTCACCTGCGGCATGGAGAGAGGTGGAGGCAGCGTCGGTGGCAAAGGAGGAGGGGGAGGTGCCGCCTGCGGCAAGGGAGGAGGTGGGGGGTCGCCTGCGGAAAGGGAGGAGGGCCCGGCGCCGCCTACGCCAAGGGAGGAGAGGGACTCGCTGCCAACGGCAATGGAGGAGGGGGAGGTGTCGCCTACGGCTAGGGGGAGGTGGAGGCGGCGGCGGCGGCAAAGAAGGAGGGGGAGGTGCCAGCTGCAGCAAGGGAGGAGGTGGAGGCACCGGCATGGCTTCAACTGGAGGTTTTCAACTGCTCAGCCTTGTCCCCTCTCTTCTTCCATATCTATAACTTGCCCCTAAACATCACATCCAGCACAATACAAATTAGTATTTCACCGAGATTTTTGAAAACAGTTCAATTTCTTGAATTCAAAGCGTCCATTCGAATTTTGACCGAAATTATCTGAAAAACCCCGAAATTGCCGAATTTTGGTTATCTTGCCGGGTACCAAAAATTTTTCCCAGCCAAAATTTAAATCCCAGGTTTATAGTTTATTCACGAGAATCCCCTGGACATTTTCGATGCTTCATGCACAATGACTTCACCGAAGATTCAAGGAACAAGGCCGTGCCATTCACTCATCAATTCGCATGGTGGATGCCATGGAGAAGACTTGATTGAAGGGCTTCAGAGTTGTACTGAGCTTACTATTTGGCAGCCTGCCTCCTGAGGGTTGACTGTTACATTTGTTGCAGCTTCAGTTTTCAAAGGTGGAGCTTTGTGTTTGTAGACGTTGTTTGTTACACAGGCAAATAACTTTAATGTATTTAAAAAGAACTTCAAAATGCATGTTCAAGTTGCCATGCTGGAAGTCAGTAAACAGAAAACACTAGAAAAATGACTGAATTATGTCATTTGATGAAAGTCTGAACTAAGATTTACTTGGAGAATCCAAAAATCTTCAGATTTTGTGGTGAAAGTAATTGAAAAGTAAAATAGGAAAGCTTTACAAATTAGTGTTCTGTGGAGTAATTGACATTTCACTGCACATTTGAAACCAAACAATACAGGATAAGCTACAAAGTTCAGTGCAAAAACTTAAGATGATACAGACATAAAATAGAAGCACATGTGCAAATAGGGAGCTTACCAGACAAAAAGGCCCGCTTATTTCGGCTTGAACTTCTGACTTATTTTTCACTATTCAACAATTTCGTTTTTTCTGGTTTTTTGGCTTTTTTTGTCGGTTCTTTTTTTCCCGTATTCATTTGTACTGTCCGTGACAGGCTAACCTATTTTTTTTTATTTTTAAATTTTTTAAAATTTAATTACGTCAAATAAGTCACCGTCAATTGCAGTATTTGTTTTAGCCAGCTACAGTGTTTTTCAGCCATAAACCATTCAAAATAAGCCCTTTTGAGTAGGGCCAAACATGAGGGGGAATCTTTCAATCCATCAACGCTGAACTGCTTGAATAGACCAGATGCCAGTAAACATTCACCAGACTTGAGCAAAACCACCAACCAGAAGATTGCGACATAATTTAATTGAAGTTGTTAGCATACTATCTCATTAGTGCATGACAAGAGACTACTAACTAAGCTGCTGCACGAGCAACAGTGAGTACTGTTGCAATAGCAGCAATCTTAATGCTTGACAAGTATGTGCAGTCTATCCTGTCAAGCTGTGCAATAGAACTCGTGTTGCTAAGACCCAATTGGGCTAGGTATACACACCAAGGGAAAAATACAAAGAACCCCCTACACTAGAGAGAAATACAATATCATGCATACATACAAGAAATACATATCACGCACATGTACACTAACATACCCAACAACTTTGGTTGTTTGCGGACGGACTAGCTGTTAGAATAGGTATATTTCTTTTGTATTTACTTATATGTATAGAGTTATCTTTGTATATAGTCCCTTATACCCTCTTTATATATTGCTTATTGGACCTCATAAATATACACATAATATTTATAACATTGTATCAGAGTTAGGGCACTAACCTAGTTACACCGGCTACCATTATGTTGTCTACCAGCGCTGCCCACGAGGCCGCCGCCTCAATCACCCCCACACGAATCCACCGCCACCTCGTGGACCGACCGTGCTGGAGATCACTCGGAGGGCCAACAGCCCACCATCCACCGCCACCTCGTGGACCGATCGTGCTGGAGATCACTCGGAGGCCCAACAGCCCACCATCCACCGCCAGGCCCGCCCGTCGCCTGCACCAGAGCCGCAAGAGAGGGTGTTGCCTCCAAATCATTGCCAGCTGTCATCGCCTCTGGGACCAACTGCCTTCTGCGCCGCTGAAGCCGCACGAAGAAACCTAATCGACTTCTTTAAGCCCCATGAAGAAACCTAATCGATTTCTTTACTGAGTGTGTTTCCAAAATATCAAAAAAAGAGAGAAGATAATGTCCTTCACGTCGAAATAACCGCCACGCCATCCAGCGCTATCTGTTAGACTTCGTTGTCTTAGTCACCGCACCGTCTAATGTTGCCTACTGATGGCTTTCATTCTATCAGCTGCGATCCCATTCTTGGAAACAAACTCTATGGGACAAACTATATGTTGTGGTCTTCACTCATGGAGATCACACTCGGTGGTCTTCTCCTTTGGGGACATGCCTCTGGTGCTCGACTTTGTCCACCATCGCCGGTTCAGCCTCCTCCCAGACAATCTACTTTTGCACCTCCTGCAGAAGATGAGGTCGCTAAGGAGGCAGAGGCTATTGTTGATGCTAATACTACTGATGAGGCCTTTCAATTTGCCATAGACACTTTCGAGGGCTAGTGTGCTGATGAGGCCTGTGTTTGAGCCACCCTGGTGGTCAGTGCCGATGAGTCCATCCATCCAAACATTGTTGGTCTGTGTTCCACTCATCTGCTCTGGGAGTACTTGCGCAAGCAATACCAGCAGACAGTAATGCTCAGTTCTTTTTGCTTTAGTGTCAGTTGGAGATGCTTTGCTAGGAGAACTCATCCGTTGACAACTTCTTCCGAGCCTTGGCCAATCTCTGGCACCAGCTGGATGAGCTGGCCTCTCCACTTTGTCAGAAGTGCCATAAAGTGCAAAAGGCGGATCGTGATCGCTTTTGCCTTTCTGACTTCGTCTGCCATCTTTGCCCAGAGTTTTGAGTCTGTCAGGGTTTAGCTGCTCAGCCACTCACTGAGATCGACTGTCATCGAGGCTCTTTCGACGCTTTGAGCTGAGGAGCTTCAGCGCGAGTTAGCAGCATAGTCTATTCCGATTGTACTTGTTGCCCCTTCTGCTTCGACTATAATTCCTTTTTTTGCACCAATTAGGGTTTAGTGCAACTTTTGTAAGAACTTTAGACACGAGTATCATAGTTGTGCGATGCAAAAAAACAAAACAAGACGTGCGGGGATGGATGATCCAAGGGGGGCAGGGCGACCCTCTATAGGAAGACAGATCAGCACGTCAGGTTCTCAGCGAGTTGACTCTGTTTAGTAGCTCTGTTAGGCTCTTCTTCAGCAGCTTTCTCACAGCTCAGCAGGTTTTGCCAGTCTAGCTCTGACATCTCCTCCAGATGCCTCTTAGGTTCTAGACTCTGGTGCTCTTTCGACGTGATAACAAACTCAACATCTCTCGCTTCAGTAGAACCTTCTGTTTTTCCTACCTCTGTTCAGATAGTTAATGGTACTTCTCTGTTTGTCTGCTGTTAGGGTACTTTTTGTCCACTAAATTTTCTGTTCCAGTTGTTTTTCATGTTCTCCAGCTTACCATGCAGCTTCTCTCGGTGCAACACCGATCTCGGCTCTAGGGTTGGTTTTGATTCTCATACTTGTTTCGTCTAGGATCGACAGACAAGGATGATAATTGGGACTGGCCGACACCATAGGAATCGTTAGGGTCTCTCCATCCTTAACCACCTTCACCTTCTGTCTACCTCAATTGCTCCTATCGCCTCTACATCTACCTCTACTGTCACTATTGCCACCACCTCTAGAGCTTTTGCATAGTGACATCATCATTTAGGTTACTTGTGTGGGTCCTATCTTTTGCTAGGGTTGTAAGCTAGGCAAACAACTACAATTTCCTTATCATTCTAGTGAATTCTTGTCTTCTCATTCTTTTGATTTAGTTCATTCAAATGTATAGGGATATGCTCCTATTGTTTCTAAAGGCGGACATAAATTCTATGTAATTTTATTGATGATTATTTTTGCTTTACATGGCTTTTTCCTATGTCTAATCGTGATCAGTTTCTTACGATATATCGTAACTTTGCAACGATGGTTTGTACTTAATTTGAGTCCTCTATTTGTACTTTTTGCTATGATTCTATTGGCGAATATTGTTTTGGTGCTTTTAGATAGTTTCTTTCTAAGCAGGACACTCTTTATCAGTCTTCTTGTCCTGGTACCCATGTTCAAAATGGGGTTGCTGAGTGCAAACATCGCCATCTGATTGAGACTACCCGTACTCTTCTCCTTGCCTCTCACGTTTCACTATAGTTATGGCCTGAGGCTGTTTCTACAGCTGTATATCTCATCAGTATTCAGTCTTCCACTGTTCTTAAGGATGCCAGTTCTACAGGGCGTCTCTACTCTTGAGCCCCCAGTACACTCACCTTCGTGTTTTTGACTGCACCTATTTTGTCCTGTTGCAGCCTCGTGAGCGCCCCAAGCTGTCGCCTCAGTCAATTGAGTGTGTGTTTCTTGGTTGAAGTTCTGAGTATAAAGGTTATCGCTGCTATGGTCCTTCTGCTCGACAGATCAAGATATCACGAGACATTATCTTTAATGAATCTCGACCTTTCTTCTATCAAGATTTGGCACCTTGTCTTGTTTCCACCAATGAGACGATTTCATGGTTATCTCTTTCTAACTCTTCACCTATTTCTCCACTATCGTAGCCTTCCCCTAATCTGTCTCTAGTGGTTTCTTCTGTACCCCCCGCCTCCTATGTTGCTTCCTGCAACATCGCCACTTGTTTCTGTAGCACCACCGTCTCGTTTCTCTAGGGTACACTACTCCAGACATCCTCATCCCTCACTAGCTCATCTCCAAGTATCTTGCCAACATCGGCATCTGATTCTTCTGATGATGCTCCTCGTTACGCCCTTCATGACCGGACATCTCTTTGGTCTCCTCATCGTATTGGTTTTGCTTCGACAAATTATACTCGCTGTCACTAATCCTAGTTCTTATTGTGAGGCTATTCCTCATTCTAAGTGGTAGCTCACTATGGTAGAGGAGCTTGATACTCTTCGACGTATGGAGATTTTGGATATTGTACCAACATCTGCGCATGCTCGCTTTATCACGTGCAAGTGGATGTACAAGATTAAGACCCAGTCTAATAGTACTATCGAGCGCTACGAGGCTCATCTTATGGCTCGTGGCTTCCACCATGAGTACGGTCATGACTACGATGAGATTTTTGCCTTTGTTGCCCATATGACCACTGTTCACACTCTTGTTGCGATTACTTCTGTTCGCCGGTAGTCCATCTCTCAGTTGGATGTTAAGAATACCTTTCTTAATGGTGTTTTGTATGTCTTTCTTAATGGTGTTTTGTATGCCTTTCTTAATAGTGTTTTGCGTGAGGAGGTCTACATACAGCTATCACCTAGGTATTTTGTTCCAGATGGGCATGTTTGTTGTCTCTGTCGTACTTTTTGTGGCCTCAAACAGACTCCTTGGTCTAGTTTGCATGTTTTACCTCCGTTATTACCATTGTTGGTTTTACTGTCAGTTCCCATGATCCAGCTCTTTTTGTCCATGTCTCACCTGGGGGCAGGACACTACTTTTGTATGTGAATGATATGATCATCACTGGCGATGATTCCTCATTCATCATGTATGTGAAAAAGCATCTCAGTGAGTAGTTTCTGATGACTGATCTTGATTTTCTTACGTACTTCTTTTGGATTGAGTTCACTTCTACGTCTAAGGGCTAATAACTCTCTTAGCAGAAATATGTTTAGAATCTTCTTGATTGTTCTAGTCTGACTGATACTTTGCTGAGACTTCCATGAAGTTATCCCTTCAGCTATGTGCCACTGATGGTGATCTTCTTAAGGATCTACTCTTTATCACCATCTTGTTGGGAGTTTGATGTATCTTGTAAGCACTCGTCTTGATATTGCTTATGATGTTCATATCTTGAGTCAGTTCATGACTCGTTCTACCCACCTTCACTATAGTCACGTTCTTCATGTTCTTGCTACTTGCGTGGAACTATCTCTCGTCGTTTGTTTTTTCCTAACTCCAACTCACTACAGCTTCAGACGTACTCTAATACAACCTGAGCTAGTGATCTTTATGATCATTGTTCCCTTTCTACTTACTTTTTTTTTTGTTCCTCCCTGGTTACCTATGGCTCCTCTCTTGTTACTTGAAGACAAAAAAACAGACTGCAGTTTCTCGTTCAAGTGCTGAGGCTGAGTTGAGAGGTATAGCAGCAGATATTACTTGGTTGAGATAGCTACTTGCAAATTGTGGCGTACTTATGATGGGATCTACAACTCTTTTGTCTCACAGTACAGGTGCCATTAGTATTGTTTGTGACCTAGTGAAGCATAGTTGCCGCCAGTATCTAAGCATTATCATGTCGTCACAAGGTTAAGTAGAGCCACTGGATTACAGCAAATTTCAAGACCTTGGCAATGCATCAATAACTTCTCGTTCTGTTGAAACATTATAGTTTTTGTCTGATGAAACTTTTTAGTTGACCAATAACGGGACTAAAATCTGAAGGCCCCAGAACATCTTATATCTTTTCAGATTTCTCAACATATACACACCGATACCTCAACTTACGATATTTTGCTTCTCAAGATATACTGACATTATATTGGTACTCTGGCGGTCTGGCCATCTGTAAATCACAGTGAGTAAAGGTGCTCCACAAAGTAAATCGAGAAGAACATCATTTCTCAGAATACTATATAGAAAACAAACTGGAACTATGCATTGAACTGTTAAACAAAAATTTTCCAACAGTGTCTGATGCTATAATCTCCCGCAGTAGGTCATGTGTGAAATTCTGTAATATACTACTCATCAGTGTAGGTGAAACATTTCGCAAGACATACAATATCTTACAGTTTCTATAGCCCCTGTACATATGTCATCTGAAAGGTTCTACGGGTGCTGTTTCTTCAAGAAGAGCCGCAGCTTGAAAACATTCAGCAGCCTCAGTTGCTGACCTGCCACCTTCCTCTTTGTGGAGTAGACCAAGATTAAACCATGCCACATGATTTGTTCTATCCAGTTGCAGTGCATCAGACAGGAAGCACCGTACAGAAGGCAACGGCCTGTTCCCAAGTTGTCGAAGAACAATAGCAGTTGATATCAAACTTGGAACATGTTTAGGATCAAGGTCTAATGCTCTGAAATAAGCCCCCAAAGCCTCTTTTTGAAGACCCTTCGCTTCATAAAGTTTTCCTGGAAATAAAATCTATGTGAATAATATGAAAACAAGTATCTTCGGGTAAAAATAAAAAAAATATTTTTTTGTGAAAGATTTACTGAATAAGTTGTAATGACACGCATTATGACTGATATGAAGCTCATGTAGGTATGGGTTCAATTGAAAATTGAATGCTGTACCTAGTACCTACAAATGCATTTTTCTTCTTTACCTTGTGTACCTCGCGTACCTTTTTATGTTTTGTCTTGGCACCCATAGGGTCTCGCTAACATAGTATACCGGATGTTGAATTCCTTCCTTTTCCTTCAACAGGACGGCACTCACTGCGACCAGGGTTGCAGCGAGGTATAGGAAAAGGGCCTCTCTAGGTCTTAGGCTTGTGAGGAGTAGAGAAGCTGTCACGTAGGATTTCAGGTCTTCGAAGGCCTTCTGTGCCTCTAGGGTCTATAGGAAGCCTTCGAACCTACTGGACATCTTGAAGAAGGGGAGGCCTTTTTCTGCTATCGTGACACGAATCGTCCAAGTGTAACCATATGTCCCGTAAGGCGCTGGACATACCTGATGGACCGAGGCAGTTCCATATCCAGGATCGCGCAAATCTTCTCTGGGTTTGCTTCGATGCCCCTTTGTGATACCAGGAAGCCAAGAGCTTTTCTCCTTTTACACCGAAGGCGCATTTTTCGGGGTTTAGCTTGACACCAAATTTGTGAAGGTTGATGAACGTCTCTTGGAGATCTTCAATGTGTTGAGGCTAAAATGCTTTTCACGACAACGTCGTAAACATAAACCTCCACGTTGTGCCCAATTGATCTTTGAGGATGAGGCAGACGAGGCATTGGAAGGTGGCCCGACATTTTTCAACCCAAAGGGCATGTGTAGGTAGCAAAAGGTGCCCATGGGGGTGACGAAGCTAATCTTCTCCTCATCCTCTGTTGCCATATGAATGTGATGGTAACCTGAGTATGCGACCAAGAAACTCATCAATTCACACCCAACGGTGGAGGCGACAAGCTGGTTGATGCGCGAGAGGGGGCAGTCATCCTTCAAATATGCCTTGTTAAGATTGGTGAAGTCGATGCATATGAGACACTTGTCATTAAACTTTTTGATCAAGACCGGATTGGCAAGCCACTCTAGGTGCCAAAACTCCCGGATGAGGCCATCTTTTGAGAGCTTATCGATCTCATCTTTTATGGCCTAACATCGCTCTGAGGAGTTTTTGGAGCTTTTGCTTCACCAGAGGGTGCTAGGGTCTCACCGTGAGGTGATGCTGGATCACCTCCCGAGGGACGCCTGTCATGTCTGACGGTGTCTAGGCGAACACGTCAGCTTTGGACTATAGAAACTCTATGAGCTCTTCTCCATTTTTTTTCCGGGAGATCGACCCCGATTCTAACGAACCATGATCATCTGGGTTGAAGAGTCGCATTTCGTTTAAGTCCCCCTCCAAACAAGGCTTGAGAGAGTACTTCGTTGGAGGGGACACACTTGGCGTGTCCTACCAAAAGTGATGAGGACATCTCCCCTGCATCCTTAAGTTCAAGGAAGTTGATGTCACCAGAGTTGGTTGCCACTTTGTGATATAGGCGACGAACCAAGTCTTGGTCACCCTTTATGGAGATGACCCTGTGAGGGCATGGTATCTTTAGGCATAAATAGTTTTGATGAACCGCTATATTAAAGCAGTTGAGAACTGCTCTTCCCATGATAGTGTTGAATAGGGACTCGATGTCAATGACATTGAATCTGACAACTTCCGTGCGATGATTTTCATGTGTTTCAAATGTCATGAGTTCAATCGTCCCGATGGGTTGAATAGATTTTCCTGGTACGAAGCTGGTGAGAGGACAGTCGGATGGTAGAAGGATACCATGATGATAGCCCCCCATGATTCCCCAGCTGCTTGAGCGCACAGAGGGAGAATATGTCTGTGGAGCTCCCCCATCGATAAGGATACATGAGACCTTGCAATTGGATACTATGGCAGTTACCAAGAGGGCATCATCATGGGGGAACCTTAAGCCTTTTGCATCCTCAACAGTGAAGCTAAGCGGAATGCTTGCCCATTTGGGAGGGGTGCTTTGAGGGGCCACCCCTACGACGTTGTGGTGCCTCGAAAGAGAGTTCTTGATCAGCATCTTGCGGATGCCTTCCCGAGGGTGGATCACTAGGGGCCTGCGTTGAGGGTGGTGGAATTGCCTAAAAGGGTAATGCCTATGCAGCCGTGGGACGTGGTGGTGACCCTCGGTGCGACTCGGGGCCACGTTTGAGGAGTTTCACCACTTCAGCGGTGTACTGGCGGCACTCATTCATGTTATGCCCGTTCATTTTGTGGTAGGCACACCTGCGACCATCACCTTGGTTTGGGTTGTTCCTCTTTTCATCGCAGCCTTCATCAGGATGCCCCTTCTAGTGAGCCTTAGGCCTTGGCTCTTTCCTGGATCCTTCAAAGGAATTGCCCTCATGAGACGGGACAGTACGTTCCCGTGACAGGGTGTCGGCTATGACTAGGATTCTAGAATCACGTCTCCAGCTGAAGCGATCCCTTTGGTCCTTGTTCTTTTCAGAGGAGCTTTTTGACTTCTTCCTAGGGGAATCGCTTTCGGCTTGCGGAAGAAACCCCTTTTAGCCAAGTCATCTTCTCCAAGGGTGTACTTTTCCACGACCTCGAAGGGTTCATGGGTCATTTTCGGGGGATCCCTTCCCAGTGCGTGGTTAAGCTCTCCCGGGAGCAACCCCTCCTTGCATGCATTGATAACTGTGGAGTCCATAGCATCTGCCACCTGGCTTCGCACCTTGGAAAAGCGCTTAAGGAATTCCCTTGTGGACTCACCTTTCTGTTGCTTTACGGTAAAGAGTTGATTGGTGAGCATGGGGTGCTTATAGCTTCCCTGGAAGTTCGCGCCGAACTCTTCCCATATCTGGCCCCAAGAGTAGATGGAGCCTTTCTTTTGGTTGAAGAACCAAGAACGTTTTGTCCTGGAGAGGAAGTGTAGGAAGCAGTTACACATCTCTACCTCTCCACCTCCCCCAGCCCAAATCACCGTGGAATAGGTAGTTACTGCATGGGGTCAGAATCCCTATCGTATAGCCCAAGATTGTGCTAGTGAAACTTTGGTTGAAATGGAGTTTTGAAGATGTCTCGAGCGAAGGGGTTGCCAACCTCCGAGATGCACTTGTCACTGCGCGTGCAAAGAGATGACGATCGCGCAAGGCGACAATGGCAGTGCCGAGGCTCCTCTGAGTTGGAAGAGTTGGATGCCCGACGATAGCGGCAAATGTGCCCGCACACAAGCGAGCCAGAGTGCCACGCCGACCTGTGGCTTGGTCTGGCCGGGAGATCAGGGACTTAGCCTCCATATTCTCGTGGCAGTGGCAGCCACGATAATCTACGAATCCAACTAGCGGCACAGGGACACGTCTGGTGCTTGTAAAGGTTTTTCCGACTGGCATGGCCATGGTCCTGTTGACGTGAGTCTTTATGGCTTGACGAGCGTGCTTGGGCCGTGGAGGGTGGAACTACCTGTTCCCCTAGAGGTGCTGAAGGGACTCCTGGGGAGGGACAACCTTTGGCCCTAGGGGCTCTCTAGCCACCCCTGGCCAGGTAATGCCTTGGGGGTGAAGCCCTCCTTTGGCTGGTGGGAGCTGGCTTGCCATCTTCGAGTGTGGGCACATTTGCCCAGGGCGAAGGAGCTCGAGGAGGGCCTGGAACTCCCATCCCCAAGGGTATGAGCTCGGGCCTCGAAGGTTGAGGCAATAGGATGAACTGTAGTGAGATAGGTTGAGCTCCTCCCCATCCAGGGCTCAGCGGGTGCAGCAGCCACTAAGGAGCCCTGTTCATCACTGCCGCATGGGCGAGCGGAGGGAGGTTATAAAGATTTCCCCCTTGCCTTCCTCTGATGATGAAAGCTCCATGTGCACTCAGGTCAGTGGCCACTTGAATTGAAGACAGTGCTGGGAGTGGTGAGATGTGCCAAGGGTCGTCTGGAGGATGGTAGGTGGCCATCATGTAGTCCACACTTGTTTTGCAGTCACCTCCATTATTGCCTTGCAGTTAGTGGTGCCAAGCGTCCTAGGGGTAATGGTTGGCCCTAGGGCCTCGATGGCACCTTGGGCTTCTTGCCCTTGGTCGGGCCCTACGTCGACTGGTGCAAGGGAAGTGGATACGCCTGGGGGCCCTAGGACACTCAAGACATTATTTGCCTCAGGGTGAACGGCTCCGATCTCCAAAGATAGCACGTGTTTCGGGCTCCTTCGGAGAGCGGACAGATCATTCATGAGCTCCTTGTGCTTTGGAGCTGAAGGAGGCTTCGTAGACTTAGAGTACTTCTTAGTAAGAGTCATAGCCTATCGTTGATCTACTACGGTCTCCACAGACGGCGCCAATGTTGTAGGTGTGGAAACCAAACATAAGTGAGGGGGTAGACATCGACTGCGCTAGGGTCAACATCTACGAGAGTGAAATTGACACGAGGACTTATACAAGTTTAGGGGTCCGAAAGGACCGTTCTACTCCTGTCGATGGCCTACGAGGGGTTCCTTGCGTGAGGGGGTCCTCCCGAAGGCACACCAGTTGAGATATCTCTTTGTATTCCTTTTGAGCTCAAGTTATAAATGATGGATATATGGGGCATTTATAGGCTCTTGGGTCTGTACAAATAACTGAAATACCTCTCAATGAGATAGCTAGTCTATAAGTACAAGCGAGGGGTATTATTGTCCTTTCTAAGCATAATTGTAGTCTTTTTATCTGTATATAGGCATGGTTGTCACGGCGTCGCCTAGGCGTCGCCTAGGCGACGCCATGGCGGCCGGAGGGCGACGCCAAGGCTCGTCGCCTAGGGTTGAGGAGCTAGGCGGCCACCTCCAGGCCGAATCCGGCCCCCTCTAGCCCTTCTCGCGTAGATATGGCTACCGCCGGCTTAGATCTTGAGCCGGCCGCCTCTTCCCGTGCTGTCGCTGCCTCATCCGACGCTCTTCCCGAGCCGCATCACGCCGACCCCCGTGCTGGGCTCCATCTCCGCCGTCCTCGAGCCTTGCCGTCGCCGGATCTGGACTACACCGCCCGGATCCGGCAGAGGAGGCAGACGGCGTTGGCGGGGAGGAAGAAGCGGTAGGTAGGAGGCAGCAGCGGCGGAGAGGAGGGAGGCGGCGGAGAGCAGGAGGCGGCGGCGAGAGGAGGCCGGAGGCTAGGTGGCGGGAGGGGAGGAGGTAGAGAGGAGGCGAGGCGGTGGGAGGGGAGGAGGAGGCAGCCATGGAGAGGAGGCGAGGCAGCGGGAGGGGAGGAGGCGACGGCGGAGATGAGGGCGGAGACGAGGCGGCGAAGAGGCGGCGCGTGTGGGTTTGGGGGAAACGGGCCAAGATGCCAGGCTCGGGCCGGTGGTTAGGTTATAGGATTTTTTTGGTCTTTTGTGATTTAGTCCTTACAGTTCCTGAAAAGTACGAATAGACCCCTAAAAATTACAAATAGACCCCTCTTTCAATAGATTTTTTCTGATTTAGACCTTCTAAGACATAGTTATTTTGATAATTTATGCTATTATATCGTCTAACTACTATCGTCTAACTGTCGCCATGGCGGGCACCTAGTCGACTAGGCGTCCAGGCGCCTCGGCCTCACCTCGACTTGCCGGAGCGCCGTGACAACCTTGTATATAGGTGTCTTCCGCAGAGTGGGCCCCTTTAGTAGAGGAATAAAATTATTCCTCCAACAACTGATATGAAGTTCATGTAGGTATGGGTTCAATTGAAAATTGAATGATGTACCTAGTACCTACAGAATGGCATACACTTACATCTTCAAATTTGAAACAAAAGGACTCGATTTATCCAGTGATGACATTTTGCAATACTAAACAGAAAGACCGAGTAAAAAACAACTGGAACTTTGATGCTTAACTGATTAGACATAATATTTTTAATACCAACTCCCAAAAATGAAAATAAATTTGAAGAAGACGAGATTTCAGAAATGAACAAGAATCACCTTTAGCATGCCAAGCCAACGCAGAATAAGGACTGTTGGCTCTTATCTTTAATACACAAACCTCTGCATCCCTCCACTGTGACATGCCTAGGTATAAGAGAGCTAAATCATACCAGGTCTCTATTTCCAGACTTTTATCATCCTTAGCACCCTGTAAAAAGTGATACAACAATGTGAGAGACATAGTGGCCTTCTATTTGCTACTCAGCAGCATGAAAAGCTGAAGAGATCAATTAGGTCGTCTTTACTTAGCACTTGAACAAAAGTGCTCATTAGTTCCATGCATGAATGCCACCAAATTCATTATATTAATAAAACTTGGAAGTAAAAGGAAAGAGTGCTGGCAGCACTCACCCTGTGGCTGTTGTTGGTTAATGTAAATATTATGTATTCGGATTTTTCCTATTTTTGAAAAGGAGATCGGGGCAACTATTACATCAGCAGAACAATGCTCTCATCATGAATATTGAAATGAAAATGTATATCGAATGCTCATATCTTATTATCTTCAAATCATTATATAATGCATGCTGCTCCAGATGGCAGAAAATGCAACCAAATATTTGTTCTAACAGCAACATGGAAATTTCAATTTTGAGCAATAATACGTGATTCCCTCAGTTAGACTTCAAAATAGAAGTTTTACATCACCTTTGCCAAGGAGATTCCAGCACTGAAACTTTTGGTTCTAAGTTGGACAACAGCAAGAAGTTGGGTGTATGTCTCAACTGCATCCCTGAATTGCCCCTGTGCAGCCTGAATTCTTGCTTTGGTTCGCAACAGATCTCCTTGACTCCATTTCCCAGTCTGATCAAGAGCAGCATCAACAATGGTTTCAGCATCAGCAAACAGTTTTTGAGCACTCAATATTCGAGCTAAAAGAAGCCAACTCCTCAACTCTGATCCGGACTCTAATTTCACCAGCTTCTTGGCATAAAAAGCCGCTGCATCTAATTTCCTCTGCTCAGCATTTTCAAGGCTGAGATTGTATATTACCCTAGAATCTTTCCCATGCATCTTTTTTTCAGCATTCCCCAGCACCTCCAGTGCTTCACACTGCCAAGAAGTTCTCTCTATATCAGATATGGCACATCTAGCTTGATTAGAAAGAGCAACACCAAGCAAAAGGTCTGCAACACCCGCCATTTGTTCACATCCTCCCTGTATATTGGCGATGGCTCTCTGTGCATAGGAAGCACCTTCAGAATGAGCACTTTTCTCAATGCAAACCTTTGAGGCTAGGAGAAGTTCTTTGAGATTGTCAGAATCCTCCCCAGACTTGAATATCCTTTTGAGCAGATTCAGGGCAGTCAAACCATCTTCTTCCGCTAGGAAACACAATGCAACATTGTATGACCATTCTCTTTTGTCTAGCATACCAGGTAACAATTCTTCATATTGTCTAGCAAGAGGTTTTAGCTGCCCGGACATGGACAGTGCAAAAGAAAGGTGTTGCATCACAGTGGGATCCCGCTCAACCCTCCTGAGATTGAATTTCCTCAATAGAATCATTAAAAGAAGAATAGCCTCTTCCATATTGTTGCGAGGTACAAATGATCCATCCAACTGTGAATGAAGATTTGGAGGGCGGGCTTCGCAGCCACTGTATAGAAGAAAAACAGCAAATTCCTTTTGTATTCTAGCTATGGTCTCTCCATCAAGATTCCAATTATTCAGAAGAGACCTCCTATATGAAGATATGGCATCAAGTGAAAACCCCCCTAATTTCCATAGCTCAGGGAGAAACTCTACAGCCTTGCATATTATTTCACTCAATTTACAATCTTTTCCAAAGCCTGCTGGCAAGCCTTCAGGTATTGCTGCTTCCATAATATCCAATATCATTCTGCATTCTTGTGCAGCTTCTGCAAAATCAAATTGAATTGAAGTTATGCTTATAGTAACCTCACGCATGACTGTAGGAATCTCAAAAAAGAATTACAGTCTTTTTTTCTAACACCAAAGAACTACAATCTAACCATTGGCGCGCGTGGACAAACACACACACACACACACATGTGAATGTGCACGCCTGTTCATGTGTGTGGCAGAGAGATGGGTTTACCTTTGAACTTTCCAAGATCGTGAAGTGCTCTTGCTTTGAGATATATGGCCTCCATGAGTAGGCTGACAGCATGCAAGGGCATTGGTGGAGAATCCCACTGTGGGCGAGTCTTCCGACAATCTGCTTTTCTAGCAATTGAGATTTTCATCTTAGGGACTAACGCAGATATGTCTATCCCATCAAACACACGAAGTGCCGCTTCTACATGTCCCCGTTGGTATTCTAGCCTTCCTAGCAACGCCCTTGCCTCCTGCAAATTGTGAAAACATACTTTATTATCTTGCACTAAATAGGGCTGTCAAGCTTGCAATCACTAAGTCCACAAATGTTAAAATTCTGAAGATGTCAAGTAACAAATGATATTCTAGCATATGATCAAATAAGGAACAAACTTGGAGGTAATCAAATAATCAGTGCTTTTCTGAAAGGGGAGAAAGAATTTACGCATGAAAGCTTCTAATATAAAGTGCTTGTGTAGCGTATATTGCAGATAAACTAGTAAGATTTACAAATAGAAAAATGGCTTTTTGTATGACAGATCATAAAACACTAAAACAGAAAAGGATAAGGCAGGTGGCTTCTTAAAACAGAAGGGAGCTAGTGAGAAAACTCTGGTAGAACATAAGATAGGCATACATCTGTTCAATTAATTCCATAAAAACAGGCAAGTTCAGCGCATGTTGAATTTTATATACAACTATCTTCACAAGCATAACATGAAAATAGATACCCAAGATAAACCTAACAAGGATGCATACTAGCTGTCACAATAAAATTACTTCACAGGGAAGCACAAGATAGATACTCACAGGAAAGCAGGTTCAGAGACTTCACATTTAGCAAGCGACTCAGTTGTTCTCAGCATATTCTATCACAGCAACAAAATCAATTTCGCAAAAGGAAACACCAACCTCATAGTTAAGGCAAACACCCTCCCGAAGCGACAACTCCGCTTCCTCGATGTTGCCATTATCAAGGTACTGCTCGACCTCTCTATTCCGGGACAAGTACCCGCTGGCTGAGAAATCTTTGGTGATTGTAGAGTCCAATGACCGGATGGTCTCATCTGCCCCCTTCAGCTGCTCCCCAGAGCACAAGCACTCCATTGCCATTCGCACGACAAAATTCCTGAATCTTCCCTTCCCTTTCCTACCCTCCATCCTGCTGTATCATATTTGGTCCCATCTCGCGGCGCAATTACCTAACATTTGATAACGTATTCAAGATTACTAAACAAACATTTTGTGACAGATAACCAAAATAATCACCACATAATATAGCCTTTTTCATGCTATTATAACTAAGTCATACGCAATCAATAGATAGCAAACTTGAACACAATTTCAGTAAACAAAGCACTTCTCAGGGATACTCCACTACGGCATGGACTCTGTAGTTTACTCAAGACACGAGGATTTCGTGGATGCCATATCAAGAAACAAGAGAACTTCACCAAACTCAAATGTCGCAAAGCAAGATCGAACTGGGTAATAAAAAGGAGGAATCTTTCGACAAAAGAGACTTACCCATGAAGAACAAGAACAAAGATTCGGCCGCCGCGACGGCAGATCGAGATATCTGAACAAAGTTTTCCCCCAAAAATCCCAAGAACTAGCCCTAAATACAGACCCTACGGACCCAAAAAAATCCCTCCTTTATTCCAGGAACACTAAGAGAATTTCCCCCGGAAAAGGCCCACCAAGCCTTATCTACCGCCTACCTATCGAATTGCCCCAATTGAATGCAAGATTTATACTTTGCAACCTCTTCTCCGGGTCTTAAAACCCCCGGAAAAGAAAGCAAAAGTGGGAATCAAATATCACAAAGAATAAAGCAAAAAAAGGTAAAAGAGAGTAAAAGAGCCAATCAACCGAGGCTAAAATAAAGCATCGATTAGTTAAGTTAAAGAACTCGCTCGCCTTTCCTCCTCGTACCCAAAGGGAACCCAGCTCGCCGCCAACTCCGTCAAGAACTCGGCCAGCCGCCGCCGCAAACCCAGCCTCGCATTCGGACTCCGGCCGGACCCGAGTTCCTCACCGAATACGGAGAACCAGGGTCGAAGGGATCGCCGGAGTTCCGAGAAAGCTACAGTTTTGCGCGGCCGGATCAACAAGCCGAGCTCCAACTCAAAAGAGGGAGAAGTATTCCCAAATTGAAGAAACGGGAGTGGGATAGAAATCTCTACCCTTGTTTGAATCATGAGGTGGTGCTTTCGTATTTACAAGAAGTAGGTGGGGTAGGTGGAAAGAGTGTCACAGTCGTACCATACGGCGGCCGGTTCCCTTCAGCTTACCATGATTTCCTCGACCAAATATATTTTTTTAATATTATTTTAAAACAGCTTATTAAGATAATTTTTTAAAAATAATGTATTAGCTTTGAATAGCTTTTAAAAATAATTAATTGATTTTTAATTTACTTATATGAACACTCATACTAAAGTTAATCTACAAATTTTTCCATAGAAGTCATCGTATTTTGAAGAATTTACTTTTTCAATAACTGAAAAATTCGCACGTAAGGGCTGATGTTTCAGTTGTTTGGGAGTTGCGATGCTTTTTTGCAAAATGCGAAACAGCGGGCCCCACTATCAGTGAATCGTAGTCTTAACTTGTTTTAGATAAATCAAATAGTGGTCATACAAAAGTAGGGAACAAACATAATCAAACCGTTAGTGTGTACGGACAAATAACTCCGATAGAAGTTTCAAGGGTACTGTCGTTTCAAGAAAGAGAAGTTGGAAAGCTCAAAATAAGTGTGTTCATGTTAACCTCTGTTTCTATCTTTTATATAGAGGAGTCAAAAATTAATATAAATATCTAACTTTTCGAAACGGTTTTTCTACTCCTCTCGCTCTCGTTTCACTTCGGAAATAAGATAAGGGGTTATAGGCATATTACACACTCCACACTAATACTTTTGTCTCACACACACGTATCTCTTTCTTATTTTCTCCATCACTCGTATCTGTTTTTTAAAAATCATTTCTTTTAGTCATTGTTATTCATTTTGTACCAAAATCCGCTGCAGTGCCTTCCAAAACAAATTGCTGGCTTTAAGAGTTTAGATGATGGTGTTTCCACCCTTTACGTTGTCGCGTGCCCACAATGTGATCAGAGGACAGCTGCTAGCCTGCTACCTTCAAAAGCAGCCACCGCATGAACTACATTTTTACTTGTTTTCCCCTCTGCATGATAGGGCCACTCCTGAAGTTAATTAGTTCAGTCGCTTTGCTGCTCAACTACTGGCAGACACCTTGCTCAAAGGACAAAGGGGAAATAAACTAAAATGGGCACCTAATCCAGCTGCTTGATTGTCCAAATGGCGTGTCATTTGGAGGGAGGTTACCCTAAAAGCGCCCTTAAAAGCAACTACTATCGTAAAGGGAAAAGAAAAAGGAAGCGAGATACCGGTAGGCTGGCCATGTTCAATTGTACTACATGGCAATGAGTTTGGCAGGGTTTGGACTTTGGACAATGAATAAACAAACAAACTGATGTGTGCTGAACAAAATTAGATGAAAGTCCAACCCTGAACTCCCAGGGTAATGATTTGGGTATTTGAGACATACGAATCTCATGGGAAGGAACAATCTTTCTTCGAAACTCATTAAAATTTCTGCGCTGCAAACAACGCTAGTCGTCGAGTACTCTCGATGCTCGTCTGTGCAGACTTGGAGTTGGAATCGCAATAGGCTAACTAGCGGCTAGTCTAACAGTAGCTCGTCCTTGTTCTTAGAAAAAAAAAATAGTAGCTCGTCCTTATGGCGTGGCTGACGATGCCACAATTCAAGTCGCAGAAACTCTACCACCCCAATAGGATTTCATGAATTGATTTTGATTCAGTCAATTGGATAACAAATCCTATTCCAACAGAATTCGTATTTGATTCTCAAACATGCACTATTTGGCACCGTGCAGCATTATTTGGAGCTTACTTTGGTATTGTAGTCAGCATAATTAAATTTAAAGAAAAAAGAAAAATGTTACGTTATCACACACAACGCAAAAAAAATAAGGCAAAAAAAACTCAAAAATAAGTTTAAAAGTTAGAAAAAACGAAATTAAAAAACTAAAAACTAAAGCTAATGGAGCGGGACCTTCTCTCTCTTTTTTTTTTTTGTGTGTCATTTGGAATTGGAATAGATATTCTTCTTTTTACCAGAAAAATCAACACGGAAATTCAGATCGCACTCACATGATCCAGCAGCGTTGAACTCTCTCAAACCAGCAGCAATCCATACCTGGCCGCTCCACCAGCGCAGGCTTCCGCTCGCACCAATGGCTCGGCCGCCGTCGCTTACCGCAGCCAAAGATGCAGCCTTCCGCTCGCACCAATTAAGCCGCCACCGCCGCTTGCTGCAGGCAAGGATGCAGACTGTCGTGACGGACGGAGTTCAACGGCGATGGAGAAGGTACTTGATGCGGCCAGATACCGTATACTAATTCTTCGCATGTTTTTCGATCCTTATACACTGATCGAGGACAACGACGTACATGTGCATAAGGAAGTGCTATAAAACTACTCCAAAGTTTCAAAAAATTTTAATTTTTTTTAATTTTTTTTTAATTCCAATACATACCCAATTTGGCAAATTTCTTGAAGATTCACTTTCCTTTTTGATTTCCCGTCTTCACTTCTCGCTGGCGCCTCCCAAAGACGCCACCATCCCACCGATCTCCTGTGCCATCACTCCACGCGCCTTCGCGTCGCTGCCCGAAGTTGCGGCCGTGCCGCTCCCTCGCGTTCACACCGAGCTGACGTCGCGGTCCCACCAGTCGGTCACCCATCCTCTTACCTCCTCATTTCACGCGCCACCCAACTTACTCCCTCTCTCTCCTGCCTCAACTCGCTGTTCTTGGCTGACGCACGCACCCTCCGTATCTGCAGCGTCAATGCTTGCCAACTCCTACATAGGCATCAGAGCCACCTCACCAGCGCCATCACTCCTGCAGGAGAGCCCCATCGCCCCGAGGTCTGTCCCCTCGCACCTCAACCAGGCTTTGCTTCATCTCGACAACGTTTCCTTAACTAGGAGCTCCCCCTAATTTGACAGACTTACCTCGATGAGTTCTAACACACCTCGATGGCTTAGCCTCGGTGTGGTTCATTTCGGCCTCGATGGCTTTTGTCTCAGCCGAACCTCGCTTCACATCGACAGTGTCTTCTTGACTAGGGGCTTCCCCTAGCTCGATGGGTTCACCTCGATGACCGCCCAACACGCCTCAATGGGTTGGCCACGGCGTGGTTCACTTCAGCCTTGATGGCTTTTGCTTTGGCTAAACTCCCCTTCACCTTGACGGTGTATTCCCCGCTAGGGGCTCCCCCTAATTCAACGGACTCACCTCGACTAGCTCTAACACGCCTCAATGCCCTGAGCCTCGGCGTGGTTCACTTGGGCCTCGATGGCTTTTGCCTCGGCCGAACTTCGCTTTGCCTCGATGGCATCTCCTTGACTAGGGGCTCGGCCTAGTTCGACAGACTCACCTCAGCGAGCTTCAACATGCCTTGATAGCTTGGCCTCAGCGTGGTTCACTTAGGCCTTGATGGCTTTTGCCTCAACTGAACATCGCTTCACCTTGACATCATCTCCTCGACTAGGGGCTCCTCTAGCTCGACGGACTCACCTCGGCGAGCTTTAACATGCCTCAATGGCTTGGCCTCGGCGTGGTTCACTTTGGCCTTGATGGCTTTTGCCTCAACTGAACTTCACTTTGCCTTGACAACGTCTTCTCGACTAGGGGCTCCTCCTAGCTCGACGGACTCACCTCGACGAGCTCTAACATGCCTCGATGACTTAGCCTCAGCATGGTTCACTTTGGCATTGATGGCTTTTGCCTCGGCCAAACTTCACTTTGTCTTGACGGTGTCTCCTCGACTAGGGGCTCCCATAGCTCAAGACTCACCTCGGAAAGCTCTAACATGGCTTAATGGCTTGGCCTTGGTGTGGTTCACTTCGGCCTCAATGGCTTTTGCGTCGGTCGAACTTTGCTTCACCTTGACAGCGTCTTCTCGACTAGGGGCTCCCCTAGCTCAATGGAGTCACCTCAGCTAGCTCCAACACGCCTAAATAGCTTGGCCTCGGCATATTCATTTTGGCCTCGATGGCTTTTTCCTCGGCCGAACATCAATTCGCCTCGATGGTGTCTTTGCAACTAGGAGCTCCCCTAGCTCGAAGGATTCACCTTGACGATCCCCAACATGTCTCAATGGCTTGGCCTTAGCGTGATCAATCCTTGTTCCGGGGTTGAGTTAGTAGTTCCCCTGATCTGGGGTCGAGTTGGTGGTTCCCCCATTTGGGTCGAGTTGGCGGTTTCCCCATTCTGAGGTCGAGTTGGTGGTTCCCCTAATCCGGAGTCGAGTTGGTGGTTTCTCCATTCCGGCATTGAGTCAGTGACATCCCCTCTCTGGGGTCAAGTTGGCCTTATCCCAAAGCGAGGTTCCACTCATGAATTTCGCCCCGAGCCCCAAGTTTTTTTGATGGAAGATGGTGACGTTCTCACCTACCCACCCGAAGTGCCACTTATGAGTTTTACCCCCGAGTGCTAAGTTTTTTCAATGGGGGGGATAGTGATGCTTTTGCCTCCCCAAGCGACGTAACGCTAGTAAGCTTCACCCCAAGCACCAAGTATTTTTCCGATGCGGGGTGATGATGTTCTTGCCTCCCCAAGTGATGTGATATGAGATTTGCCCCAAGAACCAAATTTTTTCTTATGGGGGATAATGGCGCTCTCACCTTCCCAAGCAACGTGCCGCTCATGAGCTTTGCCCCTGAGCACCAAGTTTTTTCTGATGGGGGATAGTGACATTCTCGCCTCCCCAAGCGACGTGTTGCTCGTGAGCTTTGCCCCAAGCACCAGGTTTTTCCGATCAGGGATGACGACGTTTTCGCTTCCCCAAGCGACGTGTCACTATGAGCTTCGCCCCAAATGCTAAGTTTTTTCCAATGGGGGACAGGGTAATGGGATACCCTAGTAAAACAATAGCAAGCGAATTTTATTCTAGCATTAGGAGGCAGGGTAGTAACGGCCCCTCCACATTCTTACTAGAGGAGGTCGAGTGGTCACAAGATAAACTTTGGGTATCCCGGCTTCATGCTGCACCGCCCGTACTCAAGCTAGCATTACTCCCACGTAAGAATCAGGCCTGAACACTAAGTTTTTCCAGATGAAAGACGCTGCCACCACCCCTCAGACCAAGTCCGTGCTTCACCAAAAGACAAGGTCGGTGTCACTCCCAAGAAGGTGGTTCTCTATGCCCACTGCCTTGGCCCTTCCAACGCATCAACAAAGCTTTTTGAGCATCTTGAGAGCGATGGCTTGACCCCCGGCATGGCTCAACCGGTTTTGATGGCTACCCCTTAGTCGAACTTTGCTTCACCTTGATTGTGTCTCCCCGACCATGGATTCTCTCGATTGTGTCTAGCTTTATAGATAACCAAATCACCTCCTTCCGTCGAGGCCCAAGCCCTGACTTACGGAGTACTTCGTGCCTTGCAATCAATGCCTCGATGAGTCGGCCACATAGGCTCTGACGAATCGACCACCTTATACTCGGGTCATATCTCCTCACCTCAAAAGTCGGCCCTCAATGAGTCGATAACTCCTCGTGAGGTCATACCTAAGGTGAGTTGGGTATCTAGAACTTCTGTACACATCCACTCGTGCCTCAAGCGACCCTCCGAGAGTCAGTCAACAGGTGCTTCAGTGCGCCTCTCATCGCCTTAGGCAATTCATCAGTCCCTAGTACTTCGTGCCCCAGCGTGCTCCTAGTCGTTGGGTTAGTTCGCCTAGCAAGGGGCAACACTCCATGATGTCTTCACCTCCGTATCATATGATTCGGTATGCAGGGCATTCCCTCGGCCAAGCTCATCTCAACCCATCAGCATCTCCTTAGTTAGGCACACCCGTTAGATTGACAACTTCACATTAGCAAGCACCAGAATGTCACCTCAACGCGATGTGATTAGCCTCGAGGGTCATCCCTTGACAGAGCGTAATTTTCCATCAGGTACTCCTTGCTTCATGGGCCACGCCTCCATGAGCCGAGCACGTGGCACACTTCCAAACTTCTAGTGCCATGCCTCGATGGGTCAAGCAGGCAACAACTTAGCGCATATCCTCTCGCCTTGAAGGTCGAACCCCACCAAGCTAGCCTTGGGTATGCTCACTGATCTTGAACATCTCGGCGTGTTGGCATGCATCGATCGACCACATCTCAAGATGTCGTCCAACTCGGCATCACCAACCGAGCTCACACGTAGGGATGCATACACCCCAGTTGGCTTCATGCTCTTGAAGCTCCATCGCACCTCAAACTAGCGGTATATCCATGCCCATCCCACCGAGGTCACGCAATGATCCGATTACCCAAGGACTCCATGCATCTTGAACTAGCAAGTTATGCGCTTATTTCTAACATGTTCACATGGGTCAACCTTTTCACACCCCTGAGTTATGTTGTCTTTTAGAGACCATGCCTAAGTAAGTCGAGCTTGGCACTCCCGTGCATACCTTCACTTCTCAAACGCAATGGGTCGAGAAATAACTTCACGAGGCACTTCTTTGGGCTAAGTCCTAACCCCGCGCCTCCACGTAACTTTGATATCTATGCGGTCGATGCTGGACTCCATAATTGTTCATGACTCCATGTCCTTTTGTGCAATAGTGAACTCCCTGATACGACCCAAAATCGGTCAAGCGGAGCAATGGCCCTTTAGTGAACACCAAGGGAATCCAACTCGGAGGCGCGGGCACAACTTATCACTTGAGGTTTGCGTGAGGACTTAAAGTATTTTAATATGTTATTGGAATGCATTGCAGGCTACTAGTGGGACTGTCGACCCAAGGCAATGCTCTGACCCCTTTTGCAAGTTGGTGCGCCGAACCGAGTGGGCAATTAGCAACCACCCGGATCAGCGAGGGCCTACTGTTGGCGGAGGTTCCTAGCACTACCTCGAGCCCACAACCACCTCAGAGCAGCAGCGCCTGTTGGAGGGTCTACCCTAAGTTAAGTCCCCAAACCAACCCTAGGCGAGGTACAAGAGACCAACCCCGGGCGAGATACACGAGGCCGACCCTAGAAGGGTCCAGGGCCAATCCCAGATGAGGTATGCGAGGCTGACCTCGGAAGGGTCTAGGGCCAACTTCGGGCAAAGTATGTGAGGCCGATCTAGGAAGGGTCTGGGCCAATCCCAAGCGAGATACGCTACGCAAGGCCAACCCTAGAAGAGTTTGGGCCAACTTCGGACCGACCCTGGAGTCTTGGACGTAGCGGAGCCCATGTGAGGCAAATGACGCAAATACCTTTAGGAGTAAATTAGACCCCGAGAGCAAACTTGTAACTTTACTTGCCATCTCCTCTCCCTCTATAAATAGGACTCCATGTAATGGAGGAGGGGAAGTCCATTTTGTAACCCTAGACTCTCATATTGTATACACTTGGAGGTTGAGTGTTTCTCTTTAGGTCTCTTCGCGTTCTCAGTGGTCTTTGCATCCGACTGAGGGTGCCTCTAAGTTTACTATTCGAATTCGTAGCGACGACAGAGAGAAAAAGAATTTGAGCTAGGTGTAACTAGAGTGCTGGAATGGCGGTGGAATCCTGATTCCAATTCCAATTACGGTGGCAGCCAAAACTCGCTCTTGAAATTCGATTCCAATTTCAGGGGATTCCGGACTCAATTACGGGCTGCCGAACGGGGTGTACATATAATTACATGGAATTATTTGTCATTTTTTTTAAAAAAATTTTGATCGGTAGTGCTTGCCTCGCCGAGTCTAGCAGCCTGTGGATATATGGGCGATAGATAGCTCAGATTGAAAGAACACAGAACGTTTCTACGTGACATCACGGTGACGGCAACCGTTTCGTCACACGTGCACGTGCAACCCTTCTGCTGGTTGTTGGAGGACACGTGGATGGCAAGAAGCCTATCTCGTGTGCATGCCGTTGCAGCCAGGTTCAGTAGGAATCTTGGGCCGTGTTGTCGTTAGGCTTTTGGATCAACGGCCAATGGGCCGTGGGGCTGCCTCGCCTGAGACAAATATAGAAGGGTTTGCGCATTTATCTGCTATGCGTCTTCAGCAATTCGAGTAAAAGAATTTGCTGTCATAGCTCCCAAAAAATGATACTTGTAAGTAATTATCAATGTATCTGAAAGTAGCTAATAAAAATGTACATTATAATAACCACAGTGCCAAACTAAGCCATATTTCCTCTTATCTTGGTAGTGATGCACTTCAACAGTGACTGAAGTTCTTCTGCATTTAACAGGTAACGAATGCTTGCTCCTCTTCGCTCACATTATCCTATCATCACTCACGTTTAGTTTACCGTGGATTTACCATACTAATCTCTTGTCATCATACCACCCTGGTAAATGCAGTCAGCAATCACAAAGAAACACCAATAATTCTTCCCTACTCCATTCTCGGTCCTCAAGGAGGAGGAATTCACACCCTTCCACGCCTAAAGTGTCCATCTTGTGATGATTGGTCTATGTACACATACACCGACCACTGCATAAACTTTGTAGTAGTTTCAGGACAAGCAAGCAGACAGTGCAGCAAATGAAACAATGAATGGTGTACTGGCAGCACACCAGTCTAGTGCTCCTCCTGCCACTCTCTCCCTCCCCACTCACTACGGTTTCCCCTTTCAAAAAACTGCATGCATGTAAATGCCGTACAAGTAGTAGTAGTATACCTCTTGATGATGGCCATTTATTCCAGTTGTACTGTCGCAGCACAGGCCATGATCCCCTGGACCAGGAGCTGCTCCTCTCCATAGCACCATGCCCTACATGGATGGATGCACTGTTATCTCATCTTCCTGGATAGTTTGATTAGTTTCATGTGCATTAATTACCACACCGATGGAGGGAAGAATCCCTGAGAGGTTGCTGTTGAGCAGGACTATTTCACTCCATAATCTCTGTGGAATGACTATGAGCTACAGGGCACATACACCCATAGACTTACCTTCTTGTTGGTTCTTCAGAGGCGGCCCAAAAAAAAACAATGCTTGATTTATATATTTTCATGGTTATCCGCCCGTTAAATTATGGTTGTAAAAGTAAAACTTGCTTAAGAGACTGAAGGCTAGGTAGATCGTATATGATTATGCTTTGATGTCGTATTTACAAGGTTTTTTTAGACAAGATATCAGAGTTCAGAGGTTCTTACTAGCTTTCTGCTGCCAGTGTTTAATGTGTCTGTACCATTTCCTGTCAGGATATCTTAGTTCTTGAACAAACATTTCCTAAGAGTGAAGTAAAAAAAAGGATTGAACATGCTGTTGTGATGCCGCATTATGAGGTCCACTGGTTTCTCTACGTAAACTTTAATCGAGTAGATTGCTTCATTCTGCGCTTTTTGGACCTTCTCTTCTAAGTAACAGTATCCAGAGAATGTAAAAAGGAAAACAAAAGAAAAGAAAAGAAAGAAAGAAAGAAAAAGCAATTTGGTATTTTGGATTGCAGTTCAGAGATGATTGCTTCATTCAGTCGTGGATTAATTTCTGTCTTGATTGCAACACACACTGTACAGCACCAATCAGTTCCTAGTTCCATATTCCGTTCAAAGCTTTACAATTAATATAAAATAGTTTAACACCTGACCAAATGGTCAGATGAAATCATCCTCTAGTTAAGTGCCAAAGTGATTGGGGGGACCTCTACATGTTTGTTCTAAATGCCGCACAGTCTGCTACGTCTGAAGATGGCACAGGCTAATGTTAAATTCGTCCGTAGCATGGCTTCCAAACCTCTGAAGACTAGCAAGTACCAAGAAGTTATTACCTCGGTTTGTACAGGAAAGAGCCACCAATCTGGAGTTCTGGACAGGTTAAGCCTTTCTGTGACTGTAGAACAACCATTACGTCTGTGCTTGATGCTGCTGTTTGAACAGTAACGACAATCTGATCACTGGGATTTTCTCATGTGTCATGAAAGAGCAGGATCCTGTCAATGGCGTGTGACGTGTGAACTTTTTTTTTCTGGGAGTGTGAAATACTTGTTGGGAAGTGCTTCTTTGCTCTACCAAAAACGAAGTGATGTGAGTTCTAAAGGAACAAAATGCCAAATGACGGGCGGTTTGCGTGGTAGTAACTGCGGGTGCTTTAGGGTTTGTATAGCTTAGCTTAGTATTATCTGCTCTAGGAAATCAGAAAAAAAAAATGTTCTACTTGTGCAGATGAAACAAACCTTGATGCTGGAATAATTGTTGCACGTCCATCAAGAGATGTTTGGGCATCTATCTTTCAAAGCCCTAGAAAATAGAAAGTTTTGAGTAGGGCAATCATATGACCAACTGGACAGGCAAGAACAAAGTACATGTTGAGGCTTTTAAGATGCACACATGATCAGGATGGGCAAATTCCAACTCTTACCTACACTTTTAGCTCCCTTGTCTTCTGCAGCTCTTGATGCACGAAAAGGATACCTCCAATACTCCCTACATTATACCTATGGGGATTTCTGGCCTTCCCACGTGCCACATCACTGATCTTGTAAAAGAGTCGTTCATTTTCCGTAATTATGAAAATATTCTTATTTTTAATATTCCTCTCACATACATCCTTGTTTTTTTTCAGAAAAACCCTTCTTTACATCGTTGTTGTGTCGGCCATCCGATCGGGCGGACCGCGCGATGCACGACCTTCGGGTCAGCTCCATGTGTTCTCACGAATCTTCGCATCGCTATACTGCTAGCGCTCCCATCTACGTGTTTTCCTCGCACTGTACCGCTTCTTCGCTGCCTTGCTATTGTCTTCCTTATAATGCCTTGCTGGCTTCTAGATGAATCTGTTTGCCGCATCATTGGCTGCGTTCCATTGCTCGGCTCAGTTGCTGGTATGTGTTCATTTTTGATCGTCGGATCGTGTTTCGTGGCTATGTCTATACAAGGTTTTCCTCTCATAGTTTCCCTTCCATGTGCCTCTTAGGTTTCTGTTTTGGCCTCGGTTTGTGCGCTCCTCGCCTTGTTTGCGACTTTAGGGTCTTGGTCGTGGTTTCACTGCGTCCAGCTTATATTGTTTCTTTGCGTCGTGCGTACACCCATCTAACGCATTTCTCGTGCGCGTCTCGGTCTATCACGCCGGTTGCTTTCATGTGAGGTACTTTTTTTCGTTTGTAAGTTTTTGCTCTCTTGGTTGGGTTCTTGCTTTTTTGGTTAGGTTCTCCATTTGTGTTCTTGGTCCGTTTGTTCAATCGTGGGTTCCTCTCCATCCGCGATTCCATTTCTCCTGCTTTTGACCACGGCGCGCTTCTCGTGCACGTCCCAATCTATCGCACTGTTTGCTTTCATGTGAGGTACTGCTTTCCATTTGTAAGTTCTTGCTTTCTTGGTTGGGTTCTTCATTTGTGTTTTCGGTCTATTTGTATGGTCATGCATTCCTCTCTGTCCGCAATTCCATTTCTCCTGCTCTTGACCATGACGCCTCAACGCCTCAACCATAGTGATCATAGCTTTCTTCGAATCCTGTATCATACTACATATGTATGTGCTTACTGATGTGTATCTAATATATGCTTTCCCTTCTGTATTTTGCTTATATAATATGCAATCTTCCTATTGTGACCACTTTTGTTTACGTATTGTTTATTTTTATCTTCAGACAATATTGACCAGATCATACTTCTACTATTATCCATAGTTTTATTCATTATTTATGCTTTCAAAGCTTTACTTATGCATTACTTTTCTTGCAGGTACATCATTTAATTCAAAGTAATTATTTATCACAGAAGTTCTACATGACATATTCACCATGCTGGTCCAACAATGATGTGTCAACCACACTACGTTGGGCCAATTGACCATGCTACACTGAGCTGACCACGCCATGCTGCCCACGCTGGTTCGCCTATGCTGTGCCAACCACACCGATCCCGATGTATCAACAATGATGTTTCCATCATCTTGATCGACCATGATGTTTTGACCACCTTGATTAACCACGATGTTTCGACCACAATGTTTGACTTGACCACATTGCACCTCCACCTTGGTCAAACACGATGTTTCGACCATGTTGCGTTAACGGCGTTTAACTGAGCACGATGTTTCGACCATGTTGTATTTACCACATCGTTTCGATGACCATTTATGACCACATTGGTTGACCATGATGTTTCGACTACGTTAGATGATCACGTAGTTTTGACCATGATGTTTCGAGCATGTTGGTTGACCATGTAGTTTTGACCACATCGGTTGACCACGATGTTTCGAGCACATTGGTCGATCATGATGTTTCGACACCATGTTGTTTCGCCGACGATATTTTCACCACGTTCGTCAACCACGTTGTTTCGACCATGTGGGCTTGACCATGTTGTTTCGATTAATCTGATTCGACCATGTTCGTTTGACCACCACATTTCAACCAGGATAT
Organism: Dendrocalamus latiflorus; assembly: GCA_017311315.1. Taxonomy (NCBI): domain Eukaryota; kingdom Viridiplantae; phylum Streptophyta; class Magnoliopsida; order Poales; family Poaceae; genus Dendrocalamus; species Dendrocalamus latiflorus. The sequence continues at coordinate 23,434,478 of CM029667.1, forward strand.
TTCGACCACGTTCATTCGACCATCATATTTAGACCACATTATTTTGACCATGTTCGTTCCATCACATTGTTTTGACTATGCTATTTTGACCACGTTATTTCGACCATGTAGTTTGGACCATGATATTTCCACCATATCAATCGACCATGTTGTTTCGACGACCTTGGTTCGACCACCAGTTTTCGACCATGTTGTTTTGACCACGGTGACTCAACCACACTGGTCGACCATATTGGTTTGACGACATTGGTTGACCACGTTGGTTGATCACATTATTTTGACCATGTTGGTTTGAGCACATTGGTCGACCACAATGTGTCAACCATGTTTTTTGGCCATGATGTTTCCACCACATTGGTCATCTATGTTGTCTTGACCACGATGTTTGGCTTGACCATGTTGTTATGACCATGATGTTTCAACCACAATAGTTGAACCACGTTTTGTCGACCCCGTCATCTCGACCACAGTGTGCCGACAACGTTGTCTCGACCATAGTGTGCTGATGTCGTTGTCCCAACCACGATGTGCCAACCATGTTGTCTCAACCATGGTGTCCCACCCATGGTGTCCCGCCCACGTTGTGCCACCCACATTACCTCACCCACGTTGGCTTGACCACGGTGTCTTCACCACAATGTGTCGACCACGTTTGTCCTATCACGTTGTGTCGACACGATGTCTCGACCACATTGCCTCGAACATGATGTGCTGACCACGTTGTGTCGCCCACGATGTGTTGCCCATGTTGTCTTGACCATGATGTTTCAACCACATTCGTTCGACCACATTATCTCGACCACGTTGGCTCACCCATGCTATTTTGACCACGTTTTTTGACTATGATGTTTTGACCATGTTTATTGACCACTATGTTTCCACCACGTTGGTCGTCCACATTGTCTTAATCATGATATTTGGCTCGACCACGTTGGTCCCCCATGTTGGTCAATCACGATGTTTCACAATGATGTGTTTTATGGAAAACAGCGAGGAGCTCGACAATGATAATCTCTACAGTGATTCTGATGAGGTAAAACTTTCTTACATAGATTTATCTCGTGCCTTGCTTAGATTGATAGAGTAGCTCAAAAAGTATAAAAACAAAATTAAAAGTCATGATTTTGTTGCTGAGAGCTTAAATTATGAAATCATTAGTCTTAGAACTTCTATTCTTGATGATGAATCTTATGAGTATTGTTAAGTTTTACATTCTGAGTTGGAGTCTGCTAGGAAAATTAATGCATCAAACTTGGTTCAATTTGGTGATGTAACTACTTAATTTGATGAATTAAGATTAACACATGAATCTTATGATGAAAAGTTAAAACTTGCAATGATGAAATTGAAAAGCTCAAGTCTAGTTCTTCTACATGTTTAGAGACAACTATTTCAAATGTTCAATCTAAAACTTACTCTAATTATAAATTGTTCGAAACTAGACTTAATTCATCTCAGGAAATAATACAACATATGCTCTTTCATGAGATATCCTCTTGCTCGAACTGTTCTAATCTTAACACTGAAATAGAAACATTGATAGACAACTTAATGATTTTGCTAAAAAGGAAAGATTGGCTCAGTCTAGTGCTTCTAAGGATCTTGCAGATGAATTTGTTAAGTGCACAATATGTCTTGCTTTGGCTAAAGAAAATTAGTATCTTAAGAACACTTTAGAGAGGTTTTCTTTTCGCAAGAAAAATCTGAATATGATACTAGACAAGTCAAAAACAAGTGTGAAAAATTATGGTCTAGGATTTAATTCTATTGAGCATGCCAAGAATAATTCTCCTAAAATTGTTAAGCTTCTCGAACCTGGAAAATTTGAAGTAGAATCTGAACCAAAACAAATTATATTTAAACCTGCTGGTATAGCAAAGGACCCATCTACCAAAGTGAGTGCTTTGAAAGCAATTGATACGACCACTCAAAGTCAAGTATCAATACACTCATTATGGTAGAAATGGTCATTTGGTTCAATTCTGTTTTCGGAAAGTAAAGAAAGAGAAGAAAAACATGTTAAGGAAGGGTACTCGAGTGAAGTCTGTGCAAGCCTCTTTGAAAGCATCTAGACCCCTAAAAATGGTTTTGATAATTAATGAATTTATGTGAATATGAGACTAACATGTTTATTGAGTGTTTAAAAGGTTTGATCCCTAAAATATGATGAGAAGCATGCTAAGGGTCAACATGAAGATCAAAGTGGCTCAAGACAAAGGTATATGTAGACTAGGATCCCTTTTTTATTTTTACTAGTTTTGGAAGAAAGGGTGGAAGACCAGATTGTAGGATAAATGCCGTACCATTAAGAGGGATCATGATTAGTAACTTGATAGCATATTCTTGTGCCATTTGGATCAAATTAGGATCATGAATTCTCTTAAAACTGAAATTGATAGCAAATATATGCTCTGTCTGGACAATCGGAAGTACCGGAAGTGCAAACGGTGCTACTTCCACTTTCTGAAAGTTCCGTCAAATCAAGCGGAACAGTTTTTCTAGAGAGCACCCTCAGAGTCACTTTGTCTCTGCAGAAAACAGAAGTACCGGAGTTTCAATGGTGGAACTACCATAGAGTACCATAACCTTAAATGATATTTCTGGATTACAGAAGCTCTGAAAATTCAGGCGAAATGTTTTTTCTAGAGAGTGCCAACTCTTGGCCCCCGAAATTTTGGAACTTCCGAATATCATAACTACTGAGATTACAACGACAGTAGTTCCGTACCGACTTTGAACGGCTAGTTCAGAAGCTCTGGAATAGCTGTTATTGCTGTGTTAGAACAGGTGTGGTAGTACCAACCAATGAACGGTGGTACTTCCACCCGCCTTGATTTTTTCAGGAATTGCCCTATAACGGCTAGTTTTCATTGGTGAGGGTATAAATACTCTCCCACCTGCTCAAGGATAGTTGCATGAGACTCCATTGAATATCATTGAGCATTCACTCCACACCTCAATTTCACATTGTGCATTTATTTGAGGTGGTTGAGCCAAAACAAGTGTATTTCATCTCTAGACTGATCCTTTTGGCACTTGATTGCCATCAAGTGAAGTAGTGATTTTCTACTCTTGGTACTTGCCAGCACCTGGACGACTTGGTGGGAGCTTGCATGGTGACTTCCTCAAGAAGGTTGTGAAGAAGCCTGATGCTATCTTGTGAGTGGTTTGGTGTCTACCATCTTGAGTGGAGGAAGGACAACCATTAGTATATTGAGGAGCTGAGGCTTAATTAGTGGAGCCGGCCTAAGTTACTTGGGCATTCCTCAGTGTGGTTTAGTGGAAACCGGTAAGTTTTTGATCACCACGGTAAAGCATCATGTATAAATTGGTTATTTCTTTGTCTCTTCTTTCTGCTATTGTATTTCTAGTATATTGTGATTGTCATATATATTTGTGCTAGAATTATTTGTGTAAAGACTTGTGTTTGTAGTGCCTTAGACATACTAGAATTGTGTAGGTTTCAATTGCTTAAAAATCCTGCTATACTAAAATCGTGGTAATTGTTATTAGAAGGCAAGATAATTTTTTAACCTCCTATTCACCCCCTCTAGTCGGTTATCCTTGATCCTACACCCTTATTGTCGTTTTGCTCCTTCTAATCAATCGTCTGCAGGCTATTACTTTGCTCTGTGCAATCAATTGTCTGCAGGCTGTCACTTTGCTCCCTCTAATCAATCGTCTGCAAGGTGTCATTTTGCTCCCTTTAATAAATTATCTGTAGGATCAAGAGTTTTTGCAATAGGATTGGTCAGATCAGCTTTCTCTCATGGTCGGACCAGAGTAGTTGAATAAGATTTTCGACCAGTTGTTTCTCGCGGTCGGACCAACATCTTAAGAGAATTTCGAACAGAGGTTTTTGCTCAATTAGACTAGTCAGCGGGCATACCATTTTCATGTAGTCAGTCAGATTGTTTTTGACTAGTGTCGTTCATGCGATCTGACCGATTGGCTGTCAGACCAGCTCTATTAAGGACGTCAGACCGCCCCATGGTCAAACCTGTTATTCAATGACTGACTGGTTGAAATATGTCAGATGCTAATGCTTCACTTAAATCTTTATCATTGCCTACTAATGCTCTTGTTCGTTAAGTAGCTCAGTACTGGATTCCTAAATCCTATCTCACTAACCCCAGTACTGTGTGACCGATGTTTTTTGTGATGTAAGACTAGCCAACACGGGATGAAGAACATATGCTTGTGTGGGTCCTAGTTTCTACACCATTGCTTGACTGAAATACTTGATGATTCTTCACTCCCTTTGATGGCTTCCAAGAGTTTCACCTTCTGGTTAGACCATGTGGAAAAGGTGATGTTGTCCTATAAATGGTCTTTGAGTTTCTTTTTTAGATTGCTTGTTTTCACTCTTAACTACTTGATTCTTCTCTTTGTGCTGAGTGGGTGTGTTGCTTTTTTTTGGGGTTATTCTAAGGGGGAGCTTATTGGTTAAAATTTCAAAAACTCTGTTTATTATACTTATCAAATAATACATCAAGTCTAAGTCACTAAAATCAAATGAGTGGTAGAGTTGTCTTTTTATATTTACTCATTTATTTTGTAGGTTTGATCGTGACAGGTTGTAATCAATGTGCTATACTGGAACTAAAACATGACATGGCGGAATACTTTGACTAGATTAACTATAGATAGCACTCTGTGATGTTCATCTAAAATGATTAGCTTGATTGTGAGTCTTATTTTAAATCTTGGATATGAGGATCGTATATTTAATTTTGCAATATTTTTATGGTCACTCAAGGTAGCATGTTATAAAAATAACTTTGAGAAAGAGAAGATTGAAAAGATGTATGTTTCAAGCATGCCATGGTTAAACAAAAGAAAAGGCACAAAAAGTGTATAAATGAAAAGAAGTATGCTTCAAGCATGTCACTATTTAAAAGAAGTTTGCTACAAACATGACATCATGAAAAGAAGTAAACTACAAGCATGCCACATGTGTAAGAAGTGAGTGTAGAGCAATAAATTGCTATATGAGAATACTAACTTGTCTAAAGTTTGTTTCACTTTTAGGCTTACTCTTTTTGGTGTAATATCCAAGTGTGGTCTTTATAGATCGGTTTAGTCATTGATGAGATGTCTGTCATTGGTATAAATCGTTTAATCATGCTAAAGACTTATTTTGATAGTGCTATATGGTATATGACTTTATATGATCTAGGTAGCTCTACTAAAAAAATGGCTTGGTTACATTCTTAATCAATGCAAAGTGACTTGGATAATCTACAAAGCTTCTGAATGTTTACTCTCATTACTCCTTTTTAGAATTATTCTCTCTGGATTTCTTGATGGTTTCATTGCCAAAGGGGGAGAGATTGGAGAGTTTGGAGAAATTGGGGAGAAAAATTGCTCTTCTCTTATGTTGAGGGGGAGTTTTTTGAGCTTTTGGCTTTTTTGCTGTGGTTTGCAACTCTTTCTTTTGTGGTCACTTTTCGGCTGTGGTCTATAGCTTTGAATTTTTCTATTCACAAATTTTCTCATTCAAGAGTTTTTGATGTGTTGTCAATGTATTCATCAAGAGGAAGAGTGTTAGACCATGTGGTGTCGTGCATTTAGTGATGATGAATAATTGAAATTTGGGTTTCATTGGAATTTGTGTTTCTAAAAGTTATGGCCGATTCGCTCGTGTTGTTGGAGTTTTTAGGATGGCAGTTGACCATGGCAGATGATCAAGGTGTTGACCACGGCATTTCAACTACGGCACTTCGACCACGTCATTTCGACCATGACATTTCAATCACGGTAGAACGACCACGGCAGGTAATCGTAGGCTTCGAGCTCAAACAGTGAACCGGTCATAAGCAACAATCATCTGATCGATGGTCATAAGCTCGTCTGCTACAGTAGCTGGTCGATGGTCGTATTGGGTGGTCGTAGCTACAATAATTTTCAATGGTTGTAGCTACATCACTTTGTTGTAGTCATAGGCTTCGCAGCCTGTGGTTGTAGACTTTGCTGTTCGGTAGTCGAAGACTTTGTGATCGGTAGTCGTAGACTTTGCTGATCCATAGTCATAGGCTTTTTCAATCAGTGGTCATAGGCTTCATGGTCGGTACTCGTAGGATTCGAGTGCTTCAATTTTTGTGTTCTTCGAGTACCTCAAGTACTCGTGTCTAATAGGTCATGAACTTCAGCGGACCAGCCGAAAGTGACAGTAACTGATCGATGGTCATTGCTACATTACTAGGTAGGTATTCGATGATTGTTGCTACAGTACCAGATAGGAACTTGGTGGTCGTTGCTACAGTACTAGGTCGGTACTCGGTAGTTAGTGCTACAGTACTCGTTGATGGTAGTCTATGCCTAAATGCCTGGTCGGTACTCAGTACTCAGTGCTCGATGGAATAATGACTGATTGATGGTTAGTAGTCGTAGACTGGGAGTGTTACGATGCTTGCGTTTTGCGAATGTTCTAAACGGAGCGATAGGAATTCCCGAGTACTTATGTTTTTAAGTACTCGATGAGTTAGTGATCGGACTTTGCATGGAGGGCATAACCGATCATAATAAGTTGTTTAAGGCTGATTTTCTGAAAAGCATTGAAGATTGTGGTCGTGGCTAATCTAGTTGGTGTTAATGGATAGTTAAAGGTGTGGTTTGAGTGTGTGGACTAATGATGGTCAAGTTGGGAAGAACATGTGCAGGAAAAATATTCTTTGGTCTTTGCATGTGCAGGTTGGCGTGGAGACGATCATGGTCGGTGACGAGGAGGACCGGAACTAGGATGGGGAGATCTGAGGTCTAGGAGGTCGAGAATGTCACGCGAAGTAGTTGGGCTCACGCTAGGGCATCTGGAGAAGCTATGAGATGTGCAATCTTGGGGGCTTTGACACATGAGATAGATGATAAGTGATGAAGATACAGGAGGTGCGGTCCTGAGGGCTTCATCATGTGATGAGTTAGGAGTTGTGGAAGGAGTCCATAACTGGAAAAGCATAGAGATTGAGTAAAACCCATATTTGAAAGGGTTTCAGGTCTTTTGTTTTTCAGAACAGATAGAGTTAGGTGTTTGTGTTTGATGTGAATACGGTTTGGGATGTTAGCTTATAAAAGCATGAAAGGCTAAGGGTTAACGTGTGGTTTTTGCGGGGCTTTGGAGATAAAACTTTTGTGCTAGGGTTTGAGGTGTGTCGGGAGGGCACTTTGTAGTCACAGAATATATTTTAGAAATAAAAGATCAGATCTATTTCTGAGAAGTTCATTGGCGCCGGCGGTGTGTTTTTCTTGGAGTTGTCTTCAACTTGTTCTTGTTCCAAGTAGAGTTGCACGTGGCGAGACAACGTCCCTCCGTCAACTTTATCGCACGTCGAGTCGTCTACTCGATCGTCGCCAACAGTATCGGCAGGGAGAGCAGTCGAGCGCAAGTGATCGAGAAGTTCTGCTCCCAGTGTTGAAGATTACAAGTATGGATAAACTGGTCGAAGATCAACACTGAGCGAGCAGTCGAACGAACAGTCGAGCGAGCGTCAAACATCAAGCGGTCGAAACCTTCATCGAGCACATGCAAAGGGGTCAAGCGAGCGATCGAACAAGCGATTAAGCTTCTTGTGGTTGAAATCCACATATGGTAAATTAGATTATTTTCTTTTTGGTTTGAGATTTATTTTTAGATACTAAGAAAATGGAGGCAATCATTCACCCTTTCTGATTACTGTATACGATCTTACAGATACACTAGTTTATGTGAAACTAATTGCATGGTCTTTTGAAGAACATAGAATCATATGACTGCAAATATGTAGTGCCTAATATGATGGAAGTCATGTTGCAAAAATAGAACCTATATAGAGCTAGTTCTGCAGTACCTTTGGGTTTTGGAACTAAATTATGCAGATGAGATATGTACCTGAACACCGCAAGTTGGATGTACATACACCAAATCACCAATACTAACACAGGCCTTGGATACTATCTTGCTACTATCATTGTCTTCGGAAACATATGGAACTTCTGAAGTCTGAACCGTGTAGATCAGTATATACAGACCCTGAACGGAGAAGAGTAAAAGCCAATGTAAGCAAGTAGACAAAATTAATCAAGCGCCTGTTAGTTTGCACTGCAACAGAACAAAACTAAGGGCCTGTTTGGTTGGTGCCTAAGTTTGCCATGCATAAGCTTAGGCAATGTGTGGCTGCCACAGAAAGTGTGGCTAACAAAATCGAAGCCACACTTGTGGCAAAGTTTGGCAAGAAACTGAGTCTATGACGTGTGGGGCCGGGTGCTAAGAAAGTGTGGCATGCCACAGTTGCGTCAGTGAACCAAACAACTACCTAAAAACTGTGGCACGCCTAACTTGTGGCTAGGCAACTTCTGGTCATGAACCAAACAAGCCCTAACTTTTTATTATTACAAAAAGCGCGATCTAATGGCAAATCAATAGTACCGCCATTCAAGCATTTAAGTAAAAAAAAAGACCAGGATGGCAAGTGAAAAGGAGCAAGGCCCCTGGAGGCCAGGCACCAAAAGGGTGTGAAAGGATACACTGCGAAAAGGGGCCTCTTTTACCACCATTTACCCGCAGGGTAGTAAAAAAAGAAGTGTGCCAGTGCAAGTGCAACATGCCCAAATGACCCATCAGTCAAAAGCATTGGCAGCTTGCACAGCGAAAGGATCACCCACTATTCCACTAAGCACAGTAGAGAGTAACACACAACACACAAAAGTTGGCAAGCATGCACCACACATTCACCCACTCGAGAACTCCAAGTAGAGTCCAGACCAGGGATCAAAATCCCGACGGTTACCGTCGATTACCGTTTTTACCGGTGGAGACCGATAACCGAAAAACCGGCCGATATGAATTTTTGATTTTCGAATTTTGGCCAGTTTTTTTCCCGGTTTTTCCGGTTACCAGTTTCAAAACATCTCAAAATTCAAATTTTGATTTTCAAATTGTGACCGGTTTTTCCGGTAACCGGCCGGTAACCGTCCGGTTACCGTTACCGGCCGCCGACCGGGATTTCTTCCGGTTCCGGTTTTTGGAACCTTGGTCCATACTCACATGAGCATTGCAGCAACTGAAAGCTGAGAGAATGAGCAATTGAACATAGCAAATACAAAGCATGGAAGCAATAATGGCACAAGGCAGTAGCTTCCTGGAGTCTGAGAGAGATACCACTGCATATCAAGGGCACAGGACAAGGCCACAAGTCTCAAGCATTGCAACCAGCTTTTCAGATAGCAAGAGCAGAAGTATAGACAAAAATTACAGCACTTCAGGTGCAGTGCGGCACACACTGCCATGCCAATGCCATTGCCACCCACAGGACAAGTTAAACTGTGATACAATATCTAGCTCTACTTCATTAATCCAACAACTGGTGACAGATGACAAAGCTAGGCCCTAGAGGTGGTGGTTCCTTACAGAATGAGCTGTTAAGGGTTACATTGGAGTTGAGGGATTAGGGTGTAACTCAGCATCAGTTCTGTATGTTACACAAGACCATTGAGGCTACATGCTAACCCTAAATTTTTACAACAGAAACAAAAGCTAACACAACGGTATGCGCCTCTGCCACGGCAGTGCGGTGGAGGGAGCGGACAGGTCCATGGTGCTCGCTTGCCTGAAAATATATCAGTCTAGCTTCACCCATTCATACCGGCCGGGTAGAGGGCAGTCGTTCACAGGATCAAAGTTGTACCTGAAGATTAAGCCATAAAAGTCTGTTGTTAGTGCAATGCATCATCACAGTTTGAAGGAGCAAAGCACGAACATATCACAATCACAATGCATCCAGAGTTTGCATTATTCCTTGGGGGGGAGGGGGGCATGCAACTGAGCAGAATAGTTTACTCAATCTCAATAATTGATTAAGAGAGAACCAAGCAATGCCATACTTGTCAATGAAGGCATGTTGTTGCAGTTGCTCTTCAGCAGCGAAGAATTCGTCCATCTCTGCTGAACTTGGGATAATGCGGTGCACTGGAGTTTGCAGTTGCACCCTGCGATAGGAATTCGAGTGGCTGGGTCTTGTGGTGGATCCAGGGGTGCTTATCGTTTCCGGGTCCCTAATCAAGCTGCAAGGCGTCGTCTCCCTGGTATCCCTGCTAGCAACAAAATCATGCATATTAAAATCTAAAAAAACAAAGCAAGGAATTTTTCCCCCTCTGCTTCAAAACGTTCCACTAACACCAATCCTCAACAAACAAACAAAATGCACAGGTAAAGCAAAATACAATTATACGATAAGTAAAAAAACACATATCAACATCAGACGTGGTCCTGCAAACACATACCATTCTCCCCTCTGAACATCTATCTCACTCACCAACCATAAAAAGGCTAGCAGACAACCAAACACAAGGCCAAAGGAAACAACAAAATGGTTAGGACTAGAGAACCCCAGACTCAAGTCACATGAGTAAGCCATAACTCTAGCCGAAAGGCAAGAAGCCCCAGCATCCGAAGCAGCTGCACAAGTTATGCCGGCCACCAACAGTGACCCAACAACACACACTGACTCTGCACCAGGCTATGCATGAAGGGCCATGGATGATTTTAGGCGCACGTTGTTTAGATCATACACACCCCCCACTCAAAGTACTGTTTAGTCCATGCATGGAAGGCCAAGGATTAGAGACCCACTACTGTTCAAGATCATAGTTCTTGAGGTAGTACTCCCAAATACCATCAGACCATGGCTAGAGATGCAAACAACTCCGAGTTGGCGAATAAATGCACTCTTGGATCATGCCATCCCCACACCGAGACACCTCAAGCTGTGGCACCTGCAGCCTTGATGGTGCACCAAAGATGGACAACAAAATGACACAGCCTCCTGCTGAGCTTTGTTCCTCTCTCTCTCTCTCTCTCTCTCTCTCTCTCTCTCTCTCTCATACTTACACCCTTTGCCCTTACAAACAAGTGCCCCCACAATGCGGTACTTTGGCTGATGGTGCAATGCGTGTATCTCTCACACAAGCTAGTAGCTACAAATGGGGCTATCCTACCAGAGACACGCAAGCTAAATAGGAATTTTGAGCTATTTAGGCAGGGGAAGAGGCCCACTTCTGCAAGATAACAAGAACAAAAAACACTTGCAAGCTCGTGATGCTTGCTGAAATATTTCTCGCAAGAACTGCAGAAGCTATAGCCTAGCTTATCCCAAAATGTTCTTCCATTCCCTAACTTGAACCGAAGATCACACACAAATCTCTAGTACTGGGGAGGGGAGGACCCCCCCCCCCCCCCTCACTTCAACATTTAACATTTAATACTGGTGACAATTTGGGGCAATGGCCCAGGAAGAGGTTTTACCAAGACATGCCATTTCCTCACCTTCCAGAACCCAAAGAAGTGACAGGCTAGTAGTGAGGGTTTGCGGGAAAGAGAACCCAGCAAGAAATGATTGCCTTGAGAGGGGGGAAGGGGGGGGGGGGGGGGGGAGTTCTTTTGGGGGGATGGATGAGAGAAATTTCTTGCAAAAGGTGAGGTCTTTTGATTGCTAAAAGATTGAGAGGTCCCTACCACCTCCATTACCAGCCAAGCCCCTCCCCTCCACGCAAAAATACAAGGGGGGAGTCCATGGGAAGGGGGGGGGGGGGGGGGGGAAGAACAAGAGGGAAAAGGATGGTGCTTTTCCCTTCCACTAAGGAAAAAGGAGGAGGCCATGGCCACTGAATGAAACCCCACTAAGAGAAGGGCAGGAGGCCAGATACACTAGTAGTGTTTTAATTAGGCTTTGGGTACAAGAATTTTGAGTATAGCACTACTGTTCAGTGGTTAACTAATCCTCAGCAAATCAAAACAAGCAAAAAAAAATTGGTGGGCTTTGATGGGGTAAAATTGGTCACCAACAAGTTATTCTTGCCAGCATTTGGCCACTGCTTGCAATAATTTCTTCTAATAGGCAGGTGAGAAGTGGTTCTTGGATTAAAACTTAGGAATACTATGGTTTCTAGCAAGCGAGAGGCCAAGAAATTAGCAAAAGAAGCGGCTTTAAAACTTTACAGAAAAAAGGGAAAAGACACCGGAATTTAAGTAACAAGAACGCGCTAATTGCATGGCTCCATCAGCAAAAGGAGTGTCCCTAAAACAGCAAAAATAAATCCCCAAGAGAACACGAAAGCTTTACAAACATATTGGGGTGAAATAGAATCCACCCACAATTCGAAGCTGCACGCTGCACAAATCAAACAAACCAATAAACACACCAAAGAAAATTTTGAGGGGAAGCGCAAATTAGCAATAAGAAATTCGAACTTTTCGATACAAACCGCGCAGAGATATATCAAACAAGAACGCCGGTACGACGCAAAACCCTAAACCCTAACCCGGTGGTAATGTCAGAATCAGGTAAAACACCAGCTGGAAGTTCGCCGTTTCCCTTGGAAGGATATACCGCTTCGTCAGTCAATCCATTTCATCTACGGCCAGGATTGTGTACCTGTGGAGGGATTGGCATCTACGGTCTAGATTAGCTTTGCTAATGCTTGTTTACTTAGAACTTAATTCAGGTTTATCTGGTTGTAATGGCTGTACTCAGCACCTCCCTTAATGGGGGAAACTGTACTCTTATACGCTGCGCTGGAAGGAATGGCACAACCTTTTGCCGATATCTCATATCCTTAGCAGTAGCGTTAGCTTTAGCTGTTCTTTAGGGTTCCTTCACCCACTCCAGATTTTCGTCCTTCACCCACTCCAGATTTTCGTTTTCCACCCTCGATTCGGGTTTCCCTTCCCGGGATGTGACAAAGTGGTATCAGAGCTGTTCGATTCTTGGCAAGAAATTGATCGGCGCGATTGGGTTGGAAAACTAGGGTTTCCTTAAAATCCCCGATTGCCCCGATCTGTGGCGGCGGATGATTCGGCGCGAGGTGAAGTTTCCTGTCTCCAGTCCGGTCGGATTTCTTCACGGGGATGTCGGCAAAGAGCGGTTGGGAGTGATTGGGTTGGGATCTTCGACCTGTAAAATCCCCAATCGCTTTCAATCCGGATCGGCGGAGCTCGCGCCAGCTCTGGAGCCTCATCTTCCTCGTCAAGTCCAGAATCCCCTCCCGGCTCTGGCGGCGGACCGGCCTTACTCCATGGTGAGGTACGAAGAGGTGGCGTCCGATCCCACGGCGGTCTGGCGAATAGCTTCGGCGGCCAAACACAAGACCGACATGGTTCAACACCAGAGGGGTGATTTTCAGAAAGTAATGACTGGATTGCAAGAGAGTATGAACCGGATAGAGGTACTAGTTCAAAGGTTAGTATCCTCCCAAACAAGAGTAAATGAAAATGTGATGGGAAGAAGCACCTCCAATCTGCGGCCGACAGAGGAGCCAAGAGCCTTGCCAGATCTGACTCAACCGGCTGAATTGGAGATGGAGATGGCCAGAAGTGTTGACAAATTGGTACCCGAAGGTAACTTCAATTTCCCTCCTACTGGGTATTCGGTAGTGGTCACTGGTTGGGATGAAGATACATTGCCGCATGATTTTATTGCTTCTCCCTCTCTGAACATCATGAACCCTAGTCATGGTCCAGAAATGGCAGAAGACATGGAGAGGTCCAATCATCCAATTACCATATCATATCCTTTCATACATAATCTTCCCAAAGATATTCTGCTTGCTGATCTTGATTGGTCAATTGATGACAAGCAAGTTAGGCATTTCACTGGTTTTGGAAATACTCCTATGGTATACCCCCTTAAACCTGTCATTGAAGAAATACAAAAGTCTGCAGAGGAGACTATGGCCAATGTCCCAGATGAAGCTCAATCTGATTTAGCCCAGTTATATAAGGTGGGAAGAGCTGACAGGAGATTAAGGAGGCCGGGTTTGCTCTGGAATCTTCCACCTTGGCCAGATTTAAGCTCTTGTGAAGTTCACTGGAGGGCCATGGGCATGGAGATGGGAGCTGGAGCAGTGTCAAGGAGGAATGCTTACAATATGGTTGCTCGGCAGGGCAAGAATCAATTCCAGCCGACAAGGGACAAACAACTTACTGACTTTGTGAAAGAGTGGGTAGCCAGGGTTGAGCAGTACAAGCTCAAGGACAATGAATGGTTCTCGGCTTTGTACAGCTGCCGGAAGCAGTGGGCCCCTGAGTATGTCAATCATTCATTCTGGGCTGGTACTTCTGCTGTCAGGAAGATTGACTATACAATGGTATACAACAATGCTGACAAGGATGTTTGGTGCATTTGTCGCTCTTTTCAACAATCACCTAGAACGTACTGTAGTCAGGCTCTTGCTGTTCTGAAGCAGGAGAATGTGTCGATGCTTCCATCAAAGTACATCCTCAAACGTTGGAAAAAAGATTTTAGAATACTTCATGCATCTACATGCTCCAGTTCTGTGGCATCAGAGAGAGGACTGGGCATTTATGATGATCTCTATGTGTGTGGCCATGAGTATTTAGAAGATATAATTTGCATTGGTTTCACAGGAGTTTCCCGCTTGATTTTCAGACCGCTGGTCGATGAGCTAACATGCTTTGGAGCTGTTTGTTTTTCTCCAAGACAGAAGAAAAAGCTGGATTTCAGACTGTGGGTCATTGGTGGCGAAATTTCTGTTATTCCTGGAAATTCAGATACTCTGGAGGACACTATAAAGAATGCTATTGAAGACTCAATTACATGGTCAGTGAGGAAAGTCATTCCTATAATTCCTGGAGATTACAGTGGGTTGGAACTGAAGTCTGTCGGTACAGTGGAAGTCAATTTTGTGCAAGCAAGAGATTTGACAAACAAAGATGGGATAGGAAAATCTGATCCTTTTGCTATTTTGTATGTTTCCCCTTTACCAGACCAGACTAAGGGAAGTAAAACAATTAACAAAGATCTGAACCCTATCGGGAATGAACACTTCGAGTCTATTGTTGAAGATGCTGATGCTCATAGTGTGACAGTGAAGATTTATGATGAGGATGGTATTCAGGGCTCTGAATTGATTGGCTGTGTTCAAGTTGTGCTAAATGATCTACATAAAGGCAAAGTGAAGGATGTCTGGTTGAAGCTTGTACAAGATTTAGAGATGCAAAGGGACAGGAAAAATTGGGGTCAGGAGCACCTTGAGCTACTGTACTGTCCATTTGACATGAAGGATGAGGTCTATACTGCTGAGAGGGATGTATGTCCTGTTGCCGAAGGAGCAGTTCAAGGGCATGCTCTTTCCGTTGTCACCTTTAAACAGCCAGAAGTTGATGGTTTAAATGGGCTTGATGTTGTTATCAATGCCCTTGGCAATGTGACTGCAAGAATGTACATTGACTCCAGATGTGTATATTTCCAGAAGCCACTTCCGGAATCTGGGACTATGGGTGCTAAATGCAATACACAGATGATCATACCTTACCTAAGTGAGAACTACGAGGCGCCCAGGGATCCCTCTGAAAAACAGGCACCTATGTGCACTGTACATTCACTCCCTCGTAATGTTGACCACTGCCTAACCTGGGCTAGGTCTGAGTTTGAGGGTTTACTTGAGAAGATTCCCACTGAAGTAAATGCTTTCCTGTCAAATCCTACTGGATATGCAGCTGTATCAAGAACTGCGGGTGATGCACAGTCTAGGGATCAGCTTGAGCGTGTTATTGAATGCCTCCATGGAGAGAAGTGCGAGACATTCCAAGATTGTATTGCTTGTACCCGGCTTAAGTTTGAGGATTATTTTTCCAGCCTTTTTGTGAAAGCACTTGGAGGCTCTGTAGCAGGCTCAAACAAAAGAATAGCAGCTAAAGGGGTTAAGGTCCTGAAATTCAATAGGGAGGCCAAGGGTGCTCCCAACATCCTAGACAAAGACAAGGACAAGTATCTGCGCAATCCTTGCTTAGCTGAGGGGAAATTTGTCGTCATAGAACTCCCTGAAGAAACATTAGTAGATACCATTGCAATTGCAAATTTTGAGCACTATTCTTCTAATTTAAAAGGTTTTGAAATGCTGAGCAGTCTGACTTATTCCACAGGAAACTGGGAAATACTTGGGAGATTTACGGTTGCAAATGTCAAGCATGCTCAGAATTTCACTTTTTCCGAGCTGAAGTGGGCTAGATATTTGAAGCTCAACTTGGTAAGCCATTATGGTTCTGAGTTCTATTGTACAATCAGTATGTTTGAAGTGTATGGAATGGATGCCGTAGAGAAGATGCTTGAGAACTTGATTCCAGTTGAGAATAAAAAGGTGGAACCTGATGACAAAATCAAGGAGCCATTTGAGCAAACGCCTCTGACGGAGCCTACTGGTGGAAAAGATTCCTCACAAGAACCCCTTGATGATATCTATGCAATTGCGATTAGAAATTGTGATCCTATGGTTCTCTGCGCCATGGAAGAGTCTGGTGAGTATATTATTGCTGGAACTGGAGAGCTTCACCTTAAAATTTGCTTGAAGAATCTGCTGAAGAAGCTTCTTGGGAGGATGCTTGCTGCTGCCAAGTTAAGCATTTCAACATTTCTGTCATCGTATAGCACTGAATCAATATTCAAGACACGTTCCCGGAATTTTATGCCAAGACTAACAAATCCTGGGTTCCTGATCAAATACTTGAGGACAAGTATTATCTTGAGGAGGAGGAAATGTCAGAATCAGGTAAAACACCAGCTGGAAGTTCGCCGTTTCCCTTGGAAGGATATACCGCTTCGTCAGTCAATCCATTTCATCTACGGCCAGGATTGTGTACCTGTGGAGGGATTGGCATCTACGGTCTAGATTAGCTTTGCTAATGCTTGTTTACTTAGAACTTAATTCAGGTTTATCTGGTTGTAATGGCTGTACTCAGCACCTCCCTTAATGGGGGAAACTGTACTCTTATACGCTGCGCTGGAAGGAATGGCACAACCTTTTGCCGATATCTCATATCCTTAGCAGTAGCGTTAGCTTTAGCTGTTCTTTAGGGTTCCTTCACCCACTCCAGATTTTCGTCCTTCACCCACTCCAGATTTTCGTTTTCCACCCTCGATTCGGGTTTCCCTTCCCGGGATGTGACAGGTAATCCCCTAAAACACAGCCAAGAACCCAAAGAATATCAGCAGGAAAAGAAAGAAAAGAAGCCTGACCTCTCCATGGCCTCCAGCTCGAGCACGTTCTCCCCGAAGGGCAGCTCCGCCTCCGCCTGCTCCGCCGCGGCGGCCACGTCCACGGCCGCGGCCACCGAGGCCGCCCTCCTCCGCGCCGCCGGCTCCCTGGCCGGCGGCGGCAGCTTCTCCAGCCGCCGGCTCCTCAGCTCCAGGTACTCCCCGCCGGGCCCCTCCTTCCAGGCCCTGGTCCCCTCCCCCTGCGGCTGCGGCTGCCTCTGCAGCCTCTGCAACGCCAGCGCGCGCGCGCGGGTGCGGACCCCGAGCGGCGCGGCGGCGACCTCCATGACGGCCACCTCCCCGGAGACCTTGGCCTTGCGCATGTACTTGCCCATGGAGGGGGCGCGGCTGGCTAGGGTTTGCTCGCCTGGGTGAGCTTGGCGATTTTAACCGAGGGGGATTAGAGGCTAAGTGAGGCGGGATTTAAATGGTACGCGGAGCGGGGGCCGTGTACACGCGAGGAATTCCAGGAATAACGGGAGCCGGGAGGGGAAGGACCGAAGGAGAGGGGAAGCGGAGGCAGGGGACTAGTAGAGAAGGGGAAGGGATGGGTGGGTGACTGGTGTCGCTATTTTGGGGCCGTCTGATAGGGAGAATGGGCATGGAAGTATGGAACACTAGGTGCGATCAGAAGGCATTTGTCTTGATTTTTACCTGTGAATTTTTGCTATAACTAAGGATTTTTTGGTAAAAATAAATAGTAGTGGTTGAAAGAGGTGATTTTTATAAAAAAAATGAATGCTGGAAAATGAGGGAGAGATGTGTGCACTTGACGGGAGCGAGAGCAGTAGGGTGCGTGATGAATCCATAACCCCCTGCTTTATTATCGGAGCGAGACGGTAGCGAGAAGAGTAGAGAAACGATTCAAGAAGTCAGGTGTTCGTATTGGTTTTTGACTTTTCTATGCAGAAGTCAGAGGTAGGAGCCAATACGAACATGACCTAAATCTAGCTCTCAATCTCTCGATTTAACAATTAAATTTATTCTACGTCTAATCATAATCCTATTTCCACCCCTCATTTCCCATAACCCAAACGGCTCCTTAGAGTGGAGGCTTAGGTAAGAGAGAGGCACTTGCTTTTAGTATTTGTGTTTCTAGATAGGGAAAATTGGGGAAATTTCAAAGCAGGTTTTTCATGGACCCGATCAAATAGGCTACCCAGCACGGCCCGGTTGGGCCGGTTAACTAAATGGGTTATGCCGTGAAGGCCCACAGGCTTAGTCATAGACCTAGGTATAGTCCAAGGAGGTTACCGACCGTGTTGTGCTAGCCCGGACACATTTACCCCGACAGGTCGCGAACGACCCATTTAGGCCGCCCCTCTCTTTTCTCTCTCTCAGTCTATCTTAGTGTCTCTCCTGTAGTCCCGCTCCCCGTTCTTCTTCTATCCACCGTGGCCGCCACCTGTGGATCCCGTTGCCCGGCACTCTCCTCGGATAGCGATTGGTCGCTTTGTGTTCCCCTTCGTCGGATCTACTGCGCTCGTCTTCCTCCAGCTCGGATTGAGCCCGTGGCACTCTCCCTTGCCCACCGTCGGTCCTTAGTGGCCTTGGCCATGGTGTCGACCCGACCTCGCCAATGCCACGCTAATCTCGGTCCTTTACCGCTACCGTGCCATCTGGGCACCACCGCCCACCTCCCAGCTTCTGCCCCCTCTCACCGCCTCCGTCGTTGTGTTGCTCCGCCTGACCCCCATCCCCACCTCCACATTGCCAGGGGCCCAAATCCGCCCCTGTGTGGTCAGAAACGGACGTTCAAGATCGAAATTAGGCGTGGTTTGGTCAAAAGATACAATGTGAGGAAGACATATAGGAGTACCTCTTAGACGGAAAACAATGCTAGGTTTTGATCAACTCAAACGAATGGGATATGTGCATTTTCATTAGGCTGTTTAGTGTGGAGAGTCATTATTGCTTTATTCAGAGATAAATGTGATGGATAGAAGCTATGATCATGCATCAACAATCGTTTATATAATCAGGTGAAAACATAAGGGAGATACGATAAACCCTTGGTTTGGACAATTGTTGCTTTATTGCGGAGGCGACGATTCTAAATAAATCAATGCTTTGTGTTAATTAGAATGAGAAAAATATGGAACATGTGCTTTTACTAGACCGTTGGTTTGAAACACGTTTGATTTATCAAGGTTGTGAAACGGAATATAATATGATCTGTCACTATAATGCGTATTGATTAATAAAAAAAAATCAATGCTCTATATAGATCAGGATGAGGAAACAAAGGAAGATGCATTCATATTATACCATTGGCTTGAACTACGTTGAGCAAATAGGGAAAGTATGCTTTTATTATACCCTTCATTTGAATTATCGTTCGCTCCATCAAGGTGGATAGTTGGAATATCCTATAATTTCTAGTCAAATGCAGCTCTTCTAATGAAAAAACTCCAATGCATTGTATTTATTGGGGTGAAAGATTGGGTACTTCAATTACACCCTTTATTTAGATCTTCATTGCTTAATTTATCGGCGTGGGCGATAAAACTACCATCTCATCGATGAATATCGTATTAATCACAATATTAAAAAAAATGCAAGATACACCTTTTATTATTAGACCCTTGGTAGGTCCAGTTCTTTTCAGCTTAGCTTATAGCTTTTCTAATTAAACAAATGTGATAGTTTCTCCGTCGCCTTTTCGAATCGGGTTATTATGACAATCTTTTCGAAGCAGCTTATCATTTTATCGACATTCAGTTCGTTCGCACAAACGCTCATACTAAAACCAAAAGCCATAAGCCATAAACCGTATCTGAAAAGAATACACCTACAAACTATATTATTTCATCTATGCAGCTGCCTGATCAAAATGAATAAGGTGAAGGAAATAGGGAAGATACATAGCTATTAGAATTAGGCCCGTGGTATGGATCATTGCTTTTATCAAGGTGCGACTGAAATCTACCACAATTTCTTCATATATCCTCAAATGGCTTTTAGTGGAAGGAGCTAAGCAAGTTTGGCCCCATTATTTGGGTTTAGAAAACTGTTTGAAAAATCTACTTTAAGAAACCACTTTGTTTAATTTGATTTTTGGAGAAAACAAAAATCAAAATCTCAAAAGAACAAGGCACTCCAATTTGTTAGCAGCGCATGAGACCCATGCATGTGCTGGGGGAATTGCTAGAAGATGATAGTGCTTTAAGGCAATCCTTGATTTGGAGGGAAAACAAAGGAAAAACTTAGGATTCCCATTCTTAATAATTTGATAAGTGTTTGTCCGTTTGATTTGCAGGAATCAATCAAAGGAAAAATGGGAGAAATTTTCCTACATTCTCGATTTTAAAAAAAACGTAGGAAAAACAACATCCACTTTCACCTCTTTTTTCTTCCTCTTCCCGCGAATCAAATACTTAATCCTACAAGATTTTTGTGTTTTCTAATTCTTTATTTGCCACGTATTTTTTATCTGATTTATATGTTTTTCCTATTCTTGTGTTTTTAGACTCCACTAAATCAAAGAGGCCCCAAGCTACAGAACTTTTTTCTCCCCCTTCTCTATTTGGCTACCACCAGCAACGGGTGGGATTAGGGGTGACAACAGGGCAAGGGGTCCCGAGGAGGCCCTCGTGGCCCCACCCTGACCCCACTAAGCCTACCAGAAGGAGATGGCCTACCGTACCTGGTCCCCACGGGGGATAAAAAATAGGCTAAATATTTTTAAATAATATATACTAATGTAGCTTTTTACTAATTTATAATTATTTAGGCATACTTTTTTAAAAATATATAGCTTAAAATATATTCTAACATATATATTCATGTTTTAGTCAAATATACAAGAAAAGAATATAATTTCTCATATTAAAAACTATAACTTATTATTAAAAATATTTGTTAATATTTATCGGGTCCCCATAGAGTGCCACGGGGGAGGGTGACCCCGTCCCCACCCCGCTAGTGTAGCAGGACCCCATCTTCGTCCCCTGTGGAGGGAGATCAACCCCGCCCCCACTCTCATGGGGATATTTCATAGGGGGAATTGCCACCCATAGGTGGGATAAACTGTGGAAGCAGCAGTGGAGATAGAATACACCTGGTAAAGTGCCCTTGTCGCTACATAAATAGCAAATCTTTTGGATGCTAATCAGTAATCAAGCCAGGTATTAATAATAAAATAATGAAGACTAATGGTGTGGTCATGTCTGCTTTTGTGCATGTAAGGAACTATGCAAAAAAATGACACTATTGCAACTTTTTTTAAAAAAAATTGACTCCGAACGTCTATTTTTATAAATCTAGCCTCCTCTATGAACCTACAGAATACGGTAGACATCTGCTGAGCCAGGAGACCTCGGTAGGCACCTGTCGAGCCACCCATGTGTGAAATGTGCTTAGCCACGCGATTAGCACAAACACTAATTGGGATTAGCAATTTAATTAGCAAATACTAATTGAGATCAGCAATCTAATTGGGACCTGCCACACATGGGTGACTCGGCATGTGCCTTCGATGCTCGGTAAGTCCATGGAGAGGGCTGGATTTGTAAAAACGGATGTTCGGAGGCCAATTTTGAAAAAAAGTTGCAACAGTGCCATTTTGTGTGAACATTTCGCATGTAAGAATGCTTTCATGCAGCAACTTAACCATCCTCTCTGTGTTGTTTTCTCATGCTAATGGTGTGGTGATGTCTCATGCTACAGATATTTTTTGGCTTTTCTACAGTAACTAGCTTTTAAACAGAGCATCGTTTCAAGGTGAGGTCTATAAGTAGATTGTAGTACATACTATAGTGACTTTATTTATATCGGTCAAAACCACACACTAGTTTTTGTTACTCCAAACTCTTTCTCACGAATAGACGAAAAGTTATAAGTCGCAGTCAAAAACTAAAATCCGAAGCCAAAAAGAACAGGCCCCTCGTGGTGTTATGGGAAAAGTGATCGTGCATGGGTTTAATATTGAATGAAACTCCTGCCAACATTATGGAAGGTTGTACTGGGGTTTTCCCGTTCTTGGACCCTACCTTTACTGGGTTGTGTGCTAAGAATGAAAGTAACTAAGAGTATCTTCAATGTGTCATCTCAGCTATCTCTTAGTCATATTAAATGAGTAAAATCATATGTGGAGGAAAGATGAGGTGATAAGAGATAATGTGTTGTTTCTTATACAAGAGACGATTTAAGCTTATAAACCAACACAAATAGTAAGAGGATATGGAACACGAATTTATAGTAAAAATAGTTAGAGAAATAATTTACTGTTAGAAATATTGTCTCTAGTGTTGTTTTTATATGAGATAAAAAATTTTAGAGATAATCTTAGGCCCTGATCAACTCGGCTTCGGCTTCTGGCTTCTGGCTTATTTTTCACTATTCATAAGTTTCGTTTTTTTCTGAACTTTTGGCTTTTTGTTGAGCTTTTTTGCCGGTTCTTTTTTTTCCATATTTGTTTGTATTATACGTAATGGGCTAACATATTTTTTTATTTTTAAAATTTTTTAAATTAATTATGCTAAATAAGCCTCTGTCAGCTACAGTGTTTTTTTCAGTCAGTTACAGTGTTTTCAGCCATAAGCCACGAGCTTTTCAGCCGAACAGACATATTATTGTACATGCCCTAAACCGTGGCAAATTGAATGGCATTCACCTTAAAGACAATGTACGGGGTGAGAAGGCTAGTGCAGTACTCCCATTAGCAGGAGTGCTGTGTAGGGATAAAGTGGAGTATCATGTAAATTGAAAGTACATCGAAACTTTAATATACTATACTACATGCGTACAAAAAAACCCTCTGATCGGATGGTCCAGATGCAAGGAAATTAAAAGCTCATGCGGTAGCTGTTCTTCTTACAAAACTTTTCATAGTGACAAAAAAAACATATACCCGTGGTCATTGGCGAAATTCGGACGTTTTTAGCACTGTTGCTACCTAAAATTCCGAAAATAGCATCTTCGGAAACGAAATTCCAACTCTAACCCCCACCTGACCGCACCACTTAACCGCGGCGCGACACGTGTCCAATGGTGCGCTCGGGGAGCGCACCACACTGGAGTGGTGCGGTCCCCGACCACACCACTCGCCTGGCCACGTCACCGCACGACCTAATGGTGCGGTCGGGGACCGCACCACTCCAGTGTGGTGCGCTCCCCGAGCGCACCATTGGACACATGTCACGCCGCGGTTAAGTGGTGCGGTCAGGTGGGGGCTAGAGTTGGAATTTCGTTTCCGAAGATGCTATTTTCGGAATTTTGGGTAGCAACAGTGTCAAAAAACGTCCAAATTTCGTCATCGGCCGGGCAAGCAGGCAAGCAGCTAGCACGTTGGTCCAAGCGTCTAGCGATCGGCAGCGAGATGGAAGTCTTTAATTGCGCAGCAGCGACATCGCTGATCCCAGCTGATAGGATACTTGCATTCTGCGCCGGCGTTTGACAAACTAGCCTCATAGGCGCGGCGACACGTCGCGCGCAGCCACCGTGTGTACCGAAGTAAAAGAGGCGATAATTCGTGAGGAGTTTTTTAAAAAAAAATCGAGGGCAAATACGTATTTTCGAGAAAGCTAAAGGGTTTTTTCGTAAAAAATCGAGGACTTGTAAGGACCTGTACGTAAGTAAATAAGGACCTATACGTAATTTCGGGAACCTGCGGGCCGCTATCCAAATTTTTTTTAAAAAAACTTACAGGGACCTTTTCGCGAGGAAAAAGGACATTTACGTAATTTCCGGAAAACTGGAGGAAATGGCCTCTCCCGGCCGTACGAAGAATCTCCCGCCACGCGGCCGACAGAGCGCGCGCGCGGGCGGGAGCTGCCGACGTGGACGCGCTGGGGGGCCGGAACCCCCCGCAAATGTAGTTGTTAGTATTAGACCAGTCTTGAATTCAGCTTCAGCGTCAAACAAAATGATTCTGGTACTAGTAGCAAAGTACTCTGTGTTCTGTCGTGCAATATAAGTCAATAATCCACTATATACAAAGTTTAAAGAGACGTTAAATCCAAAAGATCATATATGTCCCTATTAAATGACATATATCATAATTACCCATCCACTTTTTAGCATTAAATATAGGGTACATAATAAAAATGCTATACTAACTATATTTTTAATTTTTATAATAGACTTATATTGCATTATGAAGTTTCTAAGAGCACACTCAATGAGCTCTAGTCAGCAATGTTTATAATATTAATTAGCATACCAATTAAGATTTATGATAAGATGGAGAAAGAATTAAAAAAGAAAGAGGAGGAAGTAGTGTCTAATGCAAGATATTATTTGGACACAAAATTCAATAGAAAAACATTGAATCTGGTGAGGTGAGGGAGAGGGTGAGGGGGAGAGGGGAGAGATTTAGGTGAATTTATTGTTTGGGCTCAGGAATAGACATTACTAATTGAAATAGTTATATCTACAGCTATTTTGTAGTGATGTGAAGAGATATGGATATCGCTTTTAAATGTCTTAATTGCCCTAAAAAATGATGAAACAGTGCAACTTTTCTGTATGCATGCACGTCTAGTGTAGGGAGGCACACCAGCCTCACATAGAATATTTAAGTCACATTTAAGTAGATGCTTTGACCCGTGAGAGTGCCCGAAGTAAATTTTCTTGTGGGGGTCAAACGATGAGAATTTGCATGCACTTTATCAGGTCAAGTTGTCACTTGTCACCCAGAGCACTTAGGGTTTTCTTCCCTTTTATTTTGCTTCCATGCTCAAGTGTCATGGTTGGTACCAGCTATCACCCACCATAGTGTTGGTGACAGTGGTCGGGTATATAGGGGAGGGCAACATAAGCTGAGGTAGCAACGGAGTGTGACTAAGGGGGTGATGAGTCGGTGGAGCGGCCAACTATAGCGAAAGAGGTTTTCGAGTGGCTACGGGGTGCATCTGTGCATGGCAATGAGTGGCATATACAGAGGAATGCTATCAAAAATGTATGTTCACATGTGCTTTGTGGCTACAAGCACTATCTGAGCCATCCATCCCACTTCTAGATACATGTATTTTTCTTCCTCCTCTCCTATCTCTTGGCTTAGCTCATGTTCTCTTCTTGTGTGCCTCCTTCTTCAGCCACCCGGCAGAAACCTAGCCAAACTGTGCTGCCGCAAGTTGCACTGTCACCGCCCGTCGGATACCTTGGAAACCATTTGAAACTGCACCGCCGAAACCAAGAGAGTGAGGGGGAGAGAGAGAGATGGAGCTGAACTCAGAGAGAGGGAGAGAGGGCAAGCTGAACCGAGAGGGGGAGAGGAGGAACAAAGAGGGGAGAGGTTGCACGAATCTCGGATCAAATGGATGCATGCCATGGATAACGCATGTAGTCACATGCACTTGTGACTTGTGGGAAATCCGACGCTCGAATACTATGGTTATATTAGCACAAGAATCTTTGAATCAAACTAATGGTTGAAATGTATATGAAAGCTTTGGGATAAACATTAAGATCTTGCCTATATATAGCCCTAAACACACTCCGATATAATAATCACTAAAATATTCACTACTACAAAAATAATCATTTTGGACGTCTCATCACAGACGGTTCAATATAAACCGTCAGTAATAAAGTTACCACATATGATTTTACAAGATAGACCGTCTAAGTTCACCGCGATGAAAAGAACTGTTTGTGATACATCACAGATGGTTCGAAATAAAAACCGTCTGTGATGACCTTCACCAAATTTGAATTTTTCACTCATCTCGCTGGATTTGCTCTTTAAAATAGAAGACTCGGTTGTTCTTCTCCATATCTCATTTTCTCACTTCTCCACTCTTCTTCTCCTCATCTCCTCTTCTCTCTTCTCATTTCTCCATATCTCCTCACCAAATGTTTCCTTAAAAATAGAAGGCTTGGCTGGCTACCTCCCTAAGCTCCTCCGCCTTCGGTTGTGATGCCATGGTTTACTGCATAAGGCACTCTTATCGTAAGAGTCTTGTTCAGTGTCACCGTTGTGATTATATTCCCCCACCCCTCCCCTCTCTTCCTTGATGATTAGTTCATGTGATGATTGATGGATGGCTAGGGTTTCAACCCTTGTCAAAATTCATGTTTTATTATAGAATTTGCTGATGTGACGCACATAGCTGCTAATAGACTAGGCACATACGACCACGCCTTACGGCCACGGCCTATGACCACAACATACGACCACACCAATCATAAATAGACCTACTTTGATTCATCTGTATTATCTAATCACATTGTTTTATAGCGCAATTAGAGAATATTGATGAACCAAAGGAGACATATTTATGATATCGTGAGAACGTAATCATAGACGGTTCTTAACTAGAACCGTTTGTGATAATAGACTATCACAGGCGGTTCATAGTAAGAACCGTCTGTGATAACTGTTAACACAGAAGGTTCTAGTTAAGAACTGTTTGTGATAAGTGTTATCACAGACGGTTAAAAACTGTCTATAATGCTCTTAGGGTATTACTGATCCATAAGTACAGACGGTTTAGGAAATCGCCTATAGTGATGTTTCTGAACTGTCTGTGATGAGTTTTTTTGTAGTAGTGATTGTAGAAGTCCAAAGATATGGTCAGATTCAAATGATACAAAACCGTACGTGGACACTATCTAAACAGGCTCATTAGGGATAGCATGCTCATAGGCCCATTGGCATAGTTAGGTCTTATATTGCATATTATATTATCATGGGGAACAAATGATGCAAATTATACACATAGATCCACCAATAAACTTGAGATAAAGCTTGTGACTATATCCCATGTATTTTGTTCAACTTTTCTATTTTTTGTGAGTTTGAGTGCTTGTTTATTGGCAACATGACCACCAATACATAATATGATATCACTACTACAAAACAAAACCTAATATTAAACGACACATCATAGATGGTTCCTCAAAATCATCAGTATTAAATACAAGCACAAACGACTTTAGTTTAGAGACCATCTATGTTGCATCCAATGATAAAAACTGTATATGAAGAGGTAATATCATAGATGATTTATGGTGAAAACTATTTGTGAAGTATCACATACGGTTATTAACAAGAACTGTCTGTGACATTACCACATATCACAGACAGTTTGCATTACAAATTGTCTGTGAAGATTAAGTCATCACATATGGTTTTTTTTATTAAAAACTGTCTATGATAATTCAACTATATTAATTGTGCGCAGACCCGTCAACCCTTCGTCTTAAATTCCAAATCTAGGTTGCTGCTTTGAGCTGGATGCAGGGCTTTGAGGCGGTCATTTGGTGAAAGGAGACTATTTGGCAAGAATGATTGTAGATCAATTCATTTCTTGACTACTATGGTTAGTAATTTGTTTCTAATTGTATTATAATGTAGATCTATAGCTTTTGTTGAAATAAGAATTGAAGATGGTTTAGATCAAGCTAGCTTAATGTAGAGAGAAGATTATTTATATCTAGCATGGTTTAGGGTTTATTCAATTCATAGTTTTTTCTACTTAATTCAATTTAATTAATTATTCTTGCTACATATAGCTATTTTCTTACAAAACATGCGCAAAATCATTCATACTGTTATATGTGTAATGTAGGATCGAAGCTGGATGTACACTTGGAACCGTGTGATTGAAGAGTATATTAATGGCGTGTCTGCTTTTACAAGAGCTACCGAGGAGGATATGTTGAATAAGGAGGTAGAATATGTGTACTGCCCATGCATTGACTAGGAGAATCTAAAGATGTTTAAGAACTGAGCGCAGATTGAAGTGAATTTGAATCGAAAAGGAAGAGGGCTATCGAAAAGGCCCGAGGGCCGATTTACCATCACGGATGTCGACGCATCTGGAACCCCTCTCAATCCTTGTGGAGCAGTGTCCGCATTTTGGAGAATAGTCAGAATAGTTGCATAGGAATGGATTGAGATCATGTTCGATTCATGGAAGAACGTGACCAAAGTTTGGAAAAGTGAGTTGGTGACAGAAGTTTTTCGATCATTCGAGATCCTAGAAGAACACAAGGCCTCCGTGCAATGACATGTGTTGCTAGCGGTGTGCAAAGCATGGAAGAACTTCAAGAGCCTACTTGTCAAGCAATACGTGGAGAAGAATCTGATGGCCTTGCACAAGTATCGATTCCTGAAATCGCAATGGCAAGAGTTTGTGACGATGAAGACACCACATAATTTTAGGAGTGAAAGTGTAGCCCACCGTGCCCTTCAGGAAAAAAAACACGCACCCCTACAGACCCAGCACCGCTGGGTATGTGGGTAAAACCCTGCAATGGAGGAAGGAGGACGAGCAGGCAATCCTGCGGGACACCTCCCCACCATTTGCCAGGATCCCTGATGAGTGCGCCCGAAGCTGGATAAGAGCGAGGTCATCTACCGTGTCATCAGGGGCCATCTCCTTTTGAAACCCCGTAGACGAGGAAGTGTCCCGCCGCTTGGTAAGATATTAAACTACCTAGTTTGTAATTATTCTAAACTTCATAGGAAGTGAAATGACATGTCGGGCTCTTGAAAGAAGTGCTGAGTGTAGAATCTTCCGAAGGCTCATTCCAGTTTCTCTAGGAGAGATATATACTCTCCATGGCCCTAGAAAACAAGGAGCACCTAGGTCACTCGAGAGGCCTTGGTCTTTATGTTCCATGGAAATATGGTTTCTCAGAGGACTCTGAAACATACCGGAGTAGGAAGAGAGCCAAAGCCAAGCACAAGTCATGGCTATGAGAGGACATTACAACATCCCTTAGATATGAGATGCAAAGGTATGTTAGAGATCAAATGGAAGGGTACGTCATCCCTTCAAATCAGCAGAAAGCCCCCACCGCTCCTGTGCTATGCAGCCCCCAACCGTCGGAGTAGCTACGCGTCCAATCCTACCTCAAAAAGTGACCACCAATTTTCTGTCGATGACATCCTGGTAATAATTATTATCTTTGGAATGCTCGATCCACTGATAGGCCTATTGGAGTAGCTAATTTTATATTGTTATGTAGGTGGCTATGAAATGCAAGCTCCAAGTGAGATATGCCTCCGTTGTCCTGTGCGCTGCTTGGGGCTAGGTGTATCCATCCGGGCCTAGGGCCTTGGTGCACGGTGTAACTCTAGCGCCACGTTTTGCAAAAGTAACTGTGAACAGTGTTCATACCAATTTCGAGGTCGTCTCGCTGCAGATGCCCGCAAACGATGAGGTCATGAATCTAAGGCAAGCCATTAGAACATTCATCCAGTGCCCCAAGAGGGACATCTACCTGGAGGCTCCTGCACCGATGACAAGTCCACTCGAGGTATCTGTACCTGTGCCAAGTCCACAGGAGCTATCTGTACCGGTGCCAATTCCACAGGGGCAATCCGCACTAAAGCTACCTGCACCGGTGCCAAGTCCACATGGTCTATCCGCACCGGAGCTACCTACGCAGACGCAGCAAGGGCGCGGTTCATCTACATCTCGTGTCTGGTCAACTACTGTGAAGTTGACCTATAGCCAAGGCGGCAAGGGCAAACCGAAGAAGACCGATGATAAGATCCCCTACTTGCCCTTATCCCGAAAATTTATGCTAGGCGAGCTATTGGTTGTCCCAAAAGAGCACCTCCTAATCATAGGACTGGTTCTCCAGAGATAGCATATATGGTACATGGAATATGCCAACAAGCCAGAGGAATGACAGCGCTCGAGTGTCAACATCAAGTTCAAGCCGGATTATCTTCAACACGATATTCATGACCGTGTCTTCACGGTAACCTTTGAGGACTTATTCTTTCTCTCTATGCTCGACGCCTCACTCATTCGATGTTGGACATTATAAGTGTGTATAATCATGGTCTACGTTCATGTAATACCGATAAATATTGTATATAACTCATTACTTTTGTGTGTGTATACATACATACATACATACATACATACATACATACATACATACATACATACATACATACATACATACATACATACATACATACATACATACATACATACATACATACATACATACATACATGCATGCATGCATGCATGGTGACTGAAGCCAGATTAATAAAATCACCAATTAGTTTTCTCGACACATGCTTGGTCCAGGGTTTAATCTTTCGGATGCAAAAAAATTTCGTCTGCCGGCGAAAGGAACGAAAGAACGAAATTTCGTTCATTTCGTTCGAATTTCGGACGAAAAAAAATTGATGAAATTTAACCAAAATTTGAGAATTGAGATAAATATCTTCCCGATTAGCGCTGGTCCTCCGCCGTGTCAATTTGCGCCGCCTTCTTCGGGTCCTTGGGCAGCGCATAACAGCAGGCCGTCGTGCTTCAGCCTTGGAGATTGCGTAGGCCGCCGTCGCATCTTCATGTGCTTCCACTCGCCACCGCCGAGGAGGGAGATGCGCTGCCGTTGAATCGATCGGAGATGGCGCCGCCGCCATTTGTCCCCGCCTTGGCCGCCGCTCGCTGCTCTTCCCCGCCTTGGCCGCCGCCTGCCGCTCTTCTTCCCCTCCTTGGCCGCCGCCCGCCGCTCGATGCTCGGTGAGACGGCACTGGGGTTAGGGTTTGGAATGGGGGCTCGGGAGTGCGGCGTGGGAGGAATGGAGGCGTGCGGTTAGGGTTATTGGGCTGGGCTGCGCGATGCGTGCGGGTGCGGCTCGAGCGTCGTTTGCTGAGGGCCGAGTCCGACCGGCCGATTCAAAAGCGCCCGAATTTTTTGACCGAGACCGGTTTTTTTCGTTGACCAGCGAAAGAAGCGAAATTTCACCGAAATAGCGAAATTTCGGACGAAATTTTTTTCCCTGGCTTGGTCTACTTGGATATCATCAAGGAGGATGCATCATTCGTCAAGAATTAAATGACGAAGGCATTGAATGCTCACCGCGACAAGGAATTCATACTTATACACTACAACTAGGGGTAAGTGCTACAATAGTGGCTATACTTGTTGATTTGTACTTTATAAGCAATACGAACTTAGGTTTAATGACCATGACATAGCCGAGCAGGTTTCATTAGATTCTAGTTGTAATTATACCAAAATAGAACATTGTAATATATCTTAATTCGCTAAAGAAAAACAAAACCAACTATATAGTTGTTCAACACTTAATTGCCAGGTAAACATATTTCCTTCATAGATAACTCTATTATAGTGTTTCTTTCCTTCCCAATGACTAAGGTTAACTTTTTGGAATTATGCAGGTCGTTCGCCACGTACGTTGCAAAGGTAGGGAAATCTAATGAAGAAATCAGCGCCTTGCAACACGATCTAGATTTCCCGGTATTCGCTAGTACACATTAATTCTATATAACACTTCGTAGTAATGCCTTTCGAGCTAACAAATTCTATTTTTGCAATGCCACCAGCAGCCGACGGGCAACATCTGTGGATTCTATGTTTGCCACAACATGCAACTACTCTTTGATTCCGTGAAGAACAATATTGATTCCGTGAAGAACAATATATATATGCACGACATTGATTTTTCTACCGATAGGTTGTGTCAATCGCTACAACTCCGTTGGAATAGGTCGACCTCAAACAGATTCGAGGACAGCATGCATACTTCTTGTTGTCTAAAGTCATAAAAGAAAATGGAGAATTCCACAATGTAGAATGAATTTCATTGGAATAAGATTGAGCTTAATTGTTCGTGTGTGTTACATGTGTATTTATTCATAGATGGATAATTTATTTCATTTCAGTTAATTAATTTATGAAATGGATGTTCTTGTTTCTGAAATGAATGAATATGAATTAGATGTATATATATTGTGCTGATCTGCTTGTTTCAGAGGGTATGACTAGTATTGTCTAAGGCTAGCCAACTTACAGAAATAGATTTACAAATAGAAAGAATATCACATATAGTCAACTATCACAAACGGTTGTTAGTAGAAACCGTCTACGATATATGATTTATCATAGACGGTTTATACTAAAAACTATCTGTGATAGTGACATATTATAGACGATTTGTAGTTAAAACCTTCTGTGATATATCAGCTATCACAGACGGATTCTAATACCTACCGTCTGTAATAGTCAACTATCATAAACGGTTTTTAGTAGAAATCATATGTGAAAATCTGGATCATAGATGGTTCGAAAGCCGTCTGTGATAACCTCATATCATTACTGACTCATAAACTCAGACGGCTCATAAAACCGTCTGTGGTAATATTTTTGAATCGTCTGCGACGTCCTGTTCTATAATAGTGTGTCAACACGATAAGTCAAGCTTCTTGGTGCGTTGCTCTAACCAAGCTTCAATCTTATGGCAATTAGTACATCGTTTGTTCTAGATTGGTTTACCAGCTGCGGCAACCCCTCCCCAGGCTCGCCGACGGTGGACGTTCACACCGCACTGCCGTCGGCGCAACCTAGGGCGAACCCACGTCCCTATGG
The DNA here is from genome assembly GCA_017311315.1 of Dendrocalamus latiflorus. Taxonomy (NCBI): domain Eukaryota; kingdom Viridiplantae; phylum Streptophyta; class Magnoliopsida; order Poales; family Poaceae; genus Dendrocalamus; species Dendrocalamus latiflorus. The sequence continues at coordinate 23,466,811 of CM029667.1, forward strand.
TGTGCTGAGGGCTAAATCCTACCAATGCTGATTCCCACGGTGCACCGCCGGTACAACCACCGCCATCGCCGCGTGGTCATCTTGTACTCGGATATATACTTATACTATATATATTACGCCCGGGGGGATTCCTGGCTCCTCCCCGCGCCACGTCATCATTTTTGCGAAAAGCCCCCTGAGTTTTTAGAAATCGCGTAAAGGTCCTCGGTTCTCGCGAAAAGGTCCCTGCCAGGTTTTTTTTTCTGAAAACACCCCTCCACTTCACCGAAATTTTGTATCCTTTGCAGGATAGCACCCTACAGTTTTTAAAAATTACGTACGGGTCCTTTTTGTTATATATAGGCCCTTATAGGTCCTCGATTTTTTACGAAAAAGACATTTGACTTTCTTGAAATTACGGTATATGTCCTCGATTTTTTTTTTAAAAACTTTTCTGCGAATTATCCTCTCTTTCACTTCGATCTACACGGTAGCTAGCGCGGTGTGCTAGTATTGATGACACCTTGCAAATAAGAGGCTTCCAAACTAAGGCGACAAAGAATTAGAAGGGGTGATAAAAAAGAACTGGCTGGCTAGTGATCATCACCAGCTCGCGGACAGATATGACTGATGCGCGTACAGATATGACTGATGCTCAGGTGATGCATATGTACCCGGAGATTGACTAGGCACATTGTTTATCCACACGTTTCAGCAGCTACATCAACCACGTACGCGCACCATCCACCACGTGGAAAGATCAAGGCCGTGTTTGCAAACCATGACCTGCCACGTCCCACGCACGTATGTTACCCACTCATCGTCTCCAGCACTTACCCACGTCGGAGTTAGAAATGACATGGAGAATCTGCAGCATCCATTAACAGTGGTGTTTCGTGTTGGGATATATGAAATCAGAAACTGTGGATGTACGTACACTGCGTTCATGTGTAAGCTCTACCAGTACATGCATCTTGCATCATGCATGCAGATGCAGGTTACTGGATTGATGGAACAGATAAAAAAAAATACTACTCCACATAGTAGCATTGCCTGCAGCAGCAACTCTAGCTAGCACTTGCCGGCCGGGCCGGAGCATTCAGCTGCGGTCCACTTTGAACTGCAGACGTGGACGCCCAGAGAACAAGAGAAAATTGATGATTTATCCTATTTTTATTTGTCAACAATTTATTTGCTATATAGTTAACTGCAATTGTTGATTTGTCTCATTTTTCACTGGACTATTGATCATTTATCTTTTTTTGATAATTTTTTCCTTATCTTCCTCTTCCCTCTGCCCACGGCGGCAGGCGCCTGCCACCTCCTCATTGGACGGCAAGCAAGCTTGCCATCCAGGGAGGGGGTGGCATTAGCCAGCCTAATTACGTGCCTATTTTTTTTATTTAGTGATTTTTAAATTTTTTTAAATACATCAAATGAGTTCAAACAATTACAAAAATTTACGTACAGTCTCCCGACATAAGGTACCTCACAATCTATTTTTAGGTAATTTTATCCATTGCGAATGTTGCTAAAAAATTCAAACAATTTTGATATTTTTACGAGTTTTACATATAGTAAACGAGCACCAAAAATCATGAAATTTTACGAGTTCGTTTGCTATATGTAAAGACTCCTAAAAATATCAAAATTTTATGAATTTTTGAGCTACATTCACAATGGATAAAATTACCCAAAAATTACACTGTGAGGTACGTTGTGTCGGGAGGCTGTATTTAAATTTTCGTAATTTTTTGCGCTCATTTGATACATTTAAAAATTGAAACAAACACTAAATGAAAAATTAGACAGGTAATTAAGCCGGCTAATTAGCTGGCCTAATTACCTGCCGCCCCATGACTGGACGGTAGGCTTGTCTGCCATTTGCCCCCCGGGCGGCAGGCTGCCTGCCGTCCAGTGAGGGGGCGGTATACGCCTGCCGCCGAAGGTAGCGCCGTGTGTTGCCTCCTAGCAGTAGCGGAGCTAGAGCAAAATGGAGGGGGTGCACCACTTCAAAACGAATGGGCTGGACAAGGCGAGTGATGGTATTTTTTGAGTTAGGAGTACACTATATTGGGCCAAGGGGGTGCACAAAGGGTGAATATTTACTAGTAATAACTAAATTTTGTTTCGGAACCGGGTTCCTGGGAACCCCCTCCGGCCCATGTGCCTCCGCCCCTGCCTCCTGGGAGCTGCTGTCTGGCCTCTGAACGGTAGAAATGATATTTTTGTCAATATGTCTGATATATTACTATTTTTATACGAAATAGTGCCAAAATGGCTTTTACACCGCGAATCTCTGGTGATGTCGTCACATTGTGTAGTCAGGAGGCACCAACGTGCGTACGTACGAGAAGATCGCATGCACGACGTCGCACGCATGTCCGAAATAACGCTGTTTCCGAGGCGCGGGAATACCGCGAAGTAGGCGGAATCCCATGCGCCGAGCCCGAGATTCTGCTTGTGAACTCCTGCAATACGCCATGTATATTAACATGGTTTTATCATACATAAGAACAAAATACAAATAGTAGCATCCTATGTGTTAAGAGTGGTAGAACCTTGGAATATTTAGAAGAGATTTTTTTAGCTTTTATATATTTATATATATAATATAAATAACAGGGGTACCATGGTGACTAGGCTCTATGATTAAACCTTTCTATTCATGATTGAGACTTTTCTATCCATGATTAAGACTTTCCATCTTAATATATTATATATCATTGCACTTGCACGTACCTAAAAGCAATTCAAAGACCCTTGCCACCGCAACTGCTCAATAGGACCAGCACAACAACCCCAGTTCACCAGATTACCCGTGAAGGTGACTGGCGAGAGCCTATCCATGATTCCTATAAGGGACATGTGAGCCGGATGACCCTCTCCAGTTGCGTTGAGTACAACCGTGCGCGAGGATCTTCGACATAATTGATGGCGTACTATACAAGCGCGGGGTATGTGCCCCGCTCCTTCGGTGCCTCTCATGCTATCAAGGATAGCAACTCTTCAGCGACATCCACACTAGACTTTGTGGCTCCCATATTGCTCCAAGAGCCCTCGTCGACAAAGCATTATGGCAAGGCTTTTACTAGCCCATGGCGGCCTCAGAAGCGCGTGACCTTGACAAGAGATGTCAAGGGTGCCAGTGGATGGGGAGGATGGTTCACTAGCCACCAACGTAGCTCCAGCCCATTCCACCAGTTTGGCCACTGGTGCAATGGGGATCGATGTCGTCGACCTTCTGCCATGCGCCCCGGGGGACCTACGGTTTGTCGTCGTAGCCTACAAGTACTTCTCCAAGTGGCCTGAGGCAATCCCCTTAGCCAATGTCACCTCAGTTGCGGTGCAGCACTTTCTCTAACAGAATATTATTTGCCACTTCGGGGTCCCAAGGGAGATCACTATTGACAATGGCCTCCAATTTGACACTGTAGCCTTCAGAGCATTTTATGAACGCATGGGCATCTAGCTCTATGCCTCAGTGGGACACCCACAGTCCAATGGAGTAGTTGAGTGAGCCAACAACACCATCTCCACGGGCATTAAGAAGCGCCTCGTCGGTCTCCCGAAAGGCAGGTGGTCGTTCGAGTTGTCGAGTGTGCTCTGGTCCATTCATACTATGGCAATGTGCCCTATGGGCTTCACGTCGTTCAAGCTCCTCTTTGGCGATGAGGCAGTCACACTGAAGGAAATCAAAGTTGGATCAAGGGGAGTCCTATCTCTAGCTCTGGCCGATGAGCGAGCCATCTCATTGGACCTCCTGGACGACATGCAGGTCAGCACAACCGAGCATGTCTCCAAGCACATGCGAGCGACGGTGCAATCCTACAACAAACACGTCCAACAGTGTGATTTCCAAGTAGGGGACCTTGTCTTACAGAAGGCACTGCATTACACAACGTAGGGGCCATGGGAAGGTCCCTACATCGTAACGGCAACTCTCCGACCGAGGGCTTATCACCCAACACCCTCAAAGGACAAGGCCTCAAGCATACATGGAACTTGGACTGCCTGTGTCGATACTACGCACAGTAGGATCACAACATCCACATCGTGTGTACTGTGCTCACGCGCACCTATAACAGCTTTACCTACACAAATGGGACTGTATAAATAAAGCTTCATTTTCAAGTGCTACCTATTCTCTCTCATCACTATGTGCACTCTATGAAGTATAAATAAGATGCACAGAGCCCACGGTTTCTGCGCGCACTCTGCGGAGTATAAAGTGCCAAGAACCTAGACATGCCAAGCAACTCTACGGAGTATAAATAAGACACGCGAAGCCCACGGCCTCCATGCGCACTCTGCGGGGTATAAAGCGCGGGGAAGCTAGATGTTTCGGGCAACTATACGAAGTATAAATAAGATGCATGGAGCCCACAGCTTCCGTGCACACTCTATAGAGTATAAAGCACCAAGAGCCTAGACGTCCTTGGCAACTCCATGGAGTATAAATAAGACACGTGGAGCCCACAGCCTCTGAGCACACTTTGCGAAGTATAAAGTACCGGGTACTTAGACGTCCCGGGCAACTCTACGGAGTATAAATAATTGCATGGAGCCCGTAGCCTCTGCGTGAACTCTACAGAGTCTAAATTAAGGTGTGAAGCATGTACTCTCCGCACAAACCCTATAGAGTATAAATCACTGCGCGGAGTGCATAGCCTCCGTGTGAACTCTACAGAGTATACATAACCGTGCGGAACCCGTAGCCTCCATGCAAACTCTACGGAGTATAAATCACCACGCAGAGTCACCTCCGCACAAACTCTACGGAGTATCAATAACCACGTGGTGCCAGTAGCCTCCGAGTGAACTCTACAAAATCTAAATCGAGGCACGAAGTGCGTACGCTCCGTGCAAACTCTACGGAGTATAAATCACCGTGCGGAGTCCATTGCCTCCGAGCAAACACTACGGAGTATAAATAATCGCGTGGAGCCCATAGCCTCTGCGCAAACTCTACGGAGACTAAATCAAGGCGCAGAGTACATACACTCTATGCAAACTGTACGGAGTATAAATCACCACGCGGAGTCCATAGCCTCTGCGTGAACTCTGCGGAGTATAAATAACCACACGGAGTCCATAGCCTATGTGCGAACTATACGGAGTACAAATCAAAGCATGGAGCCTATAGCCGGGGATGGAGCACGCTTTTCGAAGACTTCATCCTGCTATAGACCTCATCGACACCCATCCGAAGGGTGGGGGATGGAGCACGTTTTTCAAAGACTTCGTCCCGCCGCCCACTTCATTGACACCTGTCCGAACGGTGGAGGACGGAGAGCACTTTTCAGAGACTTAATCCAGCCGCCGACTTCGTGACGCCCGTCTGAAGGTGAGAGACCATGTGGATGTGACCCCATGTTTGTGATGAGTAATTGACATGTGTTCTGAAAAGATTGAGTTTGATTTATGTGTTTCGTGCCAAGTCGGCACTTGGCGCAGTCGGGTTTGGTTAGACGGTCTTGATGTGTATTCTTCTTCTCGATTGGTCTTTTGGATAATTTCATGCTTGAATGCGATTCTTTGATGCTAATCGTGATTACATGTTTCGGGCGGTGCTATGTAATGTATTTCTTATTTATGATGGCTGCAGGACATCGAGGCGGAGTCGTGGCATGGCGCGGGATGACCGGACTAGGCGCAGGCGGTGCCGAGGTCAAAGCGGTCGAGGTGTGTCAAAGACGGCGAGGACTCGAGATGGTTGCGAGGCTTGGATTGCAAGAAATGAGGAAGCTTCCTGGAAGGTGCAGGAGGGGCGTTTTGGTAAATACGCAAAGCTGCACTAAAGAAAGTGGATTTGGATAAAGCACAAGAGTTGTTGGAGGCTTAGCGGGTAAAGAGAGAATCAAACCCATTAGTGGGAGGCTATAAAAGGAGGAGTGTCTCCTGCATGTAGTCTTCAAGTTTTTGGGGTTGGTTTTGCTTTGTATCTCTTTTGCCTTTCTGTTGGAGAGTTGGTGGGGAGAGAGCAGAGCTTGTCTCCTGCGTGAGTTCCTCCCCTGTGTGAACATGTGTTCTTGAGAAGAACCATGTAGTGAGTTCCTGATTCCCAATCATGTATGGGGTAGTTTTGTGTGTGTGTTCTTGTTAGGAGAGATGGTTGTAAGAAATCTTCTGTATAAGCATTCCTCTCTCTGTATCAAGATTGATATGTGTTTGCTATGTGAGATGATCTGCTCTATCTTGTCTAGATGATTGTTCTCTGTCCTTGTGCATTCTCTGTTCTTTATTTTCTTTGGAGCAAACTTTGTTTGAGGAGATGAAATTTGGTTGCTCTGTGATGGGTGGTAAGCCTCAAGGTCATTTGACCAATTCATTCCCTAGAGCAATTTCCAGATTCAATGTGTTTCTCATCTCCCTGAGTTTGCAGCTCATTTTCCTCTGTTTATTACTGTGCTAGGGTTTCAAGGATGGTTGGTTGTGTGATTTCTTTGAGAAATGTTCACTCTAGATGTGTGCTACAGTTGTGTAAGATCATGGCTTTGATGGTTTCCAAGTCTCTTAGAGAAATGTTACAAGGTTGACAAGAAATCAAGAAATCAGTCACATTTCATGAATATTTTCAGGCTTAAGCTGGATCTTCAAATTCACTTTCATTTGACTTGGTTTTCCCTTTCCCTGAGTTCTTTTTGGTATTTAGGGTGCAGTCTTGTAGTTTTGCCCTGAGTAAGAGCAGTCTACTTTCTAAATCTTCAGAGTACTGCCCTCTTCAGCATAAATACTGCAAGTGTTCATTTTTCAATCTCTGCGCGTGCTCTGCTCCCAAACCCGCGATCTGACCGCTAGGGTTAGCCGGTCAGACCGGTGGGAAGAGGGCGGTCTAACCGGCCATCATATGGCGGTCAGACCGGTGTGTGCCTGGTGGTCAGACCGGCCCTCCCATGGCGGTCTGACCGACCGAGGCATAGAGGTCTGACCGGCTGAGGCAAAAAGGTCAGACCGGACCTTTGTGATTTGAGTTGATTTCTTTGCTGGCCTTTCTTTGTCAATTTTTGTCTGCATATCTCTCTCTGTTTCTTTAAGTAGAGCAGTATTTCTTCATAGTTCCAGTAGCTATTGGAGGAGAGATTCCAAGTGGATACGTTTGGGGGAATTTTTTTTAAAAGAGCAACATTCACCCCCCCCCCCTCTGTTGCCGAGTTCGATCCATCAAAAGGGTGGGGACGAAGCGCAATTTTCAGAGACTTCATTCCGCCACCAACTTCGTCAACACCCGTCCGAAGGGTGGAGGATGGAGCGCGCTTTTCAAAGACTTCGTCCCACCACCGACTTCACCGACGCCCGTATGAAGGGTGAGGGATGGAGCACATTTTTCAAAGACTTCATCCCACCGCCAACTTCGTCGACACCTGTCCGAAGGGTGGGGACAAAGCGCGCTTTTCAGAGACTTCATCTTGCCATCGGCTGTGTCGGCGCCTGTCCGAAGGTGGGGGATGAAGCGTATTTTTCAAAGATTTCATCCCATCGCCAACTTTATTGATGCCCGTCCAAAGGGTGGGGAACGGAGCATGCTTTTCGAAGACTTCGTCCCGTTGCCAACTTTGTCAACGCCCGTTCGAAAGGTGAGGGATGGAGCATGCTTTTCAGAGACTTCATCCTGCCACTGACTTCATCGATGCGTGTCCGATGTGGGACGGAGTGCGCTTTTCAAGATGCTTGTCCGAAAGGTAGGGGACAGAGTGTGCTTTTCAGAGAGTGCGTCCCGTCACCAACTTCGTCGATGCCTGTTCGAAGGGGGGACGGAGCGCGCTTTTCAAGACGCTCATCTGACCACCTCATGGTCGTAAACACCTGTCCAACCACATGGTGGTCGTGACTTCGCCCGACCACCTCATGGTCATAGATGCTCGTCCACTTACCTCGTGGTCATAGACACCTGTCGTGGGCGTCATACTTCGTTCGACCAACTCGTGGTCATAGACGCTCCTCCAACCACAACGTGGTTGTGACTTCGTCAGACCACCCTGTGGTTATAGACGCCCCTCTGACCACCTCGTGGTCGTAGACACCTGTTTGACTGGCTCGTAGTCGGGACAAAGCTCATGACATCTAGGACCACATCATGGTCAAGTATTTACCGATAGTTATGACCACCTCGTGGTTGAGACTCCATCAACTGGGACGGAGCATGCTTTTCAAAGACTTCATCCCACCGTTGACTTCATTGATGCCCGTCCGAAGGGTGGGGGATGGAGCGCACTGAAATCCACCTGAACGGTCGAGCGAACGTGCAGGGCCTGCACAGAGTACCTATGCACGACTTTGGCTTATGAGCCATCTTACTCATCGGTATCATCCTTAGCGATTGCCAAGTGAGCTATGATTTCCCTAGGTTCCTCTACTTCAGCATGCGTGATGACACGGTTGTCCCCACGACTGCGTCCTACTCACCAACCTGAGGCCTCAAGGGGTCGCCATAGTACACAACATTTCAAACAATAGCTTTCATCAATTTTTATAATTGTACAACATTCAACACCCACAATAATGGAGAAGGTTGGCTTCCCTCAAACTACTCCTCGCCCGAGGGTTCTTCCTTTATGTACTCCCAAACAGATAGGTCACTCCTACAAGGCCGCTCCACCCATAACCGCAATGACTCCTTTGCCCATCCCCAGTGTCATAGCCAACATCGAACAAGGTGATCTGATGTGAGGAGATGATCTTCCTCAAGTACCTGTGTTGGATCGGAAACGGCGACAGAGGGGGGTGAAAGGAGCCCTTTAAAATTACCCCGAGTATCCACACGATTTCTCTATTCTCCGATAGCTATGTAAGCTATGAAGAAGAGAGTTTCCACACTGGAACCTAGACAACATACCAACAAAACATAAAAGACTAAGCAGGGAAATAGAGCAACTGACCGACAAAAAGAAACTAAACTAAACACGCACACAGGACTGCCACTCAAATCTGCATACTTACTGGCCGTAGAGAAATAAAGAGAAGGGCATCAAATCTGCATACTGCTGGCCGTAGAGAAATAAAAAGCAATGCATCAAATCTGCATACTGCTGGCCGAAATCAACATATAAGACTTGCTGCCGAGAGTAGCAATTGGACTGAAAAGAAACAAAAAAGAAAAGCTGCCGAAAGAGCTGCAGGCAAAGAGTTGTTTTTGCTGAAAAGAAAAACTGTTTTTGCTGCTGAAATTGAGCCGCACTGCAGAGAAAACAGCAAGGATTGAAAGCTGAGAAGATCACAAGTTGCTGCAAAGCAAAAGGGAAAAGCTAAAGGGAAATCAAAACTGAAAAGAGATAAGACTGAGAGAAAAAGGTAAAATATCAGCTGCTGCACAGAACTAAAACCTGCTGAAATCTGCTAACTGAAATCATAATAGCATGCAATGGAAAATGTATCCAGTGGCTAGCTGATCCAAAACAGCAGGATGCATGCATACGGGACTACAGACTGCACAGGGAATAGCCAACCATTCTGTCGAACAGCAAGGACTACATGCTATCCAAAAAATAAAATACTAAAAACAGGATTACATAGCAGCCGAGTAGACAAAGAAATGAAGCCGAGAGATTGCTGCCATTTACTGACTAATTGAACCGAGCTACAGAAGAGACCGAAGGCAACAAAGGAAGAAAGACCAGCCAAAAAGGCAAGTAGGCAAGGAATAAACGTAGAACAAAAAGAGACTGGAGACTTGTCGGCTCATAAGCTACCGAAGAAGTAAAGACAACAAATGACTTGCGATTCGTGAGATCTTTAAACAGAAAGCCTTGAATAAACCAGGGAGGTGAACTTAGAACAAAGAACCGCAAGCCTCTTTCAATATTTCACCGAGAAAATCAGCGCAAGATCATCACAAAAGGAGAGAGTCACAAATGAAGAACTGAAGCATAACCAAATAAAAGGTACTCACAAAGAAAGAACAAAAGGTCATAGCAGCTCAAACTCAAGAGAACTCAAATGATACAGAGACATGAAAGATTGTATTAGAGAGGAATGATTACATAGTCTTGATACCATCAACTCAATCCATCTCTCACAATCTAAAAACACCCAAGAACACAAGTGCTGCCCTAAAAACCCTTACAACTCATGTATGGAGAGAACCAAATAAAACCTTAATTTTCACACACTTCTCTCACTTTTCTCCACTAGAGAGCATCCTCTATTTATAGCCTCCACTAATGGGTTTACAACACACTTTACCCATTAGCTCTCAACAACTCATAGCACTTTATCCATAATCCACTTCCTTTAGTGCAATTTTGCGTATTCACCAAAACGCCCCTCGTGCACCTTCCGGGAAGCTTCCTCCTTTCTTGCCGCTCAAGCCTCGCAACCACCTCGAGTATTTGTCGTCTTCGGCACACCTCGACCGCTTTGACCTCGACACCGCCTGTGTCTAGTCCGGTCATCCCGTGCCTCGCCACGACTCCGCCTCGATGTCCTGCAGCCATCACAAATAAGAAACACATCACATAGCACCGCTCGATACAAGTAATCACAATTAGCATCAATTAATCATACTCTAAGCATAAAATGGTCCAAAAGCTCAAATGGGAAGAAGAATACGCCTCAAGTCTGACTAACCAAACCCGACTGAGCCAAATGCCATCATGGCACGAAACGCACAAACCAAACTCAATCTTTCCAAAATACTCATCAATTACTCATCACAAACATGGGGTCACATCCACATGGTCTCTCAACCTGCTTACTAGGCAAACATCAACATGAGGCCACAACATAGACAACCCTGCAATTTTCATTGCAAAATTATTGTTACATCACGTCCACACACACTACCGTATACAGAGCCGCGAATGGCCACACATGCAAACCACGACATAGGAGGGTGGAAGGCCTCGGCATCACACCTACTGATCGGTTGGGACATTCAATGTAGGCCCACCATCTTCATCCCGTCAGGGCACATCGCCCAACCAGCTGCCAAGGTACACCTTTGCACCTAGTGTATGCTTCAAGGCAACCTTCGCTGTAGCCACACTGATATACTCCCAAATCCGGTGGTGGAACGTGCAGACGGATTGACAGACTGCGTACAGCGCCACGGCCATTGTCCTGTTCCCCACAGTCAAGTCCAAACAGGGATTGGCCCAGTCACCCACACGCAAGCAGCCTCGGACGTTAAGTAGACCAAGAAGCATCTAGTTGATCACAAGCGAATAGTGGTTCCCGTATGCACGTGCGACATTTAGAGCAAGTGACAAAGCCTCCTTAATCCTCCGAGGGTTGTAGAGTAGGTCCTCAGGTTCATGCGACTGAGGAGGGACAACGACCACGAGGTCCCTCGCCGCTAACTCCGATGCTACTCGGCCCTTCTCCTCTTCCAACATAGGATTTGCCACGGCAGCCCCTTTGTAACATCCCAAAATTTTGAAATTTGAAAATGTGAAGTTTTTGAATTATTTTGCAATATTTTTATTTGAATTTGGAGTTTATGATGTTTTTCTGAGAAATTTGGTGAAGGTTCCAAAAGTTAAAAGGATCCAGAAGAAGCAAACATATTTAATTAATAGAAACTTAAAATTTTAAATTCGAATCTGAAAAGATGATCCATAAAAGAAAGGGGGAAAATTTTGGTTTAAAAATAAAACCCCATATTAAATAATGGCATGAAAAACAATGGAAGCAAGTAAAGTAAATACCAACATTAGTTGGAAATATTTTTATTAAGTCTAAATTGTCATAGGGAGCTTCTGTGAATTTTCCTGAAATTTTTGGAAGTAATTTCATATTTTTCCAAGGCTAAAATGAATTTCTGGGCTTTTCTGAAAATCCAAAAAAAATCAGGAAATGAAAATAAAAACTTCCTCCCCTTCCATCCGGCCGCCAAATGGACGGCTCGGATCCACCGCGATCCCGCCTAACGCCTCCCCGCTCTCGCCACGCGTGCGGCCCGGATCCGCCGCGCTCCGCCCGCGCCTCTCCTCCCGCAGCCGCGTGGACGCGCTGGCTCTCCCGCTGACAGCCGGCCCCGCCTCCTTTACGCGGCCGCTCCCACTGCCCGGTGGCCCGCCTTCGCCCCGCCGCGCGCGTCTCCCTGCCGGTGGCCCCGCACCCGCGCCCGTTTTCCCCTCTCTTCTCCCTCCGCTGCCCGCGCGCGCCCCGCTCAGACTTTCCTCGCCCCGTGGCGGACATGCACAGCGACGCTCAGCTCTCTGCCTCTCGCCCCGTCGCATCACCTGGCGGGCACGGCGCAAAAGCTGACCCCGCCATGAGTCGTCACCGCCCAAGCACTGCTTCCGTCGCCTCGTGCCTGTGCTCAACTGCTCCCGCGCCATGCCTTGCTCTGCTCTACGCCAGCGTCCTGCTCAGTCGACTTCAATCCCCTCGTCTCGCGCTTCGGTCCCCAGTAGGCAGCTCGAGTGCACTCCCGTGACTCCCCTCCAGCCTTAAGTAGCCTCCCGGCCTCCCTTTTTGCTCGGCGCTCTCCCCCACTTCTTCCCCGTGCGCGCCGGCCGCCGCGCCTCCAAGCCGCCTGGCCGCCTCCTCACCGTTCCCGGTCATCCGACGATTTCCTACCGCCCTGAGTGCGTCACCGTGTAGCTTAGCTCCCCGTACACCTCTCCACCGAGTTAATTGGAGTCCGGTGTGCCGGAGGTCGCGCATTGCACGTTTTCATCGCCTCCGACCGAAGTCACCGCCGCCAGTGCCGCTCCCTCATCGGCGAGTTTCCCTTCGATTCCTCGCCGGTGGAGCACCTCCTCACCGCCACGGACCTTCGCCGACCGTCGCCAGAGCTTCTCCCCCACCCCAGCTCGCCGGCACCGTGCGCCACCGCCGCCCGACCCCGGCCTCCGTCGTCAGCCTTCCCCGGCGCATTTCCCGCCCCGCAAACCCAATGGTGAGCCTCCCCTTTTCTCACTGGTGCTTGTGCCCATGCCAATTTGGTCTCCTTTTCCCGCCGGCGCCGCCGCCACATTTCACCCCCGCCTCCGGCCGCCAAGCCTCGCCGCCGGCCCACCTTGGAGCTCCTCGGCCCACGCCAGCCCCTCCACTAGATTCCTTGTCACCACGGGGACCCGTTTTGCCGGTCGCCCCAACCTCCCCGGCCGCCACCTGCCGCCGGCGTGCGCAGCATCTAGCGCCGGCCGCCTCCCTGTTTTGGTCCCTGGCCACCCGCACCTCACCTTATTGCACCTACGCTTTCATTCAGCCCAGGCCGCTGGCCCAATTGGCTATCAGCGCTCGCGTTAAGAATTTCCGCCGTGAGGTCCTGAGTTCGATTCCGGTTGGTTTCAACTTTTTCCCCACTTTTTATCCTAATTTTTGTAGCTCATTTTAAATAATAAAAATCAGTGAAAATTAGGAAATGATTTAGAGAAGCTATAAAAATTAATTAGAAGGTAAATAAACTGTTTGAGATTTTAAATTGGAATTAGTTCGTGGGAGTCAATAAATTTTATTAGGATATAACTAATGTTATTTAAGATTTAATATTTGATTAATTACCACGTATGAGCAATTAAGTGCCCTTGTTATTTAGTCCAAAGCTAATTAGTGATGGTTAAGACATTAATAAAGAAAAACAACTTAGGATATAAAAGAGGTTATGTAAGATTTAAATCTGGTTTAGTTCTTATATGGGTAATTAATATGTTTGAATACATGTCTAAAAGACTAATCCTTGGTTAGGGCATTAGTAAAGGATATGTATGCTTAATGTCCAAGGTTAATAAGAATCTCATATAAAAATACATTCAAGTTAGAGTTAAGAAAAATAAATTGGATGTTATATTAAAACTATAACAACGAGGCTTTAAATAAAAAGAATACCCTTGATAGTAATTAAAAAGGAGTTAGTAGGAATATAATTTAGGTAAATGCTCACATGGAATGATAACCTATCAAATAGAAGTCTACTACACATGTAAATCATGAACCCTTGCACACTAAAGGATGATGTAGAAACTAACCATTTGCAAAGTTAGGCCATAAAATATTGTCTTTAACCCTAGCAACTAGGATAATCTTTTACTGTTAAATAATGAGAAACCTAAACCAAGTAACAACTAAAGGGTAGAGACATTCTAAGTAAATGCATATGTAAGCACCTATATGAGTATATAAATAAGAGGTCATAATAATATACATGTGTTACAACAAAACACCCCTAGGTTATCAGATGATTAAAAGTAACCTACCTAGTGTAGCTATGTAAATAATAATCATCACTAGCGTGTCATCAATAAATAAATATCAACCGTAGATTTAATCGAATATTGATATTAAAGTGTAACCTGGTATGGCGTGCTCGGTCCTAGATAAATAAATAACAAAAGTAATAATGGTAACAAAATGTACGTAAGATATCTATGATGCCTAACCCAAAGGGCATCCTTAGTTAAATTCATGTTGGCATGTCTATTAAAATCCCTAGGTCATTTGTAATTAACATAATCTCACCATTCGGCATATTAAAAGGTAATGTTAGCACAACCTAAAATTATACATCTCGAATTGCTAAAAGTATAAACTATAAGATTAATTTGAATATAAACAAGCTCATTAGTTCAGACAGAGGATTAATTAAGGGTTAATGATGTCATAAGTACTGAAATTGGATTACTAATTAGAAGGCCCTAATGTCAGGACTCATATGGGTGGATCCTAATTCAACTTAAAATTAGCGTAGCTATGAATGAAGATACATAAAATATGAAAAGGGGATTATTAGAGATTTAAATTCTAATTAATTACCCTATAAGAATAGATATTGAGCCCTTGCTATTTATCTTAATCTAATTAATAGTGAAAGCCTATATCAGAGATTGGTCTAAAAACTTAATAAAGATATCCAAATGTTATAATACCTTCGACTAAAAGGTTTATAGAATAAGTACAGATCTCATCCATCAGTCCAGTTTGCATTCATCATAACCTAAGCTGCAAGGAATATCTACCCAGCTAGGCTCATACATAGATGCATAGGTCTACCCTAACTCATGGAACTTCCTTGATAAATAACAAAATAATAAAAAGAGAATATTTATAAAAAGATCAAGTCATCGCCTCCCACCATCGGCCTTGCCTCAAACCACACGAATCACCCATTAACTCAAAGTAAAACTAAATTAAGTTTATTCGGATTTGTTTGGATCTTTTGAGTTATTTGCATTTATTTGGATTCAGCTGTTTATCGCGTAATTAGAAATTGGAATTCGTGAAGACCCATTTGATCAAGTGAGGTCAGGCTCGAAGTGAAGATAAACGCCAACTCAAGAAAAAGCATCGTGTGAGCCCAAAACCGCGGTAAACCGCGCCAGGCGAGTCAATACTTTGATCATGTTGAACCTACGTTTTCTGCAAATTACGTTTGTTTAAATTATCAAATTGCATGCTGTTATGTTATATGCAAATACATGTTAATTTAATATTCTAGTTATATTCCATTGTGTACTTGGTTAATATTACCCCTCCTTTGAAATATTTGAACATGTGAACATTGTCGCCCTAGCACAAATTATAATAGTAACCTTTCAAAAATAAGTCTGTAATTATATGCCATGCGTAGTATTGCTTGGATACTCATGGGCGCGAGAGCGCCCAAGCATCACTTTTAATCCTGAGAAAAATTGGTTGGGCAGTCATGGTGGTAATGACTGGTGTATGTTGGACATGGTTATTTTATGCTCCCAAAACTCTCAATTTGCTTTAATATCTGAGCGGATGGTTTGGGGGCTGGTATGTGGTGCGAAGGAATGCACAAAATTGTGGAGTGTGGTAGAACCGCTCAGATAATACTAAGGACTGAATCTTGTCATGTCAGCCCGTGTAAAACAGTACAACCACAAGTCTGTAAAGTACAACTTGGCTAAGTAGACTTATCGAAATCCCGGACTCATCTCACTGGTAGTGGATTGATGGGGTTATGCTATGGCAAGGGGGCCGGAAGGGACACCAGTGAGGGGTGAAGTTTCTCAGTCGTGCTAGCGCAGAGGGGAGGGAAGCCCGTACGCTAGTAGTAGTGAGAAACATCCCGTGCAAACAGATGGGGCCCATCGCAAATGGGAGGTTACCCATAAGGTGAGATGAAAGAAAGGACTAGATACTTCGAAAAGTCACTGTGATGGTCTGCTCGACCACACGTCTAAGGAATCGTGTGGGGCAACGAGTTGATTGTCTCTTGTGGTGAAAGTGTACAAACTCTGCAGAGTCAAAACTATTCGAATAGCCGTGCCCACGGTCATGGGCAGACATGGGAACTTAACTGGATATAGTTCTGTTTCAAAAACATTGGAAACTGGGAATGGAAACTTGAAGGGCGAAGGACTGCCCTGGTTTGGAATTGTCCTGGGAGTCGTCCCAGTGGTAAGTTAAGCGGCTATAACGCTGAAGAAATTGCTATATGGTGCAGATGCCATGTAACGGTGGATGGAATCTGAATCGATATTAATAATGCATTTCCTTGTACATTATGAATTGTTCCAAGATTGCTAAGTCATAGGGCTTTTTAATTAATTGTATTCAAAAGCACTCTACGCAAAATAAAATAGCCCGAGCCTCTCCTTTGTTAAGCCATGCATACTATTTATTTGCATTCTGTGTATTGGCTCGCGGAGCACGGGGTCGGAGTGCTCATGCTCGCTTTGCGACAAAAATTCAGAATCAGGAAATCAAATCACCCCGCCTCAGCAACAAGATTGGACAAGCTGGCCGAGAAGATGAAGATGTCAAGGGCTAGGTCGCGAACCTCCAGTTGGCTGCCTGTGGGCACGTCCTGAAGGTCCCACTTGCGTGCTTCGTTCTTCCGCTGCTGCAATTTCATGATTTCGGCCTAATCGGCCCATGAGTAAGTCTACTATTATATTTACGTTTCCGCATGATATGAACTTTGATATTCAGAACTGTAATCTGTGAGCACTATCTACTGATCCAGGGAATAGTGCGGTGGAATCACAGAGGAATCCGGATTGAAAAATCCGGGTCTGACAGCGCTGGTATCAGAGCATATCGACTGCAGGTCGTGACCTAGTTAGCCTGGCCGTTAGTTTCATGACTAGAAATATTTCCTCGAAATATTAGTTCCAAAAATATAAGTTATACTGCTCATTCTCGTCTCTCTTAGATGAATCCCTCTCATATGTATTCTGCCCTAGCCATTTATACTTCTAAAGCTCTCTTATCCCGAATTCAAAATGAAAAAAAAAAAAATTATTTGTCGAAAACCTTTCCCTAAAGATGACCTTCTGTTTCAAAATTAAAAGCCTAAGGGTAAACCTTGAGGTGCTGCTTCTCAAAAGAGTTAATTTGGTAAAAACCTAAATTCCCTATTTGGTTTTATTACCCATGGTTAGAAAAATACTTCTTATCCAAAAAAAAAAGAATATATATTTCAAAGGTTATTATTTCAGAACAACTGCAAAAATATATATATGTATCCACTTTTGCCACAAAGTTAAAAAAAAATGATGATAATACAAGAATGAATACTAATATCAACCAAATTACCCCCAAATACTTCCCTCCTCTGTCTATTAAATTCAGAAGGAAAATTTTATTCCTCTTCTCGTACCCTTACTCCAAAAATTTAAGGTTAAGAACGTTGAAGATGTTCATAAGGTGGTCTTGTTTTAAACGGACTATGCAGAAGAACCTTGAGCCCTCTTATGTGTGCTTTCCCGAGTAGACGATGTATTGTTGCAATATTCTATTTGGCCCTGTGCACTGCCTTCTTGCCCTCTGGCGTTACATTTCGCGATCACAGGAAAAGAGTGTTTTAAAAACTAGTGTGATTTATGTGCCACCCCAGCTTCCGGGGTATATCCTTTAAAATTCGAATGGGATTAGATTACCGTATCCCCGCGATTCTATTCTTACCTCCTGCTATTCCCTCTTGCCCCATTTGCTACAAACCCAGTCAGATCTATCGAAGCAAGATGATAGATAGTTGAAGCCAAGGCAACCAAGGACAAGTGAAGCCTTCGCAATTGTTCAACTAAAAGCCCCAACCAGCACGAGGACCAAGATTCGAGACTCTGTCCTGCTAACAATCTCTCCTTACCTACCTAGAAAGCCCATAGATCAAATTGCCGCCAACCCTAATGACAATCGTCATTTATTTAAGGGGGGTAGCACTATGAGACAGGAATGCCAAAGGACTACTACGATGTACATCCTTGTAACTGCAACAACCTGGACTTAGAACTAATCAGGCCAGTACAAGGAGATTCGCAAGACCAAGATCTTCTGGTGATGAGGACTACGAGATGTACCTTTAGCTAAAATTGCCGTGCTTGGCAAGGCTAACGACTAAGAATGGGATCCTAGTAGAAGTAAAAGACCCCCACCTATAAGTACCTCTGCATTCCCAAGGCCCTCTACCCTTAGGGCACAGACCATTGCTACCCACCTATCAATATGAACTTCTACAACCCTCAGTCCAATAGGCAATGCAACCACTCCATTCTACGATAACGTGAAAGCAACAATGTCAAAGAGCAAGTATTTGGAAGTCTACGACCTATCTAGAAGAACAAGGTTTTCCTCTTCCCTTTGACTCCTCCCAATGCTAACCTCTATTGTGCAGATTCCCATCTCTCTGAGGCTAGAGAACTATACGTCGAGCAACACCCTGAAACCCAATGCTAGCCAATATAACCCACCTGCTTCTTTCTACTCTACCGGAATCTCGGGGTCGAGATTCATTTAAGGGGGGTAGGTTTGTAACATCCCAAAATTTTGAAATTTGAAAATGTGAAGTTTTTGAATTATTTTGCAATATTTTTATTTGAATTTGGAGTTTATGATGTTTTTCTGAGAAATTTGGTGAAGGTTCCAAAAGTTAAAAGGATCCAGAAGAAGCAAACATATTTAATTAATAGAAACTTAAAATTTTAAATTCGAATCTGAAAAGATGATCCATAAAAGAAAGGGGGAAAATTTTGGTTTAAAAATAAAACCCCATATTAAATAATGGCATGAAAAACAATGGAAGCAAGTAAAGTAAATACCAACATTAGTTGGAAATATTTTTATTAAGTCTAAATTGTCATAGGGAGCTTCTGTGAATTTTCCTGAAATTTTTGGAAGTAATTTCATATTTTTCCAAGGCTAAAATGAATTTCTGGGCTTTTCTGAAAATCCAAAAAAAATCAGGAAATGAAAATAAAAACTTCCTCCCCTTCCATCCGGCCGCCAAATGGACGGCTCGGATCCACCGCGATCCCGCCTAACGCCTCCCCGCTCTCGCCACGCGTGCGGCCCGGATCCGCCGCGCTCCGCCCGCGCCTCTCCTCCCGCAGCCGCGTGGACGCGCTGGCTCTCCCGCTGACAGCCGGCCCCGCCTCCTTTACGCGGCCGCTCCCACTGCCCGGTGGCCCGCCTTCGCCCCGCCGCGCGCGTCTCCCTGCCGGTGGCCCCGCACCCGCGCCCGTTTTCCCCTCTCTTCTCCCTCCGCTGCCCGCGCGCGCCCCGCTCAGACTTTCCTCGCCCCGTGGCGGACATGCACAGCGACGCTCAGCTCTCTGCCTCTCGCCCCGTCGCATCACCTGGCGGGCACGGCGCAAAAGCTGACCCCGCCATGAGTCGTCACCGCCCAAGCACTGCTTCCGTCGCCTCGTGCCTGTGCTCAACTGCTCCCGCGCCATGCCTTGCTCTGCTCTACGCCAGCGTCCTGCTCAGTCGACTTCAATCCCCTCGTCTCGCGCTTCGGTCCCCAGTAGGCAGCTCGAGTGCACTCCCGTGACTCCCCTCCAGCCTTAAGTAGCCTCCCGGCCTCCCTTTTTGCTCGGCGCTCTCCCCCACTTCTTCCCCGTGCGCGCCGGCCGCCGCGCCTCCAAGCCGCCTGGCCGCCTCCTCACCGTTCCCGGTCATCCGACGATTTCCTACCGCCCTGAGTGCGTCACCGTGTAGCTTAGCTCCCCGTACACCTCTCCACCGAGTTAATTGGAGTCCGGTGTGCCGGAGGTCGCGCATTGCACGTTTTCATCGCCTCCGACCGAAGTCACCGCCGCCAGTGCCGCTCCCTCATCGGCGAGTTTCCCTTCGATTCCTCGCCGGTGGAGCACCTCCTCACCGCCACGGACCTTCGCCGACCGTCGCCAGAGCTTCTCCCCCACCCCAGCTCGCCGGCACCGTGCGCCACCGCCGCCCGACCCCGGCCTCCGTCGTCAGCCTTCCCCGGCGCATTTCCCGCCCCGCAAACCCAATGGTGAGCCTCCCCTTTTCTCACTGGTGCTTGTGCCCATGCCAATTTGGTCTCCTTTTCCCGCCGGCGCCGCCGCCACATTTCACCCCCGCCTCCGGCCGCCAAGCCTCGCCGCCGGCCCACCTTGGAGCTCCTCGGCCCACGCCAGCCCCTCCACTAGATTCCTTGTCACCACGGGGACCCGTTTTGCCGGTCGCCCCAACCTCCCCGGCCGCCACCTGCCGCCGGCGTGCGCAGCATCTAGCGCCGGCCGCCTCCCTGTTTTGGTCCCTGGCCACCCGCACCTCACCTTATTGCACCTACGCTTTCATTCAGCCCAGGCCGCTGGCCCAATTGGCTATCAGCGCTCGCGTTAAGAATTTCCGCCGTGAGGTCCTGAGTTCGATTCCGGTTGGTTTCAACTTTTTCCCCACTTTTTATCCTAATTTTTGTAGCTCATTTTAAATAATAAAAATCAGTGAAAATTAGGAAATGATTTAGAGAAGCTATAAAAATTAATTAGAAGGTAAATAAACTGTTTGAGATTTTAAATTGGAATTAGTTCGTGGGAGTCAATAAATTTTATTAGGATATAACTAATGTTATTTAAGATTTAATATTTGATTAATTACCACGTATGAGCAATTAAGTGCCCTTGTTATTTAGTCCAAAGCTAATTAGTGATGGTTAAGACATTAATAAAGAAAAACAACTTAGGATATAAAAGAGGTTATGTAAGATTTAAATCTGGTTTAGTTCTTATATGGGTAATTAATATGTTTGAATACATGTCTAAAAGACTAATCCTTGGTTAGGGCATTAGTAAAGGATATGTATGCTTAATGTCCAAGGTTAATAAGAATCTCATATAAAAATACATTCAAGTTAGAGTTAAGAAAAATAAATTGGATGTTATATTAAAACTATAACAACGAGGCTTTAAATAAAAAGAATACCCTTGATAGTAATTAAAAAGGAGTTAGTAGGAATATAATTTAGGTAAATGCTCACATGGAATGATAACCTATCAAATAGAAGTCTACTACACATGTAAATCATGAACCCTTGCACACTAAAGGATGATGTAGAAACTAACCATTTGCAAAGTTAGGCCATAAAATATTGTCTTTAACCCTAGCAACTAGGATAATCTTTTACTGTTAAATAATGAGAAACCTAAACCAAGTAACAACTAAAGGGTAGAGACATTCTAAGTAAATGCATATGTAAGCACCTATATGAGTATATAAATAAGAGGTCATAATAATATACATGTGTTACAACAAAACACCCCTAGGTTATCAGATGATTAAAAGTAACCTACCTAGTGTAGCTATGTAAATAATAATCATCACTAGCGTGTCATCAATAAATAAATATCAACCGTAGATTTAATCGAATATTGATATTAAAGTGTAACCTGGTATGGCGTGCTCGGTCCTAGATAAATAAATAACAAAAGTAATAATGGTAACAAAATGTACGTAAGATATCTATGATGCCTAACCCAAAGGGCATCCTTAGTTAAATTCATGTTGGCATGTCTATTAAAATCCCTAGGTCATTTGTAATTAACATAATCTCACCATTCGGCATATTAAAAGGTAATGTTAGCACAACCTAAAATTATACATCTCGAATTGCTAAAAGTATAAACTATAAGATTAATTTGAATATAAACAAGCTCATTAGTTCAGACAGAGGATTAATTAAGGGTTAATGATGTCATAAGTACTGAAATTGGATTACTAATTAGAAGGCCCTAATGTCAGGACTCATATGGGTGGATCCTAATTCAACTTAAAATTAGCGTAGCTATGAATGAAGATACATAAAATATGAAAAGGGGATTATTAGAGATTTAAATTCTAATTAATTACCCTATAAGAATAGATATTGAGCCCTTGCTATTTATCTTAATCTAATTAATAGTGAAAGCCTATATCAGAGATTGGTCTAAAAACTTAATAAAGATATCCAAATGTTATAATACCTTCGACTAAAAGGTTTATAGAATAAGTACAGATCTCATCCATCAGTCCAGTTTGCATTCATCATAACCTAAGCTGCAAGGAATATCTACCCAGCTAGGCTCATACATAGATGCATAGGTCTACCCTAACTCATGGAACTTCCTTGATAAATAACAAAATAATAAAAAGAGAATATTTATAAAAAGATCAAGTCATCGCCTCCCACCATCGGCCTTGCCTCAAACCACACGAATCACCCATTAACTCAAAGTAAAACTAAATTAAGTTTATTCGGATTTGTTTGGATCTTTTGAGTTATTTGCATTTATTTGGATTCAGCTGTTTATCGCGTAATTAGAAATTGGAATTCGTGAAGACCCATTTGATCAAGTGAGGTCAGGCTCGAAGTGAAGATAAACGCCAACTCAAGAAAAAGCATCGTGTGAGCCCAAAACCGCGGTAAACCGCGCCAGGCGAGTCAATACTTTGATCATGTTGAACCTACGTTTTCTGCAAATTACGTTTGTTTAAATTATCAAATTGCATGCTGTTATGTTATATGCAAATACATGTTAATTTAATATTCTAGTTATATTCCATTGTGTACTTGGTTAATATTACCCCTCCTTTGAAATATTTGAACATGTGAACATTGTCGCCCTAGCACAAATTATAATAGTAACCTTTCAAAAATAAGTCTGTAATTATATGCCATGCGTAGTATTGCTTGGATACTCATGGGCGCGAGAGCGCCCAAGCATCACTTTTAATCCTGAGAAAAATTGGTTGGGCAGTCATGGTGGTAATGACTGGTGTATGTTGGACATGGTTATTTTATGCTCCCAAAACTCTCAATTTGCTTTAATATCTGAGCGGATGGTTTGGGGGCTGGTATGTGGTGCGAAGGAATGCACAAAATTGTGGAGTGTGGTAGAACCGCTCAGATAATACTAAGGACTGAATCTTGTCATGTCAGCCCGTGTAAAACAGTACAACCACAAGTCTGTAAAGTACAACTTGGCTAAGTAGACTTATCGAAATCCCGGACTCATCTCACTGGTAGTGGATTGATGGGGTTATGCTATGGCAAGGGGGCCGGAAGGGACACCAGTGAGGGGTGAAGTTTCTCAGTCGTGCTAGCGCAGAGGGGAGGGAAGCCCGTACGCTAGTAGTAGTGAGAAACATCCCGTGCAAACAGATGGGGCCCATCGCAAATGGGAGGTTACCCATAAGGTGAGATGAAAGAAAGGACTAGATACTTCGAAAAGTCACTGTGATGGTCTGCTCGACCACACGTCTAAGGAATCGTGTGGGGCAACGAGTTGATTGTCTCTTGTGGTGAAAGTGTACAAACTCTGCAGAGTCAAAACTATTCGAATAGCCGTGCCCACGGTCATGGGCAGACATGGGAACTTAACTGGATATAGTTCTGTTTCAAAAACATTGGAAACTGGGAATGGAAACTTGAAGGGCGAAGGACTGCCCTGGTTTGGAATTGTCCTGGGAGTCGTCCCAGTGGTAAGTTAAGCGGCTATAACGCTGAAGAAATTGCTATATGGTGCAGATGCCATGTAACGGTGGATGGAATCTGAATCGATATTAATAATGCATTTCCTTGTACATTATGAATTGTTCCAAGATTGCTAAGTCATAGGGCTTTTTAATTAATTGTATTCAAAAGCACTCTACGCAAAATAAAATAGCCCGAGCCTCTCCTTTGTTAAGCCATGCATACTATTTATTTGCATTCTGTGTATTGGCTCGCGGAGCACGGGGTCGGAGTGCTCATGCTCGCTTTGCGACAAAAATTCAGAATCAGGAAATCAAATCACCCCGCCTCAGCAACAAGATTGGACAAGCTGGCCGAGAAGATGAAGATGTCAAGGGCTAGGTCGCGAACCTCCAGTTGGCTGCCTGTGGGCACGTCCTGAAGGTCCCACTTGCGTGCTTCGTTCTTCCGCTGCTGCAATTTCATGATTTCGGCCTAATCGGCCCATGAGTAAGTCTACTATTATATTTACGTTTCCGCATGATATGAACTTTGATATTCAGAACTGTAATCTGTGAGCACTATCTACTGATCCAGGGAATAGTGCGGTGGAATCACAGAGGAATCCGGATTGAAAAATCCGGGTCTGACACCCTTGCACTCCTCAGTGGCTGCCCATCAGCCCTGCTCCACCAAGGCATGCACCTCGACGATGGCCTTCGCACCATCCATCTCTAGGAACTGAATGCGCTCGTCCTTCGCCTCTGTGGCAGCAACCGCATCCTCGGCGGAGCAACGGGCGGACACGGCCTCTGCCTCTGTGGCGGCTAATCACTCCTGTAGATCGTTTCACTCTAGATACCTCACCGCTTGGACAACATGAGCAAGGGCAAGGGCCAGCATGCCGATCAGGTCTCAGCAACCAAACTACAAAAGTTGTCAGTGTATTCACTTACATGTACCTTCATCTCTATGGCCTCGCGAGCACTCTCCAGGAGCTTTGAGCCACATGAAGAAAGAGCGTGGTAGTCCAAGGCTATGCCTGCACAGTCCGTGGCCCCCTAGAAAACCCCCAACACCTCAGGATGAGGCACAAAGTCCACCATAATGAGCCGCTACGACTCCAAGCCAGCAGCCTCGAGGATGGTGGGAGTGTGGGACCCGAAAACAAGTCTACGATGACAGCATCAATCGGGTCGCGACCAATTCCATTACTAGAGCCCTATGCACACCCCGGGGATCGATGGCCCACTGACACTGAGGACAGTGTAAGGGAGAAAAGTAGGGAAAGCCTCACAAAGTCGTGAGAGGAGAATGAGTTAGTCATACCTGTGGCTTCGATGGGAGACGTTGATCGGGCGGTGGTACCATTAGCGGACTCCATAATTGGACTCACAGAGGCAGCACTACCGTTCGCACTATACCCTACTTCAGCACAACCGCCGGCACCACACCCTATAGGACCACCAAGGTCCATGTCGGAGTTCAAATCCCCCACCATTGCCATCAGCGCCACTTGGAACCCCAAGCCCACTGATATGGGAGAAGACGCTCGACCACGCTTCACTTCTTTACTCTTCGAGGACGCCTCGCAAATGGGTGAGGATGGGACTACATCCTCTCAAGCATGCTTCATCGCTCGAGTATCCAAAGACGCATGGCAGACTAGAGTCTCAAGAGATGTCTGGCAGGTGACTGGTGGTGAAGTCATGCCTTCGGGGGCATCTGGGACCTCGCGCCCCGCAGTAGGCTCAAGGCCACCCACGTCATCGACCATGTCACCTAGGCCCTCTATAGGGCTCACGACGTCGACACATTCGACACCACCTGCGTGATGTTTCGGCTCGGGCTCAAGGTCTGAGGTTGCGTAGTTGGCCGACTTTGAATTGGTACCCGCGACGGTCTCCTCGGGGACAGTGAGCTCTTCGACTCGAAGGTGATGCCCCATCATCCTCGTGGGCGTGGGCCCAACCACTACTGGGCATGACACACTCTAGTATGGGGATGCCGAGGGCTTCGCATACCCAGTTCACCCGACCGAGGTTCGCCATCTCCGACTCCTGAAGGTTGTGCTCCTTTGCTGTATATAGCCCCAAAAAATGGTCACCACACACTCACCATCCTCGAGGGTGAGTCCTTCCAGGAATACAAAATGGAATCACCAACGAGCTCCTACATAATCAAGGTATGTGTGCTGGTTACGGTGAAGTGCTTACTTAGGTCGGTCGGCCTTGGCAATGAAGCAACTGTAGGGCGAAGGCCGTCGTCGTTGGCAGGGCCAGATTGAACATGCCACAGACGCATCAGCAGAGACACACCAAACATGTAGTACTCCTCCGCAAGACCCCACATGTTGAATCAAAGGGTGACCCCCACAAGCCTCCATGCGTGATGCTCATCATCGCGGTCGAGGGTCACTGATGGAGACATGTTGAAATCCATCAGGCGCCTCGACCACCTCACACTGCTACTAATCTCTACCCGGTGGTAAAACCACCACTGCATCCAACTCGACTCCCACTTCGGCCACGTCGCATTCGTCGCAAATAGCTTCATACACGCAGATCAAAGCACAAAGTTGACACTTCCCAAGTTGGAGTATTCGCCCTCCGCAAGCTTCTTCTGCTTGCACCGAGTGTTGTGTAGAAAAGTGAACAGCGCTGGTCTAGACCACATCGTCTATGTCCGAGAAGCCCAGCAATACACCGCCAACTAGATGATGGCATTGGGGGTTACCTGTGCTAGCTCCAACCCATACACCCTAAGGACCTTGCCAATGAACGTCGCCGTTGGAAACCGGAGCCTGGCATCGAAGTAGGCAGCAAACACGATAGTCTCTAACTCCATTGGATGGGGCTCTATCTCACCGGCGGAGGGCAGAAGGACCGCGTCGTGGTCTGAGATCTTCCTGTCACACACCAGAGACCGAATCAGCTCTTCGATCACCAGACTCTACCCCAGCACATTCGTGCACATGTCGTTCACCTTCTTTGTCGCATTCCATCGCTTGTTGGCCATTGATGAATCGCGTTCAACTAGCTCATGCTCCACCTCGGTCGCCAATGAGCTCCAGCGGCCAGACACGCCATCGCGGCTCGAGGAAGTGCCTGCGGCGGTTTGACGAGGACGTTGATCACCGTCATGAGCCATTCACTAAAAACAAAGGGCGATGGTAGGGGTGCACTTGCAGGTGGGGTGCGGACGGCACAGTGGAAGGAGTGGGGGCAACTGCTACAGGAAAAATCATGGGCGGGGTTTTGCTAGGGGCACTGGCTCTTAAAGGCAAACACCTTTTTCGGGCGTCCCTGGGAACCCACGCCACAAGACAAGACAGCGCATGACACGACAACCACAAGTATACGTGTGTCCCCTGCTACAGCAACCGCACATGACCACGGTCAACAAGACCGAACACATGGGCCAATTCCTTACCAGGCTGAAAGGACGAAGGGGGCCTAAAGGCCTAGGCAACATGGTTTTGGCCTACTCAAGATGAAGTCATTTACCATGAGAGGCTCCTGTTGTGACGATGACCCCTACCTGCTTCCATTTGGTCTGCTAGGCCAGGAGCCCCAATAAGACATGTAAAAGATATGTATACCCTTAGAATAGTACCCTGTGAAAGGGGCATTATTATAATAAGGCTTTATGGCCATGTATATATATTTTCTTGGGTTAGCAAAGGAGGGATATAGCCCATTTTCTTACACACTCTGTTAGTCTTGTAACTTACTATTTGACTCATAGCCACAATAGTTGTGTGAGACCTCTTTCTTTGGCTGACCTATATTCTTGTTTCATTGGTTGCGTGGGTGTGAGTGGTGTGTCCAAGTGTCGGACCCAAAATTTTCAACCCAGAATCCTCTATGATTTACTGCATTATTCCCTAAATTAGTATATAGTGCTTACAGATACATTGCTGCATCAACTCATACATCACATGAAATATACCGAACCATAATATTACATATCAGAGTTGAAATACACCACGCCAGGTGACATTTTACAAAAGGACTGATTAGGCCAAATACTTAC
This sequence comes from Dendrocalamus latiflorus, assembly GCA_017311315.1. Classification (NCBI taxonomy): domain Eukaryota; kingdom Viridiplantae; phylum Streptophyta; class Magnoliopsida; order Poales; family Poaceae; genus Dendrocalamus; species Dendrocalamus latiflorus. The sequence continues at coordinate 23,494,415 of CM029667.1, forward strand.
ATTATAAAAGGACAACAGCGGAAAGTATAAGCAAAAGTAAGACCAACATCCACATGCAAGCGACTGAGGGGTAAGTGTGTGCAACAGATATTATCTAGGTCTGGATAATATATGTGCACACAATCTCCATCAAGTCTACTCGTCTAGGACTCGAACTCGAGAAAGTCGTCTTAGTTCCCTTCATTGGCTCCTCCATCCGAAGCAAGAGCGTCCTCGTAAGTGTAGTGGTCTTGGTTTCCTGTTTCTGATTCTAATAATACGAGGGTGAGCACAAATCCATCGTGCTCTGTAAGCCAATACATAGTATGCAAGTAAATCCACTGCCCACCACTTTTCCAATTCCACCCACAAGGTTTTTAAAATAGAACTATATCTGGTTAAGTTCCCATGTCCGCCCATGACCATGGGCATAACTATTCGAGTAGTTTTGACTCTGCAGAGTTGTACACTTTTTCCACAAGAGACGATCCACTCGTTGCTCCACACAATTCCTTACTCATGCGGTCGAGTAGACCATCACAGTAACTTTTCAAAATACCTCGCCCCTTCCATCATCTCACCCATATGGGCTTCTCCCACTTGCGGTAGGTCCCATAAGTTGTGCGGGATGTTCTACCCCCAGCGACTTGCCAGCTGGACTGCCCACACTGACTAACTCGTCACGGCAAACTTCACCCACAACGAGTGTCCTGTTCAAGCCGTCACACAGACATCCACTTGCACTACCCCTCTCCCCCACCGATGAGATGACTTTCAGGGTCCAGTAAATCTACTGGACCAAGTTGTAATTTATAGACTTATGGTTGTACTTGTCTTACACAGAAGGTCATGACAAGATTCAGTTCTTAGGGTTAGATGGGCGGTTCTAATACTAACCACACTCTCGTGCACCAGCCCCCATACTATCCGTCCAGATATTTAAGCAAGTTGGGGGTTTTGGGGAGCATAAAATAATTATATAAAAAATATTCCAGTTATTTCCACCCATGACACCCATGACTTCCCAAATCAGTTTCCCATGATTAAAAGTGATGTATGACATTATAATTTTGCTAGGCCGACAAGGCTCAGATATTCAAATGTTTCAAAAGAGGTGTAATACTAACAAGTTAAATAATGGGCATATAACTAGAATCTTAAAACAACATATATTTGCACATGAAATAATAGCATGCAATTTTATAATTTAAAATAGAAATAATTTGCAGAAAATGTTGATTCAACATGATCAAAATATTGACTCACTTTTGTTGCAATTGGTTTGGTCTTGGTTGTCGTGAGTTGATTCAGCCTCTGCCTCTTCCTCTTATGCCCCATACGTTATTTTACGTTGTGTAGAAATTTGAATAAAATCAGTAAACCAAATAAATTCTCTCAAAAATTCATATGAGCTTCAAGAATTATGATTTCAGTTCCATTAGACATATATTGAATTTAAATGAATTTAGAAATTTGTTTCACTCATTTGGAGTTAAGATGAATAAGTTATGCCTATTTGAAGTTCTTTATTTAAATAAATTCAAGAAAATAAAGAGAGAGAGAGAGAGAGAGAGAAAGAGAGACTGACAAGTGGGGCCCTCCGCAATTTAATTTTTCTTTTATCTTTTTCTCTCCTGACTCTCTGACATGTGGGACCGGTTACTATTCTGGATTAAATGGTATGGCCTACATGTCAATGAGCACTTAGGTTTAACTAATCACCATTAGCCTTGATTACATGTCTTAACTGTTAATTAACCTCACTCATGCCTCGGCTACAGTGGCTTCTTCCACCTACTGAAGAACCGTGAGCTCGCTGCCGGCGGAGGAAATGACGGCCAGCCATGAGTACTTCAAAAATGAGATGCTCATGCCTGCGCGCACATTCAGGCTCAGTCCCGCCGACCAATTTGGTGGTGGTGGTGGTCGATGGCGACCGTAGGTGGCGGCGGAACAGGGGAGGGGCGGATATGGCAGCGTACATCACTAGAGTTCAATTAAACGCCAAGGGAGGATCTGGGCATAGACAGGAGGCTACATCGGGGGTTGGCGTGGCTCGGGAGTGGCGGTGGTGGTCCGGCGGCGTGAGACAACGACGAGCAGAGGAGGCGCGCGGTGCCGGCGAGGTACAGACGGTGAGAGGTCTGGCCGATGGCAGGGATGGCATTGTGGTGCTCTAAGGAGGCTCCGGTCAGATGGAATTGGCTCAACGCATCTCCAATTGGTGGCTACCCCTTTTGGCTGGCGTGGAAGAAGATGAAGTCGCCAGCGAGCTAGAGGCAAGGGGCGGTCGATTCCTTAGGGTGGGAGGAAGAGTGGAGGATGGCGGTGCTACCGAGGGGTGAGCCAGGCTTTATAGGCGACGGAATGGGCTGGCGACGTGGGGGTGGTTGGCCGGTAATGGTGGAGGCATGGCATTAGTGTGGCTATAGGGAATGGGCGACGGGATGGCCGGCGCGTGGGTGCGGATGTGCGCTGATGCCAAAATAGGGGAGAGGTCGGGAGCTAAGGTGGGGACACGACAGGAGCAGGTGCACACACATTGTGGCTGACGAAGGCAGCGCACTCGGAGGAAATGGTGACACGACGGGGCAGTGGGACAAGTCACAGTGGTCAAGCGACGTGACAGGGCGGTGGAATGGGTCACAGCGGTCAAGTAGTTGGTTGCAGCAGTAGAGGCGCCCACTGTGGCTGACCTGGTGTGTCTGGCGTGATGGTCGGGGAATGCGATGGGGCGGCGAGATGGGTCAGAGCTGCGTCGCGTCGTCCTTCGACCAGGCGATGGTCAAAGAAAGTGGCCGAGATGTGACGCCGCACCTATGGTGACGTGGGGGCGGAGCTGCGGCTGACTGCAGTAGTACAGGTGCGGAGGCACGCCGACGATCGATGGCCCGAGCAGGGCACGGCAGGGAGACGGGCTGCCGCGGCGGCCTGGCGAGGAGGAGCTTCAACCATGGCCGAGCGCTAGCAAGGAAGAGAGGGGTGGGCCAACCCAACGGCTGGCTCGGGCCAGGCCGAAGAGGCTTTTCTTTTTTCTTTTTTGAGTTAGGCCCAATGCACATTTCTATATCCATCTTTATTTAACAAATTTTTCATACTTGCATATTTTCGTCTTTCCGAGTTTTTACTAACTGATTCCAAGTGATTCTTCGACACTAAATTTTGGATCATCTTTTCAAATTCGTGTTTGCTTTTAGGTTTACTCTCTTTTAATTTTCACCTTTCTTTCGGAGTTTTATTTGTATGATTTTCTTCATTGTTGGAACCTCAACCAAAATCTAAGTAAAATCTATTAAAAATCCAAATATCAAGAAGATGCATTTCAAAATATTTTAAAAGTTACACATTTTTCAGAACCCAAATTTTTAAGGTGTTACACCAAGCTCCAGAAAAATTGTGGCGCCGCCACTGCCTGATCGCGCCCATGCGCTGCTTCTTTGTACAGTCCACATTGCTCTTTCTTATAAACATTTCAGTATCAGAAACTAGTCACGGCCACCAAAAAACATAAAAATTGACTTGAATTAATCAGATCGATGAGAAGCCAACGAAACTGTTCAAAATTATTACTAGTCGAGGCCATGAAAAAGGCAACAAGTTGTTCAAAATACGGTGGCTACTATCACCGCTATACAATTCCTCTGACTGCTACAGCCTAATTTGCAGCCAGAATGCATGCACTGCAGGAGAAAGAAACCTAAGCATGCAGCAGAAAGATAAGCAAAGCATGGCGTTATGGCCGCCGCTGGCAAGCCATTGATTTGCATATCCTCCACCTCACGGAATTTCCTGGACGCAGGAGGCCCTACCACTGCCTTCTGTAGCATTAGCATTATAATGACCCTATTTTTAAGAATAAAACCTACAAGTTTTTAAAAGAATATTATATCTGCTAACGAGCATTTAAAAAAATTAACTTGATTAAAAATATAATCTAACGGTTAAACCATAACAGATTTACGGGCATCCAAGCAAAAAACTTAATTTACATTCAGAAAATCCAAAGAAATCCTATATGAACACTTGAGTGTAGCTGTAACACTAACACGAATGTTCAAGCGTGATTTTTTCTTCTTGGATCTGCTCTGATAAAAATAAACAAGATTTAGTACACTAGATACTTAGTAAGTCACATAAGAAGCCTATATAACTAACATACAAGGAATTCAAGTGGATAGAGTCACAAGTTATAATATAATAATAATATATGCAAGTTGCTGGTAAAAAAAACTTTGCATTCAAAATAGTAAAACAATACTCCTTCAAATTCTACTTATGCCTTGTTGCTGGAATCACCCATGAAATACAACTCCATTAATCAGAAGCATGGCGTATTCAATACTATTTATTATACTCTGTAGAGTTGCTCAGCTTTACCTATAAGATATCTCAGATTCATAATGACAAACTATAGTCACACAACTATTAGCATGCGACTGAGTTCAAACAACAAGGTTATTCAATGTTCTCCTCTTTCTAGCTTCTACCTAGTAGGCTTGTGGTTACATATTGTTGGTAATCCACTAACCAATATGAAAACCGTGAACCGACGCTTAGTGGACCTATCGTTGTGAAATATAGAAGATACCTTTAAGTCCGGCCTCAATATCACCCCATTTACACAGGCCATTCCATTGCAATGGAAAAGGTAACCATTTTGTAGATATTTAATTGAATAGAGCAACTGTTAAGCTAGGTCTAACGAGTCAAAACTTGTAGTTGAGTAATTTCTTAATCCTTTACATAGCATAAGATTCTAAGCAACCAATCACAAATCCAATGCGTTACGGCTCTACAACTAATTCATACCAAAGCCCCCACTCTAAGATAAAGTCGTGGACTCTAACTATTTAGTGGCTTTCCATGAGTCATCTTTAACCCTGTAACCATTTTAAAACCTATCGGCATGAAACTGAAATATTCTTAGTAATTCAAGTAAATCATTTTGATTGTACCATCTACTAATGGCTATCTATAAGTGATTAATTACTAAGGTTGTCAGTGTAAACATGGACTTTATAAATATGACATGGCTTGTGGTATGATATAACTATTCATTACGTCATTCCAAGCTATTATTGTACATAAATAATAATGCTTAAATAGTAATAATAAAAGTAATAAAAATTTAATAATATGGTATCAACGTGATTAATACTATAGACATAGAATGTCTATAGTATTTTATTATTTTTCTATAGGCTTTAGGTTTACACAATTCACCTTAATTGCTCCAATAACTTCTCTGTTGGCCAACTGGTCGAATTTAGATACTAACGCAAAAGAATGAATATAAATGAGTTCCTACTTTGCAGAATACAAGGTGGGAACAAAATATAATAAAATATCCAGAAAAGATATAAAAGAAAGTGGGTTTGAGTGGATAGGGTTTAAGCAATGATTGGTTGAGTCAAGCGGAATTGAAAATGGGTTAGACGGGCTCGAGATAGTCAAAATGGGTATAAATAAGTTTATTAGGTTTTGGGTGAATAATAACAGGTTGAGTGAATAGTAATGGATTAGAACTATTCCTAATGGGTCAAGTTACATGAATAGTACTAGTTTGGGCTCATAATGGGCGCGAGTCTATACAATGTTGGGCTGGACTGAAATAGTAATGGGTATCTACTATTGGGCTTGGCCCAACAGGCTGGCTAAGTTGGTTTATGGCCTTGGGCCGACTTGGTTGGCCCAATCAAACAGCCTGCCAGGCCTAAGCTTGCTTCGGCTTGGCTTGATCTGGCGCCATGGCACCCGAGCAGGTGATCACGGCAACGAGCATAAATGTGCACTGACGATGATTGCTGACGGCTAGCGGTGGCATGATTAGGACTAGGGAAGTGTGGGGATTCCATTTGTGGGTTGTGCAAGGGCTAAGGGCCATCAAAATTGGCTAGCGATAGGGAGGGCTCACCGGAGCAATCCCACGGCAAGGCGGAGAACTGGTGGAGTTTTAGCGATGTGCTACGTGTTTTGAGCATGTACAGTGAGCTAGGAAGCTAAGAGCAGAAGCATCTGGGTTTGGTTTGGCTGGAGTTGAGCTATCCACGGTGCCTTGGTTTGGACGACGACAACGCATGGCACTGGCGGTCCAAAAGCTAGGGAAAAGGTCAGCAAGGTCAGATTCGAGTCATGGTGGATGTGCAGTGCTTAGCTACAAGGAATTGGCTTTTGGCTAGCTATGGCAGAGGATTGGGTTTGGAGGCTCACCAGCTCAGGGCACAACAGTGGCGATGATTGGTGGCCGAAGCTTGGGAAGGAGAAGCTCAAGAGTGCGATTGGAAGCTAAGGGAGGCAAGCTAGTAGGTCAGTGAAGCTTTATAGCGTGTGTGAAGGTGTAACATCCTAAAAATTTGCTTTCTTTCAAATTAATTGTTTAAAATTTTTGAAGCTGCCCCTTGTGTGGCTCGCTTAAACTCCAGCCGAACAGGACTAGCCATCACACTTCTTTCTTCCTTTCTCATTTAACTTCCTTCTTTTCTTCCTTTTGTCCTTTAGGCCATGGCTACTATTTATTTTCTTCTACCTTGCATCCAGACCATTATGCTCAAATCTCCAACCGGCCAAAGGCCATTTTCCCTCATCATCTTTACTTGGAAATTGCCCTAATTTATGCTAGTAACCAATTCATCGTTTTCCTTTCCATTTACTCGTCCATTGAATACAGAGAAATGTTCGCATGGTGCCATGAATTCTGTCGGTTTCTATTCTTCACCTAACTATAAACTAGAGCACTGTGACCTTGTCGCCTTTCTTTTCATCTAGCCAAAACCTTCCTTTCTCCAGAGAAATCTACGTGATTGGCCGAAGCTGTGTCGTGTGCCGCCTGTGTACGCCACCTAGTCACTTTCGTAAAGCTTTGTCTCCGGTGAAGGTTTTCAATTTTTGCTCGCGTTTGTTCCTATTCCAACATCCAAGCAACTCATCCACCATTTTATTTGATTTTTTTTTCATGCAGCCAATTGATGGGAATTGAGTTTTTCGTGGAATCGGCCATTTTCGACTTCCACCATCGAATCGTCGTCCTCGGTGAGCGCTTTCCCAATTCCTTGTATCGAGAGCATCACCTCCATTCCCTCAACACAACCCATAGCTTAGCTCACCCAATGGTCAGCCAAGGAGTTCCACCATCGTGCGCCAGCACCTTGTCGGACGTCCTCACCATCGCAGACCATCCCCGGTCATCCTCTAGCCAACCCAACCTCTCCAACCCCCTCCGATCACTATGACCACTTTTGGCCTCCTATGACCACTTTTGGCCTCCCGACCAATCTCAGTGTTACGATAGCCCTAGTCGATTACGACATCCTTGTCGAATACGACCACTCTCGGCAGTCCAACATCTCTCACAGCTTCCGACCACTCTAAAGCTTCTGACCATATATACCTTTCGACTACTCTAAAGTTACCGACCACATATACCTTCCGACCACTCTAAAATTTCCAACCACATATACCTTCCGACTACTCTAAAACTTCCAACCACATATACCTTCCGACCACTCTAAACTTTTCGAGTACATATACCTCCCGACCACTCTAAAGCTTCAACCACACATACCTTCAGACCACTCTAATGTTTCCGACCACTCTCAAGCTTTTTGTCCACTATACGCCTTCCGACCGCCAAACTTCAACCACTAGGTTTCGACCATCAAGATTCTATCACTTTGTAACATTCGACCAGTTCCTATATTCTTCGACCAGTTCCTGTGTTCTTCGATCAATTCCTGTGGCTTTTGAGCAATTGCAGTAGTTTCGACTTTCGACTATCCTTTGTAACTACGACCTCCGACTTTCGACTACTGTAGTTTTCAACCACCCTTAGCCTTCCATCAACCATTGTAGTCTACGATAACAGCAAAAATACTTCCAAAAGCCCGTATTTCTTCATCCTAGCTCTGTTTTGACCCTTTCAAATTTCTAAATTCATCTAAAATCATAAAATTCCTTTCAATATATATTTTGTGATTTTAATTGTATTTATTTGTTTGTTTGTTCCTCTCGATTCGCGCATGTAGAATCTGACGTCGTCGACACCAATTTGGACCAATAGGAAGCGTTAAACTCCAGCTTCAACGAAGGCAAGTCATAGACCTTTGACCATATTGTACCCATTTTGTAAAATTATATTATTTTATATTTTTGGGACTAGTTAAATACTTACATGATAGTATACCACCTTGAATAATTGTGGATGACATATATTCTTGAACACCATAGGATGAGTGATTTTAGTTGAATATATTTTAATACCAACATGGGAATCGAATGTATGTTTAGCCATGCTTTACTTGTGTGATAGGTTCCTTCACTATGTTTATCATGAAAATTTGACTTGATCATATATGGAATTGTGGCAGGTAGCCACTGTTAATAAAATTTGTTGTGCCGTGGCAGGGGATGCCATTGAGCCTGGTTAAATAAAATTGGTTTTATACTCAAGTGAACGATCATGTAGTAAAGAGGGTGCGGGTAGCAAATTTTGGATGAGGTTGTTTCGCCTGAGTGGTCACTAAGGGCTTAATCTTGTGCGCCGTTGAGCTGGGTCCTATCGTACAACCACATGTCCAGTATGGGATAGACCTGGTAGATTAATTAGTAATATTTTAATTTAGTTCTGTTTGGGTTAAAGTGTGAACCTTGGGTTGGATATTCACACTAGGCGCAAGAGGGGGCCAGATGTAGGCGAAACCTAAGCAAGCAGAATTGGGTCAAAACAGAGTTTTGTAAAAGTCTTGTGATAATCATTGAGTCGTACGCCTTCGGAAGCGTGTCTTGGTCAACATTATAAATTGATTATCTCTTGTCAGTCAAGTTGTATAACCTCTACAAAGTGTTAAAAACTATTCGAATAGCCGTATCTTCGAATAGCCGTATATCCGATTATGATTTTTATAAATGGTGGAATGATTGAGAAGTGAACAGGTAGTTCACTAGTTGTTTCAAAGTACTTGTTTACTTATGTATGTAAGCTTTTTAATTGTGTTTTTTATTCTATTTATTGTATTTGCTGTCAATACTACTTTCTGAAAATAGCCATAAAGCTACTCTTGTTCAAGCCTTACATGAATAATATTTGCATACATTTTTTTTATGACTTGCTGTATACTTTATGCTCACGACTTTACGCCATTTGTTGATTAGTCATCGAAGAAGACTCAGGAACACCGAGTTATACGAGGAGGAGTACTTTGAGGACTATACGAACTAGGGTGCGCTCTCTACTCAATTGCATGTGGGCATATCAGATAGCTATCACAAGAGTTTCTTCCGCTGTAAGTTTATTTTATGTCGTTTAGCCTTGTGTGGCAATAACTATAAAACCTTGACTATAAGGTCCGTTGTTACTATTTAATAAAATTTAGCTTACTGTTAGATGTTCTGTTGTATGGATATGATTTCATCAATGTTGATATTATGTGAATTAGCTAATGATTTTAGGACTAATTCATAATACATGGATGATCTAAATTTGTAGATTCAGATCCCCCGACAGAAGGTGGTGCGAGTAGGAGCACAGCTTGGGTGGTGACGGCACAGCGAGCTATCAGCGACTCAACAGCGTCGCTGTTGCATTGGGCGCGTTGTGGTGTGACGGCGTGCTGGACGGTGGTGCGATCAACAGCAGCGGGTACGATGTGTGGTCGAGCGGTGAAGAGACGGGCCTTAATGGCGCGATCGACGAGGTGGCAGTGCACTATGCGGTGTTGGCGACTGACCACGGCGAGGTTTTGTTTGTTGCGTTCGTGCTTAAACTTGAAAATGCGCTGAGGCTCGGAGCTTTTCATGGTTTTAACTGAGCCGGTCCCTCGTGCTCAGGGAAGCCACTCGCCTCGGCCTCTTTTGCTTCTTTCCCTGCCTTGTGTGAATTCTCAATCTTTTGAGGTCCAAAGAATGTTTCTCCCTAAAAAACTGTGGCTAATTCTTGTTTTGTAAGTGTTTATATGTTTTTTCTCTAATAAAAGTAATACTAATATCAAATCACATAAAAAATAAGTAATATTTATCTATTATTCATCGTGATTTAAATATTATATTTTTGTGCTGACTTCCTGTGTGGAGTCTAACGAAAAACAGGTGGGGGGAAAAAGGAAATCGGATCCTTGGTCAGTGTACAAGTGGCACTAACATGAACTTGTGCTGGTCGTTGGATGCCGCATGGTGGCTTGAATCAAACCTGTGTGAGGTTTTGAGTTACGCGGTTTTCTTCGGACCACTTACAGTTTCCTGTTCACCACGATTGCAACCTGCATCTAAATATCAGTTAGATGTTCAACTAGAAAACATTTATAAAAAAAAATCATCAATTCAATGTTCGGGGAGGCCCCAACATCTCGATGTACATGGAGTTCAAGCGAATTATTTCATCTATGCAATAAAACATGTAAGCATTTTTAATTTTCACTTATTGAGTTCCCGATTGGGATAAAATATAAATTCAAGGATGGCATTTGTTGTATTTATTTTTGAAAAGAAAACGAAGGACGAAACTTATTGAGCGATACAAAAAATAAGAAAATTAAGGTCCCGCTCATTTTAGTTTGAACTTCTGATTTCTGGCTTATTTTTCATTATTTTTAAATTTTGTCTTTTATGGCTTTTTGGCTTTTTTGCTGATTCTTTTTTCGTATTTATTTATATTGTTCATGATAGGTTAATCTGTTTTTTTCTATTTTTTTATTTTTTAAATTTAGTTATGTTGAATAAACCACATCAATTACAATATAATTTTAATTAATTATAATATAATTTTAATTATAAATTAATTTATTTCAACACAATAAAGCGGCACCTAAGCCGTCCGCGGAAAGGAAAGAACCCCTCCCGCCGAATAAATGCCATCTCGCCTCGGATATTCGCTCCTGCCTCCTGGTGGCTTAAACCGCCAGAGCCCGAAATCTCCCGCCAAAGTTTCGCGCCACCCCGCCGCCGCCGCCAGCTCTGCACGTGCGGGCGCCTCACATGCGCACTCAGCCCAGTTCTACAAAACTGGGTCCCGATGTCAGTGACCAGGGTAGTGACGCTGCGTGGAAGCCCGAGCCATCGCCTGGTGCAGCCGCTGTTACGGTCGGGCCCACGCGCCAGGCGGGAGAAGAGCGCAGGAGAAGGGAGCATCACGAAGCCCGAGGCTCTCGGGAAGATAAACAAAAGTCTCAATTACTCTCCTCGGTACACGGGCTCTCAACCCGTATCTGAGCTGAGCATCTCGTAAAATCTGACAGAAAAAATGCATTTTTTTCTGAATTGAAATGGAGGAGTATACCCGTGAACTCGTATAAAAGATCTCTGCCCCTTGCTTCTGCTTTCTTTGGGTTTTTGCTTTTTTTGAAATGGATTTTAAAACAGTTTTAAGATATTTTAAGAAGTCAGCTTGCTTATTTCTTTTTTGGAGAAGCCGAAATAAAAACAAAAAACAAAAAAAGGGCATATGATTTATGGTTTTTTCGAACAAACAAACGGGACAAATTATCCACTGTCATTTCAAAACGGCTTTATCAGGACAGACTTTTCAAAGTAGCTTATCGACATTTTGTTTGTTCGTAGATTAGGACCAAAACCCATTAGCCGCAGCAAAAAAAAAACCCCACTCTAGATAAAGGTTATGTACTTTGGGGCTACAGCTGATAGCTTTTGTCTAAGCCTTTCAAGACGGCAATAGGCGGTAGAGATGTCGACACAAACGACGTACATGGTTTTAGACTTGGAAAGACATTTGTAGAATCTATTTGAAGAAACTATCCCATTTATTTTGACTTTTAAAGAAATAAAAAACCAAGAGTCCAAAAAAAGGAACCGGTTTCTTTTGCTTCGTAAGGAAACCTCACAAAACATATAGGTCCTCTTTGTATTAGTTTCAGTTTTTGCTTAGAAAAGGCAAAAGTTAATACGAACACATGTTTTCTCGAAACAGCTTCTCTACTCCTCTTACTGCTGTCTCGTTCTGATGAAAAGACAAGATGTTACGGGTACATCACACACCCCATTCCTCTCACTCCCGTCACGCGTACGCATCTCTCCCTCACTTTTTTCATCGCTCGCCCCCTCATTCTAAAAGATATTTCTTTCAACCACTACTATTTATTTTTAGCTAAAAGTTATAACTAAAATTATCAGTAAAAATTAATATGAACACCCCCATAGGAGATTACATGAAGTTCACAAAAAGAAATAGGAGATGGCTGGGTTCCGAACCAGCTCAAAGCTTTTGACTTTTGTTCTTTGCTTCAATAACTATCTTTAAAATATTGCGTCTTTTCAAAGCGATGTTTACAGATTGATTGTAGTAGACATTGTACTAACTTCAATTATACCAACAAAAATCATATACAACTGTCTCTCTTTTCGTACTCTTTCTCTCGTGAACAGCCAAAATGCAAAAGTCATAAGTCACAACCTAAAAGAACTCATCCTATATGGCTAAGTTCGAATCGGCCCATTGCTTTTAGCTTTTATACTTTGCTACAGTAACTATCTTTCAAAAGATGTATTTTTTCAAAACGGGATTTATAAGTTGATTGTAATACACACTATACATATTTTAGATGTACTAGCCAAAATTATATCTGACTATCTCTCTTTGTAATTTCTTTCAAAAAAAACTAGAATTCAAAAATCATAAATCAAAATCTATAAGGTATAGGCCAAAAGAAACCAATCATAAGGTTCACGAAAAAGCTATTCGAATCTCGCAAACTTCAAGCTCCGCGAACGAGCACATGCACGCTTTTCCATTTCATTCCCGTGCGATTCCTGACGAGGCGATGACGCTCGCCTCGGAGCCCGCGCTGGGCCAGCCGTGGGCAGCGTGTTTGGGCAGCATTTAGCTCGAATTGGCCAATCATGCCGCAAGAGAACCGGCGCGCCGCGGCCCCCACGGCCGGGACGAGCCGTCGTCCTCCCCCCATTTCCTCCTCCTGCCGATGCAGCGGCGCTGCCTTGCCTCCTCTTGGCGTTTATTAGCTCTGTAGGAGGAGGCAGCGGCACGGTGCGCAGGCAATTGCCGTGGGGTTAGTTCGGGGTCTTCTATGGTCCTGCACCTGCACCGGTTGTCGCTGATATATGAAGAGGAGGACCGTGCCTGTAATTCCTCTACCTAGTTGGCAACTATGGTTCTATTCTTTTCAGCTTTTAAAAGCTACTTTTCAACTTTTCTACAGGAACTAGTTTTTAAACGGAGTGTTTTTTTAAGATAAAGTCTAATAGTTAATTGTAGTACATACTTTAGTGACTTCATTTATATCGACAAAAATCGCACATGAGTTTCTGTTACTCTATAATCTCTTATACAAACAGCCTAAAAGCCACAAGTCACAGCCAAAAGCCACAAGCCGCAGCCAAAAAGAATAAGCCTATGCCATTAAAAAAATGCCATGAACAAAGATAGCATGATGATCAATTTTTATTATTTAATCTTTTTTTAATTTATTTTAATTACTAATCTCTCACACACTTTATTTAAATCTAGCCCTTTTAACCATACCACCACCTGTGGTATATCAAAACAACGTTGTCATGCCACGGAGTAAGTCTAACCAAATAACACTTCTCGCTACGTTAGTTGTGGTGGCATGGCCAAACACCACTATCGCGTCATTGATGGAGGAGTGGCAGGATTTGCTTACACCAAGATGATTGACGTGGCAGTATTATCTTGTCACACTACGAGCGGTAGCGTGGCGAAAAGAATCAGAATTAGAAATAAAGTTGATAAGAGATTATTAATAAAATGCTTTTCAGAAAAAGATTATTTAATAAAAAATCTCTTGCACGATGGACTATGCTAGACCACCAGTAGAACCGGACGTTTTGTGATGGCTTATATAAAAGTAGCTATTTCGAGAACGCGGCACTAGAAATCATCGGATAGAACCAGGGGCGGAGCCAGGAATTGGATATAGAGGGGGCAACATGAACAACAAGTTTTACCTCCAAGCATCCTACAGCTTACTTCTTTGCGGACTTGATCCTGTCACAGTGCACAAGGAAGTTTGAGCAAAGATACTGTGAGTCAGGAGAGGATCGGATCAAGATCCTGATTGATAACCTGCTGCTCACCTGCTGAAGTAGATACTTTATTTTTGCTTTCTGATTGATAACTTTAAAGCCCTTATTTGGCTATGAATAATGCATATTTTCTGCTTGACCTTTACATTGTTCGGTACCTATATTGTAGCTATGTAATAGAGCAAAAAGGATGCTCTTCTGAGTATTGTCAGCTTGACATGATGTGTAATAGCTGCTTTTGCTGAATGCCCGCGAGTTCTTGAGCTATCATAATTTAGAGATTGGACTGTTGTTTTGGTGCTTAGCCTCTAAGCATTTGTATGATAAATAACAGAGTAGAGTTTGAGAAGAAATCAAACTGTTTCAAATTGTAATGCTGCAACTCAAGTTGTAACATGATGTTAATCTGATGTTGGTGTAGTTTGCTCGAGCTAGAATTACATTTTCTCCAGCATTTCGTACCTAGCAAATTGTGTGTTGATCCACTAACAAGAGCATGCATGCATTCAAATTGCCTGTTTCCAGTGAACAAGTTGGTGCAAAGTGCAATGCCATCTGGCGAAGTATGCTGAGGTCTCAACTAAATCTGTAAGTATCATCAGACTCGACAACGCAACCTGCAAACATCTCTTCGCCTCTTGACTTGTACAAACTAACTCTCAGCGTATGGCTCACCTTCTTCATGCAATCATGCTCTCGTTGGGGGGTGCCAGGCCCCCTCCAGCCCCCCCTCTCTCCGCCACTGGATAGAACCGTAATGGTACTTTAGGGTTTGCTTAGATACGTAGGGATTAAGGTCCTACCCTTTCGGATGAACAGCAGAATTTCAACTAAAATCCCCTCTAATCCGAAAGGACTGGTCTAATCCCTTGCTAACCAAATAAGCCCTTAACTAAAGGTAATTGGGCATGTTCTTTTCGGCTGCGGCTTATGGCTGAAATTTTTGAATTTTGGCTGTTTACGGTACAGATTACGGAGAGACAGATACCCACTTGCGATTTTGACTGGTACCGATGTTGGGTTTTTAACGTGTAGATCGTTTAACTTGTAGACCTCGTCTTAAGAAAATACTCCATTTGAAAGTTAAGTACTGTAGCAAAAGCCAAAAGCCAGCTTGTGAGGTAAAGAACAGGCCCAATAACCGATTTGCAAAGGCTGGACAACCGAGAATTAATTTCCATGATATACGCATTGCATGCGTTACACGCTCCAGGTGAGGACAAGGGAACTACGACTATCATCAGTTGTCTCTGCCGGCCAACATTTCTACAAGCCTCGTTCTTTTCAAATTTTCAACTGATTTTTTTGTTTCAACTTTATCTAATAATTACTATTTATTCGTAGTAAAAAAATTATAATCCATAGTAAAAAAAATCGACCTAAAGCTGCAACGACTCGTACAGAATTGACGATGGCTGGAAGACATCACATATTCACATTCACCGCAAAGCATCATGTACTGATGATGTACGCATCGCTTTGTTGGCTTCTAATATTGATTCTTTGGTCTCAAGTTTGGGCATGCATGCATCGTGGTCGATCGATTCCTCCAAGTGGAAACACAAACGTTTGATTTGATCCCGACGTGCGTAAAAACTATTAGGCCCTGCTGTTTTGGTTATAGTTTCTAACTTCTGGCTCTGCTCAGTTAGGCTGAAAAGCTATGGTTTATAGCTGAAAGTGCACTGTAGCGGCTGAAATTTTATTTAGCGTAATTAATTTTAAAAAATTTAAAAATAGAAAAAATATGCTAGCTCATCACGGACAACACAAACGAATGCGGAAAAAAAGAACCGGGAAAACTAAAAAAACAAAAGTTCAGAAAAAAACGAAATTTATGAATAGTGAAAAATAAGCCAGAAGCTGAAGCTGAAATGAGCGAGGCAGTTTAGTATTCATTAATTGTTTTCTATGACCATTTGGATTTTTGTTTTTGTTTTCGTGTTCCCTTGCATTGTCCGTGGTACAATAACTTTATTTTTTCATTTTTTATTTTTTCAAATTTAATTATGCTAAAAATTATTAACTGTTATAATATAAAATAAATTATTTTTAGTGAAAAAGTCAAAATCCACAAAAAAAAAGGCCAAACTAGCACCCCTAAAATGATTGGAACCAAAAGCTTTCCAGATCACTGCGCTTTGCCGTTTTGTCCCTCCAATTGCTTGAGCCGTACCCATGGACCTTCGGCCACCGTCGTTTTAGCAGGGACGAAAAAAGTTAATCAATTGACAATCGTTTTCACTTTAATATGAAGTTTTGATAATGGCTTCTGACTTTTAATCTACTATTTTTTTAATTTCATCTTTTTCTGGTTTTTTGGTTTTTTTTTGTTTTTTATCTTTCCTTTTTCCCCATATTCCTTTGCATTGTCCATAATGTGCTAACATGTGTTTTCATTTTTAATTTTTTAAAATTTAATTATGCCAAATAAGCTACTCAACTACAGTGAAAATAAGCCAGCTATGGTGAAAATGCTATATGCTATTGCCAATCTGAACGCTCAAGAGTCACATGCACACACATCACTACCGCACTATGTATGCACACTACATGCACATACACGTACCCGTTAGTACACATCTAAAAAGACAGAGGTTAGGAATAAATATGCGATCTCAAAAAATTCCTACTACGATGTACTTACATGTATAAATATAGGTATTAGGACTTAAATCTTAATGACTGGAGTTGTACAACGCAACTTCGTTGCCCCACCAAAATATGTTCCCATGAAGTTTTACGACTAGAAGGAACGTCGTTTGCTCAGACATATAAACTAGTATTTCTTCCGACGGAAATCAGATGTGATACTAACAAAGCACACAACCTCGATCGAACGTGATAGTATAAATTAAAAGGGTAAACAACCAATGTTGTCTCCTAGTATTGTTCTTTTGGAACTATGCTCTTGTGACCACTAGCATAATAGAACGATTTCCCAGAGAACAGATTAGATTGGAGATAAGATACTCTATTCTAGTACTACTCACATGGTGCTCGATCATTGTGTGACACTGGCACACTGCCACTCTGCACCTTGATAGGTACATCAGTTGGCTTCCAAAAAGAAACCCTAAAAATGAACCGATCGATCAGCACTCAGCGTCAGTCATTCACCCAGTGCTCGTCCCATGACGCCGTGTGTGGGCTCGGTCGGGTCAAAAAGAAATGAACAGTGGTCGACATATGCTTTATATCAACAGGTTACTGGTACTTAGCAGCACCTGGGGTCAGTGCCCTAATGATGATTCCTAATGCAAGCATGGCCCACTAATCTCTTATCTCCCATATATTATATAGCTTTATGTCGCATCATGCAGATGTATATTGATCGATGCCAGCCTTTCCGTTATTGAAAATACACATATATACATCGTGCATGCACTTTAAAAATTGCAATGATCGGTGTAATGACCCTATTTTTAATAATAGGTATATCGTATTCCTTACAACAATTCATGAGTATAGTTACAGATAGAAAAAGTATCGTGACGCTTGACACTGCACTTCCTATGTGCTCACCACCAGCTATTCTACACTACCCGGTGCCCCACCATAGCCCCTCGTCAGGGTATACATGTTGCCAATGTACATGTTGCCATCCTATGTGGAGACATCTCAGATCTGGCCGGATATACATGTTGCCAATGTAGATCCGATCAGTTCTAGGAAGAGGCGAGTGGAGGAAGGGGAGGAGGCGACAAAGGGGGGATGAGGTGGTGGAGGATGGAGTTGGCCCGCATTGGTAAGGGTGGGCGAGGTGGTGATGGAGAAACCATGGGAGGAGAGAGGGGAAGACAACGGTGGGAGGCTACTGGTGACCATAGGAGGTGGAGGGGATCACCTTCTCACCACACGAGCGGGGAGGCGATCGGTGGGAGATTATAGATGGGATGGACGGTCTAAGGGAGGAGAGTGGAGAGAGAAAATATTGGAGGATGTGTTAATTTATTGACTGGGTCTACTCGTAGATATTATGTATTGTACGAGAAATTTTTATAGTTATTTCTTAATAACGTGGAGGCTATAAATATAGTACATCGATATCTTACACTAGGAATGCGTTAAGCAGAACGGTTTAGGCCAGTCTCAGTGGAGGTTTCATGTCCCAGTTTCCAACACACCCATATTTTGGAAACAGTGCAGAAGAGTTTCATCCCCATGAAACTCTCTCTACTCCCATGAAACTTTTATCATCTCTCTCTTCATCAATACAGTGCCATGTCAGCGTATTTAACGCCTATAAAACTCTATGAAACCCCCACTAAGGGCAGTCCCAACCCAGTGATTAGGATGGTTTCCATGGAATTAAATGCATTGCCATGTAAGCAAAAAAATGATGTGGCATTAGAGTTAATGAGGAGAGAAGGAGAAATCGTTTCCTACCTGAGAAACGGCGTCGGCGCTCGTTCCAACCTACGAAGAAACGGACGGTTTCAGCGTTGGGCGTCTTCTTCGTTTCCATCGCGCTGCTTTTCCCCTCCCTTCGGATCCGCTGCGTCGCGCTCCTCAGCTCCTCCCGCGCCACCGAAATCGACAGTGCGCGCCAAGTTTCCCGCACAGCAGGCCACACCGCGTGCCTTTTGGCGCGCTCCCGCAGAAGGCCTTCTTTCCCTGCGCGCAAGAACCAGATCGTCGCCAAACCAAGGGCGCGGCTGCGGAGCCGGATCGACTCCGATTCAGCGTGGTCGCCGGCGCCGACTCCTGATTTGGATCCAATCCGATTCAGCGTGGTCGCCGGCGCTTGATCGGAGAAGCCATAGCCGAAACAGGTGGGCCCCCGTGACCTAGCTCCTCCCCTCCTCCCCCAATTGCTCCTCCCCCAATCTCATCCCCAATTTCTGCACAAGGATGCTTCGACCGAGAAAGGAAGGGATGGAGCAAGAGAAATGATCAAAGCGCAGATCAACATCTGAAGCCGCCTGTGCTCCTGACCCTGTTGCTCCAGCCGCCGGTGCTGCAGCAGGTGCTCCTGCCGCCGGTGCTGCAGCAGGTGCTCCTGCCGCCGGTGCATGGTTTCCTGCGGCGTCTGTTGGCACCTCATTCGTGCATGATTTGTCTCCTAGCAGGTCAGAATGGCTGTTCTTCATTGTTAGTAAATTCACTGAAACTTACCTTGTTCATGATTTGTTCACTAAAATCCTTGTTGTTCTTGTTTGAGATAATATCCTTGTTTGAGATAATATCCTTTGTTCACTAAACTTACCTTGTTCTCTTTTCCCTGTTGTTCTTTTCAGGCTGTATCCACCTGGTGGTTTCATGAACTATCTACAGCCACATCCATTTGTGAACTATCCCAGTGGAAGCCAAATTCCAGAAAATTTCCATTTGGTTGGTGCTCCAATGAGTCAGTCTACAGTGTCGCCAACCGGTCCATGTTCTAAAGGGACCCATCACCATTTGGAAGTACTTCAGGGGGTGTTTGGTTGCCAGCCACAGTTTACCACGCCTAAGGTTAGACAAGTTTGACCAACTTTGGGAGCTGTTTGGTTGCAGCCACAGTTGTGGCAAGATTCCCTTCCAGCAAACTAGGTCCCACACGTCAATGACTCAAAAAAGTATGGCAAGATTCCCTTAGGCTTGCTAAGGTGTGGCAAAGAATTTGAGCACCTCAACTTAGGCAAGTGTGGCAATTTTTGTTGGCAAAGTGTGGCTAGCAACCAAACAGCCCCTCAATGAATGCTAGAGATGCAGAAATGGGTTCTACAGAAAAAGAATCAATTGATATTGATGATGATGACACCCTCCAGCCTGCTAGGTCAGAAGTGAGATTGAATTGGACACATGAAGAAGACATAAGATTGGTAAGTTAGCTTTCTTTGTTTTTGGATTATAATGTATGTTCTTTTACTGGATGTAGGTTAGTGAGATTGAATTGGACACATGGGTTATAATGTTTGTTCTTTTATTGGATGTAGGTTAGTGAGATTGAATTGGACACATGGATTATAATGTTTGTTCTTTTACTGGATGTAGGTTAGTGAGATTGAATTGGACACATGGGTTATAATGTTTGTTCTTTTACTGGATGGGCCTGTTCTTTTTGACTGCGGCTTGTGGCTTTTGGCTGCGGCTTGTGACTTTTTGACTGTTTATACGAGAGATTACAGAGTAACAGAAATTCACGTGCGGTTTTTGCCAACATAAATGAAGTCAGTAAAGTATGTGCTACAATTAACTAGTAGACCCTATATTGAAAAAATACTCCGTTTAAAAGCTAGTTACTGTAGAAAAGCCGAAAAGCAGCTTTTAGAAGCTGAAAAGAACAGGGCCGTAGGTTAGTGAGATTGAATTGGACACATGGGTTATAATGTTTGTTCTTTTACTGGATGTAGGTTAGTGAGATTGAATTGGACACATGGGTTATAATGTTTGTTCTTTTACTGGATGTAGGTTAGTGAGATTGAATTGGACACATGGGTTATAATGTTTGTTCTTTTACTGGATGTAGGTTAGTGCTATTGAATTGGACACATGGGTTATAATGTTTGTTCTTTTACTGGATGTAGGTTAGTGCTTGGTTGCAAAATTCAATTGACCCAATTGATGGAAATGATAAGAAGGCGGACCAATATTGGGGAGATGTTACTACTACTTACAACAGCACCACAGAAAGTAATCGTAAGAGAAACTGTAACCAGTTGAAGATCCGTTGGGAACGCATCAAGAAACTAGTGAGTGAGTTCCATGGCTGCTGGATAAGAACTACTAAAATTTACCAAAGTGGGGTGAGCGACGATCAATTGATGGATCAAGCATTCAAGCTCTCTGCCTCTGAACATAATGAAAAGCCTTTCACATTGCAGCATGCATGGAGTGTACTACGACATGAAAGGAAGTGGTCTGCATATGTGAAAAAACTATTGAAGGAAAAGGACAATAGCGCAACTCGTAACCCAGCTCATGTAGTGAATGTTAAAGATAATCCAGCACAGCGTCCTATGGGACATAAGAGGGCCAAAGAAGAATCGGATGTTGTAGCTGGGATAAATGAGAAACTAGAAAAATTCATTGAAGCAAGCACCATGGCTAGGGAAGGCCGTGAGAAGATGGCAGCAGTGCAACAGAGTTTGGCAAATAAGAAGGTAGAAGCAGCCAAGCTTGCACATAAAACAGCATGTGAGAAAACCAAGTGTAAAATGCTAGAGACTTTCAAAGACTTACTATTTGCTCCTACTAGTCATCTAAGTGAACAAGCCTTGGCTGAAAGAGACAGAGCATTGGAGAGCATGCAGATGAGTTTGTTTGCTAAAGATGATTAAGGTATGTATTCTTGTTTCTCATATATTTGTTTCTCATATATATGTGATTAGGTCCTGCAGTATGAGTGCAATATGAACCAATAAAGCCCCTGCAGTATGAACATATATTTGTGATCAGGTCTGAATTAGGAGGCAACAATGCTATGTTTTGATTTGGCAAGACCTTGTAGTGTTTCATTTTTTCTGATGCAGTTTGTGACAAGCCCCTGCAGTATGAGTGCAATATGAACCAACTTCTGCAGTCTGTGAGAATTCTTGTAGATTAAGATCTCATAATGGAGATATACACCCTATATCTTTAAATCTATGGTCGAGGACAACTGCATATATAAAATCTGTAAATCTTTATACATGAGAGTCTATATATATAATGATGAAATTATATGGCTTGGAAAGACTGATAAAAGTATTTCATGCTGCATATTATCTTGATCTTTTTGGAAACAAACGCAGTATGAGTGCAGTCCTGAAATTTTTGTAAATTGACTTTGTCTATCATTGTTTCCTACAGCTCATATTTGGAGTTCATGTGGAGTTTGAGTTACTACGGAGCTAGAGTGGAGCTGGATGAACATCAAGTTCATGATTACCTAAATATTAGCTAATATTACTATATATTATCATTCCCATGACTACCTTAATTGTTATGGTTATTGTAATGATTGAACTTTATGCCGTGTTGAACAATGGCCTTTGATATATATGCATTCCATGGTTTGAGATATATATATGCTTTGTCTAGTTCCAAACAAATGTGAACTGAGGTGCCTTTGATATATATGCATTCCATGGTTTGAGATATATATATGCTTTGTCTAGTTCCGTTTGGCCACATCAAATTGCCACAGCTGATCATGCTATGTTTATTACTACATGCAATTGGTCATTAATTCTTTTCTCCATAGAAACTACTATAGAAACTATAGCATTGGGGTGGTTAGGTCTAGTTTGATAGTTTTTGCTCTCTCTCTTCTCTAGAAACCACCCATAGAAGGTAAAATGCTGATGTGTCATTGGAGTTAAGGAGGAGAGATAAGGAAATGGTTTCTTATACAAGAAACCATGTCTACACGGTAACCAAGATAGAAAGAGCTGTGATAGGTAGATGATAAGAGAGAGAAGATAGATGATTGGATGAAAATTTTATTTGTAGAAACTATCCATTGGGAGTATAATTTCCATAGGTAGTGTCTATATTAATTGGCAAGTATAGAAATTACCTTATAGTTTCTGCATTGGGAGTGCCCTAAGACTGGCCTTACATGGTTGCACTCGCAATTAATGATTTTCCACGCACTAGAAACCATCTTCTTGTTTCCGATGAGGGACAGGACATGCAAAAGGACACTTTCCGTTTCTCGAAGGGTCATGGACTCATGGTGCGGAGACACATGACAAATCCAGCCCAAGGAAGTGAGGTCGGGCCCGCTCTATTGCCCAAAGACCAAGCCTATATTATTCGTAGAGTTGGACCGGGCCAGAGCGTTTCGTCCAGCACAATCGTGTGGACATCCGACGGCGTGTGGCTACTCGTCGCTAAACCGGCAAGCCCTATCGGCCATCAGGCTATCACCAGCGCGAGGCCCAGAACCCCACCTCCTCCTCTGCCCCTGATGGCTTCCGCCGCCATGGCCGCCTCGTCCCGAGCCTTCCTCCGCCTGCACCCCGCCTCCTCCTCCCCGACCCCCACCGCCGCAGCTTCACCATGCCAACACATGTTTATCTTGCTCGTCCCTGAGTATTTTAGATGTACTGCTCTTTCATTAGTGAGTTTGTAAATGGACTCTGTAGTATGTCTTTGCATCTTATGACTACACGGTGCATTTCGTTTAGACTCAACTAAACATCACAGTTCACTTCTGCAAACTATAAATTTCTGGGCATGTCTGTAGTCTCGACTCTCTAGGAGTTCCATATCTGCGAGGGGTTTTCTTAAAAAGTTTTGGTTTTTTGCTTCCCCTGCCAGTAGCGCCAGTATGTTCTTGTGGCACCAGCAGCAATAGTAAGAAAAATTCCTGTACCATTATTCGCTAAAACAACTATCCTTGTCATAAAATGCACCAGATACATCTTTAAGCTTTTCCTCTGTTCTTTGCGCAACTTGTTGCGGTTACATGTGACGAATGAAGCGCTTTTGTTGGCGCGCCTAAATCATGTATCGCACAAAATTCACTTTTGATATGGATGCCATATGATCGTAGGCATACAGGAGTGGTAGTTTATGGAAGGGAATACTACTTATGGGACTCCGATCCAAGTGGAAGATCTCGGGGTCACCCATGTTCCCAAGGAGGTCTTCGAGGACTTCCTACAGGAGATCCACTCCAGCAACCTACATCCTCCTCAGCAACAAGACGATGGATAACGGCAGTAGGATCGATCATCCCACCCGCGGTGCAGCCTGCTCCAGGAGCAGCAGCTCAGGTGAGCGCGACCGCAGCATCTCCGGACCCCCTCGGGGAGGCGAAGAACCGGGTGAAGGAGATCAAGAGGGAGTTCGCGGCCACCATGGCGACGGGCGCCGTGCACGACGCCGCGATGCAGCGGGGGTAGGATGGACGCGATGCGGCGAGGGTAGGACGGATGAATCCCATCAGGAAATGAAGACAAATTTGCACACCGCAACTAGGTTCTTTGTATGTAGAACAGAAAGCTCACGATGTATCCACAACCTGGTTGCGAGACACGGTTGTGGATGATGATCAAGTATTGTATGTCCCAGGTTGTCAGATATCCGTCTGCTGAATATCCGAGCATTGCTACATCAAAACCAATTAGCACTCTACTAGTGCAACTCATGAGACCAATTAGCACCGAGAAGCGCCATGGATTTGTAGCTTTCTCCTAGAACAGAACTACACAGGCGCAGAATCAAAATGAAACACCCAAACAGTGATTGTTCGGGACGCGGGAGTTTACCCCGATTCTTGTGAGAATTGAACCACCGTTTCCTGCAAAATTCCTATGCTCCACACGGCCTGATTGATTTAAACAGTACACTGTACACCATGCCACCAAGCTAGCAGCAGCGAACCGCTAGCAACCGCAGGTACTGCCAAGTCTCCAGATCAGTGTTGGTTAGGGTTCCTTCTCGGTGAGAGTGCACACACAGCAACATAAAAAGCATTAGTATTAGCATAATACAATGGCAAAGCGTTAGAACCAGACTGTAACCAATCACATCCTTAACGATCAGGACGGGATTACTACTACTACAGATACTAGTGTTACAACCCAAACCCAAGCAAAAGGGGGGGGGGGGGCCACGTGCTCCCCGCGGCCACCGCGGCCGTCCGCGGCCTCAGTTCCTCGCCCAGGCGGCGAGCTGCGCGGGGTTCACCACCCCCGGGACGCGGGCCCCGCCGCCCTGCACCAACGCGGCCACCGCCTTGTACCGCGCGGGCCGGCCCTGGCCCTGGCCCGCCTCCGGCCCGGGCTCAAGCCTCTCGCCAAGCACGGTGCCGCACGTGAGGAACTCGTGCGCGAGGTACCCGGCAAGGAGCCTGTTGCTGCCGCCTTCGTCGCCGGCGGCGGCGGCGGCAGAGGACGGGCCCGCGGCCGCGGCGTCCCTGTCCTTTCGCTTCCTCGCGGGCCCAGGCGGGGCCTCCATGTCAGGTACTTGGTGGAAAGACAAGAATGCCCCTCGCGCGTAGACCAAGGAAATCACGCCAAGTAGGTGAGAGGTGGGGAGAGATGAAGGTTGCGAGTCTCCATTCGTGAAGAGGGGAAGTAAGAAGAAAATGGGGTTAGAAGAGTGGCCAAGTGACCCCGGTACGCGCGTGGCGTTGGTAGTACGATGGATCGATTGTACCGTGTCTCTGAATCCATTGCACAAATATCACACCAACTTTTTTTTTTTACCAAATTTAGCCATGGAACATTTATTTTTATAAATCTATTTTTTTTCTTCGAACCTATCACACGTAGTAGCAAGCAGTTTTATACTGTAGCTCGGTATACCAGCTGCCATGCACTATAGATCCAAAGAAAAAGAGTAAATTATAAAAAACACATGTTCAATAAATTAAAAAAATAACTAGAGTGGTATTTTCAAACTCGATTCCCTGTGTAAAATATTTGCTTTTTAGCCCAAAATTTGAAAGTTTTTTTACATATAGACCCCTGGAGAAAAGATTTGCAAAAATGGACCCTTAGCACGGCGCCAAAGCATATGACGCGCAGGGTACATAGCATGCCGCCATATGCTTTGGCGCCGTGTGTGGACGTAGGATCCACGGTGGTACAGCACGGCGCCAAAGCACATGGCGTCGTGCTATGCATAGACGGCACTAACGGCCGTGGCGCCGTTCTCTGGGACTTAAGCCCGAGCGCAGCCCCCGGCCCCCCACCACCCCTCACTGTTTTGACCATGTGACGGGCACGTATGAGGTTGTTGAGGGTGAAGGGACAACTGAGAATGGAGAGCTCCGAGAGGCCCGAAAACATAAGGTCGTGATTACATCTTTCACATGCACATGTGATGTTCCTGACAAGTTCTATTTTCCATGCTCCCACATGGTGACCGCATGTAGGGCCCAGAATGTCGATGTTGAGACCAAAATCCCGAGACTATTCAGCGTGGATGCGTTGGTGAGGACATGGGCCCCACGGTTCGAGCCATATCGTGATGAAAGCGAGTAGCCATTTTACTCGGGTCCCAAGTACATAGCGGACGAGGGGTTACGCTGGCACAAGAGAGGCAGCAGGAAGCGGTCAAGGTACAAGATAGACATGGATCGGATACCTGGTCGCACCAAGAGGGGTAGGGCAAATCCCTTCGTTGAGGACCCACAGGAGACACACTGCGGTACTTGTGGTCTAATGGGTCACAATTCACGGACGTGTCAACGTCGTTCCACTCAGGTTAGAGAGCATAATTTTTACATATTCTGTTTTTCTTATCACTAACGTAATTTTGAATGCACAGGATGGCGAGGTACCGGCTGGTGGACGAGTTCTACGACAGGGAGCACCGCGGCAAGCTCACGGAGGACGCCCAGGAGATTCCCATACTTCGTCCTCAAACCCATGATGATGAGAGTTGTGTGTATGTGTATATGTGCATATATGTATGTGTATGTGTATTTTATATGTGTATGTGTGTATATATGTATGTATGTATGTATGTATGTATGTATGTATGTATGTATGTATGTATGTATGTATGTATGTATGTATGTATGTATGTATGATTTGAGGTTTATTGAGAGTTATTCAGACTTTATTGAGAGTTATGTGTATGTGTTTTGTATGTGAATGTATGTATATGTGTGTATGTGCATGTGTTTTGTATATGCAGAAAAACAGACAGCTCTTTGTGGTTTTTTTTGTAGGTTTACGTAGCACGGCGCCAAACACACTGGCGACGAGGTATTGAACTACGACGCCAGTACCTTTGGCGCCAAGATGTGGCACCAAAGTTCTGTGCGCCGTAGTTCAATACCTCGGCGCCAGTGTATTTGGCGCCGTGTTACTTACATACGGCGCCAGGGTGTTTGGCGCCGTGAGTACTGCACTTGCATTAAAACTGCAAGCTCGGCCTAGTTGTTTCGTTCCATTCGCACAAACAATACTAATTGACATTCACCAAATGAATAAGCACAACCCAAAATAACATACTGAGTGCATACGTCCACATACATATATAGTCCACATACATAGTTTATAAATTTTCAGAAAATACATACGTCCGCATACATCAAACATTTACTGAGTGCATCGAGGCCACTTCCCCTTCCTCTGAGCATCAGGGTACTCCTCTAAGGCTGCTTTGGCACGTCGCGTTCTCTCTAACTTCTTCTGCCTTTCACCCTTGCGCCTTGCTGCGGCCCTCCGACGCTCCTCCTCGCGGTGTTCCCTCGCGGCCTCATCATGCTTCTTCTCCCTTTCCCACCTCTCCTTTCTTTCTTCATCCCACTTCTTAGTGGCGTTAAGGTATTCCTTGTCATCCTCAGCGATCGCAGTGTCGATCCACTGCTCAAAATCACAAAGCGGTGGAGGCTCCTGCAAATGTACGCATTCGTTAAACCAACAGAATTAATACAAAGTCGATGAATCGACAATACAACATACCATCTCGCCGAGAACAACGGCGGCACGTGGCGGATCGAACGCCCAGTTGGCGCACATCCAGTACCTCTGCCTATATGTATCCGGGTCATCCGACCTTTCGACCTTGCAAGAATCGCCGCAATAACACATCGGCACGGGAACACCGGGTGGAGGTGGCAAACGAGTGAAGCGGCCATGACAACCTAAAATGCAAAATGAATAAGATTTATAATTTTTCTCGTGTCTAACCCTAGGTTAGCTAGTTACCCAAATCAAACCCTAATCCAACTAATTTCAACCTAAAAACGAATCTATACACATTACTACTAATACATTACGCATATCTATTGCAAATCCATCCTAAAACCGAGCCAAATCCAACTAATTTCATCTAGAGTTTCAAATCTTGCCTCCACGAAATGTACCTCAAATAATCCATATCTATTGGAAAAAAATCAAGGGAGGGGAGGGAGCTCACCTTGCTTGCTCGGTTTGAAAGCAAAATCACGAGAAAAATCGATGGATTGGGGTGAATTTGGAGGGGGGAGAGGGGCGGTGGCGGCTGTTCTCTGTGCTCGGTCTGTTCGAACAGAGGAGTGGAGTGTGGGGGTGGTGGGGGCCGGGGGGCTGCGTTCGGGCTTAAGTCCCAGAGAACTGCGCCACAGCCGTTAGCGCCGTCTATGCATGGCACGGCGCCATGTGCTTTGGCGCCGTGCTGTGCCACCGTGGATCCTATGTGTTCACACACGGCGCCAAAGCATATGGCGGTATGCTATGTACCCTTGGCGCCATATGCTTTGGCGCCGTGCTAAGGGTCCATTTTTGCAAATCTTTTCTTCAGGGGTCCATATGTAAAAAAAACTTTTAAATTTTGGGCTAAAAAGCAAAAATTTTACATTCCCTGCCTCTCGAGCCCTGCTCGGCTGCGTTCCCACGATATGAACTCATTCAAAGCTGGAGTAATTTAGGTGCCATTAATTACTGTCAAAGGGATCAAGAGGGGTAACCTTGCAAGAAAACACTACAGGCTCCTTTTTTGAGTGTGCAATGTAGTGTTAGCATTAATCTTGAGATGATTCTAAATAACTTTTTCTTGAATTGTGTCATCTAGTACTAGCACTGATCTTGATTCTTCCGATAAGGAAATCACGATAGCCTCGTTTGTTTCAACTTCAGCTTTTAGCTTCTTGTTTATAGTTTCTTAATTTCATTTTTCCTGATTTTTTGCCTTTTTGGTGGGCTTTTTGCCTTTTTTCCTCCCTTTTTTTGCATTATCCGTGATGGATAACCTATTTGTTTTATTTTTAATTTTTTTAAATTTAATTATGTTGAAAAAGCTATCAGCAAATATAATTAAAAAAACTCAAATAGTAAATAAATAAATAAAAACCACAACAAAAAAAGACTCAACCGAGCGAGGCGCCGGTATGGTTAGTGCCTGGAATAATTAATTTCTTTTGAACCAGAGAAACTTGTCATCACAACTCATTTGCATTAGGTGTCTCTTATATTGTCTGCGTCCACCTCATCTTTGTGGCTCTCGTTGTGCTCTTGACTTTCTTTTCTTTTTGTCGGAACATATTTGCCTTTTCTTTTGGATTGGTACTCCAGAAATGTTGAAGCAACATTCGTACCACGGAAAGTTCAACCTACATTTTAGAAAGATATCAATAATTAAAGTTTAAAATTTTGACTACACGCCACTTTCTTTGTGGGATCGTAGTTGTCTAAGCTCAAAGTTTCTCAAAAATAAAGCTTTACAAATGAGTATGCACAGCTCGTGCTTGCCAAAAAGAAATTCTCTTTTCCAAAATGGACTTCTCTAGCAATAAATTATGAGATCTTTTTTCCCAAGGAAATCAATCAATTAGTAGCGTACTTGTCTGAAAAATAAATAGGATTCCCTAGCTGTGGATGCCTTGTGTGACCACAGAAGTGAACTATGGATTAATGAGCTAATACGCAATCAATAGCACCGGCCACGGCAGCGCAAGTGGCTAGTAGAGCAAGTATAATAAGAGGCGGTTAGTAGGCTGTATGCTGAGATGGAGGAGAGAGAAGAGAGGTAGACTATAAGTTTACAGTCAGCTGAAACACAAGAACCAAGAAACTTTGTGAGAGAAAGAGGTGGGTCATACAGCCTTCAGCTGGCTGTAAACTACTATATGAATAGGCTGATAAGTGGGTTGTAAGTGTTCATACATCTAGCTGAATGTTGTATCAGGGGCGGACCCAAAGAGAGGGGAGTGAGGGCCCAGGCCGCCACTCAATTCTTAGGAACTCAGGTATATAGTCCAATATTTAATGCTAGTGCCCCCACTCAGCCCAACTAAAAGGCCCTCACTCATGCTAAAATTATGAATGAGAACAATTCAGCATACTATGTGTATTGTTATGCCTCCTCTCAGATTTTGTCCTGGGTCCGCCCCTGTGCTGTATTATTAGCTTTGCTCGTAGGAGTAGCAAACAAAACATGCGTGGGGATGGTGATGCACGGACGTGTATTAATAGAAGAACCACCGTTCAATCAATACAATCGATTCGATAGGAATTACTGCCCCGTACTGACATTTTCTCAACGGCCACATGCATTGTCGTGCTTGCCATTGCATTGCTTCGGCCTGCCCTGGCTAAAAAAAAAAGATTTTCGGCTTTTTGGTAGAGTTTTAGTTGTTAATATACTGTAGCAGTTATTATTTTTTAAATTAAAAAATTAAAAAACACCGCTGTACCTTTTTAGAATGATACAAAGGTATAAAAGAGAAAAAACCAAAAAACCACTTTTCTCAGCCTTAGTTAATTAGTATGGCACATCTAATCAATCCATGCTGTCAGCTTAGCTAATCATTACCAAACCACTTGCAAGTCTGGTCCCTAATCTTATCCTACCAAGATGTCGTTTGATTAGACTGAAATAAACTAGTTTATGACTAAAATTATACAGTAGTTAGCTAAAATTATATTATAGCTAATGGTAGTTTATTTGGCATAACAAAAATTATTTTTTTTAAAAAATAGGTTAGCCTATCTTAGACAATACAAACGAATACGGAAAAAGAACCGGTAAAAAGCTCAAAAAAACTAAAATACTAAAAAAGATGGAGTTTAGAAGTAATAAAAAATAAGTTAGAAGCCAAAACTGAAATGTCCAATGAATACCCTTGTTTTGATATTGATACGACAACAGCAATGGCGGGCACACCTCGGCAAAAAAAGAAGAAAGAAAAAACTATGGCGGATGAGAGGGTCGAAAAGGGTCACGAACTGATCGGTTCGGCTTGAGCTTCTGGCTTCTGGCTTATTTTTCACTATTCATAAATTTCGTCTTTTTCTGAACTTTTGGCTTTTTGTTGAGCTTTTTTGCCGGTTCTTTTTTTTCCCGTATTCGTTTGTATTATACATATTGGGCTAACATATTTTTTATATTTTTAATTTTTTTAAATTTAATTATGCTAAATAAGCCTCTGTCAGCTACAGTGTTTTTTCAGCCAGCTACAGTGTTTTCAGCCATAAGCTATGAGCTTTTAAGCCCAACTGATCACCACCTAGATAACTGCCTAACTGGTCACCTCACCATGGGTATTAGCTTCTAGAGGCTTAGGCTATCTTTATATTATTTTTAAAACTGTTTTAAGTAAATAATTTTTTTATAGTATTTAGGTTTTAAATAGAGTGTCTTTTTAAAACGACGTCTACTAATCGATTGTAATATATTGTATATTAACTTTATTTGTATTGATCAAAATTATATACAAGTTTCTCTCTATATAATTCTTAACAAATTATTACTATTTATAAGCTAAATTTAAAAGTCATCGACTAAAACTAATATAACCGGACCTTAGATAGTCTTGTGTTCGGGCCCAATATTTCTACATTTGGGGTGCGGCTCTGGTGCTGTGCCCCCTGCACGCGCTAAGTGCGGGGGTGCGCCCAGGAGCCGCCACGTGTCCCCAAAAACTCAAAAAACTTTCGAAAATTTCTAAAAAATACTTTAAAAATCCGAAAAATTGTAAAAGTACTTTTTGTAAAAATACTTTTATTAAAAAGTATTTTTAAGTACTTAAAAAATACTTTTTAATAAAAGTATAAATCAAGAAAAAATTTTAAGTACTTACAAAAAAAATACTTTTTATTTGTAAGAAAATACTTTTTACAATTTTTCGGATTTTTAAAGTATTTTTTAGAATTTTTCGGAAGTTTTTTGAGTTTTTGGGGACACGTGGCGGCTCCTGGACGCACCCCCGCACTTAACGTGTGCAGGGCACAGCACCAGAGCCGCACCCCTACATTTGATCTATCCGTGGTGACAAGACATAACGTAACATCTCAGGGTCCGAAATTCACTAAAGTCTAGCATCATGCAAGATAGTCATAGGTCTTAGCGTCTGAAGTTCGCCACAGTCTCTCCTCAGGTGAGATAGTCATGGCACAAGCATAGTGATTTGCTTAGGCTTTTGTTCTCGTCTAAAAAAGTTACCCTACTAAGTTAATTAGTAGGTACGTTTGTGCCTTCAAGCAGATAAGTTCTTAAGGAATTACGAAAGAATTGTTCCGTTCTTCTCGTGGAATTCACGTGCACCAACCAACCAACCCTCTGGCGGCATCTGAATATCTATCTGAGCACGGATGGATGAATGCATTGATCCCTTTTGCCGTGTTCAGCTGTTCACTAGTCTGGTCGCCTACTGCATTGACGAGTGACGACCTAGGTGTGAAGGAGATTGTAAACGGTTATAGGTCCGGGCCTTTTCTTCACTTTTGGTTTCTGTTTTTAATTTTTTTATAGTTACTAACTTTTAAACGAAATATCTTTTTGATAGAGTTTACTAATTAATTGTAGTATATATTATACCGACTTTATTTATATCGGTAAAAATTACACATGAGTTTCTGTTACTCTGTAATCTCTTATCTGAAAAGTCTAAAATCCATAAGCCACAATAAAAAACCATAAGCATCAGCCAAAGAAAACAGACCCACAATCCTGTTACCCTCTTCTCCTTTTGAGGCAGTTTTAGCAGTTAGACCGACAATGTGACAAGTGACAGCTCATGCATACAATTTTTTCTTCCCTCTGCTTCATTTCAGCTGAGCTAACTTTACAGGGACAAAAAATTAATTGAAGCTTTCTCTTCCTCTTGGTAACATGGGGGAGCCCGGAGCCGGCCAGCAGAGTACCTGACCTGTTGGTATTTAGAGCAAACCGACTATACAGCTGATTGCAACCATCATGTGAAGAAACGAATGGATTACATACTGTACGCTACAGTATTTACTAGAAGACGGTGGCGATCGAGAGGAATCCTGACCGTCCTTATCGCATGGGGTGTGCATCGCGACCGTAAGCGACACCGCATCGTACTGTAGAGTACCCTTCCTTGTGTAAAGCGGAGGATACGCTTCCACCATGTAAACGCGTGCGTGACACCGTGGGCGGTTCCATGCATGCGTACGCAATGTTAATAGTGATTTTCGCACGATCTCACGTGAATTGGTAGGTCCAGGTGCATAGCTAGGTCTCCGGCGGATTTCACCGCGACGCCCGTGCGAGCATTCAAGGCTGTTCATCTCGCCGGAGTTGCAGTGTCCGGCCGCGCGTCTGGAGCCTGGTACTAGCTAGTATTTAGCCTTTTTAAGTAAAGCGCGTGCACTGGGAGTCTACGTTGTAACTATTTTTAAAAAATTTGCTTCTGGATATCTGTTTTTGTAAAACTATCTTTCTCTATAGACCTATCAAACTTAGTAAGTATCTACCAAAGCTGTGCGGTGGGTCTTCGGCCGACTACTATGCGCTACTGTGCACACATAATTAGCGCTTTAATTAGCACTAATTGTATTTAATTAATACTAATTGCAATTAATTAAATTAATTGGCGCTTAATTAAATGAGCACCGAGGGCCAACTCTGTCGAGCTCGGTAGGTCTACCAAGCGAGCTAAATTTGCAAAAATGAGTATTTAAGGGTCAAATTTGAAAAAAATGACTATAGTGCTATTTGTGTGAATAGTTCAAGGTCGTCACTTTCTTCTCTGTACTTGTCTATATGCAACAGTATGTCGTATGCATGGAATGGGAGGGAAAGGATTGAGCTTTTGCTAGCATCTAGGACTAGGGGTGTAATCGGGTCGGATTCGGACAGATATTGCGTATACCATATCTTAACCCATATTTTTTCACTGATTCGGTATCGAATACGGTCATCCCAGATATAAATACAAATTCAGAATATGCAGATTTTTGGAAGCGGTAACGTCAGGGCGGATACTTGACGGATTCGAATCGGACAACAAATAATGTAGACAGATAGCACTTGCATACAAAATGATACCTTCAACATAAGTTTTTGGCACAATACAATCGC
Source organism: Dendrocalamus latiflorus (assembly GCA_017311315.1). Lineage (NCBI taxonomy): Eukaryota > Viridiplantae > Streptophyta > Magnoliopsida > Poales > Poaceae > Dendrocalamus > Dendrocalamus latiflorus. The sequence goes on from CM029667.1 coordinate 23,528,081, forward strand.
TAAATTGGTAGGTCCGGGTGCATAGCTAGGTGTTTAGCGAATTTCACCGCGATGCCCGTGTGGGCATTCAAGGCTATCCATCTCGTCGGAGTTGCAATGCCCGGCCGGGCATCTAGGGCCTAGTACTAGCTAGTATTTAGCCTTCTTGAAGCAATGCTCGTGCGATGGGTGGTCGAAGCCAAGTTTTTCACATTGTAGCTATTTGTATAGATTTGCTCCGAAACATCTGTTGTTGCAAAACTAGTCCTCTCTGTAGACCTACCGAGTTTGGTAGGTACCTACTGAGCCAGGGAAGCTCGACAAATGCCTACCGAATAGTAGCTCGGTAAGCACCTGTCGAGCTCCCACTGTGTAGCAGGTCTTCGGCCGACTAATGTGTGCTATTATGCACGTGTAATTAGCACTTTAAGTACACTAATCATATTTAATTAGTACTAATGGCTATTGATTAGCACTTAATTGAATTAATTAGCGCTTAATTAAAAGAGTACTGTGGGCAACGCCTGCCACACAGGGGGCTGCCGAGCTCGATTGCTCATTTGCAAAAACGGGTGTTTGGGGGTCAAATTTGAAAAAAAAAACTATAGTGCTATCTGAATGAACAGTTCTAGATTGTCACTTTCTTCTCTGTACATGTCTACGTGCAATAGTATGTCGTATGCATGGAATGGGAGGGAAAGGATTGAGCTTTTGCTAGCATCTAGGACCATTATACAAGGGATGTACATACAACGGCGGTAGTTCCGCGCCGATTTTCCACGGCTAGTTCAGAAGTTCTGACATAGTCATTATTGTCGCGTTAGAGTCGGAGCGGAAGTACCGGCCTTTGGCCTGCAGTACTTCCGCTCGCCTTGAATTTTTCTGGAATTTCTCTCTAACGGATATTTTTGGTTGGTAAGGGTATAAATACCTGTACCTCTGCTCAAGGACAGCAAGTATAGACCTTATTGAACATCTTTGAGTTTTGAGCATTCAATCCACACCTCATTTACTTCTTGTACATTATTTTGAGTTGGTTGAGCCAAAAGGTGCATTGCATCCAATAGTTTGATCATTTAGCACTTAATTGTGGTCAATTGAAGCTTGAGATCTGTTACTCTTGGTGTTTGCCGGCACCTGTACGACTTGGTAGAGATTGCCCGGTGATCTTCTCAAGAAGCTTGTGAGTAGACCCGGCGTGTGTGTGAAGGTTAGAGCTCACTTACCCGTAGTGGAGAACAGCTACCATTAATGATTTGAAGTGGAGGTTTAATTTGTAGAGCCGGTCCAATTCATTTGGGCTAATCTCAACGTGGACTAAGGGAAACCGGCAAGTTTCTGAACACCGTGGTAAAACATCGAGCGTACTTGTTTCTCTCTCGTCTCCTTTTAGCACTTGTTTATTTAACTCTTTGTGATCATTTATTTGTACTAGTTCTATTGTAGATACTCAACTTTACTAGAATTGTGTAGGTACTCAAGTGCATTATAGTCTTGTCACATTAAATTGCAAGAAATTAATTAAGAGGCAAGAAAATTTAAAACCTCCTATTCACCACATCTAGTCGGTTATCCTTGATCCTACAATCCTCATTCTCTCTGGTTGGTTTTTGAGCTAAATCGATCCCTTTGATTGCAGATCATTCGTTGGCCTTTGACCTCGCTGGTTGTTCGACCACCTGTTGGCTTACGATCATGTTGGTTATGACCACGTTGATCATTTTGATTGTAGACTGGTTCCGACTATATTGGTTATTCGACCACTTGTTGGCTTACAACCACGTTGATTACAACCATGTTGTCGACTGGTTAGGACAACATTGATTGTTCGACCACTTGTTGGCATTTGATCACATTGTTTACGACCACATCAGTTTCGACTGCAATCATTTTCGATCACGTTTGTTCTGGTCTCGGTGGTTATCGACTGACGATTTTCGACCACGTTATTTGTTTTCGACCACGTTGTCGAGTTTACGTCCATGTTGTCTACTTTCGACCACGTTATCGAGTTTACGACCATATTGTCGGAGTTCGACTACGTTGTTGTATTTCGACCACATTGCTGGTCTCTGACCACGGTCAGTTCTCTGCTGCGTCCTCTCTGTTGCTCTGGTTTTTCAAGTGTGTTTTCAACCCTAGTCTTCATATCTCAGTAGCTATCGGAGAAAAGGGTTAAGTGAATACCTGGGAGAATTTGAAGGCACCATTCACCCCCTTCTATTACCTGTCCGGTCCTACACTTCCGGTCTCCTTGTTTTTTATTTGATTTCTCATTGGAAGTCTTGCTTTTAATTCTTGCCTCTTGGTTCCAAGAATCTTCTCTCTCTTTTTCATCAATTTGATGCCTCCGTTTCATGGGGATGCTGATTTTCTGCTTGTTTGTTTCCATGGAGAAATGAGGTCACGAGCAATGTTTCTGCTAGTTTGTTTGCGTGGAGAAGTGAATGGGCAGATGCGTAGAGAAGCAGAAGGGTGGCGCGAGAGAAGCAGAGGCGCGTCCAGATGCGAGGTCGAGCGAGGGAAAAAAACGATTTAAGTGACCGAAGGGGAGGCGGAAGTAGACGAAAGTGGTATATTATCATTACGTGTATGTTTTGATAGTATTAGAGTGGATTGAGATTTATGAAGTTAGATTTTAAAAATAGACACATTTCGACGATGTATACCTAATTATTTCTCGGGGAATCGGAAGATGCATTTGTCATATCACAGACACACACACACACCCACCTTTTCTTTTCGATTTGACAGATGTATCTCGATGCTCACACTGTATTTTCTCTCGATCCTGTATGCATACGAGAAATGGAAAATCCCCCCTGTAGGAAGAAGGAAGCGGACGATCGTGATACGATCTGATCCGAATTGAAACGCATACATGCAAGGGGAACATTCTCATGGATTAAACTGAGTGTGTACATGTGTATACGCATGACATGCATGCATGCACATGCTGCATGTATACACTGTCGTCGATACTATCTGTATAAGTCACAGTCAAAATATATAACCTAAAATAAAAAAGGGTATTGATAAATATCATCCGGATGTTTTTTCCTAACTATCATCTAGATTTATGACCATTGGATTAGAAATCCAACGGCCATAAATTCTCCCCCACCTCCTCCAAAAAAAATCTCCCCCTCTTCAAAAAAAAAACTCTCCCCCCTCCAAAAAAGGGCCGTTAGATCTCTAATCCAACGATCTCAAAACTAGATAATAGTTAGAAAGAAAACATCCGAATAATATCTATGCACACTCAATAAAAAAAATAACTGACCAATCAACTCGAGTGCACAGATGTTACTTCCCAACGCCCATCCAATCCATGGCCGTACTTGTGGAGCAGAGGTCGGCCAATTCACAATTGGAGAGCAAAATTGAACGTTAACACATCGGCTGCAGCCAGTGGTTTAAAATTGTACCTGTGATCGTTTTAATACCGATCTTATATATAATTTATTTAAATTTAGATAAACTTTAGAAGATTCGGATTATGAACATGCATAGTAGAGATACAGAAAATTTTATACAGGTTCGAATCTTCTTCTGAGGAAAATAATAACTCTATGTCATGTGTGGCTATTACTCAAATAAATTAATTACAACAAAGAGTAACATGAAAATGTCTAGCACTATTTCCTTATCTGATCTCCTGCAATTTCGTTTGCCTCTCTCTTCTCCAACATCAACCTTTATTTAGTTGACGAAGCAGTGGCCGCTGCCCTGGGCCAAAAGACGTCTCAACGTTTCGGGAGATAACTGTCTAACGGAAGTTATTGTCAGAGAGACATGGTGGCCCATTCGTCGTGCGACAATTATTGTCAAAGAGAGATCGTGTGCAATTATTAGAAATAAGCGTATGTTCTAATCGCCTTGTCAGACAAACCCACTATGTATAGGTTGTCGTAGACAAGCCAGTCGAAGATAAACTAGTTGCAAGAAGGTCCACGACAACGAGGTGGTTATAGGACCACTTACGACTATATGGGCATAGATGAACTTACAACTTATGTGGACGTAGAAAGACTTACGACCAAGAAGTAGTCATAAAAGGATTTACGACCACGTGGTCGTAGAAAGACTTATGACTATATGATCGTAGAAAAATTTACGACTTATGTGGTCGTAGAAAAACTTACGATCAATGAGTAGTCGTAGAAATACTTACGATCATATAGTCGTAGAATGACTTACGATTACTCGTTGAAATCTCTCTTACCGATAAGGGGTATACTCGGAGAATATGATAATATAATAATTAGAGGATTACTATATCCTTGTCAGTATATTTGCGCAGCGCTACATATTGATGTTCGAAATTGACCTTAAATTTAATGAGAAATGGGCATACGACAAATGAACCAAAGTTGTGATCCTATTTTCTTGTAATACTCCATCTGTTTCCACATATAGTCGATCCGATTTTCGATTAATTGGCTGGCTTATCCATGCTCATATAAATGCATTGCATATTCATACTTGAGCTAGTTAAGTACATTAACGTACGTATCCATGTTCATATAAGGGACTGCCCCATCAATTACCTGAAATTTGCCCAAAAAATTCAACCATTTTTGAAGGGATAGGATCACTTTAAAAATCGTGCCAACCGCTGACACATCTACATTCCCCTTAGCCACCATCCATTCCCATCTCAATCCTGACACCGCCGCCGAATCCGTTGTCCCCACCATCCGCCTCGATCAGAGGTTGACGTTGAGGAATCGCTCGTCGTCCTTCTTTCTCTACATCGATCCAAGGGTTAGAAAATCGACTGAAATTTTGTGAGTTTTCAGTGGTATAATAAATAACATTTCTGTTCATATAAATGCATATATTTTACCCTCGACCTAGCTAAGTACATTTACCCATGTTTATATAAATGGTAATCTCGGAAGAATATATGCTAGCTAATCAATTTGTCTGTGGAGAAGCTAGTACGGTACGTGCGAACAATTAGTTTGCTTTGCTTGCTTTCTCATGTAAGAATTAAGTAGACTTATTGCTACCTATATAGGGAGTACATGAGCTGGCTGCTTGTTCTATGCTTTCTAGCTGCTTGTTCTATGCTTTGCCCATGATCACAATCAAACACACTGTGGTGTACTGCTTCAGCCTCCAGAGTCAAGCTCTATGCAAATGCATATGGAGTTTGTCAGAATCGCAGTAAATATGTGTGTATGCGTACAAACAAAGTGTCAGATTAATTGCCACTTGCTAGCACCATCGACATCTTAGCTGTTCGTTACACGATAGATGAGTACCAGTTGCCTTTGATGCGTTTAAAGCTGTATGATCTCCAGGGAATAATACTACAATAGACCCAGTGGCAGAGCGTGAGGCAGAAATAAGAGGCCGTCAATTATCTCATGCCGTTCCGTAATTATAACGTGATAATTCAATAAAGAAGGAAAACTAGGTTTTGTAATTCATGTATTAGAGATTGATATTGTTCGTATTTGGGTCAATATCAAATCAGAGTAAATACATGTGAAACATGAAGATTGATGCTAATTAAAGACTTACTCTTCTTTCTTGAAATAAATCTCTCTGTAACTGTAGTGTGTGCTGCAATTTCGCCTTTTGTGTGTCCTAGCAAGCTGTTGGCAAATATATGGCAAGAAAGTCATCTTCCATCTTGTTAAGTAGCCTTCTTAATGGTCTTCAAATAAGAAAAATACACGTTCAACGCTAGCTATTAAAACCGAGAGAGTAACAAGCAAACAATGGGCTTGTTCTTTTCCTCCGAAGCTGACGGCTTTTAGCTTTTGCTACAGTACCTAACTTTCAAACGGAGTATTTTCTCAAGACAGGGTCTACAAGTTAATCGATCTACACGTTAAAAGCTCAACATCTGTACTAACCAAAGTCGCAAGTGAGTATCTGTCTCTCCATAATCTGCACCGTAAACAGCCAAAATTCAAAAATTTCAGTCAAAAGCCAAAAGCCGCAGCCATTGCCAAACAGACCTCAATCAAGTTAAGACCATAAGTATGTCATTCTACTTACTTTTATATATACCTAGTTGCCCAAGATAAACTTTTTGCCGCCACTGAACAGACCTCTGTATGTCCCAAATCAGAATTAACCGAGGTTTGTACAAAGTTTCTTATATTCTTATTCTCTATCAAATACACGACACCACAACCAATGCTTATAACTTATATCTATCATATTATTTAATTAGAAATCATAACTTCAAAACATTTTCCTATATAAATATTTCTAACAACCTCACACCAAGTTTCTCATGAGCCTCGAGCATAGATGCTCAAGTTTTCTTTTTAGAGTATAAGACAGACACAGACAATCAACATACGCCATCCATTACACATAATCAACGCACACCAATTACACCACCATCTATGCACACATGTGCGTGCCCAATCTCCCACCTGACTAGATCATAGGTGCCCAAGTTTTAACACGACGACCCTGAACAGCATGCCATGTTATCCCTTAAACTCCATTTGCCAAAAGCAAGAGTAATTACAAGTGCATTTTTTTTGAAAGAGAATTAATATGGACCGAACGTCCGAGCCCATTCCTACTAGCTTCCCACCTCCTTAGGGCATCTGTAGTGTATGAAAAGAGGAGATCTTAAGCCACCTTAAGGTCAACCTTATACATTACAGGGGTGACCTTAAGCAGACCCTAAGCAAAAAAAGCTTAAGGCTGGTCCTCAAGCTAAAGACCTGGCCATAAGCATTAAAATACAATTTTTCTTTATCTGCCAAGTGGGACCGTCTTAAGGCCCCTTGGGTTATATACACTATAGAGTTGGTCTTAAGATTTAGATAGGACCCAGCTTAAGACCCTTTGGGTTATATACACTACAGATGCCCTTACCTTATCCATCTAAGCTCCGTTTTCTCGTTCCCCACCATCTCTCGTTCTCCCCACCATTTCTCGTTCTTTCCTCTTGGGAACCGCCAAGCTCGCCGTTCCCTGCTGACACCCCATAAAGACCGCCGCCAAACACCCTCACTGCCTCCTGCCTCCTCGGCTCTGCCTTTTCCTCTGCATCGCCCACCCCGGCGCCCCGATTCGAGCTCCCGCTCCCACCTCCGCCACCCTACCCCGCCGCCGACCCCGAATCTCGCGCGGGGAGCGTCGGCTTCACAACTGAGACTGCCACCTGGGATCCACGCTGCACAAGTTCCGCCGCCTTCTCCTCCGACACTGGATCCAAGTTGTGCACTCACACCTTCCCATCGCCTGCCGTCGCTGCGCCCGAGGGCCTTGCCATCACTTGCCATGGTGTAAGTGTTTGTCTTTTGTTACAACATTCTGAGTTTATGTATGCGACAATAAGCAATAACTGCTGTGACATTGAGATTTTTATTAAAATATTTTGTTGCATACAAGGTCGAAAGTTGTTGTATACATATGAGAGATGAATGTTGCGGTTGACCGTACAGCGCTAGCATTCGGATTAGACATCTAGACGTTAGCAACTCCCTTTTTAAAAAGAACAAAGAGAAAAATAATTAAAATAAAATTAAGAGTAAACCAAGTTTCTCACGAGCCCCTATAAAACTCCCCTCCCCTCCTTCCCCTTCCTGTAAACCCATCTACTAATCCCTCTTCACTCTCCCTCTCTCCCCTCCTCACCAACCCCACCACCCACACACACCTAGCTTTTCACGCCTCTGCTCTCGCCTCTACCTCCATGAGCAGCAACCACACGCGCGCGTTGCGCATTGCCATCTAGGTAGGTAGGTAGCTAGCTAGCTATCCAGCCATCTCTTCCTTGGGAAGAACAAGAAGTGCACAGCTAGCTAGGCTGTAAGTTGTAACGATGGAGCTGGTGACGATGCTGACGCTGACGCTGCTGGCCTACTCGGCGGCGATGCTGGCGCGGCTCCTGGTGGCGCGGGCGCGGCGGCGGCGGTGCTACCTGCTGGACTACGTGTGCTACAAGGCGACGGACGACCGCAAGCTGCCGACGGACCTGTGCGGCGAGATCATCCAGCGGAACAAGCTGCTTGGGCTGGAGGAGTACAAGTTCCTGCTCAAGGTCATCGTCAACTCGGGCATCGGTGAGGAGACGTACGGCCCGCGAAACATCATCGACGGCGAGGACGCGAGCCCGGACCGCATCGCCGAGGGCATGGAGGAGATGGACGAGACCTTCCACGCCGTGCTCGACGAGCTGTTCGCCAAGTCCGCGGCGCCTGGAGGCCTCGGCGTGCGCCCCGCCGACGTCGACCTGCTCGTCGTCAACGTGTCCATGTTCTCGCCGTCGCCGTCGCTGTCGGCGCGGGTCGTGAACCGCTACAAGCTCCGGGAGGATGTCAAGGTGTACAACCTCACCGGCATGGGCTGCAGCGCCACCCTCATCGCGCTCGACCTCGTCAACAACTTCTTCAGGTTGTCCTCTCCTCTCCTCTCCCCTTCTCTCGTTCTCTCTTCTCTCGTTTTCCCCCCATTAATAAATGCCTTCTACTCTCCATTTATTTCCCTTTGTTCCAAAATTTCAACGGCTAAGATGTCAGTTAAAAGTCTGCGTGTATACTGATCAGCTGCAGTCATAACTACGACTGCAACAGATCGACTGCACGCCTCGTACCCCGTTTGATCAGGGTTCAACGCCTTGGATTAAACCATTAGTAAAACAACAATAAAATTTTCGGTTTTGCTAATTCTCAGTCGACCAAAATTTTGAGCTATATTTGTATTTGTTTTTGTAGGTATAGGTCCACCAAGGTTTATCTTATTTTTGTCTAGCTTAGATTTGTTTTGTTTTTATATTTTCTAGGGATTCATTAAACTTAAATTTTTTTTGTCTAGTTTAGAATAATTCTTTCATTCTATCCCAGAGGTAGCGAGTGGGAGCAGTAGAGTGGTTAGATCTTTATCTATAGGTTGATGAAAGTGTCAGTCCCTAAATATTCTGCACTATATTTTCTCAAGTAATGCTATACAACATTCGACTGTTTTTAAGGATAAAAACAGTCAGATTGATCTGAAGCGTTAGATCTCTATCCAACGGATCCACCTATACAAGCTCCCCTAAAAAAAATTGACCCCCTCCACAAAAAAATGATCTAGGGCGTTGATCTCCATCTAACAGCTCAAAATCTGACTGTTTTTGCCTAAAAAACAGTCGAATGTTGTATAGACATTCCCTATTTTCTCACGGTGCTCGATCCGGACGGTTGATCGGACGGCATGTACACGTGTGCAGTCCCTAAAGATAGGTGAAACTCCAGTACACCACTGAATATGGTTGTGATCAAAATGGCTGAAAAGCCCGTGGCTTATGGCTGAAAACACTGTAGCTGGCTGAAAAAAGCACTGTAGCTGACAGAGGCTTATTTACCATAATTAAATTTAAAAAAATTTAAAAATAGAAAAAACATATTAGCCCATCACGTATAATGTAAACAAATACGAGGAAAAAAAGAACCGGTAAAAAAACTCAAAAAAAAGCCAAAAATTCAGAAAAAGACGATATTTATGAATAGTGCAAAAATAAGCTGAAGCCAAAAGCTCAAGCCATTTTGATCACAACCTATATGTGCTGTGTGAAACACCACCGGAGTGTGATCACTTAAATGTTGTTCAGGTACGAGCCCAAAGTTGGGCCCAAAAAAATGTACCAGCGGTCGAAGGTAATTTCAAGCACGGTTGTGTACACCCCTACATTGCATGTTCTTTGGTCTCATGTAATAGCGGTCACTAGAAGTTAATTTCAGGCTATATATATGCCGATCAAATCAAACAGTTAATGCAATTTTATATTTTGTAAATTAATACGGATTAGACTTTCCTGCTCGGCAAGATGGCCTTAGAATAGAAATGTCTTTCTAGTACATTTCCCTTCTTATTAAAAAAAACTCCTAAGAATTTTAGCCATCACTTAGCTGAAAAAAGAAAATCCATTTCTCATGACACGAGATTAAGGCTCTCTCATTTGAGCTTCGCTTCTGACCTTTACCTTCTTAATTTTGTCTTTTTTGTTTTTATAATTTTTTCGGTTTTTGTCTTTTCTTTTTTCTCCTTATTCCTTCATGATGATATGAATTTTTTATTTTTTTTAAATTTAATTACGATAAAAAATGCTATCAGTAGTTATAGTGCGTTTTCAGCCACTACAGAGAAAAAAAAAGTCAAAAGTCTGAACTTTTAAATCCAAATAAGAACCACCTAAAGCATCTATTTCTCATGCTCTCACTCTAAAATATAGAAATATACATTAAATTTTCATTAATAAACATAATTTTGAAAAAAAAATGCCACATTAGAATTGAGTTTGAAAATACCACTCTAGCTATTTTTTTCAAATTTAGCCTCTGAACTCCCTTTTTTCAAAAATATCCCTCTCTATGGACCTACCACGCGGCAGGCACCAGCCGAGCTGCTGTGGCTTGGCAGGTGCCTGCCTCACGCAGTAAGTCCATGGAGGTGGCTATTTTTTGAAAAAGAGCTTTCAAGGGTTAAATTTGAAAAAAAAATGACTAGAGTGACATTTGTATGCTCAATTCGACACGTTGTAGCAGTTAGGGAAAATGTATTGGTTTGAAAATTTTATCGATGGGCAACAATACGACCGGTAATTGCCAGTTACAGGAATTCTTAGAACTTTTAGACTGAAAATTTTGAATTGAAACTTAAAATTTTTATTTTTTGAATTTTTAGATAAAATTTGATGAATCGATTTTTTTTACGGATATAAAATTTTACCCGTATCCATCGATAAGACTGATAACTGCAATTTCGACAATAGAAATTTTCCTAGTAGAAGTACATTTTAAAATTTTGTTGTCCTTCACATTGCAAAACGCGTTATTGGTGCATCCCTGATCTCACTCGAAACTCCATGTTCATCCTGCGCAAGACCATACTCTTATTAAGTGTACTACTACTACTACTACTCCCACATGCCAAGATCCACGTAGGAACAAATGTGAGCGAGTGAAGCTATGTATTGAGCCCAGCAATAAGTAGAAACCACTGCATATGATGTGAGCCTACTATAATAGTGAGTTCTTTTAGGCTGATAGCTTATAACTTAAATATTTAAATTCTGACTGTTCACGAAGGGTAGTACGTATAAAAAATAGTCGCATGTGATTTTGACAGGTACAACTGAACTCAGTACACTTTTTACTATAATTTTCTTATTAACCCCGTATTAAAAAATACATCGTTTAAAAACTAGTTACTATAAATAGAACGAAAATAAACCGGCTGAAACCGAATTGTAACCTGGCCGCTGCCTGCTCTACCACCCTTTAATGCCTGATCACCAAGTTTGGTTTGCTTTTTAGTACCGCCTCCTTCCTGTAGAATAAATCTCATACGCATATATAGAAGATATATTATTTAAATATTATTTAATAAAATTATATTGTATTTATCTTTAATAAAAATAGTACTATGTTTATATAATATAAGTAACTAAGATGAAATTCTATTAAATATTACTTAACTAATATGCTTGCTAGGTATGCATGCTAACTTATATTACAGACGTAGGGAGTAGTAGATAAATGATGGGGCAGTTCTTTTCAACTTCGGTTTTTTGGTTTTTCTATAATATCTAATTTTCAAACAAAGTATCTTGTTAACATATGGTCTATAAATCAATTATAGTAGATATTATAACGACTTCATCTAGATTAGCTAAAATCACACGTAACTGTTTTTCTTCGTACTCTCTCTTACGAATAACCAAAATTTAAATTTTTAATTAAAATTCATAAACCGTGATAAAAAAGAATATAACAAATATCCTGGCTCTTGCTAGCCAGTGGTGTACTAGCACGCTCCTATGGAGTAATTAATGGCAGCCTGCAGATCCGTAGTCTACGTCCCTGCATTGCCATTTCACCGTTTGGTCCATCATGCCGTTGCCGTCCAAATAGTGAACATTCGCTCGCCTCTTCTGAGAAATGTGGCGTGCGCTACTGGCCCCACCAACCATCAATTTAACAATAGGGAGAGAAATGGTGTGTTTTTTGGCTGCGGAGCTACAGTTTATGTTTTTTCTTTTTCTATAGTATAAGTGTTTGTACGGACGAATTAAAAGCCAATAAACTGTTTATAAAAGTTTATACCGATAGGCAGCTTTGAAATGGCAGCGGAGAAGTTATCATGTTTGTTTATTCGAGGGAAGTCATAAGCTAAAAAGAACAGAGCCAAAACCTTGCATGGAAATGGTGTGTGCACAATGGGTTGCTGCGAATCTGCTCCAGTCGCTTAACAAGTATAACAGATGTACAATGTTTGAGCCATGCAAACTAGTTATGGGAGTTGAGCTGTGCCTTTTCAGGTCAGCCTAAGGCCCTGCTGACATGGCCCAGGCATGAACACGGTATGGCACGTGGCGGGCTGGAGCAACACGGCACGAACTACTGGGCCGAGCCTAAGAATTGGGTACGTCAAACGGCATGGCACGACACGCTCCAATGGAATGTTTTCAGGCCAATACGGCCCAAAAAGCCCAATGCAGCTCGGTGCACCTCGCCGATGTCGCCATGGCCATCAAAGAGAGGGGAGGAAAATCGTTGCTGTGGTCCGTTGCCGACTTGCCGCCCCAAATCCTCCCCGTGCTTGGCTTTGCTCAAATCTGGGAAAAAGAAAGGGGTCAGCAAGACATCCGTCATCGTTGTGGTTGGCTTGCGGCCATCGTCATCCCTCTCATGGCCTAGCCGCTGCTCAGATCTGGGAGCGAGGGAGAGGGGAAGGGTGCTCATGGCCACCTGTCATCGTGGTGGGCTTCACGGCCTCCCTGCTGCTTAGACCCGGGAGAGAGGGAGAGGGGAAGGACGCTCGTGGTTGCTGTCGTTGTGGTGGGGTTCAGGGATGACAATGTCGTCCATAGTGATGGGCTAACGACGACGGTGTCTACAACTCCATGTGTCCAAGGCCGAGCCTAGGTCGGCACGGCACGACGACGGCATGTTGTGTCCTATGTCATGCCTAAGGCAAGTCATTTCGGTATAGCGCGGTAGGAGCCCAAAGCCTACTAAGCTTGTTATGTCATGCCTAAGGCAAGTCATTTCGGTATAGCGCGGTAGGAGCCCAAAGCCTACTAAGCTTGTGTTGTGCCAGCATGGCATGGTCCAACTTGTAGATCTAATGCAAAGGGTTGTGATATCAACGGTTGAGATCGATGGATTCATGATCGGGGAATTGTTGATTTCGCATGGTAGTAGTAAACTCAGTGGTAAATACGAGCGAAAATCGATTTTTCATGTTGTGCGTATCCATCCTTGACGCAGGACGCACGCGAACAAGGTGGCGCTGGTGATGACGTCGGAGTCGATCGCGCCCAACTGGTACGCCGGCAACAAGCGCTCCTTCATGCTGGGAAACTGCCTCTTCCGCTCCGGCGGCTGCGCCTACTTCCTCACCAACGACCCGCGGCTGCGGCCGCAAGCCAAGCTGCGGCTGCGCCACGTCGTGCGCACGCACACGGGCGCGTCCGACGAGGCCTACAACTGCGCGCTCCAGATGGAGGACGACGCCGGCCGCCCGGGGTTCCACCTCGGCAAGGAGCTTCCCCGCGCCGCCGTGCACGTCTTCGTCAAGAACCTCCGTGTGCTGGCACCGCGGGTACTGCCGCTGCCGGAGCTCCTCCGCCTCTCCTACGCCACCCTCTCGGCGCGCCTCGCCCGCAAGAAACGCTCCTCGTCCTCCCTCACCATCCGCATGAAGGCCGGCGTCGACCACTTCTGCGTCCACACCGGCGGCGCCGCCGTCATCGACGGCGTCGGCAAGGGGCTCACCCTCACCGAGCACGACCTCGAGCCCTCCCGCATGACGCTCCACCGCTTCGGCAACACCTCCGCGAGCAGCGTCTGGTACGTGCTCGGCTACATGGAGGCCAAGGAGCGCCTCAACAAGGGCGACCGCGTCCTCATGCTAACCTTCGGCGCCGGCTTCAAGTGCAACAGCTGCGTCTGGACGGTGGAGAAGCCCATCGCCGACGCCAGCGTCTGGAAGGACTGCATCGACGAGTACCCGCCCGAGGAGATCAGGAACCCGTTCATGGAGAAGTACGGCTTCGTCAAGGACATGATGGCCTTGTGATCCATTGATTACATATCAATTCTTCAATTACTCAAGAATTATATTAAGCTGGCATGATTTAAGTCCACTCCGAGAGACCGACTGATCGATCAAGATGTTAATTAATTATTGTTACTACTACTCTGCTGATTAAGATGAACGTAAGAACGAAGGAGAAGACGAAGAACGAGAGTTAAACAAAGGATTCATAGGTGCATATAGCTTTTGATTCTTTCGACGGTGACGATGATGGAACACAGCCTACTTGTGGGCGATGCATGAAGCCTGTGGATTGCGGGGGGATATGGTTTTATTTTTGTTGGTTTGTACGTTAATTTTGCAGTTGCTTGTGTTGTGGTGTTATTCAGTGGCGAATCTAGAATGAAAAATGAGGGTGAGCTAAAAAAATATATTCTTCTATAAAATTATAAGCTTTTCCTAGAATTGTTAGCCATACACCACGAATGACAAAACTAATTTGTAAGAAACATAGTTTTATATTCTTGTGCAATCAAATTCATAGTTTCATATATTGCTAATCAAAAGTACAACACTATTTCTAATAAATTGCTAATAAAGTAGTCAACTAATTGAGAAATGAGACAGTGAGATTGGGTTGCAAACTTACAAATTGGTTCGTGCGTTCGGCCGTACGAAAGAAAGAATCCGGGAATAGTATTCGGCGTACTCGCCAATAGCAGCAGCTGAGCAGCCAGTAGCAACTTCTTCACACGCCTTCAGGCTTCAGCGGTTTAGCACTTCAGTCTTTGGCCCGTCACGCACTCACGCCTGCGCTTCCGCACTTCGAGTCTTAGACCCCCGTCCCCAGTCCCCAGCGTAGCCGCAGCCCACAGAGCATCCGCCGACTCCGCCCTCGCCCAGTCGCCATCAGTTCACGATGGCGCGACCCCGCCTCCAGGCAGCTCCGGCCTCCCCGCCCTCGGCTCAGCCGCTCAGCGTCTCCCCTTCTCAGTCCGTGGCTCCAGATCTCGTCTCGGCGCTTCCGGCTATGGCCTCCTTGCCTTGGCGCCTCCGGCTCCGGCTTCGGCGCCTCCGGCTCCGGCTTCGGCGCCTCCAGATCTCGTCGTCGTTGGCACCTCCCCGCGGCCCCGCCTCCAGATTTCGTATTTGGGGAATTTTTGGACACGGGAACAGGCCATAGCATGTGGATCGGTGGGAATGTGGGTGGTGGGCCGGTGGGCGGACCACGAACGTGAAATGGGCCTGGCTTTGGTGCTTCTTCGGCCTTGCTTCATCAGCCCTTCTTGTTTGCAATTTCAGTTCTTGTTCTTCACTTCCACACTTCCACAGTGTGATGAAGCCAGCGCCAGGGTCGGGGAGCCAGGAGCCCTGCCTAGGGGGGTCTCGGTCAACCGGCGGAGGGTAGGCTTCAGCCTGATGAAGCCTACCCGGTGGATTCGCCCCTGGTGTTATTGTGTGTGGTGGTGGATTTAAGGACCGATTTAATTATTTAGGTCCTGTTTGGATCCCTCCATCTAAAGTTTAGTTACTAAAGTTTAGGTCTAAAGTCTTCAAACAGGTGGTCTAAAGTTAGATCTAAACTTTAGCTAACCCCTAAAAAATATTTTAGACCATTAGTCCACCAAAGTGAACTAAAGTGGTCTAAAGTTTTGGGTTCTTAGGCACAAAGACGTGTTTACCTATGCATGTTGGTCTCTCACCTCCCATTTAATGGCTGACGCACGAAACAAGGAGAGGTAGTATGATCTTTTTAAAACTTTAGTCCTATCCATTAGTACAGGATCCAAACATAACCTTCGACTAAAGTTTAGTGGCTAAAGTTTAGCCAACTAAAGTTTAGTCCAAAACTTTAGACAACTAAACTTTAGACCATGGGATCCAAACATGACCTTATTAATGGCGTTGTTATGTAAGGATGGTGTCGTAATAAAGATCATACTCATATTGTAAAGATACTGATGATTTGTACCACATTTTTTCCTCGCATTCTCTAGTGGCAATTGAGGTCTTAGTATGATAATATGATAAGAGTATCTGCATATTCTATATTCATTCTCTTTGGGTTTCCCAAATTTAGAAATTCCTTTTGAAGGATCGTGTGCCGTAATCAGAGGGAGAGTGAATGATTACCTCCGCTTTTCAATACTGCAAACAAATCTCAAACCAGAAGACAAACAACCTAACATACAGATGTAGATTACGACTGCAACCGCTCGCTTGACTGCTTTGCACATGCTCGATGAAGGTTTTGACCGCTCAAACGGTTGACACCGAAGTGTTCTGCTTGGAACAAAAATAAGTCGAAGACAACACCATGCTTTACTCGGTTATATTGAACCGACGACTAAAGACATCGTGTGCGTAGCTTGCAAGATTGCGATGTGTTAGCACGCCGTCGAGGACACAGGAAAACGATGTTCAGAAAAACACGCCGTCAATGCCGACCAATGTTTCTTGGAATAGATTTGATCTTTTATATCTGAATCATGTTTTGTGTCTACAAAGTGCCCTCATGGGACCCCTAAAACCTTTCTCATCTAAAGCCCTTAAAACTGGTCACGTTAGCTCTTAGCCTTTCCCTGCTTTTATAGGCTAACGTCCCAAACCATGTTCATCTCAAACACGGACACGTAACACTATCCATTCTGAAAATCAAGGGACTCGAAACCCTTCCAAGCACGGGTTTTACCAATCTCTAATCTTCCCAGTTATAGACTCCCTCCAAACTCCTAACTCAGCACGTGACAAAGTCTCTAAGACAGCACCTCCTATATCCTCATCACGCATTATCACCTCACGTGTCGAAGCCTCCAGAACTGCACCTCCCATAGCTTCTCGACGTATCACCACCTTCAATCTCCACATTCTCCAGCGTGAGCCTGATCATCTCAAGACATCCTCGATCGTTTGGACCTTAGATCTCCCCATCCTATTCTCGGCCCTCCTTGTCACCAACCATAATCGTCTCCACGCTAACCTGCACATGCAAAGACCAAAGAATGATTTCCACTGAATGCAACCTATTGACTCTCATCACTGAGTACCGACCAGGTACTATAGCACCGCCTACCGAGTACCAAGTACCACCAAGGTACTGAAGTAGCGAACGGTCAGTAAGACTAGTCTGACCACCATGCATAAGCCGATCAGACCACTGATCCATCAGACACGAGTACTCGAGGTACTCGAAGATCACAAGAATTAAAGTACTCGAAACCTATGAGTACCGACCATGAAGTCTATTACTATCGATCACAAAGTCTACGACTAACGACCGCAAAGTCTACGACTACTGATCACCGACCAAGTACTATAGCTACGACCATGGACAATGCAATGTAGCTATGACCATCGACAAAAGCACCGTAGCTACGACCATCGAAAAGTGTTGTAGCTACGAACACTGACTAGTTACTGTAGCAAACGAGCTAACAACCACCGACCGATTCACTATAGCTAAGATTGGCTCACTTGTGCTTATGACCGGTTGTTGAAATGCCGTGATCGACCTCCATGGTTGACTACCGTGGTCGAAACCTATCGAGCAGACCTGCTATCCTGAGAACTCCAGTAATAAAAGCACATCGAGAAGAACTTTCACAAACACAAATACAAATAAAACCCAATTGTCAATTATTCATCATTACTAAATGCACGAATAAACCACATGGTCTAATAATCTCCCCTTGATGAAAACATTGAAGAGATAATCTGAATGCAAAGACCTCTATATGTGTTTTTCAGTAGAGATAATCTGATCCATAAAAAAATGGTGGCTTGAATTAAAATCGATCTCGATCTGATTCCATTGCAACTTGACTCTGATACCAGTTGGAAGATCATATACCGCAATAAGAGGGGGTGAATGATTGCCCCTGCTTTTTGATACCTGAAAATAAATCTCAAACCAGAAGATAAACAACCTAACTTACAGACGTAGATTTCTACCGCAACCGCTCCCTTGACTGCTTTGCACGTGCTCGATGAACGTTTCGACTGCTCAAACGCTTCGACATCGATGTGCTCTGCTCGGAACGACAACAAATCGAAGACAACACCGTGCTCTGCTCAGTTGTATTGAACCGACGACTAAAGACACCGTGCGTGCAGCTTGCAAGATCGTGATGTGTTAGCGCGCCGTCAAGGACATAGCAAAACGTTGTTTATAAAACACACCGCTGACTAACTTTTTTTGAAATAGATCTGATTTTTTATATCTAAAGCATGATATGTGGCTACAAAATGCCCTCACGGCACTCTTAAAAGCCTTCCAGTCAAAAGCTCTTAAAACTAGTCACGTTAGCCCTTAGCCTCTCTTTGCTTTTATAAGCTAACGTCTCAAACCGTGTCCGCCTCAAACACGGACACCTAACTGTATCTGTTCCGAAAATCAAGGGACCCAAAGCTCTTTCGAATATGGGTTTTACCAATCATCAAATCTTTCTAGTTATGAACTCCCTCCACAACTCCTAACTTAACAGGTGACAAAGCCTCTATGAAAATACCTCCTGTATTCTCATCACGTATCATTACCTCACGTGTCGAAGCTTCTAGGACCACACCTCCCATAGCTTCTCCATGCATCACCACCTTCGATCTTCACGTGCTACAGCACGAGCCCGATCACCTTGTGACATCCTCGACCGTCTAGACCTCAGATTTCCCTATCCTATTCCCGGTTCTCCTCATCACCGACCATGACCATCTCCGCGTCAGCCTACACATACAAAGACCAAAGAATATTTTCCCCTGGCACAAGTTCTCCTAACTTGACCGTTATAAGACCACACACATGAACCACACTCTTAACCATTAGAAACTACAAACCAGATCATCTATCAACACAAACTAAGTCATCCACGACCACACATTTCACGCTCTCCAGAAATCAACCTTAGACCACTCAGAATGATGATATGACCTCCATACACAGGCCGGTCATATCGCTGGCCCAACGAGTACTTGAAAATCACAAGTACTCAAGAATTACTACTCAGAACACTCATGAATCACAAGCATCGTAGTACTCTCACTCTACAACTACTGACCATCACCAGTCACTGCACCATCGACCACCAACCAACGAGCACCGATCAGGTATTGTAGCATTGCCTACCGAGTACCGAGTGTCACCAAGGTACTGAAGCAACGGCCGCTCAGTATGACCACCATGCACAGGCCGGTCAGGTCACTGGCCCATCAAACACGAGTATTTGAGGTACTCAAAGATCACAAGAATTGAAGTACTCAAAGCTTACGAGTACCGACCGTGAAGCCTATAACTATCGATTACAAAGTATATGATTAACGACCGCAAAGTCTACGACTACCGATCATCGACCAGGTACTGTAGTTAAGACCATGGACAAAGCACTATAGCTATGACCATCGAAAAAAGCACCGTAGCTACGACCATCGAAAAGCTTTGTAGCTATGACCACCAACCAATTACTGTAGCAGACGAGCTTACGACCTCCGACCAATTCATAGTAGATAAGACCGATCCATTTGTGCTTACGACCGGTGGTCGAAATGCCGTAGTTGAAATACCATGATCGACCTCTATGGTTAATATGCTGCGGTCATAGCCTGTCGACCAGATCTGCTTTCCTAAAAACTCCAGTAACAAAAGCGCATTAACAAGAACTTTTACAAACGTAAATGCCAATGAAACCCAAATGTCAATTATTCATCATCACTAAATGCACGACCAAACCACATGGTCTAACACCTTTTAACCTTTGTGTGCTCGATCAAAATACCTTTGAGTCTGTTCTTTTGGGTTACAACTTATGACTTTTGTCCGCAACTTAGAGCAAGTACAATAATGCTGACTAGGTCGCCTTTAGCGAAATCCACGTCAACACAATCCTATGTGGAAGAGAGAGAAAAGAGGAGAGAGAGGCAAGCTGTCCCTTATATAAGAGGTAACCTCTAGCACATCATACGAGGAGAGAGAGGCAAACTGCCCCTCATGCAAGAGGTGACCCCTGATATATTTATGCAAGTATTAAATGTTTGAGTGCTTTAGTAGAGATAACCTCTACTCAACTTATTGTATTACCTACCTCCACCATGAGCCACGTGTACTCTTTTTGCTTATTTGGCTAGTCCTAGAGGTAGCAGCCACCTCTTCTATTAAACTTGATCTTATTAGTATAATGAATAGTGATTGTTAAGAGAGATTAAAATCACTAAAAACCTAAAAAGAACATGCATTTATTGGCTGAAATATGGTTTCAGCCAAATTAGTCTGCAACTCTATACAGAGTTGACCAGATTAGTTCGCCACCTGTTGGGCAAAACGGCTTATGCGGCTTCAGCTTACGGCTTTGGCTTTGCTACAGAAACTAGCTTTCAAATGGAGTGTCTTTTCAAGACGAGGTCTAATAGTTTATTATAGTATACATTGTACTGACTTTATTTATATCGGCCAAAAACCACACGTGACTATCTATCTCTCTGTATTCTCTCATACGAATAGACAAAAGTCAAAAATTTCAGCCATAAACCATATGATACAGCCACATCAAACAGACCCATATACAAAGTTACAAACTTCGAAATAGTACTTAGGCCCCGTTTGGCACAGCTCAGCTTCACTAGTGAAGCTGTTTTTTTTAGATTCAGCTTCACGAGCAGCTTCACCGGTGAAGCTAAAGCTGTTTTAGAAAACTGTTTGGCAAAACAGCTTCACCAACAACTTCATGCATGGGTGAGAGAGGTCAATTGTCCAAAATGCCCCTGTCTACCTGACTTGTTCTAACATTTGGAGTTGTATATTTGTATATGGTCATATAAATTAAAAAATAATATATTTGAATGAGTATGAATTAAAAAATTAAAAGAAAAAAAAATTAAAATACGTGAACGGGAGAGAGCGGTGCGTACGCGAAAGAAAAAAGTGAATGGGATTTTTGTGAACTGAGCGGTGCGTACGCCTGAGGGAGAGAGTGGCAAATACGTGTAAATTTTTGTGAACTAGAGGGGCATTCGCTTCCTTGGAATATGGGCCTGAGGGAGAGAGCTGTGAAAAGCTACTTTTTTCAGCTTCACTTCTCCCTATTCCTTTGTGAGAGCACAAAAAAAAGCTTCATGGGTGAAGCTATTTGCAAAAAGTGTGTTTGGCAAAAAACAGCTCACAACAGCTCATGAAGCTGTTGGTGAAGCTGTGCCAAACAAGGTTTTATTGGGATATAGCTATGATTGATAGGACTTCGTAGATTATATTGTAATGAAGGCATTGAAGTCATCTGATTCAATTATGAAGGCATTGAAGTCATGCATTGATTCAATTTTTGCACACTGTGTCTACGGATTTCGTACGTTTCTTTGTATTCACGCAGCTACAAAAAAATTGCAACCGACCTATTGGTTAGCCGCTAACTAAAACCGGCACATTTTAGGCTATTTCCAGCTGCGCGCTTTACGATTTGCTCGAGTAAAAAAACACTGTTTTTTTTTCCAAAGTTGGTGTAGTTTTATTTAATATTATTTTATATATAGTTTGTAAGTATTTTTAGAAGCGAGCTAATGAGTTGAACCGAGCCAAACTAGAGTAAAATCTAAATTAACAAGTATAATTATAGTAATTTTGAACCGAACCAACGAGCCAAGTCTTTTTTGTCACCCCTACCTCCAGCCCTGCTTGGTCTGCTGCCAAGCAAGGTTGGCTCGGCAGCGCCATGGGCCCGCCCGCCTGCTGCGTCATGCTCGTCTGGTCTACCGTGCCATCCGACTCATGTCGAGCTTCTTAGACGCGGCAGATGATACATGTTGCCTGTCGTACTTTTTGAGCTTAGAAAAAAAGGCTTTTTTATGTAAAAATAGATGCTCAAGGGTTAAATGAAAAAAATTATAGCTACAGTACCGCGGCTGGGTCTACGCTACTTGTATTCGTGTGTGGATTAGGCCAGTCTCAGTGGGGATTTCATGGAGTTTCATAGGTATTAAATACGCTGATATGTCACTGTATTGATGAAGAGAGAGATGATAAAAGTTTCATGGGAGTAGAGAGAGTTTCATGGGGATGAAACTCTTCTGCACTATTTTCAAAATATGGATATGTTGAAAACTAAGATATGAAACCTCCACTGAAACTGGTCTTATAGGCTGGCCACATTGATTTCGACCGGCCGACCGATCGAGATGGCTTGCTGGCTGGCGCGGTGCTGGTGCCCGGCCAGCTCGATCCGCACGCACCCACCGTAATAAATGCCACATGGGGTTAAGCGGACGAAGGAGGCTGGACGAGCGGGAGGGCGTCGATCTCGACGATTCCTTGATTGCCGCTGATGCTAGCTAGTAGCCGCGAGGGTTAGGCGGTCGCGTCTTGTACGTCCTGTGCTGTCGTTGGAGGACACACGAATGTACAGCACGGCGCGGATGGCAAGCGAGCCTGGCATGGCATCGCGGATTGGCGGTGGCAGGCTGGAAATCAGGACGACGGGCAGAGGCAGCGCGCGCGCGCGCGCGTGAGCGGACGGGCGGTTTATGCTGGTGGAACAGGGGGAAGGCGCGCGCGCGTGAGCGGACGGCGGCGCGTGTTGTATGTGACAGGACACCGACCTCACCGCGCGCTCTCGGTTGGTGCCGCGGCTGACCGCTGCGAGTGCGGTGGGACCGTGGGATCGAGTGGGTGAGAAATCCATGATACGGGACTTGGGACTCGGCTCGCGTCGCCAGCAGGTGAATTCGCTTGTGGCAAGCTCCAGCTCCAGTCACGAACCAAGCGACGGGGTCATCATTCTTGGATTAACTATTCACGTGGAATTCCTACGTTCTGGACAGGCTTACGGGCAAAACCTCGTGTGCGCGGAGTTGGCAAGTTGAGTAGTCGACCCTGTGGAGAGCTGGAAGGCCACATCGCAAGGAAGCCTCCACGCACGCATAGCTAGCTAGCTAGCTAGCTAGATATAACTCTAAGGGCATCTCCAATGGTCTGAGTCAGCTAGCTATATGCATGTACACATCATCATATATCCTATATGGAGGAAAGAGAGTATGCAAAAAAAAATCGAGTCAACTCTTCCTTAGAGCAAGTTTAATAGTGTAGACGGAGAAGAACGGAGAAGAAATATGTTGCGCAGCGCAGGGCATAATGATGCCTGGCCGGTCAATTAAATAGTACCCGGATGATCAAGACCGGGAAGGAATACAACACCAAGAAGGAATACAAAAGGGAGACGGAGACAGGAATACATACTATACAAATCCTGTGCTCCTAAAGATAGAGAATACTTGCTATCTTTAACATCCCCCCGCAGTCGAAGCGTCGAGTCCTCGGACGCAAAGACTGGACAGAAAATCCTCAAATAGCTGCACGGGTAACCCCTTGGTCATGATATCGGCGAACTGATGTGACGATGGAACATGCAGGACGCGGACGTGACCAAGGGCGACCTTCTCGCGAACAAAATGAATGTTGATCTCGATGTGCTTCGTGCGTTTGTGTTGCACGGGGTTGGCCGACAAGTAAACAGCGCTCACATTGTCGCAGAAGATCACTGTCGCAGAGCGGAGAGGAGCATGGAGCTCGTCTAACAGTTGGCGTAGCCAACAGCATTCGGCGACGGCTTGGGCAACAGCTCGATATTCCGCCTCAGCACTAGAGCGTGAGACAGTGGCTTGGCGTTTGGATGACCACGAGACCAAGTTGTCGCCGAAGAAGACACAGTAGCCTGAGGTGGAGCGCCGAGAATCCGGGTAACCGGCCCAGTCAGCATTAGTGTATGCCGTGAGGGAAGATGAAGATGACGCCTGAATGAAAAGACCTTGGTCCAAGGAGCCCTTGATGTAGCGAAGGATCTGTTTCACCAGGGACATGTGAGCATCCCTTGGGGCGTGCATATGGAGGCACACCTGCTGAACAGCGTAGGCCAGATCAGGGCGGGTGAGGGTGAGGTACTGTAGTGCCCCCGCGAGGCTGCGGTACTCAGTAGCATCGCAAAGCAGTTCGCCGGATGATGAAGAGAGCTTGGCCTTGGTGTCAACTGGTGTCGACGTCGGGTGGCAGTCGGCCATGCCAGCGCGCTGAAGGAGATCGACGGCGTACTGGCGCTGAGAGAGGTGAAGGCCGGCTGGAGTGCGCCGAACGGAGATGCCGAGAAAGTAGTGGAGAGCGCCCAGGTCGGTCATGGCAAACTCATCGTGCAGTCGGTCGGAGAGGTGCTGTAGAAGTCGTGCAGAGGACGCTGTTAAGATGATGTCGTTGACGTAAAGAAGGAGATATGCGATATCCGCCCCATTGTGGTAGACAAAGAGCGACGTGTCGGAGACTGCCGAAGTGAAGCCGAGGGAGCGGGCATGGGTAGCAAAACGCTGATACCACACACGCGGGGCCTGCTTGAGGCCATAGAGGGACTTCTGGAGGAGGCAGACGTAGTCGGGATGAGCGGGGTCGACGAAGCTGGACGGCTGCTGGCAGTACACCGTTTCGTCAAGATGGCCGTGGAGGAAGGCATTCTTTACGTCAAGTTGATGGATGGGCCATGACTTGGAGGCGGCGATGCTGAGGACGACACAAATAGTGGCCGGCTTGACAACCGGACTGAAGGTTTCATCGTACTCGACACCGGGCTGCTGGGAGTAGCCACGGACAACCCAGCAGGCTTTGTGGCGAGCAAGGGACCCATCTGCATGAAACTTGTGTTTGAAGATCCACTTTCCGGAGATGATATTTGCACCGGGCGGGCGCGGAACAAGAGACCAAGTCTTGTTGCGAACAAGAGCCTCGTATTCTTCGCGCATAGCCCGGTACCATTGAGGATCTGCGAGAGCGGCTCGGTATGTTTTTGGTACTGGAAGTGCTGTAATACAAGAAGCAGAGAGATTAAGTCGCTCAATTGGTTTGCTAATACCGGCTTTGGCACGAGTCACCATGTGATGAGGACCGGGTGCTGGGCGCGGTGTAGCGATGGACACAGGTTGAGTATGTGCCCGGGTCGGCGAAATGGCAGCATCGGATGAATCGTGAGTTGGCGAAGCATCAGCAGTCGTCGAGGCAGGCGTTGGCGAACCAGCAGCAGCGGGCGAGTCGTGCGCCCTCCATGACGAAGTCGAGCGCGGCGAGCATCCTGGGAACGGCCCAGGGGACTGAGGCGGCCCAGGTGCGGAGGCTCCGTGTGGTGGATCGTCCGTCCGTGATGGCGAGGCCGGAAGGAGCGCAGCCGAACCAGGCAGGGGCCCGGGAGCAAATGGTCCAATGGAAGCAGGCGTGGTGGGCGCAGATGGCTCAGGCGGGCGGAAGCACGGCACATTGTGAGCCGCAAGGTCATCGTGATCGCCCAGAAATTCCAGATCATCAGAAGATGTCGTCGCTGCAGCTGTGGCAAAAGGAAAAACTGTTTCGTCGAATAAGACATGCCGGGAAACAATGACCTTGTTAGTGCATGGATCGAGACAACGGTATCCCTTTTGCGAAGTGGGGTAGCCTAGAAATATACAAGCTGTAGAGCGGGGAGCTAGTTTGTGTTTGGCTGTGGCGGAGATATTAGGATAGCAAAGACACCCGAAGACTCGGAGATGGGTGAGGTCAGCAGGTGTGCCAAAAAGCTTCTCATGAGGAGAAAGAAAGGCAATGGGTTGGGATGGCCGCCGGTTGAGGAGGTATGTGGCTACAGAGAGAGCTTCTGCCCAATAGGAGGAAGGCATAGATGCTTGAAAAAGAAGGCAACGAATAATCTCATTGACAGTGCGAATGGATCGTTCGGCCTTACCATTTTGTTGTGAGGTGTAAGGGCAGGAAGTGCGTAAAAGAATGCCATGTCCGCGAAGGAAGGAGAGGAGCGTGGTGTTAACGAATTCCCTGCCGTTATCAGCTTGGAAACATTGAAGAGGAAGTTGGAATTGGGTGTGCACATAGGAAACGAATGTCTGAAAAACATGAAGTACATCGGTTTTATGCCGCAAAGGAAAGGACCAATAATAGTGAGAAAAGTCATCAACTATAATAAGGTAATAGCGAAATCGGAATTACTAAGAATAGGAGATGTCCACAAATCACAATGGAGTAACTGAAAAGGTGCAGTAGTGGTGCTAGATGACCGACTAAAAGGAAGTCTAACATGTTTGCCTATGCGACAGATATGACAAGTGGAAAAATCTGAAAGAGGGACAGACGAAGTCTTGTGAAGGTGGTGAATGACGTCGCGGCCAGGATGTCCGAGACGGCGATGCCAAATGTCGGAAGAGGTGGTAGCCGAGAGGAGGAGGTGTGGACGGGTGGCGGCCGGAACGGTATAGAGATCCCCGCGACTATTGGAGCGAAGAGTCACGGTCCCCGTACGAAGGTCCTTCATAGAAAAACCAAGTCAAATTCGATGGAACAATTGTTGTCACGAGTAAATTTGCGAACGGAAAGAAGATTTTTAATAAGAGAGGGAACAACGAGGACATTGTTTATGGCAAAAGGAGTGGATGATGAGGGTAAACATGTGCGGCCGACATGGGACACGGGAACGGAGGAGCCGTTACCGACGGTGACACGGATGGCTGAGTCAAGGGGATGGGAGGAAAAGAGGATACCGTCATTCGAAGCCATGTGAGAGGTCGCACCCGAGTCCATTACCCATCCACCATTGGCCGGTGCTTGCATAGACAGATTATTCATAGCACTGATGAGCCCTGCTTGATCCCATGATGGCTGGCTGGCCGTGTCACTGGAAGGTCCAGCCGTGAAAGCATGCTGTGGCATGAAGTTGGGCCGTGGTCCAAGTAGGCCTTGCCCACCAACCGGACGCCAGGAGGCAGTCCAGGGCTGGGGCGCAGCCCACGGTGCAGCGACCTAGGGATTGTAAAGCATCCAAGGGCCTGTCGGTGGAGCAGCAGAGCGTGACCCAGCAGCCGGCGGACGTTCTGTGGCCGAGCGATCTCCGCCCGCGCGATCTCGATCTGCGCCCGGATTGTTGCGGTCGTTGCCCCCGTTGGAGTCACCGCGGTTGCCGCGGCTTCGTCCGTTGCGACCGCCATTGCCGCCTCGTCCGCCACGCCCATTCTTGCCGCAGCCGGAACTGGTGCCCCGGTTGTCGGTGGAGGGAGCCTGGGCGCCGGCGGAGGATGAGGCGATGAGAGCAGTGTTGCCGGAGGCATCGACAGGGTGTCGCATCTCCGCGAGAAGAAGTGAAGACCGTGCCCGAGCAAAGCTGGGGAAGGGCACTTGTAGGGGGAGTAGCTCCGCCTGGTTGGAGAAGCGTGGACTGAGGCCACGGATCATGTTGAGGACGAGCGTGCGGTCGGAGATGGGTTCCCCGAGGTCTCGTAGAGCATCTGCGAGATTCTTGAGGTGGCGGCAATATTCAGTCACGGACAGATCTCCTTGATTGAGGCTCCGGAACTCCGTCTCGAGGTAGATGATTCTTGTCTCTCTATTGTCACGAAAAACGGCTTCGGTGGCAAGCCAAAGCTCACGCGCCGATTGGTCGGGTTCCATGACGATGTCGAGGACGTCACCGGAGATGGAGCAGTAGAGGGCGGTGAGGACGGCAAAGTCGTCTTGTGCCCATGTTCCGATGCTGGTGTTGGAAGGAACAGGGCCGAGGACATGGGGGTAGAAGACCGAATTTGCCGAGAAAAGCGACGAAGAAGGTCCGCCACTTTGTGTAATTGGGGTTCTTCATGTCGAGGGTGACCGGGACATGTGTCTTGACGCTCGCGACACTGAGGGCGGCGGCGGCCTGAACGGGGGCGGCGGCTGCCTGAACGGGTGCCCCTGGATGATAGGAGCCATCAGTGCGCCTACGGCGGCGTGCGCAGCCTGGTGAGTCGAGGCAGCTTGGGCGGCGAGAGCTGCGCGCGTGGCCTCATCGGCCAGGGCGCCCTGGTCAATCTCGCCGAGAGCAGCCATGGTAGACAGCGGAAGCGGGGAAGGATCAGAAGAGATCAGCAAAGAGCGGAACGCTCTGATACCATGTAGACGGAGAAGAACGGAGAAAAAATATGTTGCGCAGCGCAGGGCATAATGATGCCTGGCCGGTCAATTAAATAGTACCCGGATGATCAAGACCGGGAAGGAATACAACACCAAGAAGGAATACAAAAGGGAGACGGAGACAGGAGTACATACTATACAAATCCTGTGCTCCTAAAGATAGAGAATACTTGCTATCTTTAACAAATAGTACAGATAGCTGCTACCTCCAATACATTTCCATGTCATCAAAAGATAATGATGCAGTCAACTCATACAATAAGCTGGCTATAAGTTGTCTCCACAAGAGCTCTCAATCATTTAATACATACATGGGTATTGATAATTTAATACATGCATGGGTATAGCAATTAGTTCTATAGGTACATGCATGAATAATGCCTCTTTTCCTGTGCTATAGCCTGACTCTTGCATGGGAGTCGGCTTGGCTCTCTCTCTCCTTTTCTCTCCCCTCCACATAGGACTATGCTGACATGGATTCCCTTATAGCTAGCACAGTCAGCCTTATTAAACTTGCTCTTAGGGCATGTACAATGGTATGAGCTAGTTACTAGCTCTAAGATAAATTCTCCAATGATATTTACTTTTAGCACATAGCTCATAACATGAATAGTCCCACATGACATCCTCATATAATCTTGAAATGTGTGTATGAGACTAGCTCTTGATCAAGAGCTAGCTTTTCTCTCTCTTCTATTAAAATATGAAATAATATGTTTAGAGCTAGCTCATAAATCACCATTGGACATGCCAAGCACTAGTCTATAACACCAAACGAGACAGCCTCTATAAATTCTATGTGTGCATGTAAGCATCAAATAGCTATCCTTATATATAGTTCTTTAGAATGCTAGCTTTAGTGTGTACTATATAAATGATGTGGAAGTCTTATAGTTAGTTGCTAGCTATAACCATTGGAGATGCCCTAATAAGCATCCCCTAAACTGCTGTTTGAGAGGACGTGTACATCGAGGCATGCGATTTGAGCTCAAGTTGTAAAAAAAACTTTAGTCTCACGTGCTACTCGAATTCGGCTCAGCTAGAGCTCTAAACGAGTTAAGTTCAAGTTTGATCTTGAACTCGTGAGCTTCAATGAGCTAAGCTTGAATAACTTGTTAGGACTCGATTCTGGTAGACTATGTGGAGGTCGTGAATACAATGATGATGAATAATTGACTTTTGAGTTGCACTGAAATTTACGTTTGTGAAAGTTTCGGTCGACCACGGTTGGCGATCGGCAGCTTTGACCACGGACAGTAGTCCAATCGGCCTTCTGATGGATGGTTCGATCAGCAGGAATCGACCAAGGCATTTCGACCACGATATTTTGACCACAACTGAATGACCATAACAGATCGACCATAACTGAATGACCACGTCTGAACGGCCATAGCATTTTGATCACAATATTTCAACCATGACAGAACTATCACAGTAGGTAATTGGTGAGCTTCGACCTCGAAGTGAACCGGTTGTGAGCGAGAGTGAACTAGTCTATGGTTATAGCTATAGTATCTGATCGGTACTCGGTAGTCAAAGACTTTGCTGGACAGTACTCGTAAACTTAGCAGTCTGTTATCGTAGTCGTAGATTTCGTGGACTGTTGTCTCAAGATTGGCTCGAGTTTCTACCAGCAAGGCTGATTCGCTTGAGCTCAACTCGTTTATAGCTCTACACATAACACAGCAACGGTAGTACTAGTACTGTACTAGAACTGCTATTGGCAGTAGCATCTTTCTAGAAGCGAAATTGCTTGCACTACTCCGCTAAGATTGATGAGACAGCGTTGAGACAAACAAGTGAACGACGAGCGTCCTCGGGCTATTCACTACTACAAAAATCCACATTACAGACGGTTCAGAAACGTCATCACAGACGGTTTTCTGAACCGTCTGAAATTATGGGTCAGTGATAATCCAAGTTATCACAGACGGTTTTTGAACCGTCTGTGATTATGCGATATCACAGATGGTTTTTCATTAAAAACCGTCTGTGATATCGCATAATCACAGACGGTTTTTAATGAAAAACCGTCTGTGATACTCCCCCCCAGCAGAAGCTATTTCTGTTTATAGCTAGCCTCAGGAAATGCTAGCCATGCCCTCTGAAACAAGCAGATAATCACAGACATAAACATATACAATTCACACATCTCATTTCATTTCAGATACATTTCACATCTCAATTCATTTCACAGACATAAAACATCCAATTGACAACGCACTTCATTTCACAAACATAAAGCATCCATTTCGCAAATCAATTCATTGAGTTGAAATAAAATATCCATTAACAAATACACAATTGTAAAAGATCTACACTGTATTTGCACTTAGAATTACAATAAAAAATCATTCTGGGCAGTGGAACTCTCCATCTGATCTTACGACTTTTGACCACAAAAACCAAATGAGCTCTCCTCGAATTTTTGCAAAATCCGGCTGTGTCAATGCAGATGTAGAGATGGACGCACCCTGTCGATAGGAATATCAACGCGCGCATATATAAAACTGACATGTATGAAATAAATGTGGGAAGATTGACAAACCTTAGAATTAGTGATCTTGGTGGAATCGAGGAGTAGTCTCATATGGTGGCACACGTAGTATCCACATGTGTTGCCCGGCTCCTGCTGGTGGCACTGCAAAAAATATAATGTGTTAAATCAAGTGGCATTACTACTATGTGTTGTATATGATTAATTAATGTGTAGCTAGCGAATACCCGAAACTTGCGATCATGTTTCAAGGCCTTGGCCCCTGTCGTCGAGTCACGTGTTTGTTGAACGTATGTGGCGAACGACCTTCGTTATTCGAAAAAGTTAGATTAGTTATTCGGAAGGAAAGAAAGAGTACAATGTACAATGTACGTACCTATCGAGTATTCGGGCGATAGCTGTATACTTGGATTTGTTCTTACTTAGAGAATCAAGATATATAGCCTTGTTCCATTTTGGTATAATTACAATTAAAATCCAATGGAACTGCTCATTGTATGGCATAAGAACAAATTCCTTATCTTGGTGAGCCAGCAGTGATTTTGTAATATAGTCCTCGACGAAGGATGCATTCTCGATGATGGTATCAATGGCGACCAAGCGTGGGTCCAGGAAACCAATTTGTGATTTCGATGATCTAGCTTCGATCAGCATGAATCTATATATAACATAGGAAAGCAACAAATTGTGACTTATATCGGTATTACGTGAACAGAGACTGTGATTGTGCAGACTTACAGCGTCTAGCATCGAACGAGTGAGGCGTCGAGAGCGTTGAGCGTGAAAAGGTCAAATATATCGTCAAAGGTCACCGCGAAGACACATTCCTGAACTTCGTGCAAGAAATGTTCCGGCTTGAATTTGACAGTTATACCTGAGCGCCGTTCTGCCGCTGGCTTATTGGACTCTTCCATATACCAAAGGTGGAATCTTTGGCAACCAAGTCCTAGTTTTTGGAGCTCTTCCTGGACTACCATCGGCTGAGCTAGCACGAATTTGCGGGCCAATGGCATGGACGGGAAATCGTCATCATCCTTCGTCTTTGATTTGCCCTGGCCACTGCCTCGATTGTGGGTCGAATTTATGCTAGTCGACTGTAATGGTATAGACGGTGCAAGTTGCTCTGGCGAGAATAGCACCCGTGGAGATAGCACCGGTGCAGGTAGCTGTGGTTCGCACTGCCCGTGTGGAGATGTCACCAGTGCAAGTTGCTGTGGTTCGCACTGCACTTCTGGTCCTGCCACCGGTGAAGAAGCCTCCAGGGAGATGTCGGTTTTGGGCCACTGGATGAATGTTCCAATGGCCTGTCCTAGATTCACGATCTCGTCGTTGGGGGGCTTCGGTAGCGGGACCACCTCAAAATTGGCATACACACCATCCACATTAACTTTTGCGAAACCTGGCGCTAAAGCTTGACCGTGCACCATGGCCCCGATACCCAGGGCCGGTCCTGGGATTTTAGGGGCCCGGGGCGAAACTAGAAATAGGGGGCCTAGTATAAATATCTAAATATAAATCTACATACACACATAAAATGTCTTGAGTTGTCATCCAAAGGAAATTCAATATTTTCTTCTCTTATAGGCCCCTTCTCCACTAATATGTCTCTTGCTTTGTTATCAAGATTACCCCAATTTATCGGATCATAAATATTTGTAGTAAATACTGGTTCATCAAAACTAGCAGATTCTGTAGCAGATGAATTAAATATGTGCTCATGATCACTCACATTGTTATCATCTGTGTTGATGTTGACATGGTCTTCCGTAGGGTCCTCATCTTCTAGATTCACATTAGCATCTTCCTCCACAGCAACTATCGCCAATTCATCAGGATTTCTTGAACTGCTCGTATTACTTTTAAAAAATTTGTCAATTGATCCTCTCTGTGATTCTATCAACTCATATATTCGTTTCCTCTTTTTTTCACTGCCGGATGCATATTTTCTAGATGACATGGTACTGAAAATTTAAAGAACAAATGAAAAATAGTATAATTAGTAACTACAAAGCACTAATTATTGATTAAAAAATTTCTAATACACAAACATCTCTGGTTCTCTGCAAAAATTTCTAATACGCAAACATCTTTGGCTCTCTGCATGACTGCATGCAAGGCCTTAGGAGGGCGGCGGCTCACCGAGTCAGTAGTCACCGTAGGGAGCCCGGAGGCCGGAGCCCCGACTGGCGACTGCCTTCGCGTCTTCGCGACTTCGCCCTGGCCCCTGGAGAGTGGAGAGCCTCACGCGGTCACGCCCTCACCCACCGGCCACCGAAGACCGTCAGACCGAAGACGAGATCGGAGATCTCAGATCTGTGCCGATTGCCGAAGACCGAATACGGAATACGGAATACGTCGAGAATACGAGAAGTCGCCGGCCGGAAAATCTGAAGACCGAAGACGGAAGACGACTACGTCGACTAGATCACGAGATCGGAGAGACGGAGATCTGTGCGGCTGTGCCGATTGCCGAAGACCGAATACGTCGAGAATACGAGAAGTCGGCCGGCTGGAAAATCGGAAAATGGAGTATATATATTATGTATTATGTATATGGGTGGGGCCCCTGAATTTTAGGGGCCCGGTGCGGCCGCCCCGCTCGCCCCCCCTCAGGGCCGGGCCTGCCGATACCAGACGAATATGCCTGGCCCCAAGCAGCGTACAAGGGAATGGAGCCATATCTCACTTGGAGCCTGCATGTCGTAGGCTCCTACATAACGATGCAAAATTAGCTACTCGAATAGGCCTACCAATGGAGCAAGCATTCGAGAGGTAATAATTATTACCAGGATGTCGTCCACAGGAAATTTGGACTGGGTTTGCGTCGGATTGGACGCGCAGCTACTCGGATGGTTGTGCGGGCTAGCTAGCACAGGAGCGGCGGTGGCGGCCTGCTAACTTTCTGTCTGTTTCCGCACCTCATCTCTGATTATATCAGCCATCGAACCCAGTATCTCCTCTTTAAGAGATGCCTTGAGCTCTTCTCGTAGCTGTGCGTCACGCTCGGCTTTGTTTCTCTTCTTGCGCCGATACATGTCGGAGTCATCTTGGAAACCATGTTTCCAAGGAACGTAAAGCCCAAGGCCTCTCGTACGGCCCGGGTGCTCCTTGTTTCCCAGGGCCACGGAGAGCATATCATTCTCCCTTGTTCCCTGGAATGATCCCAGGGTAGATTGAAAACTCAGCTCTTCCTGCAAGAGCACGACATGTCATTTCAATTCGTACGAAGTTGTGGAGTAATTACAAGCTACGTAGTTCGATCGATATCTTACCAGGCGCTCGGTCACTTGCTGGTCTGAAGGGTTTCGAAAGGTGATGTCCCCTGATGTCGTTGTAGATGACCTTGCTCTAATCCAATTTCGAGCGCGGTCGTCCGGGATATTGGAAAACGGCGGGGCGATGTCCTGTGCAGCTGCCAGCTCATCCTCCTTCATCCACTGCGCGATTTTACCCGCATACCCAGCTGTGCCAAGTCTGTGAGGGTGTGTATTTTTTGCCTGGAGGGCCTTGTGCGCCACACTTGTACTTTTGAAATCTTCGGTCGTTGTCATCGCCTTGAACTCTTCCCATTGTGGTTCCAGGAATGGGTATTTATGAACAGACGTTTCGTCCGTCTCCACGTATTTCTTGACAAGCGTGCTCTTGAAGTTCTTCAATGCTTTGCACGCCGCTTTGTAGGTTTGTTGTTGCACAGCGTCCAGGTGTTCTTCTGGGAACTCGAACGATGCCAAAATTTCGGTCCACAGCTCACGTTTCCGAGTGTCAGGCACGTTCTTCCACGAATTGTATGTGATCTCAATTCGTTCTCGTGCAACTACTCCGACCATGGTTCGGAATGCGTTTACTGCTTTTTGAGGAAGGATAGGGACCCCAGACAGTGGCGGAACTAGGATTTGGCTACGCCCCGGGCTGAACTCTAACCACCTAAAACTAACGCCAATTTGTACTCATACCACGATATAACAAAAGTATATCATAATTGGCTAATTGTATTACTGATATGAAACTTGAGTTCAATAC
Organism: Dendrocalamus latiflorus; assembly: GCA_017311315.1. Taxonomy (NCBI): domain Eukaryota; kingdom Viridiplantae; phylum Streptophyta; class Magnoliopsida; order Poales; family Poaceae; genus Dendrocalamus; species Dendrocalamus latiflorus. The sequence goes on from CM029667.1 coordinate 23,562,514, forward strand.
TAAACAAGCAAACATAAAAGATAATACGAAAAACATGGCGTGTATTAGATGATACAGTAAGGAACACACCTGTATGTCAACATTGATTGTCAGTTGAAATGGACGAAGAAAAGTTATATGCTAATGCTAGTTCAGCACACAAATTGGAGAGGTAACTGCAGAAAAAATAAACATAAGCAATGACACTAGCAAATAACAAAATAAATTTGAACTTTCATTGTCTGAGATTATCTGATTTAAGATAGTTACATGAATATTGAAGAAAATATAAGTCAAAGTTAAGCAAAACCCGAGCCATTAAACATTGAAATATGCCCTTATGTATGTTAGCTGCTGGATATATCTTCAGTAGACACCAAACCCATATTTGAATTATTGAGCATGTATCTCAGACCAGGTAAAAGAAGTAATAAAAGGGGAACAGATCGATTATACACATACCCCAAAGAGCGGCACTTTTAATAAGTGGTGGAACAGGAATATCTTCATCTGATTTTTTGACACTCCTGAACAATGAATAGAAGCAATAACACACAGGTCAACATAGCAGATAAAATAATCTGAGAATAATATTAGCATTGTTGAAGTAGAGAACAACCCACAAAACAAAAGCCCATAGAAACATCTGTACAAAAAGATAGTATAATAGGAGAGAACAAAAGCCAAAACTGAGGAACAACTGATTGTGAAATTAGTGTTTGATTGAACAACGGTATTCTAGAATCTAGATTTTGGTTGTCTCAAAAACACAAAGACGTAAGCATTACCTCTTAGCAGTCATTATCATATTAGCAACTCCTTGACCAATAATACCACAAACAAATCCAACCGAGCCATACAAAACACCCTTCAATGAAAACAGGCCAGTCCAAACAACATGATGATGCTCCAGAAATTAGAAACTAAACATCAGATACAGTTCAGTCCAAATTCAGAGGTATCACATTTCATGTAAGATTTGCTACCTTGTAAAAATATGTTCCAATTCTTTGCTGCACTGTAAATCTGCAGCCTGGCCTTTCAGCTTCAAAAACACTGCAGGAAGGCAGATTTAAAATCAGAGTATCATGCAGAAAGGAATCTGTGAAGTCACGTTACTTGATTAGGAACATCTCCATTCACAGTATCTCGTTCGATTTCTCAGACTGAGTTAGATGGCCATGAAAGTGGCAAAACTACAGACTAGACAGCTTTTGACTTCAATTCATTCTCATAATTATCTACCAATCTCTATAGGCAACTAATAGAAGAAATATAATTTCACCTGCTTGGGAAAGCTACAGCCATCCGGCTGAATCTCCCGAACAGCCCTGTTGAAGCAGACGCCTTCCAAATCTCACATATGGAGCCAACAACCCGACAAGCGCAATATCAACAGACACCCCGACCAAAAGATCAGCAGCGTACAACTCAAACTCCGCCCAGAAATCCTCCCCCCCCTCTTCTGCACCTCCGCAAACGTCGCACAGCACGAGTCAATCACGACCTACATTGAACCCAAAACCCCAACTATTTAACAACAATAAGGCTATAATATAAATTCATCCCACTCTGATCACACCAAACAGCAGACCAATCGCACACACCTCAGTGCCAACTTTGAAGAGGAACGATGGGTCAGCGAGCATTCGGTTGCGGAGCATCAAGAAGGCCCGGATCATCGCGTCGAACGGCCAAGGTGCAGCTTGCGCAGATCGAAAGTAATGAGAAGAAACGCCACCTTTACACCTTTTCACAAAATTTTCTGCAATTGTGATACCTGCAGATCAAAGTACCAGAGCAACAGGACTTCCCGGATGCCGGCGTCCTTGGCCGCCTCCATCATTTCGGCCGGGAGCGCGGGAGGCGAGGCGGGCGGCGCCGGGAGGCGGGGCGGCTTGCGGTGCGGTGCGGCGGCGCAGGACTTCTCTGGATCGCGAGCGAGCGAGCGCAGTAAGCTAGGGTTTCCTCTGAGGCAGATATTGCTTGGGCCGCGCGGGCGTGTAGACAGTGGTGGGCCGCGCGGAGACTGAGAGACTGGTGGGCGCTGGTTTTGTGCAGATTTTCTCACGCCTTTGGACTGAATAGTGAAATATATATGGGCTAATTGGGCTAAATAGTAATGATAATACCTCGGGCTGACCTGGGCTATACACTATAAAATTTCTCACACCCCGGGCTAAAGCCCACTTTGCCAGGGGCCCAAATCCGCCCCTGACCCCAGATGCATTCACCGCTGTGATGATCTGTCGGCCCTCAGGCTTCTTTGATAGCCCTCTTCCTTGGCGTCTTGATGTTGGAGCGGACGCCTCCGGCGATGATATTGAAGAATGCGCGGGTGACATGTTGCTCATTTTGTGGGTCTATTAAGATAAGATGAGAAAGTAATCATGTTGAATTGCAAGACAAGAGAGGAGTAGAGGGGAGGGGGAGAAGGGAGGGGGTGATATGGACATAGAGAGGGGGTGATGTGCCTATCTTACCAATGTATCAAGTCCTTCTTTTTCCCGCAAAATTCAAGTCAATTTTATTACAAAAATGCAAAAAAAAGACATTCCAAATTCTTCGGTGAGCAGCCGACATAGCCGACTTCTTCGGTGAGCGACTATGCATCTGCTTCTTCCCACTCCTTCTCTTCATCTCTGGTCTCCGGATCACGTACGCCAGTAGCGATGATTCATCTAACTGAATCATCGCTACTGGCGTACGTGATCCAGAGATCAGAGATGAAGAGAAGGAGTGGGAAGAAGCAGATGCATAGTCGCTCACCGAAGAAGTCGGCTATATCGGCTGCTCACCGAATAATCTGGGAATTTGTTTTTTTTGAACTTCTGTACTAAAATTTCCTTGAATTTTGTAATACTATTACTACAAGGTCTCTAAACAAAGTGCCTATCCTAGCACCTACTTTAGTTGCTAAAACTATAAACCAAATAGCAAAGTCCCTAAACAAAGGTCTATGAAGTAAATGACACAAACTAGTGTATCCGGTTCATTTAACGGGAACACTATAGTATGTCACTTGCTTCATTTGCTGTTTTTTGTCTAGATACATGGAGCATTTGGGTGGAAAGATCAACTGTTTCGTCAGGCGCATGACTGCCAATTTGAAGCATAGCATAGCATCCAAGGCACATCCGAGGCCTGCTGCTGTGTCTTGAGGAATGCCAAGAGCTGGTATTCAGATGGGTTATGAGAATAAGATTCATAATTTATAGTTTGAGGAATGCCACATCTGAAGACCAGCTCTTGGGATTCCTCAAGACACAGCTGCGGGCCTTGGATGTGCCTCGGATGCTACGCTATGCTTCAAATTGGCAGTCATGAGCCTGACGACACAATGTATTTCTTTCCACCCAAATGGTCAATGTATCTTTTGCAATAATCGCAAGATTTCTTTATCCAGATACACTAGAAAGAGATCAGGAGAGGAGTAGAGGGAAGGGGGAGAAGGGAGGAGAGGAGTAGAGGGAAGGGGGACCCAAATGATTTCAAACTATATACTATGTACTATATACTATATACTATATACTATATACTATATACTATATACTATATACTAACACAACAAGCAATATGTACCAATGTAAACTAAGCAACTGCAGTAAACAATGTACCAATGTAGTATGTACCAAATAGCAAACTAATTAAGCTACTGCAGTAAACAATGTAACAATGTAATATGTACCAAATAGCAAACTAATTAAGCTACTGCAGTAAACAATGTACCAATGTAATATGTACCAAGCATCAACCCTAAACACTAACAGTAAGCATGAAGCATCAGCCCTAAATATGTACTAAGCAACTAACCATAACAGTATGAAGCATCAAGCATCAACCCTAAACACTAACAGTAAGCATGAAGCATCAACCCTAAATATGTACTAAGCAACTAACCATAACAGTATGAAGCATCAAGCATCAACCCTAAACACTAACAGTAAGTATGAAGCATCAACCCTAAATATGTACTAAGCAACTAACCATAACAGTATGAAGCATCAAGCATCAACTCTAAACACTAACAGTAAGCATGAAGCTCGGGGAGGGATTTGATGACCTTACGGTTTTGGTGACCTTAGGGACGCAGGAGGAGGAGGCGGCGGCGACGGAGGAGGAGGAGGAGGAGGAGGCGGCGACGACGACGGAGGAGGAGGAGGCGGCGACGCAGGAGGAGGCGGCGGCGACGGAGGAGGAGGAGGCGACGGGCTCGGGGAGGCGGCGACGGAGGAGGAGGCGACGGGCTCGGGGAGGCGGCGACGGAGGAGGAGGAGGCTGCGGCGACGTCTTCGTCCGGGGAGGCTGCCGACGAGGACTGGGGGAGGCAGCCGGCGAGGGCTCGAGGAGGCGGCGGCGACGACGGGCTCGGGATTTAGATCTAATCGAATAACTGCAGCGCACACGGAAAACCCTAGCGAGAGGGTATATGTAGCAAGATTATCACAGACGGTTCTAAACTTAGAACCGTCTGTGATAACATATCACAGACGTTTTTGAGTTAAAAACCGTCTGTGATAGTTTACTATCACAGACGGTTCTAAACTTAAAACCGTCTGTGATAGTTTACTATCACAGACGGTTCTAAATTTAGAACCGCCTGTGATAAGCCTTTGCTGGCTGTTGCAATTAAGACCACCAATAACTACACAGCTGCATTCATATCAACTACCAAACAGCTGCATTCATATACAACACCAACCAGCTGCATTCACACAGTGTATTTCTTGATACATTTTGTCATTCTCAAATACATCACACATTTTCACATATACATCTCAAAATTGACTACATCACATATTTTCACATATACATCTCAAAATTGACTACATCACACATTTCCACATATACATCTCAAAATTGACTACATCACACATTTCCACATATACATCTCAAAATTGACTACATCACACATTTCCACATATACATATCAAAATTGACTACATCACACATTTTCACATATACATCTCAAAATTGACTACATCACACATTTCCACATATACATCTCAAAATTGACTACATCACACATTTTCACATATACATCTCAAAATTGACTACATCACACATTTTCACATATACATCTCAAAACTGACTACATCACACATTTCCACATATACATATCAAAATTGACTACATCACATATTTTCACATATACATCTCAAAATTGACTACATCACACATTTCCACATATACATCTCAAAATTGACTACATCACACATTTTCACATATACATCTCAAAATTGTCACACATTTTCACATATACATTCTTATTGTACTTGCTTATTTCCTTTAAAAATTAGCCCTTCATCATGATCAATGCGTACGTAACTAGTTTCGTCACGTTGTTCATCGTCGACCCTTATGCCATTTCCAAAAGGAGGTAACTCGTCAAATTGATTGTATTCCTCCTCGTCCACTACATTCTCCACTCCGACAATTCTACTTTTTCCATGAAGAACTACATGGCGTTTCTTATTTGCCGGGTCGGTTACATAGAAAACTTGAACAACTTGATTGGCGAGTACGAATGGTTCATCTTTGTACCCGACACGTTGGAGGTCCACGGTCGTGACACCGTACTTGTCAACCTTCACCTGTGGGAGATGCACCCAACGGCAGCGAAATAAGGGGATCTTGAAAACCACATAGTCGAGCTCCCAAATCTCTTCTATGAAGCCATAGTACGAGTTTCTCGACCCATCGGTACTGAATGCATCTATGCGGACACCGCTGTTCTGGTTAGTGCTCTTGACATCCTGAGACTACGTATAGAATGTGTACCCATTTATATCATATCCTTGCCATGTCACAACTGTAAATGTCGGCCCTTTTGCCAACCATGTCAGCGTCTCACTCGGCGAGCTCCTAGCGATTTGCTCCTTCAACCATTGGTTGAACCGACGGTTGTGTTGCCTCATGATCCAAACATCCGGCCGCTCCGGATTCTGTTGCCGAAGCACACCCTTGTGCTGGTCCACATAAGGCGCCACTTCAGTCATGTGTTGCAACACCGTGAAATGGGCTTGAGTATACATGTCCATATCTGGAGTGATTGCTTTCCTTCCGATAGTTCCGAGACCCTTCAGCCTCTCCTCATGACGAGATTGAGGGACACCTATCGGCTGAATCTGAGCCATATAATCGACACAAAACTCAATGACCTCTTCGCTTGCATAACCTTCGACGATGCTGCCCTCCGGCCGAGAACGATTCCGTACGTAGGACTTGAGAATTCCCATGAACCTCTCAAATGGGTACATGCTACGTAGGAATACGGGCCCGCATATTTTTATCTCCCACACAACGTGAACAATGAGATGGACCATGATATTGAAAAACGAAGGAGGGAAATACATTTCAAGCTGACATAGAGTCATCACCACCTCGTCCTGCAGAGCATCTAGTCCTTCGGGATCGATGACCTTCTGAGCAATTGTGTTAAAGAAATAACATAGCCTCATGATTGTCTCTCGGACTTTGATCGGCAAAATATTTCTAATTGCAATAGGGAGCATCTGTGTCATCAGCACATGACAATCATGAGACTTCATGCCATTTAACTTCAAATCTTGCATCGAAACAAGTTTCTTCACGTTGCCCGAGTAACCAGACGGAACTTTGACACCATGCAAGCACTGACACAGTTCTGTTTTCTCAGCCTTGGACAGAGTGTAACATGCAGGGGGAAGGTACGTTCGTGCATTATCAGTGCATGTCGGTGCTAACTCAGGCCTGATGTGCATATCAGCCAAGTCAAGCCGTGCGTTGACGCCGTCCTTTGTTTTATCACGGATGTTCAGTAAGAGACCAATCAAGCTGTCGCACACATTCTTTTCTACGTGCATGACGTCGATGCAGTGCCGCACATCTAGATACTCCCAATAAGGTAAGTCCCAAAATATTGATCTCTTCTTCCAGGTGTTCTTCTCATGAGCCCTCAATTTACGTCCCTTTCCGAGGACAACATCTAAATCATTAACCATATCATAAACCTCGCGTCCCCTTAAATGCTTTGGAGTTGAACTGTCTTCCTTCTCTCCGTCAAATTGTTTCTTCATCTTGCGGTATGGGTGAGCCCTCCGAAGGAACCGGCAGTGACGCATGTAGACGGTTTTGCGTGAGTGTCTCAGCCACACACTCTCAGTACCATCTAAACAGTGAGTACAAGCTTTGGCACCTTTTATACTATGGCCCGATAGGTTACCAAGGGCAGGATAATCATTTATGGTGCAGAACAATAAGGAGCGCAGAGTGAAGTTCTCTCGTTTGTATGCATCCCATACCTGTACCCCTTCGTTCCACAGTACTTTTAGATCTTCCACCAACGGTGCTAAGAACACATCGATATCATTCCCAGGTTGTTTTGGCCCTTGGATAAGTATCGACAGCAAAATGTACTTTCGCTTCATACACAACCAAGGAGGAAGGTTATAGATGCAGAGAGTCACGGGCCATGTACTATGTCGGCTGCTCATGCTACTGAATGGATTCATTCCATCTGTACTCAGTCCAAACCTTATATTCCTTGGTTCTGCACCGAACTCTGCAAAACTCCTATCGATGTTTCTCCACTGCGCGGAATCAGCAAGGTGTCTTAGCATTCCATCCTTCTTGCGCTCCTCCGAGTGCCAACGCAGCAGTTTTGCCTCCTTTGGATTTGCATATAACCTTTTCAAACGGGGAATTATAGGAAAATACCATGCCACCTTAGCAGGAGGTCCTTTCTTCGCCTATGTTCCCTCGCCATCATCTGATTGATTGTTACGTTTGTATCGGGATGTGTTGCACACCGGACATACATGCATGTTTGCATACTCTTTACGGTAGAGGATACAGTCGTTCGGGCATGCATGTATTCTTTCTACTTCCATTCCCAACGGACAAAGAACCTTCTTGGCTTTATACGTGGTTTTAGGCAACTCATTTCCCTCCGGAAGCATGTCCGCTAAAAGATCTAGCAGCGCCGTGAAACTCTTGTCGGACCAACCGTTGCTTGCCTTCAATTTCAACAGTTCAAGCACGCCCGACAACCTCGTGTACTTGCAGCCCGTGAACAAAGGTTTCTCTGAGTCCTCTATCAAGCCACGGAATTTAACATACTCTCTCTCATCATAGTTCTCTTCTACATCGCGAAGCATCTGATCCAGATTATCATCGTGCAACCTATCCGAATCCGAGCCACAATCGACATCAGCCGACGGCATGTCATTCACTTCACCTGCGATGTCATCCGGGGGCATATCATTCACTTCACCGGCGATGTCATCCGGCGGCATATGATCATTCACTTCGCCATGACTGGTCCAACACGTATAATCCTTTTTGAAACCCCTCCGAATCAAGTGCGCTTCAATTTGCCCTCGGTTCTTAAATATCTTCAAATTCTCGCAGTCAGTGCATGGACAGCACATATATTCCACCCCCTTATTCAACATATCCTCCTCAGCGGCTCTTATAAAAGCAGAAACACCATTAATGTACTCTTCACTCACACGGCTCGCGGCATACATCCAACTTCGGTCCTACGTTACGTACATATATAACAACTTAGTATTAAAATCTAGAATAACTAATTATAACTACATATATACCGGCCACATTTATTATATTGAGACTTAATTTCCTAGCTCAATTCATATTACAAACACAATAGCTATTATATAACCAACAATTTTGCAAATTAATTAACCATCTTCAATAACCACTCATGGATTACTTACACCTAAATTGTAATGCAATTAAAAATAAATAAATTTCATTACTAACCATATCTACAGCAACCACAGGAAAGTCTGAATCTTAATTCAAAGCTCAATCTCTGCCTCTTCCCACCAAATTAACTGGCCTGAAATCGCTCTAGCTTCCTCCCGAGTGAAAAAGTGCGCAGCAGTGGCTAGATCTGGATCGAAATGAAGACGATGCGGTCTAAGCAGCGCAATAAATGCCGTAGTCATTATCACAGACGGTTTTTTATAAAAAACCGTCTGTGATAAGCTTCATACCAGAACGCTTCGCGCGTGTTCGATGCCAGAACGCTTCGTGTTTCGATCGTCTAATTAACGTCTCTCGATCATTATACGAAGCGTCTATATCATTAATGTTTGGGTATACGAACCGTTTGTGCTAAAGGTTAAATATGCGCTCCTAATCCAGGTCTCTTCTACGTACGTACAATACAATATACAATATTATACAACATGGCTTCTACTACTGTTCTTGTGATCATCTCCTTCCTCTCATCTGTTCATCACGAATTGTTCGGCCGGAACCTTACACAGGCGGCCAGCAATTTGCATCTGGAGCAGCTTCTCCGCACCCGCCCTGCTCTCCTTCCCCGACTTTCTTGCATTCGTCAGCTTGACCTGATCCTCCGCCGTCGACGGAGGCGTCTCGCTGCCGCTCAAGAAAGGGAAACAGCCCTCACCCTGGTTCTTCTCCACAATGTGCGCAATGCGGAAGAAGCTCTACACGCATTGCAGAGACTGATGGATAGCCTTGCTGATCAAGCAGAAACGGCAGATTCTGAGGAATCTTTTCATGCTATCCTGTACGACATTATGGATGCTGCTGATCATTTGCCCAGGCTGCACGAGGAAGTGCTGAGGACACGGGCAATCTTAACGGCGTTCGAGAATTTAGCGGTTGATCCTCCAAGTCCCCAAGTTGAAGAAGAAGCTTACGAAGCCCAAAAGAATACAATCTGGGAAACTCTTTACCTGTGCGACTTTTGTAATAAATTTACCTCTAATTGAAATTAATAAATTTGCCTTTAATTTGTGACCTCTTCTCTCAGTAGTTCTGTAGTTAAGTTATTAGAAGCAATGTGTACTTATATATTAACCTCTGATCTAGATTATGACAGACAAAGGGACATCACAGCCGGTTCTTGTGAAAAACCGTCTGTGAACATTCCCAGACGGTTCTTAACAACAACCGGCTGTGATAGTCGACACAACACAGACGGTTTTTAATAAAAAACCGTCTGTGATAATCCCAGATTATCACAGACGGTTTTTAATAAAAACCGTCTGTGATATTCCAGTATCACAGACGGTTCAGCAGTACGAACCGTCTGTGATACTCCTTTTTCCCGCCACAAATACCACAGACGGCCTTCAAATTAAAACCGTCTGTAATAGTTTACATTACAGACGATTTCACAAAACCGTCTGTGATTTGCCGTCTACTATTAGCCTTTCTGTAGTAGTGATTCCAATCCCAAGCATGCCAATGCCTTCTACTGCTGATCCATTCAAGCAGAAATTCGCCAACATTTTCACCTGGCCGCCGCCATGTCGTACTTACAAACAGTATCATCCTCACCTCGCCACCCAATGGCCATTTGCACGCAATACGTTGCCTATAGGCCTGTTCTTTACCTCACAAGCCGGCGGCTTTTACCTCACAAGCCATATCGTGTAGCACTGTTAATTTGTTGGGGGGATGAAATGCTTACATTGACCAACCAGTAAACCGGAAAGACCATACCCAGGCCATATTTTTCTTCCAAAATCTTCACAAAACTTCCATGGCCCCTTGCTTACAACCCTAATTCTACACCGTTCATTTACATTTAGTGCAAATCTGGAACTAATACCAGCAACCGGATGTTTTTCTTGTTCTGTAGCCGATGGTTGCAAGCAACGGATACACAGCACATACAACTGCGGCACAATGAATTAATGGATGCAGCGGAGGAATGGTCCAGAGACAGGCAATGGTTCACTGGCCGCTATGATCCGCGAGACAAAATGATGGCCATGGACAAATGCTTAGCAGCATCGCACATGTATACGGAGTTGTCAATAACGACAGATGCATGATGCTTCACTATTCCTTCCTATAGGTTCTAAATTAAGGTACCTCCAATGCTCAACCATGGATGATCGCTCTAGCTATAGAGAGAGATACCACGTTAGCATATGTGTATAGTTGCCTTCATAAAGCTACGATAGCTTCAACTAATTTGTGTGGATCTAGCCTTGTGCGAGTTCTTTCTCGAGCACATTCGGGAGAGCTATCGCTGCTTTTGAGTGGTAGCCGATGTAACCCCTTCTATGAGTTGGAGATGTTCTGATCGGAGCGAAAGCCTGCAGAGCTGTGCTATTGAAGTTTCAGATAAGAGTAGCTAGCGTCCGGGGATTTGTGAGCATGATTTGATGGCTTGCTAAATGCTAGCCTCATCATCTCTCGGCGGCATCTGTCCTGTACTCCATAGCATGGTGCATGTGTCCGTACTCTGGCACAGATTCTGCCGATGATTGGTATTGGTAGTAGTGGCTTGAATCAAGACGACTGGCTATTGATAGTGATCGAGCGATCCACAATGCCGTCTCTTTTGTGCTGATCCATGCAACTGTGCATCCATATAGCAGTGGGCAACTATAATGAACATATCCGTACGAGGGCATCAGCTCCGAAGACGTTGCCGTTAAAATTTTATATTATATATATATATAATACTTTTTACTCTCGGATGTAATTACATCCACCTCTAATATACCATCTAAACAAATTTGAAATACTCCTTTATCACTTTAGGTATACTTGTATACTGATTATAAAATACTCCAATGTGAGCCATACGAAAAATGCAAGGGAGTCCTTACTTTTTAGTGTAGTTTGTAAATACATTCATATACGCACATAAAAAAGAGTATATCAAAAAAATGTACATACCATATCTGAAAATCTGTTCATACCACCAAGATGGTCTTAAATACTCGTATACTACATGTACGTACTCTCCGTTATGCGAGATATTTCTTATGTTATGAAATACGATATAAAGTGTAATTACACCCGGGACTAGCAAAGAGGCTTCCTCTCTCTCTCTCTGTGTGTGTGTGTGTGTATATATATATATATATAATATATGGGAGCATATCTAGTGCTAAAGCTCTATTCAGTGCTAAAGTGCTAAAACTCATCAGATCCGTCCGATCTGGTTCGTGTGGCTCAAATCAAGGAGGGTGGAAGGCTCCCAACTCAATTTCAGAAAACCCCTCGTACGGATTTTTTTCATGAATAAACCCTCATCCACTCCTCTCTATCTCCCCCCAGATCGATTCGGCTCACCTCCCTCTCCATCTCGCCTCCCCAACCGGCGGCGCCGCTCCATCTCCCACTCGCCTCCCTCCCCGGCGGCGCCGCTCCATCTCCCTCTCGCCTCCCTCCCCGGCGGCGCCGCTCCATCTCCCTCTCCCTCTCGCCTCCCTCCCCGGCTAGGGTTTGGGCCGTCGGCGCCACCTCCCCCCCGGTCACCGGCGCCGCCCCCCAGTGCCACCGCCGCCTTCTAGGGTTTGCGCGCCGCCGCCTCGCTCCGACCCCTGCGCCTCTCGCCGTCCGTCGCCCCCTCTTCGGCCTCCACCGCCTCCGGCCAAGTCTCCCGCTGACGCCGTGGCTCCACCTCCGGCCTGGACTGCCTCACTCCGCCTCCGAGCGATGCCGCTCCTAATATATATATATATATATATATATATATAAGGAAAATTACATAAGGCACCTGGGTGCCTAGGCACCCACATCAAGAACCGTCCGATACACGTGTATGATTGATAATTTTTTTGAGTTTGGGTATGGAAATATTTTATACCCTTGATATATTTATGGTAAGTAAGCTTTGAACTCAGTTCAAACTAGTTTGAACTACTTTTGAGTTCAATGCGACTACAGTGAGTATATACCATAAAAATAGTTCAAACTAATTAAACTGAAGTTGAATTTAATTTTTTTTCGGAGTTTGACATCTCAAATATACTTTTTTATGGGTATATGAAGATACCCACATCAAACGTTGCGAATCTCAAAGCAAATCAACGGGTATTGATATGGGTGCCTAGGCACCAAGGTGCATGAAACACTCATCCTATATATATATAGTAAAAATATTGAGTACTATTAGGTGTCCGGACTCCTCAATGCAGAGCCGTCGGATCGCGCACGCACAGTGTTCCGGAGAAATCAAGATTAACGGGTTGGGGGCTGACAGACCCGTTGCTTCTGCAGACTTAATGCAAAATAGGAATCTCCTCTCTTCAGATTCTTTCCTCTTTCTCCCCGGTCTCGCCTCTTTCCCCAAATCACGCACAATTCCAGATCCGTCTCGCCTCTTTCCCCAAATCGCCCAGGCATTCCAGATCCGCCGTTCACAACACCGCGTCGCCTCCATGAAGAGGAGGCGACGGCCGACAGTGGCGGCCCGTGAGGCAGGGCGCGGAGTATGCTGCACAGTTCTGGGCCGGAGTTATGGCCGAAGTGCGGGCGCGTGGTCACGCCGTGCCGAGGGTGTTCTACCGGACGACGGTTGCGACGGGCGGGTACGCTCGGGACCTGGCGTTCAATCCAAACAAGATGGAGGCGTTCAACGGCGTGCTCGTCGAGAAGCTGAGGCGGCATGGGCTGCTCACGGGCGGGGTGATAGACAACTTCGACATGACGTTCCCGTGGCACTACGACAACCGTTGCAACGACGGCGTGCACTACGGGCGTGCGCCGGCGAAGTTGGTGTGGCGGGACGGCAAGATTGGGCACCAGTATTTCGTGGACCTCATGCTGGGGCATGTGCTCCTCAATGTTATCTGCAATGGATGAGACTTTGCTGGTTCCATGCTCTGTAAGTTCGTGCAGCTCAATTGTGTAAACTATAGTAGGATGCTCAGGGAGCTGAATTTGCTGAGATGAAATTACGACAGTGTAGTGTCGGTTCATGCGTACATCAGGTATGGGGGGCTTAGCTGAAGCGTTTTGTATGGTGAAACATCTGATCATTCAGCTATGTTGCTGATCTGATATTGGTCTAGTGGGCGAGGAAGATCGAGTTCGATCGGAGCTAGCTATGAGTGAATATCAGGTACATGTAAATATATAGGAAGACTGTTTGAGGAGGCTTAATGAATATACAAATTCAGTAGGTTATATTGTTAGTACCATGTAGTTACATTCGGTTGCTCAGTGTTCTTTGTGTGGTCTCAAGTATGCAACTACAAAAATGCTACTCCCTGGGCTCACAAAAGAGTAATGAGTCTAATGACTTAGAATACGTGCAATCAAAATGTAACAATTTTGACCAAAAATATTGTTTAAAATGTATGGTTTTGAAATATAAAAATGATACTTGTGAAATTTTCATTACACATACTTTCGTAATAATACACTTTTGTAACTTTTTTAGAATATATGATGATAATGTTCAACGGTCAAAGTGACACCTTGTTGACTTTGAAAAGTAAAAAACGTTACTCTTTTGTGATGGAAGGGAGGACATGGTTGAGTGCCTTCGGGTTTTTCCACATATGCTCCAATTTGATGTGTTATGGTCGAAGCAATGTTGATGTGATGAGCAGAATGTCAGATAGCGAGTAGTTGATTGATGTTTTCTTTTGTGAATGGGAGCTTGGATCATTTGTTTGAGAGCTAAGAGTTTTGATGAGAATTGTGCCTGTAAAGCTCGTATTCTTTGTAACAATATTTAATTCATGGATCACTTTATATGTAGATGCGTGCTATTGCCTCAGACAATTGGTGGGATCCTGAATTCTTTCGTGTCCAGTTCACCGGTGGTGCAATCAAGTATGATGTTTCCAAGTGCGAAATAGTAAGTCATTTCACGTTGCACATAGTAAAGCTATTCATTAACATGTATGGACAAGTACTCATTTCTAACTTTATGTAGATTTTTGTTCCATTATGTGATATGAACCACTGGTCATGCTATGCATTTAATTTACGTAAGCGAGTGGTGCATATACTCGATTCAAACAAGACTGGAAAGGGTGAAGAAATAGATACTGGCAGTAATCGTGTTTGGATTCGTCTCATACTATTCAAAGCTGTGCAGCAATGCATGGCACTATTCTTCAGTGATTGGAGCGAAGATATTACTAAGTGGGATTGTAAGGAAGCTATTGTGCCTACACATTATTCTGAGTATGAAACTCATATATCTTTTCATACCCAAGTTATCAAATAAGTTGGAGATTCATTCAATCTGTATTCTCTCACTGAAAATTTCATTTTTGCAGAGTTGACAGTGGCATATACACAATTCAATTCATGAAGAACTGGGATGGTAATATGTGTGTCAGAGATATAAATCAGGTATATGCCCCATACATTCACTCTTTAATTGCAACATCATTTTTTCATCTTATCAATGTATGTAACATGTTAACAATTTTTAAACAGGATTGTCTAGACACTTTCAGAATGGAGATTTTGATGGACGTTCTTACCTTGGAAGCAAATATAGCGTCACCACCTGATTTCGTCAAAGAATTATTGAAGCAGTACAATGATCATAGAGACGCTACTAAATGATGCTTTTAAGATACGAATATTTTGTGTTTTTATGAGACTATTTTTTGCCTGATACTTTCTGGATTGTAATAATGCTATGCTTCAATACAGCACATTTGCCTCAATGCAAAACATTGTTGATGTCATACATATATTATATTTTACATTACTAAAATTGTTATGACTTCATTCTCTTGCTATTGTTTATTAGCGCGTCTTATATAATTCAAATGTTGTAATTACTACTATGTGCATCTGATCCATCGTATATCTTTTATCACATACCTTTCGGCACTGCTTACTGATAGAAACTTACTTATCATATCTTTTACGGCACTGCTTACCGACATACCCTTTTTATTACACTGATCGTCACCATTAACCATTCAACAAAAATTTGTTGGTAGAATGATACAAAAATTTCACATAATATTTTCGCCATAACTGCTAACATTATGTATAAATTCGCCGCTCTAAATCAGTTCGTGTGTCGTATAAAAATAATTGGAAGTCAACACACGCAATTGTTGTCTGATACAATCAATAAAATTAAGATAACATTTTGTTGCCCGATTATGATGAAAAATTCACACAAGGTATTAACCTAAACACCTATCATGACATACATATTCGCCGTTATAAATCATTCCCTTCGATATATAAAAAAATAGAAGTCAACACATGCAGTTTTTCCTACGCCGTTCTTGTCCATCAACAATTCAACGAGCATTTTTTGCTCGAATGAGATGAAAATTTCACATTAGATTTTTACCTTAACCTCTTACATGACGTAAAAATTCGCCGCTCTAATTCATTTCGTGTGGCGTATAGCAAATAATGTAATTAAACATACGCGTTATTTCTGTGCCGTTCGTCTCCTTCAACCATTTAATATAGTTTTTTGTTGTCCAATTTAGATGAAAAATTCACATAAGACTCTCACCTTGAATGCTAACATCACGTGCGAATTTGCCACTCTAAATTATTCCGTGCGACATCAAAAAAATCATGGAAATAATGCAAGTTAACATACTCGTTTTTCTATGACGTTGGTGCCTATACGTACACCGCTTAAATTTTTTTTGAGTATAATACTTAATTTGATCACAATAACAAATGATATGTTACACATAATGATATTTTACATACACCATATACTATTAAATTTATATGTACAAGTGAGCATACTTCTAATTCTGCCATACGGATTTGCATACCAACTCCAAGTGAATTAATACATCGCCAATACACATACCTATTCCACGTTAATGACATATTTAGCATGAATTCTATTTATGGCAAATAATGATCTAACCAGATACATTTTTACACGTTAATTCAAAAGGATATACACACATACTCGTAAAGGATCAGGTAGCTGGTTATTTATGGCAAGGATATACACACATACTTGTAAAGGATCAGGTAGCTGGTTATTAATGGAAATAACATATCCAGATCACGCATGGACGACAAACTGGAGAACTAGGATCGCGCACACACAGCAAACCGGAAAAATGAAGCATATTCAGATCGCTGCATATTTATGGCAATAAATATTCCGGTTTGCACTAATAAATCTTCCGTTTGAATTCTACGGCAAGCATTATTGGCTAATGGGCCCGTTAATCTCATACCTATTACAAACTAGCACATCTTAATGTGATCTAATGGTTGATAGGTTAGGTGCCTGGACTCCTTGGAGTCCCATTTCACCTTCCTATATATATATATATATATAACAGGGGCACCATGGTGTCCAGGCTCCATGAATGAGACTTTCCATCTATGAGTGAGATTTTTCATCCATGATTAAGACTTTCCATCCGTGTTAATGGCTTCCTTTCCATACTATTGTACTAGTACGCATCTAAAAATAATCCGAAGGCAGAGAGGCTTGATGTCCAGACACCATAGTGTCCCATTTCAGAACGTGAATATATATAAAGGGCGGCATCCGCATACTTGGATGCGATAGAACCCTTTTCAACCTACTGAGCCATCACGTAGACGTACCCAAATCACAAGATGTAAACTTGAAAAGAGTGGTGTGATCACCGTATGACACCCGGAAAATGATCCTATACGACCTCGCCAATTTCTTCGAGAAAACATTAGTACTTGCACAAATCTTAGCATACGGTTTGATTGTCTGCGCCCACCTCAATACGACGCTTTTGAGATTGTGTGACACATGGCATCTTTTAAGATGTCTTTCCAGTTTTCCTCGATGGAAAAATACAAGGTCCTAAAGGATTTTGCAACACCCTTACTGAAGAAGAAACATTCAGATAAGATTATGTCCAGCGCCCTTTATGAACACATCCACAAAAAAGAATAATCAGAGAATCATACATGCTCCACGCATTGGAAGTTGGGAATGTTTCCTTTTCAACGGCCGGCTAAACATGAGACGTGAACAATGGATACGGGACCCTTGCACCAATCGTTGGATCCAACCCCCATCATGGGCACAAGCAGCAGCAGGCAGATCTGATTTTCTGAACTGATGTCGGTCATCCATCATTCTCAATGAGGCCATCACCGTCGCGATCAAATTGATCCATGTAGTCCATTGCTGCACAGACTGCAGGCCAGACATCTCTACCAAATGACACATCACCAGTAGCAGCAAAATCTCTGTATACCGGGAGTACGAACTTGGGATTCAGATCTTTCCATTTGCTTGTATCATGTATGTTATAGGCATTCATTTCATGCCATGGATCATTTGTTCCTAGGTCATGAGGAACGGCACCTTTGACTTTGCGGATTCCTGAAGTACCATCGGCCAAAAATTTGACTTTCCAGCAATCTTCATACAGAACAGCATTGGCAAAATCACGTTGAATACTCAGCTCTATTTTTGGGAATAAATCAAGGAGAGCAAAAGAAGCATAGAAATGCACATCATATGTGCACCACATGATGTATTCCACTCCCTCCAGGTACAAGAATTTGCCAACATTTTCAGGGCCTTCCTTGGAAAGTAAGGAATTGGCTCTTGCAACTCAAGTCCGTTGGTTTGTTCAGGCATTTTTGGTCCATGAACTGCTGCATACTTCGACACACTTCGCTCTTCACCATTAGTAAAGTCACCTCCATTAGAGACTTGCTCTGCTGCCTGCTTGACATGGTTATCTTTAGCTAATTCTGATTTGGTCTCTTTAGTGCCCTTTCTTGAAGACATCTGTTGATTAGAAGCAGGACTTGTTTTTTCATCGATAGCTGGAGGTTGGCCATCTACATGACCAAAAGGGGAAAATATATATATCGGTAGACTGCACACAAACACACATGAAAAAACATCCGGGTGTAGTATACACGGCTGCGCTATTCTGCATCTACGCGCCAAAAAGTATGAGAGTGTCTAGACATCACAACGGTTCTAAATCTGAATGATAGTTAGGAAGACAACATCCGGATGATGTTTAACAAAACCCAAAAGTTATTATCGTGCGTGAGTGACGTTACTGTCAAATAAATGTAGAGTTATTATCAATCATTGATAGAAAATCTTAATCATAAATAGAAGATCGATCATGGAGCCCAGACACCATGGCGCTCCAGTTAATTATGCTACACACACACACACACACACACATATATATATATATATATATATATATATATATATATATACACACACACACACACACACACACACACACGCTTCCATCATTTCATTGATCGTACACTCGTACTCACAACTGTACAACTTTCCATGTTAGGAGCCCTACTCGATCGGACGTGTTGCCCGATCATCCATGCACAACTTTCCAATAATGTTTGCTTTGCCTAAGTGCCTTTGCAAAGCAAAGCAGAAGATGGACGCATCGATCTCATCCTCGACTTGATCTCCTCTTTCACGTCATGCATCTCATTCAGCTCCCAGAAGATGAGCTCCTCGGCCAGCCTCGTCCGCAACGCGTGCACGTCGTCCATGGAGAAACTCTGCACCAGTTCCTCCCCGTCCCACAGCTCCATGCACTTGAGAGCAAACAAGCCGCACGACGAGCCGTCGGTCTGCTCCGGGAGACCCGCCACCAGGCGCAGCTCCCATCCGGCGACGTCCGCCCGGCCGGCCTCCTCCATGCATCGCCCCACGCCGTCACGTATCTTGGACAGCGCCAGCTCGTAGAACCGAGGGCCATAGTGCTGCGCGTAGTTTCCGGAGTCCAGAACCTGGTACTCGCCCTTGTCGAAGTTGAGCACGGCGACGAAGAAGTGCTCCTTGTAGTTCACCGGGAAGAATACCATGTCGTGCTGGAGGTACTTGCCGGCCGTCGCGGACATGTCGGCGCGGTCCTGCTCTGTCAGGTATTCGGTCGTTCTTGGCAGGCAGCTCAGGTACTCCAACCAGTCCTGCTCCTCGACGCACTGCAGGAGGACGCGGTGGCCGTTCCTGCGGTGGTGCTCGGCGCCCTGACGGCGGCTGAGCAGCTCGACTGATGCGTCCAGGACCACTCCGGATATTTGCCTCTCCGGGCCGTCCTGGGACAGGGGCACTGTCAGACACCGCATGGCGTCGGCGCGGACGCGGAAGTGCGGCCGCTCGGAGGAAACCAGCCGTTTATCCTTGCGGTTTGCGTACGCCTTGATGTACGCGATCGTCGCTGCCTCTCGCGGGTCAGCCGGCGCGGTGCGCGAGGCAGCAAAGTTGTCTGCCTCGTCTGCCGGGGAGAGCGCCTGCACGCGGCGGCTCGCCGGCCGCACGCAGCACGTAGACAAGTCAAGCGTATAAGGGGTCAAGCGGTGGCGCGCCTTCTTGGCCGGCCTTTTGGCGCCGGCGGCGGCGACGTGGCCGCGGGGCGTGACGTTTTGGGTCTTGAACGCCATTGACGTAGAATGTAGTTAGATTGCCTTGTGGAGCGGGGGAAGGCAGGCATAAATAAAGTGAAGAAAAAGCACGCGCAAGAGAAATGTTACACGTAGCGCACAACATAAGGCGGTGCCTAATGGTCGGTTGGAGAGTCGGTTCGACGATCTCTGGATTCTGCGCCGACGCCCACAGCTGGAAGGCAGGCGGCTAAAGTGACGAGAGGCTTTTGAGACGAGGTGCTGGACGGCGGCTAAAGTGAGGAGAAGCTTTTGAGACGAGGAGCTGGAAGGCGGCTAAAGTGACGAGAAGCTTTTGAGACGAGGAGCTGATCAAGGTGGGCACGTATATGGAGAGGCCGCCGGTGCCGTGCGCGCGAGCTAGCGTGCAAGATCGGCGTTCGGAAACGGAAACGGAGACGAAAGCTGGATGCCGAGTCGGATTCGGAGACGCGGGCTCGACGCATGATGCATGGGAGGCTTCAGGTTGCCGGTTCCATAGCAGACTACGCCTTGGTGACTTGGTGTCTTGGTGAGACTCCAGTGGCCGGAAATAGTGGCGGACGTAGGAATTTTAGAATGGGTGTTCGAAGTTGTAAAAATATTTTTCGGTACAAAACATAACTTGATAATAATAATTTGAACTAGACAAGGAGAAACAGAAGAATAATTTGAACTAGACAAGGAGAAACATCAATTTTATACAGTAGCTATAATTCTAATAGGACCAAGCACAACAAGAGATGCAGCAAGATTAACCCAATAGAATAAAATTTAATTTACAGCAAACCAGAACAGAATACATGTCTATCATAAGGAAATATACACCAATCCCAAGAACTTCTCCCCTTGCTTCAGACTGAGAATGTAGAGTCTGCAAAGTCAAAAACCAGAAATAAGAAAATTACTTGTATCTTCAACATACATGAAGATATAACTTATCTAGGCATGGTATAACTCCTAGACTGTTGCAAGAAACAAGCAGAAGAGCTTGTCTTGTTTGTAACTCATTCTACAAATAGCACCTCGTAATTCTCTCTGTTTTTTTTTCAATAATACTAGTATGTTATTTCAGAAAGACTAAGCTTGAAGTCTGGAACAACTATAAAATGATCCTACATATGGTGAGTGTGAATTCAGTTGTAACAATCAATCATGTTCTACATACCACATAAATAGTATTTTATCCAATAATTATGAATATACTCAGAAGCGTGTGCTGCTAAATGCCTAAGTATTATCATTCTCAACTGTCATCACATGTCACCTCTTCAGCAAACATTCAATGAACTAAAAAGGTAAAGAAAAAATAACAATAAAAAACATGAAACTTACATGCATGGTGAATTGAAATGAGAAGTTATTTATTTCTCTCTAGTTAACAGCAGAACCTTTTGCCAGATCACTAATCATAAAACATAAATAATCAAACTAGTTCTTTCCAGTGGTTCTAAGGGTCAGCCATAACTTACTACAGCCATTTGTTTTACATGTTTCAATACATTTCTATATCAGGTAAAGCAAGGAACAAACAACACAAAAATGAGCATGCCATCAGGGTAGTGATGTGCTAAGATATATGTCACAAACACATAGAACTTGCCTTCAAAGCAGCTATAAGTTCGGAACTATTGTAACAACGGACATACAAGAAACGCTTCATGCAATCAGAAAACAGTGTGTGCTCGAAAGAACAATGAAATTTATCTTTGGTGCCATCCTTTTCAAATTCTTCATCTGTTGGAATTGGATGTGCTGAACCTGTAAAATGTAAGAGGAATGAAAACAATAAGAATCCAAATTCTGCTATTTATAGCACATCTGTGCTCCATGAAGAATTGAAGCGTATGTAGCTAGTGTAGAGTAATGACGGCACACTGCCCATGAAAGATCATGAGGTCGGGTCTGCGGTGGCGGCGGAGCGGAGGGCAAAGCCGGAGGCGCGGTCGCCGCCTCGCCGATCGTGCCAGAGCGGAGCGCCCAGATCTGGTGGTGAGGCGGTCACCGTGCCGGCGGAGTGCCGGAGCGGCCGGAGGGCCGGCGCGGCGCGGCACGGAGGCGGAGCGAAGGGCCCATATCTAGCCGCACTGCCGGAGGGGCGGGCGGAGCGGAGGGCCGGAACGGCGGCACGCCGGCGCGGGCACGGAGCCGGAGGCCCGAAGAGCCCAGATCTAGCCGCACTGCCGGAGGGGCGGGCGGAGCGGAGGGCCGGAGGGCGAAGGCGGCGAGGCGCGGTCGCCGGTCGCCAGTCGCGCCGTCCCGGTGCCGGCGGAGCGAAGCCGAGTCGCTGACTAGGAGGCTAGGGTTAGGGATTGGATTGCCATCGCCGCACACGCACTAGGCTCGGCCGCTTGGGCATCTGCCGAATGGGGATCGGGGGTGGGGGGGACCGGGGGATTGGCAGGCCGCGCGGCGCGCGGACAGGCTAAATGGGCTGGGCCCTGGCTTCACGCGGGCTGCAGCGCTTCACGCGTTTTCTCTCGTGCCGGCCGGCTAATTGTGGCTACAAACAATTGTTTTGGCCCAACTACATGTATATATATATGTATTATACCTCATATATACTAGATTTTTTGTCAAAAAAAATTGGGTGTTCAGCTGAACACCCATGAACTACTGTAGATCCGCCCCTGGCCGGAAATGCTAAACCGCATATACATGAAGTTACATGCACTTCCCTTGCTGTTGGACCGTATTGAGATTCGTGCCTATCTTCCCCACTGCCACATCCATTTTGTACAAAAGCCCCTCTATTTCTCTTTCTTCTCCTCTCCCTTCCTTCCCTCTCTCCCCTCCCTGCTCCGACAGACTGCGCGGCGGCGGAAGGAGCCAAGCGCTGGCAGACGATGTGGTGGGCCGGCGGCGGACTAAGGCGAGGGCACAGTGGACGGAGCCAAGCGCATGCCAGCCGTAAACCTCGCCGAAAACTCCACGCCACTGGAAAACTCCCGCTGTCGTCGCTGGAAACCTTGAGGCCGTTGCCATCGTTGGAAACCTTGAGGCCACTACCCGAAACCTCAGGGTCTCATTGGAACCCTGAGGCCGCTTTTGGATCCTAAGGTCACGATATCGTGGCAGCGGACCGACACGGCGTGGGGCGACAGGCGGCGATCAGATATGCAGGAAAGTGAGAGGAAGGAGAAGCAAATGAAGATAAATAAGAGGGTGTTTTCCGTAAAATGAGAGAGGAGTGGAGACTAGGGAGAGAGATACGCACGGATCCTAAAATACAATAGACGATATATTGGTACATATAACTTCATGTGTGTGTCTATACACACGGAGCAGAGCCTCTTTCCACCGGTGGCTGAGTGATTGCAAAGCTTTGTGACACGGCTTTCAATCTGAACCAAGGAATAGCAGAGAAGCACGTGCAGCTGGCCGGAGGAGGAAACAAAAGATCCATCGGACCAGGTCTATTTCCCATCAAGTTAGACCCTCCCTAACACATGACACGTGGCAACATAAATCTTGAAGCACCCATCCCACTAACTATCCCATTAACCAGGGATTCCATTGCAATAACCCACCCCACTCGTTCCCAAATCACGATTCCCATGTCTCCTCGTTACCCCCAAGATTTTCATCGGCAATCAACACATACGAGCTCGTGTTTGTCGCCTCCTCCTCCAGTTTCACGTGGTATTAGGGTTTTGCTATGCCTATAGAATAGCTCAGATATGTCTCTGCAGCAAGGAGACAAGATGATGCTTGATGCTGCACCAGGCATCAATTCAGCGAGCTCGGCTCGTGGGCAACCAATTAGCTACAAGGTGATGATCCCTAATCATGTTTATGGGGATGATCCTGGCAAGATTGATAGTGATGAAGTAGAACAAAGACTGCAGCAAATTTGGAGGTAAGCCTTATGCGATTCAGACGTATATTAAGGAATAACGAAAGATCTATATATACAATAATGCTATCAAGTTTAGCAACAGAAAGCTGTATACAGAAGTTCTGTACGTCAAGATAATGCACTAGCTAGTTGATAACATGCCATCCAAGGTGGCTCCGTCCCTGTGGACCCCTAAAGCGAATAAGGTATATTGAGGTCCCGTTTGGCAGAGCTCTAACTCTAAAAAATCTGTAGATTTCCTAGAGCTGGTCATCTGTGGCTCTAGAAAATCCTGAATCTAGAGTTGCAGGCATGTTAAGTGCATTTACATGACTCATTTTATTTATATTATATATTAAATAAAAATATTTAAATCACTTTAATTTAGTCAACAAACTACAGATCCAGCATAGATCTTGGAGCTAGAGCTGTACCAAACGGGGCCTGAATATCACGTCGAGCTGTATTATTACGAAATATTTCCCTTTTCAAAATGATGTCCTGGTTGATGGATTGAAAACCGAGCCACTGTTCTTGAACACTACAGGAATGTGCCGTACAACTAGACTAGTTACTATAATACATATTTTTTATTTAAAAAATACTTGTATTTCTTATGCTTATGAATAAAAATTGAATTGTATTTCTTATACAACTGTAACAGTTATAATATATGTGATTAATTCACACCTTATATTCTGGACCCACCAACATAAGCAGTATAAATATTTCCCTCTTTCCTCCGGTTAACATGAAAAATTTTAGCTTTTAAGAACAAACGTAGTGATTTTTTAATACATTATTTTGTCTTCTGCTGCCTCACCTCAGGGTATCACTAATAGTGAAGACAACAGTTGCCTGTACCACC
This sequence comes from Dendrocalamus latiflorus, assembly GCA_017311315.1. Classification (NCBI taxonomy): domain Eukaryota; kingdom Viridiplantae; phylum Streptophyta; class Magnoliopsida; order Poales; family Poaceae; genus Dendrocalamus; species Dendrocalamus latiflorus. The sequence continues at coordinate 23,587,314 of CM029667.1, forward strand.
TCCACATCATTTTTTCCCCAAGATGCTCTGCCTTTTTCATGCTACTACACTCGTGCAATAAAGGTATCACTAATCGTAAAGACAACAGTTATTTGTACCATCCCTCCACGTCATTTTCCCCCAAAGATGCTCTGCCTTTTTCACGCTACTACACTCATGCAATATGTAGTCATGTTTACTTGGTGGGTTCGATATGACTTAGGCTTTTTGGTTTACATATGTCGCTATAATAGTTTGTTTTTAAATGGTATATCTTTTTAAGATAATATCTACAAATTGATTGTAATACATACTGTACCGATTTCAGATATACTAGTCAAAATCACATACGACTATTTTCTTTCCGTAATCTCTCTTGCGAATAACTAGCATTCAAAAGCTAAAAGGTATGGCCAAAAAAAAATCCACCCTTTGGCCTCTGAAGTTTGCACGGAAGTGAAGTTCCGCTCGTAATTCGATACGGCCACACCTAGCTAATTGTTTGTTTGATCAGCTTCTATCATCTATTTTGTTGGTCTCAATGAAAAGTATCAAATTGACTTCACATTGAATGTGCATCGTAGATGGCAAGTTTGATTTTCTCTATACCTCTCGACTCCAAAGTTGCTCTAAACTTCCTTAAATATCTCTAAATTAATTAATTTAGTACAGATTAATTCTTCGCATTAGACGTGAGCCTCATCTTGCGTTTCTTAAGGCCACGTGCACAGTGATCTCCAATTCCTTGCTTGCCATGTTTGCGCTGGGCTAGGCATTGCTTTATTGCAAATTGTAACACCGCGTCACCAGTCGAGCCGGCGGCAAAGCTTCACGAGGGCGTCACACTACATGCGAAGGTGGAAGTTGCGCATTCTTTCTTTGTAGCTTTTTAATTTCTTCGGTTTGAATTTCCCCTTCGTTCAGACTTTGAGCCGGAGATGTCAGATGCATAGGCTTTTACTGTTTTACGTTGTTTGTATGCACCAGTTGGAGATTACCTTCCTTTCTTATGAGATACTAGCTGCATAAGCGCGGCGCACGCCGTGCTAGCTACCGTGTGGACCGAAGTAAAAGAGACGATAATTCGCAGGGAGTTTCATAAAAAAAAATCAAGGACAAATGCGTAATTTCGGAAAAATCAAAGGGTTTTTTTAAAAAAAACTGAGGACTTGTAAGGATCTGTACGTAAGTAAATAAGGACCTATACGTAATTTTGGAAACCCACGGGGCGCCATCCAAAAATTTTTTTAAAGAAAAAACTTGCAGGGACCTATTCGCGAGGAAAAAGGACCTTTACGTAATTTTCAGAAAATATGAGGAAAGTGGCTCGGCCGGCCGTACGCAAATTCCCTTGCCACGCGCCGGCCGGCCGAGCGTTGGGGGCGACGTGGCCTCGCGTGCTGCCCGAAAACCTTCCGGGAATATGGTTGTTATGATTACGTTGATTTGTATGCACGAGTTGGAGATTACCTTCCTTTCTTATGAGATAGAGGTCTCGTTTTTTTGGCTCCTATCTTATAATATAGTAACTAGTTTTTAAATAAAATATCTATTTAAAGTAGAGTTCACAAGTCGATTGTAGTAAGCATTATACTGACTTCGGCTATATCGGCTAAAATTGCACGTGACTATCTCTCTCCGTACTCTCTCACACAAATAACCAGAATTCAAAAGTTATAAGTTCGAAAAGAAGGAGCCCTCAGTATTTTCTAACACATATAGGCCGAGTTCTTTTCGGCTTATAGCTTATGCTTATGTCTTCTCTCAAACAAACAAATAGAACGGCTTCTTCGTCGCCGTGTCGAAACAGCTTATCGGGATAACATTTTTGAAGCGGTTTATCAGCATTCGATTCGTTCACACAAACGCTCGAGTTAGGGTCAAAAACCATAAGTCACAGCTATAAGCCATACGTCGCAGTCGAAAAGAACTCACCTATAGTATATTGGATAGGATTCAAAACCCAACGTCAGCTATGCTAAGGACACCATTGAGACAAATAGATCTTAATTGTTATACTCATAAGCAGGCCATTCTATGGATGCATAAGATCTTATTTTCTCTCGAAATTGGGGTACTCTTCTCCTTGCTCTTCGGTATTAGCAGTTTTAGTCGCTCCTCCTTCGAGATTGTGAGGAACGTCTTTGTTGATTTCTTACCCAGCACTACAGTTGAAGGTAACTCCAACTTCTTAGCCAGGTACTTTTGCCCTATCTTCTGCTACCTTTTCTTTTGCTTCTACGGCCGATTCAGTGGTCGTAGTCGCTTCAGATCCAACAGCTGCCTCCACCCTGGAGTAGAGGTTGATTCTTCGACCATTCTCTCAGTCATCTCTACAATGGCAAGGAGAATGGCAGGAGGCTTCTCGATAGGAGCATTCTTAGAAGATGGAGGAGGCAAGCTAAAATTACAAAAGGGAAACACATTACTATTATAGAAGACAAAAGAGTAAAATACTTTTCTTATACTTTCGATTATATACCTTTGTTTTCTTTGCTTGATCGTAAATCCAGAAGAAACCTTTCCTAAGGAGGATTTCTTTGATTTCTTCTCCATGACCACGTCTGGTCGCTGAGGAATGGGGTCTCCTACGAACACGTTTGGTCATAAGTCCTGAGCAGGTGCTACTGCTCCTTGTGTTTCTTGCCCCTTCTAATGGTTAAAGCCAGTTTCGACCATCTGAGGAGCAACTTCCCTTTTGATCATAGGTTCTGCTGCTGCAACAGTCTCCTTCACAAAAGATATAAAACCTTTTTAGTTCTCCTTTTTGAGTTGCTTAACAAAGCCGTGAGAAGCGCCAACTGAAAATTTTTGTCATCATAATAGTAAAGTACCTTGATCTTGAGGGCTTTTTGCTCCAACACGACTGGCCCTCTTTCCTCTGCAGCAATCACATCTGCAAAGAATTTCTTGATGGAGCTAGATGAAGGAGGAGCACTACTCTAGCTTCTGCCTTGCTTGTCAGTAGTCTTCACTAGTCGACGTCTTTTGGCCGGAGGTGCTTTAGCTTCCTCCGCTCTTTTTCCGACAACCATCAGTTTGACCGCCTGGTCGTCCTGACGGTTCGTCATGCCTACTTTGTGTATCAAGAAAGAATATTACTTAGTCGTTTCTTACGACTATAGAATCCTAAAGATGAAATCGATTTTTGATTATCTTTAGCCATTCCTCTCTTTCTTCGGCAAATACGTCCACCAGGATACGAGGAGCCACAACATCGAGTGAGGGAGCTTTCTCACATATGAGCTTGACTTGGGTGTCGATATCCCCTAGTGGAAGATCTGCATCGACAGATAAAGTGATCAACAATCAAAACTCAGAATTAATAAAAAAGGGTTTGATTATTATTTACCTTCCTCATAGTCCCTAGTCGTATCCTTATCCCTTGAGTACATCCACATAGAATGTGCTCGTCTCTTCAAGGGGCTAATATGGCGCGCGATGAAATCCTTCACCACATGCCATCTAGTAAGCTCCTAGTTCTTTAAATCTTTGATGGCTTGAATGTAGGGAGCTATCCGAGTGAGGTCCTTGGAAACTAAATCCCAGGAAGGGTTATTCTTTGCAACCTTTCCCATAAAAGAAAGGCTATCTTTACTGGTCGTTTTTCAATAGAATCACTTCTCTTCCAACTCGGTCATGATGGGCGAGTGAATGTCTGGATGTACTCCTTCATCTTGCCATGATGTAGCTTCAGACCACAACTCCTAGCAATCCCACCCCGTCTGCTCATTTCATAATAATATCGAAAGAGCTTTAGGTCTGGAGGAATCCCCAGGTAAGTCTTGCACAGGTATACGAATACGCTCAACATAGTGATGTAATTGGGAACAAGGTTCACCAATTCCACTCCAAAGTATTCAAGTACCAATGCGAGGAAAGGATGAGCGGGTAATCAGAGGCCACACCCACATCAAGATTGAAATACTGGAATTTGCCCGATTTTCCTTAATGGCCAATGCTGTTCGGTAGCTTCAATCCACTTCACAAATTTCCTTGAAGGAATCTTTGCAACAGCGACCAAGACCTTTATCTTCACAGCATCCATTTCCTACACCACCCATTTAGAAGAGGTTCCGACCATTTTCTCTAAGTGGTTGGATTGGATTTGGATAAGAGGAAGCAAATGACTTGGTTGGCGACGGAAAACACGAAAAACAATGGAGCTGAAGGGGAAAGTAAGAGTCCTAAATGTTACCCTACGGTAAGTTTTTGTAGTCGCACGCTTGAGTTAAAGATCGTGGGAACTCAACGATTCCACCTTTTTGGGAACAATTCCAACGGACAAATTTGTGAGAATTGATTTGAATTCTTAAATTTGTCTATTTGAATCTAGCGTGTATTTACAACTCAAATGAAATTACCTTCTTGACCAAGTCTACTTCTAGTCAAAAGAAGTCGAAAAAGCATTACTTTTGATCTTCACTGGTCTACGATCTCTCTTTTTCATGTAAGTTATTTTCACTTGAAGTAGCGGGCTAGATGATGAGGATATAATAATCCTCAATTTATTATGTAGTTATAAACAACATATTATATCATAATACTCCTTAAAGTATACCCATTACATTCGTAAGGGAGAGACCTAACCATGTTATCGCAAGTCTTTCCATGACTACCCCATAGTTGTGAGCTTTTCTATGACTACTCTATGATCATAAGTTTTTCTACAAACATGACATAGTCGTAAGTCAATTGAAACTTTTCGACCAGCTCGTCTATGACATCTTGCCACGTTGTGGGTTTCTCTGATAAGGCGGTTGTTCTATGTGAATAACTGCTCATAACTTCTCCCCACCTTTAGCGATAACCGCCCAACGGCAAGGAGGAATCAAGTCACTGACAATAACCTCTGTCAGACATTACCTCATCCGAAACGTTGAGACGCCTCTTGGTATAGAGCAACTGCCACATCTTTGTGCGCTATATGAAGGCTGGAGTCGAAGAGGAGGGGAGAGAGGAACATATGCAATACGGACAAGATATCCGCCATTAGTCTTTTGATTTTAATATGTATGATCAATATAGTCACACAGGAGTAGGGTTATTGTTCTCTAAGAATAGGCCTAAACCTATATAAAATCCTTGTGTAGTCAGGTGTTTGATAGATCATCCGAATCTAAATAATCATACATAAAATCGATATTAGAACATTGACACATGAGATCTTATTTTCTCTCGATTAATGAGAGAACTTTTGGGATTTTTTCTTTTATATGATTTAAGGATTATTATAGGATCTTTTATCCTTCTAAAGCAAAGAAGTACAATTAATCTCACTAGTTATTTGTAGATATATAGATAAGAATGTAATACTTGGTAGTGGAATTTCAATTTGGAAGGAGGGGCCATAGCCCCCTTGGTCTATCCTAAGCTTCACCTGCACGTGCGCCTCTCAACACACATAGGGATTTTTTTATGGAGACACTAGACCCCACGGAGCACAGACACATGATTTTCACTAAACAAACATATATGTAAATACCTATTTTTATTCCGAGTTGATTTGTTAAGATATTCTTAACGCTAGGCCATAGATCCACATGTCAATTATATATAGAAGTGGTGTGTTTGAAAGTCCAATTTAGGACGGTAATATGTCCTAAAAAATAGGTGGCTTCTCACGAGAGGACGCTCTCGCCGGCGCCCGCCACCGCAGAGTTTTGTCGGCGGTGGCATGCCCTGTGGTCGAAGCCACCCACCGCCGCGCCACGTCCCACAATGCACGCTGTACGAAGGCCCGTCGGGCTTGGATTTGCACTTGGCGTGGGCGTCAGCCGATTCGTCGGCCCGGCCCATAATTGTGACAACCTAGCTTGGCAAATGCGCGACGGCCCCAATCACGCGGGCCGAGAAATAAAAACCCAGGGAAATCGAGGGGGAAAGAGGAAAAGAAAGCGAAAGGAACCCGATACCCTACTCGCCGCCGCTCGTCCCGATACTGTTGCACCGCCCAGCGCCGCCGCTCGTGCTGCCGTCCGCCGCCCGCCCGGCAAGCTTCGTGCCGCTCCAGCACGGGAGGCGGCATCGCCAGCCACTCCACGGCTCCGCTTCCTCGCAGCAGCGGCGGCCTCAGGGTGTCCACCCCCTGCGCGGCCGTGTACTGTAGTGAGTAGATTGTTCCCCTAGCTTTTTGCTCCCGGTGTTTTTGCTACTCCTATCGCGTCTCCTTCGTTATTTTTTACGCTAGGGTGATGAGAAGCTGTGAAAATTGTTTCAAGTTGGTGTCACGGTGATACGGGCACTGCGGAGGATTGCTTTGTAATCTGTTCATGTTCATGTACTCAGTTATTGTAATCAGTTCTCAGATACAACTTTTACCATGGCTTAATTCGGGTGCAATTATGCGCAAGCTTTAGTATGTTAGTAAATGTTAGCCCCGAACTATCCTAATCCTCGTTTCCAGGTTCAGCGATTGATGGTGATGATACAGTGTGAAAATGCTTGCCCGTCGGTTTCTTTTAACCAAATGGTCGAACAAAAGATTTCATGCTACGTGCTGATGTAAATCTTTCTTTCCTATGCTGACATTTCCCGTCCTGTGCACAAAATGCTGGTTGTCTAATTTGTGTATTGCTTGTGGTGGATAACAAACTGTAATTTAAGCTATTGATGGTGTTGTTTGTGTATTGTAGAGAGTATAGCATTTCAGTGAAACCTAACAATGAAAGAAAATAAGTAGTACTTTTGGCTGTAGGCTATAGCAACTGTGTATTGAGTAAATTTGTAAATTGCAAGGTAAGTAGAAAATCACATGAGACCGGAGGGCAGGTATGCAGATTTTCTGGAACTGTACAGTAGTGGAGACTGTAGAGAACTCGGTAAATACTTGTAGGAACCGGTTACTGGTATCCATATGTAAGGATCTTGGTCTTAACATGTGTATGAGTTTACACTAGTCTTTTAGCTTACGTAGTTAAAATATAATGAAATAAATTCTTGACTTCAGCACTTGCAGATGGCATAACTTAAACAGAATTTGTAGTTTTATACCTTGTAGATTAAACTTGAGTTATGGTCAATGCCTGATTTCCTGTTCCATGCTTTACAGGTTCTTGAAGTATCTTATCTTAGGCTTGCCTGAAATATGGCATCTCCTGGTGAAATGACAGGAAGCAATATGTTACACCTTCAATGCTTTCCTAGTAATATGGTATGCACTTAGTTGAAGTATCACCTACATATGCTTCTCTTTTATTTAATAAATCATTATCGTGTGTGTCTCTGTGTGTGCTCTGCTTAGGGAAAACAAAGAAATGGTTTCATCTCTGCAAGAAATCCTTGTTTGAGAAGGTCACGAATGGTTCGACACTGCTTGGGCCTGCAACATCTTTGCAGGTTACCTAATCAAAGAGTTACTGTTCCAAATATCCAACCAATGCCTGCCCGCAGTGCTGCGGTATCCAGGGGTGTTAATAGTCCACTGGTCGAGGAATCTGTTGATGATGTGGAATTAAGTTCAAGAATTATTCACTTTTACCGTAAACCATTTCTTCAAGAGAGTGAGACTGAGGAGTTACTCAGGAAAGTGCAGGCAAAGGTTTCTTGTAATATTATTGACATAAAGACTGAGCAATGCTTCAACGTTGAATTGGAGAATGCACTAACTTCTGAGAAGCTTGCAACACTTCAGTGGCTCCTAGCAGAAACTTATGAACCTGAGAACTTACAAACTGGCAGCAATCTGGAGGAGGAAGTCTCTAGGAGCCCTTATTCTTTCCTTGTTGAGGTTGGTCCCCGGATGACATTTTCAACAGCTTTCTCGACCAATGCCGTCTCAATTTGTAAAGCTCTATCATTAGTGGAAGTAACTCGCTTGGAGAGGTCTAGAAGATATCTTTTGCGCATCCAGACTGGCAGTGGCCCACTTGATGAAAGCCAACTCAACAGCTTTGCTGCCTTGATTCATGACAGAATGACAGAGTGTGTTTATCCTAGCAAGCTCACATCATTTCGGTCAGATGTAGTTCCAGAACCTGTCAGTTTTATACCAGTCATTGAAAGGGGAAGGGAAGCATTGGAAGAAATAAATGTGAAAATGGGGCTTGCTTTTGATGAACAAGATATCAAATACTACACCCACCTCTTCAGAGATGACATCAAGCGCAATCCAACTACTGTGGAACTTTTTGATATAGCACAATCCAATAGTGAGCACAGCAGGCATTGGTTTTTTAACGGAAAGCTTGTGATAGATGGAGAGACCATGGCTAGAACTTTGTTTCAGTTAGTGAAGAGCCCCTTGAAGGCCAACCCTAGCAACTCTGTCATTGGATTCAAGGATAATTCAAGTGCAATAAAAGGATACCCAGTAAATCATCTACGTCCAGCACAACCGGGTTCCACTTCACCGTTATCCCTTATGATGCGCGAGCTTGACATTTTATTCACAGCAGAAACACATAATTTTCCATGTGCTGTGGCACCTTACCCAGGAGCCGAAACTGGTGCAGGTGGCCGCATAAGAGACACACATGCCACTGGAAAGGGTTCTTTTGTCGTTGCCTCCACTGCTGGTTACTGTGTTGGAAATCTTCGAATCGAAGAATCATATGCACCCTGGGAGGATTCATCCTTTTCATACCCATCGAACTTAGCTTCTCCTTTACAGATTCTTATTGATGCTAGTGATGGTGCTTCTGACTATGGGAACAAGTTTGGCGAGCCTCTAATTCAGGGATTTACGAGAAATTTTGGTACAAGGTTGCCAAATGGGGAGCGCCGTGAATGGCTGAAGCCAATAATGTTCAGTGGAGCAATTGGGCAGATTGACCATGCACACATATCGAAGGGGGATCCAGAAATTGGCATGCTAGTTGTGAAGATTGGTGGTCCAGCATACAGAATTGGTATGGGTGGTGGTGCTGCCTCAAGTATGGTTAGCGGACAAAACGATGCGGAGCTTGATTTCAATGCAGTGCAGCGTGGAGATGCTGAGATGGCACAGAAACTGTATCGTGTGATCAGGGCATGTGCAGAAATGGGAGAGAAGAACCCAATTATCAGCATTCATGACCAGGGAGCTGGAGGAAATTGCAATGTTGTGAAAGAAATAATCTATCCTAAGGGTGCTGAAATTGACATCCGCTCAATTGTTGTTGGTGATCACACATTGTCTGTCTTGGAGATCTGGGGTGCTGAATACCAGGAACAAGATGCATTATTGGTGAATCCCGAGAGCAGAAGCTTGTTGGAGTCACTTTGCGAGAGAGAGAGAGTTTCAATGGCTGTCATTGGGGAAATTGATGGTAGTGGAAAGATTGTTTTGATTGATGGTGCTGCTGTGGAGCATGCCAAGTTTAATGGCCTTCCTCCTCCGACCCCTGTTGTTGATCTTGAGCTTGAAAAGGTTTTAGGAGATATGCCTCAAAAGACTTTTGAATTCAAGCGAGTTTCTCGATTGAGTGAGCCCTTAGACATTGCACCTGAGGTCACACTAATGGATGTTCTTAAGCGAGTATTGAATCTCCCATCTGTATGTTCAAAACGTTTCTTGACCACAAAGGTTGACAGGTGTGTGACTGGTCTTGTTGCACAACAGCAGACAGTTGGTCCTCTCCAACTTCCACTTGCTGATGTTGCTGTAATTGCACAGACCTACACAGATCTGACAGGTGGTGCTTGCGCCATTGGAGAACAACCAGTAAAGGGTTTAATTAATCCCAAGGCCATGGCAAGGCTTGCTGTTGGGGAGGCCTTGACCAATCTGGTTTGGGCTAAAGTTACATCGCTTGCTGATGTCAAAGCCAGCGGTAACTGGATGTATGCTGCGAAGCTTGATGGAGAAGGAGCAGATATGTATGATGCTGCTGTTGCATTGGCTGACTGCATGATTGAACTTGGTATTGCAATTGATGGAGGAAAGGACAGTCTTTCTATGGCAGCTCAATGTGATGGTGAGGTAGTCAAGGCTCCAGGTAATCTTGTGATCAGTGCTTATGTGACATGTCCTGATATAACTTTGACGGTTACTCCAGATTTAAAGCTTGGGAAGGATGGAGTTCTGCTGCACATCGACCTAGCTAAAGGAAAACGACGACTTGGTTGTTCTGCTCTCACACAGGCGTTTGATCAAATTGGAAATGACTGTCCAGACATAGAAGATGTTCCTTACTTGAAGAAAGTCTTTGAGGCTGTTCAGGAATTGCTTGGTGAACGTCTTATTTCTGCCGGTCATGACATTAGTGATGGTGGTCTTATTGTTACTATTCTTGAGATGGCATTTGCTGGCAACTGTGGTGTTAACCTCAACATAGACTTAAAAGATAATGACCTTCTCCAAGAACTTTTCGCCGAGGAGCTTGGTCTTGTTATCGAAGCGCACTCAAATGACCTTGATGCTGTAAAGCAAAAGCTTCAAGCAGCAGGGGTTTCTGCCAATGTAATTGGAGAAGTAACTACAACACCAGAAATAAAGATGGTTGTTGATGGTGAGGTGCGCCTGAAGGAAAGAACTTCATACCTCAGAGATTTGTGGGAGGAAACAAGCTTCCAGCTTGAGGAGCTACAGCGGCTGAAGTCTTGTGTCAATCTTGAGAAAGAAGGCTTAAAAAGCCGAACATCACCTTCATGGCATTTGTCTTTCACTCCCAAATTCACAGACAAGAAATTATTGACTGCATCCTCAAAACCAAAGGTTGCCATCATTCGTGAAGAAGGGAGCAATAGCGATAGGGAAATGTCTGCTGCATTCCATGCTGCTGGTTTTGAACCATGGGACATCACAATGTCAGACCTCTTGAATCAGAAGGCTTCTCTAATGGAATTCCGGGGGATTGCATTTGTTGGTGGTTTTAGCTATGCAGATGTTCTAGATTCAGCTAAAGGTTGGGCTGCGTCTATCAGGTTCAACCAGCCCCTCATACAGCAGTTCCAGGAGTTCTACAACAGGCCAGACACATTCAGCCTTGGAGTGTGCAACGGGTGTCAGCTCATGGCTCTTCTTGGCTGGGTGCCAGGACCAGATATTGGAGGTTCCCTTGGTGCAGGTGGAGACATGTCCCAGCCAAGGTTCATTCACAATGAATCTGGCCGTTTTGAGTGCCGGTTTACTAGTGTGGCCATAGGGGATTCTCCTGCTATAATGTTCAAAGGTATGGAAGGCTCTACTTTGGGCATTTGGAGTGCTCATGGTGAAGGGAGAGCCTTCTTCCCAGATGAAAATGTTTTATCTGGTGTTGTTAAGTCTAATCTGGCCCCTCTGAGGTATTGCGATGATGTTAATAACGTCACAGAGGTCTATCCCTTCAACCCCAACGGTTCTCCACTTGGTATTGCGGCTCTTTGCTCACCTAATGGAAGACATCTTGCTATGATGCCACACCCAGAGCGTTCCTTCATGATGTGGCAATATCCATGGTATCCCAAGGAATGGCAGGTTGAGAAGAGTGGTCCCAGTCCTTGGTTGCGCATGTTCCAGAATGCACGAGAATGGTGTTCATAGAGCAGGTAAATCAGACTTCTCAAACATTTTCTCCTTGTTTTGGTTTCCATCTAGGTAGACCTCTGGCCAGCCGTAATCTATTAGACGCAACTTGTTGCTCTATATCTAAACCACTCATTTCTGTAAATGGTGCTTAATGTTTTATGTTGCTTGTAAGGCCCTTCATACCTAGATCTCTATCGTAGCATTGTTAGCTTGAGTGTCACTTGTGCTTGAACCTCGTGGAATTCTGATGCAGTGAGAATTAGATATCCAGGATCTGTCCTGTTCTAGAGTCGTATTTCACTGCAATCTAAAGAAACAAAAATGCAATGGATGGGTGCTAACTATGTACAATACTCTTCTACTCATGCAATACCGACATGAAGTAAATTTTGCTTACTGTTCCTATCCTCAAACTTGCAGGGACCAAATTGATGGCCCGAATGAGTGCTTAGAAGCTTGGAGGGTGTTGGAGCAGCGTTCTGCGACATAGTTGATGTGGCTATGGATCATCTGAATACTACTATGTCTATGTAGCTGAGTAACTGAGATATTGTATTTTTATCTTGCTCCCCTCAGTTCTTGTGTTGAGCTGGAATCTTGGTGCTAGTTTTGGACAGTGCCCGTGTCAGCGCTGCCGTGAGTATAATTTTGTTCCATTAGCTGAACCGAGCATGTCTCTTGTGCTGTTATTCGCTTTATCCAATAATAATATGCCTCAGAAACAAAATGTATCTTTCAGTTTCATTTCTGTCATGAACAGCCAGTTTCCAATGTTAACACACATGATGTACCAATCCAGGCATCTTGATCATTTGAAGCAGATGGTGGTGGTGCCATTTTCCAATATTAACACATGCTACGCATCTGTTTGTCCATTACATATTTGATATTTTGTTCCCAAATTATCACATATGTGCATTAATCCCTACCCATCGTACATGACAAGTTAATGCGTTGCTATACATGCGAAACAATGAAGAAGAAAGCGTATACATTTGGACAGTAAAAAAAAGGAATCAGATATCAGTGTGCCATGAATCATCCGCACATTGGATTACGGTATCATTATTAACCAATACACAGACATGCAGGAATTTTTGGCACTTTTCATATGATTTCAACCAGTATTTGCAGAAATAGTCTTATACGCATGAAATTAGCAAAAATGGCACTTCTGTCATCCTGTCACTAAGCAGCAGTGTACAGTAGCCAACACCTGGGCCATCGAAGCCTGGCTACCAGCTAGCGCCCTCCCTGCCGCCCCACGAGGAGTGGGATGTCAAAAGGGTCTGTGAGATCCAAGAGGAGGAGTGCCGCAACGACGAGCAAACTGAGCATATACATTGAGGGACAAAAGCTCATCTCCAGACGTGCACGCACAAGGAGCACGAGGCTCGCGAGAGGGAGCGCGAGAGAAAGAGGCAAATGGTAGCCAAGGCAGAAGAGGCGCCGAGGAGCTCAACGCCGAGCTCGCAAGGAAGGGAAAATGACATTGGTCCACGCAGTAGGTCGGGTCTCTCCAAATTAATCCCCCGAAGGTCGAATTTTCTTCCATTCAAAAAAGGCTCATATGTATTGTACGAGTATTTCGGTTTGTTGTATCGTGCATGATGATATTTTTATGCACGTAACCAAATCATGTGCGTCGTGTTATTCCCAGCTTTGTTATAAAGTTAATTTTAGCTCGCAACATCACATCTTGTCGTCTTTTCGCATTCAATTCTCCAAAATGAAATCTCCTTGTTACCATTTTTACCACCAAATCCTAAGGTTCTAAATCCATTAATCAAGTCCAAACTAAATTCAACTAATACCTCGATTCATAACTTACAAACCAATTGCAACCACGCATGCAGCCAATTTCAATCGCTAATTTAATAAGCATCGCATATCGATAATTATGATTAAATTAACATGAAATAACATGGCAAATTCATAATACATAAAATTCCCCAAAAAAATTGCACAATTGTGTCGACTGTGTCGAGAGATTGCACATAAAATTTTGTAATTTTTTTAGCTCGTTTGCTATATGTCATAACTACTAAAAATATTATTATCATACGAATTTTTTAGCAATATTCATAGCAGATAAAATTATAAAAAAATATACAATGAAGTACACTATGTCAAGAGGCTGCATATAAATTTTCGTAATTTTTTGAACTCATTTGTACATTTAAAAATTCGAACAAAAAGTACATGAAAAATCATAATTCACCTACCATCCGGTAGCGGAGCGGCAGGGAGGGCGCTGCCTGGTGGCCAGGCTTTGATGGCCCAGGTGTTGAGTGCTGGGCGCTACCGTCCGGTGACGAAGTGGTAAAAATATCATTTCTATCAATTCCGCATGCACATGGTTATTTCTACACATATGGACTGAAAATATGCTAAAAATGATAAAAAAAAATCTGACATATTGTAGTGAGTTTCATGGACCATATTTGTTCTCAACTCAAAACGCGAGATCCCTCAACAATCACAAATATTTTATTTCTTCACATCGTGTCACCGAGGCCTCAAACTCAGATCTCCTGCTTGTCTACCCAAAGCTTACGCATCATGAGAAAAGCAGAACAATCTGCCGCGTACTTATCAAGACCATTTCATTCCAGTCAGTATATACCATATAACAATCTGCCGCGTACTTATCAAGACCATTTCATTCCGGTCAGTATATACCATATCTACACCTAAATCGATACAAGGTATCCATATGTACCGTACCACAATAATGATCAATACCAATTCGATATCGTCAATACCGGTCATACTGACCATACCGATAGAATTGATAATACCATTTATTGAACTATATATTATATTTGATAGTACTATTAGGTATTTAAAATAATATTATAAGTTATATTTGGTGTACATATAATTAAACAAATATATACTTATAAATATATATACTTGTATTATTATTTTAAATCCGAAATGGTACGTCACTGTAAACCGGTTTCAGAACGTATCATTCTGAGAACCAAACCAATATGACTTTTGGAATGGTATTGACAAGTATGGTCTGCCGTGGTCAACTCAATCGCATTGTCTCCAGTGGGCTACTATTTCTTGCCCTGCGCCAAGGACTCGGCGATGCCCTTGGAGAGGCAGTACGCAATGGACTGTATGGTGATCATCGGGTTGACGCCGACGGCCGTGGGCAGCAGGCTGCCGTCGCAGACGTACAGCCCTTCGGCCTCCCAGCTCTCGCCGCTGCCGTCGACGGCGCCGTGCTTGGGGCTCGCGCCCATCCGGCAGCTGCCCATCTGGTGCGCCGAGCACAAGAACGCCCACTTATCCGTCCCCGGGTACATGGGGCCCGTCGCGATGGTCACCTCGTCCAGGAACGCCTCCAGGTCCTCGTCGCGCACGCCCTTGCACCGCAGCCGGAGCCCATCGCTGCGGTGCGTGCCCACCTCTGCCGCGCCGGCGGCCACCAGGATGCGCAGCGCGCGGCGCAGGCCGTTGCGGAGCTCCTCGGTGTCATCACGGCTAGGGGTGAAGCGCACGCGGCCCTCCCCGTCCACGAACCCTGCGCCGCGGTCACGGACCAGCGCGAACGCGTGCGAGGTGCGTGCGTACCGGCGCATGCGCTCCTTCATGTCGCGGCCCGACTCCCACGGGACCAACGAGGCGAAGGCGCCTGGCCCGAGCGCCGGCGTCTCGATGATGGTTCGGTCGGTGACACGGTGCATGGTCGTGATGATGCCGCCCTCGTAGCACTTGCCGGTGAGCTGCGGCTCCTGCTTGTTCTCCGGGAAGTAGCCCCACGCCATGGACACTGGGTGGAGGTGCAGGTTCCGCCCGATTTGCCGGTTCTTGAGACCGCTGTTGCGCAGCAGCGGCGGCGTCATGAGCGCGCCGCACGCCGAGATGGCCATCTTGGCCTCGATCCGCAGCTTCTTCGTGATGCCATTGCTCAAGCACGTCGCCACAAGGCCCACGCACTTCTTGCTCCGACCGTTCTTGCTGCGGCCTCCGGTGATGGTCTCGAGAATGAAATGCTCGGCCTTGCACCCGGTCAGGATGACCGCGCCGCGCGCAACGGCGTCGACAAGCCACGTCGTGTCGGTGCCGCGCTTGTCGCCGGTTGGGCACCCGAGGTTGCAGCTCCCGCAGTAGTGACCCTCCGACGAGTTGCGCGGCACGGCGTCGGCGCGCAGCCCGAGTGCCTCGCAGCCAAGGCGCACCACCTTATTCTGGAACCCCTCCTCCCGGCACCCGTCGGTCACGGCGAGCCGGGAGCACACCGCGTCCATTGCCTGCACGTACCCCGGGCTCGCGAACACAGGGAGTCCGTGCTCACGCGCCCACTCCTGCATGACCTCCTCCGGCGTGCGGATGCTGGCCGACCAGTTCACTGCAGAGCCGCCGCCGACAGTCGCGCCCGTGAATAAGATAGTCGTCACGTTTGTTGTGCAGAAGATGCCTCCCTTCTCGTAGAGGCGCTCCGTGGACGGGCCCTCGATGGAGCTGTAATCCTCGGCGGCGAAGTAGTCTCCCTTCTCAACAACGACGACCTTGTGCCCCGCGGACGCGAGCACCGCGGCGGCCACGCCGCCGCCGCAGCCTGAACCGACGATGACGGCGTCGCATTGGACCGCGTGGTGCGCGCCCGACGCGTCCGGCTTTACCGCGATGCCCTTGTCCGCGAGTGACCTGAGTAGGGTGGTGTCGTTCAGTTCCCTGGTCTCCACGACGCCATTGTCCAGAGGCCGCCGTGCCGGCGACGTTGTTGCTTTTGTTCGATCTTTCCATTGCTCTTCCACTTCCGGCACGCTGTACCCTATTGCTTTCCAGCATGGATTCTCCGAGTTTTCGTTCATCTGCACGTTGGAAAAGGAGATAAATTATTTACGAGATCATTGGGTATTCAGATGTCAAGGGGTGTTTTTTTTCATTGTCTAAATGTTCATGGACAAAATTTTTGGGAGAAATCAGTTAAAAATTGTCGACCGTTGAACGTAGATCGGACGTCTGAGGTCTCTCATCCAACCCTTTCCCTTCCCTCCCTAACCTTAGTAGCTCAAGGCGCTGTTCATCTTGCACACTACCTCTCTTCCACTTAACAGGACCCTCCGTCACTAAATATAGGTTTATTTTGACTTTTGGTCCGGATGCAAGATTTTGATCGTTGTTTTTTATGATGATGATGATGATGACATGCAATTAAAAATAGGGTACTTTTATGGTACCCCAAAACAAATATCAGTGGCGGAGGAGCCGATAGGGCAAGGTCTGGCCCAAGCCAGACCTTGAATTTTTCAGGCGGGCCGGCGGGCGGGCGGGCGGGCGGAGAGCAAGGCGGGAGGCGGGCGGGCGGGACTCGAGCATAGCCGCACGCCCGCACCGCATAGACCATCGTCCTCCCTCCCGTTCTACTCAACCCCACGTCAGCTCGTGCTCCAACAACCCTCCGTCCCCCCCCCCCCCCCCCCCCCCCCGAGAGGCGAGACGCGGCCCCAACCGAGATCTCTCATCTCACGCGCCGCTCCACGAGCCGGAGCCCCGCAGCGGCGGTCACGAGGAGGAGGCCGCCATGGAGGCGTCTTCGTGGGACGCCCTCCGCAAGCAGGCCGCCTCTCGAGAGCAGGCGGGCGGCGGGAGGCGGGCAGGCGACAGGCCGGCGCCCCACCTCATTTTTCCCCCGTCCTCCGCCACTGACGAATATGAGACATCTATTCTTTTTTATCCGGTGGACCAGATTAATTAAGATTTAGTTGTACTACAACTGACATTACTAACAGTAAAATCCCAAGATGAGTAAAATTATAAAGGGAATACGTGACGTAAGAGTGATTTCTATAAGCGCCGCGGCAGTATGCGTACGAGAGACGGGAGCAGTGGCGTAGCGGAATGGGTGAGAAGCTGCAACGGCGGTAACGGAAAAATTAATAATATATTCGGAGAAAAGTCTATAATACCTTTACTAAAAATATATTTATAAAAGAAAATTCTATTATTTCCTCATAAATCAATGGTTTGATTTAATTTCTACTACCAACATCTTATTACCAGTACAATATACTGTAAAAATTCCCTAAATACAATGCACAATTTGGAAGTATTTGGCAGGATAGATCAAATGAAATTGTTCTCTTATGGTCAATCTGTATGTTTTATCGACATGGTAAATAACATATGCATTTGACAATTTCTTTTTTTAATTATGTGTTATTGGATATTATTAAAATATTACGACATGTCAGTATTTTTGATAAATCTATTAATATTTCATTTAACAAATTTTAAAACTCTCTAAGAGAACTAACTTTATATCGTGGTACGATACTCTCTAAGAACACATGGAGTATATTAATATTTAAAGGTATAAAGGTCTAACCATGCAGATACCAAGGTTACTTATAAGTACCTAGAAGACTGAAGATGTTCTTAACAGACCTTTTTTGGAATGATTGCATTTTTACCATTGTAAAGGAGTGTAATTTGCTATATGCCATCCATTTCGGCCAAATTGTTTACATGCGATTGCAAAGAAGAGATATAAGGTTTTTTTTGCCACTACTTTTTCTTTTTTTTTTCTTGAAAGGGCAGAAAGGTCATTTGGCTGAGCTCCGATCAAACCCGTTGAATCTCGTCAAATGGCAAATATGCGTATTTCTCATTTTTTTTTCAGTGGCATGACAGTAGTTAGCGGCTTTGGAGTGACAAACGTGGAAAATCGAGAAACACTGGTGGCAAATATGCAATTCACCTGAATTGTTTCCGTCTGCAATTCTGCATGATGGAATGATGGATGGCCAAGTAGTCTGGGGCTAAGACAAACTAGCTGCGTAAGCGCGTCGCACGTCACGCTAGCTACCGTGTGGACCGAAGTAAAAAAGACGATAATTCGCATGGAGTTTCATAAAAAAAAATCAAGAACATATGCGTAATTTTGAAAAAATCAAAGGCCTTTTTCGTAAAAAACCGAGGACCTGTAAGGACTTGTACGTAAGTAAATAAGGACCTATATATAATTTTGAAAAACCACGGGGCGCTACCCAACAAAGGATACGCAATTTCGGTAAAGTGGAGGGTGCTTTTCGAAAAAAACCTGGCAGGGACCTTTCTACGATAACGGAGGACCTTTACGTAATTTCGAAAAATGCAGGGACTTTTTTTGCAAAAAGGGTGATGTGGCCACGCCCAGCGGCCGGGGAGTGCCCCGGCTATAATATAGGTATTATTGATCGGTCCCATAGTCCTTTTATATCCTCCTAATAATTTCTGTTAGCATATCATAAAAATCTCTATTGATATAAAAAGAGGGTTTATTCGTTCACCCTACACCCCTCCTCTAATCCACGCGCCGACGAGTGGGCCATGATGTCAGTGACGGAGTTTCGTCCTCCACCCTCGCTCCTCTCTTCTCCTCGTGCACCGACATGTGGGCCCATATTGGTCCTTCCATTGGTCCCACACACGCTCGTAGGCTGCAATCCACTCGACCCAACTACAAGTCTGTTGTATGCAACTACCTTTCCCGTGGCCCCTCTCACAAACACCCAACTGCAAACCACTTTCTCCTCCCATCCCCATCACTTGCAGATCCAAATGCAACCGTGGCACACAAGTGCCGCTATCAGCGAAATCAAAAGGCAGGCAAGGAGCTCCAGTTAGCTGACAGGCAAGCGGGCAACAGGATGTTCAAGAAGACTCAATTGGGCATCATTCAAACCATAGCATGTGTCTATGTCACACGGCAGCTTACCGGGCTCTTGGCGAGTGGAGGCAGTCTCAGAATCAATGCGGTATCCAGGCACACGTGCGGAGCCTGAGGCGCTAAGTGGAGGGCAGGCTAGCATGGTAGCCTAGTAGAGGGGTAGGTCGGTACTGTTGTTAGCCGCCAGTGGATGCTCATGTTGCAACTTTGAGTCTCTGCGATCCAGCAGTGGTAAAGGACTAAGGACTGAGCTCTACAACATGGCGAGCCAACGGGGATGCGCCACGGGTGCTCACTTCGACAGATGACCAGGTGCGATGAGCCATAGTTTATGCTTAGGTTGAAGGTCATCTTTTACTATACATGCTGCTAATGAGGGTAAGAATAATACGTTTATGGCTAATGGCATGTCGGAGAAGATGCTCTTCGTTGCTCTAATCATATTGAAAGTCATCTTTAATTTGCAAATTCTAGATTGATGTTTTTGTTTGTTTGTTTGTTAGTTTATGTAAGAGAAAAGTTAGTAGACGATCTTCCCTGAAATTGAGGCATATGCCTAACGAGGAGACCAGGTGATAAGGACTCTAGCAAGGGAGTAGCAATTAGCATGTCATAGGAGAGGATTGTAAATTTTGTCTTTTATTATGTTTTTCTCAATGTCTTAGTGCTTCCGTACTATTTTTTATGAAATCTGCATTGATTGATGCCTTGTGGATTGCATATGAATGAAATGATAAATTATGTTCTTACATACAACAAAAGATATAAAATTTAAGGTTTAGACATTCTAAAAGTTATGAACATGATTTTCTTATAAAGCTAGACTAGCTTAAAGTAAGTTCATGTCAATAATTGGTTTCAGATAATAAGTTAGAATATTGGCATATTGCAAATGATAGAATTGATGTATGTTTCGTAGAAAGGGTAATATGCTACTACAACATTGATCCAAACTTGGGAGGCAACTCTTGACTTCTTCCATATATATTTTTCTACTATTTTTACTATAGTATCATGACATCAGGCTATCACTTTTTTTTATTAAAAAAAATCAAGCTATCTCCTTGATAGACATTTCCTATGTCTCACAAACATAAGTTTAGCTGGTACATGCTCGGAGCTTGAGAATGCAAAAGCTAGCATATACACGCAATCTGTGAAATGTACTTCTTTTCTTGCATGTGTTTTTGTGGATGTAATCAGGATGCCACAACACACATTTTCTTGCATGAGCTTGAGAGAGGAGGCCCTGCCTCAGTATCGCTGGACTAATATAAAGGGGTAGTTTGTCTATTTTTCTGTCCCCACATCATACATTTCCATGGAAAATTGATGTTTATAGTACCGTTTTGAATTACGTTTGATGGTATATATCACCATCTTTTGATACTCCGTTGCAACGTATGGGCACTTTACTAGTTTAGTACTAATTTGACAGATTGAATGCTGACACCAAACAATGGCTTGTCCTATGATTGTCACGCACTTAGGGCTGCGACTGGGTACCCAATACCCACACCCAAACCCATACCCATGTTATTTGGATAGGGTA
Organism: Dendrocalamus latiflorus; assembly: GCA_017311315.1. Classification (NCBI taxonomy): domain Eukaryota; kingdom Viridiplantae; phylum Streptophyta; class Magnoliopsida; order Poales; family Poaceae; genus Dendrocalamus; species Dendrocalamus latiflorus. Next base: position 23,607,945 of record CM029667.1, read on the forward strand.
TGGGTAGAAGAGCATTACCCATTAGAATCTGGGTATGGCAGAGTAATAACCCGTTACCTGCCACCTACCTTACCCATCAATTTTCTCTCCCCACTATCCTATTCTCACCGATCTCTCTCCTCCCATTCTAGACTGAGTCTACTCTCTCCTCTGATGACCCTGGTTCCTAGGCCCTTATCTCTCTCCAATGCCGGCTGCTGGTGGCAAGTCTCAACCGCCGTCACCCCGAACCGCTGCCTTCGGCAAGTCCTCAGCCTCCGTCGCCCCGAGCCATCACCGACGGTCGTCATTTTCAGTTGCTACCGATCCATCACGACGGTCGCCGTCGTGTGCTCTATCGTCACCGACACCAACCGTTCGCGCCGCCATGTGCTCCGTCAGGCTCGGCCACCCCCTGCCGCAATGATCTAAAGCTACAAGCGAAGATCCACTATGCCGCCGCTGGCTCACTCTGTCATAACATCGGCGAGGAGCGGCGCCGATTGACTCTGCCGCCATTGGCACAAGTGCTCCGCCACTCCCTCACGTTGTGTCGGCCTCACCGCCGCTAGATGCAACTGCCAATGAGCTGGGTCTCTTTATCTGGTAATCTCCCTCTTTTATCCAATGGGTACCCAACTCCATTAGGTAATACTCAGCTATTTTGGGTATGCGTAATTTGGCTCCAAATGGGTATGGGCAATTGGTGGGTTTGGGTATGGGCCACCCATACCCTCCCCAAAGGTAGCCCTGCATACACTCCCTACTACCCAAACAGTGGACGGACACGCGCTTATGTCTACCACACAGAAAAGTGATGATATATCATGTGTCATGTACGAATGCTCATGGCAGTTTAAGGGTACCCTTCTGTGCTACGAATGCTCACGGCAGCTAATTCTTTAGATACATTCCAATCCCTCAAGTCTCTTTTAACTGCTTCCTTCCACGTCAATTTTGGTCGACCTCTGCCTCTTCTTACATTTTCAGTACGTCTTAAAATTCCACTACATACCGGTGCCTCAGGAGGCTGTCGTTGAAAATGTCCGAACCATCTTAAGCAATGTTGAACAAGCTTCTCTTCAATTGGTGCTACCCCCACCTTATCACGTATATCATCATTGCGGATGTGATCCCGCCTTGTATGACCACAGATCCACCGCAACATCCTCATCTCCGCTATACTCATTTTCTGTATATGTTGTTTGTTAGTTGTCCAACATTCTGCTCCATATAGCATTGCGGGTCTGATCGCCATCCTATAGAACTTACCCTTCAATTTTTGAGGGACTTTTTTGTCACACAGGACACTAGATGCTTGGCGCCATTTCACCCACCCACTCTTATCATGTGGCTCATGTCTTCATCAAGCTCACCATTCCACTGTAGCATCGATCCTAAATAACGAAACGTGTCCTTCTTAGGCGCTACTTGGCATCCAATCTAAAGAGTGTCTACTATAATTAATTTGTAGACCACATCTTAAAAAAATATTTTATTTAAAAACTATTTAGAAAACCAAATCAGAAAGCCTAAAAGGGCAGAGCTAACCTTTTTTAGAAATCACCGTAATACCAAATGGGCCTTAGCTCTGAGCTGTGTCTGACGTGAGCACGATGAAGCTACTGTGAATCAGCAGTAGCAGCGAATCAATCAAGCAAGCATTGTATGATTGTATCTAGGCTTGCAGGACGTACGCTTGTCTTGCATGTCCCTCCCACCGAGCAGCCCTATCAAGGTCTAGCTCATTTGGGTTCGGATTTTGTTGCCTTCGGTTTATTTTTTTTTATTTTTAAATTTCATAATTTTTCTTTTTTGTTTATTTTGATTTTTTTGCCGGTTCTTTTTTTCATATTTGTTTACATTATATGTGATCGGCTAATCTATTTTTTCGATTTTTAATTTTTTAAATTTAATTATACTAAATAAATCACCATCAGTTATAGTGTAATTTCAGTCAGTGAAAATTTAGCCATAAGCCACCAAAATTCGACCCAACCGAGCACCACCTAATTCCAATGCCTCTTATTTTCAGTCTATAAAAGCTATTTTTTGTTTTTCTATAATAACAAGCTAATTATACTCACACTCAAATAAGTTCATTTATATTAGTTAAAACCACACACGAGTTTCGATTACTTCGTACTCTCTCATAAACAGCCTAAAAATCATAAGTTGCAAAAGTCATAAACTGAAGAAAAAAAGATCCCATTCTTATGATTTCTGTGGCAGAGGTCCTTGGATGGCCATATTACAACCAGGATATTTCTGTTTTTTTTTTGGGTGTGTTTTTGGCATCATGAAGTCATGAGCATGATTTCTACGTTGGTCTCCTTACCCTTACCCCGTGTGTTCGATTCGACCCTGCAAAACCCCGAGTTGCCCAAAGCAGGGACCAGAAGCACACGATACTGTTTGGAACTGTGACCAACATGGACATGCCAGCCTATCACCATGCTGCCAACGTGAGACGCCCTGTTTCTGCGCTTTTCTGTGAGAAGTTAAATTTTAAATAGAGTGATTTTTAAATTGATTTCTATAAATTATTTATAAGAGTTACGATAGGAGTTATTTTAAAATGAAATGATTTCTTAATACAAATATCTTTTACTCTTAAAAGCTCTCTAATCAGACAAAAGTCATAGCTAAAAGAAAATAGTTTTGCTATTGTGCAGTCGACTGAAATTTTTTTATCTCTGAGTCATTTAAAATTGCAGTGTACTAATTCCTCCTGATCTAAAGTTATACTTCCAGTCACCTAAAATTACAGTATAAAAAATTGACTGAAGATAAAAAAGACAATCGCACATACAACAGTCACTTCCGAAAGAAAAAAGACACGGCACTTTTAACGGGCTGACTGAGAGAGATCCCACACTAGTACCATCGATAGATCTCACACATAAGCCTGTCGTACGTACCGTCGTGTAGAAGGCGAAGTGGGAGATGATCTTCACGACGGCGACGGCGATCCTGAGCGGGAAGAGCCACCGCGCCCGGTTCCACCGCTTGAGCGCCTCCTCCTGCCGCTCCACCGGCATGTCGGCGAACCGGCGGACGTAGGGGAGCTCGCCGGAAACGCATAGCCGGCCGCACAGCGCCAGCGTGCCGGCCCTCGTGCTCAGGACCCAGAGCACGACGCGCACCAGCGCCACCGCTTCCCACACGCACCGGGTGACCGTCAGCTCCGCCACCTACGTACGGTGAAAATTAAGAGCCTTTTATGTCACACCAGGAATTCAATTGTGATCGATTGACTATAATAATGGTTTGATGCCATCATAAACATGACGTTAATAGATGACGCATTTGGTCAAATCCGAAAACTAACTGATACTGACATGCTCTCGGTTAAATCAGCAAAAACAGACGGACACAAAAGAGAGAAGTTGGCAGCTAGCTATCCAAACTTAGTAGTGACAAAATCAACTGGATGCACTTTTCATTTTTCGGTGTACAACATGGAAATTACTAAATCAATCCTCAAATGTAATTTTATAATTAACCGTACCATTGTCAATTTTTGGGTAGTTTTCCATAACGTTATAACTAAAAATAAGAAGCTCGGTACAACTTATTTTCAAACTAAACAAAACATGAACCTTGAAAAAGGAAACTAAACAAGCACAAAAACTTCTGCAGAAAATTCAAGACATGGAAAAAGTGAGAGAAAAATCAAGAGCAGCGTGACACCACCTACCTGTCAGTACACCATCCAAGCTAGAACGCTAGAACCACACGTAGGTAGGTACGAATCGTTGTCGATCGATGTGCTCACCTCGTCGGGGACGGTGGAGTCGGCGCCGGAGGCGAGGTAGAACCGCTCGAGGTCCTTCCCGCCGTGCGGGTCGTCGCCGTCGCCGTGGAGGCCCTCCTCCGGCGGCAGCGACGGGATGAGCGCGCCGCACATGGCCCGGAGCGCGTCCATCTCCGCCGGGCGCAGCCCGTGCGTGTACTTGTCCCGCCTCAGCCCCCGCAGCAGCGGGTGCCCCGCCCTCCTCGTCGCTGCCTTCTCCTCCCTCTGATCCTCCTCCCGCGCCGCCATCACCGACGAGTAGTGGTTCTTAACTTCTTTTGGCTTTGTGTAACAACGACGAGCGAGCTGCGTTGTGCTAGCGCGCGCGGGCATATATAATAGAACTCTGGCTCTGCGCATTCATTTGCAGGCAGCGACGAGTACGTACAGCTAAGTGGTGTTTTCATGTCCCATCTCGTTATTTGACTGCTCACCAACTAACCCTGGCAGAACCTAGAGGCCATGGATTCATGGGCCGTGACGTGCTTGGCATGCTACTGGCCTAGTGCTGCTCAAAGGCTGGCCTGTGGAGTACTATCCAGCTAACAAAGTGAGGCCATGTTTGGAGCGCTGGATTGCAACAGGAATCATGTAGGGCATGCAACTTCCTTTACACGCAAAGCTTTGTACGAGACCTTCACGAAAGCAAAACACCTCTCTTTCTCAAGTTGAACATTGTCTTTCCCAAGTTGAATAGTTAGAGATACTTGTTAGAAGTCTTTTAAAGGATTGGCTTTGGCCGGCGTTTCAGAAAATGGACCTCTATTCTATTTGGCACCGCTACCTCTAGAACCCTCCTAAATGGTATACCGGTAGAAAACTTTCACCAAAAAAGAGGGGTTCATCAAGAAGATCTACTATCTCTAATGTTGTTCATCTTGGCGATCAACCCCCTACAATGATCCTTGATCTCACAACCCAACACAATATCCTCACTCTGATTCGTAATTGAGGACCCCCCCCCCTTTATGCAGATGATGCAACCATCTTCATCAACCTCATCTAGAACAAGCTCCATATAGTCCAACATATACAAACTTCTTTTGGTTGAGCATCGGGTTTAGTCACCAATTTCAAGAAAAGTATGGTTCATCCGATCAGATGTGACTACCTTGACATTGACGCCCTCTTCCAATCCTTCTCAGGAGTACGTTTGGACTTCCCATGTCGCTATTTGGACTTGCAGCTTCACATATGTCACCTGAAGAAACTCCACGTCTTGCCTCTTTTAGAGAAGGTTGGTATGAAGTTGCTTGGATGGAAAGGAAAGCTCTTATCCCTAGCCGGAAGACTCACCTTAGTCAACTCGTCATGTCATCCGTCCCCACTTATCACCTAACGGTCCTCCCTCTCCCAACTTGGGCTAGAAAAATGTTAGATAAAATAAGAAGGTCTGTCCTCTGGAAAGGAAAAGAAGAGCCGAATGGAGAGCACTGCTTGGTTAACTAGAAAAAGGCTTGTAGGCCAAAAACACTCAGAGGACTTAGTGTCATCAATCTGCAAAGATTTGGAAGAGCTCTTCGCTTACGTTGGCTATGGTATGGATGGATGAACTTCTCCAAGCCTTGAGTTGGCACACTAGTGCTCTGTGATGCTATAGATCACCTCTTGTTTAATGCTTCCATGATAATAATCATCAGCAATGGAGAGAAGATTAGTTTCTGACACAACAGATGGTTAGAGGGAGAGGCCCCAAAGAACCTAGCCCTCCAAGGATGGCCCTACCAACAAACTTGCACTCTGTGCCATTCACATCAGGAAACTGGTGTTCAACTTTGGCTCCACTGCCCCTTCGCAGCTGAGATGTGGGCTTGAGTCCTTGCTTTCATTAACAGTGACATCCTCCAACATGTCAAACCTACAAACTTCACATCCATCCTAGACTGGTGGTAGCAAACTTCAAACACTTCCAACAAACAGAGAAGGGATTTTAATGGCCTGGCTATTTACACCATGTGGAACATCTAGAAAGAAAAGGAATAGATAGGCATTCAAAAATAAATTCGACCTTGCGTAGCAGGTGGCAAACAGAGCAATTGAGGACATCTAGAGAAGAAAAAAGCCTTCCACCGGAGTTGATATCCTTATGTCTCTTGTGTTTTTCATCAGAGCTCACTCCTTGCGCAATACGTTAGGCTTGTGCCCCTTTCTGTCTTTTGTCTCTTGAGCTCATGATATGTAGCATCTTGTTATGTAAGCTAGTACCACAGCACGACCTTACTGTACATTTTTCTCTTTTCCTCTTAATTAAATGGTAGAACTCTTGTCTCTATTTGAAAAAAAATCATGTAGGAATTTTTGTATTCTAGCCAAATGGTGTATAGTCTACCTAGTATGGCATATGTGCCTTGTCTTGTGATGCATGACCTTTTGGTTGGTGAGCCTTGATTTAAAGGCCCCCTTCTTTCAGTTTATAGCTTATGATTTTTTCGAACAAACAATCAGGATAGTTTCTCTGTCATCTTTTCGAAGTGGCTTATTGAGACAGCCTTTTCGAAATTGCTTATCAACTATCGACATTCGGTACTTTCGCATAAGCTTTTGCGCTAGAACCAAAAGTTATTAGCTACAGCCATAAGCTTTAAACCGTAACAAAAAAAAAAGAATCCACCTAGAGACAATATGATAAGCAACTGTGTTCTTTTAGAAAAGAAATTCATATATTCCTAAGATACCCACAGAATAGTTTTGTGACTTAAAATTTGGCTACGGGGAATCGTCTGTTGGCCGTTAGGGTTCAATTACATATGTCCATCTTTAGTACACACGAGTGCACCTATCCGTGAGAGAACACGGTTTGCTATAAAAAAGTAGTAACAGTTAAAAACAACATTACAGGGAGTCAACGGCCAACGGGAGTGAATATCCTTTGATGTGGTTAAACAGGGAGTACACCAATTATGAGGCGATTAGTTAGTTTGAAAAGATGGGCGGTCTTCAGATTTCAGATTGACACCTTTTTTCTTCTTTAAAGACCGGCAAAAAATTATTAACTTCTTTCTAATTGAAAATTTTCCCCACTTTTCCACTCCTCTCGAATCCGTGTATGATGAGCAGTAGACAGTGAAATTTAAAGATATGTGCATAAAATACAGCGTATATACATAGGCACTCCTCATGTTTAAAGTTTTGTAAGTTTTTAGAAGAGGACTGCGATTGTTTATATGCATATGCATTGCTACCGAAATTAAATGTCCGTCGGTCTTATCTTAGATGTAACGCAGCACAGCTATCAAAATAAATACCTTGTTGCCGTCCTCTTGGTGAAAAAAAACACTTAGAGCAAGTTTAATAAGGCTGATTGTGCTAGCTATAAGGGAATCCATGTCAGCGTAATCCTATGTGGAGGGAAGAGAAAAGGAGAGAGAGAGCCAAGCCGACTCCCATGCAAGAGTCAGGCTATAGCACAGGAAAAGAGGCGTTATCCATGCATGTACCAATAGGACTAACTGTTATACCCATGTATTAAATGATCACACTATTAAATGATTGAAAACTCTTGTGAAGACAATTTATAGCCAGCTTATTGTATAAGTTGGCTACATCATTATCTTTTGATGACATGGAAATGTATTAGAGGTAGCAGCTATCTATACTATTAAACTTGCTCTTATGTCGACACAGTTCGTCCAGCTAGGTGCTTAAGATTTTTTGCCCGTGATTTGGGAACAACTAATTACTTTCACAATCTTAAGACTAAAATAATATACCAACGCCGCTAGATCACGTCAAGACACAATAATTTCATCTATAACCCACCTAATATGTAGTTCGTGAGAGTCAAATACTGCTCAATAAATCCTTAAATAACTCACGTACTATGTGGTGGCCTTTCGCGGGAAAAAGCATGGTGTCACGCCACTTAGGGCATATTTCAAATAGCTTCCGCTTTTTAATTTTAAAAGTTAGTTTTTAAACAGAGTGATTTCTTAAAGTGATTTATATAAGTTATTTGTAAAAGTCACTACAGGAGCCATTTTGAATGGAATGGTTTTTTAACGCAAGTATCTCTTACTCCTTCAATGTCTCTCGTAATTAGCCACAAATCAAAAGTCAAAACACTTTTGAAAAGACCTTAAACTAGCCAACAGTTCACATTTACCCAATTAAGGTCATCTCCAATATTTTCTTGTAGTTTCTGGGGTTAAATTACAAATAATTTTATGCCTAGATGCAAAGGAAACATGATTGGGACAAAGTTTGTTAGAATTGATTTATGGATTGAAAATCGGTTGAATAGTAAATGTATGATAATTTATAGGAATTGGTAAGACTGATATTTATTTGAGTTTACAGCCATCTACAATAAGAACCATCTACAGTAAGAAGCTTGTTTAACTGGCTTTTGTGTCAGATTGAGCAATTTAGCTCTCGGCCTATATTTAAAGGCTGCCATTTTCCCAACCAAAACCTTTATTCTTGAATTGTTTTCCATCAAATTCCTGCAAAATTACTGTGAAATTTCCACGAGCCAAATAAGTGCATAAATTTCAAAATATAATCTTCAGCGCATTGAGCTATCTGCAGGGTCTCATCAAGTAGATTGATTTCAGCACAGAGCTTACTTTATCATTTCATCTTAATGGGTATCAGAATTCAGAAGTTACAGTGCTCTTTCTGTCAGTATCATGGAGGAGCATTCTGCTACATAACCGAAGTGGCCAAGGATATCGCTTAAACGCTTCTGTGTGTGAGTTCCGCAACGAATTCGTCACTAAGGAACTGATGGCAGACTAAACATTTGTAATAGCCCAAATTTGGGGCAACTCAAAACTTTTGAATAAATTTGTCTTTTGGCTCTTTTTCAATTATGTTTTGCATTGGAAATTGAATTAAAAATAAAATGCAAAGTTGGAATTCAAATTATAACCAAATTCAAATTGAGTGCAAATTCAAAATCAAATATGAATTGAAATTCAAAAATCATGTCCCAAAATAAATTTTAATCCAAAAATTAGTTTTGAGCCTGGCCCTTTTTCTTTTTCCTCTCTTTACTTCTTTCCGACCCAGTGCTTTTGGCCCATTCGGCATGCTGGCCTGCTTCCCCTCCTCTCTTCTCCTTCTCACTGGCCCAACCATGCGCCCGGTCTGCTCCGCTCGCTCGCTTGCCTCGCTCTGGCCACACTCGGCTCTGCATTGACCATGCTCCACGCCGCATCTACCGTGCCCTCGCGTCACTACTAACTCTATTGATGCCTCGCATGCGTCGCCCCTGCCATGCCCATGTTGTGCCTTGTACAGCCTCGTTGCATCGTGAGCACAACGCCAACGTCAAGCCACACGCGTCCTCGGACACGCTAAGTCCGCTCCTCGCCTGCCCAGCTTAGTAATTGCATCGCTGTGTGCGCTCCACTTATCTCGCTGCCTCACTGCTTGTGCCTCATCTGCTCCCACGTCACTGGCTACGCTCCTGCCCAGTCATGTCACAGCGATCGATCGCGCTGGAGTCAAAAGTTGCGCCAACAACCCGCCACACCTGCTCCACCTCATCTTGCCGCCTTGTCATGTGCACCGCCACCCCATCGCATCATGCCAGTGCCTCACCGACTGTGTTGTACCTACTTCCACGTATGCGCCCACACCTCTCTGCTAACCACCGCACCATGACACGTGCCCAAGCTCGTCGCTCAGTTATAAAAGCTTCCTCGAGCCTTCTCTTGTCTTCCCAAACCTCCCTCTCTACTCTCCTTCGCTCAATTGAGCCCTCATCCGTGGAAACTCGGCGACGTCATCATCTTCTTCTCCAGCCAAAATCGCCCCCTCCACCGACATCTCCCCTCTAGTGAGCCATCGTCTGATTCCTCACATTTGGAGCATCCCTTTAACTCCCTCTCACATCGCCCTTGCCCAATTTTGGCAATCATCGTCCCCAGCTTGTTGTTGCCATTAGAGCCGCCGTGCCACCTCAGGTGAACACTGCCAGACCTCGTTGGACCACCTCCTCCCTTGCTGTCATCACCGGTGAGTCCCCGATGGCCCGTAGATGCTCACCGTGCCTTGGTCTAAGCTCTCTGTGCCGTGAGAATCCCGGTTGCCATGGTGGATGAGCTCCGTCGTCATTGTGGTTCACCGCCCATAGGACCACCATGGTCCTGACAAGCCATTTAGGGGTTGCTAGTGCTTGCCGTCACTTGCCTCGTCGGCGACGAGCACAGCAACAACGCCTCCTTTATGAGCAGAGGAGGGGTACTTTAGCTCAGTAATTAATTAGGACTATGATTAATTAGGGTTAATGATGTTCATTAGTTTAAATTAATTAGCCACCAACAAGTGGGCCTAAATCATTATAAATCTCATTAAAGCCGGTTTAAAGACGTGAGTCACTAAAATGCGGGCCCTTCACTGTGCCTGGGTCCACTTGTTAGTCACTATTCTCTTTTCTTTAAAGAAAATAATTTGAAAAGAAATTAAAAACCCTAAGTGTCCCACTTGTCAATCATTGTTTCATTTTTCTTAAGAAAAACAATTCAAAAAATAAAATTAAAATAGGCTGGCCCCACATGTTAGCCTCTGATGTGTTTTCAAATAGGAAATAAATCAAAAAATAATTAAAACTGTGAGGCCCAGCTATCAGTGAGATAATCTCTCATCTGTTTATTTTTAGGAATTTTTCTGAATTTAAATTTTGGAAGGACCATTCTCTCCCGTTTTAAATTCAAATTAAATGAAACTTTTAAACTAATGTAAAATTAGGATCTTTCTATTGGGGTAAAATCATGAATTTGGGAGTTCATTTACATTTTTATTGGATTTATTTGCCTTCTTTGGTGTCTATTCAATTCTTGTCGTAATCGCACATTTAGACTATGAAGACTAGGAGGAGCAACAGTTTGAGCCCAACCAAGACCCTTAAGACCAACAAGCTTATGAGCAAGTCAAGTTAGATCATTTTGAATGCAAGTTATATTAATTTAAATCATTAAATTTGTTTAATATATTATGCAAACTATATTCATATTAAGCTCATAGTTAAGTCCTAAATAATAATTATGCTACTACACCCCACTTTTTGACTTTGGACATAAAATCTTGTCACCATAGAATTAATGATAAACATGATAGCGATATGTCTATATCTAAGCGCTATGCTTGGTCTTATTTAGATACTCTGAGGCATTAAATTGCACTGATTTCATTTCAAACATATAAACTTATATTCGGGCACTCATTGGATGGAAATAGCTGGTAATTGAATTGAAAAGATATTTTGGATCCCAAAGTTGTATACTTACTTAAATATCTAGGCGGATAGTAAGAGAGGCTAGTGTGGATGGAGCACGAGAGTGTGGTTTATTATAGAGCCATCCAGATAGTTTTAAGGACTGAATTTTGTGATGACTTTTCAATGTAAAATAGTGCAATCATAAGTCTACAATAAGTACGACCTAGCTAATTAATTTGTATCGACTTAGCACGAGTTGCACCTCCGGTTGAACATAGATTGAGAGCTGGATGTAAGCCTCCATGCAACACAAGTAGGGACATCTGTAGTGGGTGGATATAACACCACAACAGTGGAAACCTTTGCTGGTGTAGTCTTGTTGGTAAAATGCATTGTAAAGGTCCTGTGGAGATCTTCTTGATCTGCATGCCTAAGAAAACATGTGAAATATAATAAGTTGGTTATCTTTTGTAGGTAAAATATGTGACCTCTGTAGAGTGAAAACTGTTCAAACAATCATACCCATGGTCATGGGCGGGCATAGGAACTTATTTGAGTTAGTGACTATTTTACAAAAGAAAACTTGTGGGTGGGATGAAAAACACGATGGGTGGATATAACCCTGAGTTGATTTCCTCTGGGTAAATTGAACCTTGGTAACAAACTAGCATATGGTGAATGGAACCTACACTTCTATTATTACTACATACTTTCAGTTTTTTTAGAAAATATTGTTTAGTTAAAAATACTAAGTCTTAGGAATTTTTACTTATTGTAAATTTCAACTACGTCATTTAGCAAATAAAATAATTCGAGCCTTCCTTTATTAGGTCATGTATCTATATTCTTGTATTTTGTATGTTGACTCATGGAGCATGGTTATTTGTACTCCTTCTCTCTCACTAAATTTGTAGAGTGAAAAATGTTCAAACAATCATACCCATGGTCATGGGCGGGCATAGGAACTTATTTGAGTTAGTGACTATTTTACAAAAAAAAACTTGTGGGTGGGATGAAAAACACGATGGGTGGATATAACCCTGAGTTGATTTCCTCTGGGTAGATTAAACCTTGGTAACAAACTAGCATATGGTGAATGGAACCTACACTTCTATTATTACTACATACTTTCACATTTTTTTAGAAAATATGGTTTAGTTAAAAAATACTAAGTCTTAGGAATTTTTACTTATTGTAAATTTCAACTACGTCATTTAGCAAATAAAATAATCCGAGCCTTCCTTTATTAGGTCATGTATCTATATTCTTGTATTTTGTGTGTTGACTCATGGAGCATGGTTATTTGTACTCCTTCTCTCTCACTAAATTAACTCAGAACCTACGGATCATGACCACTACGCCTACCATGCCATTCTAGGACCAGACAGAGGAGAAGATAGTGGAGATTAGGACATTTTCTAGTTACTTAGTCCTTACCTTTAATAGACAGACTTTGATGGTAATTGCATGCATATTTATGATCCAAACTATTGCAAAGGAACAAAGCATTATTTACCCCCAGTCGTTTGTGTGGGACAAGGTGTGGCCTCACATTTTTGTTGTTTGCTTCCGCTTTCATTTTCTTTAACGTAGCATTTGACCTAATTGGCCTATTATGTAAACTCTACCAAATATGAATTATTGAACTCGGTTATGTAATATTAATGTTGGTGTGATTTATGTGATATATGTGTTTTATTCAACAATGTAACTGTGACAGCATTTCACTAATTTGGGAAATAGTATGAAGAATCATGAATGCTTCTGAATTGTAAAATTCTGGTCTGACAACATTTCACTGAATCCTGCCATGTGACAGTGCACTAAGTTTCACGTCTTCCTGAGTCAGGTAAACTTTGCTTGTTCCTCCTTCCAGGCTTCCACAACCGGCCGAGGCAGACAGTTCTATGTGCTGAGTTGAGCAGCCGACGCAGCTTCCCGCTGCCGCTGGGGTGGTGGTAACATGCCGTCGTTAGTGCGCATGGCATGTACAGTTTGATCCACTACTCTGGTTTAATTTTGATTTAAACTTAGAAAGCAACCAACCATTTGTTGGAAATCTCTCAAGATTTCTTACTCTCTCTTTTGTAATTTATATCTCTCTCAAAAAACAAATACAAACTCATAGGAGACAAAAGACTTACTGCAATTGGCTCATTTATTCCATTCGATTGATATGCTTTAAATAGATACAACTGGCTGCACATGCAGGCCACTCACCCACTATTAACGATCATGCACTTAACTCCTAAAATTTCTCCACGATCTGCACGACTCGGTCCTCTAACTACTTATTGACTCAGACTACAACCACTACTACGACTATCACTCGATCGATTGCTTCTCTAACTACGACTACTACTACACAGCCTTACGACCACACATAGTCTTACGACCACTATAGCTCTGACCACTCGAATGCTCCGATTGCTACAAACAAGTACTTGAACACGTGTACTTGGACACATGACTTTCGACCACAGCCACTCACGACCACACATACGACTACAAGTACTAGCACCTATGACCACACACACGACCACGAGTGCTGGATACTCGTTTACGAACACGAGCACTCAAACACTCAGGGATCCTATACTTGATCATGACTATGGAGTACTCGAACACACTGAGTACTTATCACACGATTTCACAGTACTCGAACACACGAGTATGACCTACAACAATATTAGTTTCAACAATCAACCCCCTAATCTTGTTGTTATCATTTGACATGTTGACTCACAACACTAATGACTCACATCATCTTTGTTGCACACAGCAGCCTTTTCTTCTTATCGCACACAGCAACATCTTCTTCTTGCCGCACGCAGCAACCTTCTTCTTCTTGCTGCACGTAATGGATTTCTTCTAGCGGCATCGCACTGCTATCATTGTCTCATTGTCGATCTCACACCGACTTCTCCTGGCAGCCTTAAACTGCCTTCAACATCACACTAAGACTTTGTCAATGATGGCCTCGGCCATCCACGCTAGCCTCCATCTCGCATGGATTCTGCCGCCACCAGCGGCTAACCTCCACCTCGCATGGAGCCTACCACTATGCCACCTCTGGCCTCCACTCATGGAGTCTGCCACTGCGCCACCTCTGGCCTCCACTCATGGATTCTGCCACTGTGCCACCTTTGGCCTCCACTCATGGAGTCTATCATTGGTGCTCTTGTCATCGCCACACCATGGTGATCACGTAGCCTCCACCGGTGTGCACGTCATGTGTGAATCTGGCACACCGTGTTGGCTTCACCATTGCCACGTGGACCTTCACCGCTGTGCTCCTTACCGCACGCTGTTGTGCATGCCATCACGCCGACCAGTAAGTCATTGCCAGGCAGCTTCTCCTTGCCCCTCACTTCTGGATTTTGAGGCTTTGATACCAACTGTTGGAAATCTCTCAAGATTTCTTACTCTCTTTTGTGTTTTCTATATCTCTCTTAAGAAACAAATACAAACTCACGAGAGACAAAAGACTTACAGCAATTGACTCATTTATTCCATTCTATCGACATGCTTTAAATAGATACGACCGGCCGCACATGTAGGCCACTCACCCACTATTAACGATCATATGCTTAACTCCTGAAATTCCTCCACGATCCGCACAATTCAGTCCTCTAACTACTTATTGACTCAGACTACAACTGCTACTATGACCGTCACTCGATCGACTGTTTCTCGGACTATGATCGCTACTGCACAGCCTTACAACCACACACAGTCTTATGACCACTGTAGCTACGACCATTCAAATGATCCAACTGCTACAGATGAGTACTCGAACACGAGTACTCGGATACATAACTTTTGACCACAGCCACTCACGACCACACACAACTATGAGTACTAGCACCTACGACCACACACACGACCATGAGTGCCGGATACTCGATTACGACCACGAGCACTCGATTACGACCATAAGCACTCAAACACTCGTGGATCCCTGAACTCAATGACGACTGCAGAGTACTCGAACATACCGAGTACTCGTTACACGATTTCACAGTACTTGAACACACAAGTACAACCTATAACAATATTAGTTCCAACACCATTGCCCTCAGTCACCACAACACCAACTACAGTGAACAATTAAAGAAGCTAGGAAGTGCGCGTACACCTACCATCCGACGCCGCTGCTCGCTTGTATGGCCGATGAAAGTTCAGATCACACGTGTGGCAGCTTTGAGAACGTGTGTAATAGATCTGCAACAAACTTGGAGTAAGATGGCGCCCAAGAACTCTGAAGTATCAGGGACTGAAGAATCCCGTACCATCCTGCGTGGCAAGCATGGTAATCTGTTGTGGAACGGTCATTGAACCATTCATCGGGTTGTAGAGCGCCGAGACATCACCGAGGGATGGGCTTATGAGGAAGGCGAGGTGGGGAGTCGGGCGCCGGCGCCGGAGGATAGTAGGGAGGGGTCAGCTTGTGCTTGACGATGAGGGTAGGGGAGGGCGAAGACGAGGAAACGGAGGAGGGGAAAGAGAAAGAGAAGGTGGTGAGGAGGAGCGAGAGGGCGGAGCTGGCGAGGAGCAGACACCGGCGGTTGACAATGTGGACGAAGTGGGCAATGGGATTCATGGCCGGAGCTGGGTGCTGGGTGTGGGCCCACAAAGCAGAGGCTGAATGGAAGGGACAGAGTGGACTGCTGCCTTCAATAGTGGGACAGGACAGCTCCCGTAGGGTTGACCCATCAACGAATTTGGACATATTCGGACGTTCATGGGTTTTCCGTCCGCCCGTTACAGGGTTCTGTTCTTTATTTTTGTATTTTTACCTTTTGGCTTTTTCAAAAATCGAAATAAATGGGATGATATCTCTAAGTAGATTTTTTAACGGCTTTTCGAGTCTAAAATCGTGTACACCGTTCGCATCCACATCTGCATCACCGTCGTCCGCTGTCATCATGAATAGTACAGATAAAACCAGAACAAAGCCTATACTTTGTTGCTTTCAAGCCACCTATTCCTAACTATTTATGTAGTCTTGTCTCATGTTTTTCTTTTTTGCGAGGACTGCGCGATGTTATATACCGTTAGAATATTATAAAGTCTTTTTGTTGTAAATAAGTTGGCACGTTATTTGAATATTTTTTTTAACAAAATTTATAAGCCTTTTAGTTGAAGTAAGGGGAGCACACAGAAATGAACTGGTTCAAGTCGCGAAAGAGGAAAGAGAAGGAAATGAGATTATTCATAACATTAACTAATTTTAAATTAAGATTGTAAGTTAGGATCTTTCCTTCCTACAAGAATTATTGAGTTGGTAAGATGTACGTACTAGAAGAATTATTGAGTTGGTAAGATGTCCGTACTTTATTTTTTTTCCTTTCAAATAAAGCTGGGCCAATTCTAGTTCGTGTCTACCTAAGATGACCATACTTCTAACAGAGTCGGTACATTAAGCTGCGTACGATCTTCGGATTGTAGAGGCTGGGACCTTTTTCATTCACTTAATGAAATTTTCCCTTGATCTAAAAAACAGAGTCGGTACATGAAAACATCCTGATTTATCATAACAACTTGCACAATATTACAAGTTAACTTAACAGACAAATATAGGAAATCCAGAGCAGTCTCTAAAACGTTATGAATTACCACTTAATGGATCTTATACAAGGGAAGAAGATTATCTGACGTTGAGAGCGGAGGTCAGAGAGTGAACAGTGCTATGGCTTTAGAGAAGTCGTTCACCTGAGATGTAACCGCTGTAGCAACAGTGCCGATCTACAGTATTTTTGGATCTGGCTTCGTCGTCCGTCACCTATCTTTGACTGCTCTTTAAGTCAGAGATCCGGCTCCCAATGCCCATATTGATCTTACGACATTTTCTCCACGCTACACCGTCTACTACTGTATTAGGCCTCTTTCAATGCTATACCCTCATCAGTGTCTATAAAATTTCTAAGGATGTCATTAAAAAATCTGATATACACGGGAGTTAAAAAGGTGAAAGAGAGAGATAGTATCACATGCAGAACATCGCTCAAGCAAGAAAACCAAGGAGCGAAGAAGCTGCGAAAATCACACTGGAGCACATGCGATGTCTTCACAAATTTTGTTGAAGACTCGCTTGAACCTGAAGTTGTCCAAGACTCGCTTGAACATGATATTATCCAAGAATCGCCTGAACCTGAAGTTGTCCAAGACTTGCTTGATCCTGATGGTGATGGTACTGAACACAACAATGAAAAAGCACCGTGTTGGCCTGATGGTTTTGAGGAGTTACCAGTTGAGTAGCAGGAAAATGCCAAGGTTATGTATAAAAGTTGTATGTCTAGATTCTTTTGAAACAAGAACCTGATGGTTGTCATAATATAGAGAGCTTTTGATGTTTTTTAGTCACCAAGTTGGAGTAGTACTCCTAGTACGTTAAGCTATCATGTTTTGCTATAACTTGATAGCTTCTTATGTCTTCTTATTTGGCATAATGGAATGGTTGTAACTTGAGATTATTTAGTTAAATGAATCGAGTGATTTTCATTTGGTAGAAAGCTCCGCTGTATTTTTTGTTAGTGGCATCCCCTATGTCTTCGTTAGTGCTTTCTATCCATCAAACCAGTAGTACATATAGAAAAATGCACTTCATTACATCCATGTAGGAATCAAAACAAAAACTTGCAACATTCGCTCAGCAAATTATTCAATGAGCTATGTCATAGCCTCGCGTACCAACGAAGAATCACAATTGATCTATAAAGGAAGGCGTCCTTGTCTTTCTAGCATCCCTTTTTTCATGTGTGGAATCTTGAATCTATTTTCTCCTCCTACTTTCATGGTCTCCATCATAACAAGAGGCAGTGTCAAGAAAATTCAATTCGACTTGCATGCTGAGTACTCATAGAAGGCCTGCTTCATTATGTAAACAAGGTTAGCTTCAGCTAAAATCACTACAGTATAGCAAATGAAAAAAAGGGACACAATACCTTTTCAACAATTGGAACAAGTTCAGCTGTTGTTTTTGCAGTGCTCTTATACTGAATTGATTGAATAGCACGGAAAAGACCCAAATCTAGGATATCAAAATCTGATGAATTTGCTGGTTGACAAATGAGACGAATATCAAATCCATCTTGTTTAGCAGGTTCACAAAAAAATTGATCGGTAGGTACAATATGGGGTCGAGCATTGTCCTGTTGGATAAAGATGGGATTGTTTGCCTCTTCACACGGCCACTTAGATCGAATAGCAGGTAGGACCTTATCAATCATAAAAGTGCGAGTAACTTCCTTTGTAACAGAAGTGATAGGCTTCATTTCCATTGTCCCTGCAACCCAGTTAACACTTGTTCTCTTAGCAGGTTCGTAAGTAACAAGAGGGAAGCACCCAATTTTCCCATCAAAAGTACAATTTCCATCAGAATCAAACCTTGGACGAGCAACAGCACACAACAACATGAATTTACGGATAAAGTTCTTGCTTTTAAATGTCTGTGTGGGCTCATCTTCATCAGGAAGCGTATAATATCTCTCTGTTTTTCTTGTAAGATTGAACCATTTTTCATTGATGAAAACAACATCAAATAGTCCCTTAAACATTGGATCATGCAAGCATAGATACACACCATTGTAGCCTAATCTTCTTGTTTTGCTCTGTTAAATATGGCTTTATGCTATTTGAGTGACGCCTTATGAGACCTTCCCATCTCATTGTCAGCAGCTTGCCTTTATTCACATGTAAATGGGTGCATCTTCTAGTGTTGTCGGGTTTGGAAAAGGAATATCACGTAATGCAGATACGTCCACTTCAACTCTCTTACGACTAGAGTTATTACATTTTTTGCTTGCAATATCAACCATAATGCCTTGATCAATACAATCTTTACCTTGTTTCCAAATACGCTGAACTGTATGAACATGTACTGAGAATGATGCAGCAACTTCCCCTGTTACATGGCGCTTCAATCTTCCATTGGTGCTTTTTGCTAGCAAAGCTTGAAATATTTCTCTCCGTTCATCATTGGACAGATAATTATTCCTACCTACCTTCTCGTCAGCATTTGAATCAATCCTAGTGTCCGAAGCATTCTCGTTAGCATCTAGAGTGCCAAAGCTATGACAAAAACCTATATACTCAAATTTAGAAATGTTGTTTCATGACTAAAAAAGTCAAAGGAATTTCAATACGGTTTCATGACTAAACCGTGTGGTGCGCGTCTGACGCGCCTGGCTTCACGGCGAGGTCCTTGTCCGCGAGCGACCTGAGCAGGGTATTGTCGTTCAGTGACCTGGTCTCCACGACGCCATTGCCCAGTGGCCGCGACGGCGATGGTGCCGCTACAGCTCGATCTTAGCACTGAGCATTAGCACTGGATTGGGTGTAGCTTATGCTCATGGATGTGATCACCTGAGGTGGTGATCATTTGGGCTTTTTTTATGGCTTATAGTTGAAAAGTACTGTAACTGGCTGAAAAAACACAGTAGCTGACAGAGGCTCATTTAGCATAATTAAATTTAAAAAATTAAAAAATATAAAAATATGTTAGCCCATTACGTATAATACAAACAAATACAGGAAAAAAGAACCGGAAAAAAGCTCAACAAAAAACCAAAAGTTCAGAAAAAGACGAAATTTATGAATAGTGAAAAATAAGCCGAAAGCTAAAAGCTGAAACCAAAACGATCACAGCTATCTTATCTTCTTAAGCAAACATGACACGATCACATCAGTGTTTCATTTATTTAGATTGGTACTTGCTGCAGCACCAAACAGACCCTAAATATTCTGGTGGTCACTTTTCACAGACTGAGCCAGCAGAGTACTGCCTCTCAAGACCTGAATTTTTCATTGTGTACTATGGAGGGCTAAGTAGACTGTGTTGAATTGATTGGTCCCATAGCCAAGTTGCTCTCAGAAAAAGCAGAGTCATTTTCAGTTTTTCCCAATGAATTGAGTCTCCACAGAAAAAAGATATAGTTCAGTATTTGACAAACTTAATGCTGACAATTGACAAAGAAATCAGGTCATGTTCAAGAAACTGTCTTATGCAATGTCTAACTACCCAGACACTGATTGGACTAGCGATTGTCTAACAACCCAAAAGAGCGACATGAATTACAAATGTTTAATCAATTCTGAGAAGAGTCTGTCCAGCTATGTTTTAGAAAAGATACACTCCTTAGTTCAGGCAACAGAACAGTTTTTCTCCCGGGAAGTTCATGCAACAGAATAGTTATTCCCCCCGGGAAACCCGGAGATTGTGCGAAGCTGATTGCGAGTGGGACACTTCAAGATAAAAGCGTGAAACTAGTGTGATACTGAATTCAGTTAGTACTTAGTAGTAGCAAATCAAACGGATTTTGCATCTAGTCTTGCAGTTTGCAGGACACTTCTGTGAATTCTGGCCACTTGAGGAGAAGTCAGAGCGTGCAGGTCCCTCTCACCGAGCTGTTCTATTATCTCCAAGCATCTAACCTCTGACTATGCAGTAAGTGTGGCAATTTAGCATCAACTGCTGAATGGACACTAGTAGTAAGTAGTAGTATTCCATTACTACTTTCAATCTCACCAGTGAAACTTAATGTTGTGTTGGTGCATTTTGCATATCATATAATAAATGTTCTTTGGCTTCCCAGTTGCCAATTTGCCACTGATAATTGATAAAAAAAAAAAAGCAAAAGAGCAGGGTGGGGGACATGATCCTCTATGCTTGAGACGAAATATCAAACTTATGCAGATAATGACAACAAGTTAGATCACATTAAGATATCGAAACCCCATCTCATGTGTACAATTTTATTTTTTTTAAAAAAAACATGGTTCAGCTGTTTGATTTGTCCTTTGAAAGCCTCATGTTGCCAAAAGGGACCAGAAGCACAGGACACTGGTCGGGAGGGCCAATTTTTGGAGGGACCCTGTTCCACCGCCGCAGCGCCGCCTCCCGCCGCTCCGCCGGCATGTCGGCTAACCGGCGGACGAAGGGGAACTCGCCGGCGAGGCACAGCCGGCTGCACAGCAGCAGTGTGCCGACCCTCGTGCTCAGGACCCATAGCACCACCGACGCCAGCGCCGCCGCCTCCCATATGCACCGTGTCACCATCAGCTCCGCGACCTATTTGTTTTTTTTAAAAAAATACACATTAGCGAAAAGAACCGAAGCCGTTGCTACGGTGACAGCTCACGGGTCGATTTACTAGCGGTGAACGCGACCTTACTGAAGTGGACAACATCAACCCGATGCTAACTTTACTACGTGATGAAGGCAAGAATGAGCAGTCGTCCGCACGTGAGACCAACATAGCCGCGCGAGTTTGTACGGAGAATTTATTCGCGCGTCCTTAGTGTTAAGCAAGATATTGGTTTTTGCCTTTATCTTCTAGTTTTAACTTATAAATAATAATAAATTATAGAGAAACACTCGTATATGATTTTATTCAATATAAATAAGGTTGTTATAGTGCATACTATAATAAACTAGCAAACTCTATCTTAAAAAGATATTATATTTAAACCTTAGTGATTAAACCGAGCAGATTGATTTAATGTCAAGATGAATAACCGAATATAGCAATAGAGAGGGTGAATGATACCTTCTAATTTTTTTTCAAAATATTCAACACTTCTTTACTCTAATAGTTACAAAGCTAACATCCGAAATTTTGGAGAAAAAATAGAAATAACTTTGTTATAAATGTGGTACTACCGAAAATCGAAAACACCTTTGTTATAACTATGGTACTACCTTTTCTCGATAAACAGTGAAATCAGTCCAAGTTTAAAAACTAAAATTAATGGAATTTTTGATTTGTAGATCCAAATGATATGAAATTTTGCGGAATCTTCTCTAGATTATCAAGAACCTATTCTAACAAACGATCATAAAAATCATAGCCAAAGTTGAGACCTTTTTCTATTTGAAAGAAAGGTACACCGAAACCGAGCCAAAATCAAAATAGGTGAATACAACTTTCTCATGGGATAATGATAATCAAGAAGGATCTAAACGTATTCTCACACATCACCGCAAGTTAGATCACCACAGAAACCAAACCAAAAACACTCGGATCAAAAGATGGACCAAAGAGGTCAAAATCAAGCAAAACCATATGTTTTCTTTTGAATCTTGCTATCAAAATGGCTAGATGGGTGGATATGTATTTCCAAGAATTATCCCCATCTCTTACACATCCTTGACACAGTAAGATCACAAGAAGGAAAGAAAAGAAATCAAAACCAACCAAAAATCAAACACATCAATCAAAATAAGAGGGACTAAAGAGTTGCACAAAGATTGATGTATTTCTTACTTGAGAAGATAGGTTTCACAGCTACTCCACCTTGGAAGACAAAGAGCACCCAAGGTGCTCACTCTCAAACTCTAACCCTAAACCTAGATAAGAGAGCAAAAGAGATGGGTTGGATGGTTAACTTACATATCTCTATCCCAATCCCTTTTTATAGGTGGGCAACCAGCCACCTATTTATCTTAGTGGATACTATCCACTATTACAATGGAAGAACCCGTTAACCCCGCACACATGGATTTTATTCACACAAGTTCATTTATGCATGCTTGTTAAAGCGCATAAGTGTGCATTCACTAAATCATTAGCCTTAATACGTCTTGATCAAACTAGCTCCACCTTGACCTAAACCGCTCTCCAACGCATCACCCATGCGCCACAGTTTTGATCCAAGATTGTTTCTGGTATTTTTGTCAAACTACCAAAAAAACCCTTTCCTAACTCGGTCATCATCAATCACTGCAAGCAATCGTCATACTTGCCACGTGTAGGTGCAACACTAGCTTGCCACATGTCGCCAAGTCTATCCTGTCCCGATTCCACCGAATCACAACTCACTTGGCCCGTGCAAGCCACATGGCGCCATCCCGCTGTTCGAACTTGCCTTCAACATTTTCTACTTTTCTTGTGCCATGCTTGAGCTCACTGTCTCACTTGGCATCCTTGATCATTTTGAGCCTCAAATCCTCCACGAGCCTAGCCCTGATTATCGCCATTGACCACAGTTGACACCAAGCGACCCTACATATTCAAAAACAAAGAAATCATTTTCAGTCACAAGTTCTTCACAACTTGACCTATATTAGCCAAAACATGCATCATACAACTTTAATCCAATGATCTAGATCATCCCAACTCAATCCATAACTCAAATCCCAAAACCTTGTTTCCTGGGAAGATCGGTAGTACCTCACTTACTATGCTGGTACTACCGCTCCTCAAACTGGTACAACTGCACCTTGAGATCATCAGTTGGACCTCTCTGAAAAAATGTACCACCGCTTCATCGATACTACCACCCTATGGTACGATCGCTCTTATACCTGTGATGCTTTCAAGTTTTCTAAGACTTCTAGAATTCAATTCTAACCAAATATAACCTTTGCAAAACCACTTAATCACGCCATAAAACTTACAATAGTTCATCACAACAATATCTTTGACCTTCCCATATGATCCTTCACAAGAACCACGTGATGTTAATGGAGCATGCATACACGCAGGAGCGGTGTGATCAGGCGGTCACCTCGTCGGGGATGGCCGAGTCGGCGACAGAGGCGAGATAGAAGCGCTTGAGATTGTTGCCGTCGAGAGGGTCACCGCAGCTACCGCCACCGGCGTCGCCGGGGCCCTCCTCTGCTGGCAGCGACGGGATGAGCGCGTCTCACATGGCCCACAGCGCCTCCATCTGCGTCAGGTGCATCCCGTGCGTGTACTTGTCCCGCCTCCACACTCGTAGCAGCAGGTGCCCCTGCCCTGGCCTCCTCCCCATCACCGCCGCCGCCTTCTCCTTCTGCCCCTCCACCTACACCGTCGTTACGTACCGCACATCACAAGAAGATGAACAACTACTACTGGTCTACTACTACTATCTGGATGGATATGTAGATGCTCACAATGGAGAGTATACGGTTCTTGGTGACGTGTGAGCCTGTGAGGTGAGGTTGTGTTGTCTTGGCGCGGCTCAGAGCGGCGCGTGTGTGTATATATAGAACTTTCGGGAGGCAGCGATGACGAGAGAATTGAAGCGAGAAAGGCTGGCGTGAGGGGTAACAGAACAATTGCGCAAGACAGTTTTTTTCGGTTTATAACTTATATTTTCTCTCAAACAAATAAAACAAATAAGCCACCATCAGTTACAATATAATTTTTTTGCCAGTTCTTTTTCCCATATTTATTTATATTGTCTGTGATATGCTAACCTATTTTTTCTATTTTTAATTTTTTTACATTTAGTTACGTTAAATAAGACACCTGTTGAATATATGAGCACATGTAGGTTTAATTTATTCCATAAATAAATCATGACATCATGCACGCAAAATAACAGAACCATCACAGGCATAAAAGATCTAGACATGTAAACCAGGAAACTGTACATGAACAGATCTAATACGGAGAACATGACTGTTACGTACCGATGGTTCTGTTCTGATCGGTTTGCCGATGTAGACGCCGCAGGCACGGTGAGGATGACACGAAGTCGATGACGATTCGCCGAAGCCGAACGACGAGGAAGACGAGCCAGAGCTACAGCGAGCAGTCGCGCAGAGCGCTTCCCAAAAACCTTATTCGCCCTCTCCCGGTGCAGGACTTTGAAAGCGACGGTTTCGGAGACCTGCTCTCCCGAACGACAGTGCACGCCGGCGGACGGGACGGAGTAGACTACGTGGGACGGCGCAGCACAATGGATGGAGGAGGCAAAACCCTAGATTGATTTTCGCGTAGTGCTGTATGGAGGCGGCGACTCCGTATTTATAGAAAACCAGGACGCGTGATCAAGACGCCTGCACGTTCTCCATAACTCGTAACCGAACCGGATTAGTCGCGTAACCGATCCGGATTCACCGCCACACAAAACAGCAAAAGATAAAACTGCAAAAGGAAGCCGCGTCTGCGCAAGCACCTGGAGCGGATTTTGGCGGACCATTCACGCAGGTGCCGTGCGCCCACGCCGCCCGCCCAGCCCAGCCCAGCCCGGCCCGGCCCGGCGAGGCGAGGCGAGGCGAGCGAGCGCGCGCGTGTTATCCTCTAGTTCTCTCCCACACATGCCTCAAGTGACTAGGAGTGCACCATCCCTTTTAAGGTGGTCTTCCTCTCCTAGAACTAGCAATATGGTACTAAAGGTCACATGCATGCCTCCTTTGCATGAGTGGGCCTTTGAGATTTAATAGGAATTATTCTTATTATATGGGCTTGGCCCACATAATCCAACAATCCCCCACCAGATCTCAAAGTCCCACAGAGATTTGCCTGAATTCCAATGTACTGTTTATATATCAGTATTTCGATGGAGACCGATTAAGGTTGAACATCCACCTAGAACTCCAAGCTACACTTACTCACAACTTGAACAATGGACTATGCCTTGAATTGCAAGTTTGGTGCAAGCAAGCTTCACTTAAAGACTTAACTGATACTAGGCCGCCAGTAGGCTACCCCTCGGTTGGAGCGTATAAGTCATACTCCTTGGTCTCTTCATGAGCTTAGTAGGAGATTACCCAAAATCTCCATAGACTGCGACTAACAGTCGGGCTCATATAGGTGTGTTCTTTCAAGAACGCTCTGCAGGATAGCGTCTTCGCTTCTAAAAGCCAATGGAACACATTAAGACCTTAGTCAACCTGCCTTGCAGTTTCTGAGAGTATTGCATCTTCACATAGAGAGGGTTGAAATTACTCTCCTTCAGTTAACTAATGGCTTGTTTTTCCCAGATCCTAATTCACGGGATCTCCGATCACATAGGTTGGGTTACTACCATAGATAACTCACATGGGTCTCATACCCATCTCCTTCGATGCACTATCTATCACATTCCGTGATAGTCCCTTTGTAAAGGGATCTGCCAGGTTTTTATCTGTTTGGATGTAATCCAAGGTTATAACTCCGGAGTTTCTCAATTTCCTGACAGACTTCAATCGTCTCTTAACATGCCTGGACGATTTCATATTATCCTTAGAACTGTTCACTTTAGCGATAACGGTTTGATTATCACAGTTCATAAGGATAGCTGGCACTGGCTTTTCCACCGTAGGTAGATCCATCAATAGATCTCGTAGCCATTCTGCCTCAACAATAGCAGTGTCTAGTGCCGCAAGCTCTGCTTCCATGGTTGACCTCGTCAAAATGGTCTGTTTGCAAGACCTCCATGAAACAGCACCACCACCAATAGTGAAAACATATCCACTGGTGGCTTTGATCTCATCAGCATCAGAGATCCAGTTGGAATCACTATAACCCTCCAGCACCGACGGGTACCCAGTATAATGAAGTCCAAAGTTCGAGGTACCTTTCAGATAGCGCAACACTCGCTCAAGCGCCTTCCAGTGATCATCTCCTGGGTTAGATGTAAACCGACTCAATTTGCTCACAGCAAAGGAGATGTCTGGCCTTGTTGCACTAGCTAGGTACATTAGTGAGCCAATTATCTGGGAGTATTCCAGCTGATTCCTAGCAATTTTCTTATTCTTACGAAGTAACACGCTAGGATCATAAGGTGTTGGAGAAGGCTTGCTGTCAGAAAAGCCAAAACGGCTCAAGACCTTTTCCACATAATGAGATTGCAAAAGTGTAATCCCATCCTCACCTCTAACCAATTTAATGTTTAGAATAACATCAGCCACTCCCAGATCTTTCATATCAAAGTTTTGAGACAAGTATGATTTGACCTCATTTATCACACTAATGTTTGTCCCAAAAATCAAGATGTCATCCACATACAAACATAGAATAACTCCCTCACCCCCACCATAACGATAGTATACACATTTATCTGCCTCATTGACAGCAAAGCCTGCAGATGTCAGTGTTCTATCGAACTTCTCATGCCACTGCTTAGGGGCTTGTTTCAGACCATACAAAGATTTCAACAGTTTTAACACCTTGCCTTTTTGACCTTCTACTACAAATCCATCAGGCTGTTCCATGTAAATTTCCTCATCCAGCTCTCCGTTAAGAAAAGCTGTCTTAACGTCCATTTGATGAACGAGAAGACCATGTGAGGCAGCCAAAGCAAGTAGTACTCGAATTGTGGTCAGTCTAGCAACAGGTGAGTAAGTGTCAAAGAAATCTTCGCCTTCTTTCTGAGTATAGCCCTTGGCAACAAGCCGAGCCTTATATTTTTCAATAGTACCATCTGGCCTAAGCTTCTTTTTGAACACCCACTTGCACCCTACAGGTTTGCACCCATAAGGTTTATCTGTCAGCTCCCAGGTTCCATTAGCGATAATGGAATCCATTTCACTACGGACAGCCTCCTTCCAGTAGTCTGCATCAGGGGATGCATACGCTTCTGAAATAGACTTGGGAGTGTCGTCCACAAGGTACACAGTGAAATCATCACCAAAGGATTTGAATATCCTTTGTCTCTTGCTCCTTCTAGGAGCTCCACTGTCATCCTCCTCATTGACAAGTTCATGTGTATGTTCAAAAGGTTCAGGTGATGTGATTGAACTGGGAATTATTTCAGAAGGTTGACTAGTAGTGTTATGTGTATCCTTCATAGGAAAAATATTCTCAAAGAATGTTGCATCTCGAGACTCCATAATTGTACCAACATGCATGTCAGGTACCTCAGTTTTAACTATCAAAAATCTATAGGCAATGCTATGATTAGCATATCCCAGAAAAACGCAGTCCACAGTTTTAGGTCCAAGCTTGCGTTTCTTAGTTATTGGCACATTAACTTTCGCCAAGCACCCCCATGTACGCAAGTAAGAAAGTGATGGTTTTCTCCCAATCCATACCTCGTATGGTGTTTTGTCCTTATTTCTGTTAGGAACTCTATTTAATACGTGATTAGACGTTAGCAAAGCCTCCCCCCACCATGCCTTAGGTAATCCCGCAGTATCTAACATGGCATTCACCAAGTCAGTCAACGTGCGGTTTTTCCTTTCGGCAATCCCATTTGACTCGGGGGAATAAGGAGGCGTCCTCTCATGTATAATGCCATGTTCCTCACAAAATAAGTCAAATTCGTTTGAGAAATACTCTCCACCACGATCTGACCTAAGTCTTTTTATCTTTCTATTTAACTGGTTTTCAACTTCTGCCTTATAGATTTTAAAATAGTCTAAAGCCTCATCTTTCGTTTTCAATAAATACACATAACAGAACCTAGTTGCATCATCAATCAATGTCATGAAATATCGTTTTCCACCCTTCGTCAACACGCCATTCATCTCAGAAAGATCTGAATGCAGGAGTTCTAGTGGTGCCAAGTTTCTCTCCTCGGCAGCCTTGTGAGGCTTACGAGGTTGCTTTGATTGCACACAGCTATGGCATTTAGAACCTTTGGTGATGGAAACGTTTGGAATTAAATTCATACTGGAAAGCCGAGACATCAAACCAAAATTAATATGACATAGACGTGAGTGCCAAACATTAGCCTCATCATCCACACTGCCACAAATATGGTTTACAGTCTTATTGCAGAAATCTGAAAGGGAAAAGCGGAACAAGCCTCCGCACTCATAGCCTTTACCAATAAAATGTCCATGTTTAGACACGACTACTTTATTAGACTCAAATACCAACTTAAGCCCGTCTCTACATAAACGGGAGCCACTAACGAGATTCTTGTCTATAGAAGGGACATGCTGCACGTTCTTCAGCTGCACGATCTTTCCCGAAGTAAACTTCAGATCTACCGTGCCAACACCATGAACAGTAGCATGTGACCCATTCCCCATTAGGACGGAGGAATCTCGGGCGACCTGATAAGAAGAAAACAACGAAATATCAGCACACACATGTACATTAGCTCCTGTATCAATCCACCAATTGGTAGATTGACTAACTGAAAGAACAGTAGGTAAATTACCATACCCAGTCCCATCTCCAGTCTTGCCAATGGTCACGTTGACAGACTTAGAAGTCTGTCCTGCAGGTGCCTTCTTTCCTTTGCGTTGTGGGCACTTCTTGGCCATGTGACCAGGCTCACCGCACACAAAGCAAGTTCTATCATCCTGATTGTTGTTGTTCTTCTTCTTCTTGAAGTTGGTTGTCTGTTGGGCTTTAACAAATTTCCCTTTGTTCTTGTTTGAGGGTTTCTGTACCACATTGGCACTAGACTGCCCTCCATCACCCTTAGACACAGCGTCCTTTTCCCGAGCTTTCTCCTCAATTTCAAGAGACCCAATCAGATTCTCAACAGAGTACTCTTGTCTCTTGTGTTTGAGTGCTGTTCCGAAATTCCTCCATGAAGAAGGTAATTTCGCAATAATACATCCAGCCACAAACTTGTCGGGTAAGGCACACTTCAGGAGTTCGAGTTCCTTGGCAATGGCCTGTATCTCATGAGCCTGATCGACTACAGAACGGTTATCAACCATCTTGTAGTCATGAAATTGCTCCATGACATACATGTCATTGCTGGCATCAGTAGCACCGTATTTGGAATTCAGTGCATCCCATAACTCCTTCGCGTCTGTCATGTGCATATACACCTCGCACAGACGGTCAGCAAGAACACTAAGAATGCATCCAACAAAGAGAGTAGTGGCAGTCTCGAATTCTTTCTGCTTTTCAGCATCAAGAACACCTTCAGGCTTGCCATTACTAACCCAGAATACATTCATAGCAGTAAGCCACAGAGTGACCCTAATCTGCCATCTCTTAAAGTGCACACCGGAGAATTTATCCGGCCTCAGTGCATCGGCAAATCCAGCCATAGTAAAACCACAATGCCTACAATAAGGTTTTTGGATTGTTGAATATATGAGCACATGTAGGTTTAATTTATTCCATAAATAAATCATGACATCATGCACGCAAAATAACAGAACCATCACAGGTATAAAAGATCTAGACATGTAAACCAGGAAACTGTACATGAACAGATCTAATACGGAGAACATGACTGTTACGTACCGATGGTTCTGTTCTGATCGGTTTGCCGATGTAGACGCCGCAGGCACGGTGAGGATGACACGAAGTCGATGACGATTCGCCGAAGCCGAACGACGAGGAAGACGAGCAAGAGCTACAGCGAGCAGTCGCGCAGAGCGCTTCCCAAAAACCTTATTCGCCCTCTCCCGGTGCAGGACTTTGAAAGCGACGGTTCCGGAGACCTGCTCTCCCGAACGACAGTGCACGCCGGCGGACGGGACGGAGTAGACTACGTGGGACGGCGCAGCACAATGGATGGAGGAGGCAAAACCCTATATTGATTTTCGCGTAGTGCTGTATGGAGGCGGCGACTCCGTATTTATAGAAAACCAGGACGCGTGATCAAGACGCCTGCACGTTCTCCATAACTCGTAACCGAACCGGATTAGTCGCATAACCGATCCGGATTCACCGCCACACAAAGATAAAACTGCAAAAGGAAGCCGCGTCTGCGCAAGCACCTGGAGCGGATTTTGGCGGACCATTCACGCAGGTGCCGTGCGCCCGCGCCGCCCGCCCAGCCCAGCCCAGCCCAGCCCGGCCCGGCCCGGCCCGGCCCGGCCCGGCGAGGCGAGCGAGCGCGCGCGTGTTATCCTCTAGTTCTCTCCCACACATGCCTCAAGTGACTAGGAGTGCACCATCCCTTTTAAGGTGGTCTTCCTCTCCTAGAACTAGCAATATGGTACTAAAGGTCACATGCATGCCTCCTTTGCATGAGTGGGCCTTTGAGATTTAATAGGAATTATTCTTATTATATGGGCTTGGCCCACATAATCCAACAACACCATCAGTTACAATATAATTTTAATCATAAATCAATTTATTTTAGTCCAACTGAGCGGCACCTCAATTGCCTGGGACTAGCTTGAGGTAAAACTCCGTGTCTGTTGCTTGTCGGCATTACTATTGACATGAGCTGTGTTGGGTATGCTGTACTCGATCTGCACGCTTGCTCCATGTGTGCATGCTACCACTATTCGGGCAGGTCGCGTTTCCTGCCTGGCATCTGCACGTTCCGGCCTGAATTCAGGGGGAGATTCAATTTTTTGCCACTCTTAAGATTGACACCGAGACTCTGTCACTTACATGTGGGGTCACCTGAGTCACTGACAATGGGCTCGGGTGGCAAATCTGTTGCCACCCGAGTCGTAAGGGTGGCAAATAAATAAATTTTCCGAATTCAGGGGCTCGAACACTGTCGTCACCAGTTCGGCTCAAATGCAGGGCACCCATGTGCAGGCCCAAGGCATCATGCCAGATGTGTAATCAATCAATTATTTATTTTAAAACCAAATTAAGTACTTAAGTTAATTACACTATTTATCCGATCCCACACCCATCCTCTCATCTGACTTACTAGTCTCATAGGCGCGGCGGCACGCCGCGCCAGCCACCGTGTGTATCGAAGTAAAAGAGGCGAAAATTCGTAGCTAAAGGAAAGCGTAGGGTTTTTTAAAAAAAGCGAGGGGCTTTTCGCAATAAAAGGAGACCAGAAGGGTTTTTTCGTAAAAATCAGGGGTTGTTTTGAAAGAACCGAGGGCCTGTACGTAATTTCGGAAACTGCGGATCGTTATCAACGAAAAATAAATATGCGCAGGATCTTTTTTGAAAAATCCAGGGACCTTTTCGCGAGGAAAAATGATATTTACGTAATTTTTGGAAAATACAGGGGAAAAAAGCGAGGGACTTTTCGCAATAAAAGGAGACCAAAGGGGTTTTTTCGTAATTCAGGAACCTTTTCGCGAGGAAAAAGGATATTTACGTAATTTTCGGAAAACACACGGAAAGTGCCCCCGGCCGTACGAAAAACCCCCGCTACGCGCCGGCCGGAGCGCGCGGGTGGGGCGACGTGGCCCGCCTCCTCGCGCGGGGAACCCAGGGCGTAATACAGGATGATCTCTTGTCTCTCTCCTCGAATGCCGATTCAGTACTCTCGTTTGAAGATCGAATCCAGATTTGCTTCTCGGTTCAGTCATCCCTTCTTCCATCAAAGCCTATGCCTCTATGTCCATGGCAACTGATCTTCCGCTCTATCGACTCGAAGACACGGTTAGCTACGAAACTCCTTTACTATGGTGATCTGATGAAGTGATGAACGGCTTGTGCAGCAGCTATCCAAAAGTTCACTCGTTCGATTCTCGTCGGAGGCATTTGTCAAGGTTGGCTTTCTGTGAGCCCTCCGACCACTGTGCCCCAAACCTCGTCGACTCTGTGGATTTCGTCCAAATCCAAACTACTAGTACTATCGACCTACGAGGATCTTCACTGCCCTACTAGAAAGCCCATGCTTCAAAGTTTAGATCGAATGTCAATGCTGGAGGTCTAATTATATGCGGACATTTTACCTAAACAAAAGTCTATTAGAGAGTTGTTGGTCCATAAAGCCTATTAACTAGTTTAGTCCCATATTATTTATTGAACTATAAAAGGGAATCTCCTCCATCTAGGTGTCAATGGATCGAATACGAATTGAATAGTTCAAATACGGATGCTGGATAAAACAGATAACAAAGATATAATTGACACTCTTTGAGTCTTAATGTATAAAATAGTCTGGATACGGATACCAGATAAAATGGACAATTCGGATCTGATTGACACCTTATATAAAGGGGCATGGGGCTCTCATTGTACATATAAGCCTACGGGCAGAAAGATCAATAAAAAGAGAAAGCTGTGACTACATCTTTATGTTCTTGTCTATTTTTAATTCTTATTTCTGAGTTGAGAGCTTCATTTGTCGACAACGCAACCACAAATATACAACACGTTATCAACATAATAGCGCTTTAAAGCTAAGGCTTCCTGGTTCATTGCTTTGATCTAAGTTTTCAATTCCAGCGATAATGTTTCAATTTAGTATATTAATTTTTATTGACTACTCATTGCCGCCATCCCGTTGACTAGCCAGGCGCACGCCTCCATGTGCGCGTCGACCACGCCTTCGGTCGACAATTTGTCTGTACACCCCCGTGTACACGCCAGCACCACCGCCAATTGGGTGCTACCTCTACAACACGTTGTCGGCTAACCGGGCCCACCAGATGAATGCTTGCGCTACCAGGCTACGCCCTAGTTCAGTTTGGGTTCATTTCTGCAACTAAAAGCCATCAACCGCAGCCAAACGTTATCAGCCGTAAGTCAAAAGAATATAGCTAGAATCTTACGGGTTTATTAACCAAAGCATTGCCAGGACCAAGTTTTGAAAAAACTTGTCCATGGTATTGGTATGAGAAGACATGAGGAAATGTTATCTTCGGTAGAAGATATATGACCTTCATATATGTTCATCATTGGATGAATAGATGTTGTACTCGTTTTCTCTTATTTGAGTTTTGTCTTATTGGGTTTTCTTATTCGAAGGTTTTTAATGAGGTAACATGTGTAATAATAAGAACGTGATCTATGCACTTTTTCTTACCATTTTTTCCACTAGGTTTTCAAAAGGAGTTTCTAATGAGGTATGAGCATGGCATTGGCAAAGTGTCCAAGATAGAGTATTGTATATTGGTTCGAGGGCCGAATATGTGGGGACACTTTACCTAAACGAAAACTCATTAAAGGTTGCTAGCCCATAAGGCTTATTAGCTAGTTTAGTTCTATATTGTTTGTCAAACTACGAAGAGTGACCTCCTCCACTTATATAAAAGGGGGTGGTGGACTCTCATTGGACAAACAAGCCCATAGGCACAAAGATTAATAAAGAGAGAAGATTGTAACTATATCTTTTGTGCTCCCATCTACTTTTAATTCTTGTTTGTGAGTTGAGATATTCGTTCGTCGGCAATATGACCACGAATATACAACACTCTATGTTCTTTTCCCTAGGAGTTAATTTGGTGGTGCTCATTTGGGCTAAAAAGCCCTGGTTGGTAGCTTATTTTGCACTATAATGACTGAAAATGCACTGTAACTGTTGGTACATTTTTTAGCACAATTAATTTTTTAAAAAATAAAAGCTATATCATTATGAACAATGAAATGGAATAACGGGGAAAAAGAAAACACGAAAAATCCCAAAAAAGCCATATCACCAGAAAAAGACTAAAGTAAAAAGTCAGAAGCTGAAGATTAAATGAGCGGGGTGTGAATTCCTACATCCACCACCTGTTTAAGCCTAGTTCACGTAGTGGGCTGGATGATGCGTGTTTCAGTCTATTAGATTACTAAATTCAGCTAGACTGAAAGGGCTGCTCATTTGGGCTTTTTTTTTGTATGGCTTATGGGTAGTTGGCTTATTTTGCACTGTAACTGCTGGTGGTTTTTTTTGGCGTAATTAAATTTTAAAAAGTTAAAAATGAAAAAATATGTTAGCTCATAACGGACAATGCAAATGAATACAAAAAAAGAAAAGGCAAAAAACTAAAATGACAGAAAAAGATGAATTAAGGAATAGTGAACTAGAATCCAAAAAACCAGAAGCTGAAATCAAAACGAGCGGGACTGCTTTTGTTGCCTCGTGGGCCACCCAATGTCATCCTCGTTGTAAACTGACGTTTCTTTTGGAATGCCAGTCTGATTATAAGTGCCTTAATTTGCAACACTGTCTAGACGCTCCCCAGCGGCTAGCCCCGCTCGTTTGGGTTTGGGCTTCTGGCTTACAGCTTATTTTTCACTATTCATAAATTTCGTCTTTTTCTGACTTTTCATATTTTTTGAGCTTTTTGTCAGTTCTTTTTTCCATATTCGTTTGCATTACACATGCTGGGTTAACCAATTTTTTCTGTTTTACAAATAGAAAAAACAAATTAGACAATGCAAATGAATACGGGAAAAAAGAATCAGCAAAAAAGATTAAAAAAGCAAAAGTCAGAAAAAGATGAAATTTATGAATAGAAAAAAAAGTCAGAAGCTAGAAGCTCAAACTAAAATAAATAGGGCAATAAAAAACAGTTTTTAAAAATCAACATTGGAGCCATAAAAGGAGAAACATTGAAAAAGAGTCAAACGTACTAGATAATTATTGCATCACTTGTAGTTTTACTGTTGGAGTACGGAATACCAGTAGTCGTCATGGGAAAATTATATTGTATCACCGTTGCACAGTCCAGGATATGTAACAAGCCAACCAGTGTCTGACATGTGGCACAATATGACTGCAGCACACTGTAGCGCACTGTAGCAGACGTGTTTTTTTGCTGTTCTCGCATGCTACAGTGTTGCTACAATGCGCGCTATAGTACTGCTACAGTGCTACGTGCCACGTGTCAGACGCTGGTTAGCTTGTTACATATCCTGAGCTGTGCAACGGTGATACAATAGAATTTTTCGTCGTCGTGTGAGGGAATCTACGAATGATGCATGTACGTAGGGTGGGTCAATATGATGAACAATATTAATCCATCTCAATAGTACAAGGGGCTGCTCCCACTTAGCTTCTGAGTTCAACTGTTGGCTGAAA
This sequence comes from Dendrocalamus latiflorus, assembly GCA_017311315.1. Lineage (NCBI taxonomy): Eukaryota > Viridiplantae > Streptophyta > Magnoliopsida > Poales > Poaceae > Dendrocalamus > Dendrocalamus latiflorus. The sequence continues at coordinate 23,643,155 of CM029667.1, forward strand.
TTACAATGTGGTGGTTGTCAGATTTTTCTGAGTCAATCAATTAAAAAAATAAGAGAAAAATAAAAACACTATTATATCTTCACGTATAATATAAAGTAAAATAATAAAAAATTAAAATTAGAAGTAGACATAAAACAATGACAAAAAAACTAAAATTAGAAGTAGACACATACTAAGTAACTTATAATTTAAAAATCAGAAAATTAGAAAAAAATGGAAACCAAAGTCACTTGGATCGAGACCTAAATTCACAACAGGACTTATGTACCACTATCCATAGAAAGCTTCCTTTTGGCCGCTGCGTATCTAGCTCAGCTACAGTTAGGGGTGAAAACGAGTTGGATAGTTTCCAATCGATCCGGATGAAAACAAATACGGATTGTGTCGGATCGGATTTTCTTCGGATAATTCTCTGATCAGAAACAAATACGGATTTTTTTTGTCAGAAACAAATACGAATACAGTAGGCCTGATATCCGGCGAATACGAATACGAATACGGATCCAGATATCCGAGATTTAAGCCCAATATTGCCCAGCCCAAGCTAGCCTCTCTCATCTCCCCTGCCACCAGCCCACTAGCAAATATTTATGTTTATTAAAAATAAATTTAATATTGTCGATAGATTAAAATTTGTACCGATTAAATTGATGTACTACCGTTTAAATCATTCTGATGCAAATTTAAATTCTTAATTAATTTATTAGTCACATGTAAATGGTAGAAATCCATTTAGAATTATTAAGGACTTTAGAAAAAATTATCTGCCATTTGTAGATTTAAAATTTGTACAATAGTATGACTATTGTGGATAAAAATACTTATAGTTGTTTAGATTTTATTAATGTTTTAACAAGATAAACTATTTATGTGTTTTCATTGATTTTGGATTTATAGTTTAAGGGGTTTTCATATTCCAATAAATATTCGTGACCGTGTTCGTTTCGATTCATATTCGCTACGTACTGTATTCGATATTATTCATATTTGTATTCGTATCCGAGGTATTCGTATTTGCATCCGAAAAAATATGAAAACAAATATAGTAGAGACATTATTCGTCCGTATTCAATCCATTTGTATCTCTAGCTACAGTACTGTCAGACACGTCCTAAACTGAGGTCTGAATCAGCTGAGCGTTAGGACAACACGTAATGTACTAATGTGTACCCTCGTATTACTCGGGTACTGCCCGTTTCGCTATATTTTTCTACTATTTACTATACACATATATTTAAGAACACCAAATTTAAAAAATAGTTAATGACAAATAATTATATATATATATATATATTAAATAATATAACATAACTATCTAACCGTTTACAAAGTATTTAAGTAATGGTAATGAGTGAAAAAAAATTATAATAACTATACTCTATATTCTTTTAATAGATAAATATATTAAAACAGATACTCTTGATATGATAGATAAATATAGCAAAACAGAGGTTTTCTTGAAGCGTAGGAATTCTACATAAAACACCTCGATTCTTGCAGCCATTATAAAAACTCCGCGTTCGAAACAGGGTCTTAGCTACACACTCTAAATACATTCCCACGTTGCGCTTGATCTGGACCGTAGATCCGACTACCGCTGTAGTACCCAGCATCTCCTCGATCGCAGCCGATCCGTGTCCCTAAAGCCTATGATTTGAAACATATGAAAAACCATTGATGTTGCTTCCAGTTGCAATTAGGTTTTTGATGCATCCATTTTCTGTGGTCCAGCACTACCGGGGAGGGACAAGGCGTTAGCTGACGGCTGACCGTTAGGTAGCAAGGGCCAAAATGCAGAGCCGTCGATGGATGATGTAGCTATGCAACGACGCCAACGAACTCGTTTAATTGTCCTTATGATTGCTTTGGCATAATTGCACTGGACAGACAGTTACGTGTAACTGTTCAGCATTCAGCAATGACGGCCATTAGCCGCCAATTGCATTGTTTGCATCTCCCGGCGGAATGAGCGAAGCCCACATTGAAGAGACGAATCAATTGCGTGGATTAGGGGCCCGCAGGCCTTTTTCAAGACTGACCGGCATGCAGCTGCTCGCTGACAGATCTGTCTCTGCAGCCATGAGAGCTAGCAGCAAGGCAAGTTCAGGATTCAGACGAAGAAGAATCTGGCACATGCAATGCAATGCAAATGCCGCACGATCGAGTTAATTCAAGGCCCAAAGGAACAGTCAGGGACAAGTTACCGGTTTGCATGCGAAGAAGGTAGTATCGATCAGGAAATGTGTGCGTTGATCATAGTTGACAAACTGTGGATTCAATGCCGCTGTCGATCCATTGGATTTGGGTTTGTATTTGTTGGACCACAGAGCTCTCCTGGAGGTACGTGCGCTATGTCCTCCGCGCTGATATTTGATGCGTTACGAGCTATGGATTGTAGCATGCATCCATGCAGATGACGGCTGAGAGGATGAACTTGATGTGTTATGAAGGGTCGAATGGCACAATTAGAAGGGGGTGAATGATTATCTTCGTTTTTTATCACCTAAAACTAGAACACAATGCAGAGAAACAAAAACAAAGCAATCTGAATTACCAGATGACAATAACGACCACAGCTGCCAATTTGTACATGGCCGTAAGTTTCTGTTGCCCGACTGCTTGTTACGACCACTCAATAGCCTCGGTCGCCCGACTGCTCGTTACAACCACTTGTTAGTCTCTTTCGCGCAAACACTCGTTATGACCACTCGTTACGACCGCACGTCCTGAACAATTGCTACGACTGCTCGCTTACGATCGCTTACTTACAACCGCTAAATTACGAGTGCTCGGATCGATATTGCGTCCGTTCCGATCACTCAGCACGACAACGGATTGACAGCCTACTCGGTACAACAACAGATCGACAGCCTTCTCGTTCTAATCGCTCGGTACGACAACAGATCTACAGTCTGATTGTTCCGATCACTCGACACAACCACGGTGCACGTAGTCGTGACCTCCTTCCGCCTGATGTCCTCAGTTGTTCGACCACCGCCTGATCGAGATGCACTGTAGACAAAAACAGAGCATGGAAAACAGAGGAACGGAGCGATGAATTGGAAGTGGTCAGAGATGAAGGAAACTAATCTATTATTTCATCATCAAGATCTTGGCTACAAAGCGCCTCACGGCATCCCTAAAAGTCTTCTCCACGAAAGCCCTAAAACCCCTTGTCACGCTAGCCTACAGCCTCCCCTACTTTTATAGCCAACGCACAAGACGTGTTCAACATGAACACCTCAAAACCGTGTCCTTAACCACCTGAATACGAGATCTTATCTCTCCCTCAAATCAAGGGACCCGAAACCCTTCCTAACACGGTTTTAAACAACTCGTACAGATCATAGACTCCATTCACAACTCCATACGACACACACGACAAAACCTCCAGGATATCCCCTCCTGTATCTCCATCGTGCACCATCACTGTGTGCTCTCGCGTGAGCCCGATCACCTCGCATGACCACCTAACCGCCTGGACCTCATATTACCCCCTCCTAGTCCCAATCTTCCTCGTCACCGACCGTAATTGTCTCTACGCCTCCACGCAACATCCACCTTTGACCTCTATGTGCTCCAGCATAAGCTCGACCACCTTACATGACATCCCAATCGCCTGGACCTCATATTATCCCCTCCTAGTCTCGGTCCTCCTCATCACCGACCATGGCTGCCTCCATGCCACCTGCACATGCAAAGACCAAAGAAACCATCTTCTGGTACAAGTTCTTCCCAACTTGACCATAATCATCACACATTAGCAAAACCCACCCTGGGGATAGACCAAAGAAACCATCTCCTAGTACAAGTTCTTCCCAACTTGACCATAATCATCACACATTAGCAAAACCCACCCTTGTCTATCCCTAGACAAGAATCAACTCACCTACGACTATCCCCAGATCGTTTACAACCATATCTCAGAACACTTACAACCATTGCTGACTGAATCAGACCCTACGATCACTCAATACGACCGCTATCACAAAGTGCTCATAACCCCCAAGTACTCAGAATCCACTTGCACTACTACTAACAACTATCGAGTACCAACTACCGAGTATCACCAGCCGCGGCACGTATTTGAAGCCTACAAGTACAGACAAACCTCCGACACCCGACCACTTACCGTGGTCGTGAAACCACTTCTACCGAATACCGAGTCCTCTGACTACAAGTACCTCAAGCAACGACCATCCATCATCGACCACCACTCACCGACCAGTCACCCACTGGCCCAACACGAGTACTCGACATACTCAAAGATCTCAAGAGTGAAATACTCGTATCGACCATGAAAGTCTACGAATACTGACCGTAAAGTCTACGACAACCGATCGCTAAGCCTCCGACTACCGGAGACAAAGCAGCAGACTGTAAAGTCTACAAGTATCGACAAGAATGCCAAAGCTATGATCATCAAGTATGGTAGCTATGACCATGAAGGTAGTCTACAAATCCTACGACCATGAAAGCAGTCTGCAAAATCTACGACCATGGAAGTAGTCTACAAAACCTACGACCATGGAGGCAGTCTGCAAAACCTATGACCATGGAGGCAGTCTGCAAAACCTACGACCATTGACTGCAAAGCCCTCGACTAACGACCAGTGAAACCTACGACTATAGAGTACAACCAGTAAAGTCTACGACTATTGAGTACTGTAGCTATGACCATGAAAGAATATTGTAGCTGCGATTACCTGCAGTGGTTGTAAAACTGAAGTCGTATTGCAGTGGTCAAAAGGTCGAAGTCGTACTGCCGTGGTCAAAGCCAAACATGGTCGAAGACTGCCGTGGTCGTAAGGCAGACGTGATCGAAAGCTAGATGTGGCCAAAGGCTGCCGTGGTCGAAGCCAGCCATAGTCGTAGTCGTGTTCGAAGTGCTATGGTCGAAGCCAGCCGAAGTCATAGTCGTATTCATGCCGTGGTCGTAAGAATGTCTGAAGTGCTATAGTTTGCCGTGGTCGTAAGAATGTCTGAAGTGTTATGGTCTACTATAGTCGTAAGAGTGTCTGAATACTGTAATCACTCGTAACTGAGCAAAACCACTCAAAAGCAACGTCTTCCACTGCATACGACCAAGTCTTTCACAAACGTAAAATCTAAAGCAAACCGAATGTCAATTATTCATCATATCTTTATTTACGATCATTCACATGATCTAACATGTTACCATGTCCCAATGATATGCATGTCCTGGTTGCGTCCTTTTCTTTTCCTCTGTCGTTTATGGTGTATTTGTGCTGCAAGGCCTAATGTTTTCCCTTGTATTATCAGCACATGCATGGAGGATATATTTTGGTAGAACTGTTGAAGATACCATGCATCCTCCTTTCATGAGAGGCATCGATCAAGGATCTGCTAATTGATTTGCGCCATGGTTTTGGAGGAGGATTTCAACCCAAAAACATCCAATATGTATAGAGTAGGGCTGGGTCTATGTGTGTAGATGACTCTGCATTTTTCTTGGAGGGTTACGCCTGAACTCGTCTCAATCTTGAAGGTGGACAAGCCTACAGATAAGCCCAAGTTAGCGAAGAAGTCGGAAAACTAGTTTCTTGAAGAAGTTGGTGGTGAGGGGCTCCGACATTCTATTTGTACAAAGCGGGCTTCTGCTTCTTGAGAAGCTAAAGAAACCACAGTCATTTAGCGGAGCTTAGACTTTTGGTGACTTTTAAATGAGGGTTCCTCAAATAGAGCATAGCATCACCATCACATCTGAATTCTCCCCCCCCCCCCCCTCTGGAAAACATATATGTGTATGTCTCCGCATTTTCCTTTTTGCCACCTCCAGTTGGTTTACTTTGATCGATCCTAAAAATCATTGTAATTCAACAGGAGATAGCATGGGCCTGCTTGTACTTCCATAATTTAGCACATGACTGCTGTGCTTTGATTTTTGGCATCCAGTTTCTAAGTTGATGCTCTGACAGCCAGCCAGCTAAAGCCATGTTCCAAAGTAATGTAGCTTTTGACTTAATGTCACTATAGTGGTTATTAGTTTTTTTAGATATTTTAATTAAAGAAAAAGTAGAAAAAATAATAAAACACCGTTATATCTCAACAGATGATGCACTAGAAAAAGAGAAGAAAAAAAGGAAAAAAGACATCGTTAAAAAGTCAACACATTTTAAATGGCTTTTGACTTCTGAAAGTCAGAAACCACCGCTGTTTGAAACAGATCTTAAGTACCACCTTTTTTTTGCACAGGTAACACAAATGAGCAGATTTCGCCTCTTCCATTTCTCAAATCAGCTGACACAGAAATGAATAATTCTAGTCTCCATTGATTCTCTGTCTGTTTTTGTGTTTTTTCCCTGAAATGTCGTGTAAGTACTTCCTCTTAGTACAATTTACAATGAAGCAACAAACAGTTGTATTTGAGTCATTCTATTCTTTTATGTACAAAGTTGGATCAAATCTGTTTCTGTTGCAGTTTTAGCGGATATAAGCTTTGAGATGTGCGATTTGTCTTCAGAAATAGTTTGGCAGTGTGGCATATCAATTCTGTTCAGCTTTACTTCCTGAAATGTTGTTCCTGCTTGGAAGAAGAGACTATGATTCCGTTGCGTTGGCTGTACAACATAACATGGCGCTAAAGTAGTCTTCGCGGGACACGTCTCCGAAGGTCATTTTGGTTCTTTTTGACGTTAGACTTCTGCTTTTTGGCTTCTGATGACTATACTGGAAGTTAAAAAGTCAAATATGGATAATGGATGATTTTTGAAGTGAATTTTCTAAACAGTTTCTCAAATTCAAAATTATATACATTATTTACATCAGTATTTCGTCGTCCATTGTCACGTCAAAAAACACAACGAAAAATCATAAGCTATAGGAAAGAAAAACACCCACATTAATCGGCGAGCAAACGGCCTCTGTAGAGTGAAGATACTTCATCAAGCTTTGGAACAACCGAGCATCTGCCAATTCAGTACGTGTAATGCTGCTTTAGTTACCATATAGGACCAAAGGCCCATGAAGATAGATCTATTGAGAAATTGTACAAGACGCCCAGCCCAGGGGAGTTGGTCAGCCCATGAAGATAGATCTATTGGGAAATTGTACAAGACGCCCAGCCCAGGGAGAGTTGGTCAGCCTATGAAGATAGATCTATGGGGAAATTGTGGAAGTGACTCACATTTTTAACGTGCAAGAAAGGAAATATTACTCGATCTTTCCTTGCAAAAAAAAGAATGGAAAAAGATATATTACCATATTACCCTTCCTTGCAGCTTTGCCTACCCCTTCGCATTTGACTCCCTGGCCTTTGTTTACTGTGGACCGTGGTGTGGTGGTAGTGGGACTGTGGGAGCAGCGGAGGCGACGAACCGCTTCCGCTTCAAGAATCGGAGGCCGGAGCCGAGGGATGAAGCGGCGGACAACCATGGACTCCCACCACCAGCAGCCGCCGCAGAGCTACAAGGTTTGCGCTCCTCCGCATACGCCACCTCTTGGGCTTATATGCCTTAGGTCGTCTGCTTGTCTGTGCGTGTGGCTCTTGGTGGAACGCGAATCGCTAAGCGCCGATCCCTTGTGGGATCGCTGATCGCACGCTGGGGGGTGGAGATTCTCTGATCCGATCGGCGGCGAGACGGCGAGAGGATGGGGGTTTGCGCTTGTAGCCCTGGCTCGGCGCTTCTTGATCGCCTCGATAAGAACATCTTACAGGAAGAGACTGGTATTTACGGCGATTTGATTATTGCGCGTTTGTGGTATGATTCAAGTGTTCTGTGAGGATTTGGCACGCCCTTGTTGGCAAAGTTGGGGAGGAGACCCCCCCCCCCCCCCCAACCCAAGAACTAAAATCCACTAGGATACGGAGTAGAAGGGTCGGGAAAAAAAGGGTCTTTGTGTAGTCTGCTACAGATATGAAGGACCGACAAGCTGTATGTGTATTATGAAGTTTCCAACCCTTTGGGCTCCATTTCCATCGCGATCAGGGCAAAAATGCTTCGTCTGAACCTGGTCTTAAGATGCTACAAGTGGCACTGTGTCAGATTTTTTTTGCTTTGTAGGAGTGAGTAGTGATAAATAACTTGTAAGAATCTTTTATCAATAACTAATGCTGGTGGTCTGCTTCCTGGAACTCTATGCTCCTTAGCTCCATGCGCACATATCTACTTTGATCGGTTTATGGAACTACTCAGGTTTCATCACTTATCAGCATGAGTAGAAATACTTGCCTTAGGCATCTCGGATCACAAGGTTTTCAAATAATAAATGAATGCTGTTAGGATGAGAAGGAAAACAGCGAAACAAAGTTTAAATGTTCACTGCTTGAAAAAGAAACAAATCAAGTGTTGATTGAGGTTTGCATGTGATGCTTACTGAATCCCGCTTCTCCATATACTAGTTTGATTGTTGTTGTGATGTTTCCTTTTGTTGCAAACTGCGATGCATGTCAAACAAGAGAATAAGTGGTTATTTCTAACAGCTTGATGGGTACTTAGTATTCCCACTTTCTTATGTCCAGATCCATGTGAAGATGCTGAAAACAGTCGCCCTCGATGTGAACTGCACTGATACAGTCGATCAGATCAAATCTAAATTTAGTGCCATTGAGGGGATTGACAAAAGCGAGCAAGAGCTATTCTTTGCTGGGATTCACTTGAAGAATGAGAATAGCCTCGCTGATTACAACATCATGACTAACTCTTCTGTTGACCTCTACGTAACTGATGGGATGCAAATATCTGTCAAGATTCCCTCGGTTGGAAAGACCATCAAACTCAATGTGAAGAAATCCAATCGTGTTGCTGATGTCAAGGCAGAGATCGAACGGAAGGAGGGAATTCTTATGAATGAACAAATCCTGATGTACACAGGTCGACAGCTTGAGGACAACCAGATGTTAAGTCAGTGCGATTTGAGGAATGACCAGACACTTCATGTGTTGGTTTGCCCGACCGACAAGCTGCGAGTCTTTGTCAATGTTAGAGGTGAAAGAATTATAAGTCTGGATGTCAAATGCTGGTATACTGTTGCTGATGTCAAGTTGATGATTGAGACCTTGGAGGGTTTACCTGTGTGCACACAGATACTCGCTGGGCCTCCATTTGGTGATAATATGATACTTGCTGACAGTCAAACGCTACAGGATCAGCGTATCAAAAACAATGATACTCTCATGCTGGAGCAGAGTGTCCAGATCTTCATCAAGACATGGGAAGGGAAGACCTTAACAATGGTTTTCAATATGTTCGACACGACAGAGAAAGTCATGAAGAAGATTGAAGAGAAATTGCGGATTAAAGAAGGCGTGTACTATCTCTGTTACAGGGGGCATGTTCTCTGTTCTGGGGATACTCTTCGGAAGCACAATGTCGAGAGTAACTCCACAATCCACATCCGCCTTCGGAATATTTCAGTCATGGAAGCGAAGCAAAAAAAGCGCTAGGGAGCTACTCGTAACTTCCTTTAGACCAAAGGACATTAATTATGGTGCTGATCCTCTAGCAGTGAACCGGAAGGGTGACTTGTGCTACTGCTGCCTATCTGCTAGTACTTTTGTAGCCGAAGCGGCGTATTTACAGCGTTGTAGAACTATGCTGCTTGGTTTTCTATAGAACCACAGCCTCATGCTGCTATCTCTCTCCACAACTATTTGCCTTCTTTAGTACTGATGAGTGAAATGGAATGTTCCAAACTATCGTCTGGAGAATGACATGTCATATTCCTAGTGATGTGGTGTAACGTACTATGTTGCTGCTTGGGTGGTGGTAGTTAATCGAAGATCTGGAACTTCTGCTTGGATCATGAGTTATGGCATGGGCTGCATGTATCATTACCTTCATTGGTTTTCTTAATTTTCCAGTGCTTACTAGAAGCTTAGGGCCTATTCGGCAAAACGGCTTCCGCAGCTTACGCCTTCGTTATAATAACTAGCTTCTAAATGGAATGTCTTTTCGATACAAGATCTAATAGTTTTTTATAGTACACATTGTACTAACTTCAATTATATCGGTCAAAACCGCACGCGACTGTCTTTTTCTCCGTATTTTCTTACGTGAATAGACAAAATTAAAAATTTTCAACCATAAGACGGGTTTGTTTGATATGGCTGCGGCTTATGTGTTTTTGCTGAAATTTTTGAATTATAGCTATTTACAATAGAGATTACGAAGAGATATATTCGCTTGCGATTTTGGTTGATATAGATATTGGGCTTTTAACGTGTACTATAATTAATTTGTAGACCCCGTCTTAAGAAAATACTCTATTTGAAAGTTAGGTATTATAGCAAAAGTCAAAAGCCGTTTTTAGAAACCGTTAAAAAATACGCTGTAAGCCCCATTCATAAGCCATAAGCCTCAAACACGTCAAACAGATAGTTATCCTGTCACTGTGTTAATCTGCTGCAAACAGGGTGGTACTTTTTTCTTTGATATTAGACTAGGGTGAAATTTAAGTTGCTGCATTAGGGATGGCCTGGGCCACAAGCCTAGCTGCCGAATCGTGATCCTTAACAAGTGGTAACAGTCAGGAGCTGAGTCTAAGCTCAGTTGGTGAGAGTTGTGACTTGTGAATGTACATCTTCACGGCCTAAATTTAAACCCACTTTGACGCGAAGCTAGGTGCATGTTTTCTTCTTACTAGCTAAATGTTTATGTGTTGCTACGAATTTTTAAAATTTATCGTATTACATATTTTAAAACTCATGGGTGGTAAAAATTTTTAGAATATGCATACAAACATATTATAAAAGTTTTTAAATCCGTCAAATAAGTCGGAAGCCATCGATCACACCTCGCGGTCATAAGTCGGAAGATATCAACTGTACCTCGTGGTCGTAGGTCGGGAGCCCTCAAGCACAGCTCATCGTCGTAAGTCGGAAGCCGTCGACCATCGCGCGTGATCGTAGGTCGAGAGCGATCAACCATTGCTGGTGATCGTAAGTTGGCATTAGCCCACATGTCGGCCCGACCTTTTCTACGAGAAGCGGAAGAACTACCTACATGCGGATTTGAACAGCTGATCTTTAATTGGACGGCTGAGAAGAGAGGAGAGAGAACGGACCGACGACCACCAACCCATAATTTTAAGGAGTAGAGATTTAGGGAAAAAACATACCTAAGAGCAACTCCAGCAGGGCCCTCAAACAAGCCCCTAAACCAAAATTTGAGGGCTGAGGACAAAAACACAGGTTCAGTAGGGCCCCTATTCAGGCCCTCAAAAGTAGGAGCCTCCTCCAGGGTCCCCAGGAATGAGGGCTTGATGGGTGAATTTGATGGCCTTCTACTTTTGAGGGCCTGAGTAGGGGCCCTGCTGGACCTGTATTTTTGTCCTCAGCCCTCAAATTTTGGTTTAAGATGATGAATGGGTCCCACATGGCAGTGTCTATTAGGATGAATTTGAGGGCCCTGATTTGAGAGCTGCTGCTGGAGTAGATGCAAAAAAATCAAGCTCTCAAATGTTAGGAGAGCCCTCAAATCAAAAATAGGGGCCTTAATTTGAGAGCTCCTGCTGGAGATGCTCTAATACCTCTTTATTATCCCCTTAGATCTTGTTTTCTTCTTATTTACAACCACCCTCCCCTGCGCTCGGGATTCTCTGACGTAAGTCACCGTGACGTTGGGTCACTGACGCGTGGGCCCCACGGCTTGCGGGCCCACACGTCAGTGACCCAACGTCACGGTGACTTACGTCAGAGAATCCGCGCCGCCTCCCCTGCCCCACACGCCGCCAACAAGTAGTAACAACCAGTGGGCTAGGCCAGTTCAGTGTGGCACGCAAAGTCAGAGTTCGATTCCCACCATGGCTTCTCTTTGGATCCATCGCCCAGGTTCACCATTGATTTTCTAAGATTTGATCCGATAGATCTTCATATAGTCGCGATTATTAGTTATTCCCTCCGTCTGAAAAAAAAACAAATGACTTGGACTGCGTCACATGATTTGGCGCAAATCTTGATGATCACTAGCGAACATAAAAAGGCCATCATAATTTAGGTACTCCAAGTGCCAACACGTGATCACCAACACGTAGTAGTAGTATCCTTATGGAGTATTTCTTAGGAATAAGTATCTTTTACACTTTTGATTTCGTAGATTGTCTAGATTTTAACTCTTAAATATAAAATCGAATATTTTACCACCCTAAATTGTCAAAACCATCTAGTTTTCACCATTAAAGCAATTTTTAGTAGTGGTTTTGCTAAGTAGACACAACACCACTTCGCTTACCAAGAAGTCGCTTCCATTGTCGCACATGCCTCATGTTCAAAATACTACCAACGTCATTGCCCCCGCTGCATCCACACGCTGTCGTGCCAACAAGCTTGGCACCGTGCACCTAACTCATGCCGCACCCTGCCAGTGCCACCTAGCCATCGCTCGCCCTCGCCAAAGCCATGTCAAGGGTGACCCCACACAATTACTTACTCTACCACCTCGTTGCATGCGCACTACCTCCAATAGGTTCCCCATACTCCACTAGTACTTTTGTTCCCGCTGATTCAGCTGAAAACCCTCCGAACCACCGCAAGCAAGTTCCTCTCTGCCCCGCCATGGACAACTCACACTGCCAGGCCACATCACCCCATCTTCGCCTAAACTAGGGTGAGCGTCGTAGTCTCCTAAACCTACTAGTACTTACTCACCTCCCAATCAAGCCACGAAGCCGCCTGAAGATCACCATCGGTGACGTCCTCTTCCCCAAATCTGGCCCACTGTCGCTGGACTACCACCAGCCACCTCAATCCAATTAACCGCTTCCAATAGCTTTAGAATGTCTAGGAACATATCATGCTCATGCTAACCATGCCAAACCATCACTGTAGCATCGTCAACCATTAGAGCTGCTGCCCACCGACGCCGTGCACTATCGCACGCTATCACCTCTGGTGTTCATTGCTACCAAAATTTGTCTCCAGTGTGTTCCAGAGTCCCAAGACTATGTCTGTACTAACCCTTTGCCAAGAACCAGCTGCAGTAGATGATAACGTCGTCGCCAAGCCACTGCTCTGTTCCTAAATGTTTTTATTTTTTATTTTGCTGCTCTTAGTGATTAAGCTGTTATGTGGGTAGAAAACCAATGATGTGTCCGTCTTCGTGGCAAAACCACCACTACAACTAACCTCAAGGGTAAAAAGTAGACGTTTTGATATTTGAGGGGTGTTGGATACCCGGTTTCATAGTTAGAGATTGAAAATTAGACAAACATAAGAGTTCAGGGGGTAAAATGGATGTATTCCTATTTCTTATCCCACTTGGGAGAAGTGCACTGCGTCACGAATTCTTGATCAAAAGTTGCAAGCTATTGGGCCTATTCTTTTTAGGCTATGACTGATAGTTTATAGTTACGGGTTTAGCCCTAGCACAAGTAATTGTGTGAACGAATCGAATACCGATAAGTCACTTTGAAAAAGCTGTCCCGATAAATTGCTTCAAAAAGACAACAGAAAAATTATCCCGCTTATTTATTCGAGAGAAATCATAAATCATAAGCTAGAAAAAGGTACCAACCCTGTGTGCGGTGAGCTTATCAATAAGCTCAAACAAGGAAAGCTAAGTATACTCAGAGGTAGGACTTGTCAAGGGAACGAAAATGGGATTTGGCGTTGTGCTTGTTTGGAGCTCGCTGTTATATTTATGCATGCACACCCTCTGCGTTTTAGGTTTTCCTTGTCTAGTCTAGAATGGAGTATGTGCTCTTTGGCGTGCCATCAAGCACACATATCCGCAAGACAAAAAAATCTTTGCTAAGCTTGTGGGACGAAAATCTAGGTTGAGCCTGAAAAAATCGGGCCAGACTGCCTATGAACAGATCTAGGCCTATGCATACATTTTATTTTGTGATACAAATTTACTTTTAAATAAATAATGTGATAGTTTGATTGGTAGTTTGTTGGCAACTTGAAGAATACATCTCTTGTATAGAAACTTTTGGAGGCAAGAACCGAAAAATGTTTTTCCTCCAAAAAAATACAAAAGTGATAAAAGGTTGCTATAACACCAAATGAAGGTAGGTATACCCCTTTTATGTGAAGTACATACTTTAAATTTGACTTACTACCAAAAATTCAAGAAAAAAAATCATGGACAAATCGCCAGCGAAATCCATCTGTGTTCCGTGCCATTAATTTCTTTTCTACTTTTTCTAAAAAAAACGACCATGGAACAGAAGAGTAAGATGCCAAGCAGAGGGGCAAAATCGTAAATATGTCATTCTGATTTGGGAGATTGGATCATATACCCTCCCTTTAGTTGGAAAATTGAGAATTTACCCTCCACATCTCAATGACACGTAGGGTTATCATAAGTCACTGACACGTGGGTCAGGAGGGTAAATCCTCAATTTTCATCTAAATGGAGGGCTCCTTCTTTCTTCCCTTCAAGAACCCCAATCCAAACCCCAAACTCGAAATAATCCCGAGAAATCGCAGAAAAATCTCATCTTGGGTCGGATCAAGCCAAGAATCTGCCACTGTACGCCGAGGTGAGGTGACCCGGATCTTTGGTGGTTTGTTTATACCCTGTTCCAATCTGATCCCGTGGCCATTGTCTGTTGAATCGTAGCAGTGAACCTGCAGTGAGGGGGCAAGGAGTGGCAGGAAAGATCATGGCGTCATTAGGCGAGGAGGAAGAGGAGGCCTTCGAGCACACGCTGCTGGTGGTGCGGGAGGTGTCGGTGTACAAGATCCCGCCGCGCACTACCAGCGGCGGCTACAAGTGCGGCGAGTGGCTGCAGTCGGATAAGATCTGGTCGGGCCGCCTCCGCGTGGTGTCGTGCGGCGACCGCTGCGAGATCCGGCTGGAGGACCCGGGCTCCGGGGACCTCTTCGCCGCGTGCTTCGTTCTCCCCGGGCAGAGGGAGAGCTCCGTCGAGACCGTGCTCGACTCGTCGCGCTACTTCGTGCTGCGCATAGAAGACGGCAGGGGAAAGCACGCCTTCGTGGGTCTCGGGTTCAACGAGCGCAATGAGGCGTTCGACTTCAACGTCGCGCTGTCGGATCACGAGAAGTATGTCAAGAGGGAGCATGAGAAGGAGACCGGCGGCGAGGAGAGCGACGACAGCCAGATTGATGTCCACCCGGCTGTCAATCGCCGGCTCAAGGTAACAGAAAGGCCTAGTTTTTCTTTTTCTATCGTTCTGATGTAGCATAATTTGATTGATGCTAACTTGTTTGGACTGGTTAACCGTGCATTTAGAGTGTGCTAATGTGTATTTAGTCGCATTCTGCCACAAAATGCTGGTCTCTTCTTTAAAAAGATGGAAAGTATTAAGACAACTAAAAGAAATGTTGCTGGATAGTGTACGGAGTGTTTAGCATTCCATTTGGCAAAAAGATCTTATGAATTATGAATATCTTAGCAAGTAAAAGAGTCTAGGCAAATTTTTGTAAAAATGGATATGAACTTGGTCTTGTAAAGTTACGGGCCTTGGTTCATGACCAGAAGTTGCCTAGCCACAAGTTAGGTGTGCCACAGTTTTTAGGTAGCTGTTTGGTTCACTGACGTAACTGTGGCATGCCACACTTTCTTAGCACCCGGCCCCACACGTCATAGACTCAGTTTCTTGCCAAACTTTGCCACAAGTGTGGTTTCAATTTTGTTAGCCACACTTTCTATGGCAGCCACATATTGCCTAAGTTTAGGCATGGCAAACTTAGGTACCAACCAAACAGGCCCTACATATTAAGGATTCAAAAAAGTGAAGACGTGGGTGTATTTACAAATGGATATGAACTTAGGTCTTGTAAAGTTATATATTAAGAATTCAAAAAAGACGGTTGGTGTATTTAAAAATGGATATGAACTTAGGTCTTGTAAATTTACATATTAATAATTCAAAAAAACGTAGATGGTGGGTGTATTTTTTATAGCAGACCAGACACTAATATGAGGAAAAACATCCAAGTAAATCACAAAAATATTTGGAAACTTTGTTTTTGGTTAGGCATATAGGTACCTTTATTATGTTATGGATCATATGATCACACTAAGGAAATAAGCTAACAATCATCCAGTGGTGATTAATTTGTAGTTTTGGGATGCCTGTGTAAGCAAAGGATAAAAACATGTGATTTCACTGAGCCATTAACTAGCCAATGTTGTTGCATAGGTGGTAGTGCTCAAGGGAGAAGAGAATATTCGTTTTTTTAGTTTGTACTATGTCATGACTCATGAGGCAGTTCTTGTTTAGGAGACTGACAGATGGTGCCATATCATGATATTTAGGTTTGTTACTGGTTAAGAGTTTACAAAGGAATATGTCATGCCCATATCTTGTTTCTTTTGATGAGTTTGGGTGCGTTTTTTTTTTTGCTGCGGCTTATGACTTTTAGTTCTAGTGCAAGTGCTTGTGCAAATAAACCGAAAGCCGATGAGCCGCTTCTAAAAGGCTATCTCGATAAGCCGCTTCGAAACAGTGGCGGA
Organism: Dendrocalamus latiflorus; assembly: GCA_017311315.1. Classification (NCBI taxonomy): domain Eukaryota; kingdom Viridiplantae; phylum Streptophyta; class Magnoliopsida; order Poales; family Poaceae; genus Dendrocalamus; species Dendrocalamus latiflorus. The sequence goes on from CM029667.1 coordinate 23,659,540, forward strand.
GAAACCTTCCCGTTTGTTTGTTCGAGGAAAACCATATGTCATAAGCTAAAAAGAACGGTACCTTTATGTACATTATGCTCCTCTAGAATGCCTACAAGTCATGACTTATGAGATTTTGCAGGATCTTCCTTTTTTCCCTTGTTGTCATGACCGGATCATTGTGATATGATTAAGAGCCAATGATGACACATTGTTTAGAATGAAGCTGAGCTTTCCCCCTTTTTTTAATGTTCTGTTAAAATGCATGGATACTTTCTCATGGCTTGTCTCTTCAAGAGGCTAAAGTTCAAAAAGGATACCAAGCAATTTCTTTTTTGCTTAATTGTTAATACATGCATCCAGTGGTTCTATCTTTGTATTGTGCATGACCTTTTGATGGAGTTCCTGCTGTTTATAGGAAGGTGAAACCATCAGAATAAATGTGAAAAACAAGCCATCAACTGGAAGTGGCATGCTTTCATCTGCTGGTTTATCTGGAGGGGCCACTGCAAAACCAAATGCAAACATGCTCCTTGCGCCACCACCAGGTGCAGCTGGGAAGCTTCGGTCTCCTCTTCCTCCTCCACCTAATGACCCTGCAGCTGCAAGGATGAATTCTGGACATAATGCTGGAATCAGTGTCCCGAAAGAGCCTGCCAAGAGAAACAACGACCCTTTTTCAGATCTTTCTGCTATGCAGGTGACAATTCTATTTTGTGCCTTACACTTCAAGAGTTTTCTCGTTTTTGCATGAAGATGGGATTAGATGTAATACCTTTCCAGATTTGCTAATTGTTTCTGTTATCCAGAATGAAGCACTACTAAGAACACATGCAGCTGCCCTGCTCAGTGTTCACATACATGCCAGCTTTGGAAACTGATAAAAAGATAAAAATAATATTAGAGAAGACCAGATTTTATCCATTTCATGGTTCATGATATAGAAACCATCTTTGCAGAGCCAGGTTTAAATAGTTACATTTTTTTGTTGTTTAGCTTGGTTTTATCCCCTGTGAGACCTGGTTGGTCTTGTCACCTTGCTATTCTAAATGTCCTTTTTCTGTCACTTGTAAATAGCAGTTAAAAGAAATCTGGTGATTTGACCTTTTCTTATTTTAGTAGATTAGCGTACATGGAATATTCAAATGTTGTATAGGTTTTTTTCTTGGGGCCTTTGGTTTTATGGTTGTCGTACAAATCCCTTTCTTGTTCTTATACTTCAGTCATCTGTGGTACGCAGCAAAGCCTACCGTCGTCGACTCAGTCGGGACAAACAAAAAGCACAGGTGCTGGATGGGCAGCATTTTGACAACGGATGAGCCACCCACTGTTGATAATCTTTGCTTTGAAACATGAAGATGGAAATTGTGTAGTGAACAAGACATGCCTTCGACTTCTTGGAAGCCTCTCCTTTGAAATCACATGGTGAAAATGAAATAAACATTTACCGAAGTGCTGTTATCCATCAAACCGCATGGATTCAGGGAGCTCTGAAAGACTGAATATAAGTATGGCTTTCCTTGTTGTTTGTCATATCTGTGTAGTCAGATTTGACATACTAAAACCAGAATCATACTGACCTCAATGTGTATTGGTGAGCTGAAATATTTGAGAATACTGTTTCAAATGCGGCAAGCTTGTGTTATTCAATTATTTGGCAAGGTTCAATTTAGAACTTGAGCACTCTGTGTTTGTTTTGTGCATTGATCAAGATTTGTGTATCTTGTTTGTTTTGTGCATTGATCAAGATTTGTGTATCTACATACAAACATTCGAAATCTTAAGGCAAATCTTCATGATCTGCATTTTCTACAAGCATTTACCCATACATGGATTCCATTTGCAATTTTCGATGCTTGGAATGTTCTATCAAACACAGAAAATCGAGCGGAAGCTTAGGAGATTTCCATCCTCCATGGGAAAGACTGCATCATAGTGGTAAAGCACTCAGTATGGTGGTTGAGGCTATGAGTTCGAGCTCCATCTTCTGCCTTAATTGAAAAGATGTAGAGGTGCAAATGGAACAGATATTTCTTAACTGTCCGTCCGTCTATTTTAATTTGCATATAATTTGGAGTAAATTTTTGGATATCTGAAGGTTTTGTTGGATACGGAAACGGATTTGGAAAAAGTATTATCCGACGGATACGGAACTATTTGGGGGGTTTTTTTATAGTTACCGGATACGGAAACGAAGTCGGATACCGAAACTAACCGCATTCGGAGCGGCATGTATTCGCTCCGTATTCATGACCGAGAATATCTACATTCATATTCGTATCTAACATTATCCGTGTCTGACTCCGACAAAAAATACGAAAAAAATACGGGATAAGCAATATCCATCCGTATCCGCTCCATTTGCATCCCTAAAAAATGTGCCTACTTCACCACATACTCTATAGATTACAAACTATGCAACTACTTCGTTGCAAAAGCAACATCTTAGATGAGACACCTTCGACAAATTTAGCTTGTTAGTTTCTAAAGATTATTTCAGGTTTTTAGACCATGTAGATTATTTTGCTTGTTAGCTTTGCAGATACGTAATAAATCCTTTCAACTTGCAGATACGACCATTTATGACCAACTAAAAAATAGGATTTTTTTCTCTGTTTTTTTGGAAAGTTCTCTATTTTTATAGAAACTGGATTCGGTTTCTGAAAAACCAAAGGGCTTCCAGCCCGCTCGATCCAATCTCAGAGTTGGCGGTCGGGGACGGCGGGCGGCAGCGGTGATGGCGGCCAGTGGCGATGGCTAGCGACAACGACTGCAGCGGCGGCGGCTCAATCTGAGCGTCACTCGACGACGACGCTAGTGTCGGGTGGAGCCGGGCGACACTCGGCAATGCTTGGCGTCGACATTGATGTGGTGGCGGCCCACAGCTTTGGCAACGGAGGCAATGGGCAACGACATCGTTAGGAAACTTGGGCCTGGGCATAGTGAGCACCTCACCAATAGATTATAAATAGGTAGCACTATTGGTAATTTTGTATATGCAATCAGAAAGAAAGTAATAAAGAAAGATCAGGAGTTCTCTCTACCCTCTCTGTTTTAATCTACTATTTCCTGTCTTCTGTGATTGACTTGTTTTGCATAATGCAGAGGAATCGATCGAACTGGTCGCTAGCGATGGTTCCTCAACACGTTATCAGCACGAATCGCTCCGGTGAATAGAAGGTAATCATCGAAGCACTAGTAGATTAAATTATCTAGATCGCTCTAAATTCGCAGTTTTCGTTTTCTAGATTATTTTTCTACGGTGCAAATCCGCTCTAATCTACCGCGAGCAGACTTGAAGTCGCCGGTACAATGTCGATCGGAAGATTACATCACAGAACAGATGTTGATTGCACTGGAGATTGAGAAAACAAGAGAAAAAACACTGCACGGCCGGCCCCGTACGACCGCCGTGCATGCATCCGCCTGTCGGCCGCCCCGCATGCGCCGGCCATCGGCCTCCCCTTGCGCATCGCCCAAAGCGCCGCCGGCCTCTCCTCACGCGCTGGCCCCGTAGCGCTGCCTGGGCCGCTGGAGAACCGCCACACCGGTCCCGAAGCCGAAGTCGCTTGCCGCTCTGCTCGGTGTCGTCCTGGGCCCCCGTATGGTCAACCATGTCGCGCGACCGTAGCCCGACCGGCGCCCGCCTCCGAGCATGGCCGCTGCTGCCTGCCGCCGCCCGAGGAGGAGGCTACCTGCACGCCAGCACGCAGCCGAAGCCGCCGGCGCCGCACCCGAGGAGGACACTGCTGAGGCGCCGCCCGCACTGGCCCGGAGCCGGCCGCCACCACCTCACGCCGCCCGACCGGCCGCACGGGTCGAGCCGCGCGACACCACCGTGTGAATGGGTAGGGGAAACCCTACCCGGCTGTTTTGTGCCGAACAAGCGGGCCGGATGGGTCGCGGGCATAAATGGGCCGAAAACTCAGCCCCGGGGAGGGGGGCACTTGCGATTTTGCAGAAAGGACCCCGAATTCTAAAAATTGCTGAATAGCCCTTAGATTTTGCATATGGGTCCCGAAGTTTGCAGAAAGGCCCTCGTAATTATGAAAATTATGAATAGGTCCTAAAATTTTCGAGATGGATCTTTATTTTAGCAGAAAACCCCTCAGAAAATCAAGAAATTACGCGAAAATTTTCGCTGGGCTGAAAATTTGCGTATAGACCCTCAGAAATTGCAGAATTCGCTAAAAATTCATATTTTGGCATAAAAGGGCATCGAAAATCCAAATTCTGAACTATTTTGAAGCATGTTTATTTTTGTCATTATTATTTTATATATTTTTTATATTTATTTACTGTTTTGGTTAATCATAATTATTTAAATTGCCTTTAATCACCGAAATTAACAGTAAATTTATAGAAAATTCATAGAATATTCTGGAACATTATGAGAATCTTTTGTACCATTTATTTACCTGAAGTAAATTTATTGCATGGATGTTTATCAGCAGTAAACTTATTTATTCCTTTTATGCACATGTAGATGACTGGCATCACGAACTGGGAGTTCGAGGAGCTGGCCCAGCATGGCCAAAACTATCTGACTTGGGTTTTCGATGTCGAGATAGTACTTGGAGCCAAGAAGCTCCGCGCAGCTATTGGGATTGGCGCACCGCATGACGCCCAGCCCACTCCTGAGGAAAATGATCAGGCACTTCATTTTCTCAGGCACCACCTCTGTCTCACTCTCAAGAAGGACATGGTAGAGAAGAGCGCGCTAGCACTCTAGACTGCACTCAAGAAGCGGTTTGAAAAGTTAAAGTACACCATTCTTCCTCTGGCAAAGCAAGAATGGATCAGGCTGAGGTTTGCTAACATCAAGACGGTCGAGGAGTACAATTCTGCCTTGCACAAGATTTGTACCAATCTTTAACTTATGGCAAGCAGATCACAGATGAGCAGAAGATTGAGAAAACTCTATCCACCTTCCACCCAAATGCAGTGCAATCCGCAGACAATTATCGTCAAGATGGCTATAAGGAGTATGCCGAATTGATTGATATGATGCAGGTTGTGGAGGCTCAGGACGAAGTTCTCCGCAAGAACTACGTCACACAGCTACTTAGGAGCTCCGCTGGCCGTGAAGCCAACGCCGAGAGCACAAGGTGCAAAAGCCCTTGATGAATAGAAGGGGAAGGAAGGGTAAGGCCGCAGCCCAGAAAGGCAAGTCAGAAACTCTACGTGAGAATAAGTCAAGCAAACCAAAGCGGGATGGCAAGGCCTATAGCCAGCAGGACCAATCCTGCTTCAAGTGTGGCAAGTGGAGGCATTGGTTACGGATCTGGAAAGATACGCAGCATGTCATTGATACCTTCCAAGCCCAGAAGAAGACGAATGGCAAAGCACAGCATGAAACCCACTTTGCATCTATTGAGGGGGGAGAGTTCTGAGCAGCTGTTCGCGCTGATGGAAGTTGAGACCATCCCGGCAACAGCACCCCCTTTAGAAATAATTGGCCATGATCCCTATAGTACTACTTACAGGTTATTGGTGTTTCTTAACATTTATTAAGTCTTGTCTGGTTTCATGATAAGATTTATGTTGTAGGGGTGGTCCCTACCTAAGCCCAGCTGGTCTGTTAGAAGGCTGTAAGGTCCAAAGTGGGACATGTGTAATGACGTAAATACCCCTGAAAGGGATGCTTGAGTGTAAGGGTATAATTGTAACAACACTCCCCTTGAGGGAAACCCTAAGCACTTGCTCACCTAACTCTCCACTACCATACTCTCTCTCTGTTTGGTCTGTAACCACAACAATTTCCATTTTCCATTTGCAGATGTTGACGAACGAAAAGTTGATACATTGCAAGATGCTTCTGAAACTCTAACAAGGCCAGATGCTGAGAAACAGGAAGTTGGTGTCATAGGAGATGTTTCTGAAGCTCAAAGAAATTTGGATCAAATGTTATCGTCTGAAGTGCAAGATACTCGCAGAGAATCGAGTGGATCAGGTGACGATAAGCCGGCATAGGAGGGCAAGGTGGGTGCAGTTTATGTTTTTTTTTGGTTTCTCGCTTCATCTGTTGTGTTTCACATTCCATAAACTTCATTGATGCATATTGTTGCGGAAGTGGCATCACAATTCTCAAAAGATAAATGAACTAACGATGGTTATTTATTTCTGTTATACTTAGGTTTGGGCACTTGGTGGGGATGAAGACATTGTGACTAACTTCTACAAACTTGTTCCGGATATGGCAATTTCCATTTGAAATATGTAAGTTCCAGAAGGAGGTAAGGTACCCATTGGCATCTGTACCTTTGTATGAATATCTTAAAACTTATCCTATTTGATCACAAAGGAAGATGTTAGAATTAGTTTGAACTTGTAGAAATTTTGCCATACAATCTACTGCTGAAATTGAAAAAACTGGTTTAGGGATTCTTTGGAACATCTGTACTTTTAGTTCTTTAACATAATTTAATGCTTATTGTCCATCTTTTTTCTTGTGAATATCGTAAAACATTATGTCATCTACTCTATTTGAAGAAAGTTGAAAAAACAGTATGCGCACTTGAAGGGTAATCAGATAATGAAATTGAAACAATCAGGCGTTGGTCACAATTTTGGGCAATTCTGGCTTAACCCGATCGATTCATGGCATTCGGAGTGGAATTGGTGTTTTCCATTCATTCCGATGCCGAGAATTGGGAAGAAGATAGATGAGGCGGTGGTGGAGTTTTCTAGGTTAAGAAGGAAGAATATGGGCGGTGGTGTACCTTTGACCATAGATGGTGCTACACGACTGACGGTTCGCGTGGAGACGGTGAAGAAGATGGCAAGCTCGTTGGATCTTGATAGAGGGGCATAGTCAAAGGAGATCATAGGAGGTGGTAGTGTGACGGTCATCGGATTTGAGTGGAGATGAAGGTCGTCGGCCCGTTGCCGAGGTAGCTGGGCGCTCATCTTTGCTGCAGGTGATGAGCTCAACAAGGAACAACAATGGCGTCGCTATGGTCGAACAGGGTTCTCCGTTGGCTTGTTTCGCAATTCTTCATTTGAGCCATCTGATTTATTAGTGTTAACTCATACAACCTTCCACCTGAGGAATATTTCCATTTGGACCATCGGTTTTCCTGTTTTAGTTCAATTGACTCATGTCTATAGGCTGGGCTCTTTTGATTTTGTTGCTTATGTCTTTTGTATTATAATATAGCAATTAGCTTTTAAACGATGTGTATTTTCAAAGCGGGGTCTATAAGTCGATTGTAGTAGATATTGTACAGAATTAATCTGTATCAGCTAAAATCACACACGAATATCTCTTTATCCATACTCTCTCTTGCGCATAGCCAAAATTTAAAAATTTAAAGCAAAAAATTATAAATCACAGTTCAAAAAAAAACTCCCTCTAATCTTGAAAAATAGCAAAAGATTAGAATGGAATGGCTACTGGAATGGAATTAACAAGGATGTATGGTTCCGTTAGCTAAGCCCAAACAGAAACTGCCACCCGAAAGACGATTGTAGTTTGCCGACGCCCACCATTACCACCACCATCTTCCGCTCTCCCCCTCCTCTCGTCCCGACCTAGGGTTTCGTCTCCATCCGCACCGGCCCCAGCCGTCGTCTCAGATCCCGCCGCCGGCGATTCCCGATTCTCCTCCGTCGCCCGCCGCTGATCCCGCCGAGCTCCGATTCGCCCCCTCTCCGGCCGCACCGCCTTGTGCTCCAGCGTCTGGGCGCGGGGGCAGATCTAGGGTTTGGGGCCCCGCTTGGTGCATGAGAAGGGCACTTTGGTCTGGACGGCATGGAGGTGGAGGCGGCGAGGAGGGACGCGGCGGCGCTGGACCCGGAGCTGCTGCAGCTGCCGGAGCTCGCGCCGGGCGCTCTCCGGGAGAACTCAAGCATAGCGGAAGCGCTCTACTCGCAGTGGCTTGCGCTACCCGAGACGTCCAAGCTGGTAGTTTCTCACGCGCCCTCTCGCCCTCGTGTGTTCCTTTTGATTTGTTCCTAGATTGGTCCCGTTCGTGCGTGGATTCTGCGTGGTTTGTGTGATCTCGTGCTGGAACTCGTGAGAAATGTCGTATGGAATGCTTGGCTTGGTAGCGTTTTGTGCTGCGGTGCGTCTGTAGTGGCTTAGATTGATGTGTTCGTATTACACTTGCGAGCTTGTGCTGGGGATGCAGTACGTTGGTGGAGTTTGGTAGATCAAAGGGTAAGGTCCCGTGGGACGGTGGGAGTTTGTGAATGTAACGAATTTTTCAGAAATATGTACTTTGCTTGTTTCATGTGGGTTGCTTAGTTTCTGCTCTTCTGTTGCCCGTTTAATGGTTTGGATTATCTTTGTTCATACGTAATTTTGCATATATCTGTGAATTGTGATCTTGTGTGTGGAACTCACCAAGGTGTAACTGGGTAGGGTAGCATTAATACTACATTTGTCTGTAGTGGCTCGATTGTTGTAATTAGTCTTGATGAGCACGGGCTCTGTAGTTTAGTTACTTTGAAAGGTTGCAGTGCTCCTTGCAAGCTGATTATTTGGTCTAGTTTAGTTATTTTTATTTAAGAAAAAATCTGACATGAATCAAGACGTGGTGTGTGTCCAGGAGTCGTACTATCTGAAATATGTTTGGTTTGTTTAAACTGTTGTGCTTACTGCTAGTTTTTGGGTAGAGATTTGGCCTTATGAGTTAGCTTCATTGTTTGTTCATAAATACAGAGAATGAAATGTTGATATGATAACTAAGTGTTGTGTGGGTTTAGCAGAATATAGGATCTTAGGAGATGTATTGCATTTATGCTGTGCAGAGATCTCAGTAGTGCTGCCAATGCTTTGGTTTGTGCTACAATGATACCGTGCATTTTATGAGCCAAATATGCGTGCTGAAAATGAGAACTGTTGTAGGGGTGGCCCCCACCTAAGCCCAGCAGGCCTGTTAGAGGAATATAAGGCCAAAAATGGGACATGTATAATGACGTAAGTACCCCTAAGGGGAATACTCTGGTGTAAGGGCATAAGGGTAAAAGTACTCCTCATGTGGACATATATATACAACACAGGCCATGGAAAGAAAACCCTAAGCCATTACTCACCTAATTCTCCACTACCATACTCTCTCTCTGTTTGGTCTGTAACCACAACAGTTGGCGCCGTCCGTGGGGAGGATAAGAGCAAGCCTCCAGATCCGAAGGAGGATGGCACCAAAGAAAGTTTTACCATCGGCGGCGAAGAAGAAGGCGGAAGCGGCGAAATCTCGCGTCAATACCAGGGCTTCGGCTTTAGCAGCTACAGGTACGGGTGGCGATGCAGGTGTGACGACTGTGAGCACCGGCGTTCACGACGCGACGAACGACCCCGCCACCGGCGACACGACGCCCAACCCCGCCACCGCCGCAACGAACAACCCCGCCACTGTCGCCGCGCCGCCAGACCCCGCCGCAACGAACAACCCCGCCACTGTCGCCGCGCCGCCAGACCCCGCCGCCACCGGCGACACGACGCCCAACCCCGCCACTGTCGCCGCGCCGCCAAACCCCGCCGCCACCGCCCCGACGACCAACCCCGACGGTGGCAACCTCAGCACATCCACTTTCCCATCCGGCGCAGGAGCGGGGAGCGGTCTAGGCGACGACGTGGGTCTAGTCACCAGCTCCAGGGTCCTCCAGGACAACGCAGCGGGCAGCCTGGGCGCGCAGGCCGTGGTCACCGCCGTGCCAATCGCGCCAATCGCGCCGCCGGGCGCACCGACGGCCCCAGCCACGCCCGCGGTGGAGACCGCCCTGTTGGCGACCCTCAGCGCGTTTCAGCGGGAGCTGACAGACCTCCGCGGAGCCGTGCGCGACATGCAAGAGGCCCGGAGCCAACACGCCCCCCCGGTGGTGGTATCGGAACCCGCTCCGGAGAGGGCGGACAGCCGCGACGCCCCTACGTCCAGTCGCGTCCCATTACGGCGCGTAGACCCGGAGTCCTCGCTCTCCGCGGGCCTACAGCAGGCGGCATGGCCTGAGGATTTCAAGTTCCCAAGCGTCATCGAGGCGTACAAGGGTGACTCCGACCCGCGAGAATTCGTGCGTGTGTATGAGACCGCTATCGAAGCTGCTGGTGGGGACGACACCACGAAGGCAAAAGGACTCCCTCTCGCGTTACAAGGGGTGGCGCTATCCTGGTTCTTCACCATCGAACCACAGTTCAACTACGCGTGGGAACAGATCCGCGATCGACTCTACAACAACTTCCAGGGAAACTACGTCGAGCGTGTCGATGCGGACCAGCTCTTCGCAGTCAAGCAAAAACCTGAGGAAAGGCTCCGGGATTACTTCAAACGCTTCGCGAAAGTACGTTGCCAGGTCAAGGACGTCAACGAAACGACCGTCATCAACGCAGCAATACAAGGCCTCCGCCCGGGACCGATGGCCGAGTATAACGCGCGCAAGCCCATTAAGACGGTCGCGAAGCTCTTCGACAAGATGATAGAACCACCGCCTCGCCCAGTTGGACTCTCATTTCCCTCGTGTCGAGTTCGCAGGGAAGAGCCTTCCGCACGATGCCCGCAAAACGAAGCTGACGCTGCCAAACTTCGACAGCGTCCCGTCCTTCCGCTCCTTCGGTTGGCACCGGGCTTCGTGCAAATATGCGAACAATGAGGCGCTGGGCCAACATGCTTCCGAGCGAAGGGCCCAGCTGTACACGGCAAGGCGAGCCACCGCGTTCGGAGTCAGTTGCGACAACTCCAGCTTGAAGGTCCGCAGCACGTCCCCAACAATCGCTGCGGACGGTATGCGAAGTCCGGCTTCGAAGTAGGCGACGAAGACGATCGCTTCCGACTTCTCAGGGCGCGGCTCCGTCTCGTCATCGGCAGGCAGCCGCACCGCTTGGCGGTCCGAGAGCCTCCCCTCGCGCAGCAGTAACCGGATCGTGTCCTCCGTCACGAGCGTGCGGCCCAAGTCGCCGGAGTACGGACCTTCCCTCTTCTTCGCCGCCCACCACTTGTCTGCCGCCGCCGGATCGCGTTCCTTGAGCGCGTACTTCACCACGAGCGGCGAGGACCGCCGGCGGATGGCGTAGCCGCCCACCTGAGCACGCTCGCCGCAAGTCGCCATTGGCGTCCACAGAGTACTCGACGGCAAAAAGGGGCGCAGGAACAGGACGAGCAAATATAGGTGGCATGAATAACCAGAAAAGCGTATGGAGGAGGCGCAGGCACAGTACCACGGGGGGTATTTAAAGACCCCTCGCCTTCCACCATTGGTAAGCGCAGATGGCGAATGACAACCGTTCACCTCCCCATGTTCGAAGCTGAAGCATCGCGATGGCACACGTAGGCCACATATGACCGTGGTCGTACAGTGTCATGTCACCGCACGACGTGCCGCTAGCGTCCTACCACGGGTCGGTCAGCGCAAGGAATAAATGCAGGTTGCACGGCCTGACACAGCTTCCGGCGCGTGTCGGCGTGGTTCTTCGGACCCACCATTCGCAACGGTCCAAACGGGGTCTTTGCCCCAGTAGCGAGGCCCGGACCCCGACTCTGACCACACCTATGCGAAAGGGCACCGCTGCGAAGGTGTCGGAAGCCGCTCCGACTCCGAAACATGCCACCCCGCCACATAATCGCGCCCGCGGGAGTAAGGACAGCAGTGCCACACGGAGACTCCGGCCACTTAACCCGATCTCGCCCGGAGGCGGCTCGCTTCCGGCCCGGCCCTAGGACCGCGCCGGTGCGCGTCAGTGTAAAGCCGCGAGTCGATCAACCCCAGCGGCAACGACATCAAGATCTCCGCCCCAGAGGAGGCACCTCGACTCCGACTTCGAGGAGCAGGCTCGCGCGCAAGGATTTGCTCGTCTCCATTCTCCGCGTATGGTAAAGGCGGAGGCCACGTCACGTCAAGTTTTGGCTTGTTCTCATAAACAGGCCACCTTCGGTGCACCAACATTCTTGAAAAAGTAATGTTGAGGGGTCCAATCAGAAAACCCGACTGAAGGTGGGCCTATCTATGAGAACAGGGCAAACCTTGTCGCCATATGCAGAAACGCAGCACGAAGGCAACAAGTGCGAACTGTCGCCGGTAACAGCCGCTAACCAAGCTCCCAACAAAAATAGGCCTCCATCAGTGCATCAACATCCCCCCATGCCGCGTAACGCCGCCACAGAATGTGGATGCACTGAAGGGGCCCATTTTAGGGGAGCAGCACCTATTCAATCGCACAATGCAGGTACAATGCCGCACCAGCGCGACATATATACCCCATCAGCAGGGGAGCCCAACTGACAGGACTCCAACCGGCGGAAGGAAAGTCCAACCGGCGGAGGAGCGTCGCAGAATCGTACGATCGCGACGCTTCAAGACCTGCGCCACGTCAAGCACATCTCGCCACGTGGACGGCCAGAAGAAGTAACGTCGCAACACGCTATGGCCACGACGCCTAAGTCTCGTCCCGCGTAACCCGGATAATTTAACTTTTTGCCACCCTTATGAGGTGAGTGGCATCATATTTGCCACCCTGGCCCATTGTCAGTGACTCAGGCGGCCCCACATGTAAGTGACAGGGGTAATTGACCAATCTTAAGAGTGGCAAAAACATGAATCTCCCGCGTAACCCAGGCCTCGCTAGGCGGGCCGGCGGTTACTCGGCGTCAGGGGCACTCGGCATCCGACTCCGCCAACACCTCCGATTTGGCCAGGGCAACTGCAAACCCCGCCGAATCGGAGGCGATCTCGGCCTCGCTTCCGACCCTACGCCAACATCGGACACCTCGGTCTCTACGTCGACCCCGACCTCGACCTTCGCCCTGAGCGGCAACCTCGACCCCACTACAGTAGGACCGTGGGGGCGATGAAGGCCTCGCCAAGCCGCCTGGCGCCACACCTTCGCGACAGGACAAACACTACACCAAGCAGCAAGGCTTTGACGGACGTTGTAAAAGCTCACAGGCCGCAAGGACGGAGGGGGCCAAAGGGCTCGGCAGCATGGCTTCGGCCCGTGAAGCCCTTCACCATGAGAGGCTCCTGTTGTAGGGGTGGCCCCCACCTAAGCCCAGCAGGCCTGTTAGAGGAATATAAGACCCAAAATGGGACATGTATAATGACGTAAGTACCCCTAAGGGGAAGACTCTGATGTAAGGGCATAAGGGTAAAAGTACTCCTCATGTGGACATATATATACAACACAGGCCATGGAAAGAAAACCCTAAGCCATTACTCACCTAACTCTCCACTACCATACTCTCTTTCTCTGTTTGGTCTGTAACCACAACAAGAACATTTACATTTTTGTTGAGGTTATTTATCAGCAACTAAGTACAAAGGAGGGAGAGAAGCATGTCTACAAGATGGCTAAAATTCGAGAAAGGAAGACGAGAGATTTCTCAGAAACTAAGTACAAAGGAGGGAGAGAAGCATGTCTACAAGATGGCTAAAATTCGAGAAAGGAAGACGAGAGATTTCAACCAAGTTAAATATATCAAAGACGACACTAATAAACTTTTGGTGAAAGACGAGGAGATCAAGGATAGGTGGAGATTACTTCGACAAGTTGTTCAATCACGATAGTGATGATAGTATGATTGAACTGGATAATGTTTTTGACTACACCGATAAGTGGTTTGTTCGAAGCATCCAGGAGTCGGAAGTAAGAGAAACCTTAAAAAGGATAAAAGTGGGTAAGGCGTTGGGGCCTGATAACATCCCTATTGAGGTGTGGAAATGCTTAGGAGAAGTGGCGATTGTTTGGCTTACTAAGTTGTTTAATAGCATTTTAGGTTGAACAAAATGCCAAACAAGTGGCAGAGGGACACATTAGTACCAATTTTCAAAATAAAGGAGACATTCAAAGTTGTACTAATTATAGAGGAATTAAGCTCATGAGCCACACAATGAAGCCCTAGGAATAAGTGATTGAGTGCCGTTTAAGAAAAGTGACTAGCGCGACGATAAACCAATTTGGTTTTATGCCTGGGAGGTCGACCGCGGAGGTGATTTTCTTGCTACGACAGTTGATGGAGAGGTATAGGGAGCAAAAGAAGGACCTTCACATGATATTTATTGACTTGGAGAAAGCCTATGACAAAGTGCCAAGAAAGATCATGTGGTGGGCGCTTCAAAAGAAAAGAGTCCCAACAAATATGTTACCCTAATTAAGGACATGTACGAAAATGTTGTGACTAATGTCAGAACGTGTGGTAGTTACTAATGACTTTCCTATTAAGATAGGACTACATCCATACATTTTTGCCCTAGTGATGGGCGAGGTCGCACGGGACATACAAGTAGATATCCCTTGGTGTATGCTTTTCGCTGATGATGTGGTGCTGGTTGATGAGAGTGGGATATGTGTTGATAGGAAGCTCGAGTTGTGGAAGAATACCTTAGAATTAAAGGGCTTTAGACTTAGTAGGACTAAAACTGAGTATATGAGGTGTGATTTTAGTGGTGCTAGGGTAGATGATGGAGATATTAGAATGGATGAACAAGTAGTGCATAAAAAGGACATGTTTCGTTATTTGGGATCGATGCTACAGTGGGACGGTGGGATTCATGAAGACGTGAACCACAGGATAAGAGCGGGGTGGGTGAAATGGCGTCAAGCATCTAGTGTCCTATATGACAAAAAAGTTCCTCAAAAGTTAAAGGGTAAGTTCTATAGGATGGCGATCAGACCCGCGATGTTATATGGAGTAGAATGTTGGGCAACTAAAAGACAACATATACAGAAAATGAGTGTAGCGGAGATGAGGATGCTGCGGTGAATCTGTGGTCATACAAGGCGGGATCGCATCCGCAATGATGATATACGTGATAGGGTGGGGGTAGCACCAATTGAAGAGAAGTTTGTCCAACATCGCTTGAGATGGTTTGGACATCTCTAACGACGGCCTCCTGAGGCACCGATACGTAGTGGAATTTTAAGACATACTGGAAATGTAAGAAGAGGCAGAGGTCAACCAAAACTGACGTGGGAGGAAGCAGTTAAAAGAGACTTCAGGGATTGGAATGTATCTAAAGAATTAGCTTTGGATAGGAGCGCATGGAAGTTAGCGATCCACGTACCGGAACCATAAGAAAGTTAGGGACAGTGTTTTAGGATCTTGGCTCAGATAACAGGTTGTACGGCTTAGGGTTTTAGCATTGTAGGTTTTATTTCAAGACTCTCATCACTTTGATCTTGAGAAAGTTTTATTCTTAGCTTACCCCAACTTGTTTGGAACAAAAGGCTTTATTGTTGTTGTATTTTTGCAGTGGTATACTGTTCTAGAAAACTAGCTTGAACTAGCAGCTTTCCTGTCTTTGGGATACTTTAGGCTGTGGTGTTCATAAGTTAGTATTTGTTTTTGCCAAGCACTATAAGTACTTGAATAGAGTGGCATTCTGTATGCAATGATACAGGCATGCGGCGAGGTTTAGTAAAGAGTGATAATCATTCTCCTTAGTGTATTTGTGTAACTTGAAGCTGGTACATTTTGGTGTTGCAATATATGTGATGTTGAATGGCTTTTGAAGTGATGCGCATATCTTTCGAGTGCCTTTTGGTTTCTAAATTTATGCACATGTGTGCAGATGTAATGCCTTATAAATTTTTCAAAGGGGACATCTGCAGCAATGCAACAATCATGGTTCAAAATCCCGGCGGTTACCGGCCGGCAACCGCCGGTTTTACCGGTGAAGACCGGTAACCAAAAAACCGGCCGGTATGAATTTTTGATTTTTCGAATTTTGGCCGGTTTTTTTTTCTGGTTTTCCGGTTACCGGCCGGTTTTTCCGGTTACTGGTTTCAAAATATCTCAAAATTCAAATTTTGATTTTCAAATTGTGACCGGTTTTTCCGGTTACCGTTACCGGCCGCCGACCGGGATTTCTTCCGGTTCCGGGTTTTGGAACCTTGGCAACAATAGACTATATACCTCAAGTAGTGCTATCACAACACTAGTTTGTTTATCTAATAACATTTCCAGGAGCGGAAGTATATTGAATATCAAACCTTTGCCTGCAGGTTGCTATGTTTTGGTTTCTTTTGTCGATCCGTTTGCCCATCAATTGTGTTCATGCTAGGAAATAAGGATGTCCAGTTGCAGATAGAACAGTGGCTTTAAGGTTGTTGAGAAGACATTGCTGTCTAAGGTTGTGTATGAATATTATTGACAGTATCATGCATGATGTTACTTGGAGTAGTGTTATCAAGGGCTCAAGGCTTTATCACTTCGTTCAGTGTTACCTGTTTTCCTTAAGGACAAATTGGTTCTATGATGCTAGCAGTAGTACTTCTTGTTTTGATGCGCTTTGTTATTTTGCGTGTTCTCTTTGTTGAGTACTAATAATGGTAATGTTATACATGTACTGGGTGACGATTTCATGTGTGATTATTATTCTGGAGGTAGAACAAGCTTGGTTTCAAAAAGGGATATGGATATATATGGGCTGGCTTGTTGCGTGTTGTATTTCAGGCGTTGCACGACATGGTTGTCACGGCGACCTTGGCGACCTTGCGTAATCATTGTTAGTAAAATTGTGTAATGCATCGGAATTTGGTGAAGTATACATGAAAAACGGAAATGCAGTATTTATCTCTGCTTAGTCTATCAAACTTTTTTAACCCTTTTTCGATGCTGCTTTCGTGGATAATCTTACATATCTGTTCAAGTGACAACATGATCTTTTGTAAATATTTTTTCCCTTATTGTCAATGGTTGGAGTTCTCTTTCTTTCTGCATATCTGATTCTATGGAGAGAGATGGTATTCTTTTATTTTCATGTCGTTTTATGTATTGGTCATACACATTTTTAAGCGATGATCATTCATTTTGAAGTACAATGTTTTGATTTCTCTACATTTTTTATTATTAGCAGCGCATGTAAAATATATAGGTTCCATATGGATGAAACCATGCAAGAGGATGCCAGAGGGGCATGTTATTTAAAATTTGTGCTGGGGATCCATGGTAGGAATTCAGATTATTCATCACATAGTTGTATGCCTTCGTGTTAAAGTTTAGCATTTTGCCAAGTTTTGGAAAATCAACTGCCTAGAAAATTGTTGTGTGAAGAATAGCAATGAGTTTTCTTCTATAGTTTGTTTCTGTGGGATGCATCATTTCTTACAAAATTTAGTTTTCTTGGCTGCTAGGTGAAGTCTTTGATTGAAGATGCAAAAGCCGGTGCTACACTGAATGTTGCTGGGTGCTCTGCCAGCACAAATGCTGCTTCAAGTAGTTCTTTGCCGTCAATGTTTCCAGCTGGTAGTGCTCCTCCACTTTCTCCTAGGAGCACTTCTGGCTCTCCCCGTGTAATGAGGCGAGGATCAGGAGCTGGACCATCATCATTGGGATCTCCACTAAAATTAGTTAGTGAACCAGGGAGAGAGTTTATACCTCAGGTAATTCTCATCTGTGCTTGCAATTATTATCGCACTATTTATTTCTACGATAATTGTCTAAACGTCTTCTCTTTTGTTAGACTTAGTTTTTGACTTCTTGTATTCATTGTGTTCGCAGTTTTACTTCAAAAATGGGCACCCTCCTCCAAAAGATTTGCGGGAGCAATGCTTGTCTAGAATAGATCACCTCTTTTTTGCTGGGGAGGGACTCCAGATTCAAGGTGAATGTTTTGAGTATTTCATTTCTTGATTTTTCGCATTAAAATGAATTCTTAAGTTTGAATATTTTGTTTGTCTACATCAGAATTCAGATCAGTCACAAAAGATATATGCAAGCTACCATCATTCTTCTCCAGTGTTCTCTTCAGGAAGATTGACGCTGCATGCTCTGGAACTGTAACAAGGTATGGTGTTCATTTCAATATCTGAATCAAGATGTGTTTAGATTTTCATGGTTAGATGCTTCATTGCACAACTAGTTTGGAACATGTTGGTGCCTGCTTGTTTCTGCTTTACCTGGCTGGTGGTGGGAGGTACATCCCTCCAGAATAGGGATATATTTCTGCTGTTTTAAACAGATTATACAGACCAATACCATTGAGTGTACAAGGTGCAGTAAATGCAATACCTTGAGAAATAGTACCATCAAGCAGGCCAGAAGCAAGCAGAAATGGATCCATTTTTTGTAACCCTGCTTATGCAGTGATCCACCGATGCGAGCTATGTTGAACACTTCATTTGTGACTGTTAATCTTATGCTAGAGCGTGCTTAGGCACTGTTTTCTTCTTAAGTACCCAGGATGCATGCTTTTTGATTATTTTATTCCTGGGTTTGTTTGTTTGTAATATTAACTGATGAAGCTTATCTTTCCTGGACTAAGATGTTAGGTCTCATTGATGATATCGCCTAGCTTTTGTAATAAAATTTAATTTAACGCAACATATGCAGTGTTTCATGGGTATTTAACAAGTGTTGAAGAATGTCATGTATTATTTGGTTCTAGCCTCTTTTCATGGTTAGATCATTTGATGTAAATCTGTAAGTTCACAAATTTGTTTCTGCGTCAAGTTGTCAATGTCCTTTTTCTTCTTTTCGAAGCCATGCAAAAGGAATTTCAGTTCTTTCCCCTTGTATGTTGATTGTTCCTCTAATCCCCCACAACATTAATATCTGTATCTCAGATTTGACATGGGTAAACTTTGACACACCGTCTTTAAACTTAGGGATGCATTTGTTGATTACTGGATCAATTACAATAAGATTACAATGGATACAGCTAGCCAGATATTTGAGATTTTAAGAAAGCCGGGTTACAACCATCTTACTCAGGTCAGCATTTCTTTCCTCTGGCTGTTTTCTGTACTCAACACAAGTATATATGGCTACAGCTGGAACAGATGCTGGTTTTCTATCTATTGTTCATTTTCTTTGATGGGAGCACTAATTCTCCATAATGTGTGCAGGAGGACTTTAAGCCTATCCTAAAAGAACTCTTGGCAACTCACCCTGGCTTAGAGTTCTTACAAGGCACTCCTGAGTTTCAGGACAGATATGGTAATTTCTGTTATCAAAGTGACTAGTAGCTAGCACTATTCTTCATATCAATGTGTACCTCAGATGTACCTTTCGAATCTTCTGTTTTTTTGAAAACCAATATTACTTGTAGTTTGATAATATAATGAAAAGAAATAATCCCTCCAGCCCAAAATAGAAGTTATTTTTAGCAATGTGGTTTTAGTTTGCAAATACCTGTTGTCCTGTCATTTGTTTTTTCTACTCAACCTTTTCCTCCAAATATTCGTTCTCGTTGCTTATTGATAGTACTGTAAGAGGGATGCATAATTTATTAAGATGGGAAGCATATGTCAAAAGAAATTAAGCATCTAATCCATCATTGTTCTGTTTGCGTAGAGCTAAAATGAGGATTAAAGTGAACCGGAGGGAGTATTAGGGAAGTCCTGTACCTGATGGGCATAGTGGCACTGGCATCCTTGCACTTGCTTATTAGAATTTAGAAATTTAGAGCTGAATGGCATTTTTTCTATATCAATATATGTTGCACTTGGTTACATGAATTCTAATATGTTCCACTGTTTTGCAATAAACTTGTATGTATCATGAACACTTTGTATAAACAATCTTGCTGACAAATGTTATGTTTTTTAAGATCTTGTAATGTGGCTCATCATCCTCTGCCTGCTATAGATGTCGATATCGTAAGGGAAGATTGGCTGTCGCATCGTGATTCCTGTGTTAAACATTTATAAACAATGATGGCATATCTACTTAAGATTCCCTTGTTTGTTTGTTTCCCTTAAGAATCATTGTACTGACTTTCTTCTCGTCTCATTCATATGCTAATCATGTCTTAATGTATTTTTCAGCGGAGACTGTAATATACAGAATCTTTTACTCCATAAATAGATCTGGAAATGGTCGTCTTACCCTCAGAGAGCTAAAACGTGGAAACTTAATTGGTGAGATGCAGCAGCTGGATGAGGAAGAGGATATCAACAAAGTGTTGAGGTAATTAATATATGGAATTGTTAGCACATTTCCTTAATGTTCACTCTTCCCTATGTTGCCCAAGATTTCTTGGCAGAATGGTGGTTCCATTATAATATTATTATTTATTAAGCTTTAATTCCTTACATGCGTTTTTGGTCTTGCATGTTCTCAATTATTATGAGGGTTATGATGACCTCCAGTAATTTCTTAGGTTCAAACTATGTTTTCTTTATGCGGAGACAGAAGATTTTGACATGATTTTTTGGGAAGTTATTAATTTTGTCATGTCTGATGCAGATATTTCTCATATGAGCACTTTTATGTGATCTACTGCAAATTTTGGGAGCTGGACACAGATCATGATTTTTTGATTGATAAAGAGAACCTTATCAGATATGGAAATCATTCTTTGACCTACAGAATAGTTGATAGAATCTTTTCACAGGTTAGTCTGTTCCTATTTTGTATTGAGAATTGTGATCCTAGTTTACCTAAATGTTGTTTTTGTGTTATATTGGTTGTTCTACTATTACCTAGGTCCCAAGGAAATTCACAAGCATGACGGAAGGAAAGATGGGTTATGAAGATTTTGTTTACTTTATTTTGTCAGAGGAAGACAAATCATCTGAGCCTAGCCTTGAATACTGGTAATTGTGTTCTCCCCGTCCAAATAATTGTCTTCTATATGCATTTGTACCTTTGGTCTTCAGGTGGCTTTAATAAGAAAACAATTCCATTCTTAATTTATGATATACATGTGTGGTGGTGTCTGCTCTTGTCCTCTTTGATCTCTAGGCATTGATGACAAACTGGTGATTTGGTGAACTCCCAACAAATCTTTTTAAAGGGATTTGTTCTTCCGAGTAGCATGTGATTATATTTCATAATTTTAACAAATCATAGTGCAATTTTGCTCAAAATTTCCAAACATGGTGGCATTAAAAAAACATTTCCTGTAGCTACTTTTAACTGGTCCAGGAAGGCAGGGTGGGTTCATGTTTATAATAGAGTTGCAGCCTGCATTAGCTTATTATATATATGTTATAGAATAGTCTGTTAGCTCATTTTGTGATGGAATGTGTTGTTCTATTTATTGAAACACGTGAAACGTTTTTTACAGGTTTAAGTGTATTGATCTTGATGGTAATGGTATTTTAACTACCAATGAGATGCAATTTTTCTACGAGGAGCAGTTGCATCGTATGGAGTGCATGGCACAGGAACCTGTGCTTTTTGAGGACATATTATGCCAGATGATTGATATGATTGGACCAGAGGTAGAATCTTGGGTTGTTATAATTCTGATGAATTTTTGGCCCTGTTTGGAATAATGGAATCCCGAAGAAAATGTGGAGGAATTGCACTGTCTCCTGCAAAATTCCTGCTCCAAACAGGCCCTTAAACTGAATTTGACAAAGCTTTTCCTTTCTGCAGAATGAGTGCTATTTTACACTGCGGGACTTAAAACGGTGTAAACTCTCAGGCAATATATTCAATATCCTATTCAATCTCAACAAATTTATGGCTTTTGAAACTCGCGATCCATTCCTCATTCGTCAGGTGATTGTAACTTGCCATAAAGTTCTGAATCCACTGCCACTTATCTGGCTAACGAGTCAGGTAATTTTTAATTGCAGGAACGTGAAAATCCAACTCTAACTGAGTGGGATCGGTTCGCACATAGGGAATATATTAGGTTGTCCATGGAAGAAGATGGTGAAGATGCTTCAAATGGAAGTGGTGATGTGTGGGATGAATCACTTGAAGCTCCATTTTGAATCATGTGAGTGTTGCACTGTTGCTATCTGCTGTTGTCAGATAAACTTACAGAACTTGAGACAATAGCTAACTATACCATGAACAATGACCAAAATTGATCAGAATTTATAATTTTGATTCTATTGGTTAAGCAAATTTGAATCTAACAAATATATGCACTTCATTATGTTATTTTACCAGACTACTTTCCAGAATGAAATAACTGCATGGTGAGTGACCTCTTATGCTTTCCCAAAATTGCAACATATGTATATTTTTACTTTTCAATTTTCATAGTCACCCACATCCTTCTAAGTTCCAGTTCTGTAAACTGTAAAGTTGACCCATCTACATAAAAAACATGATTTTTATAATTATGAATGAAACTAAAAAAACAGCTGTTTACCTTGTTCAGAACAGTCGGTCTTCTCCATTTGTATTACTCAAGAAATAGATCTTAGCAGTTTCTTAAGTTTAATATCTCAAAACAAATACCACTAACATGGGTCGGTCAGTGGTTGCCATACCTCCCCGCTATCTCTCATGTAAGGTTGCCCACGATGCACATGGGATGGTTTCTGAAAAACATTTCAACTTTTCTGCATCTCTGCCACCGTGAACCTTTTGTTTATTGGAGCCTCCTGGAATGGTTTACAAAAAGTGAAATCCAAGAGAGTGATTCTATGGGCCTGTCAAAATGTTTCAACAATTGTATAACTATGTAAAAAATCATCACTTCTGCTCTTACTACAAGTTTATTATGATTTTAAATTTTATGTTTCTCTCTCTGTAAAATGTACTTGGCTTGGTGATGTTGTCTCAGAGCTGACATAGTCCTTGCCTCCTTGTTCATCACAAAATTGGCGGTTAATACAACCCAACACTGCCTTGCTGAGCTGTTTTGTTATTTTCATTTTTGCCATTAACAGCTCTTTCTGCCTGAATCTGGTTGGACATGGATGAAATTTGTTGGGAAGTCGAAGAAATGTAAAGTTGTTGGCTAGCCTGCGGAGGTCATTGCAGGCTCACAGCAGTTTCAGTAACACCAAAGGCTACTTGCGAGTTTTATTGTGCAGGTCTGATTCGATATTATCAGTTGTCCAGTTGTGCAAACATTTTTGCTTGGCAGGAAAATTGGGGAAGTTGATGTGAGCGTCCTGCATTGTCGACGCAACAACTGCAACAGTCTCAAGTGATGCTGAAGTGAGGGACCTTTCCTGGTCTACCTGTTTCTTTGTGTTCTGATTGGTGCTTTAGGGGGGATGTCAGTCTATTCAATTGCTGTGCCCAAATTTAGAGCTGAACTGTTAATGTTTGGTTGCCATTTTCTTTGTTAATTTGTGGAAGTGCGAGCAAGCAATTCCATCATTAACTTCAATCGTGGTATATAGCTTTCTGGTTCCGCTTTCTGTTCAGTATGGTGTTTTGTAGTTGTTGCTGTTATCGGTACATTTTGGGAGGAAAGATAATTAGACCTCAAGACATGGATATCTGTTGTCATTTGTAACATTAGCCAAAAGACTCTGCATGGGGTTCATAAAATTTAAACAAAAATAGGTATATTTCATTGTCAATCCAAAATTTTGCTGCGGCATAAATTTAGATGATGTTTTTTAGTTTGCAGGACTGGCGTCTGGTTTGGGCATTTTCTTAGCAATGCTTTGCTGGTTGAATTGGTTTGATTTCATTTATGTGAACGCCTCCAAATCAGTCGGAGCTGATCTCTGGGTTCATTCCTACTAGCGTGCTGAAATGTATAATTGATGTCTTTGTTCTAAGTGTCTGGTAGCTATCCCAATTTGCGGTATTCTGTTAACCATTTTTATCTTCAAGGGCCATTACCTTGGTTAGTTTCGGTAATCGTTTCGGTCGATGCGGGAGTACATTGTTTTGGGGGCCGGCTGACTAGGGGATGACTTCGGTGGTCTCATGGTATGTGTCCGCTGCCATCCCAAATGCTTGTTTGGACAGAAGTGCTTCTCACAGGCAGCTGAGTACGAATGGAATGGCCCGCTCGTGTCAAGGGGCGGACGAATGAGGCTTCTCAAAGCAGTGCCCACTGCCATGCCAAGAAAGAAAGTTGACAAGAGGAGAGCTTGGCTATGGACAGGCTAATGGTGCGCAACAGCACAACGCAAAGTGAACCGGTTAAGACTGCCGGCCAACAAGCCTGGGAGTTGTTGGAATTCTTCACCTTGAGCGTTCTGGCCGAGCAGCTGCGACTTAAAACGCTATGGTTCACATGGAATTTGGAAAGCGCTGGACAGCTGACCTTGGGTAGGCACCCCAATACCAAGAGGTGATGTAGGACCGAATGGCAATAAAGGAGGTAAATGGTGTTATCTAAAATTTTTTGCGAAGTGTTCTGGATTCTCTTATCAAACAACTACAGAGTTATTTAGAATTGAATCCACAGTTAAAATCCTAAATCAAATCGACCAAGAAATCAAACTCAAAGGAAAATCCAAACCCTATAGGTCTGACCTTCACACAGGGGTCTGACATCTGTTCTAGCGGTCTGACCACTGTGAATAGTGATCTCACGCGAAGCTACAGTAAAATCAGCGTTGTTATGAATCTAAAAAAATCCATATATTTTTTGATTCAATGATCCAAAAGTCATGAAATTTTACACACACACCTCACTTATAATCTTAGGAATATATTCTACCCGTGGATCGCAAAAATCCATATCAAAGTTCAGACCTTTTTGAGATTGAAATAAGATTGCACCAAAAACGGATAAAATACAAAAACAGTAATACTACTTGCTTATAGGTGCGAGATGGTCAAAATAGCTCTAGATGCATTTTCGCATGTCATAGCACGCAAGAACACCGAAAAATTAAGCAAAAAACCCTCAGATCACTTGGTGAGGTCAAAATTAAGCAAATTTGGGTTTCTTCATGAACTTGCTACCAAAGTCCCTAAATGAGTGAAGGTTGATTTTCAGAGGTTATCTCTATCTGTTATACGTTTTTGGCACAACAAAATCAAGAAGAAAGAAGAAAAGAGAAAAAATAACCAAGACAAGTGCAAATGAATCAATATAAGAGATAGTCATGGAGATAAACAAAGATGATGTATTGCTACTTGAGGAGGAATATTTTACAGCCACTCCACCTTAAAAGATAAAGAGCACACCAAGCACCCTTCTCTCAAACCCTAACACTAACACATGAATACTTGGCCTTAAGAGAGTAAGGTTGGACATTTAACAACAAATCCCCATCCCAATCCCTTAATGTTAGACCATATGGATAGGTTAGAAATATAGTGATGATGAATAATTGATATTCGGGTTGCATTAAAATTTGCGTTTGTGAAAGTTTTGGTTGATGCATTATTGTAAGACCGAATTTGCTGGAATATTCAGGTTAAGCGGTCTGACTACCTTGTGTTGGGCGGTCTGACCGGTAGACTTTGACTGCTCAGCAGTCATAGGCTTTGACCTCAATCGGTGGTCGGTAGTCCGATCGATAGTCGTAGGCCTCGATTGAGATGGTTAGAGCTACAGTGCTTGATCAATGGTCAGTAGCTATAGTTCTTGGTCGATGGTCGTAGGTACAATGACTGGTCGATGGTCGATAACTACAGTGTTACTGGTTGATGGTCGGTAGCTACAGTGCTTGATTGATGGTTGTAGTTACAGTGATTGATCAATGGTCGTAGTTACAGTAACTGATCGATGGTCAGTAGTTGTAGGCTTCGAGTGATACAATTCTTGTGACTTTCAAGTAACCCGAGTATTCGTAATCTTCGAGTTCTCGTGTTGGGCCAACGGTCTAACTGGGTTGTGTATGGCGGTTAGACTGATCCTTCTGAGCGGTCAGAGGTTGATTTTTAGAAAGCATGAAAATTGAGTTCGTAGTCGATTTGGTTTGTGTTTATTTTTGATTTGGGGTCTGACATGCATGTGTGGACTGATGTTGGTCAAGTTAGAGAATACTTGTGCCGAGAAAATATTCTTTTGTCTTTGCATGTGTAGGTTGGGCACTTGGGCGTGGAGGCAATCATGGTCAATGGCGAGGAGGACTGAGACTAGGATAGAGAGATCCAAGGTTCAGGCGGTCGAAGATGTCATGAGGTGGTCGGGCTCACGCTGGAGCACGTGGAGATCAAAGGTGGATGATTCATGGAGAAGTTACGGGAGGTGTGGTTCTAAAGGTTTCGACACGTGATGAGTTGAAAGGAGTTATGGAAGGTGTCCATAACTGGAAGATTTAGAGATTTTGCAAAACCCGTATTTGAAAGGGTTTTGGGTCCTTTAATTTTTGGAATTGGAAAGGATTTCATGTCCGTGTTGATGAGACGGGGTTTGGGGAGAGGTTAAGAGTTAATTGAGGACTTTAGAGTGCTTTTGGTGGAGAAAGCTTTTAGAGTTTTTGTGCTATGGTTTGAGGGGTGCCGTGAGGGCACTTTGTAGCCATAGAACATGATTCAGAAATAAAAGATCAGATATATTCCGGAAAAGTTAGTCGACGCCGACAACGTGTCTTCCTAGGTGTTGTCTTCGACTCATTCTTGTTCTGAGCAGTGCGTGGCGAGATAACGTTCCTCCGTCAACTTCACTTTCCTTGATCGTGCACCGAGTCGTCCACTCGATCATCGACAACATCATCGGCAAGCAAAGCAGATCACGAGTATGACAACTTTATTCATCGTCTTTCTGTGTCCTCGGTGGCATGCTAATACATCACGATTGTGCATGCTACACGGGTGTCTTCGGTCATTAGTTCAGTCCAACGCATGCCATCCTCGGTAAATTGAAAAGAATAGTACAATCATTCACCCCTCTGATTGCGGTATTCGATCCTACACTTAAATAGATGGGCTAGCTAGCCATATCTAACTTTTAGTAGATACTATCCATATAGCACAATGGGAGAACCCGATAACCCCATACACACGAGTTTTACTCATACATGTTCATTTATACACTTTTTCAAAGCATATAAACCCGAGTCTGCTAACTCCTTAGTTTTGATCCAATATGATCATACCAGTTTTCTATGACCTAAACCGTCTTCCTAAGAGTTGTGTAAGTGCCGCAGTTTTCTTCCAAAGCAGTTTTCGGTATTTTGGTCAAACTACCAAAATACCATTTTTTGACCCGGTCATCTCCTTCCGTTGTAAGCAATCATTATACTTTCCATGGATAGATATACCACTAGCTTGTCACGCATTGGCAAGTCCCACCCGTTCTGATTCTACCAGACTACATCTCACTTGGACCGACCCAGCCACATGATGCAACTCCGTCATTCGAACTTCCCATCAACATTTTTTACTTTTCTCGTGACATGCCTGAGCTCACCGCTCACCTAGTATCCTCAATCGTTCTAGGCCTCGGCTCCTCCATGAGTATAGCTCTTATCCTCGCTGTTGATTACTGTTGACTCCAAAGGACCCTGCACATCTAAAGATAAAAAATCATTTTTGAACACAAATTCTTCATAGCTTGACCAATGTTAACTGTAACATATCTTATGCAATCTATATCCATTGACCTAAGTCATTCAAACTCTTCCTGTGACTCAAAATCTCAAGAAACAAATTCTGGCTGAAGCCTCACAGGCCAACCTGTCTGATCGGACCCAAATCCCAGTTAGTTCATTGCCATCCCCTGGTTTAAACTGGAAAACACAATCGGTTCAACCCGAAAACCCATGCATGCATGCAATCTCTCTGTTAAAAAGTTAATGTTGGACAGCGAACAGAGAACATGCATGGCACAACAGAAGCAGACCAATTAATTTTACTCAAGACCAGCCAGAACTTCACGTGCATGCCCACAGGGCACTCCAACGGGCTGAAAGCTTCGATTTATAGTTTATGCATTTTGACTTAAAACTAGAATTGCACTGTAACAGATATTAGTTTTTTCTGAGTCATTTAATTAAATAAGAATAAGCAAAAAAACAAAAAATATAAATTAGAAGCCGACGCGTTTCTAGTAGATTCTGGTTTAAATAAGTCAAAAATAAAAAAACTAGAAGCTGAAGGCGTTTAGAGTGACACTAGTAACAAAATATTCTTTGCAAGGTACATAAAGTGCTCCTGCCTATCGACGATGTGTCGTTGTTTGCCTTCATTCAAGCGCATGTCAGCGATGGTTCCCACAACCTCCCCCTCTTAGATAAAGGGCCTCTCCGCCCATTGTCCTTTCCTTGACGAGAAGACGCTCAAGACGAACGGTGATGGTGGCCACTCTGTTTCCTCTGGTAATTCGGTCTTATCACACTCATAAGGAACTCTTGAGATCAAGAACACCTCATAGCGCGATGACATGGTGAGATCAAATGCGAGGTATTCGTTGTCGTAGGACTCCATCATTACTTGGTGAGGCGGGCACAACAGCAGACGAGCCCACTACTGTGTGGCAGGGTTAACCACGAGATCATAGAGCAGGAGGAGGTTGTTGTAGTGATCCCAGATTCCGCTACTGAAGTTGAGTGCAGGCAAGCAATTGAGGTTGTCATTGATTGCAGGGCCAGTCGAGGGGCGGGCGAAGAACTTTGAGAACATGGTGGTGGTGATGGAGATGAAGATGCTCACACAACTACAAAAAGATATATATTAGACATCTTATCATAGATGGTTCATTAAAACCATCAATGTTAAATACAATCACAATCGATTTAGTTTTAGAGACCGTCTGTGTTGCTGTCAGTGCCACAAAATATCTGTGAAGAGATAATATCACAGACGGTTCATGGTGAACACCGTCTGTGAAGTATCACAAATGGTTCTTACCAAGAACCGTCTATGATATTGACAAATATCACAGACAGTTTTTTATTTAAATTGTCTGTGATATGTTTCCAGCCTTGTAATCCTCTAAAATTTCATAATCTCCCGCCTGAGTCTGAGTAGGATCCCGTTCTGGGACACCTTTAGTAAAATGAGCATAACTTTTGCATACGCTGTTCGTTTTCGACTTTCTTATACTCGTTGGAAAGCTGACAATGAGCCCGATCAAAAAATAATCCACTTGTGCTAGTTGCCCTTTAAGAACCTCCCAAATTGGCCATCTTTAGCCTCAAATTTGCATCGCAAATTTTTGTTTTCTCTTTTTACCAAATTTTTTGATATTCCCTTTGAAATTTGGGGTTCGCCTCAACTGCAAAGTTGTAGATATCATCGAAACCTTTCAAATGAGCATATATAAGCCATATAGAACTTTGTTATTTCATCTTTTGAGATTAGCTGTTTACATTGCATTGATATATATATATATATATATATATATATATATATATATATATATATATATATATATATATATATATATATATATATATATATATATATATATATATATATATATATATATATATATATATATATATATATATATATGACGCTGAAATGGGACACCTAGGTGCCCAGACACCTAGGCTCCCTGCCATTAGATTGCTTTTAGATACGTGTTGGAGCAATGGTATGTATGGTATGTAATATATTAGGCATGCTAAATCAATCATGGAAGGAAAGTCTTAATCATGGATGGAAAGTCTCAATCGCACTAGCACGCATCTAAAAGCAATCTAAAGGTAAGGAGACTAGGTGTCCAGACACCTAGGTGCCCCTGTTATTTATACTATATATATATATATATATATATATATATATATATATATATATATTAAAAATAACTAGGACTCTTTGGTGCTTGGGCACCGAAACCATATGCACTCCGATTTGCTTTACAATTCGTGCAAAATTAGCGGGCATTTTATCATTCTGTACCCAACCAGTCACATGCTGAACAATCCACAGTATTTTATGGAAAATTATAGTTTCCATGTATACATGTTTCTAAATGTGGTCATCTTCCTGTTGCCTCCTCCTTCTCTCCCGAATCACGCCCATCTGATGGTAACACCGTTCTTCTCTTTCACTGGCGGCAGCCACCCCATTCTCCTCCGCAACCTCTATGCGCTTCCCACCACTGTGGCTCCTACGCCTCCACCGCTTCCCGCTACCTAGTGACCCTAGATTCATACGGTAGATCTGAATATCCACCACTTCCTACCTCCACAACAACCAATCAGTGGGCCCCATTGCCGACAAGGAGGAAGATGATGCCGAGATTACAAGACCACCACAGGCACGGTCGCTACTGGTAACACCACCACCCATTTCCGTTGTACTCCTCTACCCATCTGATCGAGCTCCCAATGTCACACTCCTCTTCGTCTCTACATTTTTGGACTTGGGAGCTTAGGGTTTTTATCTTCAAATTGATGTTTGGGCTCTAAAATTTGACCTTATTTGATGTGACATTTTTAGGGTTTGTTCGAAACCCCAAGTTCAAATGCAATTCTAGATGGTGGATGAAGTTACAAATTTTGGTTCAAATTGATTCATGTGTAAAAGTACTGACACTTGTGGTGTAAAAGTACTAACACTCGTGGTGGATTGGATAGGCCATATTTGATCTAGTAAATCGTTATTTGGGTTTTGATTTATTCACTAGTTTAAATGCGTATTTAATTTCATCAAGGGTGAGGGACTGAGTTTGGATTAAATTAGGAATAACTATTCTCTATGAGAAGTAAATTTCAATTGGTAACACATGGCATTATTTAGTGTAATCCAATGAATTGTGTATTACAGAACTGAGCTTTTGTAATGAAATATGTAGATAGTAGCTAGGAATACCTAGCTCTTTGAATCATTTTTTACATTTCTCTTTATTGTTTGTCTGATTGGTTTTGATCCTTCGAGTTGGTATGTATGTTAACATCGAATTTTTCAAAATGCCGAGGCTACCACCAGCTACAAGTGCCCAAAGAACGAGCAAGCTATCTTCTTCACCGTCTCCTGACTATGTTCTCATATGAAAATTTTTATTATTTGTTTTTGTTTTGTTTGAATATTGGTGTTATTGTAATGAGGGTATGATCAATGTACATACTTTGCCATCACGGCCATTCCTTGTTGAACAATTGTGATTTTTGTTGTTTATTTGTTAATGAGAATGAGTATGTGCATATGCAGAAAAGGGTATGTCAGGAAGTAGCTTTTTTGTTGGGAAGCATCATATAGAGTTAATTGGGTTGATTGGCATTTGACGGTGGCTTAGGTTCAATACTTAGAGTTGGTAAATTTGAACCGATAAAAATCACACTCTAATTCACCCACGTCGTTTGTCTTTATCAAACATACAAGCAGGTAATTGTTATTTTGATTGTAAATTAGTCAGTGGCTAATGAGTACGGGCAGTTTGAGGAAATACGATAGCAAGAATAAGCTCTATTTGTTTCAGGGTGCAATAGTTCATTTAGTACATGCTTTTTTTCCTATGCATCATACCCCATCCATGCATGTAACTTTATCTTAATTGTAACACTGGGATTACTGCTTGAATTTTACAATTCATAATTGTCAACTGATAATTAGTACACACAGTTTGGAGTAATATTTATCCTGAAAAATGAAGTATAAGCCTTTTTTTCAATGATTGTTATTTTGATTGTAAATTAGTCTGTGCATAATGAGTATGTGCAGTTCGAGGAAATACTATGGCGTGAAGAAGCTCTGTTTGTTTGTGAAGTATTACATAACAATTCTAGACTATATAACACAACATTTCCTATCTCAGATGTGGTAATTGATCCCAAGAAGAATATTTTGGCAACTACATATCATTCAGCGGCGGATCCAGCGGTGGGGCGGGGGGGGGGGGCTCGAGCCCCCCTGCCGCTACCGGACCCTTGGAGCCCCCCCCTAAATTTTTAGCCATGGATGTATAATGTAGAAGGGGCTGAGGTCGAGCTGAAGGTACTTCAGCCCCTCCAAAAATTTTTACTGGATCCGCCACTGATATCATTAGCCATGAAATTTATCACATACACATAATTGTTGCATGACGACATAAATTAAATATCGCAGTTTGTAAGTGCAAATATGATTTTTGAATCATCGTGCTATGCTACTGCAGGTATGATCAATGTGCATACTCACAAATGTAGCATGAGAGCACCAAATATTTACCTGAGCTAGCAAGTGTAACTAAAAGTTTGAATCATCGGGACTATAGCAAGGGTATGATCTATGTACATAACACGTCATCATAGCCATAAGTCAAAAGATGTGATCTATCTACATACCTAGCCATCACAGCCATATCACACGTCATCACAGCCCTACGTCAAAGATAGGATCAACCAGGAATAAAAAACCTGTATACCCCGCGGAATGCCCGCGCGGGGGCTCGGCCACGTCGCCCCGCCCGCGCGCTCCGGCAGGCGCGTGGCGGGGAATCTTCGTACGGCCAAGGGGAACGATTTCCCTGTATTTCCCAAAAATTACGTAAAGGTCCTTTTTTCCTCGCGAAAAGGTCCCTGGCAGTTTTTTAAGCCCTGTTTTTTTTAAACACCCCTCCACTTCACCGAAATTTTTTATACTTTGCAGGATAGCGCCCCGCGGTTTTCTAAATTATGTACGGGTCCTCGTTTAGTTACGTACAGGTCCTCGCTTTTTTACAAAAAAGACCTTTGACTTTTTTGGAAATACACATGTGCCCTCGATTTTTTTTAAAAAAACTCCTCACGAATTATCGCCTCTTTTACTTCGGTACACACGGTGGCTGGCGCGGCGTACCGCCGCGCCTATGAGGCTAGTATTTTTCACATGATGGAAGTATATGGAACGCTGTAATCTCATATTCATACGTACCAATGCTATAAGTACTGTCATTTCTATTCCTAAGGATACGGTTGACTAAATTAATGCACATACTGTTGTAGGGGTGGTCCCCACCTAAGCCCAGCCAGCCTGTTAGAAGGTTGTAAAACTCAAAATAGGACATGTGTAATGACTTAAATACCCTCAAGAGGGATACTTGGGTGTAAGGACACAACTGTAAAATACCCCCCATGTGAATATATATATAAGCGATCCAGGGCATGGGGAAGTCCCCGAGCATTGCTCACCTAACATCTCCACTAATATATTACCATCTTTCTGTTTAGTCTGTAACCACAAGACCTATTTAACAGATCGCAGTACCAAATCAAATATTTACTCTATACTTAATGACACAAATAATTAATGATGACTAAAATCACAAATCAATCGAACGCAAAATTAAAATTTTCTCTGTGCGCCTTACCGTATTGGCGGAAGATATTCAAGTCTATCCACTTTCTATATCTGTATTCGCTAATGGATTTACCCGTTATTTCTCATACCCAATAATCATACAAATCTTAATGCAATCTAAAGATCAGGAGGTATGGTGCCCAGCCTCCATAGAGCCCCAAATCGGCTTCCTATATATATGTATATGTATATGTGTGTGTATATATATAGTTTGTGTGTATTGTCTTTTATAATTATGTATCACAGCTAGTTTGTAGTTCAAACCATCTGTGATAATTATGTGTGTAACCACTGGGCCCGTTGATTCTCCCTAACTCAATCCAAAGCAATGGAAACCCATCAACTCCTACCCCACATATCGTAGTTCCACCTCTCCGTTCCCATACTAAAATTTTTTCAACTCTCGCCTCTTTCTCCCCTATAAATACTCACTTGAACCTATCCCCTACCTACAGTACTAGTAGTGTGCCCGTGCTAACGCTACGGTAAAATACAAATTAAGATAAAATTTGTAAAAAATAAAACGAACAATCAGATTCATTAAGATTCACGTCTCATATATTGTATAACCAAATATTTTTGTCACATAATGAATGTCACATAACGACTGATCCTTTGAGGAGGCGACGACATCATTGGACTCACCCACCGACGACTTTCTCCATCCCCACATTGTTTAAACTTGTCTCCATCTGTGATTATGTTATTTGATACATCTCCAAATACGCGTCGGCCTCCTTTTGTCCGGTCCATTAGGACAAGTTATTGAGTTGTAGTATCGGCAATGTTCACTTATTCCTCTTCTTCTTCTTCTGTCTATAACACAAACAGCACATATACTGTGGGTAAGTGAAAAAGCAAAAGTAGGCTAGACAGTGTAGCGCATCCGGCAATAGGGTGCTCAAATGATTTGCAGTAATCCACATTGCAGTACAGGTCAATAGAAGCACAAACCAAATTTGCAGTACAGTAGGCAATTTATTTGCATGACACTGTGATGAGATTTTTCTTAAGACGGCAAATTAGTAGGAACTGAAAAGAGGAGGCGTCCTGCTGCTCATCGTCGGGCAGTATGGTCGACGTACCTGGGTGAAGCAGGCAGAACAAGTTCTGTTGGACGAACTGGTTCCTAATCTAATGATCTCATTAGTCTCCTTAAAACACTGTTGTCAAGGCCTTACGACCTCCCAGGACTTTTTTTACGACCGGTTAGAGTCGTTTACGACCGGTTCCAATCAATTACGACCGGTTCGACCGGTTCCGACCACTTCTGTTGCCGTACGACCACTTTGCTTTGTCGCTGCGCTCGAAATACCGTGACCGCAAACTCCTACGATCACTCAGATGCTGGCGATCACTGTTCACCGTGGTCGAACACCCTTTCGACCACGTTCAGATCTCCCCGATGAAGTCGCAGCATCCGGTGTGCCAAATCAAGTGGGTTATATTTAATACTCCCTCCAGTCATAAATACATATCGTTTTGAATATCGACACGGTCTTCGAAACACAACTTTAACCACTAATTTGTATTGTAATGTATTTATATAACACAATAAAATTATAATATTATGAAAGCACTTTTCGAGATAAATCTATACATATGATTTTCATGTTATCCTATCTAAATATTTAAAAAGATATCTCAAAGTTTCAAGAGTTTACCATACATCAGTGGTGGAGTTGGGCCCCGGGAATGCCCGAGGCCCAGCCAAAAATTCTTCACTGTGTTTTACTGTAGCTAAGAGGCTAAACTATGAATTTTTGGGCTATCCATGGTCTGGGCCCGAGGCCCAGCTCCATCCGGGCTACGCCCCCTGCCATACGTATCCCAAAACCACATGTAGTTGTGACAGGAGGAAGTAACAACTAATCTAACAGCTATGCGTTTGCATATTTCCCCTCACATATGCAGTTAGTACGACAATGGATCCATGCTAATGTAAACTGCTGCGCAAACAGAAGCGCTGATAGATGTGATATAAATAAAAATAAGAAAAAACTATGTGTTAATATAAACAATCTGTTAGGATTGGAACATTTGGTTCGATACTTACCAAAATTAACCGATCACGATATTCATTAATATGAATATGAGATTGCACATAGTAGTGGATCTAAAAAGGAAATAGCTTTACTTTTAGTCGACAAAGTGGAATTAAGTAGGAAAAAAGAACAATGCCACATCTATGGTAAGTTGGTCGAATGAGATAATTATTTTGGACTTACATGAATGCCACAAAAGCAACATTTCTTATACAATATTTACGTGGCAATCATGGACTTACATGAATGTGAATGCAGTAATGAAGGACTATTAAAAACATGCCACAATGGGCCAAAAGAGCAAAACATTCCACATTCCAAGTCACATGAAATCATCAAACCCTAATTGCGAGACGTAAACCCTAAATTTTCTAGATAATTTTATAACATACAAAATTCTAAAAAAAATTACACAACCAACTACACCGCGTAAGGAGTTTTCAAAATATTTGCACCTCGTTTTCTATATTACAAAATTCGTGCAAACTCTACATATAAATAAATTACGTACGAAAATTCTTAGTGTTTATAATTACAAAAAAAATCACACAAGCAAATAAACAAGGCTCCACACAAAAATTATAATTTTTAAACTTCATTTCCTATATCTACAAATTATTACAAAAAACATTTCGAATATGTTTCCATAAATAAATAGAAACTTTTCATGTCAAATAGGTATATTTGGTATTTTTATGTCAAATAGGGTTAAAAATACCCAAAATTCCACAAGCATAGCCGTATGTCACGTAACAGCCGTCTGCCATACCGCGGCGCACACATTATGATCGATCCAAACACTCTTCCACGCGACAAAGGTGTAGGATGCGATCTTTTTTGCTAGCTTAGTTTATAGCTGTGCGCCATTTTAAATAAATTATCCCAATAAACCACCATAAAAAAGCCTGTGCACGGAACGTCATCCGCGGGTACCGACTGATAGACGTACGTGCAGGTGCAGCTACGCACAAGCTCACAAGACCACCATGTGCAGAGTCGCGAGGAATCGTGGACTATGCAGCCGATATAAAAGACTCAGGAAAAGGCAGCATGTGTAAACCTGGTACGCTTCTCTGCAACAAAGCTTGGAGGACAATTTCCTAAGCACCTGACAATGCAACATGTACAGAACCTTGGGTTAGAACCATAAATGGAAGTGCACAGCACGGCACAAGGTTCAACAATAATCACACCATGTACAACATGACAGCCCTATTCCTAGAAAATGCGTTTCAAAAGTATCTAACCAAATGGCCTGTTACACTGAGGCCTGAAATGGACAAAACCAAAGTTATATTATAGCACAACACAGGGCAGGCATTGGTAGTACAAGGCGCGAAGACCATTCCTATCAGCACCACGTCATGATCCGTTCGAATCAAGGTTGCGTTTGGACTTTGATCAATGCTGTGGGGCGGTCGTGGTAAAACATATTTCATCTTGATCCATCAAAACCTCATGGTGCTTAGGTGCAAACATCACGATCCAATAGCAACCGTGTCATGAAGATATTGGCTCATAACCGTTCCAATGCTTCTGAGGCACTTGGACGCTTCTTTGGATTTACCTCGAGAAGGTATGCAACAAACTCAATGAAACCTTGATCGGCCATGGGCAGGCGGTGCCGCAAAGATGTCTTTTTCGGAATCAAGTATTCCAGCCTGTTACTTTCCTGAAACGCAATTAATTGCAAGCTTATTACAGAACGGACAATTTTAAGGAGGCTGGAGGCATTTGCTATAAATAAGGTATGTCTGTGACAGGGAAAGTAAAAAAAACACATACTGAAGGGTTCAAACCTGATTTCTTTCATATAACATGTGGTTCTTTGTGAAGTATTTGCAAGTATCACGTCCCTGCGCAAGCATAGCTTGTTCTATGGAGCCAATGATGCCCATCACCCGGGCAAGTAATGTTGCAGGAGAATCGTTTTGGAAAAGGACCTGAAGAGCACATAGCATACAAAGATTAGCTAACATATTCTACAAGTGTATAACAAGAAATAGATGAATACAAAATCTTCTACAAACAAAAATGAAAGAAAACCACAGATATGCTTATAGAGTTACATAGTTTTCTAATCGCTTTTTTCTCTATACGAGCCCATTCCTGTTGTTATCAGCATGGACCAATGAATATTAAATGTATGTTACTATGATAAAGAACATATAACAAAGAGAGAAACACAGCAAAAGATGTACTAAGACATATTTTCTTTTTTTAGTAAACTCCTCTTCTGATTCCCATGGTTGGCTCTACAATCAGAGGTCCTTCTATAACATCCCGGTTAGGATTCACTTCCTCGTGTTGATGCTCTATTTTTCTTGGTACTCGGCCCAGCAAGAAAACAGAGGCACTAACACGCAACGGCTGTCGTGTTAGTTGTGAAATCCGTAGCTTGTTTGGAACTTGAACAAAAATGTTTTCTGTATTACAGGCTTCCTTGTTGCCAGAATATTATGAAACAAAGATGCATAACCGAAATGACCAGAATGAGCACATTTGTAACAGTTAATAACTGTAATAATCAGTATGCAGTAGCCACTTACATTTCCAGTGCAAAGTTCTGCTAGTATACATCCAAGTGACCATATATCTATCTTTTTGTCATAAGGCAGGCCCAATAAAACCTTAGGTGCACGGTAAGATCTTGATTGAACATACGAACATAGATGATCTGTCTCAAAACAGCTATTGCCAAGGTCAATGACCTTGACTTCACATCTGCTGTAGCTCTTTACCAATATGTTCTCTGGCTTGAGATCACAATGAATAAGACCAAGTCCATGCAGAAACTGCAGTGCCTCCAGACACTGAATGGCTATTGACTGCACAAAGGGTACACAAAAGGAAAAGATCAATTACTTATTACTGACACGAAAATTTGAAATATCATGTTCGATTACTGAAAGAAAACATAAATCACCATTAGTGGATCTCATAGCTTAGTAATACCTGCAGTCTTGGCATCGGAACGCAACAATCACCGGACAAAAAAAAACTGCGTCAATTCACCATCTATCCAAGTGCAAAATCAAAACGATGACTTGAGGCGTGCCCTACCCCAATCGTCTCCCCAACCGAAACCACCAGGCAAAAATCAAACACGAACAAGAGTACAAGCGCGCCGATTTCAACACCCCACTGTCCCACAATCTCCGACGAACGAACTGGAGCGAGATTCTCACGCGGCTCAGGCGATCTAGGTCTTCGTGCGAGACAGGGGGTGAAGGCGCGTACCTCGCCGGAGATGGCGGGTGCCAGAAGAGCCATCGGTCTGCCGCGGAGGAGGAGCCAGGATCCCAAGGCGGTGCGCGTACCACCTCCTTGCCGAACCCCACCATGCGGAGCTCGACTGTCACCTCCTCCCGCTCCCTCTTGGTCTTCTTCTGCTGCTACTGCTGCTCGGCGCCCTCGCCGGCGTCCAGGCCCAGCGCCTCCCTTCTCTTCTTCGGGTACCGGATCCCGCACGCGTTGCACAGCGACTGGATCAAGGAACAGACAGATCGGTCGGATCAGCCGCCGCAAACCACAGGCGAAGAAATAAATGCACAGATCGGGAAACCCAAAGCCAAGATCAGATCGGATCTCACCTTGGGGCCGGAGGGGCCACCGCGCCAGAGCGGCGTCTTGGTGGTGTGGCAGTCGGTGCAAGCCTTGGGCTCGCCGGAGGCCGTGCGATCGTCCGGATCCAGCGACCCGCTCCCCTGCAACAGATCGAGCGAGAAAACCAGCAGATTTAGACCCGCAACCACCATTCCAGCGACAGATCGAGCACGAAAAACCCACGGATCGGAGCTCACCTTCTCGACCAAGGAATCCATCTCCGTCGCCAAGATCGGCGGATCTAACAAAGCATGGATCGGGGGAGGAGGCGGGGCGGAGCGGAGGAGGAGGCGGCGGTGGCGCGGGGTGGGGAGGAGTAGGCGAGGGCGGAGCGGCGGAGGAGGGAGGGGAGGAGGCGGCGCGGAGAACGGGGGGAGGAGCGGTAATCGCGGGGAGAAGGGCGGAGCGGCGGATGAGGGAGGGGAGGAGGCGGCGCGGAGAACGGGGGAGCGGCGGGAGCGGAGGCGCGGGGGAGGCGGAGATGGGGGAGGATGGGGGGTGGCACGGTGGAGGATGGGGGGAGGCGCGGTGGAGGAGGGGGAGGCGCGGGGGAGGCGGAGGGGGCGGAGGAAGCGCGGGGGAGGAGGGGGAGGCGCGGGGGAGGCGGAGGGAGCGGAGGAAGCGCGGGGGAGGAGGGTGTTGGCGCGGGGGAGGCGGAGGGAGCGGAGGAAGCGTGGCGGCGAAATCCAAGAGAAGGGTGGGGAGGGCGGTTCGGGAGGAGGGAGGGTGGGAAGGGGTACTGCAGATACATTAAAGGATGACCGTCGGATATGGTTGAGTAAGGAGAGAGAATGGAGGAGAGTTAATCTGGTGCGCACGTTTTTAGGATGGTGTATTTCTGGGTGCATATTTTGGTGTGGACGTAGTTAAGGTTATGACTGTGGAGCAGGTAATTGTTGGGTGAATGTAGGATAATTTTAACTGGTGGATTATTAGTTTAGATTAGATACGCTTAAAATCTCTTCAGCCTTCTTATGAACCTCCTTCTCGACCATGACTCTAATGGGCCTTACAAATTAGACGGCACGCGGATCTCTTATACCCAGTCTGTCGCATCCAAATTGTTATATCGCATCGGAGGCTGTGAAGTGTTGGAGATGGAGTCGGATTGAATTTGGATACAGTCTTAAGGGTGTGTTTGGTTGCCTGAATCTCCTTCGTTCTAGCTGGATGGATCCGTATAATCTGAGAAAGAGCCTGTTTGGTTGCCTGTATGAGTGGATGCAGCCTGCATGAGCGGATGCAAAAATACGCCCTCATCCTGGATGGGTGGATACGCTCAAAATGAGCTTCACTGGCCATCCTGGATGGGTTGATGCAGTGTATCTTATGCGGTCCCACATGTCAGCCTCTCAGGTTTGGTAGACTGCATCCGCTCATACAGGCAACCAAACAACATCTCAGTTTTTTTTGCATCCGCTCATGCAACCTCACCAAACATCTTCTTTTTCTGAAATACGATTCCACTCAGCCTGCATGCACTCAATCCGGATATACGATACAACCTTCATCCACGAACCAAACACACCCTAAATCAATCAGCCAGTGCGCTTGGAATGGGATGAAGAGATAGGTTGGAGGCAAAGCAGATTTTTAGGCGGGCATTTAGCTAGGCGAGTATTGGAAGGGCATAGATATTAACGGAACTTGAGCTAGGATGAAATTTGAAAGCCCGTATGGCCTGAATGAAATGCATTTGGGCCTTGGGCCAGCATGGACAGTGGCCCCAGGGGCTCGGGCTCTCGGGACTATATTACACCATCTATTACATTCAATTCCCTAAAGAAAATCTATTATCATTCAAATTTTTTTCTCATTCGGTTTCTTAAATCTTTTTGGTCATATGATTTTTTTGGTTTTGTTCAACTGATTTTTAACCAAAAAATCTCAAAATGAAAAATGATTTTTTTCCAAAAAAAAATTGGAAACATATTTTCCATGTGCTCAGTAAATACAATTCAGATATAAATTAAGAGTATTGAACTAAATTTATTTTTTATTCCAGAAGGGTACACTAGAATGATTCTGCCTAAAATGTTCCGTCCCAATAGTCAAACCGGAATGGCTCTGGAATGGTACGAGGCGGCCTGCGGTGGAAGAGAAGAAACATGGGGGCTTTTTTTTATTCACCTAGGGGCAGCCACATGTAGGGGGTGTTTGGTTGCCAGCCATAGTTTACCACGCCTAAGGTTAAGCAAGTTTGATCAACTTTGAAAGCTGTTTGGTTACAGCCACAGTTGTAACAAGATTCCCTTCTAGCAAACTAGATCCCACGCGTCAATGTCTCAAAAAAGTGTGGCAAGATTCCCTTATGCTTGCTAAGGTGTGGCAAAGAATTTGAGCACCCCAACTTAGACAAGTGTGGTAATTTTTGTTGGCAAAGTGTGGTTAACAATTAAACAACCCCGTAATCAGCAAATCAGTTGACCAAAAAAATTGCGATGAAGTGGCCACCCCAGTCTCCTGTCCGGCTCCTTTTATTAGGGAGAATAACTTAGGCGAAATACAACGAATGCAGGAGAAGAGATCGGGATGATTGGTACCTTGGTGACGACAAGGTGTTAACGCTGCGACGCCGCCACCAGCTAGCTCAAAGATGAATGCGGGTGGACCAAGGTGTCCTTCATTTTTGTTTAAACTTCTATTTTTGGTTTATTTTTTACTATTTCTAAATTTTATTGTTCTACCTTTTTAGCTTTTTTAGCTTTTTTACCGGTTCTTTTTTCCCGTATTCATTTGTATTGTTCATGATGTGCTAACTTTTTTATTTTTTAAATTTAGTTACGCCAAATAAGGTACTATCAGCTACAGTGTAATTTTAGCTATAAACCTGTTTATTTCAGCCCAACTGAATGGCATCTAACAGATTGCTGCGGCATTGAGTCGAGATTCGCGCAAGAGAAAAAGGAATCGATGCATTCGGTTTTTTTTATCGATCTCATTGGTCTGATATGGTGGTGATCATTTGGGTTTTTTTGTGGCTTATGACTGAAAAGCACTGTAGCTGGTTGAAAAAACAATGTAGTTGACAGATGCTTATTTAGCATAATTAAATTTAAAAAAAATTAAAAAATATGTTAGCCCATTATGTATAATACAAACTATTGTGGCTACAGACCAAACAGAGAGAGAGATGGTAGTGGAGAGTGATGAAGATAAGTGTAATGGCCTGGGTCCTCCCCAAGGCTTACTCATATATATATATATACACGAGGAGTGCTTTTACAGCTATACCCTTACATCTGATTATCCCTTCTGGGGGCAGTTATGTCATTACACATGGCCTATTCTGGGCCTTATAATCTCCTACCAGGCCTGCTGGGTTTAGGTGGGGGCCACCCCTACGACAGGAGCCTCTCATGGTGAAGGGCTTCACAGGGCCGAAGCCATGTCGTCGAGTCCTTTGGCCCCCTCCGTCCCCTGCGGCCTGTGAATTCCTCCAAGCTTGTGGTTGGGGAGCCTGAAATCTGGGATGGTGGTAGCGGAAGGTGGCGCCAAGTCGAAGTGGGCGCGCGCGCTCCGTCCCCTACCCTTCGAACGGGTGGCAGCGAAGCTGGCGCCCAAGTCGAAGTAGGCGCGCGCGCTCCGTCCCCTACCCTTCGAACGGGTGGCAGCGGAGCTGGCGCCTAGTCGAAGTAGACGCGCGCGGTCCGTCCCCTACCCTTCGAACGGGTGGCAGCGGAGCTGGCGCCTAGTCGAAGTAGACGCGCGCGGTCCGTCCCCTACCCTTCGAACGGGTGGCAGCGCAGCTGGCGCCTAGTCCAAGTAGACGCGCGCGCTCCGTCCCCTACCCTTCGAACGTGTGGCAGCGAAGCTGGCGCCCAAGTCGAAGTAGAAGCGCG
Organism: Dendrocalamus latiflorus; assembly: GCA_017311315.1. NCBI lineage: Eukaryota > Viridiplantae > Streptophyta > Magnoliopsida > Poales > Poaceae > Dendrocalamus > Dendrocalamus latiflorus. Next base: position 23,701,705 of record CM029667.1, read on the forward strand.
CGCTCCGTCCCCTACCCTTCGAACGGGTGGCAGCGAAGCTGGCGCCCAAGTCGAAGTAGACGCGCGCGCTCCGTCCCCTACCCTTCGAACGGGTGGCAGCGAAGCTGGCGCCTAGTCGAAGTAGACGCGCGCGCTCCGTCCCCTACCCTTCGAACGGGTGGCAGCGAAGCTGGCGCCCAAGTCGAAGTAGACGCGCGCGCTCCGTTTCCTACCCTTCGAACGGCTGGCAGCGAAGCTGGCGCCTGGTCGAAGTAGACGCGCGCGCTCCGTCCCCTACCCTTCGAACGGGTGGCAGCGAAGCTGACGCCTGGTCGAAGTAGACGCGCGCGCTCCGTTTCCTACCCTTCGAACGGGTGGCAGCGAAGCTGGCGCCTAGTCGAAGTAGACGCGCGCGCTCCGTCCCCACGGTCGGCGCCAACTGTTGTGGCTACAGACCAAACAGAGAGAGAGATGGTAGTGGAGAGTGATGAAGATAAGTGTAATGGCCTGAGTCCTCCCCAAGGCTTACTCATATATATATACACATGAGGAGTGCTTTTACAGCTATACCCTTACATCTGGTTATCCCTTCTGGGGGCAGTTATGTCATTACACATGGCCTATTCTGGGCCTTATAATCTCCTACCAGGCCTGCTGGGTTTATATGGGGGCCACCCCTACGACACAAACAAATACAGAAAAAAGAACCGGCAAAAAAACTCAACAAAAAGCCAAAAGTTCAGAAAAAGACGAAATTTATGAATAGTGAAAAATAAGCCGAAAGCTAAAAACTGAAGTCAAAACGATCACAGATATATGTGGAAAACCAAAAGGAGATCATTCCCCCTTGCCAGCATGGGCGGCCATGTCATTGCTCATGTGGCGCTTGTAGATGGGCTCGGGCTGTCATGTTTGCTGGTTGATTCCGATTAGAGACAATGTCTGGTGCAAAACGCAACAGAATGTAAGTTTAGGCAATGTTATGTGCAACTCAAGATAATATCCGGTGTTTTGCGTAATAGAGGTGTATAATTAGGTGGTGCAAAGTGTAAATTACTCAAATATTTTTTACCATGTATTATTTAACTTTAAAAATTGAGAAAAACTCTTAAATTACAGTATTTTTCATTGTATTTGACAATTCCATCCATAAAGCATTGCTATTTTGTAACAAAACAATTTTTTTCATCATACTAGCTCAAAAATTCAAAAGAAACCTAGATTTATATATTCCCTTCGGCCACAAATATATGTCATTTTGAAATACATGTAGTTAAACCTTCAAAATTTTGACTATCGATATCTTTTATATATTTGGATTGGATATATGAAATCATATGTACAAATTTGTCTAAAAATACTTTTTATGATATTATAATTTTATTAGGTTTTATGAATATATTACAACATAAACTAGCGGTCAAAGTTGCGTTTTGAAGACCGTATTGATATCTAAAATGATATATATTTATGACCGGAGAGAGTACTTTGATGCAAAATTTACATTCATTTTACTAAAAAAAGGTGCAAAACAAAACCCGAGAGCCAGCAAGGCATGCGGACTACATGTCGCTTCGCTTCGCTTCGTTCTGCTCCCCCAAAACAAAAGCCATCCAATCCCCATGCTCTCTCCATGTCTTAAGGAATCCGAGTCTCTTTCTAATAAAAGAAATCCGAGTCTGTATTTTCTGAAGCCAACTTCACATCGATTGCATCTGTTTTCTGTTTTCAATCTTGATACGTCCCATACCAGCATTAGCAGCAAGAGCCAAAGCTTGAGACATGCCTCAGCTTCCGAATGAATGCCAAAGCTTGGAGCTGTTGGCTTTTAATTGGTCAAATCAGTTACCTGTTTCGCAGTCTAGTAAGAGTGCTCTCTACTACCTGAACTGTCGGTTCAGCATATGCCGAACTATAGAAGGGTCTGCACTTGGGCTGCAATGAGGTTTTACCATGGGGTCACCTCGTGTGAGCGGCGGTTTCGGGCCTGCTTCGTGTGGCTGGCTAGGGGGAGGTATGGGTCCCATGGGCCGACAGATTGCCACTTCGCGCTTGGTCTTTCCCGGCTTTTGAGCCGCACCTGCAGCTCCAGCTTTTTCCCCCCTCACTTTTCTCCTTGTAACATGGGAAGCTCGGCCTCGTCGCTTTTCCCCCTTTTGGACCCTCTTTTTTTCTAGTCTATGCAATCTAGATGCACACGTCGTGGTATTCGAGGCCACTATTAAGCTCTGTGAAGAAAAAAATTGAAGCATGGACTCGCATCTTACCCTAACAAGCTGCTTGTGTTCCGTTCCGTCTTAATTTGGTTTGATGTTCTAACACATGTTTGTCCTGAGGCTATGATTGGCTTGGCTACAGGCCTGTTCTTTTTTACTGCGGCTTATAGCTTTTGTTTGTGACTTGTGACTTTTGAGCTACTGTAAAAAAGCCGAAAAGTAACTTTTAAAAACTGAAAAGAATAAGATCGCAAACAGATGGAGCTAGTCGTGCCGGTCCGATCCAACATGGTGTGCCGTTGGATAAAACCTAACGGCTAGCGCCCCTACCGCCGGCCGCCCCACCCCACCCCCTACCGCCGGCCGAGACGAATCAGAAGAGAAATGTGCTGAGAAGCACAGTGGGAAGACGAGAACATAAGCTAAAGGAATTGGAGTTTGATAGGACCACGCGTAATGTCCTTGCTTTCTGTTTCTAATCGAAATCAAAATGTGTATGTCAGTGTCGTATCTATCTAATCTCTTGCCCATCTCTCTCTCTATCTTCATCCATGCCCGTTTCCGTTTCTTGGATTGGTAATAGTAGTACTTACTCTCGTGGGATGCTAGTTCGCTGCAAGAAAACATGGCAATGGAACAGGAAACAGTAACAAGATTAATTGCGATCAGGAGTTGCTCTGTTTGGCACGGTTCTGATGAAGATTTTACGGAGCATCTTGATTTGTACGTCTAAAGATAAGTGCGCTACAGAATTGGTATTTGACTGGATTCGTTATTTTTCTCAAGGAGCGACGGTGAGAGTGGTTATCAACGTATAACATAGGAATTATTTTGAGTTCTATCATAGTGTAATATTTTATTAAATTTCTTTTCAGGTAAATTCTCAGTTTGTAAGCAATGTTTGTCTAGATGCAATACGGTAGACTACCGTAGGCCGGCAACTCGGTATTTGACAAACTGATGAGTAAGTCCCATTAACCCCCTAAATTTTGATCCCGGATCCGCCACTGGTGTGTTGTGCTTGAGTCGTGACCTTGGTTCTGTGGGACCACCTAGCACGACATGCACAGTACCGTGCCAAATGCGGCACAACTCAGGCATGTCTAAGCCTAGCATGGGCCATGAGGGATTGAGGGAGGAAGGGGGCAGAACAAGCATGGGCGCACAGCGGTGGCGAAGGAGGTGGCACGGCGAAGAGAGAGGCTTGCCGAATGGAGAAAAGGGTGTGACCGAGTGGGACGAGTGGTAGAGTGCGAGCAGGAGGAAACATCGAGGAGGGAGGAGGTGCCATTGTGCTAGGGAGGGAGGCGGCGGGGCTAGAGCACGAGAGGGAGGAGCCGAGATGGCATCGGGAGGGAGGAGTCGAGGAGGGGAGGCGGCGATGGCCGAGTGGGTTGAGCGGCAGAGCGTGAGAGGAAGAGGTTGCAGGGGCTGGGGAGGGAGGAGCCGAGGTGGTGTCGAGAGGGAGGAGCCGTGGAGGGGAGGCGGCGATGGCTGAGTGGGTCGAGCGGCAAAGCGTGAGAGGAAGAGGTTGCGGGGGCTAGGGAGAGAAGAGCTAAGGAGGAGAAGAGGCGATGCCCAAGAAAGAGTGCATGTGCTAAATAGGGTAATCTTTGGACTGTCATGCTACACGTGCCGGGCCGGTACAACACGACTCGTGATATTTGGATCATGCATAGGTCTGAGGTTGAACTTGTGGGCCGGCACGATATAGCCTGTTTAGTTAACTGGGGCGTGCCTTTATGGGCCCATGCCGAGCAGCCTATTTGACTAAGTCTGGTGGGCATTTCCATACGAGCCATTCCCACACTGCGAGGGGATTCTTTTCAGATACGGCTTATCGTTTTGATCCAGCGTAAGCGTTTGTACGAACAAATTAATTGCTGATAAGCCGCTTTAAAAACACTGTTTCAATAAATCATTTCGAAACGACGACGAAAAAATCATTCCGTTTGTTTGTTTAAGAGAAATCATAAGCCCAAAAGAAGGGCCCAAACCTATTCATTTTTCTCATCCTAGCTAAAAAAACTAAATTTGTATATGCGTGGGCGTGAGGTGGCGTTTTCGTAGGAGCCATTTCCAGCCTGAAGCTGTTCATTTTGCTCTACGTAGCTCGAAAAATTTAAAAGAAACTAAATTTATATATACTTTGTAGCGAAATTTACATTCACTTTACCAGGGGGGAAGAGCAAAACGAAACCGGAGAGCCAACGAGGCACGGCGGCTCCGTCGCTTCGCCTCCCTTCCTTCGCCGCCCACAAAACAAAACCATCCAGTCCAGGTGCTCTCTCCGCCTCGCTCCCATCGCAAACTGCTCCACGCCCGGAGGCCTCTCGCCGGCGGCGAAGCCCTAGGCGATCGCCGAGACCCAAGCACACGCATTCAGCCAGCGCTATCCGAAGCCGCCGCCGCCATGCAGGGCTTCCCCGGCAGCACCCCCGATCCGCAGCAACTCCAGGCCACCATGCTCGCCATCGAGCAGGCCTGCTCCCTCATCCAGGTCGGGCCCCCCAACCCGCTCTCGGCGTTGCCCTGCTCAATTACGCTGTGTTCCTTCGCGCGGCTGGCGCTGTGCGTCTCGGCGTGTCAGCGTGGATTTGGTGCGCGTGTGGGCTTCTGCTTGGCTTGGTTATGCTCTTACGGCATTTTATGGAGGAATTGCCTGGTGTGCAGATTCCGTGGCACCTTGTTTCTCCCACCTAAATCATCTCGCGTTGTTCTGATTTGCTGTTGTTGATCGGTGCTTCCGTTTGGATTCGGTGACAGGATCCCGTTTGCTGGGGGCTGCAATGAGGTTTTAGCATGCGGTTAGCTGTTTTTTGGGCATCTAAAACCTTTTGAGTTGGTTGCTTGATTTAGGTGGTTTTGGGTCTCTGAATTGGCATCTCAGGAGTGAGATTTTGACGCCTCACTGAATTCTGCAAAGGCACATTTGAATTGGTTCCCAAGATTAAGCTGGTAATTAGCGAGATTTTTCTCAAGTATCCGATCTATGTGCCAGGGAATACTGTTTCTATCGGGTATGAGGAGGTTTTACTGTGATAATTTTGATCCACTTGTTCACTGGATGGCCAGAAGTTCCTTCAGGTCAAACGTTTTAGTTTTTGCATGTACTAATTGAGCTAGTTGCAAGGAGCTGTTGGCTTCTATTTGGTCAGTGAGCTATCTGCTTTGCAATATAGTAGAACGGTAGAAGTGTGCTCTCTAGTCTCTACTACCTGAACTGTCGGTTTAGCATTTGCTGAACTATATTTAGAAGAGTCTGCACTTGGGCCATGGCATTTATTTGCTGCTTCTCTCTGCATCATCTTATTTTCTTTTGACTTTTGGATGCATTGTTGGTTCTATGCCACTGAGCAGGTTATCTCAATTATATGAAATTGGTGACATGGAGGCATCCTTGGTCCAGTCCGTATTTAGCCTAATGTGGCATTGGGACACAGAGCTATCTTTCTAGTTATTGACGTTCCATTCATTGGTTAAGAAGTTTACTTAGAAGCTAACCTTTTGATATTGGGATGATTTTGCAGGTGCACCTGAATCCGTCTGAAGCGGAAAAAGTTATAAGTTCACTGCATTCATCTCTGATGCCTTACCAAGCATGCAGATTCATTCTTGGTATGCTGTTATATAGTTGTGCCTCTATGAAGAACTGGAATTGATTCTCATTAGGGCTTAATATATCCTCAATGTTGATGCGGAATGCTGAGTAGGATTTAAGGTTTCTCCTACTAGCAGAAATGGCTTACTATGTAACCTTTGTACTATACAGCTATTCTTTCTGACGGGATGCTGATTTCCTTTTTATCTGAAATTGTATGTATGTTGTCTTGCAGACTGCAAATAATAATAACTAATTCTTCTAGTTTTCATGGGCGCTTTTATGCTATTCCAATCAAAATTATTATACTTTTATAGCACTTATGGTCTTATACTTGATCAAAACAAGAATCCATTGAAACCAATGTGGCAATTGCCCTACATCTATGTGCTCCAAAATCCAGCTTGGAAATGAGTTTAGAAATTCATCAGTTAGTTTTTTCTTCTGTGATTACCTTTTTTTTATCAGAGCTGTACTTGTACTTTTACTTCTGTTTACATAAATTTAGTGATTAGTAAAGTTAATTTATCAAGTGGGAACAGATATTGTTTTGCCCACTTATATATTCACCACCCAAACCTGGGCAGATATATATTATGAGCTGGTTCTCCAATATTTGGTTGTTTTGCTTGACTGCAGTCCGCAAATGGGAATATATTTTTATTGCAAGTGTCTTGCTTGATTTTAATTTCGTCATTATTGTTTTCTGTTGAATGACAGTAATCAACTAATCATGTTGAAAAAGTTTAACTGGATCAAGGCTGTCATCTTCTGCATTTTTTCTCCTTATTCCAAGTGTGAACCTCTACATGTCCCTTTGTTTCTGAAGTTGCCAAGGGCCATTTTGAGAAAATGCCTACCACCTTTTTTGATAAATTAATATAGTTCAGCAGCAGCCTTATGTATATTTGTGCTGAATTTTTTACCCTGTAAATCAGTGCCATAGGAATGTCTATTTGACGCCACAAGCATAAGCCCAAATAAGGCCACCAACCATCTACCTGGCGTGTAGTTTCTGAAAGATATTTGGTCTAAGAAACCTAGTTAGTGACTGCTAAACTTATTATTTGATATACTGATTGCTGAAAAAGGCTCTCAAGCCAAGTTGCTGCTAGTTGGCTCCAAGTGTCTTATCAACTCAACACTAACGCAGAACTAAAATAAACTAGCTGGAGTATCACTATTTGCTTTACATCCTTTAATGAAGGTGGTCAATATGCTATTTGTTGTCCAATGTTTGAGCTAACTAAGCGGTACACACATTCTGTTCTGTTCTGTTAAGTTAAAGTTAAGAAGAGGTGAAATTAATATTTCTTTTTCTCCCAGAGACATCCCTAATGCCAAATGCAAGATTCCAAGCTGCCGGAGCAATTGGTGATGCAGCAATAAGGGAGTGGGGAATCCTTACAGATGACAACAAAAGAAGCCTAATACTGTGGGGGTTTTTTTTGGAGGGAGTTTTAAGCTTGTATTTAATGTGAAAACGTTGCATTCCAACATTTAATATAATTCTCCTAACATTGTAGATATTGCTTGAACTACGTTATGGAGCATGCAAGTTCCCCTGATGGTTATGTGCAATCAAAAGTTTCTGCCGTGGCAGCTAGATTACTGAAAAGAGGCTGGTTAGTTTATACTTTTTTGCTTACTTTGCCAGTATAATTGCGAACATATCTTTTGCTTATGTCACTATCTCTTCATATCATGTTCTTAGCTTCTATTTACATAAAGAGCATTTTTTATTTGCTGTTTGAGTGTGTGTCCCCCAATAATTTCTGTCAGGTGTGTTGCATGAATATTCATCTGTGCATACTTTTTCATTCTTAGTTTGCCAGGTTTGGGTGGGATTTTGTGCAGGGTGTGATTTGTAGACTGATGCACACAAGCCTTTCTGAAGACGACCTCATGCAATAAGGGGCTGATTTGTTATCTACTTAGCTTATCCCTGCACTACCTCGTGTAGGACAAAGATTGGTTATGGTATTTGGGTGGATGGTTGCATGAGATCATCCAGGGTGATTAGATGCAAAAGGGTGTTGATGCAGGAGGAGAAGTCTTTTTTCCAATCTCACATCCCCTAATCATATTGTTATGGTGTATATAGATAACTATTTCTTAGCAATATGGCACTTTGCTTGTAAATGTATTATCTGCTTTTTAGTGTGCTTCAAGCCTTCAAGGCTATTGGTTGGTCCAGTATTTTGGCTTTTCAAAGATTTGGTATTCAAACATAAATGTTTTGATATGAAACACATTTTGGCAGGGTTGAGTTTCTGGACCAAGAAAAAGCTGCTATCTTTTTTGAGGTACGAACTTCTCTAAAAGTTAAAATGCTACAGCCTGATCAATGATTCTTGGCCTAAGCTTTTTGTTGTCATGGATCTTTATTATCTGAATTTTAATCACCTAAATGTCCCACTCAATTTGGGTACCTTTCTTCTTCTTAATGAAAAAAAACCTAGTTCCTCCATAGTATTCTCATTTTTTAAAAATTTCCCACTTTTTTTTTGTGAACACCTTGGCAAGTGTACTGTTTGATATCCTTTTCAGGTTGAGCAATCCATCCGGGGCATCCATGGGCCTAATCGGCAGTTTGCTGGGATCAATTTCTTAGAAACCTTGGTATGCCAATGTTCATCCAGGCTGATATAAATGCTTCTCCAAATTTCCTGTCATTTTCCAACTAATCCAGAATTATATTTCTTGTCTGAACTAGGTTTCAGAATTTTCTCCTTTAACTGCTTCTGCTATGGGCCTGCCTAAGGAGTTCCATGAACAATGCCAATGGTCACTTGAAGTGAAGTTTCTGAAGGTGTTAACTTCCTTCCCCGATAATTAAAAGTATCTGGAAGCACACTTATTTCACATGAAAATATTGTAGCTATGCCATGCCATTTGGAACTTCTATTTTATTGTTGTCCTGACATGCCATTTCCTGTTGCAAGGACTTCTATTGCTGGGCACAAGCTGCTGTATTCAATACCGCAGACCAAATCTTTAATTCAAATGTAACTATACCTGAGGAGAAAGCATGTTCAGCAGCATTGCGTCTGATGCTTCAGATATTAAGCTGGAGTTTCAAGCATACTGTGGAGCATGAGAGTTCAGACGCTAAGACAAATTCTGGCTTAAGGAGTGATGCCATAAATCTGAAGAAATTTGAACGTTCATTTGTGAAGGTACAGTCTTTGAGTTTTTACAACTTTGCTCTATTCACCTGACAAATGGTTACATTTTCTATTGTAGCCAGGGTCTATGTGGAGTGATATTCTAATAGCAAGTGGGCATACTACCTGGGTTTTGAACTTCTATACTACCCTGCGCCAGAAGTATTCATATGATACACTATGGAGTGATTCACCTATTGCTGTCTCTTGCAGACAGCTTATAATGCAATTATGCTCCTTGGCAGGCGCTGTGTTTCCTAATGGTACATGCTCATTTCAAACAGTCATTGTTTGCTTACACTCCTAGAATTTACAAATTTGATCGTCATGAAAAGCTGCTTGATACTATTTCAACCAGCAAAATATGTTAACAATTGTTTATATGATCTCTTTAAGCTGATCTTAGCTCATTGCGCTCTATTTGTCAGATAACGGAGATGCACAGATTAAACACCTTATAAACATATTATCTGCTGTTATTCTGTGGATCGAACCTCCTGATGTCATTGCAATGTCAATTCGAAGTGGAGGAAGTGAAAGGTACTTAAGGAACCATGATTGCAACCTTCTGGAATCTAAGCAAAAGTTGAGAGATACTGATGGAAATTATGATTTACTCTCTTTGCAGTGAGTTTATAGATGGTTGCCATGCCCTGCTTACAATGGCATCTTTGACTACTATCTCACTTTTTGACAACCTCCTGAAGTCGATAAGGTCAGCTGATGCACCTCATTTTATCCTTATTGTATTTTGTGTACTAGTTTTTTTAATAAGGTAAGGTACATCATAAGTTCAATGGTTGTCTTTTATGTTAATATATGCATAACAACAAATGAAAAGTCACTACTGTGAGTACCTTCAGAATTCTGTTCACACCATTTATTCTTGCAATAACAACTTAGATTTGACTTGCTATTTTCTTTTTGTTAACATGGACATGCTTGAAGGCACTATGGCACAATTAACCTGGTTTCTGCTTTGACATCGGAAGCTGTCAAGTCTGTTCTGGATAACCAGAATGAAGAGGAAGCCTGGGGCTCAGATGCTCTTGATATATTGTTAGAAACGTGGAATGTTATTCTGGAGGTATTGTCATTGATCTGTGCTTCAAATTCAATATACACATGTGTTTGCCTTTTAATAGTACTTTTCAATCCAGTGCTCATTATATTCCAGTGCGAGATTTCTGTGTGATATAGTTGTTGGCTAATGTTTTTCTTTTCTTTCTTACACCTAGTCACTTAGATAGTATTGTTAGATGTAAATAGTCTAGGGTACAGGGGGTTATTTGCATATTTAACTGTACATTTTTTATTGGCCTTTTGGGCCTCTTTGGAATATACGGTTTCATTTCAACATGGTAACAGAGCTGGGCCAGCCAGGGCAGCATTTTTGTCTCCACTCCTTTTAGTTGTGAATATTATTCTAATGAAGTACCAGTGCTCATTATGCTCTCTTTTTGTTGGATTACACCAGAATTTTTACTGTGTACTGAATATCATTTAGCTGTAAGTCTCCTTTCTTGAAGAAATGTTATCTATGTCAAATTATAATGTAAATCCTTTTAGTTCAACTAGCACTTTAGACCAGAGGATTTGACCTCTGTGACTAGTTATCATGCATTCACGACTTGGCAATGTTGAGGTTAGTGCACTAACTGTACTATTCTTAACCGTACCTATTCCTTTGGTATATGCATGTTAACATGCTGATTACATATGTATGCTTTATCGCAACCGTAGCATTTCTTGTCTTTTAAAAAAAATTTAGTAACTCTATTTACTTCCCTTTGTAGAGCATGTACTTGATTACATATAAGATAAAACAAATCATCATCTCATCATCATCGACAGCATGGAAAACATATTTGCTTCCAAAAGGGAAATAGAAGTTGTCTGGTTAATGATTGGCAATTTCCTGAGCAGCATGAGTACGGAAGTGCTTTGGTCCAATTTTGCTTGTTGATAAAAAGACATCTTATTTGGTTACATAAAAACTCAATTAACTATCAAATGATTTGGATTGCATTGTCCATTAGGTGTAACAAGCTTAGGCTGCTTAGGTTGGTCAATAAAGCTCATTCTGCTATTTTATTTATTATATAACCATTGATTACTGCATATTATTCATTTAAATTCCTGTTTATACACAGGACGTTGATGCTGATAAAAGTCCTATGTCAATTGATGGAGCACATGCAGCTTCAAGTTTGTTTAAGATCATTGTGGAGTCACATTTGAAGGGTACATTTTTTTTTGTTATTTCAACTTACACTTGAAGTTATTTGTGTTAGATGTGTATTATGTATCTGTGTATTTACCCTATTGTATAAGGGGTTTCTTACATATATGCCACCTGTACATGTATATATATTGGCCCTTTGGCCACATGAGGAATACAAACGTTATTCCAACATGGTATCAGAGCTATGGCTTCGTTATACCTAGGGTTTCGTCATACCTAGGGTTTTGCCTGGCTTGCCGCTTGCTACCTCTTTTCCACCGCCGCTCATCGTCGTGACCTGACGCCGCCGCCTTCTCAACTTTACTTCATTGTTGCTGTTGCTGAGATTGGGGTCGCTGTCGGTGAGATCGGGACGCCGTCGCGCCCGAGGCCCCACCGTCCAGATCGCGCCCGAGGTCCCGCCGTCCGCCGTCCAGATCGTGCCCGAGGTCTCGCCGTCCGCCGTCCAGATCGCGCTCGAGGTTCCGCCGTCCAGATCGCGCCCGAGGTTGTCGCGTGCCGCAGCCGTCGCCACCGGCGTCGTGGGCTGCTGATCCGCCCCCGCCGGCGTCGTGGGTTGCTGATCCGCCCCCGCCCGAGGTGCGCCGAAGCCGTCGTGCCCGAGGCCGTCGCCGCCAGCGACGCAGGTCGCCCTCGAGGCCGACGCCGCCAGCGACGCGGGCTGCCGCTCTGCACCACCCCTTCCCCCGCCCGAGGTCACCGCTCGCCGCTCCGCCCGAGGACGTCGCCGCCGGTGTCGCGTGCCGGCGCTCGACTCAGCTCCTCTGTTTCGGCGAGAAGTGGCTCGGTCGTTTGGCTGGTTGAGTAGTATTTCGGTTGGATTGTAAACCAACCGAGTAAAAAAAACAAAACAAAAAAAACAAAAAAACAAAAAAAAAACAAAAAAAGAGTAAAAAAAGGCCAAAAAATGTCTTCTTTTGCAGGCACCGTTTCTGTTCCTCGTTGCCTGGTGATCTTCGATGGTCTCAATCATCGGGATTGGTTTCAGCACATGCGCATCCACATGCGTGGTCAGCGCATTTGAGAGTTTCTTATGGGCGAGTTGCCTTGCCCATCTCGTCCTACTCCACCTGTTGAGCCTGTACTCCCGAAGGATGCTTCCGAAGATGCTCGTACAAAGGCTTCTGAGGCTTTTGAGGATGCCATGGAGACTTTTCAGACTCAGTATGCTGCTTACAAGACATGGATTGATGAAGATGCTCGTGCCTCTGCTATTTTGGTTGCTAGCATGGAGGTGCATCTCACTGGTGATATTGTTGGACTGGCTTCCGCACATGCGATGTGGACGCATCTACGCAGCTGCTACGAGCCATCTGGTGATTCCTTGTATCTTGCTGTTGTGCGACAGGAGCAGTCGCTGCAGCAGGGCGATGCCACTGTGGACGAGTTCTATGCTCAGTTATCTGCGATATGGCGTCAGATCGACTCTTTGGGGCCAGATGTTTGCCGCACCTGTCAGTGTTGTCAGCGTCAGCAGTCTCATATGGAGCTTCGCCGCATCTACGATTTTTTGACACGTCTCCGGTCTGAGTTTGAGCAGACTCGTGCTCAATTGCTGGCTCGTCATCCACGTGTGACTTTGTTGGAGGCCCTTGCAGCTGTTCGTACTGAGGATATTCGACTTCGTGGAGCGGGTCTGCTATCATCATCATCACTTCCTTCAGTTTTGGTGGCTTCTTCGGCTTCTACACCCGCTGTGCCTTTGCCTCCACCAACTGTGTCTCCACCAGTGACAGCTGCTGTTGGTAAGGGCCTTCACTGCACCTATTGCAACAAGGATGGACATGTGGAACAGTTTTGCTATAAGAAGAAGAAGGATCTTCGTCGTGGTGCTCGTCCTCCGCGAGGCACTGGAGGTTCCTCCTCTCAGCCGAGTTCTGGTACACCCGACACTCAGCAGCTTCTCACATTGCTAGGCCGCATGTTTGCTTCTGCATCGTCTGGTTCTGCTAGTTCTGCTGCTCAGTCTTCCGGTGAGAGACCACCTTCTACTTCTCCTTCCTCAGGTACATCACCTTGGATTCTTGATTCTGGTGCTTCTTTTCATATGACATCTGATTCCACCTGTCTTACTTCCATTAGTCCTTTAGCTGCTCCTATCACTGTCCACACAGCAGATGGTACCTCTCTTTCTGTCACAGGACGAAGCACTCGTTCAAATACCTCTTTTCATGTTCCTGTTGTGTCTTATGTTCCAAAACTAACCATGCAGCTCATATCTGCTGGCCAGCTCACTGATCATGGTTGTCGTGTTATTTTCGACTCTGACTCTTGTTGTGTTCAGGATCGTCGCACGGGGACTCTGGTTGGTACTGGCCCTCGCCGCCGTGACTCCCAACGACCTTGGGAGCTTGACTGGCTTCGCCCTACTTCCGCTGCCCCAGTCAGTCTTCTCGCCTCCACCTCTGCAGCTGCTGCAGCCTCCACCGCTTCGTTTGCTCAGTGACATCATCGCTTAGGACATCTTTGTGGTTCCCGCATGGCTTCTTTACTTCGTCGAGGTCTTTTAGGGTCTGTGTCTGGTGATGCTTCTCTACATTGTCAGGGTTGTAAGCTTGGCAAACAACTGCAACTCCCTTATCCTTCTAGTGAGTCCGTGTCTCAGCGTCCTTTTGACCTTGTTCATTCTGATGTATGGGGACCAGCTCCTTTTGTTTCGAAGGGAGGTCATAGATATTATATCATTTTTATTGATGATTTTTCTCGCCATACATAGATATATTTTATGTCATCTCGTAGTGAGGTTTTATCTATCTACGAGACCTTTGCCACCATGATTCGCACTCAGTTTGACTCTCCTATTCGTGTTTTTCGCGCTGATTCCGCTGGAGAATACTTGTCGGGAGTTCTTCGTGGCTTTCTTGCTGAGCAGGGCACTCTCTCTCAGTTTTCTTGTCCAGGAGCTCATGCTCAGAATGGTGTGGCTGAGCGCAAGCATCGTCATCTTCTTGAGACAGCTCGTGCTCTCATGATTGCTTCTGCTGTTCCACCACATTTTTGGGCTGAGGCTGTTTCTACTGCTACTTTCTTGATCAATATTCAGCCCTCCTCTGCTCTGCAGGGTGGGATTCCAGTTGAGCGTCTCTGTGGCCAGACTCCTGATTATTCCAGACTTCGCCTCGTTGGGTGTGTGTGCTATGTTCTTCTTGCACCTCGTGAGCGCACCAAACTGACCGCTCAGTCAGTTGAGTGTGTTTTTCTGGGCTACAGAGCTGAGCACAAGGGATATCGTTGTTGGGATCCCGTTGGCCGACGGATGCGGATTTCTCGGGATGTTACTTTTGATGAGTCTCGTCCCTTCTATCCTCGTCCTTCTCCTTCTCCTTCTTCCACTTCAGCATCTGTTGTTGAGCCGCTTTCATTTCTGACTTTTCCTTCCAGTCCTATAGTCACCACTCCACCACAGTCTTTGGTTTCTCCGGTGCCTCCTTCTCAGTCCGCCCCTTCTTCACCACCGGCATCCTCTCCTGAGGTTGCTCCTGATCTTGTTCCTTATCCTTTCTATTATACTCGTCGCCCGCGAGTTGAGGATCCTTCTGATATGCCCTCCCCTTCTGACGTGTCATCCCCTTCGACCACTCCTCGTTATGCTCTTCGCGATCGTCAGTCTATTCGGCCTCCTGAGCGTTTTGGTTTTGCTGCCGCTGCTCTTGCCGAACCGACTTCTTATCGTGATGCTGTTGTTCATCAGGAGTGGCAGCATGCGATGGCGGAGGAGATCGCTGCCCTTGAGCGTACTGGCACGTGGGATCTTGTTCCTCTTCCTGCGCGTGTTACTCCTATCACGTGCAAGTGGGTCTATAAGGTTAAGAGTCGCTCTGATGGTTCTCTTGAGCGTTACAAGGCTCGTCTTGTAGCGCGTGGTTTTCAGCAGGAGCATGGCCGTGACTATGATGAGACTTTTGCTCCTGTCGCTCACATGACCACCGTTCGCACTCTTCTTGCTGTGGCCTCTGATCGACAGTGGTCTATCTCTCAGTTGGACGTCAAAAATGCCTTTCTTAATGGCGAGTTGCGTGAGGAGGTCTACATGCAGCCACCCCCTGGGTATTTTGTTCCTGAGGGTATGGTTTGTCGTCTTCGCCGATCTCTATATGGTCTTAAACAAGCTCCTCGTGTCTGGTTTGATCGTTTCTCCTCTGTTGTCACTGCAGCTGGTTTTTCGGCGAGTGCTCATGATCCTGCTCTTTTTATCCACACTTCATCTCGTGGTCGGACGCTTCTCCTTTTGTATGTGGATGATATGATTATTACTGGAGATGATCCTCAGTATATCACGTTTGTTAAGGAGCGGCTTCATGAGCAGTTTCTCATGTCTGATCTAGGTCCTCTTCGCTACGTTCTTGGGATTGAGGTTATTTCTACTCCTGAGGGTTTCTATCTGTCCCAAGAAAAGTATATCCAGGATCTTCTTGATCGTGCCTCTCTTACTGATCAGCGGACAGCTGAGACTCCCATGGAGCTTAATGTTCATCTTCGCCCCATGGATGGTGAGCCTCTTGCTGATCCTACTCGCTATCGTCATCTTGTTGGGAGCCTTGTTTATCTTGGTGTCACTCGCCCTGACATTTCGTACCTTGTGCATATCTTGAGTCAGTTTGTTTCTGCTCCCACTCAGCTCCACTATAGTCATCTTCTTCGCGTCCTACGATATCTTCGTGGAACTATCTCTCGTCGTCTCTTTTTCCCTCGCTCCAGCTCTTTACAGCTCCAGGCATATTCTGATGCTACCTGGGCTAGTGATCCCTCTGATCGCCGGTCTCTCTCTGCTTATTGTGTTTTTCTTGGTGGTTCTCTCATTGCTTGGAAGATTAAGAAGCAGATAGCAGTTTCTCGTTCGAGTGCTGAGGCTGAGTTGCGAGCTATGGCTTTGTTGACTGCGGAAGTTACTTGGCTACGGTGGTTACTTGAGGATTTTGGTGTTTCTGTTTCTACACCGACTCCTCTTTTGTCTGACAGTACATATGCTATTAGCATTGTTAAAGATCCGGTGAAGCATGAGCTTACAAAGCATATTGGTGTTGATGCTTCCTACATGCGGACACAGGTGCAAGACCAGATTGTTGCTCTTCAGTATGTGCCTTCTGAGCTTCAGTTGGCAGATTTCTTCACAAAGGCACAAACCAGGGCTCAACACAGTTTTCATCTCTCCAAACTTCATGTTGTTGATCCACCATAAGTTTAAGGGGGGTGTTAGATGTGTATTATGTATCTGTGTATTTACCCCATTGTATAAGCGGTTTCTTGCATATATGCCACCTGTACATGTATATATATTGGCCATTTGGCCACATGAGGAATACAAGCGTTATTCCAACAATTTGCACTTAATGGCATCTGCATATAAAGTATTCTGGCTGCTGCATACTGATTAGTGGTTACCCTTCTTTTCTTCGACACAGCTGCTGCTGATTCTGCATTCGAGGATACTGATGGCGATGAATACTTTCATGTTTCTGTTTCAAGTATGTTTAGATTCCTTTGAAATATTTACTATATACCCCCCCCCCCCCCCTCTGGGATTCCTTATACTAACGAACTAAACGAAGTACTGCTTGTTCCAGAGCGCGATGAGCAGTTGGCCTTGTATGCTCTGATTGCACGTGCAGCTGCTGACACAACTATACCCTTTCTTGAACAATTATTTTCAGAGCGATTTGCATGGCTAAGTCAGGTCTTCTCGTTAGCTTCATCTTATGATTTACCACAGTTGAAATTTAAAAATTATGTACACTTCCCTGCTGCAATAGCCTTCCTCCCATGATATGCGTTACAGTGTTACACTATTAGGATTTTGCTACGTTTGTATCTAACAGTTTATTAGGTTTTCTTAGCAGAGAAATGGTGAAAATGATCCTACTCAAACATTGGAAGAGCTGTATTGGCTGTTGTTGATTACCAGTCATGTCCTAACTGATTCGGGCGAAGGAGAAACACTGCTTGTAAATATTCCAAATCTTCTCTCTTTTCACTAGCATTTCTAAAGTCTTGTCACAAATATTGTCATTGCACTTCCCCTCATATTTTCTGCAATATTCAATTCCAACTTGTGATAGAGGCTCAAATTCTATAACATATTATGATGCACTACTTATCATCATACATTGTATAAACATAAAATGCTGCACTGAAAGCACTGTATTCTTGCGATGTGTTTATAACCTTAATTCTAAGTTTTCACTTTTAAATAATTTTGAACAGATTCCTGAAGCATTACAGGTTGGTTTCCCCAATGTGGTTGAAGCAGCAGAGCATCCTGTAGTTACACTCTCGTGGTAAAAAAATCTTGCCTAGTGGTCAAATCACTTGACAGAGCTGACTATTCTGTAGAATACACTCTACTGCTGATCTTTTATCTTCCTGTTACTGTGTGATTGCATTGACATAAGAATTTCAGAACCCAGTTTTGATTTCTGAAAAATGCTTGTCCTGTCATAGTAATAGTATAGAATATTTGACACTTTTAGGGCCTTGCTCATTTCAACTTGAATTTCTAGCTTCTGACTTATTTTTCACTATTTCTAAATTTCGTCTTTTTCTGACTTTTTAGCTTTTTTGAGTTTTTTTTTGCTAGTTCTTTTTTTGTATTCGTTTGCGTTGCCTGTGATGGGCTAACATGTTCTTTTTATTTTTAATTTTTTTAAATTTAGTTACGCCAAATAAGCCACTATCAGTTACATTGTAATTTTAAACAGCTACAGTGTAATATCAGCCATAAGCCAGCTTATTTCAGCCCAACCGAGCAGCACCTTGGTTGTTCCAAAATTTTCTTTCCTATTTTCAGAAGTTATCATTAGCTAAATGCTTTTCTCTGTCACGGAATGATGTACATCATTAAGTTAAATTCAATATCTGGGAATAAGTTAAAACATCAACATGGCCCAAGTTGATCCAAGTCTTCTTTGGTATCCCAGAGACATTTACCAAGATTTCTGTGGTAAATATTTGGTGTAACACAACTTCATATCATAGCCAAAATTTTCAGTTACTTTGCTGATCATGTAAATTTTGGTCTGTCTGTTCAAGGTTAACCTACTGGTATGGCAATACAACATGATCAGTTGACTCTCTTTGTTATGCAGGTCTATAATAAATTTTTCGAGACAGTGTCTAGATCCAGGAATTAGGGCAAGCTACTTCAGTCCCCGACTCATGGAGGTACATTTTTTCTACTATTAACTGTCATCTTCATCTTCTTTACTTTGAAAATTACCTTTTCTTTTGTTCTGGACCAGAATTCCACCAATATTTTGCTATGCACAGTTCTTTGAATTTGTTATTTGATTTCCATCCCCAAATGTCTTAAGGGCTTTTTTTTTGTTGATGACTTTTATTATCTCTTTTAGGGATATCTTTTTTGTTTAATTTATATGTATTCCCTTTTCCCCCTTCAGCATTGTACTCTTCGAGGTCTGTTTTGTAATTTTCTGGACTTGCCATAACTTCTATTTTTTAAACCGATGGACTTGCCGTCTTGCCCTGATTTTTTATTTGTGGCTGTTGGCAGGCGGTGATTTGGTTCTTGGCCAGATGGGTTGCGACCTATTTAGTACCACTTGATGTGGTTACAGGACAAGTAAGCAGAGAAGAAATTGACGATGTGGGTAAACATGGATCCCAACATTCTAGAAAACTACTAAACAGTTTTGCTTGGGAGAACAACCAAGGAGAGCTTGTTCTTGATTTTGTTGTTCTCATTTCAATGGTAGCACTTACTACTTATCAGGGCGAAAATGAGCTGCAGGTAACCTTTGCCTTTACTGATCAATCTGCAATTCTGCATAAATTTGTGCGTCCATGAGTGTGTGCACTCTTGCTGCCTGTGTTTTGCAGTGCTACTTGTTACTAATGGCTAGTCTGCAAAAACCGCTACTCCCTCTAGGAAAAGTTCTTGATGTTTTTGACTTTTTACGGTCTCTAAGATGCAACTTTGGCCTTTAGTTTCTCACTTTATAAAAAATACAAAAAAATAATATTAAGTAAGTATTTTGTGTGAAAATTCTTTTCATATATTTTTTACCATGAGATCAATCCAAAATACCAAATATTTAGAAATGTATGAGGGATAAAATATCAAAAGGTTTAACCACACACTTCCCACAGTGAGAAGAATTTGTGAGTAGATGGATTATTTTTTATTGATGGTGCACATGCCAAAAGCTTCTTTCTGGTTGTCCAATCTGAAGGTTATCCCTAATCATTTGCTTGGATTCCTGCTGTCAGACACTCACATGCCAGAAGCTACTTGCTACAGTTGTTCAGCGGAAGCACACATGCACTCATGTTGTTCAGTTGGTAAGCCCAAATCAGCAGCTACAACCAATGCTATACTAATTTTTGTATGCTATATAGTATTAAGCTATGCATTTTACTTTGCACATGCTAAAAATATTAGTAGCATTTCTATTATCTGAGGTATATTAATTGCTTGTTTCAGTCAAGCACACACTGGTTCATATTATAGATTCTTACCCTGGTTCTCAGCGTAGCATATTCATATTCCTAATTGTTTGAAGTTGAAACATTGAATTATTAATGACTAAGAAGATACTAATGGTACAAATTTATGCTGTTAATGATTTGGTATGCCGCAAATTTCTCATTCATCGCATTAGAAGTGCCATTTAGAGTAACTTTGTGCCTGTTTGTTCCTTATCCACTTGGTCATATGTGTACTTTCCTGGCCATTTTAGGTGTCTTTTGAATGAATAAAAACTAACAGAACTGCTTACCACACTAAGCCAAATTGGTTCTATTGTGCTGAGCTTGGAAAAAAAAATCAGAAAGGTGACTTAAGCTACCTGTGATCTCGTGGGTTTTGCTTGAACCATCGCGCAACCCATCATAGCTCTAGGAGAAACAGGCAAAAATTACCAAGAAGAAATTCTGTAATGAACTCTGCCACTCTGGGGCATCATTGATAATTTATCTGGGGCATCATTGACGATTTAACAAGTGCTAGAAAATAATTATGCAATAAAACATAATGTAATTATCCTGTCATCATCATTGACTCATTGTTAATTTTTCCCTTTTTTCTTTGTGTTTCATAATCTTTGTGGTACTCTATGTACCTTTTTAGGACTCATGGCGTGATCTTACAAGAGCTTTTGCAAGTGGACGTTCGTTATTTTCATTAAGTGGACGTTTGCAAGTAAGGCCCTGTTCTTTACGGTTTCTAAAAGTTGCTTTTGATTTTTGCTACAGTACCTAACTTTCAAACGGAGTATTTTCTCTGAATGGGTTCTATAAGTTAATTGTAGTAAATGTTAAAAGCCCAACATCTGTATCAACCAAAATCGCAAGCGAGTATCTCTCTCTCCGTAATCTCTGTTGCAAACAGCTAAAATTCAAAAATTTCAGCCAAAATCCATAAGCCACAGCCATATCAAACAGGCCAGTGTTGTAGCATGTACGCAACATGATGTTTTACCCTATGCTTTCATATTGTAAGGACTTTATGGTTTCGTTGGCACTTCATTCACAGAGATCTCTAGCAGAAACACTTGCCTGTGCAGCTTCCTGCATCAAAGATCCTGAAGCATCTGGGCAGTAAGCATATTATCAACTGCTGGCTGTTATTCTAAGAAATAAATACGAGGTATTTAACAGTCATGTCTTGGTTTCAACATAGGTATTTGAAGGATCTCATGGGACCAGTTGCAGGATGTCTAGTAGAAAATGCTAGTAGGAGTGATCTCAGATCTGTGGCGCAGCAAGCAGATGTTGTCTACATGGTAGGTTCACATGTTCTTTTCTTTGTGCTCTTTGAGGGAAGTATAATAGGAATTAACTGCAGGTCTGTTGCCTATTGGAACGACTAAGAGGAGCTGCTAGAGCTGCTCAGCCTCGCACTCAAAAGGTTCTATTTGAGATGGGTCATACTGTGATGAACTCACTCTTGATTCTTCTGGAGGTGTACAAAAATCAGGTAATGTAACTCATCAGTTTTGTCATTTGTGAAGCATTCGATCACACTTATACAAGTGAACCTTGAAGATCATACAATAATGTTTGTTGTTCTTTAGTCTGCAGTCATATACATGATACTCAAGTTCGTGGTTGACTTTGTTGATGGTCAAGCTGTATTCCTGGATGCTAAGGAAACATCAGTTTTGGTGACCTTTTGCCTGCGACTGCTCCAGATATACTCCTCTCACAATATTGGAAAGGTAAGAAGAAGAATCCTTATTATTGTGTTATTCTGTGTCGGAAAATTTTTCTCCACGGTCATGAAGCTAATGATTCTCTCTCAGACACAAATGAGTGCATGCAGGGTTAAAAAACCCGGGGGTTACCGGCCGGTAACCGCCGGTTACCGGTTCTACCGGTGGGATTGGTAACCAAAAAAACCGACCAAATTCTGATTTTGATTTTCTAATTTTGACCGGTTTTTCCGGTTACTGGTTTCAAAACAGCCCAAATTCAAATTTTAATTTCCAAAGTTTGGCCAATTTTCCCGTTAGCGTTACCGGCCGCCGGCCGGGTTTTCTCCCGGTTCCGAGATTTGTATCCTTGGGTGCATGTTTAACAGGTGATTTTTGTCCATGCGCGTGTGTGCATACATGTTTGCCATGTGTGCATGGTGTGTGAGCACATTAATGTGTTGGGCTTATGTGCTGAGGGTCTTTTGCTTGTGAAAAGCAGTAGCTAGAGCTCAATTAGAGGGGGTGTTTGGGAGAGAGGAGATTACTGTGAGAATTTTTGGTAAATCCCAAGGATTTGGATCCAAATCCCAGGCCCTAAAGGCAATCATCTTATGTTGCAAGTTCAAAGCTCTAATATGATCGCAAAGGAATTGTATTGATGATTATGATCACCATTCACCAATAGGATCTTGTGATTTCAGATGAACTGGGAATTAAACAGATTTTTACAGAAAAATGGCAACCATGCTACTAAAACCGATAATAATGATCTCATTAGATACTAATTATATTTTCCTTCTTTTTGCTGGCATACCCCTACCTCATTTACAACATCTTTCCTATGCCGAAGCACTTCACTTCTATACTAATTTTCTTTTGTCCTGGTGCTTCTCTGTTAATTTATGCAGAAATGCTAGGCTAATTAGGATCCCCTGTTCATAGAAAGATCTAATTGGATATATCCAGTTAAAGGGAACAAAGTGTCTGATAATTGGGCTATGAGGAGATAATAAGTGACCGTAGTGAAGGTTTAGATACTCTCATCAAATGTGGATTACTTAACATAAAATCAGTTAAAAACTTAACATGGCTGATGTAATATGGATAAAAGTAAATGTTGCTTCTGTTTTTCACTTTTACAGTTTGTGTTGCAAATGTTGGGGAGTAATTTCCCAACAGTACAGTTTCCATCTTTCATGAAGTTTGTAGAGAATGTTCTATGAGACCTGACCCTTTAGCGTGTATTGTGTATCTATTTCGCCTAGGTAATGCTCTCGCTTTCTTCAAGTCTGCGCAGTGAGTCACAAGCTGAAAAATACAAGGATCTGCGCGCTTTGCTTCGGCTTCTAACAAATATATGCTCAAAGGATTTGGTAACCTTCACGCTCTTACACCCTGTTGTGTGTTGTCTGTCCAAAGGTGGTTCCCACATTACTAAGAGACACTGTTGACAAATGCAGGTTGGCTTCCTATCTGATAGCAGCATTGAAGGCTCCCCAGATATCGCAGAGGTATGCGGCTGATGTTTTTTGCAATATTGTATTTTTCAGTGTTTCTTATAAAAATTGAAGTTTAGTACCTTATCTGTCATGTTGAGTGTAGATTGTTAGCACTTGGGATCACCAACAGCAAACTCCAGAAACTTAAATCTTCTACCATTAGTAGCCAACTGTTCTGTGCTGGTCTTTCGTAACTCGTAACCACAAAACCACAAGGATACAGATAATCAACCAATTAAGGCCTTGAGTTCTTACATTACCACATACAGTTACATCAACACGCAGAAAGTTTGTTCAGATATTTAACCATATGCGAATTAACCTAGGTTTTGGAGTTATGCAATTAAAGCTTTTCTCATTTTTGAATATCATAAAATCTTGCATAATCTGACCTTCTGCCAGCCTGCGTATGGACCTGCAAGGAAAAAACACACACTAGAAGAGCTTTCTGGCTAAAGGACATTTATAATCTATTTCTTTAACCTTGTGCACATCAAGAACTAACTATAGTTACTAGTTAGTTTGAAACTCGATAACTGAAATGTTACTTTCACAGGTCATCTATGTTGGTCTTGATATTGTGACCCCCTTGATATCTGTGGACCTTCTGAAGTACCCTAAACTCAGTCGCGACGTAAATTCTTTTCTTTTCTTTTTGGTAATAGAATAGAATGGCAATCAAATGCTAATAAGCAGTCTGGTTTTTTTGCAGTATTTTGTACTTGTGTCGCACTTGTTGGAAGTGTACCCAGAGAAAGTTGCTCACTTAAATAGGGATGCTTTTGCAAGGATTATTGGAAGTCTTGAGTTTGGTTTGCGCAATCAGGCAGGAGCATTTTTCTCTAGCTGCATTTACTACTCTGTCGTACTGTCAGTTGATTGCTATATATGAGTTTTGTGCTAGTCAAGTCTACCAAACTTGATCCTACTTTTGCTTAAAGTTTCAAGTAGCAGCAGCATGGATTGCAGTGATTATTGCATAGTTTCTGTAAATTGAATTGGTGCTACTGAAGCATCTGATCTGAACCTTGCTTGGTTATGTCATAGTTTCTATTTTTTGCTATATGTGACCACCTCAATATGCAATCAAACTTGGACTGATATAAGGTGATCAGAGCAAGACTTCAGTGTATAAGGATCCATGACAGATATGATTCCAAATACAAAATTAACCATGAATAATCAAATGCAACTTGCCCCTTTCGTGATGTCTTTTACAAATCTTGTCTGATCTGTAATATGTGTAACAATTGCAATTGTTGTATATTCTTTACGTTGAAGTACAATATATATTCTTTCAGCAGATATAGCTAAGTTTGTTTTGTCCATGTTGCAGGATAGCGATGTTGTTGAGAGGTGCCTGACAGCAGTAAATGCTCTTGCTTCATACCATTTCAAAGAAAGACTCGGAGGCAGAGGAGGACTTAGCTCACAGCTTATGGAATCTGAAGGATCAAATGGCAAGCTGCAGGAGAGCATATCAAGTCACTTCTTGAGGCTTCTCCTGCAATTACTTATGCTTGAAGAATTCAGGTGAGCTTTAGTAGAATTAGAATCTTAAATGTAGTAAACTTTATTTGTCATACTGTGTCAATCATTTCATTAGTTGCTCCAGTTCCATGTAAAGTGTACTTTTAAGACCTTTTGGTACAGTTGCAGAATGGAACTAGCAGGTTCTGCTGCAGATGCTTTGCTTCCCTTACTTTTCTGTGAACAGGAGTTATATCAGGTTCTCTCTCCTTCCTTTGAGCTCAAAATAAATACTACATGATGCAGTGCATTTTTAATCTCAGGAACATAGACATCAGGTTTTATGCAAGATGCAGTGCATTTTTAGTCTTACAGTAATAGAAAGCCCTCAAGAAAAGGATAATAAATGAGTAATAGAAAAACCAAATGCTGAATGCATAACTATCACATCCTCTTTTCATTTTGCAATAGACTAATAATTATCAGATCAAGTACATAACTAATAATTATTTTCATCCTGTGTCTCTGCAGAGACTGGTCCAGGAGTTGCTTGATAAACAGCAGAACCCGACAGTGAAATCAAGGCTGGCAGTTGCGTTCCATAATCTCACAAGTTCTAACAATCTCTCAAGTTCTCTTGACCGGCCAAACAGGCAGAAATTCAGGAAAAATCTCCATGCTTTCTTGGGCGAGGTCTCGGGCTTCATGCAGATAAAGTAGATGGGATGGGGTGGAAGCAGTGATGGCTGATCAGTCAATCAAACCCCGGACGATTTTTTGACCGTTGTGGCAGCAGTGCATAATGCGGTGGTGTCATGAGCAAGAATGCTGGCTTGAGAACGTCTTTCTCCAATATATTTTTAAGGGAGTTTCACCAGAAAGGATAGGAAGATGCGAATTGTTCCAGACTTTCAGGATCGACCTTTGGTGCTGAAGAACGGTACACCCACACATGAGATCGTCGTGTAAATGGTTTTGTTAAACATGTCCTACAGAAAAAGTTGGGAATTTTGTTGCAAGATATACATTTTCTCAGTTTAGCAGCTCCCCACAAGTAGGAAGGATAGCAGCAGTATTTTAGCATCAACTGGTGTAAATTGTGCCCGTCATATCGTCCTTAACCGATGAGTTTCCTCCATTGCCAAAAGAACGCGCCTTCATGTCTTGCTGTAAGCCTGTAACCAGCTGGGATTCACCTCACCCGAGCCCTAGGATTCCTGAGGTAGCCTTTGCTCCCTGAGCACGCTGGTGAAACGATGAGCATTATCATGGCTTTCCGAAAGATCTGTAACCTTTCGCACCAAATTTGGCTTGTCTTTATGAACGCGCCATAACTCCTTGGATCTAATCATGCCAAAACTGGTTGGCCCATGTGTCTCGTCTCAGTAGGTGTCCTTGGCATTTGTGGATTTTGAGGCCCTTGTGACGTGAGAATCTCTAGACTTTGGCATCGCGCGCACTGTTGCGTGTCGGTGACTGCATGCCCAAATCAGGCCATGGCCTATGATTTCCCCCCTCCATGTCATGCCGTGATTTAAAATTCGACTATTATCCAATCCCTAGACTTCCCTGCCAGTCCATATGCCTATAGACATGTTTTTTTAGTTTTTAAAAGCTATTTTTCGACTTTTCTACCGTAACTAATTTTTAAATAAAGTATTTTTTATATAGGGTCTACTAGTTAATTGTAGTCCATACTGTACCAACTTCATTTATATCGGTAAAACCCGTACGTGAATTTCTGTTACTCTATAATATCTCACACAAACAAATTAAAAATCACAAGCCGCAGCTAAAATCCATAAGCTTCTGCCAAACAAACAGCCCTATGTTGCCTGGGCGTATCTCATTGGTCAGGAGCGGTTTGAAAACGCGAGAATTCCATGCGACTTGCGCGCATGCTACACTGCCTTTTTCAGAATTTCTTCGGTATAGACTATAGACTCTTGGGATCCTTTCTACTAAGTTTCTATAATTGCAAACTAAATCGAGGAAACGAATTTAGAAGAACGGTGAGCTCTAGAGGAAAAAAAGAACAAAAAAGAAAGAAAGAAAAAAGAAGACTCACGTGACAAAGCAGATTGGCTATGCTGTATCACCAGTGTTGGCGTCAGTGTTATTTTATGTCGCCCTAATGCACGACCAGTAGTGTGATAATGTGCTAGTACTATAATGATTAGCTTTTAATTAAAAGAAAAAAGAAAAAAATATTATATCTCTACAAATAATAAAAAAAATTATATAAAAAATCAATACATTTAAAAAAATTATATAAAAAATCAATACATTTAAAAAAATTATATAAAAAATCGATACATTTAAAATTATATAAGCTAGAAGCCATACGGCGAAAGCCGTAACGGGCCTAACGCACGCGAACTGTCCATCCCGCGCGTGGTAGCGCGAGATTGAGTAATGGAGCAATTATGGTTATTTTAATCCCTCTCATTGGACCGACGCCGACAGAGATCTCCGCAGCGCTAATCTCACGGCCACAGCCCACAGCCACATTCCTTCCTCCCTTCCCATCCTAACAGCGGCATCATCCCGCCTTTTGTTAGAAAACCTAAACCTGATTTATTATAGATTTTTTCACTTAATCTATAAATAAGAGATCCCAATCATTGTAAAATGTATATGTAGAAGGGAAAATAATAAATGAGTTTCTCTATCTCTTTATATTTAATCTTCTATTTTTATATTATTTTATAATTAATCTATCTCTTTTTATTCAGAGGAATTGTTTTGATTGGACTTGTCGCCGTTCCATTGTGATCTAATCTGTTACGCTTAATTAATCCGCTTGCTAATTACCCCCCGGTTCCTATTAACTCACGAGAGTCCCAGGGCCCCGGGCTAGTTGCCCCCTTCTCTGTCCCTCTCCGCGTAACTCCGCAAATCGAGGCCTTCCGCTCGCTCGCCTCCCCGCCCCGCTCAAGCTGGCCACCGGAGACGAGCGCGCCCCGCGGCGGCTCTGGAACCCGCTCCCGGATCTGCGACGGTGCGTTGCTCCCTTCCTCCTCCCCCCCCCCCCCCCCCCGCGCTCACCTGGCCCTCACATTCTGCGGCCCCTTCTCGGGGTCTCGACGTGCCGGGGTGGGGTGGGGGTGTTTGCGGCGCACCGGCTCGATCTGGTGCCGCCGGTTGGTTGAGCCCGCGTCTCCTCGGGGCTGTCTGGATTTGCCGGCGTTGGGGGGTGCGCGCGCGCGCGCGCCTACGCTTGCGCGATTTGAGTTCGGTCTGTGGGGCGGCGGCGGCGGGCTCTTCCACCTGGCGTTTGGTGGTTGGGTTGGGTTTTGGGGGGTGACGCCTCACGTTCGACTTGGCGTTGGGAATTCTCGGGATTATTTTTTTGTTTAATCTGCTTCTGCCCTCGCGCCGGACGCACTCTGCTCGTCCCCATCACTCGCAGTTGCAGCCTCGGCGCGCTGGTGCCCGTCGCTGTCCCGCGTTTTGAATTGCGTCAAACTGAAGCTTTTCTGCGCGTATGTTTGGCCGCCTAATCCAATTCCATGAGGCTGTGTGCTAATAAGCCGAATTCAAAGCCCACTCCGTTGAATGGGAAAATCGGGAGACCAGCACAGATCGGAATCCGCGAGGAAAATTGCCCGGAAAAGGGAGCTTTATTTAAAGTGGTTCTGCTCTTTCCTCTTTGTGATTTGTTCCCCACTTCACTCTTACCACTGCTGTTCCGTTCTCTCTTCTTTCTTTTGCCTCTGGGCACAGAAAGTTTGCATACTTCACAAGACGGGAAATTTTGATCCAGTATCATCGTTTAATTCCGTCTTGCACTAGTCTGGGAGTTCGGTGGGAGCATTTAATTCCTCCCAACTTCCATCGTGGTTCCCCTTTCACTGCCCATCTCAGTTTGGTTGGGTTTCTTCAATTGGCTAAGCTTTCTGCTATACTTTGTTATAGCATCAGATTGGGCTGTATCTAATGACTTAGTGTTTGTTTCTGCAGATCCGTTCATCCAAGGAAGCGAGAATTTCCGCGGTCCTTTATGAATCTTGAGGGCTGTGTATACTAGAGGGCAGTGGGATTTGGGATCCGAGATGAGAGGGAGAAATGACGGGGGCCAGAACAAGAGGCCCATCGTGCTGCTCTGCGTGATGGTCGTGTGTGTCTGCCTCCTCTTCCTGTATTTCTCGGGCTCCAATGGGCAGGCCGGCAGTGCCGCGTTTGAGTACGGGACCAAGTTCTCGCGGTCTCTCGGGTGGGGCAGTGATGGGGACGGCGACGATGGCTCGGAGGAGTCCATTTTTGGGTCCAGCGATGCGGATGATGTTAAGCTCAAGAGATTCCCTGTGAGTTCCCAATGAGTGATCAGTCTTTATTTCTTGGCTGTATATATATGTGGTGTTAATTGTGAACGTCTTTTTTTTCTTGGTTGTGAAGGTGTGTGATGACCAGCATTCTGAGTTGATCCCCTGCTTGGATAGGAACTTGATATATCAGATGAGGATGAAGCTGGATTTAAACCTGATGGAGCACTATGAGAGGCATTGCCCACCTCCTGAAAGGCGTTTTAATTGCCTGATTCCCCCGCCACATGGCTATAAGGTCATAAGATGATCCTTTGTCTTTTCTCAAAATTATTTTATCTTATTTAGATCCTGTCTCTGAGACATATTTGTTTGACTTGGGTTCATACACTGATCGTTTCAATCAATACTTTAAGATGAACCTCTTATTCATGTATATAAAATGATACGTACATCATGGGTCAAGAAGTTGGTTTCCTGTGCATGTAGACTAGTTGCAGGAAACACTTAGGATTTTGTTTTCACCTCTCGTGGAGTTGGTTTATTCATGTTACCTGTGCCCTGACTTATCCAATCTGTACTTCTCTAAAAATGATTGGATCCATACTAAGTCGTATCAGACTCAAGACTCACAAATCTTTGTTTTGCAGGTTCCCATAAAATGGCCAAAAAGTCGTGATATAATGTGGAAAGCAAATATTCCTCACACTCACCTTGCACATGAGAAGTCAGACCAGAACTGGATGATTGATGCAGGTGAAAAAATTAAGTTTCCTGGTGGTGGAACTCATTTTCATCATGGAGCTGACAAATATATAGCGAACATTGCGAATGTAAGTTTGTTGTTCTACTGAAAATACATGACACATATTTGAGCATTATACATCGTCAAACTTCATTATTGTGATTCATCTCTTCTACTATCTGACAGATGCTAAACTTCAAAGATAACAATATAAACAACGAGGGAATGCTTCGTACAGTTCTTGATGTTGGTTGTGGAGTTGCAAGTTTTGGAGGATATCTTCTTTCATCCAATGTCATAGCGATGTCTTTGGCACCGAACGATGTACATCAGAACCAGATTCAGTTTGCTCTTGAAAGAGGGATACCTGCATATCTTGGTGTTTTGGGAACAAAAAGGCTTCCATACCCAAGTAGGTCATTTGAATTAGCCCATTGTTCTCGTTGTAGAATCGACTGGCTTCAAAGAGATGGGATTCTTCTGCTTGAACTAGATAGATTACTCAGGCCTGGAGGTTATTTTGCTTATTCATCTCCTGAAGCATATGCACAGGATGAGGAGGATCGTAGAATCTGGAAAGAAATGAGTGCCCTTGTAGAAAGGATGTGCTGGAAAATTGCAGAGAAAAGAAACCAGACAGTTATTTGGGTCAAGCCTCTGAACAATGATTGCTACAGGAGCCGAGCACCTGGTACAAATCCACCTCTATGCAAAAGCGGCGATGATCCAGATTTGGTATGGGGAGTGCCAATGGAAGCTTGCATTACGTTGTATCCAGAACGTGAGTGCCTATCATACTCCAACCATAGTTTTGACTGTTTGTTGCTTACTTGCTGGATGCTCGATATAGTCAGCTTGCTTTTCTAGCCCCCCCCCCCCCCCCTCCCCCCTTCAAACTTTGGCACCAGGGCTTGTGAATTGTTCTGTGGTTTGTTGCTTGCTGAACGTTTGATGAATGTTGAGCTCTTACTAAATATCGAAGTGGCAGGGACATCAGCTATCATATAGAACCAATCAGGACTGAGATATGGTTTGTTGTGAGGCGGATGGTATTTCCGGTAGTGAATATTATCAACCTGCTCACTGCCCACTTTGATAGGAATGAATATAATGTGGTGCTCACTGCTCCTATGCAATACGTATTCAGCTGTACCCTGATGATTTTTTTGTTACATCAGGGGAGTAAGTTGATGGTTTATAGTCATTTAATGCTAAAAGGATGCATCCTTCTGTTTTTTTTAATAAATCACATTTGTCAGTATAGGTAAGCAAAGGATCTATAATTTTGCTTCTTTCCCCTTTTTTCTCTGACCATGCTTTCCAGAAAATTTTGGAATATAAGCGTAATAAGTGATTTTTGTGTCAATTCATGGTTTCTTGCTGACAATAAGGGAGTAACATGGTGGTTTATGGTCATTTAATGCTGAAATGATTGTATCCTTCTGATATTTTCCCCTTCATAATTGATATGCTTGTTAGTAATAATAAGACACAGAACTTTTATTTTCTTTCTTCCTTTTCCTCCCTTAATTTTCCAGATAATTAGGGATCTAAGCAAAATAACCAAGTGATTTATGTTCTCAGAAATGCACAGAGATGGGGGAAGTGGACTGGCTCCTTGGCCTGCTCGATTAACAGCTCCACCTCCCCGTCTTGCGGATTTGTATGTTACCGCTGACACATTTGAAAAGGATACGGTAAGTTGATCTTGCTATGTCTTTATGCATATGTTATATTGTTATCATGGACATACCTTCAGAATTATCGTGCTTAAATAATGTCCTAAGAACTGGGTAGGGATCTCTGATAAAATCTTTCTATGCAGGAAATGTGGCAGCAAAGAGTAGATAACTACTGGAATTTGTTGAGCCCTAACATAAAACCAGACACTATTAGAAACATCATGGACATGAAAGCAAACTTTGGGTCATTCACTGCTGCTCTCAAGGAAAAGGACGTGTGGGTGATGAATGTTGTGGCCCATGATGGACCAAGCACTCTCAAGATAATCTATGACAGAGGGCTCATAGGCTCCACTCACGACTGGTATGTGTCAATTCACAAAAGAGATTTGCACTTGAGATATCAGCACTGTGCCTGCTTGTTAGGTTCAGACTGTTCAGTAGTTCGAGTTCCCTGCCACTTTGTCATGCGTTGTGTGCCTGCTTGTTAGGTTCAGACTGTTCAGTAGTTGAGTTCCTTGCCACTTTGTCATGCGTTATGTTTTCATAATGATCATTAAACAGGGATTACAACCTTTAGAAAGGCTACTGAAGCAGTATGCTATATCTTAGGGCTATGGTCTTGTCAGAGTTTGCAAGCAGCTTCTGATCCTTCTATCTGCAAGGCACTAATAAGATTTTATGATGGAAACACTACTGGACGTACTAAACCTATTTCTTCTTGATTGGCTGGGCTGCACATGCGCCACTAGAACATTAAGGGTAAAAACCTTCATTGCTTTGTCAGGAACTATTCCTCACTGGAATTTACTCCTGGTATTATGACACCTTAGTAAGTTCCAGGAAACTGAACCTCGCTAGATCAGTGTACCTGTTCTGCCATCTGCCCAGTCTTAATCCATCTCAGAACTAAATGCTGTTGGCTTGTTGCTATTAAAGTAAAATGGTTTGGGTTGCTGCGATGGTATTTTGGCCAATACAGCTAATATTTTGGGTCTACTGTTATGCCCATTTATAATGGTGTTTGGTGTGTCGTTTTTCTTTAGCATCTCAAAAATGTGAGATTACACCTGGTATGTTACAGTTTCACACTTTTACTCCTCGTTGTGTTATTGTGCTTTTAGTAAGTGTAGTCATGTGAGCCTATTACCCTAAACCTCAAGCCAGCCCTTCTCTAGGTTTTCAAGAAATACAGTCAGTTCCGAAGTAATGTAGTATTGGAGAATATATTCCAACTTTCTGGATTGAGTGAAGGGTCCTGGCGTTGTCTTTGCAAATGTTTCTGTCAATCATTTGCAGTTTGGCTTGTTCTGGCAAGTTTGCTAGATAATTTTACTCAAATCCAATAATGTGTTCGCAGGTGTGAGGCCTTCTCGACCTATCCTCGAACATATGATCTTCTCCATGCGTGGACAGTCTTCTCTGACCTTGACAAAAGAGGTTGTGGTGCTGAAGATCTGCTCCTTGAAATGGACCGCATCCTTCGACCGACTGGATTTATCATCGTGAGAGACAAGGGCCCTGTCATTGAATTCATCAAGAAGTACCTCAATTTACTTCGCTGGGAAGCAGTAACTGTTGTAGATGCTGAGTCCAGTCCGGAATCAGAGGAGAACGAAATGATCTTCATAATCCGGAAGAAATTGTGGCTACCAGAAGGAGGCTCACAGGATTCCGTGTAATCTTTTCATTTGAGTTTCTTTTGCGCCGTCAGCATCTGCAGCTCAGAAGCGAAGAAGCGAGGCACCTCAGGCACGGCTGCTCCCTCCAGATACGATTCAACATCGCCGCTCCAGAAATAGATTTTGGTTCTTGATTTCTAGTCCTACTACCCACGTGAAGATAGGTTATTTATCAGCATATGGCAAATATCTAGCAGGCTAAGCTAAAACATTTTTTTTTGGTCTCTACAAATACTGCAATTGTCAATTGATGTTTGTTCTCTAGTCTGGTTAGGAAATAAAGTTTTTTTTTTCTTGAGCGTCGTTTAGGTGTTTCACGTACACGTTTATTTAAGCCTGCGGTAGTAAACAGATTTGTTGTTTACTGTAAGAAACTTAAATTGTAAACAGATTTTGGTTATGAGCTTTAGCCAGGGGCCTCAAGGCTGCCGGATGTCTCATCCACTGCATACTGAATGTACTACTAGCACTCTGATATTGTGTCCACGTACAGGTTTGTACCGGAAGAAGAGTCAGCTTCAGCCTTGCCTGTTCTCTCTCGTTCTGTTTACGGATAGACAGCAAGCAGCAATAGTAACAACTACAAATGTTTAAGTACAACTGTATATTCAGAGAGAGAAATGCTTACATGACAAACACGGGGCTACATGTTATGACACCCATCCCACGACGCATACTTAGCGCTATAGCTACTTTTTTCAAACTTGGTTTCTAAATATCTGTTTTTGTAAATTTAGCTCTCCCTTAAGCTTGACACATTCAAACATAGTTCCTAAATATCTATTTTTGTAAATTTAACCCCCCTCCTTAAGCTTGGCAGGTCGACATGCCAAGCCGGCTTGTGCGGCGGTGATTAATTAGTGTTAATCACACTTAATTAGTGCTAATCATACTTAAGTGGTTGCTCAGTGGCTCGCCTGCCGAGCCGTACGATAGTGCTGCCAAGTTCTGATGGTTTGGTAGGACCTGTCGATCTACTGTAATGTGTAACGTGGTAGATAACTGTTAATATCAGAGAGGATGCTAAATTTGTAAAAATAGATATTCAAAAATTAAATTTGAAAAAAAATAGTGAACGCAATGACAGGTATGCGAAGGATCCCCAGGCCACCGGCTGCATGTAAATCAACAGCTGAAGAGCATGACTGACCTCACCCCCATCAACCTATTTGCAGTATCGACCGCCTACAACATCCATGTGCATGCTTTATAGGACGTCTGCATAACACATTCTTCACTTCCTTTCTGAAACAACATCAACATAATCTGCAACATAACTCTGGCCAACCTTGCACCTTGTCCCTTGGACCTTTGCAAGAGCTCCAAGTCTCCAACCTGCCTTGAAGCACCTGATCAACTCGGCTTCGGCTTCGGCTTCTGGCTTATTTTTCACTATTCATAAGTTTCATCTTTTTCTGAACTTTTGGCTTTTTGTTGAGCTTTTTTGCCGGTTCTTTTTTCCCCGTATTTGTTTGTATTATACGTAATGGGCTAACATATTTTTTATATTTTAAAAATTTTTAAATTTAATTATGCTAAATAAGCCTCTGTCAGCTACAATACTTTTTTCAGCCAGCTACAGTGTTTTCAGCCATAAGCCATGAGTTTTTCAGCCGAACCGATCACCGTCATGTATTTGCAGCTCACAGCTGGATATTTATAAGAGAGCATGGATTGCTTCAGGATGGTGTCTTTTTTTCTTTCGTGACGGTCAAGATGGTGTGATTTGACTGTTGAGATAGGCACATATCTCACTGTCATTAGATATCGCTGTAGTTAAGTGCAATTTTCATGATATACAAGTGAGTGTGATTTTGTGTTAAACTGACTCTTCA
The DNA here is from genome assembly GCA_017311315.1 of Dendrocalamus latiflorus. NCBI lineage: Eukaryota > Viridiplantae > Streptophyta > Magnoliopsida > Poales > Poaceae > Dendrocalamus > Dendrocalamus latiflorus. Next base: position 23,736,239 of record CM029667.1, read on the forward strand.
TTTACCACATATCTCCACAGCTGCATGAGTTGTGTTTTGACTACTTAGGAGTCGTTATGACCACGTAAAGTCGATTTATGACCACTTTGACGGATAAAGACTACAACCACCTGATAAGACTTCACAATGAAGAATACAACAATGTAGTAGACTTGATCATGGTAGTTGTAACTCGATTACGACCACATTTTCCAGCTCCACGAACACCTTCGTTAGTAAATTTCAAACGCTTTGTGAGTACTCAATACTTTTCGAGAACCAAAACACTCCGCTTTTCTTTATTTCTCTCCCTCTCGTTACACCTGATCACAACCGATCAGCCTCACGATCACAACCAATTGTCTCCAACTTCTCGCTCTTACACCTGAAGACTCCCTAGCCTTTACTATCGATCACACCGATCGCTTTATACTCTATCTTATTATATTGCTCTGCCTTTTATACTCAACACGACGACTGACACGGAGGCAACTAAGACTTCGAGACGAACTCGAAAAACTGACTTGAACGCGGAAACAAACTCATGCATGACCCGTACACGTATTATACAGCAAAACCGACTCGAATACGACTAAACAAGATTACTAACATAACAGCATGTGCCATCGCTAAAATGATGATAAGTGCAACCATCTGAAATAAATATTTCCCGGTTTTTGTCCCTTGAGATAAACTTGATCGATGAATGGCATTATTTGCACATCCGAAAATTCTTTGATATACGTATCGGTTCATGAGCACACATGGAAATAAGTCCATAACACACCTCAATCCTCTCAGTATAGTGGCATGACAATGGATCAACTTCTACATTGAATAGGGCTCATGTAACGCCCCTGTTTCTAGGAGGAACAGGAGTGTCGCTAATCCGCAACCACCCAGGAATTTGGTTACGGACCGAACAAATATCATACATGCTTACGAATATTTAAGAAGAGTTAGCTTGATTGAAATAAGACCTAACGGTCAATTTTTAACAATAAAACGGGCGCACAAGCCCAACAGTACTTACATTGCAGAAGATTCGCAAAAGCACCACAGGAAAGCCTGAGTGCGGTCGCAACCCTAACACGAAATCTTGAATTGCCTTCTTTTCTTCCGGTATCTGTGAGATTTTGCAAGTCTGAGCACTCCAACCCCGTACTCAGCAAATCACAAGGGAAACCCTAACTTACTACTTGCACGAATCAACAAAGGAAGGGAGTATACTTGGTTTATTAACTTTGAGTGGATGCAATTTTAATTTACAAACATTTTGATAAAACGGACCCAAAACTACTCCTCAAAATCTCAGGGGTTTTCATGAAAGGTTAATTAACCAACTGAACAAGTTAAAGCATGTACAAATCTACTTAAGCTTCGTTGCTGGAATCACCCAAGTGACACAGCTCCAATAACCAGGAGCACGGCGTATTCGAATACCATTTATTTGACTCTGCAGAGTTTGCTTAGCTTTACCCACACGACTCCTTAACTCCCGCGACATAGTTAAGAAAGCTAGGTCGTTTCACTGCTCAACTCTTTATATAGGCTCTACCCGGTAGAATCCACTCGGGTCTGGCACAAGAAAACAAGAAAACAAACGTCCGCTTCGAGTGAACTCTACCGTTGTTAGGCACCCGCAGCACGGCCTGCCTAACCTTGTTACTCAATCACCTACTTCTCAACACCTGTAGAGTTTCAATTGAGTTGAGCAGCACCTAAACTAGTGTTGACAAGTCAACTCCTGTGGTTGAGCGGTCACCATGTCATTTGCTCAGCGTAAGGGTCTGGTCCTTACATTTTTCCCCCAGGGGCCCGCAACCCCTGCCAGGTCCGCGACCTTACAACCTAGGGTAAGAGGTGGGCGAAGACCGTCTCGCGGCTCATTCCCCAATCCTTACCCTATTCTGCACGTCGACAATCCTAGGGCACGGTGTCCCATACCACCCTGCCCTAGAGTCGGGTTTTCTAAATTCTATTGGCCCGCAGCCACAACCTTATTAGTGTAAAGACTTTGCATGATAATAATAACCTACGATTATCTAGATTACCAAGTAATTATTTCTAGGGTTACAAAGGCATGGCTACAAGTTTTTAACATGGCATTTGTCGGTGGTAGGTTTAACTACATATCATGTCATTCTAAACATTTTATTTTACTTTGAACTAACATTTCAGAACTAGCTTAATGCAAATAGCATAATAACATAATTAATTAGCATGGGATACAACATGGTCAAGGACTTGTGACTTGCCGTTAATCTGGATGATCTTGGCGAGCTCGAACGTAGAAGCTCCTGGATCCTGGGACTGCACCTGAACTTCCGGGATCTCCGAAACTAGCGCAAACACATAAAACAAAATAAGTCCGGCTTGAGCCTAATCAAGCGAGGAAAAATAATCTATTAAAAAGGAGTAAAATGCATAAATCTCCAAATAAAAAATTTTGGAATTTATCTGGGATAAAATTGGGAAATGGAGGTCAAAAATGGGTTCAGGACATCAAATGGAGCAAAGTGATGAAATTTGGGAATTTTTGGGGTTTTCTGTGATTTTCAAGAATTTATTTGGATTTTTCTGATTTCTGGAAATTGGAAAAATGCTGGAAAATCGGTGTGAACAGTGAAAGGCCGGCCCGGGGCTATAATGCAACCTGTTACTGTGCGGCCTCGTACTGTGCGGCCCGCACGGCCGCGGCCTCGGCCCACCTTGCGTTCGGCCGGAGGCCCGCGCGCACGTCCGCTTCGACGGATGGGCGACACGCGGAGGGAAAGAGCGGGTGGGATGGCGAGCGGACGGGTGGACGCGATGCGGCGCGGGGAAGATCGGACGGCGGCGACAAAAGGAAGGCGGGCAAGTGGAGGGGCGGGATCAGACGGCTGGGAAGAGGTGTGTTTAAGGAAATCGGACGGCGAGGGAGGGCTGCCATCCGACGGCTGGCTTTGGATGGCAACAGAGGGGGAGGACGGCGGGGATACGGCCACGTCCCCGGGAGGAGGTCGTCTTCTACCTCCGGCTGTTGGCTCGGTCGAGAGGCAGAGACGTGAGCGCCTCCACTCACCGGCGACGGCGATGGTCCCCGACGGCAATGAAGGATACCAATGGGTAGCTTGAGGTGTGGGGGTTCCATTTTGGGGCACGGGAGCATGGGTGGCGGTGGTCGGAGGCAGGAGAGAAGTTGGCGGCCTCCACGGCAGTGCAAATGTACACCGACGGCGATCTGTCCAATTAGGGTGCAATCCCGCGGTGAAGGGAGCTTGGGGCGTACAATGGCGGTGGTGGCGTCAGCTGGGGAGCTTCCAAACGAGCTGGCCACGGGAGAGCGGTTGAAGTCGACGGCGAGTTACGGAGCCGGTGCTTCACGGGTGTCCTCCTGGCCAGGGAAGTTCACCAAAAGGATTAGTGGACAGAAGGGATGCTCTGGGCGAAAAGAATTGGAGAATGGGGAAGGAAGGGGAAAGATCAACTCACGGGGGTCGCCGGCGCAGGGGAGGGCCGCGACGGCGCTTGGAGCGGAGGGACTTCAATCGGCCGCTTCTGGAGACTCTGTGGAGTGGCAAAAAGCAAATGAGGGCGGCGGGGAAGCTTGGGAAGTAAGGGAACGCGAGGGAGCAGGGGGTTGGGGCTTTAAGCTTCGGCGGGAGAGAGGGAATCCGAGGGAGAGGGGATGGGCATGGCCACGGAAGTCAACAGGGAGGACGGGCGACGCCTTGGCGTGGAAGGAAAGCGGAGATGGCCTCTGCACAGGAGTAATGACGAGGCGACAGGGGATGGGAGTAGGTGAGTGGTGGCATGGGCGGAGGCGCGTCCGCGCGCGGGAGGAGGAAGGCGCGGTGACTGGCGAGTGGGACCAGCGCAGAAGTGGGGCGACGCGTGGCACGGGGCGCCCACTGTTCGGACAGGAGGGTTGTCGGGACGGCGCGGGCGCGGGGAGAAACCGTGGGCGTGGAGGTGAGCGCAGAGGCAGTGCGTCCGTGGGCGCAGCGCGCACGCGTGCGCGAGGGTGGAGGCGGGGAGGAGCGAAGGCGCCAGCGGGAGAAGGAGGGGAGCGGGCGCCCGGGAAGAAGAAAAGCGGGGAAGGGAGCGGCGCCAACGGGAGGAGGAAAGAGGGAGGCGCCGGGGAGCGGAAGAAAGCGGAAAAGGGGAGGGCGCCAGCGGCAGAGGGAGGCGGCTGCGCCCAGAAAGGAAAACGGGATCTGGGGCGACTTTCCAAAAAGGGAAAGTTCCTGAAAAACACTCAAAAATTCAGGAAAAAGGCTCAAAATTTTTGAAATTTTTAGGGGTGTTTCAGCTCAATATCTCGAGGAGAATACCCTGATTGTTCCATCCTACTAGTTAAGCCCTTCCATGTACTCGAAATCTTCTCGACTGCAGGATGCGAGAAATCTCCAGCCTCAAATGTATGCACAGTTGTACCAAGATACAACCAGCTGCAATATTGTCTCTCAACATGTAACCCTTTTTCTGTCATAGCATCCCTCACAGCCTCAGTGGAATCCCACAAGCCGGTGTTGGCATAGATATTAGACAGCACCATGTAATTTGAAGTATTATTTGGCTCAAGCTCAAAAAGGGCTTTTGCAGCCTTCTCTCCGATCTCCAGATTTGAGTGTAGCTTACAAGCTTTGAGAACAGTAGACCATAGGCATGCATCCGGTTCAAGTGGCATCTTCTGGATAAGTTCTAGTGACTCCTCCAGTAAACCAGCTGTTCCTAAGATATCAACCATGCAGGTATATAGTGTTTTAGAGTTGGTTTTATGCCATATACATCTTCCATACAGTGGAAATAGCTCCGAGCTTCCTCTATGGAACCTTCTTGCCTACAAGCTGAAAGAAGTACAATGAAAGTAACAGGATCTGGTTGAATTCCAGATTGTTCCATATACTTGAACAAATTTGTAACTTCTTTAGGCATCCAATGAAGCGAGTAGCAACTCATCAATGCATTCCATATTGCTATATCATTTTCAACAGTGCATGCAAATACCAATCTAGCATCCTTAATCTTACCTCATTTCCCATACATATCTACCAGTGCACTTGCAGGAGCAGCTGGATAACCATCAGGCCAGTTTTTCTTTATGTAACCATGCAGTTCTCTCCCATACCCCAATGCCATTGTCATACCAGAAGACAAAAGAGCTATCTGTAGTGTAACCAAGTTAGGAAGTAAATCAGACTCAAGCATTTCATGGAAGAGTTTCAAAGCAACTTGTGGCTTCCTATTATGCTTGTAAGCTGCTAGTAGACTGTTCCATGTGACAACATTCTTGTTCCTGATTCCCCCAAAGACATTAGTAGCAGACACTACATCACCAGTCTTTCCATAAAGGTCAAACCAATTTGCTAGGCAAATATATTTGACGTCAAACCATTCCTTAAAGCATAGCAGTGTACTTCCTTCCCGAGACGATCTAACTTGAGGTCTGTCAACAGTGAGAGGACACTAGTAATGGTGGTACCGCTTGGTTGGATTGGATTGCTATCACCAAGAAACGTCCAGTTCTTTGTTTTTGGATTGCTCAAGAGCTGCATATATCTGAAAGCTTCCAGAGCATCTGCACAAAGGCCATGGTGATGCAAACCAGATATTAACGCATTCATTGATACCACATTAGGCTTCAAGCCGACATCGACCATGCCTGACAACAGCTCATACGCTTGTTCTTTCTGACCTGCTCTAGCATATGCAGCAATAAACCAGTTATATGTGGCAATGTCAGGCTCCAATCCATCCTCCTTCATCAAGTTAAAAGCCCCCCACGCCCTGTCCATCCTCCCCTCATTTATATATGATTGAATCAACTCATTCCACACAGTGACATTCCTCTCCTCCTCAATGGCAGAAAACACGCTACCTGCATAACCAAACTCTCTGCACTCGGAGTACATGCCAATCAAAGAAGAACCAATGTAAACATTTAATTTGATTCCACACCGTACAACGTAAGAGCTGGAGCTGGAGCTGAGGCAGCATGTGGGCTTTGAGGAGCATGGCATGGGGGAGATCATAGAGATGGAGAATAAAGCTTCCCTATCCCCCTTCTCCCTATTCCCCTCCCTATTCCCTCAATCTAAACCACTCATATCTCATCCAATGGCTAGGATTTTTTATATTTTCACCATTTGCCCATCCATCAAAAATAATAAAAATACAGGAAAAAATAAAATTTATTTTTTTATTATAATTTTTTTACAGAAAAAATAAAATTATAATTTCTGTAAAAAAAATTATAATAAAAAATAAATTTTATTTTTTTCCTGTATTTTTTTATTATTTTTGATGGATGGGCAAATGGTGAAAATATAAAAAAATATCCTAGCCATTGGATGAGATATGAGTGGTTTAGATTGAGGGAATAGGGAGGGGAATAGGGAGAAGGGGATAGGGAAGCTTTATTCGGAGATGGAGCCACAAGGCGGTGGCAGCTGCTATAGGGATGGGCTATTCTTCAAGTACAACTACAAATGTACAATGCAGGAACGCATGCATATTGCTTTCAATTTGTTGGGTATGTGTGTATTTGCAGCTAGGTACCTACCTAGCCATGCATATGGAATTTAAAAGGTTTTATAGTTTTTCGTTTAGTTAACAAAAAGAAAAAAAAGAGAAGATTTGCTAGTTTGGGTTGGAGACTTGGAGTGAGAAGGGGGGATTATTTAAAGGAGAGTGATTTGAGTTATTGTGATTTGTGACTATGTTTGTGTTTGTTTAAATAGTTTAATTTAGAAGTGAGCCACTACTATGTTTGTGTTTGTTTAAATAGTTTAATTTAGAAGTGAGCCACTGTAGGAAAAAGGCGACCGACAAGGTGAGGTCCATTGTAATGCTGTGCTTGGATCCAAATGTAACGTTCATTTGACTGGGCCATTGGGCTATGAAAGAAGAAACAAAAGGTTGGCGTGTATACACTGTGCCGGGCAAGGTGTTAGCTCGGAGTTGAACCAGCCCAGCCGAAGAAGGCGATCCATTGCAACCTGCCGGCGGGGGAACATATATGGGTCAGGTTATTTTTTCAGCTTTTGACTTTTCTAAGATAACTAGATTTTAAATAAATTATTTTTAAAAAATTAGATCTACTAGTTAATTACAGTACATATTATATTGATTTTATTTATATTGATAAAAATTATACGTGTGTTTCAGTTACTCTATAATCTCTCGTATGAACTACCTAAAATCATAAATCTCAACCAAAAAAGAACATGTCCATCTTTGCGCCAGCCACACGCTCTAACCAACTGAGCTATTCCAACTTTGTGCCATACGTTTCTTGTAAATATAAAACTACAAAAACATTATTCGTTGAAGCGCAACAGTAAAACGGATCAGTACATGCACGCCAGTGCCACTGCACCTTCTGGAGCAAATCGAGAACTACTGCACCGGATGGTCAGTTTAGGCTCTGATCGTTTCGGCTTTAGCTTTTAGCTTATTTTTTATTATTTATAAATTTCGTGTTTTTGAACTTTTAACTTTTTTGAGCTTTTTTGCCGGTTCTTTTTTTCCTCGTATTTGTTTGTATTATACGTAATGGGCAAACATAATTTTTATATTTTTTTAATTTTTAAATTTAATTATGCTAAATAAGCCTCTGTCAGCTACAGTATTTTTTTCAGCCAGCTACAGTGCTTTTCAGCTATAAGCCACAAAAAGCCCAAATGATCACCACCTTAAGCGTCCGTTTGGAAGCGATTTTTTTGCTTAGCCCCGTTCGTTTCGGTTTCAGCTTTTAGCTTTTGGTTTATTTTTTACTATTTATAATTTTCGTTTTTTGATTTTTTGGCTTTTTTTGAGCTTTTTGCCGGTTTTTTCCGTATTCGTTTGTATTGTCTGTGATGAGCTAACATATTTTTCTCTATTTTTAAATTTTTTAAAATTTAATTACGCCAAATAAGCTACCTTCAGCTACAGTGAAATTTCAGCCATAAGGCACAACTTTTCAGCCCAACCAAACGGGGTTGTAATTTTGTGTGTGTTTCAAACAGAGAATCATCTGCGTCTGCGTTCGGATCTCTCTTAGCGTTTTATGATCCGTCTTGGAAGCACGAATACATGGTTCAAGCTGAGACCAATCATCAATTGATGCTATATGTAAGAATACTGGAACTATAAATAGTGTAGCAAAATATAGCTAGTAATCAAACAACTCTTCACACCTTCCCACAGAAAGAAGAACTAATATTCTACCACTTGCTTTGGACATTGTTGCCTTGTTGTTGTGTGCCACCAGAATTGCTTAGATGGCAAAGCAATCGAAGGGCTAGACGATTAGTTGGCAGTGGCACCAAATCATCACTATGGCTACTCATGATTGTAAAAGCATCTTTTTTTAGAGCAAGTACAATAGTATAGCCAACTAGTGGCTATAACACTTGTCCATTTCATCTATAACCTTCAAAAAAAATAGTTCATACAATAAGGTAGCTATTATAATAACTATTTGGCCCCACGTGTAAGAGAGTGAAATACATATTTTTACGTGTTATAGCTAGCTGTAATTTAGTAGCCAGCTTCTTTCTCTCTCTTCCTTTCTCTCTCTGCCACGTAAGATTTTGTTGATATTATATTTGCTATAGCCTGCTGATTAAGCCTTATTGTACATGCTCTAATTCCTTTGGTCTCACATTAACTCAATTAACAATCTTGCTCTAGAAAGAAAACGCAATTAACAATCTCCAAAAACATTAGGGAGCAACCCAGGACTACCATGCACAATATAATTATTAATAGCTCATGCCATTAGATCAACCGGGCCCACGTGCATAGAGAGAGACAACTCACAACAGGTGTCATGCGCAATTTTTAATCTGCGCAAAAACAAAAAAGAAAAAAATAAACAACTCCGTCTCCTTCTCGTCTCGCTGGCCCATCCATCCATCGATTCATCGAATCCCGCACACACAGAAGCCTCTCCGGCTCCCACTCCGTTTCAAATCTCTCCTAGCCTGCTCCCTAAAACCCTACCCACCCACCCGAATCGCCCAGGCTCCCGCAGATTCAGCGCGCCGCGAGAAATCCACGGGAGATCGCAGCGGCGGCGAGAGGAGGAGGAGGTTGGGGGGGGGGGGGGTCCGCGGCATGGAGGCGCAGGCCACGGCGACGGTGAAGGAGGCGCTCGCGGCGCTGTACCACCACCCCGAAGACGCCATCCGCACCGCCGCCGACCGCTGGCTGCAGCAGTTCCAGCACACCCTCGACGCGTGGCAGGTGCGAGCGGGCCTTCCTCGGCTCGATTCAGCCCCTCGCTGTACCTTCGTGTAGAGTCACTGGATGGATGGTCTCTGCGTGGCGGCGGGGTGTGTGGTTCGGAGGCGCCGAATTTGGGGGTGGTGCGGGTGGGATTTGAGCGAGGTCGTGTTGATTTGGTCTGAACTGGCGCAAAATTTGTTGCCCTTCGGGAGTTGTTCCCTAGTATGGCTGGCGTGGAGGGGTGGTTGGGGGGCGACGAATTGCGGTTAGATTTGTTTGGAGTGGACTTTTGTTCTGCTGCTCTAGTGGCTGCGCGTTGTGTCTGGTTCCCACGCGGGACTGCGGGTGGAATGGGTAATGTAGGATCGGTCTGGTCTTTATTGGCGCGTTAGAGTTTGGAGAACTTAGGAGTAGATCTTACCAGCAGTGTTGATTTTTTTGGATGCCTGTCAGTGTCTTTCAGGTTAGGTTTGTTTTGGCTAGCAGCCGTAGATTACGAGCTGCTTAGATGCTGCAGAATTGAATTCCAGTGTTGCGTGGGACTTCTCTGCATGTTGGATAGCCTAAAATTGCGATTACTTTATGCGGGCTTGGTTCAGTTCTCACTCGCTCTTAGGTTTGGTTGTGATGTGTAACTGTGGCTACCCAAACTTTTGTACTGGCTGCTGAAGTGCAGTGACTGAGGAGGATGAAGTGAGCATAGATCATGTGCGCATTGATGCGGGCATTTAATATTTGAGGGGAATTCGCTGAAAGCTTGATGCTCTGTTTCAATTTTTTTTTTAAAAGTTCTATCTTGTTAGTATATTTATTTCTTGTTTTCTTGTAGGTGCAGTGTGTGTCCCCAACAAATTTAGAGTTCCCTTTTAGATTTGGAGCTCATTATGGAATATGGTGTATAGTTTTTTCTTACTGTATCATCTTGTTGGCATTTTGTGAGTTAGTTAACTTGATGACATCTGATTATTTGCTGTTCTCGATATGCAGGTAGCTGACAGTTTACTTCATGATGAAAGCAGTAATTTGGAGACTCTCATGTTCTGTTCTCAGACCCTAAGAAGCAAGGTAAAAAAAATTCATAATGGCTCTTTTCTTACGAACTATTTATAAATTTAAATCAAATTTAATTCTTGCCGATGGTTTTTAACATGCTTGCATTTTAGGTACAAAGGGACTTTGAGGAGTTACCCTCAGAAGCTTTTCGACCATTACAAGATTCTCTATATGTAAGCAGCAGCTTTGGAGTTCTTTGTAAGAGTATAATTTATGTGACTCTGGGTTGCACTATCAATTGGAGTCAGTCTTAAAAAGTTCTTTTGCAATGTATACTGTGGTCTCCTACCATGATCTCTTTTATGATTGTTTCTCTTATGATAAACTCTGGTTAATCTTGCTAAGAGCCTAAGGGCATTGTTTCTTTCACACACACACTCTCTCTCTCTCTCTCTCTCTCTCTCTCAAAAAGGAGTACTGTTTCTTTTTGTTTAACTGGTCTGCATCTGCAGGAATTGCTAAAAAAATTTAATAAAGGACCACTGAAAGTTAGAACACAGGTAACTGACTGAATTAAGCAGGTATATTTTATATTTAGACAGTTAAACTGATAACTGCTTGTTCTATCATTTTCAGATTTGCATTGCAATTGCTGCTCTGGCTGTTCATGTACCTGTAGAGGACTGGGGAGGTGGTGGAATTGTGAATTGGCTAAGTGATGAAATGAAGTCTCAACCGGAATTCATCCCAAGCTTCCTTGAACTGCTTATTGTTTTGCCACAGGTACATAGCAATTTTTAGCTTGATATGGATGCCTATCATATTCTGAAAGAGTGTCCTGATATCTCCTAGTTCTTGATTGTCTGTTTCTACTAGATTAAATCTCTATAAGCCTATTTAGGAGAGGAAAGGGTGACAAAGGAGATAGTTTGCAGCTAAAGTTTGATTAGGCCATTTGAAAGTACTGTGATGGTGTTCATGCCTTTTTTTAAACAGTGAGGCATCTGTTAGTCTAAACCCCCAAGAAATAAAATGCTGACAGCATGATTTTGATATGTTGTAAATTGGGCATATTTAGTTTTCTTTTCGTTCCCTGTCCAGGAAATGTTAAATTTGCTATATGCCCATATATATTTAGAGATTTGAGGGTATGTAAAGCAACAAGCCTTTTTCTTGTCTTTATACCATTTGCAGAAACAGATTTTTCTAATGGTCAGTGGGATTTGGTTCTGTTGCTACTTATTAGTAATAAAGTAGATCATTGATGAATCACATTCATGGATACATTACATGATCTTTCCTAGAGCTTACAAATCTTTAACCAGATCTTTGTTTCAAATCACAAAGATATTATTATGATCGTATTTTTGCCATGTCCATGTTGTGATCATGCTTGAGTTTAGACGAGTGATGTACATCATCTGCTCAAATCTTATAGTTCATGGCTATTGCATTACTGTAATTGGACTTACTGTAATGCTGTCTTGGCAGGAAACTTCTAGTTATAAAATAGCTGCTCGTCGCGAAAGGCGCAAACAATTTGAGAATGACCTTTGTTCATCAGCTAATGTTGGTCTTAGTCTATTGACTGCTTGCTTGGGTATTGATCAGCTAAAAGAGCAGGTTAATTTCCTCTGCTTTAAAATTGTTTTTTTATGATATAAATTCCTTAGGTGCTAAGTGGCGAAGATATACGTTATCTCATAGTAAAATCCTGCCAGAGATAGGGTAGCTGTTTATTTACTGCTTTCTCTCACGTTCATTCGCAAGGTCCTTCAATAACCAATTCCTCTATGGGCTATTACCCTTTCCTTCAATAACTGATTCCTTTATGGGCTATTACCCTATCTTATGGCCATGAGTACACGCATTTGAAAATACCATATAAGAAGGCATCTTCTGTCATGGACCAAGATTAGCAGGTGTGTAAACAGTAGCAACGTGTGAACAGCATCCACGCTGGTACTGTGATGGCATTATCTATCTAGGTAGTTTGATTGGTTTCCTAGTATAAAAGATTAGTTGGTTAGGTAGGTTTTGGGATTCGTTAACTATCAAGTTATTGTTAGGGATAGAATATTATCTATTAGGAATGTTATCTTTTATAGCTGGAAAGATTAGATTGGATTGTTAGGAGGCCGGCATTATATAAGCACACTATTGTTATCTTTTCTAATCAAGCAATGAATAAACAAAGTTCTGAGTCTTTCCCTCCTCTTCAACTAAGCCTCAAAAGCTTTGGCGACGGCATGGCTGACCGTTCAAGAGCGTCTTATTCTCGGTCCTCGGACCTATACTGGTTATATTATTGTACCTTATACTTAAAGAAGTGGTGCAACTAACTAGAGGGCTGGTCTATAGTGTGCTCCACCTATCTTGGTATATGCAAATATTATGTCAGTATGTCTTATGTTTCACATTATTTTTTTACTTTAATATAAACCAACTTAGATGGTTACACTGGCTTTCCAGACAGCAACCCCTCACTTCTTCCTGTTAACTCTTTGTCAGATACCACATTCAAATCAATGCTTCAATATACTTCTTTCGAACCCAGAAGTACATAAAATATGCAATCCTGGACAAAATTACGTGATGAGATGGTTAGGTATATTTTGGTAGTTAATCTTGATTGTTCCTTTCACAGGTTTTGGAGGGTTTTGCTTCTTGGCTTCGTTTCTGTCATGGGTATGCAGCTTCTGGGATTTTGATATAGTAATACTTTCCTTGGGAATGTAGTTGACATCTAACATTTTCTATTCTTACTATACTACTGCTACCTAACAGTATCTGCCTTAGTAATTTTTTAAGTGTTCTTTCTGCCAGAATCTCCGCATCTACTCTTGCTTCGCATCCTTTGGTCCATACAGCACTCTCTTCGCTGAACTCTGATCAATTGTTGGAGGCAGCTGTAAATGGTATTGTTTGAATATGGTCATAATTTCTATTGTGTTTTAGCTATGCATCTTTTGTTAGTTTCTCAAGTTTTCTTGTTCCTTGTGCCTCAATCAATCATTTGCTAGTGTGCTCTTGGTATCATAGTTATGTTCATCTTATTCAGTTGCTATGAACAATTGAACACAAACTTGAGAGACGGCTTTATATTTTGTTTCTGCCCACTTACTGTACAGTGAGTTTCTACGCACAACAAACTACAATGATCTTGGGTAATCCTTGAGATTTGTGATGTTGAATTTATGGATAATCAAGTTAAAAAGAAGAACATAATACATCGTTTTTGGATTTTTGCCAGCTTATAACTCAGGTATAGCTCATTAAAAATTTGGGAGCTTCTAGGGAACGGTATGAAAAGGGATATCAGGTTTCATGTTTGCACGTGTTTTGGGCTTCATGTTTCAACAAATTTTAATCAAATCCAAGTGCAGGTTTCAGTAGGTTTTAACAAGTTTCAATGAAAAAACCAACTTCCGGTGCAGGTTTCTAGTGGGGGATGAAACCCGGGCAGGTTTAGGTATTAGTGCAGGTTTCAGATAGGCGCTGTGGAGATGGGGCACAACAGTGGTGGCACAAGTGCAACCCTGATCCGGCTCCAGCCCATATGGGGGCTGCTTTGCCGGCCTGCATGCTCACATCCTCCTTGTCAGCCTTGCCGCGCTGTCACAAACCTGACCTTCTTGCGGGCTCCCTCTGCATCACCCTCCTCCGTTCCTTTGTGCTTTGCAACACAACCTCCGTCCGCTTACAGATGATGGATCTACCATGTCCTCATCCAACCCAGCCTATCATGGGTTGCAGAACGCAGCCTAGTGCGGATTAGGCAAGCTTCAACTACAGCTTCTTCACATTAATAAGCCTCAGCTTGGCCAAAAAGTGGATCTTTTCCGGCTTAGGTCAGATTCTGAAACTGCAACCATCTTCTTCGGAAAAAGTTGCTGCCCGAATACCATGGCTTCTACAATTTCTCCATAAGGCCTCCCATGCCCTGCAACCTCTCTTTCCCCTCTCTTGGTTTGATCACCCTCGCCGGTGCAATCAAGATTGCAAGTGGCTAGTTGTTGTACTGCTGTGGGCCCCCGTCACTGAGTTTGCAACTTCCCCATGGTTGTGCAGCTTCTGCAGCCATCTGCCGTTGTCAAGATTGGAGCCCACATGCTGCTGCTACTGTTGTATGCCGTTCTCACCAAGATCTCGGTTAGCATGCTGCTGTGCTGCTGCTTCACCGCATAAAGTATTCTATCGACAATGCTAGGCTTGACTAATTTGATGTTTAGGATGGATCCACTCAACTTTCAATTCGTGAGTTCCATTGGGAACACATTGAAGTTGATGATGTTTATGGAATGTAATTTTGTTTCTTGCTTTCTAAAGGTAGGAACATATTTCTTTGAACTGTTACCCTTATAAGCTCAATATTCTTTCAAATAGTTTCTCAAGCTTGTCACTATCTGGCTTTTTGGGCTTATAAGTTATGGTAATGACAGAGATCATACGTCTGATCGCATCGATCTCATCGTACGCTCCCATTCCTACCAGTTTAGTATTACAACTACTCACTTCCTAATTGCATAATTAACTAGCCACCACCTACCCTATCCATTCATTGCTGCTGAGAGTCTCGCCCCAACCATCCATTCTTTTTTCCCTCTCTGACCCATTAGAACAGGTTTCCGTTGAGCCGTTTCGACCACAATGAGCTGCTCCACTCCTGCTTCTGCTCCGACGTCCCAAGCTCGGCTGTCGGCTGTCGGTTAGAGCTCACCGCCACTTGTGCTCGATGAGGCCGTCCACTGCAATCGGAGCTCGTGTGGGAGGCCTTCCCTTGCGAGGAGCGACTGGAGCTCGTCGGATCTGGTGAGGCCGAGACTAGAGGAGGTGGGGAGGCCGATGGTGAATGTACGGTCGGTGACGAGGCAACATTGTGGGCAGAGACGAAGCACCAGGTTAGCCGCTGTTGCCACCACTTACATGCCCTCCTCTGGTAGACATTGTTGCATATGATCATGGTAGCAACAATTGTACGCCACTCACTGCTGAGGCCGAACTCAGCGATGGCACAGCCAAGGTCGGGGGCGATGAGGATGTGGTGTCGGGGCCGCTAGATCCAAACGACGACGTGGTGGCGTGTAGGCTATCCTCCTACTCCGAGGCCATCTAAAAAGTTGGCACTATTAAGTCAAGTGTTGCAGTGGTCATTTTTGAATGTTGCAGCACTTTTTTCTAAAATGTTGGGGTTAATTTAATGGTTTTTCATTTTTGTTGTAACAATGTTTCAATTTTGTTGCAACAAATTGTATTTGTTGTAGTTCTCATTTGTTGTACAATTTTTAGTTTGTGTTTGTTGCATTGAATGGGAATTTTGTTGCAACTATGGGAGCTAATTGCTACGGTTCTAGAAATTTTGTTGTGCCAAATTATCCGGATTGCCCTTCTCCCTACTCCTCCGCCAATTTAGAGCTTCGGCGAGCCAGTGGTGGCCGGAGATCGCCACCAGAGACGAGCTTCTCTCCCACCTTGCGCCTCCAAGGCCTTGGAAGCAATTTACAAAGTTTTCACGATGTTTTGTTTGTACCAAATCGGACAGCCGAAATCCATCTAAATGAGATCTGAAGGTTGGGGGAGCGTACAATGGGAATGCTCCCTATAAGTTAAGAAGCCCCAAAAGCTGGCTTATTGGATAAGCTAAACTTTGACCAATCAGGCCCGCTGATGTGGCGTAGTTGTTAATGGCTGCAGCTAGTTACACCTTAGATGACCTGTCTTTATATGCTTGGGATTTTGTTAGCAGCTCACTAATGCATGTATCTTTAAATTGCCAGTTACGTCAGAATTGATACATTTTACTGTATCTCGAGATTCTGGTAGCATCACTGAACAGTTTCCGCTGATTCGAATTCTCATCCCCCATGTTATGGGTCTCAAAGGGCAGCTCAAAGACTCATCTAAGGTATGAAATCTCTTGACCATATTCTGCATGAATGTTCTGTATCTCTATTTGCAAACTTCTCCTTGATTATTGTTTTGGTATTTAATTATGCTTGTTCATACCTACACATACCACTTTGTTGGAGTGATATACTACATTGATGAACCAGCAAAATTAGATTTGCCTAGTAAAATTGTGACTTTTATTTTTATAGGGTTCACTCTAGCTCTTTTTTTGGTACCTTTAATTTGATATATGTTACATCATATCAATTTTCTGTCTTAAATTGGGATGGATTATTTTACTAAAAATAATTCCCTACCCCTGAGTTCACCATTCTCCAGCTACAACAAACTGTTTTTTGATGGATATTTTAACATTTTTTAGTATCAATCAGCTGTATCCATTATCTTGCGTCCATGTAATTTGATTTAACTAAATGTACAGCCAACAAGGCAGGCAGCTGAGCTTTCAAATAACTCCAAGAGTTACGGAAAATCCTAGAATAAAAAAAAGCTAGTTGGACGTATCGCTAGTAGACACGAAAATATATTAAATTTCACTCATAACTGAACTTTATCTTGGTTTTTGCTCTCTGAAAGGGCACTTAGTATTATGCAACGTACAATAAGTTTTCTGAAACACAGTGAGAAAGTTGTATTTACTTTATGTTTGACAATTTGTTATCGGGCTCTGTGTACTTCTATTGTTCTCTTTAAATTTTTGTACCATGAGTGCATGGTAATATGTGTATGTGCATGTGTTTTTATACTACTTTCTTTGATAACTCATTTGTGCATTATCAGGATGATGAAGATGTAAAAGCTATTGCTCGTTTATTTGCAGACATGGGTGATTCCTATGTCGACTTGATTGCAACAGGTAATTTATGGACGATGATGATCACCATTTGGATGTCTCATGAGGTTCATATATGAATAAAGTTTTTTTATGGGAATATATGAACAAAGATCATCCTGGCCATTAAAGCATTCCACTTGTATTTGATCTTTTACAGGTTCAGATGACGCCATGCAAATAGTGAATGCACTACTAGAAGTTACTTCTCATCCAGAATTTGACATTTGCTCCATGACGTTTAATTTCTGGCACCATCTTATGCGTAACCTGACTGAGAGGTAATATTACTAAAACATTGCTAGTTTTACTTGAGAAACAATCCATAAAGTGCTTACACATTGTAGGGACTCATATTCATCGTACGGATCTGAGGTGTCGATTGAAGCTGAGAGAAATAGAAGATCGCAAATATTTCGTCCTCCATTTGAGATTCTTGTGTCTCTGGTATGTATTCGAGGGGGTGAGGATTGTTCATATAATTGTCCTCTGCACCTCTGGTATGTGGGCGTGTTCTTTACCTCACAAGCCGGCGGCTTTTGACTTTTGCTACAGTACATAACTTTCAAACGGAGTATTTTTTTAAGACGGAGTCTACAAGTTAAACGATCTATACGTTAAAAGCTCAATATCTGTACCAGTCAAAATCGCAAGCGAGTATCTGTCTTTCCGTAATCTGTACCGCAAACAGCCAAAATTCAAAAATTTCAGCCAAAAGCCATAAGCCGCAGCTGAAAAGAACAGGCCCTGTATTTGAGGGGGCGAGGATTGTTCATATAATTGTCCTCTGTACTATGCACCATGTAGTAAAAACTGCAATGCCAACTGAATTATTCCTTTCCATATATAGTTTATTGGATCCCTTGTTGATTTCATGTTGTTTTGATCTTTGAATCAGGTCAGTTTCCGAGTTGAATATCCTGAGGGCTATCACACTTTTTCAGAGGAAGACCGCAGGGATTTCAGGCATGCTAGATACGGTACACTACCTGAATGCTTTTAACTGAGTTCCTCTTGCAGTTCATGTTGGCTATTTTGTACATTTGTCAAACAGTTACTGCTCCATTTGTTTTTCAGCGGTTAGTGACGTGTTACTTGATGCAACTGATGTTCTTGGAGGTGGCTCGACACTAAAAATACTTTTCATGAAGCTAATTCAGGTGAATTTAGCTATTTTCTCTTATCCATCTGTTGTTTAAGTTGCTACGATCTTGTGTTGAATTGTTGAGTCTCTTTGTAGGTTTAATAGTTTCCTTCATCAGATAAATCTGGAATTTCTTTTTGTTTCTTGGTTGTTTTGGCATATGCTGTCCGATTGTGGCATTGTGCTCAATACCGGGATCATGATGTCTTCTTGTGAAGGTTATTTTTTTTTGTTAACACCATAATTATGCGTATTAGTTTTTATCAGTGTTCCAAAAATTGGCCCCTAGAGCTGATTAACTGGCCTTTAGGCGGTAGTCGGCGACTCTGCTGCGATTTCCACCAAATCAGCACGCTAGGCGCTGCCGCAGCCTAGCTAGTGCTAGGCGGAGGAAATTGCGGTGCCATTTGGCAGCGCAGAGGCAATTGGATGGGCTCTAGGCTATCGACTTGGTGGACGGCCGCGGAAACTAGTATAAAAGCCTGGTGGTCGGTCGGATTAGGGATTGGAGGTACCGTTAAGGGTTTTTGGGATTCTGGGGGTGGAGTTCGCCGTTGCCACCGTCGAATCCACCCCCAAGCCCCCAGCGCCGGATCTGCCATTCCCACCAACGGATCAACCTCGTTGTCGATTCTGCCTCCCCTATTGCCACAAGGAAGGGAGAGGGGGGTGGGGGCGGGAAAGAGAGTAGTAGAGGGCTGGCGGCGGTGCGAGTTGTGCACGCTTCTTGAGGTGAGATTAAGGCTGCTTTGTTCGGCTGTGTTACTTGGGCTAGCCCATGTTCCTCTACTCACACAGCAAACCTTTGCTTAGTGCTCACATAGCCGAAGCAAGGAGGGAGTAGAGATGGCGGTGGTGACGTCGACGAATCTGCCGATGGCGACAAAGCTGCTTCACCTCTTGGTTAGACCCTCTCCCCTCCTCTCCATCCTCTACTCCCTCTTCTCCATCCTCTATTTCATCTTCTTCCCCTTTCCCTTCCCCCCCTTGGCCCCAACCAAGCCCTAACACTCTGATACGGGGTCGTCCAGTCTTCTCGACGTAGGATCAAGGTACTCACGTGCCCTCTCTTGAATCGTAGTGATCCTTCATTGTCAATGCAAGAACGAATACTCTTTGATTCGTAAGAACACACGCGTTGGATTTCGCGATCACCAAGTGAAGTCCTATCGCGCTCCCAATTCCCAGCGGAAAGGTTGAACGATCTCGATTAACAAGAACTCTCAAATTTCTCTATTGAGATTGATTGGCCAACAAAAGATCAAAAACAAGCAAAACTAGTCTTCCATTATCTAGTCGTGGTCTGCCGTTTGTGATGGATACAACGAGTATATATGGCGTCCACGCATAGGCCTAAGGCCCAAATCCTTTTTCTATTCCGTTTAGGAAACCGACTTAAACCCTAATAACAATTCATAATTAAACACTAAACTTGTTACATGGCCGAATTAAGTAATCTCCGTCCATAATTGGCACGCAGGCCTATGAGAAAACTCCTCAAGTCACATGTTCAGTTTTTGTGGAAAATCCCTCATGGACTTGATCTCCTTGCGGTTTACTCAATGCATGCACATGCAACACAGCCAATGAGTGAAGCTCAATGGTACAAATTCTCACAAGGTACAATGTAATGTAGTAAATATCCCTCAAGCAATTATCAAGACTAGTCTCAAAGATGAAAGGAAAAATATAAGTGAAGCTCAATGGTTATTGCTTTCAGAGGACTTGGTTTTAATGCATGCAGGCCTATGAGAACTCCTCACATGTTCAGTTTTTGTGGAAAATCCCTCGTGGACTTGATCTCCTTTTGGTTTACTCAATGCATGCACATGCAACACAGCCATGCTTGCAGCAGCCTATTCACTTGGCTGTGGCCAGGGTTCGGTTTCCCGGCGGTTACCGGCCGGTAACCGCCGGTAACCGGAAAACCCGGCTGGGTCCGGGATTTAAAAAACCGGCCGAAATTTGAAGAATGAGCTACAGTGCTACACAAAGCAAATGAGCATGTTGCCTTGCAAGCTAGCAGGCTTTCTGATGCCCTTTCCACCATAAAGATATTAGAAGATGAATTGAGTAATGTAAAGGAGTGTGTTTCTTCTAGTTCTGAAGAAAAACTACAAATACAATTGCATGCTGCAGTTGTAGAAGAGGAGTTGGAGAAAAAAACAAATGAGGAACTTGTTCATAATGCCAACAAACTAGAAGATGCCAACATAACTATTAAATAGCAGTAGCCAGCAGGGAAGAGAAAAAATCAGGCGAAGAGAGCTCAAGAACAAAGAACTTGGGGCAAGCTTTCTGGTTCTTTTCTTTGAAACGAAACTACTAACTTTCTACAATATTCTGGCTACTGCTATTTATAGAACACATGGTAGTTCAAAGGTCATGCCATGCAGCAGCTGAAACATGCAGCATTGATTACTTCAGTCAAGCATGCAGCAGCTGAACCGTTGCATTAATTTCTTCGGGACTATCAGTCAAGCATGCGTTGCATTGATTTAAACGTTGCATGCAGCAGCTGGAGCATTGATTTAAACGTTGCATGCAGCAGCTGGAGCATTGATTTAAACGTTGCATGCAGCAGCTGGAGCAACTTCAGGTTCCACCGGTTTTTCCACCGGTTTTTCCGGTTTCCGACCGGTTACCGGTCCCCTCCCGCTCCCCGCAGAATTTCCATTTGCCAAAATTTAACCGGTTTTTAACCGGGTTTCCCGGTAACCGGCCGGTTACCGGTACCGCCCGGCGGCCGGGATTTGGCCCGGTTCCGGTTTTTCGATCCTTGGCTGTGGCTACCTCCCCATGCTCCATACACCTGCATGCATTACATGCAGCCCATGTGTTGATTCGGATTCTGTTTTTGGTAGCTCTGCAGGCAATTTTCATTTGGCGCCCTTCCTCTCACCTCTCCCGTTGGATACCAATTTCACTTATTGGCCTAAACACAACTAAAGTACTAGTATTAAGTAGTAACCAATTCACGTGTAAATCAAATTTTTTATTATTTAAGAACGAGTTCACCTGAAAATATTTAATACGGCTTAACAGCCTTTTCCGGTTAAATAATATATTTAGCTGAAAAGCGTAAGACATACGGATATCCGCATCACACCCCAAGTTCTATTGACTGGAAATTGGCCACCAAGGCGGGCTAGGTGCTAGGTGCCGGTCTGTCGCCCGACTAGCGACTAGCGCCTTGGTGAACATTGGTTTTTATATAGTCTGGCTAGTGAGTTCCAGCATATCCATTTGTGGAATTTTTGTTGGAACTAAGTTAGTTTGTGGAATATATTAATGACATGCAATAAGTTTTGAGCTCTATTCCCCACCCCCCCTGTCTGGCTTATTTTTTTTCTTCATAATTTCCTAGTTTTATGACAAATACCCTTGTGCATGAAGTCATGTTAGTCGCAGAAAATCTTATTTCAGGCACCTGAACAATGCAAATAATGTGGAGTTAGAGTTGCTTCATCCTGTTAATCTAGACTGTCACTTGGATATAATGAATGTTATGGGGCTTTCAGTAACTTATGCAAACCGTATCGAATAAATTAGTTTGAATTGTTTATCCACCTCTTGCTTGCGTGGTTGATATTGTATATTCCACCGCACAAGTGCACAACTTACCATCACAAGTTTTTGTCCATTCATCTTGTACATTGAGTTTCTGTTCCTTGGTGTAACTATACGACACATTTTCTGTTTTCTAGATAGTAGTGATATTAGGATGACAGTTTTTAACCTCTGCTATCTTCGATACTGACTATTACTTGTCCTGCTTCCTAATCCCACGAAAGATATTTCTGTAGCTTTCTATAATAAAAGTCGCACTTTTGGATGTTAGGCATGTGAAAGCTTTAACGAACAGAATCACAAATGGCAACCTGTAGAGGCTGCCCTGTTCTGTATACAAGCCATTGCTAAATCAGTCTCAATTGAAGAGAAGGAAATGTTACCACAGGTATGAATGACACCTAGAGTGTCTCCTAGTGTTTTAACTTGGTATTCTTATGCTATTGTCAACTGATGGTCAACAAGATCTTTCTCTGAATGACTACTTTCCTTTCTGCTTTACTACATGAACTTACTCTAGTTGTGCACACTGGGTGCTGGTTTAGTAATGTTAATGTGTTGATATTGTTCTCTGAAGGTTATGTCACTGCTTCCCAGCTTTCCTCATCAAGAACAGTTGCTGCAGACAGGTTTGTTTCAGTGTATAGTTCAGAAGTCCTTGATCTTAGCTCATTGTTTTAAATCTTATTGTGACTAGGATTCAGTAAAAACACTGGTAGACAGTAGCTGGTTACTGCCAGTGATGGCTGGTTGAGATGTTAGGGTCTATGATAAGTTAGGGCTGTTTGTGCCTAGTTGTTGGGGAGAAACCTGCTGGCAACTGGTTTTCCTAGCCTGATTATGACAACGTTTTGAGTTCCAACATATTTGACACTTGCAGTTTGTTTGACCATTGGAGCATTTTCAAAATGGATTAATGCTGCCCCTGCTGAACTGTCCATCCTACCACCTTTGGTTGATATTCTCAACAAGGGAATGAGCACATCAGAGGATACAGCTGCAGCTGCTTCTATGGCATTTAAGTATATATGTGAAGGTATGACATCAGTATCCACATCTGCTTAACGGAATCTACCTTCTTTATGCTCGTATTTTTTCCAGCTTTGAAATTGTTCAGCTATTGCCTTTAATCAAATTAATTATTGTGGATTTGCCATTCCTGATACTTGTGCTATTTAGTTAATATATGAGTTGTGATGTACTGCATTGTTGAATAGTTAATTTATCATAAACGTCTCTCTGTATTTCTTTGCCATAGATTTGTGTTATGGACTTATGGTATATCATGAACAATTGACAATGTAGTTAACTTATCCTTTTTTGTTATAAGACTGCAGGGGAAAGTTCTCAAGGTCATTGGATGGCCTTTTCCAGATCTATCATATTGCAATAAGTGGAGTTGGTGGTTATAAAGTTTCTTCAGAGGATTCATTGCATTTGGTTGAAGCCTTAAGGTTCCCTAATTCTCACCATTTCACTTAAGCAATTATGGCTACCTTTTTTGGTTGTATTAACATTTCACCTTACATGATCTTGCACATTGACATACTCAAATCAGTGTGGTTATTACGACGCTTCCACCAGACCATGCTAAAAGAGCCCTGGAGTTAATCTGTCTGCCAGTAATTAATCCTTTGCAGGTGAGTAGCAATCTTTGATAGTCATTTGGACATGTTGATGTATCCATGCTAATTTGTTTTATTTAAAAATAGGAAATAATCCAGCAAGGGGCTAACGTTCTTCAACAAGTTCCTGCTCGGCAATTAACCATGCATATAGATCGGTTATCGAGCATTTTTAGGTGGTGACCTCTCATTTGTACATTTGCCCATCTGTTTTTTGTTTTGTTTTGTATTAAATCTTCCAAATTTTTGCAGCAATGTAAAACTTCCAGAAGTAGCTGCTGAAGCTGTCAATGGATATTGGCCCACATTGAAAAGTATCTTTGATCAGTGAGTATTGGAACCAGACAGATATTGGGAGAAGTTCCTAATTATATTATATACGTGAAAGGTCTCAATACTCACATCATTCCTACTTTATTAATATGCTCTTTTGTGCAGACGGGCATGGGATACACGGACCATGGAGTCACTGTGCCGATCTTGCAAATTTGCTGTAAGTTAATCAATTTTTTTATTGTGAATGATAACAGTTTTGAGTGTAGTTTACACTCAGGCACAAGTCCCACCAGAAGTGCATAATGGGAATTGGGAACAATTATCTTTAGTCAGATATACTTTTACATTACTCCATGTTCTGACTTTTCGTTGGCAGGATTAGTATGATGGTAGTGTTTCCACGATTTCTAAAATGGCAAATACTAAATTGCAAAGCATGCCCTTATATTGCTTTGGATTTGTGCTTTTCACTTCTATGGAGCATTGCAGTACTTTGCCTGGCTGCCTTGTAAATGATTCCTGTGGTCAGTTTAACGTCGGGTGAATATGGATTTTTTTGCCAAACTTTCATGCTAACATGTTTTTTTTTCTGTGGTGAAGGTTAGGACATGTGGGAGGTTCATGGGAATCACCATCGGTGCAATGCTTGAAGAAATTCAAACTCTATATCAGCAGCACAATCAGTCTTGCTTCCTTTACTTATCCAGTGAAGTTATCAAGGTTGTTTTATGTTTCAAAAGTCTAGTACTTTATTTTTAACTGTATTTTTTATTTTTCTGATTTCATTTTTTGTGTAGATATTTGGATCTGATCTGTCTTGCGCAAGCTATCTTACAAGTCTGATTCAGACACTTTTCAGCCATACGATACAGAATCTCAGAACTATTCAAGTAACTATTCCTGCTTTCATTCCTGTCTGCAGTTCAGACACTTGCAGTAACATATTAGCAAAGCGGTAACTAATTCACTAAATTGCATTCTCTACATTCGCAGGATTTTACAGCTAGACCGGACATAGCTGATGATTGCTTTCGGCTAGCATCAAGATGTATTCGCTACTGTCCCGATCTATTTCTACCTGCAGAGATGTTTCCAAGATTGGTTGACTGTGCAATGGCTGGTATAACTATACAGCACAGGTAGTGTCTTGTGTTTCCAAGATAAAGTGCATTTGAACTATACTATCAGATGCTAAAATTATCTCAAGTCAGAAATGGATTATATATGAGCTTGATATTCTTGTTTATCCTTGTGTTCTATGATTCTATCCTATAGTGTGATGGCTAATTTGTTACCTAAACTTTTGTGTAACAGGGAAGCCTGCAAATCCATGTTATGTTTTCTGTCTGATGCCTTTGATCTTGCGAAATCACCCGAGGGGGAAAAGTACCGAGAGCTAATAAACACAATTGTACTTCAGCGTGGTGCAACCCTTACTAGAATAATGATTGCTTCCTTAACTGGGGCACTACCATCTGGTCGCTTGGATGAGGTATGTAATATGATGTCTTCTACGGTGTTTTCTTTTGCTAACATGCTATGCTTCTGCTTGAGTGAATACACATGCTCCTTTGAAACATACGAACCAACAATCCACAAGGTTTGAATTCTTCTGTGTTATCAAAATAAAGATTGATCAGAGGGAAATATAGGTGTCACATTTGTGAAGCAATCTTGTAAACCACATTCTTCTGTCCAGATATTATTTGGGGTAAGATTATCTAAACGTACGTTCTCAATTTGGTACCCAGAATCGTCAAGAATTCCTTTTTGAGCAACTCCTAGCAACATTTCGGGTTGGAATTCCAGCTGCCTCCTAAATAATCTCAGTAGAATTCCCATTTGCCACTATTTCCTTGTCATTTTAAAAAAAAAAATGATTGGTGCCCCTGAACTCCTTCCTGCTGGAGTGATTTATGTACAGTGTGTGTTTCTGTCTAGATTATTATGGACTTACGGTGGTGTTTTACATGTACAGATATTGAAAATATTCCTAGGGACTATCGAATTTAGGAATTTATCTCTAAATGCAATTGTTGGGTCATATCTCAAATATGTTTGTGAACTAGAACGATATTGAGATTTGACTAATGTCTCATCCATAGCTCTGTCCATTCATCCCGGTCCTTATTATGACTGAAGTGACTGGAAGCGAATTTTGTTGCGTTATTTGAAGCTGCATTTTCCAAAGCTGTTCTTAGTCTAGTTTCTTGAAGTTTTTCTGGGGAGCTTTTTTACCCTTGCACCAAAACTTGGCTCGCAGCTGTCAACATTTGCTTGGTTAGATGGAATAGAAGCTTTGCCCTTTTGATTTTTTAATGATATTATATGTTTTGTTAAAGAACAATTTGCTGGAATGCAAATCACCCATAATTCAGTATAATTTGCCACGATTTTTTCCCCAGTTTGCCTATCTGGGCCCTTGCTCGGAATGGCGTTAACTGGCAGTAGCCAGATTTTTGGTGGTATGTTAGAATCCTGCTGGTAAGCTTTAAGAAAAGATTAGAAATCTAGGTCTTGACTCTTGACATAATGATAGTAGAAGAATGAATTTATATCTTTTGCGTGGAACTTTGCAGGTCTCTTATGTTCTGCTGTCCCTTAGCAGAGCATTTGGTGGGAATATGTTGAATTGGGCAAGGGATTGCATTACCCTTATACCACCACAAGCCCTAACAGATTCAGAGCGCTCGAGATTCTTGAAAATTATATGTGATGCATCATCAGGATCTAGTCTTAATTCCATAACGGATCGATTTGCGGAAATCTCAGATGTTTGTAGACGGAACAAAACGGTGCAAGAACTAGTTCAAGGTGCTTTGCGGCCTCATGACTTAACCTTCACGGTTGCCCCCCAACCATTGTGATGACCTGGAGCCCGTTAAAACCCCATGATTTTCCATGTTTGAGTCTGTTGATGCGTGTCTGCACAGCATCTTGGATTTTTGAGTTCATACAGGTTTGAGTTGCGGCGTCATACTATTCAGATTTGTTCAGAGGATAGATAGGTCAGTCAGTAGGCATTGTAATTCTTTCTGTATTTCGTCATTGTACATGCGTCATGAATTGTGTATGTGGGAGGAAAGCTGTGTTGTATTATCTGAAAAATGGTGGTATACATACTCAACTGGGAGATCACACGGATGGTGATATGCCATTGGGCCTGATTTTACAATGGCCGGCCAGCTTATTTATAAATGAGATAGCCATCGATTTTATTACTTGCTACGAAATTCCTGCATTCCAAAGTACCCTCAAGTTGTGCGAAACGATGGTTGGCTAATGGCCAGCAGCAATATAACGCAAGTGCTGTCATATACCAGCTTGTAGGGGTGCTAAGCTAAATTCTGATTATGTGCTATATATATGTTTTTTTGGCTATGCTAGTACCCCAGGTCCTATACAAGGATTCAAAAAACTTGGGGGGGGGGGGGGGTGCCTGGTTCCTTGGGCTGTCTGGATTGCTTAGTGGACACCAGGGTAAGTCTAAGAGTATAGTATTGTAGTATAAGGAAATTTACTTGTATATCTTTATCTTGTGTAATTGTTGTGGGGTAGGCATAGGATAGGTATTTGTAGGGGTGGAAACAAGTCGAGCCGAGCCGGCTCGAGCCAAGCTTGCCCAAGCTTGTTTCAACAGGTGGCTCGGCCCGGCTCGACTCGTTTTGAGAAGCTCGAGCCGGCTTGCGAGCCTTCACGAGCTAGAAGCAGGCCGGTCGTCGAAGTGTGGGACTTCCTCACTGGTGCCGCGCAGCGCCGTGACGTGACCGGCGGCGTTGCAGCCTACACCGTCCCAGGAGTAGCAGGAGTCGCGTGTTTAGCTCCTGCATCTCCTCCCAGAAGTCCACTCCCCCTCCCGCCGTCGACGCCATACTGTCTCAGCTTGACGTCGCTAGACCATTACTGTTGGCGACTTCCTCCTCACCCTCCAGTACCCTCTCCTTCACCTCCCTTATGCTCAACTCCTCTGCAGGGCCTCCTTCCGCGCAGGGTCCTGGATCTCCGACGCGAACTTGCCCCACGGCCGCTGCCGCATGTCGCGGTATCGCCGGATGTCCTCCTGCGAGTAGCAGTACTCCTGCTGACGCGCCCACTGCTGCTGCTGCATGACCGACACCGGCTTGGGGGGCAGTGAGACGGAGAGCGCGGGAGCCAGCCTTCGCCCCGGCGGCGAAGTCGTCGACGTGTTCGAGCCGGAGTCACCGTGGTGGTCGCCGAGGAGGTGGGCGCGGATGAGGTCGAGGTGCTAGTGCAGGAAGGCCATGGCGACGCAGCGAGGGAAGAGGCACCTCGGGTCGAGTTGAGACCGACGAACCTACGTGCGCCGATGAGGAACTCGGCTCGAGTGTGGAGTGTGGTGGCCGTCGTGGGTGAACGCACGGGCTATAAAGGGGTGGGATAAGGTAAAGGCCAGGGTGGGCGGGTGGTTCGACGAGGCTTCCCGGCGAAGGCCAAGAGACGGGGGCGGTGAGATTCCCGGCAAAGGCCAACAAACCGAGTGGGGATTCATGAGTGGGGACTAGTCTGGGAAGGCAGCAGGCAGGAGTGAGGAGACGGATGGGAGACGCGATGGGCTGACTTAACAAACGAGCCAAATAGCTCGTGAGCGGCTCGAGCTCGGCTCGTTTTTTCACGAGCTATAAAGGAGGCTCGGCTCGAAATTTAATGAGCTCGAGCTGGCTCGGCTCGTAACGAGCTCGAGCCGAGCCACGAGCCTCAAACTATTTTTCCACCCCGAGGTATTTGCCATCCTGCCTGCACTCATATGTAAAGAGCCCTAAGAGAGGAGAGGGGTACGTACGTTGTTTGCCGAATCATCGGCGCACTTTTGACAAGTCGGAGACACATCGCCAGTGCATGGATGCATGGCAGCGAGCACGCGTGCATGCACTCTCAGGAGTCAGGAGGGCTCGTCGCCCTGAAGCCTCAAGTTATCCGTGCATATGGGTACTTAGGGCCTGTTTGGCAGAGCTCCACCACTGAAAAAATGAATCTGGAGCAGCAGATCCACAAAAAACAACTCCACCGTGAATCTGGGATCCCACCATGGAGCTAGACAAAACTGTTTGGCTTGCACAGCAGCTCCAGATCCACGAAACTGAGTTTTTGGTGGGAATGACCTGTTTTGCCCATGGGTTTTATAGTGGTATGGGATGTGATGTGTAACCAGTGGCAAAAGGTGGGTAATTACCACCCAACTCCACGAGTAAGTACGAAACAAGGTTTCGTGGAGCACCCCTTGAGGTGCTCCATGGATTTCATGAATCTGGAGCTAGATTCAGTATTTTGGTGGATCCAGATTTCGTGGAGCTGGAGCGTTTGGGTAAAAATTCGTGGAGTGGAGCTGTTTTTGATGGATCTGGAGTTGGTGGAGCTCTGCCAAATAAACCCTTAAGTGGTTTCGGCCCGTGTGTGTGTGTGTGTGGTGGCTTGTGCATGTCTTGCGCTGGTGCATTGCTCGGGAGGGGAGACTCGCGTTCGAATTATTATAAATCTAACCAACGGAATCGGACGTGCTTGTCTTGGGCTTTGTGATTCTTGCCACGTCGACCTCTTGTTGCGGCAGAGCTGCAGTTAACTGTTAGGGTGGGCTTTTTTTGCCAATTGTTTTATGACTTTTAAGTTGGGCTGTTCGTAAGAGATAGTACGAAGAGAAAAAAATTATATATAATTTTGATCGGTACAGCCGAACTCGGTATAATGTGTATTATAATATACTTGTAGATCTCGTTTTAAAAAGACGCACAGTTTAAAAATAAGTTATTGCAACAACGGAAGCTAAAGTCAAAGTAAAAAAGAACCCATATCTGGTCTTCTCAACAGTGGCTAATAAAAGTTCGGGAAGTGCTTTGTATGGCTAATTTGTTCGATATCGTGGGTCACCATTTGTGGCTTGAGTTAGCAAATGCGTTCCTCTTAAGAAACATAAGAAACAACTCAGACTTAAAACCCTGGTGGTGAGAGGTTCATCATTTAGATTGTCTCATATATATATATATATATATATATATATATATATATATATATATATATATATATATATATATATATATATATATATATATATATATATATATATATATTGCTTTTATTTTCAATTGGCGATACAAAAAAACGATGTACTGTTTTTATATTTGCTACAGCATAGGAATCAAGATGCACACGGAGCTATTGTTCACCCTGACCTGTCTATAGAGACATGTCAATTGCACGGCCTTAGAGCAACTCCAACAGATTAGCCAAAAGAAGTATCTAAATTTAGTGATTTAGCTATTCTCTAAAATGAATCTCACCCAAAAAAACAAGACTACTCCAACAGGCTATCTAAACTAGAGGGCGCGCGGTGGGTCGCGTACGCACGGGAATGGGGCGCAGCGTGCGGGAAGGAAACGCCGACCGCGCCAAGAGGCTGGATGGTGAGCGAGGTAGGCTATCCAAAAATAGAGAGCGAAGGAGGAGGGATGGAGAGCTACTAAATTTGGAGAGTCATTTACAGAGTCTATTGGAGATGTTTTTTCTCCAATAATAGCCAAATTTACCTTTAGAAAATGATTTAGCTCTTCTCTTGGAGTTGCTCTTATATAGGATGTTTGAATATGTTTGGGGAAGGGTTCTGACAACAATTATGTGATGAAAAAAAACCATTTTGATACGGTTACTAGGGATCAAGTAAGATGACTCGCAGATTTTCTGCGTTCTACCTTTCCTACTTAGTTTTGTACGGAAAGCCCAAGTCCAGGCATGGAACACTGTATAGCTGAAGAATAATGTCTGCTAAGTAGGTGAAAGACCGAAGATGGCAATAAAGGGGGTGAATAGTGCCTTAAAATTTTCTTTCAAATATTCATAAATCTTTCACTTCAATAGGTACAGAGCTATGAAGATTAGAACGGAAGACCAACACAAAAACCAGCGATTAGAAGCACTGAAAACCCAAGAAAAATCAGCGAAAGCAGAACTACTGTAGTTAAATTTGTGTTACTACTGCTTACTACAGTAACTGCGGTACTACCGCTACAGTAACTACGACACTTCCGTTGCTATGGTACTTCCGTTGTTTTCAGCACGGTTTCAAAATACAAAATTAAGAGAACTTTTGATCCGTAGATTCAAATGACATGGAAATTTGTAGGGATATACTCTGGGATGTCAAGAAACTATTCCAACAAACGATTATGAAAATCATGGTCAAAGTTGAGACCTTTTTCAATGTGTTGATAGGTTGCACCAAAACTGAGCCAAAACCCCAAACGTTGAATACAACTTGCTCATGGGTAGATGACGGCCAAGATAGCTCTAGATGTATTTTCACATATCACAGCAAGCTAGAATACCGAAGAATCCCAGCCAAAATCCCTCGGATCAAGAGATGGACCAAAGAGGCCAAAAACAAGCAACACCAGGTTTTCTTATGAATCTTGTTATCAAAGTGCCTAGATTGATGGAGATGTATTTTCAAGTATTATCTTTATCTCTTACACGTTCTTGGCGCAACAAGATCATAAGAGAGAAAGAAAAGAGATCAAAGCCAATAAAAAGTCAAGCACATCAATCAAAATCAAGAGAGACACAAGATATCCAAAACGATTGGTGAGTTGCTTACTAGAGAAGTTAGGTTTTATAGCCACTCCGTCTTGGAGGACAAAAGCACACAAGGCACTCACTCTCAAACTTTAACCCTAGAGATGAGAGCACAAGAAATGGGGTGGATGGTTAACTCTACATGTCTCCATCCCAATCTACACTCCTTAATGGATTCTATCAACTATTACAATGGGGGAACACATTAATCCCACACGCATGGGTTTACTCTCACAAGTTCACTTTTGCACACTTTTCAAAGCGCATAAATGTGCATCCACTAAACCCTTAGCCTTGATCCAACCAGCTCTACCTTGACCTAAACTGCTCTCCAACGCATCACCCATGCGTCGCGGTTTTGATCTAAGATGGTTTCTAGTATTTTGGTCAAACCCGGTCATCACCAACCACTGCAAGCAATCGCCCTTGCCACGCGTAGGTGCACCACAAGCCTGCCACGCGTCACCAAGTCTCTCCCATCTCGGTTTCATCAAACCATGGCTTACTTGGCTTGTGCAAGCTACATGGCGTCATCCCACCGTTCGAACTCGCCTTCAACATTCCTGCTTTTCTTGTGTCATGCTTAAACTCACCGTTTTACTCGACTTCTCGATCATTTTAAGCCTCAACTTGACCTAAATTAGTCAAGGCATGCATCATGCACTCTTAATGCAATTACTCAGGTCAAACCAACTTATTCCATGACTTAATTTCCTCAAATCCTGTTTTTCTAGGAAGATCAAAAGTACCGCACTTACCATGCCGATACTTCTGCTCCTCAAAGCAGTGCTTCCGCACGTTGAAAACCTCACCTGAACCTCTCTGAAAAAACGTACCACAACTCAACCCGGTACTTCCGTCGAGCAGTACTACCGCACTTATGCCTGCGATACTTTCACAAATCAAAACTATCACACTAATATCTGCGGCACTTCCGTATTTCTTGATACTTCTAGAAAGCAGTCCAAATCAAATGCAATCTTTGCAAAACCAATTAACGACTCCACAAACATTGCAATGGTTCATCATAACAGTTTCATGGACCTTCTCACATGGTCCTTCAGTAGGCTTGTGTCATATAATGATTTTTTATTGGGTTATTTCTAGTCTAGCTAATTTGGTGCATGTGTCAAGCATTTGTTGAACATTTCCTATTTTGGATGGGTTTTGTATGTACAGACATGACCAACTGCAGTTTAGTTGGTAATGCTGTGCCAAAAAAGCACTACTATAAAAGGACTAACACTGAACGGCTCATCACAGATGGTTGACCAAAACCGTCAGTATTAAATATAATCACAGACAGTTGACCAAAATCATCTGTATTAAATACAATCACAAATGATTTTGGACAGCAGCGCTAAAAACCATCTGTGAAGAGATAATATCATAGACGGTTCATGTTGAAAACCATATGTGAAGTATCACAGATGGTTATTTACAAGAACCGTCTGTGATATTAACCCCATCACAGACGGTTTGTATTAAAATCATCTGTGATATTTCACCGCCTGATTTTGCCGCCCTGTTTATTCAAACTTTCAAACTGAAGCGGTGTCACGACCTCTCAACTACTGATTGGTTCCGCTACCCAAATGCTCTTATATATGCCGCCCACACGCCTACCCAAACATTCCAAACCGAAGCGCCGCCTAGCTACCTCCTCCAAACCGATCGAAGCGCCGCCTCCCCCAACGACACCGACTACCTCCTCGAGCTCCTCCACCCTCTAGTTGTGATGCCACAATTCACTATATAAGGCATTCTTGTCATAAGAGTGTCTTGTGCAGTATCACCGTCGTGACACAACGGTGACTTTGCCGCCGCCTCTCTTTCATCGCCAGTGATATATGCCCCACCTCTCCCCTCTCTTGCTTGATGCTTGGATGTAAAATTACGAAATTGTTGGATGACTAAGGTTTCGGCCATGTAAATCTTGATACTTGTGCATGTGAAAATTAATTATTGACGCCTTAGTTCTTATGATGATTGATGGATGTCTAGAGTTTCAGCCCTTATTAAAATTCATGTTTTATTGTAGGATGAAGATATGGCACCAAAGTTTTTTTTTGAAACAAGAGCAGGCGCTTTGCCACATTCCATTAATAGAAAGGAGAGAAAACAATGGAATCCAAGATGAACGAAGCCACCTCTTACACACCAAAGCAATAAAACAACAACACCTACAACCTAAACAACGAGCCACCAAAGACATGTCGTCAATCATAAATAGGCCTAGTTTGGTTCATCTGCATTATTTGGTTGCGCTGTTTTATAGCGCAATTAGAGAATATTGATGAATTGGAGGAGGCCTATTTATGAGAACGCGAGAACACGATTACAAATGGTTCATAGTAAGAACCGTCTGTGATAACTGTTATCACAGACGGTTCTAGTTAAGAATTGTCTGTGATAAGGGTTATCAAAGATGGTTTAAAAACCGTCTGTAATGTCCTTAGGTATTGCTAACCCAAAAGTATAGATGATTCAGGAAACCGCTTTGGTGACGTTTTCGAACCGTCCATGATGAAGTTTTCTGTAGTAGTGAGGATATGTTACAGCTCACCTGACAAATACCGTCATTACACGAGTAACTATGTACCAGTTTGTACAACGCAGCCAAAGGATGGTTTAGATATGCTCATAAAAGATGAAGATTCAACACCTTTTTCCTGTAACAAAAATATTGACTATAATGAATTTCGTCCTTTCCTTTAGTGCAGATGCTTTTATGCTCCCTCCCTAATATACTGAATTTACTCATATATATATATATATATATATATATATATATATATATATATATATATATATATATATATATATATATATATATACACGACTTTTGTTTAGTCTTAGGTATATGTTCATTTACTCGGATCGCTAGGGCGTCATTTGGTCACTGGTTCATCCAGTGCTAAGGAGCAACTTCGCGTAAGGTGACCCGGCACGGCGCACCGCGCACGAGCCGGCTGCGCGCGGCTGGAATTTGAGTTGATTTGACGTGCACTGACCATGGATGGATCGGGGCGCGCGCATGCATGTGCGGGGAAGCAGGCGGGGCCGGCCGGCATGGACGGTGCGGTGCGGTGCGATGCGAGCCTTTTTTTTTCTTTCTTTCTTTCTCGGTGACCTTTTGTTCTGTGCCTTCTTTGGGCATCTGCCGAGGGTGGCAAGAGAGGCAGCGGTGCACCTTTTTTTTTTCTTCCTTCCAGGAGTATGGAGGTGAGAAATAAGCATCGGAGGCACTGTGCATAGGCAATTATTGCCGGCATGGCATCTCAAAAATCCTCTGCGTTACTTGATACGCATGCATCTTTTAACATCCTCCATACTGGGGATGTAGGAGATGCTATTCGTGCCGGTGCCGGTGAATCCACGAAACCATGTCCCCGTAGAAATCCCGTGACCGAGTGATATAGCGTTTGACGCTACGCTATGCAAAGCATTTCCATTTGCTGAAGTACCAAATTATCATTTCCCGGAGACGCCCTTGATCTAAATTTATCCAACGCCTGTTATGTCTCGGAGCTGCACGGCACCTTTTTTTCCCCCGAGAATGCGCGCTGCACGGTACTGAAGTATAGTGAATTTTGACGTTAATATAGAGAACCCTCCTCGCAAAAAAAAAAAAAAAAAGAAAAGAAAAGAAAAGAAAAATAAAAAAGAAAAGAGAGAACCTGACGTTTTGCATTGCTTTTGAGAAGAAAATGCATGAGCTTAGCTATATATATGGATCATTTTTTACTTGATATTTTAATATATTTTTATCAATGATTTCTCACATAATTTATTTTCAAATATGACCGTTTCGGTCATGCTGTCTATCGTGGCATGGCAAAGCAACATGAGCTTCAACTTTCTGTTACTTACCTGATATTTTTAGCTGCAGATCGATCAAATATATAAATATTGTCGACGGTTAAATCGCCGATCTTTCAAATTGTGGGAAAAAAAATCTAAGTCTTTCAGAAGGATTTAGAAAGAGAATGTGGACTATCTTTATTACTATAAACTCATTACATGATGCTCTCGATGAGAGATTACAAATGGGATGCTACTAGCCCTAGGATCGCTACTTCTTGCCTCTGTAATCTACTATCTAGTTGAGAGATCTCTGATTCTTCATAATCTATATATGTCTGGGTGTATGGTCTGCCTTGTTCTTTGTCCCTTCTCTCGTCAGACTTTAAATAACGCCGAAGAGGTGTCGATTGTCCACGTAAGCAAGTGTCTTATTGATTCGTTTCGTTTAGTCAAGCGAACAGTTGCTGTCAGCAGGAGAAACCTGACAATAGTTGCACTTCGATTATTATCAGTGGTAGAGAATCATGAGGACAACTGTAAGGTGGCTGTCGTTAGAGATGTAAGGCCGAGTCATTGTGCGGTTAAAAGGAAGATAAAGCATGTGCTTTATTCTTCCGCACAGGAGATGTTGCTTGGAGGCGGGCATACGTATCAGTTCATAAGACCATCGAGTGGTGACTGATCGGGTGAATGAACAGTGGCCCTCCAACCAGGGGTATCAGCTAGTCCCTAAACTTTAAATGAATTTATAACTTGAATTTCTCTAACTAGAATACTAGTCGGAGAATACTCTATAGCAAGAGTAAAGAAGTAGTTTTTATTCACTTAATGTTGAAAAACTAACTGAAGGGTTTTCTGCTTGTTAGGCACAATCCCATAATTACTACCTTGGGAAGTGAGGAAAAAATTCTGTAAAAATCGGCGTAGTACCTATTGGTTTCAAGCTTTCCAGAGAATTTTTTTTGTATTCTTCTCTGCCTCCTCGCCCTATTGTTCTTCAACTTTGGCTCTGAATTTCTTCAAATCACTTAGATCTTAGCCATCCCGATCGAAAATGCCTAAATTGATCACCAAATGGCCTAAGTCTGAGTTGGGATCAAAGAAGCTAAAGGCGTGGAAGATGCGGGATTAATCCCAATAAAGTTCTAGTACCCTGGAAGTCAGTGATGGGGGAGAACTTTTTGAGCGGTGATTACGAAGAGATTCCCATCTTTTGGACATATGCGGAATTCAGATTTCGACTGCTGGTGCACTCCTTCCTATCTGAGGTGCTCAAGTTTCATAGGATTGAGTTGGTGAACCTTGCTCCTAACTCAATCGCAATCCTCAGTATCTTCGTCTACTTGTATGAAGCGTATCTGGGGATTCCAGCCAATCTAAAATTATTCAGATACTACCATAGGATGATCGAGAGAGCGGGAAAAGCAGCGGTGTCATCCAGAAGCTGCTCACTCTGTCTTCATGATGTGAGCGCAAAGGAGTACATTACGATGTACCTTACGTCTTCTTGGTCATCATGGAAGAAGATGTAGTTCTACATGATGGTCCGCTAACAAGATAACATCTCTTTTGTGGGAAGGATAGCGGTGGAGAGCCTAGAGTGGAGGTCATCTCCCAAGAAGGAGGGGGAAGATACAATGATGGTTTGAAGCCGTCGTGTATCTGAAGGACAAGGGGCTGACTTTGTGGCACGTGGTAAGGGGCATAACCATGCACTGAATTAGTCCCTTGAAGTCGCACAATCATATCATGCTATGGTATGAATGCACGAAAGATTCGACTAGGTATTCATCAGAAGGTAAGCATCGAGAATTCTGATTAGTTGAATCATTCTTCATTTGGTGCACTTCTTCTGATTCGAGGTTTTCTTTCTTTTTCGATTTGTAGCCTTGTATTCCAGGCAATCTATGAAGGAGAATTCGAGCAGAAGGAGGGAGTCTATTTGATCCTAGCGGTTACCTCTTCGGAGGATAAGATCATGTCAGGCACCCAGATTTTACAATCCGGATCCCTCTGTGATTCCACCACACTATTCCCTGGATCAATAGATAGTGCTCATAGTTTACAGTTCTGAATATCAAAATACATATCATGTGGAAGCGCAAATATAATAGTAGACTTACTCACGGGCCGATTAGGCCGAAATCATTAAATTACAGCAGCGGAAGAACGAAGCACGCAAGTGGGACCTTCAGGACATGCCCACAGGCAGCCAACTGGAGGTTCGCGACCTAGCCCTTGACAACTGCATCTTCTCTGCCATCATGTCCAATCATATTGCTGAGACGAAGTGATCTGCTTCCTGATTCTGGATTTGTTGTGAAAGCGAGTGTGAGCACAAACAACCGCGCTCCGCGAGCCAATACACAGGATGCAAATAAATAGTATGCATGGCTTATCAAAGGAGAGGCTCGGGTTATTTTATTTGCAAAAAATTGCTTTTAGTAGTAGTATTATTATTTAATCATAGAATTATTGTTGCTACCTAAACTCCACATAACGATTGCCATAATTGACTCAATCCATCGAAAATACCCTTTCTATATTGTTTGCTGTCTAAAACTCCAAACAGCGAGTGACATCATTTAGTTTGGATCCATCAATATCTTTTGTATTTTAAATTCCTAACAATCCAATCTTGTGATCGGTAATCATCAACTCTTCATTTCTAAATTTCAATGATTAACTAACACCATTACTTTCAAATCCACCGAAATCATTCGTAATCAATCCTTTTGTTATTGATCCAAAACCATAATTTACTCTCCCAATAATCAATCTTATTTTCCATTATCTATTCTAACTAATTCACTTGTATACCTCCACCAAGAGTATCAGTGATCTAGTCTACGATTCACTATTATACATCCACCAAGAATATCAGTGATCAAGTCTACGATTCTCTAGTATATGTCCACCAAGAATATCGTTCATCAATATTATATTCCAATAATTATTATTATTCCTCCAACATTCTCAGAAATTCAATTCATCCCTCTAGTATTTGATCCAATCCTATTAATCCCATTAGTGCCAACATCTTCCAAAAAATTAGATTAAATATCAGTGTTGTAATCCACCATTACCTTTGCACTTCCCAATTCTCCAAAATCATTTAAATCATCTATCCGGCCTATATATTCATTTAGGCTCCACCAATTTATTTATCCCAGAATCCACTCTATCGTGTCCTTTTTATGATCGACATGAATCCACCAATATCTTTATGTATTCATCACAAACATCTACCCCCTTTACTCACGACTCTATTTATTCCCCCTTGTATTTTATTTTGCAAGGATAGAAGTGCCATTATTTGAAATATAATACATAGAAATTTCCTGAGACCTAGCAGTTTTGACCAAAGATATAATGTGTAAGAGAATGCAGTAAAAGTAGTGATCCAGATTCCATCCATCATTACATGGTATCCGCACCATATGCTAACATTTCAGCGTTATAACCGCTTACATTACCACTGGGACGACACCCAGGACAACTCAAATCAGGGCTTTCCACTGCCCTTTACTTTTCCAAACCCATCCATAAAGCATTTTGAAATAGAACTATATCTAGTTAAGTTCCCATGTCCGCCCTTGACCGTGGGCACGACTATTCGAATAGTTTTGACTCTGCAGAGTTTGTACACTTTCACCACAAGAGACAATCAACTCGTTGCCCTACACGATTCCTTAGTCGTGTGGTTGAGCAGATCATCACATTGACTTTTCAAAGTATCTAGTCCCTTTTGTCATCTCACTTTATGGGCTTCTCCCACTTGCGGTGGGTCCCATCTATGCACGGGATGTTTC
This sequence comes from Dendrocalamus latiflorus, assembly GCA_017311315.1. Taxonomy (NCBI): domain Eukaryota; kingdom Viridiplantae; phylum Streptophyta; class Magnoliopsida; order Poales; family Poaceae; genus Dendrocalamus; species Dendrocalamus latiflorus. The sequence continues at coordinate 23,774,966 of CM029667.1, forward strand.
CCATAGTTACTAACGCAGCCGGGCTCCACTTCCCGCAACGCTTAGAACAGCTGGGAAATTTCACCCTCCACTTGGTGTCCCTTTAGGCCTCCCCTTGCCCATGCGTATCCACTTCCATCCACTACCGGTGAGATGAGTCCGGGGGTTTCGATAAATTTACTTAGGCAAGTTGTACTTTACAGACTTGTGGTTGTACTGTTTTACACAGGAGGTCATGACAAGATTCAGTCCTTAGTGGTATCTGGGCGGTCTACCACTAACCCACTTTGTGCATCCACTACACCACACACACACCCTCGAACCATCCACCCAGATAATTAAGCAACCTGAGGTTTTTGGGAGCATAAAATATCCATGACCAAATATACCAGTCATTTCCGTCATGACTGACCAAACCAATTTCTCATGATTCAAAGTGATGCTTTTGGGCATTTTTGGTGCCCCAGATTATCTAAACAGTACTAAGCATGACGTATAATTATGGACTTATTTTCGAAAGGTTACTATTATAATTTTTGCTAGGGCGACAAGGTTCATACATTCAGATATTCCAAAGGAGGTGTAATATTATTTAAGGTAAACAATGGGTATATAACTAGAATCTTAAATTAAACATGTATTTGCATATAGAATAACAACATGCAATTTGATAATTTAAACCAAAGTAATTTGCAGAAAATGTAGGATCAACAAGATCAAAGTATTGACTCGCCTGGTGCGGTTTACCGCGGTCTTGAGCTCACACAATGTTGTCTCATGCGATGATCTTTAATTCCTGATCTTCATCGATCTTCGTCTCGCTTGATCCATAGAATCTTCAGGACTCCAATTTCTAATTGCGGAATAAACGTCTGAATCCAAATAAAAGTAAACAACTCAAAAGATCCAAATAACCCTGAATAAACTCAATTGAACTTGATTAATAAATTTTTTTAAACAGGTGATTTGAGACACGGTTGGTCGGATGCAGAGTATTGTCGGTGTCATAGTGATTGAAGTGGAGAACGGTAGGAAATTGTCAAGATAGAGGCCAAGGGGTGGGTCATGACAAAGGTACATTTATGAGATTATTTTATTTACAAACGACCTAAGGATTACTTTATTATAATTGCCATGTGTGTGTGTGTGTGTGTGTATATATATATATATATATATATATATATATATATATATTTGTAACACGACAATTCTGCTTAAGGACACCCTTTTGATTAAAGGTTGTTATTAATTTATGTTTCTTCGGTGGTCATTTAGTGCAAGGTGAGTTGTAAAGAAAAGATCGTATATATGGACATTAGGTGATGTCCTGGCTTGCTATTTATAGTTACATTTGGTGTCCAATTTATTTTCCCTACATTTAACTTGGATGTCTTCTTGGTTGGGTGTCTATTAACTTTAGAATCCCTCTTTTATTATGGCCTACACTTAATTCTTAGATTAAGATAAATAATAAAGACACATTAATTATGCATATATGTAATTAGCCAATATTAAATCTTAAACAATTTCGTTTATAGCCTAATAAGATTTGCTGGCTAATTACTTTGACATGAGCTTAATTGCTATTTTAGCCTAACTAAGGTTCCTGTGATGCATTGATGTTTATGATAGAACCATCTCTTATTAATGTTCTATTATCAATTTTCAGATTTAAAATAATTAATAGAGGCACACTAATTATTCATATATGGTAATTAAATAGATATTAAATCTTAAATAATGTCATTCACATCCTAGTAAAATATGTGGGCTACCATAACCTAATCTCTAGTTCTCCAAACTTTTTCCTTAACTGCCATGGAGTAAAGAAACAAAACACCAAAAACTAGGAGTGAAAAGAGTGGGAAATGGGGGATATGGGAATCGAACCCGGGACTTAGGGTCAAAGGAGTAGCGCATGCTTGGGCTAGCCAACTGGCCATCGGTGTTTCGCGACTAAAGGTGGGGAGTCGGTATTTATAAAGCGGCAGGGTTGGGGGAAACTTCACAGAAGAGTCACCGGCCGAAACAGGAGAGGTGGGCGGCGCACGATGCTGCGCACGCCGGCGGCAAGCGGCGCCCGGGGAGGCGACGATGATCGGCAAAATGGGTTCCCCGGGGGCCTGGGAAGCAGGTGGAGGCGTTGGAGTGTGTCGGGGAATCCTTGAGGCGGGCCAGCGGCGATGGAGAAGTGACCGGCGTAGGGAGGCCATTAATGGCGACGGTGGCCGGAGGGAGGAGGGAGTGAGTTAGGGGAAGTGAGAGCACGAGTGAGTGGTAAGGAGCTCACCAATGGCGGTTAATTGGCCGGGGGAATGGTGAGGCACGCCGGCGATGGGAGCCTTGGGCGGTGCGGGGGAGGCTCACGTGGAGGGGTCACTCCAGCGAGGGAGGGCGCCGGCCGACCGTTGGGGAGGCTTCGGGCCTTCGAGATGTCGCCCTCCACGCGTGGAATCGAAGAATGGTTGCCTGAGGAGGAGGTGGCGCTGGCGGCGGAGATTTTGGCCGGCGATGGGGAAGATGGGCCGTGCGCGAGCTCCGGCGCACCGGAGTCTGATTAACACAGTGGGGAGGTACACAGGGAGCAGGGACACTCTTTGACGCACTTGGGGTGGTTGGGCGTCGCCGGAAGGCCGGGAACGGCATGGAGGCGCTGCGGCCGGCGCATGGGTAGAGGCGGGAAAAGAGGCAGGGAAGGAAAAGGAGTTGTGCGGGGCTTCTTATGGCATGGGGGAGGGGAGGACCGGCGCGGGGCTCGGCGCAAGGCGACGGAGGCCGGCGGGGATTGTGCGGCAGGGCAGGGAGGCGACGACGCGACAAGTCCTGGCGGGAGGGGACATGATGCAGACGAGACGGGGCGGTGTGACAGGTCATGGTGGATAGACATAGATGACAGAGGCGCCGCTGCTGTAGCCGTTGTCGGGAGAACGCAGTGACGCGGAGCGAGCACAACCAAGCGAAGGAGGAAGAGAGGAGGAGAAAAAGAAAGAAGGAGAAGGGGAAAGCCAGGGCCCAGCGGGCAGGGGAAGAAAAGGAGGAAAGAGAGGGAGTAAGGGAAAAAAAAGGAAAGGGGCCCACATGGAAGTGAAAAAGAAATGCTAGGGCACTGTTCTGAAATTTTTATTTTTAAGTTGCGTTAAATTTACTGATCTTTGGAATTGGGCATGTTTTTCAAAATTTAAATTTTTATTTAAACCTTTTATCTAAGTTTGAATCTCCAGTTCATGTCTTGGTTCAACTACAAAATCTAATAATCTTCTATTTTCAATTAAATTTTGTAGTGAATTGTTTATACAAATTTTTGAATGCTCAACCATGGGTTTTGTATGCTATTTAAATTAAAAGATGGAATTCTTGGCTTCATTTTATTAACTCGAATTTAAACTCAAGATTTTGGTATTTTGAATTCGAAATCTGTAATGCCATCATGATTTGCACTTGGGATTATTTTTGGACTATCAGTTTACATAGCATAAAACTCAGAAAACTTCAAATAAATATTCAGAATAAGTTTGAACACCAGAAAAGGGCAAGAAAAGATTTTATAAACTCCATATTTCGAATATCTAAATTTTGGGATGTTACAGATCAAAAGGCTTAAGACAACTAAGGATAGCCTTCACCTAAGTTTTCCTTTTCCGATTGGCATGTTATAATATTCTTGGTATATGCAGATGATCGGGATGAATGGCTCTGAGCCGAAGGAGAGCGTGGAGGAAGTCAGTTTGACCCCCAAAAAATGATGAATCATAAAGAAGTTGTACGGAGTGTTGGGATCGTCTCATGCTCCTTCGACTATCCAAGTGCCTTAGGAGGAAGTGAAAATCCCCTTGGGGGTGGGTTTTTACTACAACTCCGAGAACGTTTCTTACAAAATTACTCCTGCTCTTGTATGAAGAGTGAACAAATTACATCATTAGGAATATATTTTTTGGATGAAGGAATTCGCCATCCAGCTTAGCAGTGTTGATGAGACAACGAGAGTAGAGGTGGAGCTACTGATCAATGGAGTCGTGATCATGGAGGCAGTGGTGGTAGCGGGTCCACTGGTTATGAGCACCGAGGTGCTCGGGACCGAAAAGGTCCAGAACTTGGTGGTCACCCCTAAAACTTCCACAACATCAGCGGAGATAAGCGCCCCAGTGGTCGACGAAGACAGACCCTCCGAGGGGATATAGTTGATCGGAGAGGTAATCTCCAACACCCTGAGAAGGAGCTAACCAAGGATGTTACTCCAGGTAAGAACATCCAGTCAAAAAGCACAAAAGGGTCCGACCAGCCCAACCAATTCCAAACTGGTAAAGTCGGTCGAGAAGAAGAGGAAAACCAGCACTTTGGACTAGAGTAACCATCAAAAGAATATAAATTTAAATTTAAGACAAAGAAAGCCAGGTATGTGATAGTCGTAGGAAATTAAAAAAAATACCTTTTTTTTGTCCTGACAAGAGTAACCAACAAAAGAAGTAAGAAATCAAGCCTTTGAGCCCCCGAGCTGTAAATGACCACATCACTTGTCTATGTTTTCTACTTGTTTCCTTCTGAGGAAAAATGCAGATTATCGTGGGAACCTTCATTGTCAAGGTTAAGATAAGGATCCATGTGGCATTTAACAAGACTATCATCGGTGGTCGCCAAATGGGCATGTGGCATGACAGGCTTAGTGGTCGTGCACACAAACTGAGGCAACAGGTGATGAAGCTTCTACTCGGCGGCGTGTGTGGGACGACGGCCAGCTGGAAGTGGAATGACTGACCGATGGGGATAGGACGGCAGAGGCTCATCGGCGAGGATAGCCGAAGCGAAACCAGAATGACGACGCACGGTGAAAGGCGATAGAACGTAGGCAACAGCGACGACTCGAACGACGACGACGACAACGCAAAATGAGGTGACGACGATGGCTTGACGAGGCTGAAGCGTCTGCGAGGTGCGGAAAACGAGCGGCAGCTTGCCTTTATATGGTGCGGACGCCGAGAGTCCACGGCTGGCGCGACCCGAACACCAAGTCCGTGGTGAGGACGGCGAGCACGGACTCTGAGACAATCACGACGGTGAAGTCCCAGTTAGAAATGATGAACAGTGTATGGTTAACCCGATGCTCGACACGTGGCATAATACGAGATCCAACGATTGGCGCAAGGCACGGTCAGATGGCCGACACTTGACACGAGTTAATCGGATGGCTGAGACAAGATGGTCCAGAAAGGACTAATGGGCCGAAACCTGTGCGGGCTAGATCGAAATTAAATATTTCGGCCCAAAGGCTTTTTAGGATTTTTGAGGAATTTCCTAATTTTGAAATTAAGAATTAATTCATTTGAACTCAAAAAATAGCAAATAAATTTGAAAAAATCATTGAAAATTTCTTGAAGCACAGGGAATCCAACTAAAATATTTTCAACAATAATTAAAATTTAAGTTTGTCACATTAAATCATTTTAATTTGCAAACATTTAATTTAAGCTTTAATTAATTTTAGAAAATCCAAATGATAAATTTTATTTTAAAAGCTTCAAAAAAACTCTGAAAAACTGTATATCACAGCCTCCCCTAAATTTCAATTAGTATTACTTCCAGACCGCGGGTCATAATGTGAATTAAAATCCATGGATCTCATGTGATAGTACATATATTCATATCCTACTACATAGCTAGCAGGCACCTAGGCCTAACTAGCTGCTACTAAAGACGAACTGTTCATGGAAATGGTATTTTAGCAACCTTCTTTAATTTAGCATCTGAACACTTGTTTTTATAAATCTAGCCTCTTTCATAGACTTACTGAGGTTGGCAAGGATCTATCGAGCTAGGAAAGCGGCAAGTGCCTACTGAGCTATAGTAGCTAGGCAAAGAGCCGCCTGTCCGCGACATGTGCATTTCATTAATTAGCAATGCCATTAGCACTTAATTAGCAATTGCTGATTGCCCACACAACACGACGGACCTGCTGCACAAGGGTGGCTCGCAACAATCTGCTGAGTTAGGGGAACTCAGGAGGTGCTATCAAGCTACTATAGGGAGTTAGGGGAACTCAGGAGGTGCTATCAAGCTACTATAGCTAGACAAGTTGTCTACCCAGCTTTTCGGCTTGGTAGGTACCTGTTAAGTTCAGTAGGTCTATAGAGAGTTAGATTTGTAAAAAAGAAAAATGAAAGCTAAATTTGAAAAAAAAAAGTTATACCCATGTCGAACAGTTCAGTAAAAGGCCAAACGTCCTAATCTGTTTTTTGTTTGACAGTGCACACAGTCAATATGCTGTGGAGTGTGGACAGAACAATCGGGCGAGCCCTATGATGGAGATCTGGGATGTGGATGGACGGGACGACCGGATGGGATTGAGCTGAGCAGAGGTGACGCGCAGTTGGGGAAGCGCACGCGCATGACCGGGCGGGGTGTCGCGCGCGGCACGGCAACACCGGCACTGCACCGCGCGCGGGGGCGCACGGGCCTGCGCGGCGCGGGCGGAAAAAGGGGGAGGCGGTGGATTTGGCTGCCGCGCGCGGGTTTAGCGTGCGTGGAGTCATGTTCTACGCGCGGCCTGAGCCGAGTCCCCTCCCCCCGCGCGTGCTCGGTACGGTGAGATGATCTTAGGTGCCGTTTGATTTGGTCGTTCCATCGGCCGAGCCATGTAAACTACTAGCCTCATAGGCGTGGCGCCACGCCGCGCCAGCCACCGTGTGTACCGAACTAAAAGAAGCGATAATTCGTGAGGAGTTTTTTTTAAAAAAATCGAGGGCATATGTGTATTTTCGAAAAAGTTTAAGAATTTTTTTCGTAAAAATTCGAGGCATGTACGTAAATAAATGAGGACCCGTACGTAATTTAGAAAACCGCGGAGGGCTATCCTGCAAAGTGGAGGGGTAAAAATACTGGTAGGGGCCTTTTCGCGAGGACTAAGGACCTCTACGTAATTTCGGAAAAACACAGAGACTTTTTCGCAAAATAGGTCCCCGACCGTACGCAAATTCGGCGGCCACGCGCCAGCCGCAGCGCGCGCAGGGCGACGTGGCCGCCCTCTCCTCGCGCGAAGTCCCCCGAGAATAATAGGGGGAGTATACGCGTGAATGGTGATCCCCACGTGAATTGCCACGCATCCGTCAGTTAGCCATCTCGTTCGGCCATGTATCATGTAGGCATGCAGTACCGTAGTGTACCACTCGTAGGCTACTCTTACCGTAAATAGTCCTTCCTACTTGCAGATTTTCGTATACGAGACCGGGGTATATACGGCTCATAATTAAAGTTGTGCCTGATCGATGGATTACTCCAACTCCAATCATCCAACGGACTGGCCGATGTCGCATTTTCGGGCGGCAGACAGGATGAGGCAGAAGTTTTGGCAGTATATATAGATGTACCGTATATGTGATGATTCATGCTGATCCAAAGATTTTTTGATTTTAATAAGGGAATTGATATGGCTCTTTCGTCCAACCAAATAAATCCATCGGATGCCTCACTCGATCACTCCACTCGAGCGTATCCCCTTCCCAAACCTCAGCCATCTCTCTCTCCATTTCTGCTCGCCTCCTCTCCCGCCTCCTGCCTCCCACCTCAATCCCAAATCCCTCGGATCCATCCCCTCATGGTCGTACGCTGTCCAATCGCTCCGCGCATGCTGATCCGCAAGTGCGCCTCCCGCTTCCTTGGCTCCGTCTACTCCCCCACAGCGCTGGGCCTCGATTCGAGCTCTCGCTCCCTCCCCCGCCGTCGGCAACAAATCCCGCGCGGCGAGCACCGGCTTCGTGGCCGCGACTACCACCTGGGAGTCCGGCAAAGTCAGTTGCAGCCTCCGCGAGCTCCGTTGCATCCTGACCTTGACCACCGATAGCGGTATCGTGAACGCTGCACAAGCTCTGTCGCCTTCTCCTATTGGCACTGGATCCACGCTGCCTACCGCCGCTACACCCGAGGCCTCACCGCCGCCTGCCATGGGAGGTAGGCGTTATTTTTTGTTGCAACATTTTTTATTTTATGTATTTAACATTTTGATTTCATGCGTACAACATTGTTATTCTTATCCATAAGAAATGTTGTATAGATGAATAAAAAATGTTGTGACTGACTGTACGACCGCGGCCGCTACGACCATGGCCGCTATGGCCACTGCTACTACGACCACGACCATAGTCGAAGTAACCGTGGTCCTAGTGACCGTGGTTGTAACGGCCGTGGTCGATGTCTTAGTGGTCGTAGTCGACGTTCCTAACACTTCCGTGGCCTCGTTGCCGACCTCATGCTTTGCATGCCTACCGTCGCCGGTGATGGCTGCGGCCTCACGCACGACACCATCCTCATGTTGACCTCTCTGGTTACTTTTACATGAGCTGATGACAATAAAAGATAGGGCAAATCATCAATTATCCCTTTCCGATTTCATGAATGCAACATTTTGATTCCATGTGTGTAACATTTTGATTTCATGCATACAACATTGATATTCTTATTTTTTTTGTTGCGTATATGACCGAGAAATGTTACATAGATGATAAAAAAATGTTGTGACTGATCGTACGAAGCTAACGCCTGGATCGGACGTCCAAACGCTAACAACTCCCTTTTAATAATGTTCCTGCCTGCCATACTCTCCTTGCTCGTCGCGAGTATGTACTTGCTTACATATATAAACATCTAGGCCAGCAGGTGTGGGGAGGGTCCTCAAGGTACGCCCTTAAGAAAAAATAATGAGCTCATTTATGGTACCTTAAAATGAATATGAGTCATTTAATCTTTGTGATCAAATGGTTCAGATTAGTTAAGTTTTAGTTATACTACCATCTACATTACTAGCAGCAAAATCACCAAAAAGGTAAAATTGTAAAAGAAAGATGAGAGGGTCGAGAGCTCCTGCATCACGTTAGAAGATGAGGCATTGGCGTCAACGACCCACCAGACGCGCACCACGTGTTCCTCGCCGCCGCCGGCAAGGAACCGGGCGAAGAGGGAGCTCATCTCCATGCTGGAGGAGTCCGAGGCGAGGCGGCACGAGCAGGAGGCAGCCACGCGCTTGTGCAATGAGGAGGTTGTGTGGCTGAGGAGGCTCTTATCAGAGAAGGAGAAGAAGTGCTTGGAGTCAGAGCAGAGGGCATTGGCGTAGAGGGAGGTGATGATGAGGGACGAGATGCTAGTGAAGCTAGAGGAGGAGAAGGCCGCTGTCAAGGGCAAGCTCAAGTGGAAGGCCGAGCAGTTTCAACACCTTAAGGAGGCGCTCGATAAGGTCTAGGATGAGTTCCGGGCGGCCAAGGGAGTGGGGCTCTGATAGATCAACTTTGGTCGATCAGATTGGCACTCTTAGACCAATTTGGATTTGAAGACCAGAATCGTCAAGGAGTTCCGATCGAGGCTCGAGATGTGCAGCCAGGTGTTAGCCCCTGAGAGGGCCGTAGGAAGCTGCTCGAAGCGGAGATGTCTGAATTGAGCCATATGTATGGCAATGTGGTCTCGGTGTATGAAGAGGCCAGGTCGACTATTGAGTCGCTGACGACGAAGAGGGATGGGGAGATTACAACATTGGGGGCTCACTAGCTGAGAAGGCCACATTGCTCAAGGAAATGAACTATGGTAAGGCATGGTTTGAGCAAGACAATGACGAATTGCTCCACTTGCCAAAGTAGCGCAGCTTCGCTCGAACGACGACGATGCCATGGCGGCATTGGCTAATGCTGACATGGACATGGTCACTGCAGACAGTAGCGTCGATGACTTGTTGCCCCTGTTGCCGTCCCTACCTTTCTTGTGGATGAAGCCAATGGTCGAAGCGACGAGCTTGTCGAGGAACTCCTTGATTAAGATGCAATTGTAGTTTTACACAGATGTTCATATCAGATAGTCTAAAATACCCTCCCGAAAAAACCAGGTTGAAAACAAAAGTATATAATACTCTCATAAATCAACGATCATATTTATGTCTATTACTATATTTTTATAACTAGTATAATGTACCGTAAAAAATCCAAAATAAAAGGGGGTCTCAAAGTACTCCGAGCCCTCGAGTTAACGATCCTTAAAACTAGGTAGATGTCCAAATGACATAGTATGGGTCTATATTAACGCATACTTATCATGAAGAGCTAGCTGATTTTCCTGTAATACACCACGACTGCAGGTACGTACTGTGTCCGGCCGGCTCAACTACTAGCACACTGTGTAGTGAGAAATTGCACAGTGGAAATTTATTTGAGCGTAGGTTCTTTTTTTCTTGCTATTTTAGGAAGTTATACTACAGTCGTACTACTGTTCTTCTTGTAACTACAACTTCGCGATCGAGGAGTACTCCAGCCAGCTATTGACCATTCGCGATCGGTACCGAAGCATCTGGAATGGGAGAGCATGGTGTAGTGCAAGTTCCTGTTGCAACACTTGATGTGTCATTTGGGCCGAGCTGCGTGCAAGGCAACCATTAAACATACCTACAGGCCGGTTGTTGAGGAGTCATCCCTCGGTAAACAGGGAATTTGATTCTTGTACGGTCTCCAAAATCACAGATGTCTATATGAATGATGCTTGTATGTACTATAATATAAAAAATTATTTACATAGCTTCAATCAAATAAATCTGGCTCTGTGAATTTGCTGTCCCAAATTGATGCCAGCAAAATCCGTTTGGTTGTATTGAAATGAGATAACAGTACAAATGTACGATTTGATTACCTTAGTGTAATCTGCAATTTTTTTCCTTCGTTTGATCTTTTCCATGTCTATAGTGTCACAACAACAGGGTGCACGTTGTCGGTCTGTCCGACTAGCCGGGTACTGTAGAATTACTGAATCACTACAGGTTTGCAACTAGCTGGATGAGCTGTTTTTCCTTCTGAGATTTGATCTTGTAGAATTACTGAATTACTACATGTTTTCTTCCGGATATCCACGGTTACCAGTCAAACCACGCTTGATTGCATCTCAAAAACACACACACGTACGCTTGATTGATATGGTCACCGAAAGATTCCGCAGTGGATGGCCCATCCATCAACTCGATTCTCCCGGTGGATTTGAGAAATTTTGCGAGAGAGAGATGGATTACCACGACGGCAAGATTATTGGCCGTTGCACATTGGCACGCCGCACACGCAAGGCAAGAGCGCGCGTAGGCCTGTGTACTCTCGGGAACCAGAAACGTCAGGCTTAGGACCTGTTTTCTTGGTTAAAGTTTGACTTTTGGTTACGGTTTATACCTTTTAGGTTATTTGTGAGAGAGATTACAGAGTAACAGAAACTCATGTACGGTTTTTACTATTATAAATGAAATCGGTACAGTATGTACTAACTAGTAGACCCTATTTTTAAAAGGATTTTGTTAAACATCATCTGGATGTTTTCTTTCTAGCTATCATCTAGATTTAGAATCATTGGATTAGAGATCCAATGGCCACGAATTCACCCCCTCCTCTTGAATTGTACTCTCTCCCCCTTGAAAAAAATCTCCCCCCTTTAAAAATAAGTGGTCCCTTGATTTCTAATCTAAATGTCACAAATTTGGATGATAATTAGGAAGAAAACATCCGAGTGATGTCTAGACACTCTTATTTTGAAAAGTAGCATGTTTAAAAACTAATTACTGTAGAAAAACGAAAAGCAGCTTTTAAAAGCTGAAAACAACAGGCGTTATCCAGAAATTGTGCGCGCGCCGGCTGCCGCGCGCGTGCCACACCCGCGCCGTCGCCCTCCCCCTCGCTCGGCTTGCTTGCTTCTGCCGGCAACTTGCGTGCTTTGCCGTGTTGGATCGGTGTAGCGCTTGCTTGCGTAGTTGGTGTTACATGTTGTGTTCCAAATGTAAAAAAACAAAAACGGTTGATATTTTGGTTACCTTCTTTAGAACAATATTTTGCTAACCCATAAACACCGTCGAGTTTTCAATTTCCTATAAATCTTGCGCATTTTACAGCGTTAATTTGATGACTGCAGGAAGTGGAATGGCGATGGGAGCAAGGGTCGGGGGTCGAGTGTGCTGTGCTGAATGGCGATGGGAGAAAGTTAATTTCTCGTTAATTAGATCATGGTTGCATTTGACACATATGCTTCGCGTGAGATATACGTACCCCAAATAATTGCTTGTTGACAAGTTGCCCGACAGGTCGTACCACTTATCGCCCGCGCGTGCTCCGAAAGGCTGACAGCCGGGGCTGTAGGCTTTTTTTTTCAAGGCAATGTTAGCTTTTTTATGAGTAAAAAATAATAAAAATTTAAAAATATCGTTAAATCTTTTAAAACAATGTGAAGAAATAAAAAACTAAAAAAACTAGCAAAAAAACCAAATCTTAGAAGCTATAGAGTTGAAACTGTTTAAAGCAGGCTGTTTGACGCTTCAAGCTGGCTGTGCCTACTGAAAGACTTGTAACCAAACCCCATCAGATCATTCGTTCATCCATGGACCGAACCTAATGGTCTTTTCGAACCCCTTAAAAGCTACGTACGGAGGAACCAAATTGCAACTAGCAGAGCTATCTTATTTTTAGAGGAGTTGTTCCCATGAAATAACATTGCCGATCGTCTCTCTCTGAGTACTGTATGTTGTGCGAATTTGTACGTACCGACGGTGGGGGTGGTGCGGTGGTGCCATCACGATATAGGATATTGCCGTGCGTCCATGTTGCAGTTTAGGGAATCAAACTTACTTTTGACACTATTTCATATCGTACTTATAAAAAAAAACCAGTATACCAATCCTATTGATAAAAATATCTTTTTGCCGTTGGGGGGCCAGGTAGCAGCGCTCGTGAGGTGACGCGTGGCGTTGCCATCGACGGCAGGTGCCTGCCGCCCCCTCACTGGACGGCAAGCAGCCTATCACCCAGGGAGCAGGCGGCAGGTAATTAGGTCGGCTAATTAGCCGGCCTAATTACCTGCCTAATTTTTTCTATTTAGTATTTGTTTGAATTTTTAAATATATCAAATGAACTCAAAAAATTATGAAAATTTATGTACAGTCTCCCGGCACAACGTTCCTCGCAGTGTAATTTTTTGAGAATTTTATCTATGATGAATGTTGCTAAAAAATTCATACAATTTTGATATTTTTACATATAACAAACAAGCTCTAAAAATTACAATTTGATACATTATGAATTTGTATAATTAAAAGTAATTACAGTACTACAAAAAATGCATTACAGGATGCAATATGGCTCACTCTTTTGAGCCACTGCTTATCTTCTCACCGCGCTTGCCTGCCCGTACATGGTCTTGTCTTCCATCGCGCACGAGCATATCCCGTTGAGTACGTTAGTCGGTCCAGAGGTTGCGTATCAAGTCGGAGGATGTATGGAGACCGTTCTTTCTTCTTAGTGGCCGGCGGTGGTCCAGTAGGCTGAGGTACAGTACGCTGGGTCCGGTAAGGGTCGAAGTCGTCCAACTGAGACGTGCCGAACTGCGAGCCGCCCGCAATAATATCATGTACAAAGGACTCTAGAAATCCCCCTTGTGGTGCGAACGAGCTCTCGCCCTGACTGTACGACGTGGCAACGAAGCCGGAGGAGCTCTGCCTACCGAAGTGTCCAAACCCTGAGTATGCCGAGAACACTGAGCCTTGCCCTGCGTACGCTGTAAACCCTGGCGCTGTGTACTGCTCTCTAGAAGCATTTGGGAGGCCCATGTCGTCATCAGTGGACTCATCGTCACCCCCATGTTGAATTGGAGGCTGCAAGACGAAACGATATTATTCACAACAAATATTCCGGATGTACAATGCGAATCTCATACCTCTCGAATGTGCAGCGCAAATGAACGACAGGGAGCAGTAGTCTGTCCAGGTGGTGCGGATGGCAAAAGGGATGCATATCGACGACAGACTTGCGGCGGGAGAATACCATGATGTTAGTGGAATGTAAGGCGTAATAGAAAAAATATGTAGGTTCGTACGTAAGTTACCTCCTCGTCGGTACGGTGCACGAATGACCGGCGGCTAGTACTATGACGCCATGCAGATTCAGTACATTGTGATGGCCAGCCGGACTTGCCGACAGGGAGGCCACCACATCAACTAGGGTTCAGCCACACTTCCCGCAACCTATCGCGGCTTGTGCGATGCATGCATCAAGACCAAGGTGAACTCGGTCCTCGCGGGGTGTCCGCTGCTACTATAGCTATGATCGTTCGAGCATTTCAGCCTCGGACGGTCTATATTTGAGGACATCATCCGTATCGAGCGGAGATGTACCTGGGGGCGACGTAGACCGGCCTACGATGGGTTCTCTTTGATGTCGTAGACAGGTACGTAGTCTTGCTTGCAATTAATTCATTCGTATTATAGATCATCCTATATAACAACTGGTGTTCCTTATAGGTACAGTTCATGCACGTACAGGTTACACGGGCGTATCTGCCCTTTGTGGAGCTCCGCCCTTTGTGGAGCAGTTCGACTAGCTCACGGCTAACGACGTGCGCTGGGAGCCCTACTCCCTTGAGGCGCAAACAGACGCATTTCTGATGAGCTGCCCTCGTTGTATTGGCGTGACCGGGCTTTCTGGCTGACACGGAGGAAGCACGTGTTCGACATCTTCGTGGAGGACTACTGATATGGGTGATCGATCTTCACAATGTAGGACTAAGGATAACTTTGGATTTGTGCGGCCTGACAAACCGGTGGTGCCAACCACTGTTAGAACAACAACCTACGACAAAAGAATTTACCCAACCACACGCTCGTGATCCCGTTTACTCGACCACACAAGTAGACGTGTCGCCGCTCCTGTGAATCATAAGGAAGCACAAGAACAACAGATGTATTCTCAAAAAAATTGCCTAATTCACAAAGGCAGCGCGTAGCATCAACTCAAGAATAAGCAATATTGGCTACCTTGAAAATAATTATGGTCTACCCAAAAAGGCTATGATTACAAGACTTATATAACCCTGAGAAGTCTATAGACCCAAGACGTATTCAATTCAACCCTATTTGGTTTTAGACTCGAACTTACATAAAAGGAAACTAAAAGTAAAATAAAAATCCATGACATTTCTAAAGATAAATACTCTCCCATTACGTAGTTCTTGAAATAAGCTTTACAACGAGTTCAAAATGACCTCAATCAGACTCTGTATGTGAAAGTTATGTCCTTTATACATAAGGTATACCTTCAGAATACTTCAAACATAGTCAAAGGTCTGATCATCATCAAACCAATCGAATGATCCATGCCCATTCAGACGGTGTGAGCGTTCGGAGTGGTCCAAACATCACTGAGGTGATCTGGTGGTCCACGCCCAATCAGACAGTGTGAGTGTTTGGAATGGTCCGAATGTCACCGAGGAGATAGGTAGCTCACGGACGATTGGACGGCCCAGAACACTAAAGCAATTTGGGCTGGTCTGAAGGTTTCAATGTGATCGAATGGTCCCAAATGAACCTGTAGTCATAGAAGTCATAGTCATAGCTGCGCAATAGCCGTAAGTCATATAAGTTGTAGTCGTAGCTTGCAGTGGTCATAAGTCATAGACGGTGAAGCAGTCCATGAAGCCGTGATCGAAGATGTGGTTGACAAGCCATTGTCAGTGAAGCAGTCGAAGACACCGTAGTCGAAGGCATCGTAGTCGTAGGCACCGTGGTCGAAAGTAGCAGTAGTCTGAATGTCACCGAAGCGATCTGACGGTCCGAAGACAATCGAATGATGCCGACTGTATCTGAAGTCGTTTGGCTTGATACAGAAATTGTTTTTTATGCCGATTGGACTCGTTCGAACGTCCGGAGTGAATTTGTGAGTTCAGTTGGACATGCAGATGATCCGAAGTGGCTATGAGTGCTTGGACGTGTCTTCCCTTGCTTGGTCCCCATGTGTTTCTCCTCCATTATTGCAACTTCAAAAGCTTCACATCGTTTAAACCTAAGAATGCACAAAACATTCGTATAAGGTTGTATCCAGTTCTCATGTAAACTAAAACCAAATTTAAGTAGGAGTGACTTCACCTGTTGATTAATCTTTTTAGCTCATGCTCGCGAAAATGGTCCAATTAGAATGTCTTCATCATCTGGTACACTTGAAGAGATGTACAATGCACTAGTGTCGACGAGATCTTCTAAACACATATTTACTTTAGGCTTATACAGATCGAGTATGGGTCTGCATGTAATTGCATAACATAGTAGTAGCTTTGTATCTCTAAGTATAATAATTAAAGACCCAATTAAATTAGAGTTCACCTGATAGTATTTAATACAATTCAATAACTCTTTCTAGTCAAATAATGTATTTAACTAAAAAGTACAAGACATAAGTGTATCCGTATCAATTACGCGACGCATTGTATCATGAGCCAGTTCGGACTATGCCAGGTCGTTCTAGTACCAGTTGGGCTACCTGTGCCCGACAACGCCCACACGTGAGTTACTGCCATAGATGTCTCTCCACTTGTTGATAATTCATTCCACGATGGCATAGATTGGATAGTGAAGATGCAAGCGTGAAAAACCTAGTGGGAGGATGCGCTGCAAGACTGTGTGCAGGAGGCCATCCCGTACAACCGTAGCATGTACAGGGCAACACTCTGCCTCGCAGGCTACTCATATGAAAATAACCATACCACGCCAACCCTTTACCTTATAAAAGGAGGTGAAAGATATCTAGGATAGAACACTACACAACCAAATCCAACACTACACTAGAGCTTGCTTCACCACGTCGGGATGGACAAGAGGTAGAAGAAGCAATGTGACAAGATGATGAAGCAACGGGAGGAGACCCGCCAACTAGCAAAGTCTGTTGCGGCCCGCGACGAACAAGTAAGGGCTGCGGTGGCCCAGGCCGAACAAGCGGAGCGGGCCAGGAGGTCAGCTCCCCACAATGATGCTCCCCACATCAGCAACCCCATCACGAATGTTCCAACTGAGTGTTCGCCACAATACCCGCCCGTGGAAGAGACGTTGCCCCTCTATTAATGCAGAGACCCATGCAAGTTTTTCAAGTCTAAGCAGTAGCTCAGCCTGGGCATACATCATTAGGGTTGCCAAACTACTCATCTAACTATCATGACCGCTGTCGGAACATGGGCAGCTATCCGCAGCTGGTAAGAACCAGTTACAGTGTGTTTTCTCTACTATTTATCTTTTAAAGTATGCACTAACAACATCTCCCGTCTACCCGCAGTCCCCAGAATCGCTATGTGGCTATTGCAAGTGGATTGACCAAGAGATCCATCCACATGACCAGTGAGCTCTCGACTTCGAGGAGTGGGATGTCAAAAGGACCTATGAGATCCAAGAGGAGGAGCATTGCAATGACGA
Source organism: Dendrocalamus latiflorus (assembly GCA_017311315.1). Classification (NCBI taxonomy): domain Eukaryota; kingdom Viridiplantae; phylum Streptophyta; class Magnoliopsida; order Poales; family Poaceae; genus Dendrocalamus; species Dendrocalamus latiflorus. The sequence goes on from CM029667.1 coordinate 23,792,160, forward strand.
GCAAACTGAGCGTATACGTCGGGAGATGAAAGCTCATCTCGAGGGATGCACATGCAGAGAGAGCAAGAAAAAGAGGGAAATGGTGATCAAGGCTAAAGAGGCCGCCGAGGAGTTCAATGCCGAGCTTGCAAGGAAAGGAAAATAGCCTCGGTCCACGTAGTAGGTCGGGCCGTTCCGAAGATCAAATTTATTTCTATTCCAAAAGGGTGCATATGTATCGTACGAATACTTCGGTTTGTTGCATCGTGCATGATGCTCTTTCTTATGCATGTAACCAAACCCTGTGCGTCGTGTTACATTCAGCTTTATTATAAAGTCTATTTTAATTCGCAAAAGCACTTGTTCTTGTCTTTTCACATTCAATTCTTCCACGTAGTAAGGTATCTAACAACATGAAAAAACAAGTTCTCCTCCATGTATGAATTTTCAGATGCATAACAATATCACTTACCTTCGTACATACCATTCGTTGCTATCTCAACCATTTTCAAATAAAATTTCACAAAATTTCTTGTACTACAACAATATACGACGATCGCAAACCGTTATTACGAATCTAACATATTTTATACCTTTCATAATCTACGATAATCACAAATGGATCAACCTACAATGTCTCCCATTTTTTTTAAAAAAAACACAACTCATAGACAAAATTTGATAAATATTATCTACCTACAACAATTGTCATTTACCCCCATGCATGGTCGGGGGCCCCCTTGTGCAAAAATAGGCAAGTTCTAGTCGCCTAACAATCGAGCGACTGGAACTGCAGCTGCCCGATGGTTGGGCGACATGTTCCAGTCGCCTAACTGTTGAGCGACTACAAATATATCGCCAAACGGCCCAGGGATAGCCTCCGTGTCGCGCGGCTGTTGAGCGATAGGTTCCAGTCGCCCAACGGTTCGGTGATTGGAGATCATTCCTGTAAAAATTTTTTGCGTGGGCATATTTTTGTAATTTTGATTAAAAATGGATTATTTACAAAAAAAATTCTAAGACCGTGTGTGGGCAACTCCACAAGAATGATGAGTATTTAACATTGCTTGTGTCTTGCTTTTGTTGTTTAAGTTTTATTACGAGAATTTTCATTTTAACTTGGTGCATTCTAGAGCTGGTGGTTCGACCGGCCCTGGTGTAGTGGTCTAACTAGCCTACGGTCTGACTAACCATTGCCTTGCTGTCTAACCAGTGAGTGGTAGTATTGAGCCTTTGTTGATGATAGCTATTTTTCAGATAAGGTCTTTTTGGTGTTTTTGGTCTAAGCCCTTGTGCGGTAGTTTTGCCTTTGGGAGTGCGGTATGACTGGGGTGTAGCGGTCTAATTGGCCATTACAAGGTGGTTTGACCGGTGTGGTTAGGGTGGTTTAACCGACTTGGTGGCCGCGGTGCTGAGTTAGGTTGATTTGAGTTGAGTTGTTAGTCACGGCGGTGTTCATATAGCATTAGTCATGGGGTTTACATACAAGTGTGAGTTATGGGTATGTTTATGCATATGTTTTGCTAATTGATAGTCAATTGCATGTCATTTATACTTGGATTGATTGCTTGTTCTTTGGTGTGCAGGCGCTTGATGATTGATTGCAACCAGCAGCAAGATCTAGGCTTGGTGGCTGTGGTGAGTCGCGTAAGTACATGTGGAGCATCATCTCAGCCGAGAAGCACAAAAAGGCAATGCATGTATGTGGTGTGCCAATTGGACTTATGCATTTCAAGTGCTGACGTTTCTCGGTGCAAGCGCACGATTTTAGCGACAAGTCATTGGACATTGTGGACTATGGTATAATGCGATGTGCTATAGGACTCGGGCGTTTCAAATGGTGACGACATCAGTGCAGGCATACAATCTTGGTGACGAGGCATTGGGCATCGCATCTTTGCGAAAACTGATGGGTGGCAATTAAGAAAATTTTTCAATACTGGGTGAATTGATGGTTTGCAAAACCACAATGTTGGCCTAAGTGGTTTTGGTCACATCTTTATGGTTTAAGTGTGTTAACGAATTTGTGGAGCCTTATAAATCGCACTTTGAAAAGCATGAATGTATGTGTGAGAGTAAAACCTATTTGTGCGTGGATTACCGGGTTTTCCTATATGTAGGTGGTGTGATCCACTAAGGAGTGGCTGATTTGGTGTGAGATGGAAGCCTCCACTATATAAGCCTTGTGTGTTGAGGAGAGATAACACTTAGAACTTGAGAGAGTGAGATTAGCCTTTTGTGTTGGAGCCTTTTGTTCATGCGCGCTTTAAGCTTATAGCTCTGCCATTCTAAGAGAGGGGCTGTGAAACATTCCCCTCTATGTGAAATAAATATTCAAAGTTTGCCTAAGTGAGTTGTGCCATTGATTTTTCCTTATGCTTTTGATTTACTTGGCTTTTTTGTTTGGATTTTTCTCTTCTTGATCTTTCCTGATGTCAAGGATGTGTAAGAGGTGGCTATGAATCTTGTAAATCAGATCTCATTCATTTAGATACCTTCTAGAGAAAGTTCTCAAGTTTGCCTGGTTTTCCTCAAGAGAGGTGATTTTGGAATTTTGCCCTTGTGAGTGTTTTCGTTTGAATCCATATTGTGATCTAACATGCCATGACATATGAGAACCCGATCCAAACTCATCTATATCATCTAAGACTCATGAGTAAAAGCCGATCAATGTTTCCCTCTTTTGTCTAGTTTTGGTGCAACTCTCCTTGTTTTGGGTAAAGGTCGAAGTATCGATCTTCATGATCCATGATGGGAATAAGTTTCTGACATCCTAGCAAGTGTTTATGCCAAGTTTCACTGCATTAGATCAGTGGTTTGAGAGTTGGATCTTTTCTTGGATCGCATGCAATGCTGATTGAACTGTTCTATGGCAAGTGGTCAAACCACAAGGACCCGATCAGTCCGACCGGGGTGCGGTTAGACTAGTATTGTTAGACCAATGTGGTTATACTGACTAGCGGTCAGACCGCAAGTAAGCCGACCGTCAGACCGGCTGGAGACTTTGGGTCTTGATTGGTTTTTGGAGTATTGGATTTGGTGAGTTTGAGTTTCCGCAGTGTAGGGTTGATACCTGAGGGAAGATTTTGAAATAGTCATTCACCCCCTCTGATTCGTCATACCCGATCCTACATGTACTATTAGTGATATACGCTAGAAGCAATTATGGAGACAATTGTATTCTATGTTTATGATCTTTTGAATGATATATTATTGCGTCTCTTAAATAAACATCTTTTGAATTGATCCACAAATATGTGACTTGTTCGTAGAACTCTTTATTCATATTTTTATTTTATTCTAAATTATCCCTGATCTTATATCATTCTGTGGGATAATTATGACTTATAGATTAGCATATGTATTAATTGATGATCATGTTTCCAAGTATCATAGATATGAGGATATCAAATCAATAATGTGGACACATGTTACAGAATATGGTGTTAGATTGACCCACTATGAGACATTGCGGGAATTATTATATTTTTAAGTGTCATCAGTTAGTCTCATACATGGTGTATGTGAGATCCTTAGACCTGAGATCTTCATAGTTTTCTATATGTGTATTAGTTTACTTAGGAGTTGCTAAATACTACACCATAATTGAGTGGCTATAAAGGTAACTTTCAAGTTTACTATGAAACATGCGAAGAAATATGATCAATCAAGATGTAATTTGTCCTTCCTACATAACATAAAAGATATCTCTAGGCCTATCGATGTAGTTTTATTAAAGAAGTGTATGACCATGCCAAATATGGTTAAGGTGAATAATCCACTACAAGAACAAGTAGAGGATCGAGTTATCATAGAATGACACGCTTCTCACCTTCAGTTCGATCTGGTATCATGAGGCAAAAGGATTGATGCATGAACACTATATAGATTCATCCGATATGATCTTTATGCATATCTAAGAGTCACTATGTCCTGCTAGGGATCACTATCGACTTGTGGACCGGAGAGGAGTTTTCAGGCTAAGACCGAATATACATGAACCTACAGAGTCACACACTTAACAAGATGGAACACATTAGTTCGAATTAGATCTATTATTGATGGGTCAAGTGGGCTTCGCACCTTGTTGGATTCCTAACGTAGGGTTCCACTGATAGGCTATATTAAGAGAGGCGTGGGGCTGAAAGAAGTATCCAAGCTTGCTCCCACCGATACCCTAGCCGTCACCCCACATAGGCCCTGTTGTGCATGCTGGTGCAAGCACACCGGTGCACAGCGTTCCTTCATGAACGTGTGGACTTTGGTAGATGCGTTGTTACGACTGTTGCGCTAATCGGGACGATTGACTTCCGAGAATCGCCTTCCAAAGATGTTGGACTATTGACCAATTCCACTACATCAGCGCGTTATGTTGAATCGGACTGCTTTAACTTTTTTTTCACTGAACTACATATCTAGTGATAATGATATACGATCTCTTACTCACATCGCTTTCTGATTTATGCGGTAAAATTTTTAATTTGTACTAATGGAGTCTGCCCGTATCCCTACGCATACATAATTATCTATCTCGTAGCATTGATCCTTGACTGATTGACATGAGAAAGATATATTTCGTTATGTATTAGCTGGTGCGATCTCTCTTAATTAATTCATCAGCGCATCTGATCTCAAAACACTATGCAAATGACCATGAAAAAACTAACATTAACGCGATAATATTGAAAAAAATTCAATCTACCAGCTCACAAGCATTTGACCCAAATTCGATCTATACACGAAGAAATAACAACTTCCGTTGAAGGCATGATAGGGAAATTTATCTCAAAATAAAAGGGGGGAAAATGGCGAAGTAACCGTTACTGCTCATTGAAAGTTGCCATTGTTTCTTCTACTGTACATTGAGTTTTGAGCTGAAATTTAGCAGGAATATTTGACCATCGTATGACACGCATAATTAAATGTTTATGAGAATTTTCGTGGCCACCACTTGATTATACGATCGATGTTTTGAGATGAGATGTGCGGATACAATGAGAGGGTACGTTCGATACTACTAGCTAGCATCAGTATTGGGCTACCACCACAAAGGAAAATGACGGGGAGAAAAGAAACAAGTTTACAATTTCCAAAGTTACCACCATTTTGGCGGGCTGGCAAGCGCGACTAGGTTGTTAACAGCCGAGTTCGAGCGTTCTACGCTCCAGCTTGGTAGTTTGGTAAATTCTCGAGTTAAGCTTGTGCGAGTTTAAGTTGAAAATCAAGTTTGGATCAAGGCTTGGGCTTGAGTCAGTCGAAGCTCGAGTAGACTCGAGTAACCTTGATAACAGTCAAAACAATTCAACATACACTAATTTTCTGCAATAAGAAAAGCTCGATCTTGAGTTCAATTCAAGTGAGTTCGATAAAAATTAAAACAATTCAATATGCACTAATTTTCAATAATAAAAAGCATAAGCTTGGCTCGAGTAAACTCAGTAACAGTTAACATGTATCAATATTCAAGTTCAAATTGAGACATAACAAGCTATTTAAGTTTGACTCGTTTAGAGTCAAGCTTGAATCGAATCTAGATTAAACTGAGCTCGAGCAGCTCAAAGTCCCGAGCTTTTTTATAGCCCTAAGCGTGCCATCTAACGCCAGGGGCCGTCTAATCCTATTCAAATTTATATCGACCTCGCTTCCAATTTACCTCTTAAGAAATTCATTAGAGATTTCGACAAAATTAGGAGTAAGTTCCTAAGGGCGGGTAAGACATAACTCTATGGTGGGAAATGTAAAGAGCGGTGGCCCACGGTCTCTTCCTGGTGTGTTTTGGAGAGAGATAACACTGGGACTGGACATGTTCGAGCGAGCACTCCGCCTCCGCTGGTTATGGCTCGAGCGGACGGCTCCGGACAGGACATGGAATGGAACGCCGACGCCATGTGACCTCACCGACCAGCAGCTCTTTTCGGCGGCCACCAAAGGCACCACCAAAGGGAGCAGTCGGAAGGCAACTTTCTGGACTTCCAAATGGCTGGAGGGTACAGCATCCTGTGACATTGCGCCGCAGCTCTTAAAACACGCACAATCTGACCTTGGACTTCCTCTGGGAATATGTAGAACTATGGAGGAAAATATAACCGGTAAGGGATTTCTCACCTTAAAGCTAGCTTATGAGGTAAAGAATTTTTCACTTTTAAATTAGATCTCTTATCCTTCCACAACTAATGTGACTATTTCAACAATCTCCTTCACACATGGGTGTCCCTTAGCCGTTCGTCGTTCCCTCCACCGTACACCAACGATCCCTCAGGGTTACGGTCCATCAGGCTTTTACACATTAGTGTCCATTGGACCAAAGATGTTAGAATCGGGTTCTAATACCAATTATTAGATCAGACCATAGCCGCATGCCTAGGTCCAATTGAGTTTACTCCCCGAGCCATAGGTCCAAATGGGCTGAACACAACTAAGCTCACAGAGCAACAAACTAGTTTAATGAGTGAGGTCTCCCTCACACTTATAAGTTGTGCTTTTTTCTTCCCACAGTTGATGTGGAAATATCCCCAACATTCTCCCCCTCACACATCGGGTATGCACTCTTGCCCCGACAACCGTGAGGCCCAATAAGATGTTAGATGCTTAGGTTCTGATACTAATTGTTGGATTGGACCCTGGCCACATCTCTAGATCCAACCAGATTTACTCTCTAAGCCACAGGTCCAAATGGGCTGAACACAACTAAGTTCACGAGCTGTCGTATGCAAGCCCTAAAGCAACAGACTTACAAATGCTATTAGGTCTTCCCCCCCAAAAGATTAGTTTAATAGGTAAGGTCACTCTCAAGCTTATAAGTTATATTTTTTCATTTTCCACACCGATGTGGGCCTATTCCCAACATTCTCCCCTCACGCATCGGGTGTGCACTCCTTCCCCGACAACCATGAGGTCCAAGGAGATGTTAGATGCTTGGACTCTGATACCAATTGTTGAAATAGTCCCACATTGGTTGTGGAAGGGCAAGAGATCTAATTTAAAAGTGAGGAAGTTTCTCACCTCATAAGCTAGCTTTTGGGGTTGAGAAGGCATTTATGATCCAACAAGTGGTATCAAAGTCCAAACCCCTAACATCTCCTTTAACCTCATGGTTGTCGGGGCAGGAGTGCACACTTGATGTGTGAGAGGGAGAATGTTGGGAATAGTCTTACATCAGTTGTGGAAAAGGAAAAAAGCACAACATATAAGTGTGAGGGAGACCTTACCTATTAGATTAGTCTTTTAGGAGAAAAGACTCAATATCACTTATAAGTCTGTTGCTCCGTGGGCCTAGTTGTGTTCAGCCTGTTTGGAACTGTGACTTGGGGAGTAAACCCAGTTGGACCTAGGCATGTGGCCAGGGTCCGATCTAACAATTGGTATCAGAGTCTACGCGCCTAACATCTCCTTAGTCCTCATGGTTGTCGAGGCAGGACTGCACACATGATGTGTGAGGGGGTAATGTTGGGAATAGTCTCACATTTGGTTGTGAGAAAAGAAAAGGCACAACTTATAAGTGTGAGGGTGACCTCACCCATCAGACTAGTCTCTAGTCTTTTGGGGGAGAAGGCCCAATAGAATTTGTAAGTCTATTGTTTTAGGGTTTGCATGCGGTAACCTATAGGTTTAGTTGTATTCAGCCTGTTTAGACCTTTGGCCCGGGGAGTAAACCTGGTTAGACCTAGTCATACGACTAGGGCCTGATCTGACAATTATTCCTAATATTCTCCCCCTCTCACATAAATGTGGGATTATCTCAACACTCTACATCCAAATACGGATGATGAGATTACCTGGACACTACCGGACCGCACACAATTCACAGGATGCATCTCCAAGTCCTTCCACATCACGACCTGGTCAGCATGGGCACTGTCATGATGCAAACCCTTCTTCTGGCTCGCCTTGCAGAATCGGCTTTGGACGACGCAACATACGAAACTTGGGAAGCGCTAAACAGCACTCGAGTGTTTTTTTTGAACTTGGAGCACTCATTTTTCTCTCATGTATGCATCTCTAAAAAAATCCCCTTCTGCTATATATGCACATCTTCAAAAAAAAATTGGAGTACTATGAACGACAAAAATCACTTAAATCCCCTTTCTCCCATATGTATGCACCCCTTTCAAAAAATTTGAGTGCTCTAAATCACAAAAAACACTCGAGTGTCTTCTAGACGCCACCATGAAACTTTGAGGGTGGCCAAATCAATATTTCTGTCAGATGTGCTGTCGAAATCTTGAGACTGCACGTCACCTCTCTGTCGACTGCCCTCAAGTTCGACGATTGTGGTCGTCCATTGCCCGCTGGGTCCGCCTACCATCTGGAGTAGGGGTAAACTTCCTAACGGGATTTTGGAAGGTTCCAAAACCCTGGTCATCTTAGCATGTCGGCAATGGTGGAAACAGCGCAATAGCAGTCTCCCAGAACAGATGGTCGACCGACGGAGCAATCCTTGAATCAATCAAAGAAGAGGCGACAAACTGGAGTTTCGCGGGAGCGATGGGACTACAGAAATTGCTACCACGACTAGACACTCCAAGTTGAGATAAACCCTGAGGCTTTTCTGCTTTGTACCTAAATCTGGCGTAGCCTTGTAAATATTTTCTTGCTAATATAATCACAGCTTGTGCTGTCTTTTTTTAAAAAAGTTACAACTATTTTCCACGAAACTAGCATAAAGTCGTACCCATAAGAACATGAAACGGAAAAAGGGAAAAGATGTAACTCAACAAAAACTACAGTGTGTTCGCTAATCTAAAAGCATCGGCCATGAGGGCATCTGTAGTGTATGAAAACAGGGGGTCTTAAGCCACCTTAAGGTCAACCTTATACATTACAGGGGTGACATTAAGCAGGTCATAAGCAAAAAAAGCTTAAGGCTGGTCCTCAAGCTAAAGACCTGGCCACAAGCATTAAAATACATTTTTTCTTTATCTGCCAAGTGAGACCATCTTAAGGTCCCTTGGGTTATATACACTATGGAATCGACCTTAAGGTTTAGATGGGACCCACCTTAAGGCCTATTGGGTTATATACACTACAAATGCCCTGATACATAAGCATCGAAAGCTGGAAAAATATTATCACCTACGGCATCAAACAAAATTTTTAACCCTTTGTGTCTGTGTGTGTGTGAGAGAGAGGTGTTTCATTCTGAGAGAAGTCGAACTGTCTAGTGCAAATCATGCACCTCTCTGTGCACCGTGAGTGCAGTGCTCTTTGAGAATTTTCAACATACAAACATTCAACAATGCTAGGGTACATAAGACCACATGAAATCGAGGTAGCATATATGTACGCTGCAATCAAGTAAATAATAATTACATGATACCTCACTTCCAACACGTTATGATGTACTACACCACTAGTTAACCAGTAGCCGATACCACACAATGCAGTTTGATCAGTTCTACATATACTCCATATTTTTCCAGATACGTCAACTTATGTGTATTTATTTGTGCTGACAGGTCACTAAGAATGTATGAATAGCTCAACAGTTACGTATTATCACCAATATTTGGTGCCTGATAAATAAATGTTAATAATTACTAGTATCCCTATTTAGTACTATATGAATATTATTATCATTATTTGGTACTAGATGAAAAATACAATGGGTGTGATGTGCCTCCATGCAACAGCCAAGCAAAATAAAACATTTGAGAAGATCACTCCGAATCTGTTATATAAGCAAAAGTAATTAAGTCATCCAAACTAATCCTCCAAATTAAGAGGTTGTTTGCGATTCCGAATAAAATTAGAGTATTGCTATACAACATTCGACTGTTTTTGAGGACAAAAACAGTCAGATTGATCTGGGACGTTAGATCTCCATCCAACGGATCTACCCATACAAGCCCCCCTCCAAAAAAATGATCTAGGGCGTTGGATCTTCATCTAACGACTCAAAATCTGACTATTTTTGTCCTAAAAAATAGTCGAATGTTGCATAGACACTCCCATAAAATTAAGCGGCCTAAGCATGAACATATATACAGTAAATTCCCCAGTTTGTTAATATCACTGTAGTACAGTATATACATCGATCAGGACTAGGCATGTTGGAACACAGAAATTTTGTAGGATTTTCGTGGAAACCCACGTTCAAAACAAAACTTGTATATTCTGAATGCGGACATTAATATATACTTTTAAAATAATTCCTTTTGGACATTTTTTCTAACCATTGGTAATTAACAATGACCGCATGTTTCATGCTTTTTTAACCTAGTTTTATTTATGAAATATATAAGCACTCCTCTGGAAGGAGAGTACATTCAGGACAAATCATTATCATGCATCTTCCTAGACCTACAGAAAAAAAAAGAAACAATACTTAATCCACTTAGGTTGATGCAACAATAGATCAAATAAGCTGATCCATGTCGAAGTACAAGTCCATTGGGATGGACAACTCAACCATAAACTTACTTCCTCGCCATAGAGCAATCAATAGCAAGTAAACCAACAAAATTGAAAATTTTATGTGAATGAGTAATCATATATACTCGCAAACTTCCAAGTGAAACGTGATTTAAGGCATCACAGACGTATAAACGCAATGGCAACTAATCAAATGATGTTCCTGTACAGCCATTGTTCAACGGTCAGAGGCACTCAGCATTTCTGCAGCTATCTGTATCCTAGCTAATGACAAACACTGTAGTAATGTACTACTTCTACATGAGAAGAAGTGTAGTGTAACAGTGCATATATACTCCAGTATCTAGTACAGCTTCTGTTGGCTGAGAGCGAGAGAGAGCAGCCTGTTACCCCATGGACAAATGGGCATTGCAAGAGAACATCCTAATGGCAGGGAGATCTTTGCAAAGCTTTACAGCCATGACTTGATTTGATGTGAGCGCAGGAGAGGGAAGCAAGGAAATGGACATGTACCGGTCAAACGCATGCCCTTTTCTTTTTGAGGTTGTTGTACTGATACTGAAGCACCAACAAAGAAAGCCAAAATATGAATCATATTTTGGGTGAACTGATATGTATATATAACTTAATATGGTTTTAGAGCCAAAAAAATCTTAAATTCAACAGCTAGTGCAATTAAAAAATAATTGCACTCCGCTTCTTTTTCACGTTTATAAGTAAATTATCTCTCTTTTCTCATCGCTTAAGCCTGGCTGATGTATTAACTCAATCCTGACGCTGTGAGAAAGCAAGTAGGCTGGCTCGTTAAATACAGTAGTAGTAGTTTGTAGGACTCCTACGGTCCTACCACACTGCTGCAGCACTGCACACCCCCACACTGCCACACTAGCTAGTGTTATTTCCCCAAATATAGGTTAAACCACAAAAGCTTACACATATTCCACTGCTGCTGCAAGCCAAGCTCAGCTCAGCCTGCTAACAAGACTTCAATAGTCTTCTACAAACTAGCTACCATAAAATGCTATATGGAGGAGGGGACATCCTAAGCATCATCCAGTAAAACAAGCTTTGTTGAGACTCAAACACAAAACTGCACTTACAGCTCAAAACAAGTAGATCAAACAAAGAAGCAGATCAAACAAAGGAACAGCAGCAGTTGATGATCCATCCATTACCTCAAATGGCCATTGAACATTCAAGCATCTCTGAGTGCTAAGCTGCTGCGGGTGCAAGAAGCAGCTAGTAGCAATCTGTTGTTTGCTTCTGCTTTATTTGTATGAATTCCATTCAGCTATCGTCTCCCTGATAGACGCAGGGGTGGCCAAGCTAGCCTAGCTACTTACAGTATTAGCAGAACTAGTCCCATAAAAAGCAATGCAAAAGCGTCCCTGAAAGGGCGGAGCAGGCAGCTAGCAGCAGCACACCACGCATCGCTGCACACTCTGCCCCCTCTTTGATCCATCGAGCCGTGACCCTCCCCAAGAAGAACAGTACGCAGATTCCCCAAGAGGACGGCACACTGACATGACTCACGACATCACATCACACTACCTAGCAAACAGCTTCTTGCAAGAACAAGGTGGCCAAGCTACCATCACACTGGCTAACCAATCTACTGTTGCTAGAACAAGGTCAGGGAGATCAACTGCAAAAAGCAAGGAACTTGAGGACTGAGGCAATACTCTAAACGCCTTAGAAGTTATGGCTTTGAGCTTCTATCGTAGGCTTTTCACTGCAACTATACTATGACAGCTGTTAAGCGTTTTCTCAGTAAAAATGGAAAAAAATAATATAATAATAATTATTAAAAAATATCACTATATTTTTAAGACAATGCAAAGAATTAAAAAGAAACAAAAACAACAAAGAAACGAAATTAAGAAACCTGCGCACTTCAATTGGAACCTGGCTTCTGAAAAACCGTTTGGAGCCAGACCTAATTGCACCAAATTAATTAGTCAAGTAGAAAGCCAGCTAGAACAAGTCCTAGCTATCATATCATCACAACAGGAGGGTGGCTTACACATGGAGATCATCATGAGGAAAATTACCAGCAAATAGCAGAGATCGATCGACCAAGTTGGGAAATGATCAGGAAATTAACCTAATTAGGAGGGAGTAGCGGTAGCAAGCATGAAAGAGGAATAGTTTGTAGCTGTACTAGTAGCAGCCTAGCTAGGGACAGTAGCAAAAACTAGAGATAGTAGTAGGAGGACGGAATCGAGTAGTGCATGCAAGCATACATAGGGCGCGCACGGGGGAGTGGGTGCAGCAGCAGGTTGCTTGCTCCGGCGTTCACGCCGCGGCGCCGGGCGGCGGCGGCGGCATCTGGTGGTGGTGGTGGCCGTTGCCGTCGTGGGAAGGGATGGCGGCGGCAGCGGCGGAGGTGGCGGCGGGGTGCGGCGGCTTCTTGCGCTTCTTCTTCTCGTAGCTGACGCCGCGCGCGCGGGCCTGGTGCTCGCGGACCTCGCGGAGGTAGAGGCGCACGGCGCGGGCGCCGAAGGGGTTGTTCTCGGGGCGGCCGCCGTTCTCCTCATAGGCGGCGCGGAGGCGGCCGACTAGCGCGTCGAGGCTGCCCCAGGCCTGGCGCAGCGGGCAGGGGCAGGGCGCGGGCGGCGCCGGGTGGCCGAAGAAGGGGCACGCCGGCGTGTGCACCTTGGTCTTGCCGAACTGGTCGAGGTAGCGCAGGAACTCGAGCACGTGCGCGCCGCTGCACCGCGCCAGCGACAGCGGCGGCCGGTGGTTCCGCAGGTACTGGCCGAACGTGTTCCAGTCCCGCCGCTTCTGCGACTCGTACCTGCTCGGCGACGCCACCACCCCCGGCGACGCCACCACCCCCGGCGCCCCCGCCCCGGCGCCCCCGCTGTTGTCCGAGTGCGGGCTGTCCGGGTGCGGCACCAAGTCCATCTGAACAAGCAACCAAGAAACCCAACTCAGTAACCTGCAAGCTCGCGCCAGAAGAAGCAGCACAAGAAGAAGAGATCTATTTGGGAGTTCGCGCCTCCGCGCGCGCGCGCATACGTGCGCTATGTTCTTGGGAAGCCGTGGCGCGGTGGTCCTGAGAGAGAGTGTGGCGTGGTGCTGGTGCAGGTGCAGGCATACTATAAATAGTGCTCTACTCCACCAGATGAGACCATGGAAAGGAATGGAGCAACTCACTTGCTTCTTCTCTACACTTCAGCTCACTGTGCTCGGTTGCTAGCTCTCGCCTCTGCTGTGAAGAACAGGAGATAGCCAGATTGGAATCTCTCCCCAAGATCACACCACTGCCACTCACTCAGGAACCAATAGCTGTATGCTGGGTTCTGTGACAAACGCAGCTAGAGGAGAACAGGAGACGGATGGGGGCAGGTCAGGCTTAATGGAGGGGGAGCAAACTGCAAAAGTAATGCTTGGGATGGGTTGGGGTGAGCGTCGGTCATGTTTTTATCTATATTTTTTAAAATAATAATAGACAGTAAAGACACTAACAGAAATAATATATCGGTTTTCAGCTTGAAAAACTGTTAAGAGAAACAGTTTCGAGAGATTATTAAAAAACCATCTTATTTATTTTAATTTTTAAAAAATCAAAATGAAAAGCTAAAAAGTACAGTGTCATTGATTAGGGCAAACCAGCTGCTGCCAGCATCAAGGGGAGAGAGAAGGGGTTGCGCAACTAGTGAATGGGGAGAGGGAGGAGATAGTGGAAGATGAAATTAAGGTGATGTGATAGGATCGGCACCATGCGGGTTTAAAATTTACAGGCGAGCGCCAGATGAACCGAGAGTGGGAAGGGAATTGAAATGCATGTATGGAGAGCAGGAGCGCGAGGGAACCAATCAAGGAGGGGAGGAGCCCGGAGAAGGAGCGGGCCGCTGGTTTGTTGTGCTTTCTGTGCTATGATGAGGTTCTTGTGCCGGTTGATTGCAGGGTTTGGTGTGGTTTCACGGTCGATTCGCTTGATCAGGGGGGATCGATCGAGTCTGGGTTTCCTACATGAGATTTCATGATTCTGTGTTAGTCTGGTTGTAGTTAGTGCATTTTCTTGGCACTCAAACACGTCGCCTGCTTGCACAAAACGTTACTTCTTTTCCACCGCCTTATTGCCTGCATGATCCACTGTTCCCTCCCTCATACTTGGTTGACTATTGGCTACTGGTTGTATTCTTTCAGATTATGGCTTATAATTTTTGTATTATGCTTGTTTGTGAGAGAGAGTACGAAGAGATAGATAGTCACATGCGATTTTAATCAATATAGCTGAGTTGGTACAGTGTCTACTACGATCAACTTATAGATCCTGTCTTGAAAAACGTATCATTTGAAAGCTAATTACTCTAGCAAAAGTCAAAAGACACAAGCAGCAAGTCCAAAAGAACCTAGCCATTGCCACATTAGCAAGCTAGCTATCTCCTCTAACTACCATTTCTACTACTAAAAGAATGCAACTACTAAGAGTCTGTTTAGAGTGTAGGAACGAAATACAGAGGAATACGAAAAAATATAGAAAAGTTATAGGAATGAAATACTAAAATGGAAGATTTATACAGGTTCAGGCGCTAAAGTAAACACTCTACTTTTATTGGTGTACCTCTGGGCCAGGAGTAGAGGGGGTACCTCATTGTACAGATTACCTAAGAGCACACCAGTTTGTATGTGACTTATATTCAATAAGAGTTCGAGTTACAAGTACGAGTTACAGCGAGCTATATAGGCACTCATCCAGATACATATAGACTATCCTACCCATAACGGGGTGACTTGAGCGGGGGCATATCCGTCCTTCCTAGGACGTGGTAGTGCGTCCCACATCACCGCGTCCTAGAAGTAGGCTTTTGACTCCTGTGTTCCATCGGGGCTCGAGGGCCGACCTCGAGGGTGCCACGAGGACCTCTCGGTTCCACTTGCTAGTAGATTTCGAGTGGGTGATAGTGTCCCTCCATTTCCACAGGTGCTTTGAGAGGCGCCCTAGAGGATCCGGCACCGCACTATGCACCCGATCAGACAGGGCACCCTGCCATGCGTCCTACCCATGGGTTTGAGGATGAAGTGTCTTGCTAGACAGGGCATCTGCCCATGTGCCCTACCCATAGGTCGAGGCAAAGTGCCCAAGGCAGGGTACCCGTGTGCCCCCTTTGTGTGCCCTTGGCAGGGTACAAGGCATCTAAGGCCTGTTTCAAACAACGATGGCTTCTAACAAAAATTGTTTGGAACGCGTTGGTTTCTTAACACGGCTTTTAAAATTCTTTTTCCTTTTTTTCCTTTTTTCTTTACATTATCTATGGAGATATAATGGTGTTTTTCTTTTTTAATTAAATACATAAAAAAAGCTAACAGTCGATATAATATCATTTTAACTAAAAACCACAATACTTTGGAACAGAACCTAAAACGGAAAAGTAATAGGGTTCCTCTAACAACAGGAAAAATGTAGGAACATACGTTTGGAACGGGGAAATTAAAAGTATAGGCAATATCTTAGGAAACTTTAAAAATCATTCATGTGAGAGAGAGAGAGGAAGAGGAAGATTGCATTGAAACTTTGAAAAAAAATTCCATGGGCTCTCACCTCTATTTTCTTTTCCCCCAAAACCTTAGTGAGATGTAACTTTCTTTGATTGAGACAAATCCTCCATTCCAAACACCCTTAAAAGGCGACCTTTCCTTTGAATTGCAATTCCTCCATTTTTTTTTCTTCATTTTTTCCCTTTGACCCAGACAAGCCCTAAAGTCCTACTTAAAACACGGGAATTTCACTGAAGAATAGTTTAACTTTCACAAGAATCAAAAAAAAATCCAGCATTCTAAACAGGGCCTAAAAACACAATTCAAACCAGAAACTTCACTACGACCACGAACCAACCATACTGTCGATAATTGTTACCTACAGCTACCAGTAGTTCACATAAAAAGTTCAGAATGCACAAGAAGTATATCTCCTATGTATATTCAGCGCATCTCCTGTATACGGCAATCTAAAGTAGAGTACAGGTTTGATATGTATCATCTGAGCAAGGTTCCAAAAACCGGAACCGGAATAAATCCCGGTCGACGGCCGGTAACAGTAACCGGACGGTTACCGGAAAAACCGGTAAAAAACCGGGCACAATTTGAAAATCAAAATTTGAATTTTGAAACCGGTAACCGGAAAAAACCGGCCGGTAACCGGAGAAACCGGCCGGTAACCGGAAAACCGGAAAAAAACCGGCCAAAATTCGAAAAATCAAAAATTCATACCGGCCGGTTTTTTGTTTACCGGTCTCTACCGGTAAAACCGGTAACCGGGGGTTACCGGCCGGTAACCGCCGGGATTTTGAACCATGCATCTGAGGCCTAGAGTACACGTTTGATATGTATCAATTATCATCTGAGTCCTAGATTGGTCCTAACAGTGCAGGTTTCCTTTTCGACGAAAAGTTTCAAGACACAACTAGCCCCACAAGAGTACTGCTTGCTGCACCTGGAAGTTATTTTTTGGGTTCAGTCTTCTTATTCTCGCTTTGACTGTAGGACTATGGCTACTGCTAGGTTTATGCTCATGCCTTGACCAATCATAAACAACTTGTACACAACACAGGAGATGTGCTATGCTGCAACAGTAGAGTTCTGTGACGATTGTTCTCGATCGGGTGGGGTTTTATTGTTCTCGATCGGGTGGGGTTTTTTTGTCTGTACCTTTGGCTTCTTTTGGTATATTTTTTTGAATTTTGATTGTTCGTGAGTAACAGTTTGTAGAGAGATGTAGTTATATGTAATTTTAATCAATATAGCTGAATTTGATATAATGTCATAGCCCTGCTCCAACCGGCTTATAACCCGTGCCTTCTGGCTTTTTATTCACTACAATAGCTAAAAATGTACTGTAGTGTCTGTTTTCTTTTTCTGAGTAATTATATTTTAAAAAAATAAAAAAAATATTATATCATCATAGACAATGCAAAAGGAAAAGGAAAAAAAGCAAAAGCAAAAGCAAAAAAGCTCAAAAAAACCTAAATGTAAAAAAGAGATGAAATTAAGAAGCCAAAAGTTAGAAACCAAAACAGTTTGGAGTAGACCTAATTACGATCTGTGCATCACTGTCCAGCTCTAAAAATCAAGTATCCTAGTCCAAGTCTTGATTAGCTTAGAGAATCCGTTTGGAGTAGACCTAAGTACGATCTGTGCATCACTGTCGAGCTCTAAAAATCGAGTACTCGAGTCCAAGTCTTTGATTAGCTTAGAGAATGACTGTGATACAGTCAAGCCTTTTTTAGGCCAGTTACAAATATGCAACTTTCACTATTTGCAAATTGCCTCAAGATCCACATATATGCAACTTTCACTATCTTCATATTGCCTCAAGATTAACGTAAGTTAGGCTATAGGATTTACCTGGTTTACAACCATAGAACTCCATCGAAAAAACCCACCATGAGGTGACAATGATGGCACAATTGGTGTCGTTGGTAGACCTAGAAGTTGGGTCGAGCTTTTCTAGGCCACCCGAACCTAAAGACAACATGACACGACAGTTTTTGGGCCAAGCTGACGAGGCACAAATGGCAAGCCATGCTAGGCCTAGAATATGGGATCGTCGGGAGGCACGGCACGGCCCAGCCAATTGGTCCATGCTCGGGTTGGCACGGCGGTTGGGCTGTGGACGCCGAGGAACGGTAGACCGTGGGAATAGCTAGAGAGGGGAGGGAGCGGGTACCGATACATTGTTGAAAGCCAGACGCTGCCGTCGTTGTCTCTGTCACCATGTGGCCATGGGCTCGTGGCTATCGCTTATCGTCCTCCTCGCCTCCAGTCTCCCTACCATGCCCTACCATGCCGAGGCCACGGCCACACCGCCATCCCCTATTGCGCCAAATCCACGTGCGAGTGATGCGAGGCTTCCCTCCACATCAAGCAGGCTTGGCCGTGAGTTGAAGCTGACGTCGCTCATTGTTGCGCCTGCAACAGCACTGGCACGAGCGTCGACGATGGAGGAGAGGATCCACCATGTTGTGCTGAAGGAGAGCAGGCGCCTTGCTGTGGTTGTTATCATCGTGTTGCCACCATCGACACCTTTGAGAGGGCAGGTGGACGGAGGCCATGGATGCTGTCACCGCACTGCCACTGTCATTGTCGTTGAGGAGAGGGGAGGGAGAGAGGCCACCACCATCCAATCATCCCTCCCCAAGTCCCACCTTACCCCCACCCTGCCAATGACTTAATAGCCTCACCGTCCCCTTCACGTATGTGACCAGCTCAAATCTGGATCTAGACCATCGCTGGCGAGAGAGGGAGGGAGGAAGAGTTGGCATTCAACCGCCTTGTAGTGAGGGAGAGGGAGAGATAGTCGGCTAACGACAGCCTTGCACAGAGGGAGAGGGAGAGAGGTGGCGGGGGAGGTGGGTGGGGTGGGGAAGAGGCAGCGGGTGGTCTAGGAGAGAGAGGTCACCAGAGAGGCAAGTGGGTAGGGGAGAGGTTGTTGGCGAGGCAGGTAGGGTGGGGGAGAGGCGGTGGGGAGGGAGAGGTGGTGGGGGAGAGGTGGCCGAGGAGGCGGAGAGGAAGAGGGAGAGAGGCAGCGAGGGAGACTGAAGGGGATTAGGTAGGGGTGCCATAAGGGGTATGCATTAGGCAACGGTTGCCTAGCAGCTACCATGCTGCTGTTTGCAACAACCCCCTACTATTGTTTGCAGTGACAGGCTAATAGGACCACAGAGAAGCAATGGGTGGGGAGAGAGAGGCAATGGTCGAGAAGCAGCTTTGCAACAGTGCGCTACCCATTCCAGTGATAAAATGAAGCAGAGGAAGTAGGCAAAGGAGTGGTAGAGACTGAGAGACAACAGGCAAATGAAGGACTCCCATCCTCTAGTCCGCCCCTAGTCCTTTGGCTCTGACTCCCATCGATGCTCATCAGCTCTCCCCACGCATGAGAGACTACGGTATGGAGGATGGTATGGAGGGTTACAAGGAGTACCAGGGCAGTCCAAAGTCGATGGGGATGTCAGACTTCTCTCCCCCATCCACAGATGGCAACATTGGTGGGTCTGGGCCCAGCACCAACAACGTTGGGCGAAAGGCACAGTGCAAGAAGCACATGACCTGGAGCTAAAAAATTCAAGATAGCTAAACAATAGAGATCATAACTTGTAATTATTGGAAAACTCAATTAATTGCTTGTATTGGTGGAGAGACAGGGTGCTTGAACGGGTACTACAAAGCATGCTTGAACAAGATAGGGCACACAGGCGAGGGGGAGGAGTCCAGACACAACTGAACTTCGAGGGCAATAGCTCTATGAGTACTTAGGTATACAACCCTATTTCTTCCCATGAGAAAATTGCTAAATATATTGTTTTTGAATATCAACCGATTAGGATAGTTGAAAATCACACGTTCAAAAAAATGATATAATGTGGCTTTTGCCCATAGTACTAACATGTCAATATGAGAACAGAGAACTACCAGATATGATATTATACAGATCTATCATAGGGAGCTAGCATCAGTAAAAGAAATATTTCTTCAAGTTCAGTTTCCTTTTTGTTTTAACTTCATACATTTGATCATCATCGCACCAGAGAAGTGACTATATTAGTATTGTAGCATATTATTTAGATAATAATTATAAACTAAACAAGAGAGTCATTGGGTTTACGTTAATTGACAAATCACACACGGGAGAGGCCATTGCAGTGCGCACACTAGACGTAGTTGATGATTTTAAGATAGATAATAAGATTGTTTCGATAACTCTTGAGAACGTATCGATGAATATGAAGACTATGGATATCCACACCCCCAATGTTGTAGATATATATTGGTGGGCAGGTTCCCCACCACAGATATGTATGTCATATCTTGAACCTCGTTGTACAAGATGGTATGCAAGTGATTGGCCGATATTTGAACAATATCCGTGATGCCCTTCATTATCTTATAAGTTCACCATAAGTGGTAGCCAGATTCGTAAAGTACTGCACAGCCAATGGCAAGGACCCAAGAAAATTCGGTCTTGATATGAAGGTGAGGTGGAACTCGATATATATCATATTAAGAAGGTACAAGGGTATAAATAATTATATCTGTCTTTGTCAATGTTAACTCTTAGTATAATGAATTGGTAGTTACTAATTCATATTAGCAAATTGCTAATCATTTTTAGAGTTTTTAAGACCTTTTTATAAAGACGGTCATCTCTCATGCCCAAGATAGTGGAGGCAATCACCTGCATCAATGACTAGGAATTGCTAAAAAAAGTGATAGCAATATCAACTGGAGGATCTCGAGATCGTACAGGCGTACACTGACCTAGAGTGCACAAACAATCTCGACATTGGGGAGGTTAATATGTATGCATGTTGTTACTATATTCATTTTCTTATCGGGGGAACTCCACTCTGGGACATAAGATTTTTAACGAGGCACTAATATTGTATCTATAAAATATCAAAAAAATTTCACTCCCCCCCCCCAAATTTACATGTCCATTGTTTACGTAATTATTTAAATTTCAGCATTTTTTCTTTTTTCCCTCCTTTCCCCCCTTTTTTCCTTCCTTTTCCCCTTTCCATCACCCTCGACACTGCCTCCGCCTCCACGTTGCTGGCTACGGGTCCAAGGCGGGCAAGCAGCGATGGCTACCGAGGTGAGCGTAGGTGGCCAGAGCTGTGTGCTATGCCAGCATGGCCCGACTATGGCCCGGCATGCCCAACTCCCACCACTAGCTGCCGGTGGTAGAACCGGCGTGGGAAGGAGTGGGTTGGTGTCTTCGCTAGTGCCAGCGACAAGAAGGGGAAAGATGTCAGCTACAATTGAACAGGGTGTGCGGAGGAGGCTACCTCTAAGGGAGGAGGAGGGCAGCGGTTAGGGTTCACCACCAATAGCCTAGAGAGGCAACGTGTTGAGGCAAAGGAGATATGGCCAACAACTAGTTAGGAGGATGGAGGTGGGCAGTAAGGAGGAAGGTGGTCGAGAGAGGGGAAGGGAAAAAATCTTGAGAACTTTTTTACTTTTAGATAGGCAACTGCATATACTTATTACCCAATTAGCTTACTAGTCCCTCTCAACAAGTTTTGGATTGATCAATTCTTTGAAAGCATATCCTTTACATGCAGTAGCTCCTCATTGTATGGAATATTCAACTCTAAATAACTGTTGAGTGCACGTGATGTCGATCCAAGAAATCCTTACAAATTGAAATGTTCATGTATTTGACATTGTAGCCATTTTTTTTCAATTTTAGCCCCTAAGCATTTGTTTTTGTAGAAGTAGCCCCGCCCCCACACTCGAAAGTCTCGACAGGCAACACATGTTCCTTGTTAATTACCACGCATTTATGCACAATCTTTGTGTAGAAATATATCCACGTGAGGATGCCGATGAGTCATTGTGCTGAATGGACCAATGTGCATGTTTGAAACTGAAGGCAGCCCAGTGCACTCATCCGCCCATTGCCCCGCCTGTGGTCGAGTTGTGGCTACTCGACAGCAACCTACGGATCAGCGGCGGCTCGGCAGCACCCTGGGCCCACCATGCTGCCACGATGTGTGCTCAGCTACCGCGGCTGACTAAGCCTGCCAATATTCCCAGACACAGCAAGTGTCGCCTGCCACATCTTCCGAGCTTGAGGACGGGGCTACTCTTTAAAAAAAAAAAGGTGTTCAAGGGTTAAAACTGAAAAAAAAAGTTGGCTACAGTGCCAAATATTTCAACCGTTCTTACAAATCGACCATTTCCTTGAAAAACTTTCGGGGTTTTGTCTGTTACCTTCACGTGTTTGTTTGGGATGACCGACTAGCTTGATTTGCAAACTGACCTGATACAACCCCAGCTCCAAAAACACGATACTAATCTACCCCCCCCCCCCCCCCCAAATTTGGTAAATTTTGCTCCATTCACTGTCAATTGTCATATTTGTATTCTCCATTTGCTAGAATTAATTGATGGACAACTGATGAGTGTAGCATGGGTTAGATCCATTAATTCTACATATGCATTTGATGCAATATAATCGATTTTATCCTCACCGTCCCGAAACGATTCCCTGTATGACCTTGCAATATACACTCTCGTAAGGAGCCAGCCACCGTATGTATATGATGGTCAGATGCATGTGTGTGAAGTCTTATGTTTCTTTATATATAAAGCGCGCGCCTAGTCTGTTGAGAACACAGCAAGTTTGATTTCCCACAAAATTCTTAAGGGAATCTTGCATTCCAAACAGAACCAAAGTTCATCACTATTTCGCCCTAGAATATGGTACACGCCAGGAAAAGACGCATTTCGCCAAAATTTTCGGACGAATGATCTTGAGCAAAGCCGAGGGAATGTTTCTTAGTCTCCAAATTGGCGCGTTCAATATGTTTAGGATAAGCAGTTGAACAGTTACTACTAATAGCAGCAGTACACTCCATATAGACATGAAATTGTCCTCCTTAATTAAATTAATCTAGTATTAGCCATGTAAGTAGCACTTAAAATAGAGATGTCAGAGGCATAGCAATGTCCCTAAACAAGTACTTAACATTAAGTTAAGCAGTACGCTTGCAATTTTTTCCTCTTTTTTTTTGTGAATTTCAAGTCCCGGTGCTAGCTAGTAGCTCTAGCTAGCTCCCTGACTCTGAGATGTGTTGTTGAGTGTGTACGAATTATGCTATGGAAGCATATGAAGACAAGTCAAAGCCTGAGATATTTAGGTTTGACCTGAAATATTTAGGTTTGACGAGAAGGCCCGCTCATTTCGGTTTAAGCTTTTGATTTCTGACTTATTTTTTTACTATTCAATAATTTCATCTTTTTCTGGTTTTTTGGTTTTTTCTGAGCTTTTTTGTCGGTTATTTTTTCCCTGTATCGTTTGTGCTGTCTGTGACGGGCTAACCTGTTTTTCTATTTTTAATTTTTTTAAATTTAATTACGCCAAATAAGCCGCCATCAGCTACAGTGTTTTTTCAGCCAGCTCATCGCTTTTTAGCCATAAGCCACTCAAAATAAGCCCTTTTTGAGCAAGGCCTAAATAATTCTTAATAAATAGGCTTAATGTTCATAGTAATTGTTGGTACAAAATTGCTCTGATAGTTCTTACGAGTACTTCTAGTCGAAACGAATATGCTCGAATCAAGCCGGGTATCGACCACCCCTAGTCGGAAGTTTCTGTAATCAGACATATAGACCTTATCCTCCGACTGGATATTAAATCCACTCCAATTAACTATATACGGTAGTCAAAAGGGAACGTGTGCCCTTATCTCTCTGACATAACTGCATGTATCCAACCTCCGTCTTTGGCAATAACAGCTCGACGATTGTGTAGGGGCAGAAGTCTCGCCGACAATAACCGACCACATATGAGATTCACAAACCGATGAGGCGCCTTCCTACGGGCTGCAACTACCACCCCTTCGACACTTTATAAGGAGTAGTACCAGAAGATGGAGGACTAACACATACAGAGCACAAGACAGCCACATACTTTCTGTAGCCATAGCCTTGTGTACCCCATTGTAATCCCTAACAATACAAGAACATAGGAAGTAAGGTTATTATTATCTTCAGAGAAAGCCTAAACCTGTCTAAAATGCCCTGTCTCTTCCTGCATAATCTCGAGTGCTCTGTTCCTCATATTTACATAAGATCAGTGGTAATTCACCGATAGCTGGTGCCATCCATGAGAACACAGCAGTGAAGTTTTAGTTCCCATCGGCCCTTATGTGTTCATGGAAAATGAGTGGAACGAGGAGAACAGATTCGACCTCATGGATTACGCAACAATCGACATGGATACTTGCTTCGACGAATTGGAGCAGAGCAACTTCTCATCTGAGGGGCATACCTATTCTTGAGATACATCGGTAGGCCCCGAAAATCATTTCTCTAGCTAGAAAAAGGCAGTTACGATGCCACTAGGATCATTGCGTCCAAACAAGGAACTACAACCCCTAGAGGGCACAGGGCCAAGCGGCCAAAACCAACATTCGCCTCCAAGGGCTCCATCTGCTTCATGGCCACTATCTCTGAGCACTCAAGCCCGTTATTTGACGACAGCCAATATGTGCGAAGTCCTAGAACGCACTTTTCCAGGCCTTCACTGTCATGTAGTAACCGCAAGCTACAGTTATCAGCACCAACGCTGTGCATGGGGTCAATATTGCTCCACATTCGACCCTATATGCAGAGGATTCACATCCACCTACCAATGGAGCGGCCAAAGACAGTTATAACCCAGAATTCCCCTTCCTGGTAGGAGTTTCTATGAGTGGTAAGGCACTATCTTTCAACTACTCCTTGAGTTATGAGAACTTGACCACAAGGAGTACCTAGGATGTCTTTGTCATCCATGATGATCTCAATAACATTCCGTGCAGAGGATCTCAAGATGTTGTCCGTACTCTACCCTCTTCGAGAGTTGGTGAGAATGGCCAGGACAGCTCTAACCACAATGAAGATCTCAAGTTGATGAGCATCCCCAACATCCTAGAGTTGATCGTACTCCACCCAATGACATACCATCCGATACAGATGTAGATGATCTTGAAACTACAGGAACAAGAAAGATCAAGGCACAGACCAGACTACCGAGTTAGGTACAACACTAGTCGGTAATCTCTCGAGACTTGTAACACATAAATGACATGCTTGATAAACCAAACCCAAAGCTTGCAAGGGCACTAGGATATGATGCTTTTGTGCATGAAATTGCTTAGTGTCTCTAGACCACTATGTAGTGTGTTGAGTGTTACCGGCACGAATGTTCTGGTAGCCTTACCAAAACTACCCCCCCTTAGTCTAGTCAATCTCACCCCTCTAGACACCACAGAAGGGATCAGGATCCTCCCCAACCATGTCCTCTACCTAACTTGAATGACATCCAGTTGGGGTGGCAAGAAAGGAAGCAACGTACACCTTCCCCAACTGATGATCCATGACCTCCTTGCAGGAGTGGAAGATCACATTTCCTAGGAAGAGATTTGCATCAATAGCTAGAGCATGAGGACGACTACGCCCATAGAACCAACGTCTAGGATCGACTTGGTCCTACAATGGTCGGTTATCATCAAAACCGATCACCCCAGGAACATGACCATACCTTCTCACAAAGGAGGCGTTATGAACTCATCATCGGTTGTCCGGCTTTCTCGTCTGACCCCCGAGTAGTTTGTTGACCAAACAAATTTTGACCAGCAAATATGGAGAAGTTTCATGAGAGTCAAAATCCTCTCAAATTCCTCTAGTTCTACACCATGGCTATCTGAGTAGTAGGAGGAGGTAAACATGTGATGGCCAACTACCTCCCAACTATGCTCGAAGGATCTGCTTGGTCATGGTTGTTAAACCAAGCACTCTGGTCAATCTACTCCTATCAGTATCTTTGTGATCAGCTACTAGCCAACTTCTAAGACACCTATCACTGCCCTAGAAAAGAAGACGACATGCCTCGCATGCAATAGGAGCCGCATGAAACACTATGTCAGTTCATCCAATGCTTCACTCTGGTTCAAAACATAATCCCAGGAGTTTCTAATTCATTTGTCATTCGAACCTTTATGCAGTGAGTTAGGAATTAGAGGTTTACGCAAGATATTACCCTTAAGCCTTCGACCATTGTCGTTGAGCTCTTCAAGATAGCCAACTGATATGCGACTGCAGCAAAAGCGGTTGAATGGAATCGAAAGGTCAATCATGACGACAAAATTCTTGAAGAATTACATGGCAAGGACAATAAAAAAGAGAAGTGGTCCAGCAAGTCCAAGAATAAGTCCAAGGGCAAGATGCTGATGATAAATAGCTCAAAGGAAGTGCTGGTCATCTCTAACAAGGGCTCTAAGTCATACTCCGATAGGGGCAAAGGTAAGTGCCATGAACGAAAGTCAGACAAGCCAATATGGTGCCCTCTCCACAAGAAGGAAGTTCATGATGCAATTGCTGAGTTTTCCAAAAGAAACTCAAAGGCTACTACTTCGGCAAAGAGTCACTCCCAACCATTGTAGAGATGGGAGAAATGAACATCAATTAGTAGTCAGAGGAAGATGAGGAGATGCCACACCAAGACCCTGAGAATATTATTAATTACATCTTCGAGGGCTCGTTGGCATACAAGTCTAAATGTTAACTTAAGGTTGTCAAGAATGAGGTAAACTCTATTGACCCTCCTCTTGTCCATAAGTTACTGAAGTAGTCGAAAGTCTCAATTTTCCATGTAAAGAAAGATAGTCTGATCCCTTCTACTCGACCTAGACAGTTTTCAATCGTGGTCGGGCCCACCATCAAATTGGTTGTTTAACAACGTCTTAGCTGATGTGGAAGTTCACTAAACATCCTCTTTACTAGTGCCTAGATGAAATGCAAGTACCTAGGACTAAGATAAAGCTTGTATGATATTCATTCCATGATATCGTACCAGGGTCTTCAGCCAAACCTATTGGCCAAGTTTCTCTTCCTGTAATGTTCGACACCCTGAGCAACTTTAGGATGGAGAAAATCTCCTTTGATGTAGTTGATTTTGATACCACATATAATGTGATTCTTGGTCGACCTACTCTGGAAAAATTCCTAATGGTTGCTCATTATGGTTACCAATGTTTAAAGATGCTAGGTCCCAAGAGAGTTATCACAATCCGCTGTGATAATAAGATGGTGCTCACGTGCGGCTGCAAGTCCCTCAAGTTAGTGGATCAACTCCCTGCTCGAGAAGGAAACAACGTGCAACACTCAGTTAAGCACTTGAAGCCAAAGGTTGCATTGAATCTGAACAACCAAGTCAAGGAGGTGCCACTTGATCCCACTGAGCCCTCCGAGACCGTTCGCATTGGGGTCAACCTCGACCCCACCTAAGAAGGCAAGCTCATTACCTTCCTCTAAGAAAACCAGATGTATTCACGTGGCTCGCATCTGACATGCCTGAAGTCCTAGGGAGGTAATCGAGCATAGGCTAGCACTTCGGTCTGAGAAGAAACCCGTCAAGCAGAAACTATGATGCTTCGCCCCGACTGATGAGAAGCTATCAAGTCAAAACTCAACAAACTACTAAAAATAGGCTTTATAAGAGAGTCAACCACCTGGAGTGGTTGGGAAATCCTGTAATGGTTCAGAAATCTAATGATAAATGGAGAATGTGAATAGATATCACTAACTTGAATAAATCTTGTTCGAATTATGAGTTTCCCCTTCCACAAATTGATCAATTAGTAGATTCTAATGCTAGTTGTGAAATGATTAGTTTCCTATATGCATATTCTGGTTATCATCATATTAGCATGTGTTTAGAAGATGAAGAGAAAACTGCCATCATTACTTTGTTTGAAATTTTTTGGTACGTTAAAATGCCATTTGGACTAAAAAAATGATGGTGCATCTTTCTAGCATCTTATGCAAAAGATCTTCTATCTTCAACTTGGCAGAAATTTGGAAGCCTATGTTGATGATCTGATCGTAAAAAGCACAAGGCATTGAGATGATATCTCAGACCTATGAGAAACTTTCAAGAATCTTAGAAAACACTGCTTGAAGCTCAATCCTAAATAACGTGTGTTCGGAGTATAATCGAGAAAGCTACTTAGGGTCCTTGTCTTTGCATGAGGCATTGAAGCCAACCCTGAAAAGATAACGGCCATTGACCATATATGTCCTCTGTCCAGAACTAAGGAAGTTCAAAAGATTATAGGGTGTATGGCGACTTTGAATCACTTCATAGCACGCTTGGGTGAAGAAGGGCTACCTTTTTTAAAACTTCTTAGGAAACATGAGGGCTTAGAGTGGATGGAAGAAGCAAACAAAGTGTTCGAGGATGTCAAAAGGTATCGTGCAAGTGCACCAGTCTTGGTTTCACCACAACCAAATGAATCACTTCTTTTGTACTTAGCTGCTATGCCAAAAGTGTTAAGTACAATACTGGTCACTAAATGCAAGATTACTCAATGACAAGTATACTATGTAAGTGAGGTTTTACATGGGCCAAAGGAGTGTTACCCTTAGGTTCAAAAACTTTTATATGCCCTCCTTATATCTTCAAGGAAATTAAGGCATTATTTCTTGACGCACAAGATTATTGTGCCATCTATATTTCACCATCTGGATTTCTCTTAGGAGAGGTTCTCTAGAATAGGAAATCAATGGGATGCATTGCCAAATGGGCAATTGAACTTAGGGAATTTGACCTCTATGTTATGTCTCCAATGACCATTAATCCTAGATCTTTGCAGACTTTATCGCTGAATGGACAATTTCTGAGCCAATTCAAGATCTCGACAATAAGTCCCATGACTAGTGGACTATGTACTTTGATGGATCTTTAGCTTCGAGCAGCTAGGGGGCTAGGCTGGTCCTGGTTTCACCAACATGAGAAACTTTAAAATATGCTATCTAGTTAAATTTCCCTACCACAAATAACATGGTAGAGTACGAAGGTTTATTGGCAAGCCTCCAAGAGGCAAAGATGCTCGGGATTCACCAACCATGGCTCAAAACTTATCGAAAGTCAGAAAGCTTGAAAAGCATTTCATCAGTCTTGAGGTATAGTATATTTCTAGAAATGATAACTTCCTCACTGACCAGTTAGCCTAAATAGCTTATTCGTGATCACCCGTCCCACAAGGGGTATTCTTGGAACAACTACGAAAGTCGTCTCTAGTCCAAGAGACAGCTTTGAGTGAGATTGCTTCTCTACAATATGAGGATACTTGGATGAGTCCAATCTACAAGTATCTTCAAAAGGGAACAATACTTGATGATGATCTGAAAGCCACTCATCTATCCTAAAAGGCCAAGATGTATTCCTTGGTTGATGGGGTCATCTATAAAAGAGGCACTCAAGGGGTATTCATGCATTGCATATCACAGAAGGAGGGGATTAATCGCCTCAATGAAATACATGGAGGTATTTATGGAGTGTATGCTTCTTACAGAATGTTGGTCAGAAAGGACTTTTGACAAAGTTTTTACTGGCCAACTGCCCTCCATGATTCTCAAGAGCTTGTTGCTAAGTGTGTACAATGCCAATTTTAGAGTAAACAAATACATCGACCAGCTTAAGCATTATAAACTATTCCTTTGCCTTGGCGTTTCGCAACATGGGGTCTAGACATCCTAGTGCATTTCCCAAAGCACTAGGAGGCTTTGAGTTTCTATTTCTGGCAATTGATACATTCATAAAATGGATCGAAAACCAAGCCTGTTACTAGGATAACGATGGAAGCTGCCAAGAAATTCATGATGAAACATGTGATCGCTTGATCCGGAGTTCCAAGTTGAATCATCACTAACAGTGGTAATAGTTTGCCAGTTCAAAATTTTAACAATTTTGTGCAGAACTAGGTACAAAATTATGTTATACCTCTATTGCCCATCCAACGAGTAATGGGGTAGTAAACAGGGCAAATGGACAAATCATGCAAGGAATTAAAACTTGAGGCTTTGACTAGCTAGTAAAGCTCTTAGCAGCTTGGGTAAAAGAATTACCCTCAGTACTCCCTTTTTCTTAGTTTTTGGTGCAGAAGCCATACTTCCTATAAAACTAAAGATCAAATTGGCTAGAGTCAAGGCCTTTAACAACAACAACCAAGAGGAATGTCAGGCCAATGACATCAACCTACTCAAAGAATGGAGGAACCAAGCCCAAATTCGATCGACAGTCTACTAGCAAGCCTTGTGAAAATACTACAACCGTAAGGTCCAACCGTTCAGCCTTGTTGTAAGTGATCGACTTAGTCTTCAAGAAGATTCAGACTTAGTCTGATTGGAACAAAATATCCTCTAAGTGGGTGGGTCCTTACACAGTTGTTGAAGTTACCCGACTGGGTTTGGTACAACTAGCTATGGAACATGGCAGAGCTCTATCCAACTCTTGGAGAATAGATCAGCTAAGAAAATTCTGTGTATAAACTCTAATGTTATTAATAAAGTTTGTGATTATTATTCATTCTTTATTGCTATTTGAGTTCTCTTTTCAAGCTAACTTTGTAATATTTCCTCTGACCACTCCAAAAACTTGGTTTTACTTACAGTGGTTGGAGAAAGGTACTATCACGTAGTCGAAGTCTCTTCTATCTGTATGTGATCTTGGCCATTAGAATGACCTTCCTAGTGTCGATTTGTCCCTAACTCTTGCTACCAACACGAGGATACTAAAATTGAAAATAGATGATCAGGTTTTTTCTATTGTTTTCTTAGTTCATTTACTTTAACTAAGCAAACAGTCGGGGCTAGAGAAGTTATAGTTGTAACTTTTATCTTAGCCTATTTTTCGTGCAAGTTACTAACTACTCAGAAATAGAAAATTTGCAAGAAACTGAATATATATATATATATATATATATCATAAAAGTTTTACAAACCAAGTTTTATAGATTTTTGATCTACCTACTCCTCAGAATCACTAGACTTTTGGAAGCCTTCGAGGGAGACCCAACCTTCATGTCCTTGGTAACTTTTTTTCCTCCTAGCCTAACATCTTCAATGAAGATGTTGACCACTCTATGTAATCGCAATCTGCTTTGACTAGAAGGAAATTGAGGTGAGATCGATAGCCTTGAGTTTTCCCAAGGCAAAACATACTCCATTCTCCGTAGTTTCTTTCATCGACTGGGTCTAGTTGTTCTTCAAAGTAGCGACCAACTCTTGGAGGGTCCTGACTTGTTGGCCAAGACAATTAACATACCCGACTAAGTCATCACTTAGAAGGTCGAACCCCCTCAGAACCAAGACTGCTAAGTGTGTTGTTAAGGAGGGAGACGTTGTCATGAAAGTTAAACTTTAACTGCTCTTGTCACCTCCTGATTGGCTGTAAGTTCCTCCTAGAGCCTTTTACTCTCTACCACTTGTTCTACAGAAGAAAGGTAAGGGGTTATTATAAAATATACTTCAATTGGTATAAATTCACTAGTTGAGAAATTGTTTCTAGCCTTTAATGTGGTTTTCAAGCTCAACCTTTTTATTTGAGTGGTCGGAGATGCTCTTCATGCAGTGTTGCTCCCACATCTTGTGGTCTTTTTCCTTCTCCTTTATCATATGTTGGAATTCTTCGATTACTGAGCCTTTGTTATGAAGCTCATATTGAAGTTTCTCCATATCTTGTCCTTATCTTCAAAAGAAGATTAAATAAAAAAACAAGAAAAAGAAAAAAAAATAGAAAGAATGAAGCGAATGCCAAATAGCCATAAAAGAAATCATTTGCCTTTGATGGACTTCTGCAACTCACAAGCTGCAGAATTAGCCTCCTCAAGGTTCTTTCGGAGGTCATTCTTCTCAGTGGCCAAGCTTCCACGATGCACTTTTTCCAGCACAAGTTCATCCACAAGAATTTTGGATAACATTTTAGCCTACAAAGTACTCAAAGATTAGAACAATGTAATCTTTGAAATAAAATAGAACACTCAAAAGAATGATTTACCATCTCCCTGCTTGCTCGTAGAGAAAGTCTTTCTCTTTCTTTATTTCGAGTAGTCCCTAGTCATCTCTCTGACAGCAGCGACTTGCTCGACTGATCTCTGAAAAGAGGAAAATAAAGGCAAGTGTTAGATCATGTGGTGGTCGTGCATTTAAGTGATTATGAATAATTAACATTTGGGTTTCATTAGAATTTGCGTTTGAGAAAGTTTCATTCGATGCGCATTTGTTAAAACTGGATCTCTGGTTTAACGGTCTAACTGCTTTGTATTAAGCGGTCTGACCAGCTGGTTTCGACCACACATAGAAGTCGATGGTCCGAACGTCTTCAATTTGGGAGATCTGATCAGCAGAAGTCGACCATGGTATTTTGACTACAACAGCTGCTCAATGCAGATTGACCATGGCAGATAATCAAGCAAAATCGACCACAATAAGTCGAGCACAGTAGATCGAGCATGGATAGATGACCAAGAAATTTTGACCACGGCATACTTTGACGACAGTATGCCAACCACGACAGATTTCGACCACGACAGCCTTCGACTACGGCCTTTTTGACTGCAGCAGAACGACCACACCAGGTAGTTGTGGACATAGCTATATGGTGCTTTAGTCATAGCAATTGGTACTCGGTAGTCGGTACTCAATGGCTCTGTGGTCGGTAGCGATGCGGATGTTTTCCCTGGTGTTTTGAGTGGAGTGATGGTAATTTTCAAGTACTCATTGTGCTAGCAATCGTAATGAGTAGTCTGAGGGTGTTTTCTAGATAGCAATAGAAAGTGTGTTCATGGACTTCTTGGTTGGTGGTCGTGGATGGTTTAGTTCTTATTTATGGATAGACAAGGGTGTGTTTCAAGTGTGTGTGCTGATGTCGGTCAAGTTGGGAATAACTTGTGCCGAGAAACTTTCTTTGGTTTTTGCATGTGCAGGTGGGCGTGGAGACAATCATGGTCGGTGATGAGGAGAAATGGGACTAGGATAGGAAGTCTGAGGTTCAGGCGATTGAGGATGTCACGCAAGGTGGTTGGGCTCATGCCAGAGCATGTGGAGATCAAAGGTAGTTGTTGTGGCTACTGACCAAATATCATATGAGGGGACTAGCTAGAGAGAGCCAACAACAGGAGAGAGAATATTCGTGTATGAAATGAGTAGATCTAGCCCCTCATACCCCTCTTGGGGGCTTATATACATGAGTAGGATTGGATGGAAATTTTCTATCCTACCCCCTTAATAATTACAAAAGGTAAGGGTACATTGGTACATTCCTTTATAGACATCCCTATACTATTAGGCCTATCACATATTAGGCTAATTGCAAGGCCCCACCATAGGGAATTGGGCCACCCCTACAATAGTGGTGATTTCTAAAGAAGCTATGGGCGGTGCGGTCCAGGAGGTTTTGACACAACCAAGGATGATGCGTGGAGAAGATACGGGAGGTGTGTTTCTTGAGGCTTCCACACGTGATGATGGTGCGTGATGAAGATACCGGAGCTGATGTCCTGGAGGCTTCATTACGTGGAGAGTTAAGAATTGTGGAGAGAGTCCATAACTTCGAAGAGGTAGAGTTTGGTTAAAACCCATGTTCGGAAGGGTTTTGGATCCCTTGATTTTCGGAAGAGATAGGATTACGTGTTCAGGTTGTTATGGACACGATTTGAGATGTCCGTGTTTGAGATGAACACGGTTTTGGGCTCTAGCATATAAAAACAAGGAAAGGCTAAGGATTTAGCCGTGGCTTTGAGGAGGTTTTTTTGTGCTAGGGTTTTTAGGGGTGCCGTGAGGGCGCTTTGTAACCATATACATGATATAGAGATAATAGATCAGATATATTTGAAGAAAAGTTAGTTAGCATCGATGACATGTCTTCTGAGCATCATTTTTTTGTGTCCTCGATGGCGGCATGCTAACACATCTTGATCTTGTGTAAAACGAGCACGGTGTTGTCTTCGATATGTTCTTGTTCGAGCAACTGAAGCTTTTGAGTGGAGGGAGATTTCAACTACGTGCAAAGGTGGTCGAAGCGAGCAGTCGAAGTGAGCGATCGAAGTGTTCTAGTGGTCAGAGCGCTAAAGCTATTGAAACAGTCAAGTGGTCAAGGAACAATCGAACGCTGAGTGGTACCAAGAAGCAGAGGCAATCATTCACCCCCCCTGATTGTGCCAAACGATCCTACAAGTGGTATCAGAGCCAACTGCGATAGCATCAGAGCAGTATGTGAACCGTCCTCCCATGCTAGATGGTACTGATCGAATACAAGCGTACATTGAAGCTCAGGGTAGTGATGTTTGAAATAAGGTTCCTAGACCATACGAGGTTCCTGTTACGATTACGACTGTAAATAAAATAGATGTTAATTTGAATGCTCAAGCTCGTAACCTACTTTTTCAAGGAATTTCTCATGAAGAATTTAATTGTGTAGCTCATATTGCTTCTACTCACTTAATCTGGAAAACTCTTTGTGATTATCATGAAGGAACGACTAAGATTAAGAAAGTACATAAGAATCTTTATTAAAAAGAATACTCGGATTTTTCTATGAAACCTGGTGAATCTATAGATGATTTTTTTGCTTGTTTTGAAAAGATTTTGAGTAGTTTGCATGGAGTTGGTGTTATTCCTGTCGATGGAGATAATGCAACCAAAATTTTGAGTTCTTTAGTTTCCGAGTGGTTGATGGTCGTCACAACTATTAATCAAACTGTCTGTTGTGGCTACAGACCAAACAGAGAGAGAGATGGTAGTGGAGAGTGATGAAGATAAGTGTAATGGCCTTGGCCCCTCCCCATGGCTTACTCGCATATATATATACTCATGAGGAGTGCTTTTACAGTTATACCCTTACATCCGGTCATCCCCTCTGGGGGCAGTTATGTCATTACACAAGGCCTATTCTGGGCCTTATAATCTTCTACCGGGCCTGCTGGGTTTAGGTGGGGGCCACCCCTACGACAGGAGCCTCTCATGGTGAAGGGCTTCACAGGGCTGAAGCCATGTCGTCGAGTCCTTTGGCCCCCTCCGTCCCCTGCGGCCTGTGAATTGCTCCAAGCTTGTGGTTGAGGAGCTTGAAGCTTGCGTCCTGATCCGGGGCTGTTGTGACCTCGTAGCCTTGTAGTGCGCTTTTAATGGCGGCTGGAATTGCGCCGACGCCTGGTCTGGCAGAAGTCAGGCTGTCGCGTCGTGCAGTCTGCCATGCTGCGGGTGGGGCACGTGGCGACTCGCGACTGGTGCGTCGTGGGATGTGAGCGGTTGCGTGACCGCGGCCGTTCGCCTCGTCCCCCGAGAAGTTGGACGCGTGTTGAAGAGGTAGGGGCGTTGTGCGCTGCCTGGCCACCTACCAGGCGCGGCCTTCTAGGTCCGGGCGGTTCTTCTTTCCAAAATCCTGGACAGCCGAATCGCCGGGAATTTGATCCGTCTGTGCGCTGAGCCCCAGAGCAGGCGAGCGGCTTTTATAAGGTGCTAGCGTTGGGGTGGAGGCACCCTTCCTCGTTTTGCTTTTTGATCTGCCGCTTCGCTTGCGCCCGCGCTAATTGTTAGGCCCATTGCTCCTTTGCCTTCTTCTTCTCCTTCCCCTATCGTGAAGAGCAAATGGCTAGCCACGACGATGCCAGCTACCACCCCCGCAGCGGTTCCTTGCCTAGCCAAGGCGGGGGGACCCATCCTTCCTCAGGGTACAAACTGGTGCCGCGAGGGAGCTCGCGCGCCAACAAATTGTGGAACGCGGTGGAGCATTCGGGAGGCTCCTGCTCCCGGGTGCTGGGGAAGAGCCGCATGACGGAGGGGACGCTGCAACGGCTCGTGGATGAAGGGAAGATCGTGCATCGCGACGGGGCTCGCTTACCCCGCCGGGACGAGACGGAACCGAAACCCGGGCCCTTAGAGGCAATTGTTTTTGTCGCTTTCTTCGATGCCGGCCTTCGGATGCCCTGTACGTTGTTTGTGGGCGAAGTCCTGCGGGCCTACCAGTTGGAGCTAGCCCAGCTGACGCCCCACGCGATACTCCGCCTAGCTGTCTTCACGTGGGCGATGCGGACCGAGGGGTGGCGCCCCAGTGCGAGCCTATTTGCCACCCTGCACGATGCACACTGTCGACCCAGGAAGGTTGGCGACGCGGTGTCCAACTTCGGTGGTGTGGACTTCGTGCTCCGGGCGTCCTGCGCGACGTTGTTCCCTGTGCTAGCCTCGGCAGGGCAGTGGGCGTCCGGCTGGACGCGGTGGTGGTTCTACTACACCGTGACCGACAAGAGCGGGCTGCAGTGCCGAGGTGGGCCAATCTCGTTCAACAGCACGCCGAGTCTGAAGGCGGAGATTGACGACACGCGGAAGCTACAGAGCCTCGTCGGTGTGGCTCGTCGCATGAGCGTGCGCGACCTGGTCGAGGAGTTCACGATGCATGGGGCGGCGCCACTGTCCTCCCGGGGGAAGTATGTTGCGCAGAATGGCCCCCGCGGGGACGGGTTCGATCCGTCTGTGTCTCGGCTGCTTCCGCCCTCCGCACCTTGTAAGTCTCCCAGCACGCCCTTGCCTCTACTTGGGTTCCGCCTACCTGACGTGATTTCCCGCGCAGTGGCTCGGCTAGAAGATGCGGAGCGCGCGGTTGCGGCGCTTCTCGGCCCGTACACACTTAAGGAGCACCGGGCTCGCGAGGCCGCGGTCCAGGCGGCTAAACAGGGGCGGATAAACCGCACCTGCGAGGCTATAGGCATTGCCGTGCCCGAGCGCATGGTGCCGGAAGAGCTCCCCGCCGGGACTCCCGGTGCCCAGGAAGGTGATAGTCCCGCAGGGGGGCTGTCTTCGCGACGCCGGGCCCGTTCCCCGGCTGTCGTATGCAACCCGGCAGCCCCCCCGACGGGTAGCTCGGCTGAGGCGGAGCGTGCGACCGGCGGTGGGCCTGGCCACACTGCTTCGGAGGGGCGCGCCGCTGCGGATCCCCCGACACTTTCTGCCGCTGCCCACGAGCCCGTGCTCGGGCTCGCGGCCACCGCTGAATTGGACCCCGTCGACACGGGGGGTAGCGCCGTCCCCGGCGAACAAACCACGGGGGGCGGTGCGTTATCAACCGTAGCGGCCGACGAGGGCGTGCCCCCTGCGGAGGAAGCCGCGGGGGTGGCAATGACTGGAGGTGGTTCTGCCGTGGAAGAATCGCCTGCGCCACCGCAGGCGAAACGCCCTCGGACGCAGTCCCCCCCGCCAACGAGGGGTCGGTTCACTGTTGCGGGGCCTTGCCGCGGGATTACGGCGGCTGGCGCGGCCGAGAAGACCTTCTCCCCAACCGTCGAGGCCCCCGCGTCCCCCTGGGTGGCCGACCCGGTGCCGCTTCCTGCCGTGGCGAGGGGCGCAGGAGGTAGGTGTGAGTCCCTTTCCTCCCTTGACTTCGCGAGACTTTCTCCGATCTGCTCGCTCATTCTGCCGACATCAGGCGAGACGACGTCTCCCGTGCGCGGCGAAGGATCGAGCAGCGGAGGTGTGCGCGAAGTCGGGAGCCGTGTGCAGGATGCCCCGCCGGTGCCCCTTGCTGCTGACGCGGCCGTGGCCGCGGTAAATCCTGGCGTGCTGGGGCCGGGGCTCGCTCGCTCGGACTTCCTCCCTCGCCCGGAGATATTTTGCGACCTCACCGCCGCCGCCGAGCGTGCCAACAACGGCCTCAACCGAGAGGTGCTGTCGTCATGCGCTGGGGACCTCCTGGCGCTCGCGTTGCAGGCCTCCGAGATGAGGGTAAGTACGTGCACCTCAGCTTGTATGGTACGGTTGGCCGCCTGCTGATTCGTTGTTCCTGTCAGACGCTTGCCCTCAGCCGGTCCTTTGACGAGGCCCGCGTTCGGGAGCAAAGGGCTCTGGAAGCCCACCTCCGCGAAGCAAACACTGCTATCGCCGCGAAGGATGAAGAACTTCGCGCGCTGGAGGATGCCCTGGTGGCCGCACAGGTTGCAGCCACGGAGGCGCGGGACGCCGCGGCTGGGGAACGCGCCGCCTTCGTGCAGCAGATCTCCGTCCTAGAAGGGGAGAACGCCCAGCAGGCGGAGGCTGCTGCTGAGAACCGCCTTGCCTTGGGAAATGCGTCTGTGTCGGCGTGGCGGGCCATGGAGTCTCTGAACCAGGCCCTTCGGGATCTGTGCGTCCGAGTGCCGGATACTACGCACAGGCCGGAGGCCCTGTCGGAGACGCTCGGGCTGATCGAGGAGGGGGCCGGCGTTGCTCTTCGTGGCGCCAGGACCTTTGGCGAGCACTGCAGCTATGTTGGTGCGTGCTTCGCCCTCGCCCTGCTTCATACTCGTGGGTGTAGGCATACCCATGAGCTAACGAATCCTCAACTGGATCTTCCCGACCGACCAGAGGTTATGTCGGACGCCATCCGCTCCGTCGGGGCTGGCCTGCAGAACTTCCACCAACGGATCTGGGGCCGCTTCGGGGAAGGTGCAGCGAGAGTCGCCGTGCAGCAGACGTTGCATGGGGAGGGGGACCTCCTCCGATGGCTTGAAGGGGTCCTTCCGCGCCGTGGCGACGACGGCGCGGGCTCGTCCGCACCGCGCCAAGGCTGAGCGGTTGGTCGGGTGGTGCCGGGGGATGATGTACTGGTTCTTACGCATGTGACCATGTCACCCCTCTGCTTTTGCAATGGAGCCAAGGAGTACTTTATGCTTGGTGTTACCTGTCGCTGGACGTGAAGGACAGGTGTATGCATCTCGTTTGTGTTCCGTGGAGCGGCGCGTGCAGATGCCCATCTCGACGCTACGCTTTCCTTTATAGTCCGGAGACTCGCGCGTGCGGAGCTAGGCTCGACGCTACGTCTTATTTAGAGTCCGTGAACTATTGCGTGCGGAGCTAGGCTCGACGCTACGACTTCTTTATAGTCCGGAGACTCGCGCGTGCGGAGCTAGGCTCGACGCTACGTCTTATTTAGAGTCCGTGGACTATTGCGTGCGGAGCTAGGCTCGACGCTACGTCTTCTTTATAGTCCGGAGACTCGCGCGTGCGGAGCTAGGCTCGACGCTACGTCTTATTTAGAGTCCGTGGACTATTGCGTGCGGAGCTAGGCTCGACGCTACGTCTTCTTTATAGTCCGGAGACTCGCGCGTGCGGAGTTAGGCTCGACGCTACGTCTTATTTAGAGTCCGTGGACTATTGCGTGCGGAGCTAGGCTCAACGCTACGTCTTCTTTATACTCCGTAGAGTGCGCGCGAAGGCGTCCCCCCGCTGCGTCTTATTTATACTCCGTAGAGTGCGTGCGGAGCTAGGCTCTGTGCTGCTTAGCGCGGACAGGGGATGCTCTTGGAACAGCAACCTTTATTGAACTCCCGTTTGCGCGGGCGAGCATCGCCTAATCAACAGGCCGGTGACCCTACGCCTACTGTGCTGCCTCTAGGTGTAGTATCGCCGCAACCTGTCCGCGTTCCATGTGTGCCGGAAGGCTTGTCCTTCAAGCGTGGCGAGGCGGTACGCCCCCTTTGGCAATGCCTCCGTTACGATGTACGGGCCTTCCCACTTGGATTCCAGCTTGCCGACGGTTTCTGCCTGAAGCACCACTCTGAGGACGAGGTCCCCAGGCTTGAACCCCCACGGGCATATAGAGCGGTCCCGAGTACGCATTGTCTGCCGCGCGTACTTCTCGACGTGGTGGGCTGCGTCTGCCCGTATCCCGTCGAGGAGGTCCAAGGACACACGACGCTCCTCTTCGGGTGCTTGGACGAGGACCCTTCGCGAGCCGGCCTTAATTTCCTCGGGCGTCATTGCTTCGTCGCCGAAGAGGAGCTTGAACGGCGTGAATCCCGTTGGGCGCGTTACCGTTGTGCGAAGCGACCACAAAACGCTGTGAAGCTCGTCTGGCCACTTGCCCTTCGGCAATCCCACCAGGCGCTTTTTGATGGCGGCAGAGATGGCGTCATTCGCCCGTTCGACCGCCCTGTTGGACTGGGGATGCCCTACCGAGGCGAATCGGAGGGTGATGCCCATGCTGTCACAATAATCCTTGAAGAGGGCGGCGTCGAACTGCAGGCCATTGTCGACCGTGAGCTCCCGAGGTACCCCGAAGCGACATATGATGTTTTGCCATAGTAAGCGCTGTATGGCCGCAGAAGTTACTTTGGCTAGAGCGATCGCCTCCGTCCACCTGGAGAAATACTCCAGCGCGACCACCACGAACCGGAGGTCCCCTGGAGCTCGGGCAAGTGGTCCTACTATGTCGAGACCCCAGCGCGCCAGTGGCCAGATCGGGGGGATTGGGTTGAGGCTTGTCGGGGGCCTGCGGATGATGCGCGCCATCCATTGGCACCCTTGGCACCGGCGGACGAGGTCCTGGGCGTCGGTGATGGCAGTCGGCCAGTAGAAGCCCTGTCTGAACGCCTTGCCGACTAATGACCTCGGCGCCAGGTGGGATCCGCATACGCCCGCGTGGATTTCCGTCAAGAGTTCCTTTCCTTCCTCCGTCGAGAGGCAGCGCAGGAGCGGCGCGCAAACTCCCTTCTTGTAAAGCGTCCCTTCAAACACCTGGAAGGACCGTGCGCGGTGCTGCAATCGCCGCAGCTCGGCAGGGTCCTCCGGCTCGGCGAGGCCTTATAAAAATTTGAAAATGGGCTCCCGCCAATCTCCTAGCCGATCAATGC
Organism: Dendrocalamus latiflorus; assembly: GCA_017311315.1. Lineage (NCBI taxonomy): Eukaryota > Viridiplantae > Streptophyta > Magnoliopsida > Poales > Poaceae > Dendrocalamus > Dendrocalamus latiflorus. The sequence goes on from CM029667.1 coordinate 23,832,443, forward strand.
GGTGGACAAGTGCCGCGTCCCGGTTGTCCTGCGCGATGGCCGCCTTTGCTAACACCTCGTAGAATGCCCCCTCCGGGGGGCAGTTGTTGGCTGGCCGCCTTGGCGAGGGCATCCGCTTGCTCATTCTCCGCTCGAGGGATGGCCTTGACAGTGACACCCAAAAAGTGCCTTTCCCTCGCCCGTACCGCCGCGAGGTACTTGGCCAACTCAGGGTCCTTGGCTTGATATGACTTGTCCACATGGCCGGCCACCAAGCGCGAGTCGGTGCGGACCAACACCCGTCTCGCGCCGGCTGCCTTGAGCTTCGCCAGGCCAAAGAGCAGCGCCTCGTATTCGGCCGTGTTGTTGGTGGCGGGGAAGGCAAGGCGCGCCGAGTACAGCAAACGCTGTCCCTCAGGCGTGACGATCACCGCCCCCACGCCCGCACCGGCGACGCTGTAAGCTCCGTCGATTGTAAGTGTCCAGACGGGGTCATCGTGCGCCTGGCCGGGTTGGGCCGGCGGGGTCCATTCAACAAGGAAATCCGCCAGGACTTGGGATTTAATTGCCGTTCGCGAAGCATACGTCAAGGAGAAGGGAGCGAGCTCGGCGGCCCATTTACCGATACGCCCTGTGGACTCCTTGTTGTGTAGCATCTCGGCCAGGGGGAATGAGGAAGTCACGGTGATCGGGTGAGCCAGAAAATAATGCTGAAGCTTCCGGGAGGCCATGACCAGCGCGTAGGCGAGCTTCTCCAGCTCCGTGTATCTTGTCTTGGCGCCTTGAAGGGCTTCGGAGACAAAGTAGACAGGCCGCTGCATGGCGCCTTCCTCTAAGACGAGGACGGCACTGACCGCGGTGGCTGACGCAGCCAGATAGAGCAGGAGGGGAGCCTCTGGTGCTGGGGCAACCAGAGTAGGGAGGCTTGCCAGATGCTGCTTGAACTCGTTGAAGGCCTTTGCGCAGTCTCCGTCCCAACGAAACCCCTCGCACCCGCGGAGTGTCTTGAAAAACGGCAGGCCCCGCTCCGCCGCCCTGGATAGGAAGCGGCTTAATGCTGCCATGCGGCCCGCCAGCCTCTGGACCTCCCTCGTTGTCTTGGGTGGCTCCATACCCAGAATAGCGTCCACTTTGTCGGGGTTCGCCTGGATGCCCCGTTCGGACACGAGGAAACCGAGGAGTTTGCCCGCCTGTACCCCGAAGACACATTTGTCGGGGTTGAGCTTGATGCCCGCCTTCCGGAGGTTGTCGAAGGTCTCCTGGAGGTCCCGACCGTGTAGAGCAAGTTGCCGAGTTTTGACCACCACGTCATCGACATATGCTTCGACGTTCCTCCCGAGCTGGGTGGCCAGGGCAATGGCGACGAGGCGAGTGAAGGTAGCGCCTGCGTTCTTCAAGCCAAAGGGCATTCTGACAAAGCAGAACGTCCCAAGTGGTGTGATGAAACTGGTCTTCTCCTCGTCGTCTTCGGCCATGTATACCTGGTGGTAGCCAGAATAGGCGTCTAGGAAACTCATGAGTTCGCACCCAGCAGTGGCGTCAACCAGCTGATCGATGCGTGGCAAGGGGTAGTTTTCCTTCGGGCACGCCTTGTTGAGCGCCGTGAAGTCGATGCACATGCGCCAGGCCCCGCTGGCCTTTTTGACTAGCACCGGGTTAGCGAGCCATTCTGGATGGTGGACCTCGCGGATGACCCCGGCGCGAAGAAGCTTCGCCACCTCCGCTTTGGCCGCCTGCTGCCGATCCATCGACATACGCCGGAGCCTTTGCTTGACCGGCTTGGCATCGGGGCGAACCGCCAAACGATGCTGGATTACCGCGCGATCCACGCCCTTGATGTTCTCTGGGGACCATGCGAAGACGTCCACGTTGTTCTGAAGCACCCGGAGCAGCTCCCGTTCGACCCCCGGTGGGAGCCCCTCGCCAATGGAGACAAACTGCCCCTCCGCCTGGAGCGGCACCTTCTTGACGCCGCCTTCGGGCCGAGGCTTGGGCGTCCACCCGGGGGCGGAGGGCCCAGCACCGGGCGCGCCGGAGAGGGCATGCACTGGGCGATGCGAGACGCGGCTGCCGCCTTCGGCACGTCTTGCCAGGTCCTGGTCGCCGAAGATGGTGATGACCCCCTCCGGGCCCGGGAGCTTTACACACAAGAAGGCGTGGTGCGGGATTGCCTCGAAAAAGTTGATGGCGGGTCGCCCCAGTATGGCGTTGTAGGGGTGCTGGATATCTACAACGTCAAAGGTGACATGCTCGGTCGACAAGGACGCGCTTGACTTCGCAGCATGCTATGTGGGCTTGGATGACTAGAGGGTCTTGGTGGGGGTACTCCACGCCCCTAGCGTCGTTCCAGTCGAAGGTGATGTTGCGGGGCGGCATCCACATCTGCGGCTGCTCCCCAGGGGTTTTTGAGGAAGAGCCTCCGGTGATGACGTTGACGGTGTGATGCTGCGCGCCCTCCGCTGCGGTGGCCCGTGTGGTGCTATCCCTTGGGTGCCCCGCATGGGCTTCGGCGGGGGGCCGAGAAGGCGGAGACCGAGATCCGGCCGTCACCCTCCGCAGCTCCATCACCGCGATGCATGCCCTTGTGTAATGATCGCCGTAGCCGTGTACCTCGCACCACTTACCATAGCGCAGAAGCTCCTGCTCTGCGCGGGGTTGGCTGGGGTAGTCAAATCCACCCTCCGATCCCCGGACTCCCCTTCGCGAGGCGGGGTCGGGTCCTTGGCGGATGCTCTCGGTGGCGAGGACGTGATGGGCCGTCTCCGACCGACGCTGGCGGCGCCGAGGTTTGGGCCTACACCGTGGCGAGCCTTCCTGTACTCCGTCCTCACCGCCTCGGGGAGGGCTGCCTCGGGGCTCTCGGCTACGGCCCGGCTTCGAGGAGAGGCCACCCGCCCCGACCTCGCGCGGGGGCCGCCCCTCGCGGGCGAGGCCGAGAGCGGTGATGCTGCGTCTTCGCGCATCCTCCTCCGCCCGCGCATACTCGTCCATTTTGTCGAAAAGCTTGGCCACTGTCGTAATTGGCCTCCGCGCGTTGTATTCGGCCATCGGGCCCGGGCGAAGGCCCTGTATGGCTGCATTAACGATGGTGATTTCATTAACGTCATGTACCTGGCTTCGAATTTTGGCGAAGCGCTTGAAGTAGTCCCGAAGCGTCTCCGAGGGTCCTTGCTTCACGGCGAAGAGTTGGTCCGCATCGATTCGCTCAAGATGATACCCTTGAAAGTTGGAACAAAGCCGGTCGCGAAGCTGCTCCCACGCATAGATGGAGCCGGGCTCTATGGTAAAAAACCAAGAGAGAGCCGCTCCGTGCAGTGCGAGGGGGAGTCCCTTCGCCTTCGTGGTGTCGTCTCCGCCCGCGGCCTCGATCGCGGTTTCGTATACGCGCACGAACTCGCGAGGATCCGTGTCGCCTGTATTCGAGCCATGCCGCCTGCTGCAGCCCCACCGAGAGCGGGGACTCCGGATCCACGCGTCGCAGCGGCACGCGGCTGGACGCGGGGGCTTCGCGACTGTCCGCCCTTTCCGACGCGGGCTCGGACGCGGTTGCTGGCGCAGCCGGCTGACTCCGAGCCTCTTGTATATCTCTGACGGCTCCGCGAAGGGCCCCCAGCTCCCGCTGGAACGCGTTGAGGGCCGCCAGCAGGGCGCTTTCCATCCCCGGTGTGGTGGCGGCGACGGGGTCGGCTGTCGTTGCGTCGGCGGGGTCGGTTGTCGCCGCACCCGTGTCGACGTCTTGGACCGCGGGGTCCGCCCTCGTAACGCCAGCGGTGGGGTTGATCGTCGCGGTGCTGGTGACGAGGTTGGTCGCCGCCACGCGAACGTCGAGATCTTCGGCCGCCGCGACTGCATCGCCACCCGCGTCCGCCGCTGTCGACGGCGGAGCCCTGGTACTCCTGCGGCGCTCCGGCCCGGCCGCCTTCTTTCCCCTCGCCGCGGCTGAGGAAGCTTTTTTCGGTGCCATCTTTTTCTTCGGTCTTCAGGCTTGTCTTCGTCCTCCCCACGGACGGCGCCAACTGTTGTGGCTACAGACCAAACAGAGAGAGAGATGGTAGTGGAGAGTGATGAAGATAAGTGTAATGGCCTTGGCCCCTCCCCATGGCTTACTCGCATATATATATACTCATGAGGAGTGCTTTTACAGTTATACCCTTACATCCGGTCATCCCCTCTGGGGGCAGTTATGTTATTACACAAGGCCTATTCTGGGCCTTATAATCTTCTACCGGGCCTGCTGGGTTTAGGTGGGGGCCACCCCTACGACACTGTCGATGTAGATACTCTAACTATAGATGATTTGTACTCTAGATTGAAAACCTATGAGATGGAAACTTTGCCATCTAAGACTAATAAATCTTCATTTTTAGCAAGTGATTGACCCCATGTAGGCTGCTTCATCAAGTATTTTGTCTTGTGTTTCCGTGTCTGCTTTGACTTCTTTTTCAAAGGAACAGTTCGAGCAGCTACCTGAAGAAGACCTGGTACCGATCTCCTCACGGGCATATAAGGCACTCAACAACATAAGGATGAGGAAGCAAGGTGGTGCTCCAGGTTCAATCAGGTGCTTCGAATGTGGCAAGTTAGGCCACACTAAGATGGACTGTCCCAAACTCAAAGGGAAAAAGGAAGACAGGACTTGTCATCGTCGACCATCCAAGAGTAACACCAAGGGTGGATCTTTCCGTCGCAAGGTTCCAGCAGCTATCGAGCGCCTTGATCTGAGTGATGTAGATTTTGAGAGTTGTGATGATGATGACCACGACGAGGATGATGTCAAAGGTAAGAACAAGAACACTAATAACTTCATGTGCATGTGTTTCATTGCAAGCAATAATAGTGAAGACGACTACAGCGATCCCGACGAGGTAAGACCATCATACGACGAGCTTGAAGAAGGTCTAGTTAAACTTGCTATTGATTTGAAAAGGACTAAAATGAAATTAAAAGAAAATAATTTTGTAGTCAAAAGCTTGAACTCTAAGGTTACTATACTTAGAGCATCTATTCCCAAAGATGATTCTTGTGAAGCTTGTCAATTCTTACACTCTAAGTTGAAAACTGCTAAATCTGTTAATGCAGCAAGCCTAGTTCAACTTACAGATGAAACTCATAAATTTAATCAACTAAAATCAGCACGTGACTCTTATAATGAAAAGCTAAAACTTGCATCTGATAAAATTGAAAAGCTCAAGTCTAATTCTTCTCAAGCTTGTACTAATTATGATTTACTACAAGCTAGGCTTAATTCGTCTCAGGTGTCTATTCAACAAATGCGTAATCACTAGACTTTTTCTTTCTCTAATTGTCTTAAGCTTAATATTTTATTTTGAGGGGGGAGCTTTCTGTGAGTTTTCTGTGGTCTACGGCTTTTGATTTCTTTTCCTTGCAAAATCTCTTAAACGCGTTTGCGGTGTTGTCATTGTATTCATCAAAGGGGAGATTGTTAGACCATGTGGTAGTCGTGCATTGGAGTGATGATGAATAATTGATATTTAGGTTTCATTGGAATTTGCATTTGAGAAAGTTTCAGCCGATGTGCGTTTGTTAAAACTGGATCTCAGGTTTAATGGTCTAACCGCTTTGTATTGAGTGGTCTGACTAGCTGGCTTTGACCATGCACGGAAGTCGGTGGTCCAAACGGCTTCAAGTTGGGAGGTCCGATCAGTAGACATCGACCATGGTATTTTGACCATTGCAACAGCTCAATGCAGATCAACAACGACAGATAATCAAGCAAAATCGACCATGGTAAGTCGAGCACAACAAATTGAGCATGGCTGGATGACTAAGACATTTTGACCATGACATACTTTGATGACAGCATTTTGACCACGACAGATTTTGACCACGGCAGTCTTAGGCTACGGCCTTTTCGACCACGGCAGAACGACCACGCTAGGTAATCGGTAAGTTTAGATCTGGACCAGTGAACTGGTTGTAGCTATAGTACTTTTTGATAGTCGTAGCTACAGTACCTTGTCTATGGTCGTAGCTACAGTGCCTTGTCTATGGTCATAGCTACAACAATCGGTCGATAGTTCTAGACTTTACTGGTCGATACTCGTGAACTTTACTAGTCGTAGTCGATAGTCAGAGATTTTACTGTTTGGTAGTCGTAGACTTTCCAGTTGAAAGTTGAACACTTCATGATTGATTGTCATAGGCTTCATGGTCTGTACTCATAGACCACATGGTCAGTACGAGTACTTTAATTCTTACTATCTTTGAGTACATCGAGTACTCGTGATTGGCCAACGGTATGACTGGCTGGGGCAGCAAATGGTTGGAGATCGGTAGTAATGGACTTAGCAATTTGGTGCTTTAGTCATAGTGATCAGTACTTGATAGTCGGTACTCGGTGGCTCTGTGGTCGGTAGCGATGTGGATGTTTTCCCGAGTGTTTTGAGCGGAGTGATGGTAATTTTTGAGTACTCATTGCGCTAATGGTCATAATGAGTAGTCTGAGGGTATTTTCTAAATAGCGATAGAAAGTGCGGTCATGGACGACTTGGTTAGTGGTTGTGGATGGTTTGGTTCTTGTCTATGGATAAACAAGGGTGTGTTTTGAGTGTGTGTGCTAATGTTGGTCAAGTTGGAAAGAATTTGTGTTAGAAAAACTTTCTTTGGTCTTTGCATATGTAGGTGGGCATGGAGACGATCATTGTCAGTGACAAGGAGAACCAGGACTAATCTGGGAAAATCTGAGGTCCAGACGGTTCAAAATGTCACTCGAGATGGTCGGGCTCACACTGGAGCACATGGTGATCAAAGGTGGTGATTCGTGAAGAAACTACAGACGGTTCGATCCAGGAGGCTTCGGCACGAGCGAGGATGGTGCATGGAGAAGTTACGGGCGGTGCGTTCCCGGAGGCTTCGACACGTGATGATGGTGCATGATGAAGATACAGGAGGTGATGTCCTGGAGGCTTCATTACATGGAGAGTTAGGAGTTGTGGAGAGAGTCCATAACTTCAATGAGGTAGAGTTTGGTTAAAAACCCATGTTTGGAAGGGTTTCGGATCTCTTGATTTTCGGAAGAGATAGGATTGCGTGTCTAGGTTGTTATGGACATGGTTTGAGATGTTTGTGTTTGAGATGAACACGCTTTTAGGCTCTAGCATATAAAAGCAAGGGAGAGGCTAAGGGTTTAGCAGTGGCTTTGTGGAGGATTTTTGTGCTAGGGTTTTTAGGGGTGTCATGAAGGCACTTTGTAGCCATATACATCATATAGAAATAATAGATAAGATCTATTTCAAGAAAAGTCAGTTGACATCGGCCACATATTTTTTTAGCATCATTTTTTGTGTCCTCGGCGGCGCCGTGCTAACACATCTTGATCTTGCGTAAAATGAGCACGTTGCTAACGTGTTCTTGTTCGAGCAGCTGAAGCTTTCGAGTGGAGGGAGATTTTGACTATGTGCAAAGGTGGTCAAAGCGAGCGATCGAAGTGTTCTAGCGGTCGGAGTGCTAGAGCTATTGAAGAAGTCAAGTGGTCGAGGAGTATCGAGAAGCTAGAGCTGTTGAAGAAGTCGAGTGGTCGAGGAGTGCTGAAGCTAGAGCTGAGCAGTATCGAGAAGTAGAGGCAATCATTCACTCCCTGATTGCGCCATATAATCCTACAGCAAGGGTATGAGAAAATGAAAATGATGATCCAAAAATAATATTTGATAGGTATTGACATCCATTATTTGATGGGCCATAAGTATTTGATGGGCCATAGGGAGTCCATGCAAGTATTAGTCATGGTGTGTTCATGCATGTGTTTTTCTAATAAGAGTCAAGTGCATGTCATTTGTGCTCGAATCAATTGCTTGTTCTTTGATGTGTAGGTTCTTGATGATTGTTACAGCCAACAACGTGACCGAGGCTATGGAAGGGGGTCCTGAGGCTATGGCTTGTCATGTAAGTACGGGTGGAACATCATCTCAAGCGGAGAAGCACGGGAGAAAGACAAGAATCGTGAGGAAGTAACTGCGTACATGTGGTGTACCAGTTGGACTTATGTGTTTCAAGAGGTGATGGTTCTCAGAGCAAACGCACAATCTTAGTGGCAAGTACTTGGGCATCACGGACTATGATGTGATGTAGTGTGCCATAGGACTCGAACGTTTCAAGTAGTGACGGTCCCGGAGCAAGCGTACGATCTTGACAATTGAGTGGCAATTGAGGAAATTATCCAATATTGGATGGAGTGATGGTGGCATTGGCCTAAGTTCTTTAGGTAATGCCTTTGAGAATGGAACGTCTTATCAGGGTATTGGAGCCATGGAAGTCATACATTGAAAAGCATGCAAGTGTGTTTAGGTTATCGAGTTTTCTCATTTGTAAGTGATGTGATCCACTAAGAAGTGACTGGTTATTAGGGTTTGGTTTGAGGTGAGAGGCTCTATTATATAAACCTTGTGTAACTTGAGAGATGTGATTAAGTCCAACTCTAGGAGAGAGATTTGGGTTTTCTTTATGTGGAGCCTTGTGTGTATGCTTTAGCATTAGAGCTCTGTCATCCATGAGGGAACGGCTATAAAATACTCCTCTCTAAGTGAAATGAATATCCAAAGTTTGCCCAAGTGAGTTGTGCCATGGATCCTTCCCTGTGCTTTTCATTTACTTGGCTTTCTTGTTTGGATTTCCCTCTTCTTGATATTTTCTGATGCCAAGGAAATGTAAAAGGTAGAGATATCTCTTGGAAATCAGATCTAATTCATCTGGGCATCTTTGTAAGGAAGAGGAGGCCAACTAGAGAGGGGTGAATAAGCAATTTTAAAAATCACTCTTTGGCTAAAATCGAGTTTATGTGCGAAAGGATAAATCAAATCAGTTTTACACAAATAAGAGCTAAATCAACTAGGCTCACCTAAGTGCACCAACACCATAAGTCTATATCAAAGTTTGCAATCTAAGTTGACAAGCAATCGATTCTATTTCTATGAATACAAATTACAAGTATATAAATTGAGCTCAAGAAAGCAAACCATAATTAACACATGATGTTTTACTGTGGTGTTAAAAAACTTGCTAGTTTCCTCTAATCCACATTGAGGTAAGCTCAAACGAATTAGACTGACTCTACGAATTAAGCTAATCATCTCAATTCCACTAGTGTAAGCTTCAACCTTCATAACACACCGGACCTTCTCATATGCTTCTTTGAGAAGATCGCCGAGCACAATGCCTCTAAGGCCATCTAAAAATTGGCAACCTCCAAGAGTAACAAGTCAAGCCATTTGTTTGACTCTCGCCACATGCAACAAATGTACAAGCTTAATGTGGATACGAAATCCACCTCTATATGCAACACATGCAACTAGAGACCTTTCTCGTTGCTCACATGGTGCAAAACATGCATAATTGAGTGGAGAGCCTCACACTAGCTCAAGAATAGAGCATCAACAACCTTCTCCAACAGGCCATAAGAGGGTATTTTCTGGGAGCAAAAACCAGAAAATACAGTAGTACCGCAGGCAATTGGCTGGTACTACCGCTCTCCTTACAACGGCTAGAAAACTAGCTATTACAAGTCTCAGCCGGTCTGAGCACCCTCACATGGGCCAATCAAACTGTACGCCGATCGGATCGCTACTCTGGCCGGTCTGATAACTCCGAGCTAAGCCAAAAAAGGACGCTCTTTGAAAAAATAATCATCGACAACAAATTTCTAGTAGTACCGTAAGTCCGGTTGTACCGCACCAGTCTGGCAAGATGCCATGACCCAGTCTAACCGCCAACTAGTGGCCAGTTAGAGCACCGGTAGGTTAGGTCACGGCCTGTCAGACCGCACACACAGAGCGGTCATACCACCGGCTGGTTCGACCACTTACACAGAGCTAGTCTATTCACCGCGGTCATGCCACCACACAAAGTGCAGTTATACCGACTTACATTTTTCAGCAGAGATAAATTGCATGGACTTCAACATTTTTGCAAAATCACATTTGCAAAATGTAGTACCATGGGCAAAAGTCAAAGCATAACTCTTAACAACTTGCAAAACATATTTGCACACTTTTAGAACCATGCCACAATGATTAGATATATGAACTCAACATGTTTGCAAAACACAGTCGAAAACCTAAATCACATGCTATAAGGATTGTGCATGAGCTTCAACCATTTGCAAAACACATTTACAAATCTAAGTAACATATCATAAGGATTATGTATGAGCTACGACCATTTGTAAACCATATTTGCAAATACTAACATCATACCACAAGAGAGCTAGAGTAAGTGAAATTGAGCTATCAATACATATTGAGACTCAAGCTAATAGACATGACCACTCTAAATAGTACAACAACCCGTGATATATCCTTCACTTGCCCTCCATCAACACATGATGATCTTCTCTTGACTTGATGATCAACTCATTGATCATCTTCTCTTCGGGATCCTACCTTGATGCTCATCAACACATGATGATCATCTCTTCTTCCCGAACCTTGACTTGATGACGATCAATTCATAGCGCCATCCAAAGTCTTATTCATCATGGAACAAAACATATTTATCCAACTTATGAAAAATATTAGTTTCATAATATGATTATCATTAATTACTAAAATATACCATTAACACAAAATGACGTGTCTAGATTCTTTAATCTTCTAGAGAGAGTTTTTGAGTTTGCCCAGTTTTCCTCAAGAGAGCTGATTTTAGGGGTTTTGCCCTGATAGGATGTTTGGCTTGAGCTCATATTGTGATCTAACTTGCTATGACATATGAGAACTCACCTAAGGTCATCTAGATCATCAAGAACTCATGAGAAAAAGTATAACAATGTTTCTCTCTTTTGCTCGATTTTGGTGTAATCTTTCTTATTTTAGATAAATGTCAGAACTTTGGTATCGATCTTCACGATCCATGATTGGAATAGGTTCCTGGTATCGTAGGGAGAGTTTGTACCAAGTTTCATTGCATTTAGATCGGTGATTTAATAGTTAGCTTATTTCTTAGATCGTATGCAGTGTAGTTTGCACTATCTCTCAGTGGATGATCAGACTACAAAGAATCGAGCGGTTAGATCGGTCCTCATTCAGACGGATGTAGTGAAACTTAGCATCATTATAGATCTGGTTTTTGGTAGTGTGATATAGGGACTTGGAAATTTTTATTGTGATCGCTAAATAGATAGCAGCGTTCTCGACCTAGGCAGACATATAAAGCATTCCCGAACCAGCTCATTACCGTTTTTAACACCAAAACCGGCTGGAAATAAACTGCAAATTTTGGGCCAGGAATTATTATGGGAATATGTAGATCGATGTAGACTGAGCTGTTTGTCTAAAAGGACGGGTGTCTTGCTGGCTCCACATCCACGTGGGCCCAATGAGGACTTGGAGAGATTTTCCCTGACCGGTGGGAGCTATCTTCCTTTTCCTAGTCATCATCCACACGTAATAGCCAAACCTAGTGCAATGAACATGTCACAATTCAACTATACACTCTTCGTGAAGGATACAGGTACCAAGGTTTGCGTATGAAATGCACACAAAAAATCCTCATACAGTGACTGATAATGTGCCCCCGAAGAATTATCTGTTGATGGGGTCTGCATGTCAGTGAGAGAATGATATGTTCCGTAGCAGCACCAAACTTCTCTTATGCACTTGGGCTTTATGTTTATAGCTTTTGGTTTTGCTACAGTACTTAGTTTTTAAATGATTTGTTTTTAATGTGGAATTTTCAAGCCGATTGTGTTACAAAGGAAGAAACTCATATTGCTAAAAGACCCATAGGACATATATAGTACATGAGACACACACAAGCCTAAACCCTAGATAATGGAAAAGACACTAATACACTTAACACCCCATCAAATGCAAGGCATATGGAATAGCATTGCATTTAAAATAGGGAAAGTCCAAAATCCATGTCTTAAAGATGTCGTAGCGTGCGACTCTTGGAAAATTGTGTCGAGTACCAACCATCCGAAATCGTGCAACAACCCAGAAAGCACAAAATCAAGGGCTAAGAAAGTAGAGGTAAGTAGGAGCAAAGTCGACCGCGGTAACACGACGAAGAGAATGTGGAAGGTGACACAAGTAGAGGGAGCTGTCAAATCAAGCCGAAAAGGAAGATAGAAGCATAGCGGCACAAGAAGCGTAACGAAGTCACGGTGCAGAAGAAGCGCGGAGGCCTTAGAAACTCTGGGCGATAGCTCAAAGAAAAGCGGCGGCATCATAAAGACTTCTACAATCTGCAGCGGCTCAAAGAGAAAAGCAGCGGCTGCAACTATGTGAAAGGAAGGAGAGGATCACACCCATCCGAGAGGAAAAACCGTGGTTAGCAAAGCAGACGACTGACTGACAGAAATTTTGTGGACTTTCACAGCTTTGACAAACCAAAAAAGAGATGCTACAGATTTGGATAGACACAATGGAAGACTCAAATGAAAAGGACTCAAAGGGCAATAGATACTAATGGCAGAAAAGTCAGTCTCTGCCTTCATATTCCCCTCATCTGCCTCCCAAATGCTTCTCTCTTCAACCCTCCCTCATCCCACCATTAAATCAGTGGCGTGGCTGCAGAGCGCAGGGAGCAAAGTGGAGGAGACGGCCAAGAGGCGAGCGACAGTGGTGGAAGAGCCCGGCGGCCAGCGAGGAAGAGCCAGCCGGAGGGGTCGGAGGCACCTGGATCCAACGCAGAGGAGGCCAGATCCGGGCTGGTGAGACCGACGGTGGCCAGATATGAGGCAGAAGACGGGCCTAGATCTTGAGGCCCGGAGGCTGCCTCGAGCTCAAGAGACGCTAGATTTGGCACGAAGGTGGCCAGATCTGGGTGAGGCGACGACCGGTGGGATCCAAGTGAAGAGGCCGTTGGCGAGAAAGAGGCAGCGGACAGGAAGAGCAGCGGCGGCCCGAAGAGGGTCCAGGAGAGGCTAGGCCAACATCTACCAGCCAACGTCGAGAGAGCCGAGCAGCGATGGCTATCCAAGAAGAGGACGGCGGCGGCGGCTCAAGCAGTGACGACCGGATCCAGAGGTCTTGGCGGCTGCAGGACCGAGGAGAAGTAGGCCAGGCGATGGAAAGCGATAAATCCGGCGAAAGGCGGCTAGATCTAGGCTGAGTGGCGCAGAGGCGGCCGGATACAGGCAAGGCAAGGCCAAATCGGGCATGGGCGACATGAATCTAGGTGAGGCTGCAGTCGGCGTGGCCGGGTGGAGCGGAGGTAGGCAGAGCAGCGACCAAGCGTCCCCCCTCCAGATCCAGATGGGGCAGCATCGGGGAGGCTAGATCCGATTGCGTTTAGGCCGATGGCGCCCGGATTCGGCTGGACAGTGTAGATGGAGACGGTTAGATCCAGAGTGGGGATGGTGGCCCGGTGGATCCGATCGATGATGGCCCGGTGGATCCGGGCGACGGTGGCCCGGCAAGGGTAAGTTCGGTGCAAAGGCATAGGTGGGCTGGCATGCAAGGGAGACATCAACCCAGAAGTGCGGCAGCGGCTGGATCTGACAAAGAAGCGGCCTCAGGTCTAGGAGACGCCAAATCTAGCATGGAGGTGGCCAGATCCGGGCGAGGTGATGGAGGCGACGGCCGGATCTAGGCTTCGTGGCGGTGGAGACGACCGAAGGCAGCCAGATCTGGGCGGCGGCACGGCGCAGGCACGCGGGCGACGGCGCAGGCGAGCTGGGTGCAGAGGCGCGTGCAGGTAGAGGTAGGACAGCCTGGCACCGGTGCATGCACGAGCTCGTCTGGATGGCGGCGCAGTGGAGTTGAGCGGCGGCCGAAAGAGTTAGCCACCCCCCGGAGTGGAGCACACTCCTCCTGGGGGCGGTGGCGGTAGCGGCGGCCGACGGTGATTGGCGGCGGCCGGAGCAAAGACTAGGTTCAAAACCTAGGTTCTGATACCATGTTACAAAGGAAGAAACTTGTATTGCAAAGAGGCCATAGGGCATATATAGTACATGAGACACACATAAGCCTAAACACTGGACAATGGGAAAAGACACTAATACCCTTAACAGATTATACACAGAGAAAATAGTCGTATGCGATTTTAGCCGGTATTGTCGAAATTGATACAGTGTCTACTATAAACTATCTATAGACCTTGTTTTAAAAAGACATACTATTTAAAAGTTAGTCACTGTAGTAAAAAAACGATAATACAAAATCAAATAAAAAACCCAAGCATATTTTGTATCTGTTATAGCTTTGTTGACCACATTGAATGCGAAGTCAATCATACAAGTACGGGGTGAGGAGTTTAGTAAGTACACCTCCATATCGCATGTAGAGGTTACGAAGGACTACAGTAGGGTCTCCATCGTGTGGGCTGTGGACGTGCCATTTGTCGGTGAAGTGTGTTGCTGAAATGGTTGGCATGGTGCTATGCATTTCGTCAGACATGGGTGTTAACTGTCATCAATTTGTGACGTACCGTGAGTAGAGATGCAATTATATCCATTTATTCGTATACTTACGGATAAATACCCTAATGAAATTAAGTATAGGGTATTTTCTTTACCCACCCGTACTCGCCCTGCCCGTTTACCCACGATATAGATTGATAGGTGGCGCAGCCATAACAATATCTCTAATTGCTATTGATTGTTATAAACTTTTGTGTATCTCTAATTGCTATTGATTGTTATAAACTTTTTCTATAGCTATTATATTTTCTAGCAACAGCTACTGCTTATATGTACCTGTCATTAGTTTAACTTTCAGATGGTGACTCTCAGTTCGCGGGTAAACGAGTATGCCCACGGGCGACGGGTACCCGCGGGCGATGGGTATAGACAAGGTTTTTCACCCGTCGTCCTTCGCGGGTATGCCCGCGGGCGTAAATCAGAGTCACGGGTCAGGTATGGGTGAGCACTACCCGTATCTGCCACGTTCGATTGCCATCCCTAACTATGAGCAGGCCCGACCGCTTCTACTAGCTTAACTTCTAATTTTTTATTTTTGATTTATTTAATTTAAAAGTTACTTAAAACGTATTGACTTCTAATTTTAATTTATTATAGCTTTTTATCTTTTTATTTTTCTCCTTATTCTTTTATATTGACCGTGATATTATAATGGCTTTTTTTAATTTTTTCCAATTTTTTCTTCTTTTTTCTTAGAAAAACTAACAGCCACTACAATACAATTTTAGCAAAAATCACAGCTAGAAGTTTAGGACAAAAGTTAGTTGGTGCACCACTGAAAGTCTTGTTTGAAAATGTACGGATTTCATGGTAATTTTGTAGGGACATTTTATTCGTTATCCCTAGCTACACCGTACTCCTGTCTCCCAGGCATACGAAGAGGCCAATCATCGATTAATTTGCTAATAGAGTTGAGTTGGTCACTTTCATCACACAAGTCTGGAGAGCTACCCAAACTGTTATGGCTTTGCATTAATTGGGTCGTCGCATTCTTAAAATTTTCATTGCATTTGCAAAGGGTATATCTGCATGAGCGGAATTAGGTCAGGATTTAGTTCCAAATCCCCAGGTTTGTGGTAGCGGTGTGAACATCCTAGACATTAAGCTGCCTTTGCTACTCCATTTGCTAGTTACTTTGCCAAGAGGACTGTATACAAATTAAATGTAAAATGGCATACATGCGAGATGTCGTTGCCTATGTAACTCATCTTTCTTTAATATTGTCGTATTTGTTGGAAGTAGGAATAGCACCCGCCGAGAAGAAAATGGCATAATTGGCAATGTTTGATCTGTATTTACAAAAATAGTAGTACGTGCGTGGAATAGCAAAAATATCTTTTTTGCCGTTCAGCCATCGAACGACAGCGGCGGCAGGCAGCCTACCGCCCGGCCACCATGCGGCAAGTGATTAGCCCTGCTGTAAATTAGTGTTAAGAAGTGATTACTGCAAAAAATGGCCTGCTGCACGGTGGCCGGATGGCAGAGAATTGGCACTGTGCGACAGGTGCAGGCCCAATGTGGTTTTTTAATCACTTTTTGCTTTGTTTTGTACTGACTTAGGTAGGTGATGCCAACCCTAGTGGCCCTTTGGCCCTTCATTTCTTCTCTCGTGGCAGATGCAACGAGGGAGCAAACCACTGAAAGCGAGGTGCCATCGCGTCTGCTCCCCGCACGTATTTATTTTTCATAATTATCGGAGCATCGTTAGCGCGCTCTGCACTCCTACCCTCGCTATAAATTGCAAACAATCTCGCAATTGCTCTCACAATTTTTCTCGCGGTCTTCTCTTGCATCGCTCTCGCAAATTTTTTCACAGTCACGCTTGCAATGCCACACTTCTTCGCAGGCAATTAATAGTCATATTAGCAAATAATTCCTGTGTAATACATATGTAATTATTATTTCATCATAATTTTTAATATGTAGTATTGTGCTACCATTATGTATGTATATGTATATGCATGTATTTGTATATCTATGTCATTATTTATTTTATCGTAATTTTTAATATGTAGTATTGTACTACCATTATATATGTATATATTATTTATTTATACAATTATATAATTATGTATTTGATCATATTTTTTTAATATGTAGTATCGTACTTGCAATATATGTGTATGTGTATGTGTATGTGTATGTGTATGTGTATGTGTATGTGTATGCATATGTATATGTATATGTATATGTATATGCATATGTATATGTATATGTATATGTATATGTATATGTATATGTATATGTATATGTATATTTATGTCATTATTTATTTTACCATAATTTTTAATATATATAGTATTGTACTGCCATTATATACATATGTGTATTTATATAATTACTTATTTCATCATAATTATTAATTTGTAGTATTGTACTACTATTATTTATCTATATGCATGAGCATGTGTGTGTATGTATATTTATGTAATTCTATATTTTATCATAATTTTCAATATGTACTATTGTACTGGCATTATATATGTACATGTACATGTATATTTATGTAATTATTTATTTCATCATAATTGGTAATTTGTAGTATTGTACTGCTATTATTTATGTATGTGTGTGTGTCTACACACACACACACACACACACACACACACACACACACACACACACACACACATATATATATATATATATATATATATATATATATAATCGTAATTTTTAATATGTAGTATTGTGCTGGCATTATACAAGTATATGTATATGTACATATATATTCATTGTAAATTTTAATCTGTAGTATTTTATTGTCATTATCATTGTTCGCAGTAATATTTTGTCTATCCCATTTTTGGAAGGTATGTCTTTACCGAAACTTCTCGAACAGTTCTACGATGAGAATTACTAGTGCCACTCATGGATGACGGCTGACACGGATGGCCCTCCGTGCTTCAAGTTGCGGAGAGGGAGAGATCATTGAGAACTGGACGATAGCTATGTCCTAATCCTGCGGACCATGGGCTTGTTGCCCTTTGCGAGGCTGGCCTCCATCAGACACCAGTTTGACGGTAGCCTATTGGCGGCGCTGGTGGACAGGTGGAGGCCTGAGATGCACATATTCCACTTTCGGTAGGGTGAGATGACGATCACTCTCCAGGACATCTCGTTCTTGACCGGTCTCCCTCTCTGGGGTGACTCAGTTGTTCCAGCCCCTGCACCGGTGGACTGGAAGGAGAGGCTAGCGTATTGGTTCAACCTGGCTATCCCAAAGGATTCTCATGGTGTCTCCCATATTTGGCTGAAAGAATTTAGTGTGTGCCCGCAGGATGCAGTGGACGAGGTCGTCAAGACGTACCTCGTCGCGTACCTTATTCACCCCTTTGGTTGGAACATGTTTCTAGCCACACACGATGATATTTGCAACCCCGAGTTCATCCACCTCGCCGAGTCTTTGGCTGACATGGAGGTTGGGGAGATGCCTCACTACAGCTGGGGATCAGCCGTCCTATGCGCCACATATCGGGGGTTGTGTGATGCTTACCAACGTCACACCGGTGGTTCCCCTAACTTGGTTATCTGCTACATGCTCCTGTAGCTATGGAGTTGCGAGCACTTTCCTGTCAGGTGTTCAACTATCGTGAGACCAATGCACCCATTCGGCGAGATCACCGACCAGATAGACGGGCCCACTATGGGCTTCCGGTGGACAGGTGCCCGTCTGCGCTGGGCCAAGGACAAACCGTCCAGGTGTTACTTGTTGTGGCACAACAAGTTTGAGACTTTGCACGACAGCGATTTCATCTGGGCTCTATGGACTCCAAAGTTCATGGTGAGTGTAGTGCCGCACGGGCTATCCGCGCAATGCCTGTAGGACACGTACCTATGGGCGATGACCTACCAGCTGGTGTTCTTGTACATGGTGGAGATTTACATGCCACAACGCGTAATGCGACAATTTGGTTTGTACCAGGTCGTGCCTCCTCTGGACGGCATGTTTCTACCATGAGCCATACACTGGTGAGTAAAACTCCATCTGAATAATGTTTACATTGTATATGTCTTGGTCTGTAACATTGATGATTCTGAATATGTAGGCAATCGAGGGCGGGTTAGCATGGTATAGATAGGTAGCCACTGCAGCAGGAGTGGACGATGGCATGGATGGAAAGGGCGTTGCTGGATGTCCTAATGGAGAAGTGTTCATACAACGTCGACGTATGATGAGTACCTACAATGGTATGTACCCTGGTCATGTGGCAGACTCACTGTTCCTCCACTAGATCGATCAGAGTAGGTCATGCACGATGACATTCTAGAACACTCCATCGATCGCCACAGCGCTTCATGGCGCCCTGACACCGTAAGACAATTACAAAGTCTAATAATTTCATTTAGGAAATTAATACTGCTCGTTACTAAACCTGTTTGTTATGTCATTTTAGTTGGAGTGGACATGGTGCATCACAAGCGCATTCAAGACCGCTATTAGTAGCCCAGACACACCACCGGCCCTACAGAAAACTTTTTAAGTACATCCTATCATAGGCCAAAAAAATAGTGGACAACCTAAACTACGAGTGATCGACGGACCATGCCATATGCATCAAGCACCCAGTGGGGGCACCGTGCTCACCCGCCAGGTCGTCGCAACCTACCGAGTCCGGCTGGCCATCGTGACCTACTAAGTCTGGCCAGCGTCGTAGTACTAGCCGTCGATCATCCATGGGCCAAATCAACGAGAAGATAACTTACGTACGAACATATGCTTTGTTTTCCTGTTATGTCTTACGTTTCGCTAACATCATGGCGTTCTCTCGTTATAGGTCTGACGTCGAGATGCATCACTTTTACTCTCTGCACACCCTACATAGACTACCGCTACTGTCGGTCATCTTCGCTGCACATCTAGGAGGCACGAGATTCGCATTATACATCCAAAATATTTATTGTAAGTAACATCATTCCATCTTGTAGCCTTCAATTCAACATGGGGGTGACGGCTAGTCCATCGATGACAATACAGGCCTCCCGACTACTTCTAGGGAGCGGTATGCGGCACTAGGGTTTGCATCATACGCAGGGCAGAGCTCATCATTCACACCGTACATAGGGCAGAGCTCGTCGTTCACACCGTATGCAAGGTTTAGAGACTTCAGTGGAAAAAGCACCTCTGGCATTACTGTTACATCGTACGGTGAAGGCCAGGGCTTCTCAACACATCGGGGATTCCTAGAGTCCTTCGTTCACGACCTCATCTCTGGTAGTCCCTAATTTGACATGTCTCAGCAGGAGCACCTCAATACTTACCAGTAGACATTGCCTGGTATACCTCAACCTACTGGACCACCACCAGCTACCCAACAGATGAAACGGTCTCCATACCTCCTGCGAACTGACACGCAAGCTCCCGACCGGCTGATGTACCCCGCAGGACATACTCGTGCTCGGAGATACATGAAATCATGACATTGAATGGCGACCAGATGAGCTCAGTCCGTTGGGACAATCTTTTTGTTTATCAAATTAATTCATATTTGTAGCAATTCAGGATGTACTATTTTATGTTGTAGTAATTGGTAATTGATCAATTGATTATTTAAATGATTAACTTCGTAATCTATTATCGCATGTGATTATTTATGCCAACTGCAATGACATATCAACCATTTAGTTACATGTTTTAGACGATTAAAAGTAACCACGTACAACAAAGGAGAATTGTGGTACAAGCATCTCTGGGCGTGCCTACTGGTAGAATGTGAGTGACGCTACCCACATAGAGTGTTACAGAGGGGGCGACTCAGACGTGGTTGGCCATCATTGCAGTGACACGCACATGTGCAACTAGGGTTCATGCAGCATCACACATGATCATAGGAACTTTCTATGTTGACGACCTCCTCGTTGCCCCTCTCCAAGACCTGCATGATTGCGTTCTCCATGCGTCTGCATTTCAACCATACCGGCGGGAGACGGAAGCTCACCTGAAGGCGTGCAGGCACAAGGAGTGCAAGGCTTGTGAGGAGAAGCACGAGAGAAAGTGAGAACTAGAGGGGAAGGCCAGCACAGCCGGCGAGAACTACAACACCAACTTCGTAAGGAAGGGCAAATGGCCACCGTCAACGCAGTAGTTTAACCCTCTTCACCCATATATGTACCATCATTGGTTCCTTAGCCTGCATGCCATGTCACCCCCTTGTTGAATCAACTGATGTTTTGTTATCATTACAGCGCTCCACATGCGCGGGGCCTGCGCACACCAGCATCAGTCGAACAAAATTCATAATGCATAAAATTCCCAAAAAAATAGACAATTAGGAGACTGTGCCGAGTGACTGCACATAAAATATCATATTTTTGGAGCTCATTTGCTACATGTAATAGCTCCTACAAACAACATAATCTTATGAATTTTGAGCAACATTAACATTGGATAAAATTACAGAAAAATACACAATGAAGTACGTTGTGTCAGAAGATTGCACGTAAATTTCGTGATTTTTGAACTCATTTGCTATATTTAAAAAAATCAAAGAAGTAGTAATATAAAATAATAATTAAGGTAGGTAGTTAAGCCGGCTTAATTACCTGCCGCATGGTGGCCAAGCAGCATGCGGGGAGGCGCACAGTGGCCGGGCGACAGGCCGCCTGCTGCACAGTGACTAGGCTACAGGCGCCATGTCTCAGCTCCACGCCGCTGCCGTACTCCCTCCGTACGGCAGAAGTACCATTTTACCATTCTCATGTGCATACTAATATTTTTGTAAATACGAGTTTAAATAGTGTCATATGTGCCAAAAATGCCCCCGCCTAGCACAAATAGAACGGGAGAACTTACATCGATTCTGACAGTGGGCATTAATTTACAGACAATTCCTTCCAATTTACGATGCCACAACAAGGCTCTGCAACTTCTATTCCGGAACAAATACTCACTTCAATTTTTCTTTTGGCTCTTCGAGATTGTACATGCATGCATGGTTGGCCACGTATTAGTCCTGTTTATTTCTGCAAAAGATAAAAAAGAATACTCCATAATAAAATAACACCGACCCAAGATTACATTACACCACGAATCAAGACAATAACAATACAGCATCAAACACAAGCATTTCTTCAACTTTTATTTCGCCAGTTAGCTTCTGCTTTCGTGCGCCCGGTTCGATCGTTCGAAGAGGACACGGATACCATTACAACGGTAGCTTCAAAGCGCATATGACGAGTTGAAAAAGGTGATGCAAATGTGTGTGTAGTGTGCATGGAATTTGCTCGGTTTTAGCGTGAGCTCCTCGGTTAAGTAGTACTCAGGCGTTGTTTAATGTTAAGGTGAGTACTTGTGACTTTGTGAGGTTTTGTGTTATGCTGAAACGAACAAACAGAACAGAACTCTGCCCAAGAATCATGTTTTGGGTATCCGAAAATGGGCCTCGAACAGAACACTCGGGACATGCGGTGGTACGAAGCAGCAGCATCGAAAAACAACCACCGGAGACGATGTGTTGCTGGATGCAAACTGTAATTGATTGTAATAAAAAAAAGTGTTTTCTCCGTTCCATTCTGATATCGAAGCTGCAATTTATTAGTACCAAAACAATATTACTGCCTCTGTTCTTCTCAAACATGTTACCTTTTAGAATATATATTTGGATTTGTCACATGAAAATACTATTAATAGATTTGTTACGAAAAGTATCTCCACATTACTATATTTAAAATATTTTTACTACTAGTCATCTACTCGTGCATTACAATAAAATCTATTGGATATATAGAGAATCATGCTATAGAAAAGGACTACTCTGATTAATTAAAAAGTAAAGACTAATGAGAAGTTAAAAATGGAGCGATTAGAGGAGAAGGAACATACAACCACCAACTCGTTCTTTTATAATAGTAATGTAATGTAATCTCCTCGTTACTATATTTAAAATATTTTTACTAAATGTAATTCAAAAAAAGTAAAGGTCGAATTTGTATAAAGAGAATGTAGTAGTACATTACTAACCGGTCGGTCTTTCATCGATAAAAGTTGAAAGAAAGTATCTAGCTAGTGCACACTGCAAACCGATATTTTGGTACGAGTGACTTGCTAGCTCACCGCGTAAGCAGTTGGACGAGATTTGGACAGATCAGGTGTAGCTAAGGTCCATGAGAACATGCCTCCATGATAAACATACGTAAATGAAATTGTCACCATCACATGTAAAAAAACACAAGGGTACTATTGCACCATAATCGATTAGCTAAAGCAACAGATTGCCAATAATCAACTAGCCAGGTAGATTCCACAAAAGTCTAACTCATGAACACAAAGTAAATGTTTAGTTTTATCATCTTGCTAGAAAATAATAACCGTAGACCTTTGCAGACTGATTGAGACCTCAAGGAAAATTGTTGGGAAAAAAAGGGGGGAGAAATCTTCGCTGGAACTCACTAAAGCTAGTTTTTCAACATTGTCATGCTTCGCATGATAAAGTCTTTTGTTAGCTGTCCCTCTCATGTATAGTGATTTTAGCTCGGAATCATTGGATAGCGACATATAGTCTGCAGCTGTGCAAATTTTCCAGATCTCAGCAAGGTGTCAAAGATACAAGAAGGGAGCACCTAGAAATCTGCAGAGCTTTCGGTTCCGCGGCAGAATAGCCAGGCGTCAGCTATCGAGCATGCCCCTTCATGAAGGTGGGTGAGTGGTAATGTATCAAGACGGCAAAACCAGGTGGCAGTCCGGCACAAATTGCTATCGGTAGTACGAAGCCAAGATGCAAAGCAAAACAGATGAAGCTGTAGTCACAATCAACTCCTGGAATGAGATACCCACCACTTAGTTTTACTGCTGCTGAAAACAGCACATGATAGTCGAGAACAGCAACAAGATTCATTTGCATTACTTCATTACATATTTTCCACCGGAAAAGCAGCATCCACTTATTCCAGTGACCTTTCTAACTAACAGTTTTAATGGGAAGCTTTCTATGTCTTGGTAAAACCTACTAGCTTGCCATGACCTTTCTAACTAACAGTTTTAATGGGAAGCTTTCTATGTCTTGGTAAAACCTACTAGCTTGCCATGACCTTTCTAACTAACAGTTTTAATGGGAAGCTTTCTATGTCTTGGTAAAACCTACTAGCTTGCCAGTTTCTACTTCATGTTGAACTACCAATATTTGTCCAAAAAGGAATTGCCTTGAGTGTGGAAATTAAGCAAAAAGATATCCATCATCATGCATACCATACCTGGAAATTATAAACAATAGATGGAATATACTGCCCAAGAAACTGAGAGAAATTGGCCAGTCCAGTATAGCCCTGAAAAAAATTAGGATGCAGGGATGTAACACTGAAAAGCAGTTACCAAAACTACAAAAGTACCACGGGTAGATAAACTATTAGAATATATCTTGGTAGCACTGCATTTGAACAGTCCACTAACCAGGGATGCAGCGAATATTGATCCAAGTACCAAACCCAAACTACGGAGCACTCGCTTCGCCATGTGTATACCCCAACCTTCAACTTCACCATACTCCTGCCACAAACATCGTATTTGGTGATAGCAGAATTAGAAGAAGGGTAAATGATTCAATATTCCAATATGTTGACAGCATCTCCTTGTTCAGAACATATAAGGCAGCATTAGTGGAATTTGGTGCACGACTATTCATTCTGTTTAGAAACATGTGCATGCTTTCCTACTAAAATAAATCATAGCAAACTCAAAAGAAGCAAGGATGTCTGATCTAATACTTTCACCAACCAAGGGGATTCCACTTTCTCTATGTAGACATCACCAGTTAAGCTTCTTCCATGAAGCTGAACAGCAAAGCTAGAAAACTAATAGTCTAGTAACCTGAGAGCTTTCACAGAAGACAGACAAGCCTTTATGTAACTTTTTTTTGTTGCACAAAATAAATAAATGAATTTAATAACAAGAATATACTTCCCAGCCCTACCATCAAAAAGAGAGAAATCATCCCACTTAACACCCCTGTTTCCAGTCTATTTTTGTACTTATCATATCTTTACTACCATAAACTAAAACAAAAGCCTGAACCAGTAGAACATTTACGTTAATGCAAGCATTCCATATTAGAACATAGAATATAAAAAATATGATGAGATGAAATTAAGAAACAGCCTTACATTGTAGACAGGAGTTATTGCTGGCTCGGTAGCCTTCAGTTTCTCAAGTATTCTGTAGAAATATGCAAAACACAAAAGCTGCAAGGGCTTCCAGTCTGCATGGCCCATGGTAGATATAGGCCCTGTTTGGCAGGGCACAAGCCGGACGGCTTTTGGCAGCTGCTACAGTACCTAACTTTTAAACGGAGTATTTTCTCAAGACGGGGTCTACAAGTTAAACATAGTACACGTTAAAAGCCCAACATCTGTACCAGCCAAAATCGCAAGTGCGTACCGATCTCTCCGTAATCTGTACCGTAAACAGCCAAAATTCAAAAATTTCAGCCAAAAGCCATAAGCCGCAGCTAAAAAGAACAAGCCCATACACATGATCTGCAAGAAAAGATACAAACAGACAAAATCAAACAAAAGTACATTTTTTTCCAAAATTGTTGTTTCCATGAATATCATTAAGTGCAACAAGATAAACACCCATTCTAATTTTGTTGTTCATAGAGCAACATTGACAACCTACAAATGCATAAATCATTTCTACGACAGCTAAGTTACTCTAAAGTAATGCTAAATTTGAATAACTTTCCATTTTGTCCTTTTCAGGTTAATATGACAACGTGGAGTGCAATTGAGCAAGCCATTATTGCAGTTGCAGCTGAGGTTCATAAACTTTATGTTTGACTAAAATCGTAAATATTAACGGCTAAATATGGACTCAATGGGAATTTGGGGTATTGCAGAAAAGAATTACAAATGCTGCCGATATTGCCATATTAATGTGCAAGTCCTTTGCAGTGGATATTGAGTATCTGCAAGATGATGAAGACGATCATAAAACATCAAGAGCAGTAACCAATGGATGATGTGATGATATTTGCAATGAACCAATGCACAAGGACTTCAATATTTAGCAGTAACATGTGAATAATAAACAGTTATACCATAGTAGTCAAAATACAGATTTATCTATAAGCACCGAGCAAGTCAAAAGAAGGATATTCACATTCATGCATTTAGAAAAGAGGTAAGCCTTCTAGGATTCGCATGGATACATCGTTGCAAATCAAAATATACAAACATATCGATGAAGAATTTGGTTACCTAGGTCCCCAAGGAACTATTGGTTGATTATCAGCATATTTGACGTCCTTTGACACCTGACATTCAGAAAAAGAACCAGATAATTAGTGAAAGAAAACATCAAACAAACAATTCAGATGAAACTCCTCTCAAGGTTAGCCAAAGGTTTTGATGAAGTCTAAGAACTCCTAAACTTAGCAACCAGCATCTATCTCCATGAGGCACAATCAAGTAGAAATTCAGTGCAAGATAGTGACAAAGTCACCATGCTAAAAAATTAACCATAGAGCCCAATAGCAGGGAATGTCTTGCTTGATTATACACTTATATAACATTTTCAAACTACACGGATAATCATTAAGTACCAGTGTGTGTTTATTTTTAGTATGAAGTAACTTATCAAGAAGTAACAATACATTGGTTACAGGCAGACATCACCTGATCCAGATTCCAGGCTACCATGTAGGGGACTGGTAGTTTTGCAATTACAGTGCCTCTTTCATTTTACAAGTAGGACAACTCATCTCCAAGTGAATACATATACCAACTGAATGAGGCTGTAGAGCGCTACCATGAACAGCAGTACATAGACAAACATGGACAGTAAAATGCAAATGCACAATTGGTGGATGAATAGCATCCACAGTTAACAAGGACGAGCACACAGAGACAAACCTGAATTGACCCATATGCCAGTATGCCCACCCCTTTCTTCTGGTTCTGCAATTGCTCCATCATGACCGTATTGTATGCCCTCTCTAACTGAAATCCAAAAAGACTCCATTACTCATCAATACATTAGCACCACCACAGCAACCAATACAAGAACCAAATCCAGAATCCCCCAAGGCCCAAAACTACCTTCACCAAGTACCCGGCATCGCGGCTGCTCTCGGCCATCCTTTCGCCTCCTCTTGTAGGCCATCTTCACCTTGTCGAACCCATCAAGTGGACTGATGCCCAAAATCTAACAACAGGGATCATCAATTACAACAAAGCCAGCAAACATCCCCAATCACCGGGTCATCAAAGAAAGCTGATCCTAAACACGAACATAAACATCCCCATGCTCCACTCTACCTCGTATGGGTCCTCCTTCTCCCCCGCGCTGAACTGCGGGCTCCCCGCCGCCGATGCCGCCGCAATAACACAAAAATGGCGCTTCGCCGGCACCGCACAGAACCTTTTGGTCATAGTGATTTAGCGTAAATTAACGACGGCCCAAATTGAAAGGAAAAACAAACACCGACAGAAAACAAAGTGCGACAAGATGAAGAGAACAACATGGCCCTGTGCTGCAGGCCGATTTGGGTTGGGCCTATGGGCCGATTTGCATGTGTGAATAATTTTGCGTACGTGTGTGGGGTGTTCTTCACTTTTTCTTGCAGTTGCACGTCTGGTTCCTTGTTACCTTCGTCATTTTTTTTCCCGATTACGAGAGGCACAAGCGCGCGCACCATGGCGTACGTATGCCATATGAGAATGTCTCTATAGCGTACGCCTAAAAAAGACGAAGACTGACCTCAAATTTCTACTAAAATATATTTATATGTGCAGAAAGGTGATCACCGGGATTTGAATCCTAGTTGATGAATCCGTGCACCCATAACTCCACTAACACGCTGAGAAATGTTTCCAAATGCCTTTGTCATTAGGAGGCGTGTGATTTTTTTGGTTTTTTTTTCCATCGGTAGTGAAAATAAACAGCGGCTCTTCAAACAGTTTTCTAGATTTAAAACCATATGCATTATCTGTTTCGACATCTTTGTCGTCTTAAAAAACATACATAAAATCATCAGCCACGATTAAAAATCATTAACCACAGCCCAAAAAATAAGGTCATAGATAGATAGCGCAGATGCTTATCAAGTATGTATGCACGGTCAAAATTCCAACGAAGGTCTAAAGGATTGTATGACTTTGTGGTGCATCAATCATCAATTTAACAAAATAAAATCATATTTGGTTCCCCGCTGAATGAATTCATTCGTTGTCTACAAAAATCCCCAAGAAATAACCAAATCTCTCCGACCCCTTCAAAATCCTTCCGTTCCAAGAATGTCATCAACATTTATGGACACCCGGAAAAAAAACTATGTACAGAACAATGGAGGCCTCACAAACACATGTTCTAGATCAGATATGAGAGATGACCATACACATCAGCATGGCGTCTGTCGTAGGCATCGTCAGTGGCATCTTCTCCACGCCATGTTTCAGAAAAAGGGCATCTTCTTCACCGTCCACGTCGTTGATGTCGCATCTTCGGTTCTGCAAAATCTAAAAGAAAAAAGAACTAAATGCCAATTGAGGAATCGTCCTTAACGAGTTTAGGCTGAACATTCCTTTTAGATAGGAGATAGATCAAACACAGGTAATATAAAAACAAATAATGAGTGGGTTCTTTTAGGCTGATGACTTATGGGTTAAATATTTGAATTCTGGCTATTTGCGAGAGGTAGTACTTACAGAAAAAAAAATAGTCACATGTGATTTTGGCCGGTACAACTGAACTCAATATACTTTTTACTACAATATTCCTATTGACCCTACCTTAAACAAACGTACCATTTAAAACCTAATTACTATAGACAGTACAAGTATAAGCCAGCTTTAAACTGGAAAGAACCCAGCCAATAGATTGAACACAGAGATGGGGGAATTCCTTCATTCTTTATTGCTTTCTTTTCCAAAAGATACACTTACAATCATTGGGGACCCCTATTTATAGACTAACAAAGGGTGAGGTGTCCACCATGGGTCAGGCTTACAAGCTCAAACCCAGGTGTCCTAACACTCTCCCTTAGTCACTCATCCGACGCGTACATGCCTCATCAAAACTTCACAAAAACTCAGTAAAAAATTTTGGAGAAAGAGTATATGATATATGTTATATTGCGTTGCACGAATTGACTTAGTAAAAATCTTGGCCAAGAAACTTCTGAAAAATTAACATCATCCAACCATCATGAGAAAATAAATTGTTTGAGTATCATCAATGCAAAATCTAACTTATTTCTTTTACACATGAAAATGAATGAAAATTAAAGTCTAAATACATTTTGTGCATTAGACTGATTTTGCTAAAAAATCAGAGACTTCGACTGCTATCTCCTCAGGGGTGAGATGCTCTTCTTGGGAAATCAAGGCGACAACGGCTGCAATATCAAGAGAAGGTGCGGCTGTAGGAGTAGAGTCAACCTTCATTGGTGCAGGCAGATGCTGAGAATTCTCCCCCTTAACGAAGGCAAAGCGAGTTTCATGCTGCCCTTTGCCACCCTTCTTTTTGGCTTGGAAAGCATCGACAACGTGTTGTGGTTCTTTACAGATCTGTGACCAATGCCTCTACTTGCCAAACTTGTAGCAGGTTTGGTTTTGTTGACCATAGGGTTTATCGTCCGGCTTTGGTTTGCTGGCCTTATTTTCTTATGGAGCATTTGACTTGTCTTTCTGGGCTACATATTTGCCATTCCTTCCCCTTTTCTTCATTATAGGTTTTTGCACCTTTTTGCTCCCAACGTTGGCCTCACGACCAGTTGAGCTCCCAAGTGGCTGTGCGACAAAGTTCTTGCAGAGAACTTCATTCTGAGCCTCTGCAACCTGCATAATATCAATCAATTCAATATAATCCTTATAGCCGTCTTGATGATAATTGCGCATAGACTGCATTGGGGTGGAAGGTGGAGAGGGTCTTCTCAATTTTCTGCTCACCTGTGACCTACCTATCACATATTTGAAAATTGGTACAGATTCTATGCATAGCAGAATTATACTCCCCAACCGTCTTGAAGTCAGCAAATCTTAGTCAGATCTATTCCTACTCTGCCTAAGGGAGAATGGTATATTTTAGCTTCTTGAACCACTTATTTAGTGTAGTCCATAAGGCTAGCATGATCTTCTCTACCATGTACTCATTTTTGAGTGTGAGATAGAGGCCGTGCCTGAAGAAGTGAAGTGCCTGATCATTTTCCTCAGCGGTGGGTTTGGCATCCTCCGATGCACCAATCCCAATAGCAACGCGGAGTTTCTTGGTTCCAGTACAATATCGAAATCGAAAGCCTAAATCAAGTAGTTTTAGCCATACTAGGCCAGCTCCTCAAACTCCCTATTCATGATGCCTGCTATCTACATGTGCATAAAAGGAATATATAAATTTACTGCAGGTAAACATGCAGAAAATGAATTGGATAATGGTACAAAAGTTTATCGTAATGTTTCAGAATTTTCTATGTATTTTCTACAGTTTATTGCTAATTTTAGTGATTAAAGGTAATTTAAGCAATTATGATTAATCAAAACAATAAGTAAATATAGAAAAAACATAGAAAATAATAATAATAATAATAATAATAATAATAGTGTTGAACATGCTTCAAAAGCTAAAAACAATTCAAAATTTGAATTTTTGAGGCCCTTTTATGCTGGAATATGAATTTTTAGTAAATTCTGCAATTTCCAAGGGCTTATTCGCTAATTTTCAATTCTGAGAAAATTTTCGCACACTTTGCCAATTTTCTAAGGGACTTTTTGCAAAATTTAGGACCCCCCAGCTGGGCCCTTCCACCGGCCCAGTTTTTTGGCCCACTCCCCACGTCCCACTTCGATCGGATTAAAGAGAAGGGATAGGGGACCCTACCCCTGTTCATGGTGGTGGCGGCACATCGGGCGTGTGTGCGGGGAAGCCGGCGGCAGGGCGTGCGCGCTACAAGCGGTCAGGGCTGACGGCCAAGGCATGTAACACGATGGGTAGCAACTGAGGCATGCAACACGGCAGCGACCCTCAAGCGGGACCAAGCGGTGGCCGACGTGCATGTGGGCGCCGATGGCTCGGGCAGTGCATGTAGGCAGCCGATGCCCTAGGCGGTGCGTGCAGGTGACCGGCAGCTCAAGCGGCGCGTGCGGGCGATCAAGGTGCGGCACGGCGGCGGCGGTGCCTAATGAGGGAAGTGGCAACGGTGGCAGTTGCCCGAGGCCGAGTGGCGATGGAGCATCATGCGAGAGGTGACAACGGCGGCGGCTGCGCCGAGGCCAAGTGGCGGCGACGACGACTTGAGGCTGAGCGGCGACGGACCGTGCGGGCCCGGCGATGCTCCATGCAGGGCTGGTTACGGTGCTTGACATGACGCGACGGTGGCCATGCGAAGTCTTGGGCGATGTGGCTACAGGCCAGCGGTTGCAGGAGCTCAGGCGACGGCGACCTCGCTTGAGGGCTGAGATTAGCACACGGCGGTGCCTCGTGCGGGAGGTAGTGGCTTCGCCCGGGGCTGCCATCGGCGGACGGCGGTGCGGTCGACCATGTGGGCGGCACGGTCGCGTTCGGGTGACGCACATGGTGATTTTCCTTTTTTTCAATCTACAATGCAATCAATATATACTCTTTGTGAATATCTACCGATTGGGTTGGCCAGTGACTTCAAGTCAGCTTGCAATAGATTAGAGATGATTTGTATAATTTAAAAGCGATCTAGATAGGCAATTCAATCTATGAGTATCATACTTTGATGATTACCTTTCGATTCACCAGAGTGATTCGTGCTGATACCGTGTTGAGAAATCATCGCTGCCGAGTCTAGTCCGAGCAATTCCTCCTAGACAAAAGATGGATCAAACAAGGTAATAAAAGAACAAATAATAAATTGAACACAAAGATATCGTGGAACTCATTCTTTCTTTATTGCTTTCTTCTCTAAAAGGTACATTTACAATCATTAAAGATCCCCTATTTATAGACTAAAGAGTAATATATCCACCATGAGTCAGGTTTGCAGGCCCAGACCCAGATTTCCTAACAATACCAAGTGGACATCATGTCCAACTAACGGTAGTCCCACCAGACAGTCCCCTAGTTGTAAGTTTAACATGTATGTTTTTTAAGTGTGATTGATGATTTTTAGCTGTAGTTGATAGTTTTTTGTCCTAGTGTAAATATTTATGCGAACGAATCGAATACCAATAAACTAATAAATCGCTTTGAAAAGACATTGAAAAGGTAGACAAAAGAACTAGGCTGTTAGCCTCTCTACAGGGCCGGTCCTGAAATTTTAGGGGCCCTGGGGCAAAGGAACAACCCTTTATTAGTTTATTTCACACAAACTATAAAATGTTTTAGCTCAAGAAATGTTTATACATGCTATAAAATGTATAATATTATAAAAATCACAATTTGTACGTAGCTGAAAGAAAATTTAATCTTTTCAAGGAAGAACAATGCAATAGTGATTGTATGCTAATTTGTGGATTATAATGCCACGCCGTCAAATTTTCATTACTAAAAAGATATGTGAATATGTAGAGTTAAAAATAAAAGGTCATTGAATTGTAAATCAATGGTGTACTCCGCATAAGTTATGGAAATTATGTGTCTATAAAAACTCTCCAAGAAATGGTTGATTAAAAGGCGGCGTAGAGTAACTCAATTGCACCCTTTAAAAACCATTGCAAAGTTTCAAATTATATATAGAAATTGAAGGGATTATGACTAGATATCTTTGTGTATAGCCTTGTATGATAATAAATATTCTTGTTTAATAACGACTAAAATGAATAGCATGATTTACAACAATAAACAAAATATTGCAAAAAAAAAAATAGGGGCCCTTATTATCGTGGGGCCCTAGGCGGGTGCCCCTGTAGCCCTGCCTCAGGACCGGCCCTGCCTCTCTACTGCTTTTCCTCCTAGATTTTGGGTGGGTTCGATAGGGTTTATGGCTTAGCTTGCTATAACAACTAGCTTTTAAATGAAGTGTCTTTTTAAAATAAAATTTATAAATTATCTTAATTTTATCTATATTAATCAAAATCGTATATATGTAGCTCGCGGAGAAATTTTAAGTCCAAGTTGTGATAAGCCACTGGCCCCTTGTTCCCTGCCGAAGCGGTGGGGCAGCTGCGTCACACTCCACTTTCCTCGGCCCCGCCCACGTATAGAAGTCTACTCAACACCCACCGACAACCCGACCCACAAATTTCTGGACCCACCTTCAGTCACTGAGAGGCGCTTGCTTGGTGTCGGAACCCAGTAGCAACAGACTCCGGTGCGCCCCTCGCTGCAAGGTTAAATAACGGCCACCCATTTCTGGCTCGCCTCACTAGCCCGTGGTCTCCTCCTCCCAAGCCACTCCCTAACCCCACTTCCAGAACCTTCTTGAAGCTCCCCGCCGCCTCCTCCCGCTCCGATGGCGAAGGAACCAATGCGCGTGCTCGTCACCGGCGCCGCAGGTACAGCGTCGAACCCCTCCGATCCGCATAGTTCCCGATGCGATCTCGTCTGGGCCGGCTCGGATCTGGCCGTGCCGTGTAGATCCGCTGATCCGGTGGGGTTTCGAGTGTGCTTTGCTCGCTAAATCTACTTCTGTGTAGCTTGATATGATGGGGTTTAGGGGTTGAAATGGCGGGCTGTAGCGGATTCGGCAAGTGGGAGAGCTCACTGGCTTGGTTTGTTCAATGAAGTTTTACCAGAGTTGCGGTGTTAGCCCGATTTGATAGGCTGATCCGAATAATCCGATGGGTTTTTGGTGTGGATTAGTGGGTAGATCTGTTAATAGTCGCTTTGATCTGATATGGCTTAGAGTTTTAAGGGTCTGGTTGCACTTATTAAACTGATTGGTTTGATCTGTATGATTTTTAGTCTAGCTGTATAGGTTTTAGTGGGGTTTACTGGATACATCGGCATAACCGCATGATCTGATGGGGTTTAGAGATTTCAAGTGACTGCTGTTGTTGATTTGGTAAGTGGGAGTATTGCACCAAACGAGTGGATTATTTCATCAAATCTGATTCCGTATATGCAAGTTTTTGGAACAACAGGCCTGGTTTGGATGGGTTCAGAAGGTCGATCTATTGTTCGGTATCAGATGATCTAATGAGGCTTGTTACTGTAGTTGTGTAGTGGGATGGGCAAGTGAAGGCTTGCATTAATTGGCCTTGTCTAATTTCGGCACCGCCTGTAAGTTGTTTTGAGCTAATGAAAGTTGTCCATGGTGTTTGGGTTTGTAGGGTATGTTTTTGTTTGGGCCCCTCAATTTGCCTCACCAAAATTTGGTAATGCCCAAGTTGTTTGGCAATTGGATTGCTTCAAGTTTAGCACGCTGTCAATTGATTTGGACATGCCCATCCAGTTTTAGCACATAATTCACCTGTCAAATTTGAGAACCAATTCTCCCATACTCATTTCTCTTACGAAGCTGGCCTTGTGTTAGCTAGTCAAATTTTCATGAACCATATAGCAACCAAAAAGTTGCTAAGCCATTTTGGGCCCCCTTGTCATATAGAGAGATTGAATTTGGCATCCAAAATTGGGCTGAGGATTCCCCACTGGTATTTAACCGAGATTTTGGCAATAATTCTTTAGCTCATAACCAAATTCCATTGGGCAAGCCAAAGCTTGAAAGGAAACCAATCAACCCCAAACTGATGGGGGCATGGCCAAATGTTGGTGGGGTTTGCTGGGGTTCCCAACCAAGCATGCTATAAAAAAATCCTTGGCAGGTTGCTTATTTCAATGCCCTTTGGTGGTCAGATCTCATTCTGATCATTTAATCTGATGGCAATATGGCATTCATGGTTAGGATTGCATAGTTGTAACTTGCAAGACCCGAGTTTTGTTTGACAAATTAGTGTTTCATTTTGTCTTTGGAATACTATAAATCCTACAGTGGCTGTTTGGTTAACTTATCTAAGTTGGATTTGTAGTTAGTAAAATCACTATAGTCAGATCTACATCTGCATCGATTGGGAATTTAGAGGACAGAAAATTTTGGTTTGTTCAATCTGATGAGGTGTAGAGTCAGTAAAGATTTCTTTAAGGGCAGACTACAATCTGATGTACACTTGCATCAATTGCTTTGGGAGATTAGGAATGGAACTACTCATATCTAGAAATCAGCTTTATGTTTTGCAGTTTGGGAATGGGATCTGATTTTTGGGACCATGTTGGTTCTCCAGTTTTCTGGTTCTGGAGCAGGTTCTGACTGTCACCTGCACCTGAGAATTCTGGACCAGGGGACACTGGGATTAAGCTTTCTCTGATATTGTGGTAATCTTTACTAAGTAGCGGGAGCTGATTCATTCTTTTGTTGGGTAGGGCAAATCGGATATGCACTTGTTCCTATGATTGCTAGGGGAGTTATGCTGGGTGCAGACCAGCCTGTTATTCTGCACATGCTTGATATTCCACCAGCTGCTGAAGCTCTTAATGGCGTTAAGATGGAGTTGGTTGATGCTGCATTTCCTCTTCTGAAGGGTAATCTGGTTATATACACATTTGTTTTGGAAGTGTCACCCCTTCTATCCTATGTTGATTATCATTCTTGCTGATGTTTAACCTTCCGTTGGTACACTATAGGAGTTGTTGCAACAACTGATGTTGTCGAGGCTTGCACTGGTGTGAATGTTGCGGTTATGGTTGGTGGATTCCCCAGGAAGGAGGGCATGGAAAGGAAAGATGTTATGTCAAAAAATGTTTCAATCTATAAATCTCAAGCATCTGCCCTTGAATCTCATGCAGCCCCCAACTGCAAGGTATGGATTGTTGAAACATATACACTGTGCCTTTCATTTTTCCAATGGTTGCAAGCATGCTCTCAATTTGGGTGGTGATACTTTTTGTGCTGATTACTGAATGCTATAGCCATAATAAAATAGACTGACCCGAGTTATGAGATTGGACATTTCACTCTTGGCTATTGCCTTTGCCTTCCAATGTTATTAAGTCGTTGTCTAGTCGTCGACTAATCCACGATTAGTCGTCCGGTCGGTTCTTGGCTGCTGACTGGAGCAATTGACTCGACTTGGGAGGCCTAGTCGGGCAACCGGAGCGACTAATCGGCATCCAGGCCGACTAATCGTGCATGGCTGGGTGCCTGACTTGTTTCGCATGGCTGTCTCAGTCAGATAGAGAGGGATATACCAGGGGGAAGTGGAGGAGGGGGAGGGGAAGGGGAGGCGGAAGAGATGGTTGTTGTGAACTAGCACAATAAGGGGGTAATCATCCGTCGAAGAGAGGTCGGACAACGACAACTTGAAGTAGAACGGCACTAGGTGAACGAGGACACAGATTGGAGGAGGAATAAATCTAGAATAGCTGGTTAAGGGAACCACAGCTGGACTTTAGGGACTTGTTTATTCATTTTTGCTTGATTAGAGAAGATACAATGATATTCTTTTTGTAGAGATGACTTGACCCCTATGAAATAGTATCTAATTTAGAGAATCAAACTAACCGAATATAAGCTTAAAAACTAACCGAAGCAATCTAATCCCTAAGAAAGGAAACCGAAACAATCTAATCCCTAAGAAAGAAAACTAATTACGGGTGAACAGTACACACGTGCTACCGTAATGACACGAATAACATGGTGTTGGTGTTGGCAACATAGCGGCAGCAGTGGCGTGCATGAAGCAAAGGGCAGAGGCAGCGCTGGTGATTTGCTAAATAAGGGAAAGGAATGGAAGGGTGGATGTGAGCCGGGCCAAGCCTAGCTGGCCCAAATTCAACTCTCAGCCTCTCACTGTATAGCCAGCGGCACTGGTGCTTCCTAGGGTTCCTCCTCTCACTTTATAGCCAGCGGCGGCTGCGATGCATGAGCTCCAGAGGAAGCACAGAGGCGCAAGCTGCACATGGCGATGGAGCTGTGATGCGACGGCAACGGCAATGGAGCGACGATGGCGATGGCGAAGGTAAGATGCAATGAGGCTTCCGATGACAAGTTGCGACAAGGCTGTTGACGGCGATGGCAAGCTGTGACGGGTTCCTTCACCCCCTAGTTGGTGCCCTCTCTTCTCTTTCCTGTCTGAAGTTTGAACCCTCCTTCACTATGTTTTGCTGCTCTGTTCTACATCCAGACGTAATAGTAGGAGAATAGCAGCAACAGGTGGTAGATCGACTAGTCGGCATGTCGGTACCATGGCGACTCGACTTGACTTAACAACTTAATAACCTTGTTGCCTTCTATGCATTAACAAGTACCTCAACAAAATGTAAACTTACTAAAAAACACTAATCTGAACTTCAATTATTATGTTTCTTAGTTTGCCTGAGAAGCTATGTGAACTTCATTATGTTTCTTTTCAATTTTTAATTGTAGATTCAAAACATTTGTGCTATACTTTTTGCAGGTTCTGGTTGTTGCCAATCCAGCAAACACCAATGCTCTTATCTTGAAGGAATTCGCTCCATCTATCCCTGAGAAGAATATTACTTGCTTGACCCGCCTAGACCACAACAGGGCACTTGGTCAGATTTCTGAGAGACTTAATGTCCAAGTTAGTGATGTGAAGAATGTTATTATCTGGGGCAATCACTCGTCCACTCAGTATCCTGATGTTAACCATGCCACTGTGAAGACTCCCAGTGGAGAGAAGCCTGTTCGTGAACTTGTTAAAGATGATGAATGGTAAATCAGAAATGCTGCAAATGCAAGGTTATCAGTATTCCTTCCTATTTTCCTTCCAGATAGGATTTAATGGTTTTATCCTCTCTTAAACAGGCTAAATGCGGAGTTCATCACTACTGTCCAGCAGCGTGGTGCTGCAATCATCAAAGCAAGGAAGCTCTCCAGTGCGCTCTCTGCTGGCAGCTCTGCTTGTGATCACATCCGTGATTGGGTTCTGGGAACCCCTGAGGTCTGTTTCAGTTCCGTAGACCTTTCCTGTCTGTTGGGCTTATTTACATGCCTCTATTAACGCCTTGACTTCTTTGACCGTAGGGAACATGGGTTTCCATGGGTGTGTACTCTGATGGTTCATACGGTGTGCCTGCTGGGCTTATTTACTCCTTCCCAGTAACTTGCAGCGGTGGTGAATGGAAGATCGTGCAAGGTATAACTAGTGTCAACGGAACACTTTTAACATGCAACAATTTGTTGACTTACATGTTCTTCCATTATTTTTACTTGCTTTGTCATGGATATATGTATTTTCTTCCTTAGCTTAGCTTTTGGAGCCTGAAAGGTTGTACATGTGGTAATTATTGGCTAAGGGTTCCAAACCAATTCGCCATTCTTCACGGTCCATGTTCTTATATCACCCTGCATTTAGCTCTGCCTCCTAGGAATATGTAAGTTTCCATGTTCGCTCTTGCCTAATGTTTCATCGTATCTTCTTGGCAGGGCTCCCGATTGATGAGTTCTCGAGGAAGAAGATGGATGCGACCGCCCAGGAGCTGTCGGAGGAGAAGGCGCTTGCTTACTCGTGCCTCAACTAAACTAGCATACCCGGAGAGCAACTGCTACTCTTATGTTTTGAATAAAAGAAACCTTTTGCTCCATAGAAACTCTCATCCCGAGTCAGTTGCTGGTTTCACCCAGTTTGTATGAGGCTTGTAGCTCCCTTTTTGCCTGATGATTTGCAGGCCATTTGCTGAAAAGATTGGACCATTTGACATCTGATTGGAACCAAAGTTTTGTTGCTTAGATGGTGCGCATCTCTGTGAAACAACGCCACGTTATTTCATCATGTTTGAGCATCAGGTTAGTTGCATGGATTTATTATGGGTATGCGGTGTTCACAGTTGGTTGTAGACTTGACCTCTAGCTTCCGGTTCCCTGTTGTCTTGGCTTATAATCACTTCTTTAGCTTTGGTAATCTTCCGGCGGCTCTCTGATCGTCTAGATCTCATGGTATGTGTATAGGTTAGGATTTTGATCATGTCTGCCATGTATGTATGAACATGGTTTTGTCATTGGGAGCATGTGTTATCTTAATACATTCAATATCATGTTTTTATAATATTTTGCTCTAGATATCCATGTATATATTAGATATCTATATCCATGTATATATTAGATATCTATGTCAGTATGTCTTACTCTTGATCTAAGCTCTGGATCTCGGTTTGGTATATCTTACTCTTGATCTAAGCTTTGGATCTTGGTTTCTCTTGAGCGTAGTTTTGATCTTGATCGTTTTGGACTTAATTTAGTCTTGGTCTCGACTATCTCATTATGACGTAGCTTCTGAGATTGTCACGTAGCACCGCGCACTCTGCTTTGACTGGGGGCATCGTTGTCTTGCGTTTGTTGTCTTATCATGGGCTGCACACGCGGAGAGGACTATTTCATTCGGATCTGAGTCGATTCTCTCTATGTATCGTCACCTAGTTGTGATTGGCACCCCAATCTCTCTAGATTGCGTATTCGTGAACTCCAAGAGGACAAAGATGAATTCCTGGACAGTTTGGACCAGAAGTCTCCTGCTAACGATGCAGTACTATAATATTTCTGATTGATTGATATGTCCAATGATGTCTTGTTAGCCAGCCCATCGTCGGAGAATCATGATAAGCCCCAACTGAGGCGGAGCTAGGCATGATGCCGTGTATGCATTGACATGCCCAAAATTTTAGAAAACCAACAGGGAGCATGGACGCGGCGGGCTGACGGCGAGCAGTGAAGCCAGAGTACACGCGCAGGCAGAGCGACGACGTGCCGCCGCTGCTCCCACGAGGTGAGGAGGGGGTGAGAAGCCGAAGGGGGCAGGGGGTGGGCAGCGACGCGACGAGGGGGGGGGGGGGGCAGATGGCGGTGCCTGGAGACCAGAGTGGGCTGCAGGTGTGGAACTACAGTAGTTCACAGGTGTTCAACTGGACACCTAAATTTTTTGACAAAATACCTAGTATATATGAGGTATAATACGTATGTATATATAGTTGGGCCAAATCAAGTGTTTACAGCCACAATTCGGCCCGAGACCGAGAGAAACGCAGCAGCCGCGACCGCGCGTGAGGGGCCCAGCCCATTTTCTGTCCGCCGGCCTACCTATCCCCCAGTCCTGGGCCCCCCGATCCCCATTTGCGCGGACCCTAACCCTAGCCTGCCGCCTCCGCTCCGCCTCGCCGCCTTCGCCCTCCGCTCCGCCTTGCCGCCTCCGCTCCACCTCGCCGCGACGCCGCCTCCGCCCTCCGCTTCGCCGGTGACTGCGCCTCGCCACCTCCGCCCTCCGGCTAGATCTGGGCGCCTCGCTTGTGCCGGCCTGCTTCCCGGAGCCGGACCAGTTCGCCGCCTCCCCGTGACCCCGTCCTTCTGCGCCGGCGTCACCACCGCCGAGGAGTACGCGGTCATCATTGGGAATGAGTCAGTCACCGCCCTGGACTCCGCCTGCGGCCCGATCTGTCCCCGCCGGCCCTCTGCCTCCTACTTCAACAAGGCTAGCCACAGATGTATTATAATAAGTATTGCTTGTTAATATGTGTGCATGTGCATTTATATTCAGGTACCAGAATGCATAGACAAGCTTGCACTAGCAGGAATTAAGATATGGGATTATGGGTGCTGACAAGAGACAAAATGGAGACGGCAATCAATATTGGGTATATATTGTATTTTTGCATGGAAAAGGATCTGTTTGCTATAATCTGGCTATTTCCTTTACTGAATCATGTGCTTTGTCATCTTCAGCTTTGCATGTAGCCTACTTAGACAAGGAATGACACAGATAATCATCACACTGGAAGCACTTGACATCATTGCATTGGAGAAAAATAGAGACAAACAAACCATCGCCAAGATGAATAAATGATTAAATTACCTTTGTTTTTGAATCATTGCATATATAACTCATTTTAAGTATAGAACAATTGTGATTTTTGAATGACTATATTCACAACACTAGCTCCCAGATGTTTAAAGACAAGGCAGTTTAACAAAACATGCCTTCACATTTATAATTGCTAAACCTAGGCTACCAAAACCGTCATAGTTACTTTTCTCTTTATTGGCTCTCCAGGCATCAAGGCAAAGGGTTATGGATCAGATAGAGGATGGAATCAAACAAATTCCACCCTTAAGTCAGTCCAGCACTGAATCTTTTGCACTGATCATTGATGGTAAATCATTAACTTATGCTTTGGAAGATGATATCAAGTTTAAGTTCTTGGATCTTGCTGTCAAGTGTGCATCAGTCATATGTTGTTGATCTTCACCGAAACAGAAAGCACTGGTCAGCTTTTTGTTTTTTATGAAGCTTATGTTTCTCTTTTCTATGTAATTCTCCTAGTGTTGTTTCTAGAAACATACATGCAAAGATATTAGCATTATTGATTATATGCAACAATTGCAGGTTACAAGACTTGTTAAACATTCACATGAAAAATATTTTTACAACTTCGAAGTTCGAACACCCATTCCAAAATTCCTGCGTCCGCCACTGGCGGGCTTAGTAACCACACTTCGCATTATAGCTGCGCAGCATTATTCACCAGTTGGACCATGGGAAGAGCACTCCTATCTGGCTCTCGCTCATTTCGGTTACAATTTCTGGCTTCTGACTTATTTTTTACTATTTTAAAATTTCGTTTTTTTCTTCTGATTTTTTTTGGCTTTTTAAGCTTTTTTCCTGTTCTTTTTTGCCCGTATTTGTTTGCATTGTCCGTGATGGGCTAACTTTTTTTTTTCTATTTTTAAAAATTTTAAATTTAATTACATCAAATAAGTCACCATTAGCTACAGTGCAATTTCAGCTAGTTACAATAAAATTTTAGTCATAAATCATTTTTTCAGTCCAAATGAGCGGCCCTTTGTCTCCATAGTCACAGCAGCCTAGCCGCCGCAAGATAACAGCAAGTCAGGTACGTGCAGTGGGCCTATCACATACGTACGTGCCGCCGTCGAGGGCTTGTTTTGTTTGCTTACATGGCGACACCAACGTCTCTTCCGTAGACTAGTAGTAACGACTAGCAGCTGGCTAACCGATCTGCATGAGCAGCCATCACTTGCCGGCTGCCGCCGCGTATGCGATCCATCGACGCGGGCAACTAAACTGGACTCGAGCAAACGCACGCGGTGAAGCTACAGCCGAAAGCGCGCCCATGCATGCATGCATGCATGCAGGAACGTGCGCGCAGCTGATCGTGTCGCCGTCGAGCGATCGGTCGACGTCAGGGGTGACGCAGACGATGGAGAGAGAATTGGGGGCCGTTGATTCATGGTCACCGGTCAGAACTTATACCTAGGGGGAGTTGTTGCAGGGCGCTTGTACAGCTCGCAGGCTGGAAATGATCGACATGCATGTTCAGAACTTGGACCGTTCCAAATTCATCAGGCAGGCCAAAATCGGCAAAGATATCGGTACTGTCCCATTCCTGTATTCAGGCTGCATGTTACAGAAAGGGAAAGATAAGTTGCACACTGCTTGCTACAAGATTAGAGTTCCTAGCTGATCCTTACTTGATGGACCATGTAAGTTGATTCAGGATAAGACTGTGATGAACTATTGTAATGTTTATAGAGTGGTCAATTAGCTTTACAAAAATTGTACTCTGTCAGGATTGGTTTGGGCAGAAATTGAGGATTTTGGGATTTGAGTCATGATTCTAGTTAGGTTGATCTAAGTAGTTGGATTAAAGTTGCATAATACATGTCTTGACCAATGTAGGTCAAGTTATGAAGAATTTGTGTCTACAAACAAATTCTTTGTCTTTGGATGTGCAGAGTCACTTGGAATCAACTGTAGTCAACGGCGGTGATCGGGGCTAGGCTCATGGAGGAGTCGAGGCTCAGAACGATCAAGGATGCTGGGTGAGACGGTGAGCTCTAGCATGGCACAAGAAAGGCGGGAATGTTGAAGGCGAGTTCGAACGACAGAATGATGTCAGGTTGCTTGCACTGGCCAAGTAAGTCGTGGTTCGGTGGAACTGGGACGGGAGAGACATGGTGGCACGTGGCAAGCTAGTAGTGTACTTATATGCGGCAAGCATAGCGATTACTTGCAAAGGATGGTGATGACCGGGTCAACAAAGGGGTGTTTTGACCAAAATACTGGAAACCATCTTGGATTAAAACCGCAGCGCATGGGCAATGTGTTGGAGAGTCGTTTAGGTCAAAATGGAACTGGTTTGATCAAGACGGATCAAGATTAAGGATTTAACAGATGCACATGTATATGCTTTGCAAAAGCATGCATAAATGAACTTGAGTGAGTAAAACCCGTGAGTGAGGGGTTAACGAGTTCCCCCATTATAATAGTGGATAGAATCTATTTTAGGGTGTAGGTGGCTGGTTGTTTACCTATAAAAGGGGTTAGGATGGAGACATGTAGGGTTAACTATTCAACCCCTTTCTCATGTGCTTTCTTGTTTAGAGTTAGAGTTTGAGAGTGGAGCACACGGTATACTCTTTGTCCTCTAAGGTGGAGAGGCTGTAGACTCAAACTTCTTAAGTGAGCAATACATTAATCTTTGTATATTTCCATGGATTCATCTTAATTTGGTTGATTTGTTGTTGATTTGGCCTCAAAATGTGATTTCTTGACTAAGAGTTTTTGAGTCAAT
Organism: Dendrocalamus latiflorus; assembly: GCA_017311315.1. Classification (NCBI taxonomy): domain Eukaryota; kingdom Viridiplantae; phylum Streptophyta; class Magnoliopsida; order Poales; family Poaceae; genus Dendrocalamus; species Dendrocalamus latiflorus. The sequence continues at coordinate 23,875,228 of CM029667.1, forward strand.
TTGTTTAGTGTTCTAACTTGTTGTGATATGTAGAAATATATCTAGGCCCATTTTGGTCATCATCCTTCCATGAGCTAGTTATATTTACCGATTTTGATTTTGACTCTTTTTTATGTAACCTTCCAACAAACTGAAAAATGTATCATCTTTGTCCATAATTTTTATGATCGTTTGTTGGAATAGCTTCACAATACCCTAGAGATGATCTCTAGAAAGTTTCACATTATTTAGATCTACATATCAAAAGTTCCATCTATTTTTATTTTGAACCAGAGCTGAAATAGTTAGTGCAGTTCTCTGTCTGGAACATCGATTAGATTTATGACCACGTTGGTTTCAACCACGGTCAAGTTCCAGATCGCATCGCATCGTTTTCGACCTCGTTTAGTCTTCCGACCGCTTTGCTTTTTCCCTATCACGTGGGATTTTTGACGCTCACTGATCGTCGATTTCACTGGTTGGTTTTTGAACTGAATCAACCACATCGGCCGCAAATCACTCGTTGGCTTCCAACTATATTGGTTGTTCGACCACTCGTTGGCTTCTGACCACGTTGGTTGTTTGACCACTCGTTGGCTTCCGACCACGTTGGTTACGGCCACATTGATAACTTTAGTTGCCCACTAGTTTCGACCGCATTGGTTGTTCGACCACTCGTTGGTGCTCGACCATGTTGGTTACGACCATGTTGATTCTCGATTATTTTGGTTACCGACTGGTTCTGACCACGTTGGTTGTTCGACCACTCGTTAGTGTCCGACCATGTTGGTTTTGACTACATCTATTTTCGATCACGTTGGTCTTGGTCTCGGTGGTTATTAACTACATTGGTTTTCGATTGCTCCCCAGTTATCGATCGCGAGAGGCGATTTCCAACTACACTGGTTTCCGATGTACTGTCATTTTTCGACTATGGTGATATCTGTTTAGTAGTCGATTTCCGATCACGTTGAACTTCTAACTACACTGATTTCTGACGTACTGTCAGTTCTCGACTATGGTAATTTTCGTTTGGTAGTTGATTTCATACCACGTTGAACTTCCGACTGGTAGTTGAATTTCAACCACATTATCAGCTTTCAACCACATTTTTTCTGCTGTCTAGTTGTGTTCGACTATGTTTCTTCATTTTTCAAGTGGGATTTCAACTCTAATCTTAATAGCTCTGTAGCTAGCGAGAAAAAGGGATAAGTGAATACTCGGGAGAAAAATTTGAAGGCACCATTCACTCCTTCTTTGTTGCCGTCTGGTCGTACATACATTACTAAATCATTTGGGAGTACAAGTGTACAATAGTTTTTTAAAAAAGAGTTGAACATCTCAAACTCACAGGGTAATTACTAAGTTTTGCAATAGCATGAGTGCTTATGCTTTGTACCGGTATATAACCCTGGGGGAGTCCGTGTTAGTGTCATGCTGTTGCGAATTAGTTAATTAAGCTATCCTTTTTCAGCATGCAGTTAACTACTGATCGATTGCATAATAATCTTGTCTTTGACTGAACCAAATACACGAGAGCTTGAAACATGTATATATGGCTGGCAGCTCGATCGGTCAACTCCGTTGGAAATCTGAACGTTGATCAACGGTATGACGGTTTCACATTAGTTTTTCTTTCCAAGCGCTCAGATGGCACAGCAAACGTTTACATGTTTTCACACCAATTTTTCAGTTAATTTCTGGTTGTCAACGAGAGTGCAACTGAACATAGATACCTGAAAGTTAAAGCTAGCAATTGAGGGGCTAATTTTCGAAGGGAAAAGTATTAGTGACAGCATCAATCTAGATGCTTAGAATTCGTGTACACTTGATCCACTCAAAAGGTGTATGAAAATGTGACCTAGCTTTTTCTATGCTCTAGTTCAATTAATTAAAGATATCTACTTGCAGCTAAGATGCTCGAATTAATCTAGAAAGTAAATACTCTTACTTAGCATGCATGCAATCAAACACCAATTCTTTTACCCTGTTCACTTTATTTTTCATTCAACTTACTTGCGAACCCGAACATTGTAATCTTCTTCTACTGGATATCTGGATCATTTGACTGACACGGTCAACATAGAATTCGGTCTAATTAGTGAATCATATTTAGTTTGCTAACTACAGGTTTCTTAGCCATTGACATTTGGTATTCTCCGTGTGATCATCAGTTGATAGAATCTTCAGTTCAGCCTAACATTTGAAATGTTCAGTTACTTTCGCTGAAATAAAATCCTCTTCTTTATACACCAAAATAAGAGATGCACTCGATCGGTGTTTCGATGGTGACCGAGCTGTGAGCTTTCTGAAAATTGGCAACACATGCATATCGATCTGCAGATTGTGCTGCTGGTACTATATATATATGATCAAGAAAACGAAGGACAGAATATTCGGTTAAATCGCCAATTCGTGGTCACATGTAATATGCTGTTTCCACAATGCAGCATCCGCAAAATTAAGTTTTGAACCAAATATCTCCCGTTAAGCCATTAATTCCTCCATGATTTGCTTGCTGAATGAGAGTCAAGCTGCAGCCAGAGGCAGAGCTGGGCCTCGGGCCACCGAGGCAATGGCCCGAGCCCCAACTGAGAAAATCTTTGTATTTACTATAGTAATATAGTGAAGACTTTGATTTTTTTTTCTTTATAGTGGACTAGGCCCGAGGTTAGACCTCGGACTGGCTACGCCCTGGCTGCAGCTAAAACTTCCTTGTTTGAAGTCCGCAAACCAATAGGAAGTATTTTATTTTTCTTTAGTACATACGTGAAACATCGTTTTTTAGAGGAATCATGTGAAACATCTTGATGCTGTAGTACATCACAGTACACCCAACCTTATCACAACTGTTCCTACTCCACCCCCCCTAAAAAATGTTCCTATTCCATCATGGGCTAGCTGTGAAACGTTTATCTTGTACTGTAACGCAAGGTAGAGTGAACTGTTTCAGTACCCTTTTGATATGGGAAACCACCTTACAAGAACTGAATTGTAATTTTTTTTTCACACCAATACACTGAATCTGCATACAATTCCACTTAATATGGAGTAATAACTAATTAATTCAGGAAGGTAATTTAAAGCAGTGTTACATGGACACTATACGGGCGCAAGAATCTCACTCGGATTCGGAGTGTCCGACTCTGGCAATTTGTATTGAACAAGGGAAATGTTACTCGACAATGGACGTCGGTGTTAGAATCCGACTTAGATTCGGGTGTCCGATTCAGCAAAAAAAAAAATTTTGGACAAGTATCAGTGATTTAAAGGAAGCAAGTAGCCGTGGCTATCTCATTTCGAGGATAAGTATTGCATCTGATTAATTCTGAAGCCAGATAGAGAACAAAAGAATTGTTGAGAGTAGTTATCTTTTTCTATAGAAGGTGAAATCACCTGAATTTCCCAACATTTTCTCACCGGAACCCGGGGGGGGGGGGGATAATTAAGCTTAGCTTCCCAATATTACAAGACTTCCAAGTCCATGTCGCCGGCCTCAAGCAGCATCTTTAGCCAGAAATCCATGTCCTCATTCCTCGCCGACGAGGTCGTCAGGCTCAACTCCTCGTCCATGGCGCCGCCGAGGTCCATCATGCCCGTCACGTCCGTCGACGACCAGAAGCTCTCGTCGATGATCGCCGGGAACTCGGCCGAGCTGAAACTTTCCTGGACAAGCAGCTGGTGGCCGCCGTCGTGGCTCACGCTGGTGGCGGCGGCGTTGTCGGCCCACGACGACACCGCCGCGGCCGACTCGGTCACCGTGGAGCACGTCACGCCGCTGCTGGTGGTGATGCTGCTGGACCGCCCCGGCGACGCCGTGAACTGCTCATGGTCCACGGCTTTGGCGGCGCTCTTAGCCTTGACCTTGCGCTGCCGCTGGCCCCCGTCGACGGCCTTCCGGTCGTCGCCCAGCCTCTTCTTGAGGTGGGTGTGCCAGACGTTCTTGATCTCGTTGTCGGTGCGCCCCGGCAACTGCGCGGCGATCGCGGACCACCTGTTGCCAATAACGGACAACTCCATAAGCACTAGTACTATACAAGAACCCAGAACATGTCACGAGAAAACTAAAAAGGAAAAGGAAACAGCTGCTAAATTCTGCATGCTGCAAGGCTCTGATACTGCAAAGATTTGATTCCCAACGCACACTACAGGTATATTCAACAGTGGATCAGAGGGTTTTGAAGCACAAGTTCTCCTCCTTGTCATAGTTTATGCTCGCCCTTGAATTCAGCAACTGGGGCAGTCACAGTCACTCATGTGCAATTAAACTAGGAAAGGATGGGATCAGGGTGGCTTTGGGCACTGCATTTCACAGCATTATTTATGCACAATTTTGTAATACCAGTACTACATACCCGCTAAACAGAGTGTGGTCCAACTGGGGCATGGAGAAGTGATGTTTATAGTTTTTAGATTATTCGTTAAAAAAAGTATAAAGTAAGATAAATTTATATACTGTTTTGATTGATTTAAATAAAATTATTACAGTATATACTATAATTAATTTGTAAATTCTATTTTAGAAAGATATTTTATTTAAAAGCTAGTTACTGTAAAAGAAAAACAACAGTATTTAGAAGTTGAAAAAGAAGAGGACCGTGATGGTGATGTGCATCATCTGCAGCAGCTATGAAAGGCCAAATGAGATGGAATCTCGGGCGACTTTTGTGCGCTGGATTGGTTATTAGCCCGTGGGGAGGTCTGTTTCACAAAGATTTTATCTTTTGGTTTCAGAAACAAATAATTATTTGAAATATGTTGGTTTATTAATGTGATTTTTTTCTTTATATTATTTATAGAGATATAACAATGCTTTTTTATTTATCTATTTTATTTTTAAATTGAATATCTTAGAAATAGCTAGCGACTTTTCTGCATAAGGCATAACACTTTGTACGGGACCGTAAACTAATCGCCTCAAGCTTCTGTGTTCTTTGGGGGATAAGTTTTATTGTTTCGAAGAGGCTATGGCCGCCAATCAATGGTAAACAATACCCGAAAGTACAAAATGGAGCATCTTTTCTATCTGAACCACTGTTGATCTGCATGCCCAATCTCCCAAAGAATTTTTTGTCTCTAATGTCGATGAGACATAGAGTGAAAAATACTCAAATGCACATTTTTAAAGTGACAAATTTTCAATAATTTTATATGTGTGTGTGTGTACCTGTTGCCAAGGGAGCGGTGGAGGCGGACGATGAGGTCCTCCTCGTCGGCGGTGAAGCTACCCCGCTTGATGCCCGGCCGGAGGTAGTTGATCCACCGCAGCCGGCAGCTCTTCCCGCACCGGAGCAGCCCTGCAGCAAAAGAACCAACACAAGGAGCGAGCCATCTCCGACCATGAGACCATGTGCCGATCAATCCATCCAAATGCTTGGAAGCCCCAAGAATCACACTCACCGGCCTGCCTGGGGAGGGCGCGCCAGTTGGGGTGGCCGTGCTGGCGGATGTAGACGACGAGCCGCTGGTCCTCGTCGGGGCTCCACGGCCCCTTCCTCAGCCCCTCCTCCTGGCAGCACGGCGCTCTCCCCATCGGCCGACCCCCCCTCTCCCTTCCCTTCCTCCTCCTCCTAGCTTCTTGCTCTTCGCGGCGGCGTGATCGGTGGCACAAGAGGAGAAAAGCTCGCTCCTTTGTGCTGTGCGCTGCGGGGACAAGGACGGGGACGGGGCGGGGCGGGGCTGGGCTGGGCAAGTCGGCTAGTCCCAGTCGTGGGGTATTTAAGGTTGGGGCAGGAGGGGGAGACAATGGAAACGAGTGAATGCGTTCTGAATTTGGAACGTGCTGCAATGCCACGCGCTGGCACTGCGCCTCTCGGCTTTTTCTTTGTGTGTGTTTTATGGGATCTGTATTAATTTCTAAGAGAAGGCGGAATTCCACATAAATATCTGATTTTTTTAAATAATTTTTTCAATTTTTTATTTCTATCTCACTTTGAAGTTAAGATAGAAATTATAGACGTATCACACACGCTACTTGTCTAGCTCCCATCTCACGCACGTACCTCTCTCATTTTTTCCACCGGTCCCTCCATCCTTCTAAAAACCGCTTCTTTCGGCCACTATTATTTATTTTCAACCAAAAAACATTAGGCACGGCAAAAAACTATCGGCTGCAGTCAATATGAACACTAGGGGTGGAAACGGATCGGATACGGTCGAATAGTCTCAAATACGAATACGAATCCATATTTTTAAAACGAATACGAATACGGATTCGAATATTCTCAAATACGGATACGGATATTCTCGAATACGAATACGGATATTTTCGAATACGGATTTTCTCGGATACGAATATCGGATAAAACGGATTCCTAGCGGTTTTGCCGATTTTTCACCGATTTTGACCGGTTACCGGTTTTAAACCGTCTAAATTCAAATTTTGAATCACAAAATTTGTACGGATTTTTTTATAGGTTCTAGAAACGGATCGAATATGAATCGAATAGTATCGAATACGAATACAGATACGAATATTCTCGAATACGAATGCGAATACTCTCAAATACGGATACGAATATTCTCGAATACGAATACGAATATTTTCGAATACGGATTTTGCTTACCACATTCGTGTTTTCTCGGATACGAATATCGGATAAAACGAATTATCCGTTACCGTTTTCCACCCCTAATGAACACCCCTTAATTTCTAGAACCTATAGTTTTGGCTAAAATTGAATAGTAACAGTCGAAAGAAATAACTTTTAGAATAAAGTTTGAAAAATAGTTCTTGAAAGACGCAGATGTAAAAGAGGTTACAGAGGCTAGTCAATGGTTTTTGGAAGCTGCTTAGAGAAACCGTTTTAAAAGTCGAGATGTTCAAATCGGTTTCTGGCCTTTTCAAACAAAAATCGAAAATGGAAGCTGATTTAAACACCCTTTGTATTCTCATTCACTGTACGCTGTAATAGCCTGTTTCGGCCATCAGCTGCGGCCTGCGGTGTTGTATTCGCTCTCCATTTCTCCGTTTTTGTCTTTCTTTCTTTTTGGCCGGGAGGCGGCTTCTCAGAAATGGGGGTGGATGGATGGGAGAGGAAAGAAGACGATGCGTGTTCACTTGAGGATTCTCTGTGCGCGTTTGTGTGTACGGTTAACTTGTTACTTCATGATTAATACGATTGTTCACACCAGACAACTTTGAAGAAGTCCACCCTATGTCGTTGCTTTATCGCGTTACAGCGATATTGATTTCGCATAAGTTAGTTTGACGTAACTACTGGTAACTATGTCTATAAACCGTGTGGAGTCTGGCCACACGTATTCACATTGCTATTATTTTACCCAAGTAAACCGTTGATCCAATACATCCTCTCTTTTTTTCTTGTGAAACATTTAGTATATATATGAAGTGTGTGTCTATACAATATTCAACTGTTTTTGAGGATAAAAATATTCAGATTGATCTGAGTCGTTAGATCTCCATCCAACGGATCCAATACATCCTCTCTTTTTTTTTCTTGTGAAACATTTAGAATATATGAATTAACCTCATTATAGTTTACCCATAAAAACGTATTTCAGTATAGTACTTGGACACATTCAAAATTGCATACATAATATAAATCACTGTTTACCCTCCAACAATTAAGAAACAAAGTTCCATGTGGGACACTTAATTTTACCATGTCGGCGACATAAAAGATCCAGCCAACATGATCTTATTGGTTAATTGGGTGGCTGCCAGCCATGTCCATGTCACATTCCAGTTAACCAAGATAACAGGCTTATCACATATTAATTTATGATCCAACATATTTGTCAAGAATATTTTAAAATGTCTAGTACTCTAGTGCCTGTTTTTCATAATAAAAGCTAGTGGAACCCAGACACCCAGTTAAGAAGAGAGAGAGAGAGAGAGAGAGAGAGAGAGAGAGAGAGAAAACTCATGTACAACAGTGCAAGCCAAATAAAGTAAGAAACCTCTGCAATAAAAGTTAAAGCATGATAGGGACCAATTTGCTATAGATTGTGATAGGAATGTTGCTGGAATATGCAAACACACCATGCCACTTGATTGCAGGAGATTTTGTCATGGCTAAACGAACATTCAACTTTTTCTTTTTTTTTAAGCATAGGTTAAAGCCATGTTCTAAAGTGTTGTGACTTTTTAAAAAATAAAACATTGTTATATCTTCACAGATAATACGAAGGAAAAGAAAGAAAAAAGAAAAAAAATTCTTGTTAAAAGCCAGCGTGTCTAAACGGCTTTTGGCTTTTGGCTTTTGGCTTTTGAAAGCCAAAAGCCATTGTTGGGCCTGTTCGGCAAAACGGCTTCTGCAGTTTTGGCTTCGTTACGGTAATTAGCTTTCAAACGGAATGTTTTTTAAGACGGGGTCTAACAGTTTATTGTAGTATACATTATACTGACTTCATTTATATCAGCTAAAATCGTATGTAATTGTCTCTCTCTATATTCTCCCACACAAACAAATGAAATTCAAAAAGTTTAGTTATAAGCCTCACGACATCAAACAGGTTCATTGTTTGGTACAGGGCATAAAGGAATATTCACGCATATGATTCCTCCAAGGCAAGGACAGGAATATTTTCAAGGGAAAAAATCAATATTCCATTAATATTATATCAAACCCCAAGTTTGCAAATGCAAGCCCATGGTACCCGGATACTAGCTAACAGTACGACATCATCTCTTAGGGTTTGGAGCGTGCCCTTGGTGGCTTGCCGTGGCACTCTGTGTTTCCCGTCGAGGCCACTGGTGGCAGCTTAATTACCTGCCATGGTGCTGGATGGCGTCGCCGTGCTGCCACCCCATTTCTTTACGATTGGGCTTCCTTTTCCCTTCTGTGATCCAAGGTTAGTTCTTCTATATATGTGTTTTCTATTTTGTCACTCCGAATATGCTTATTCTGCTTGTTATTCCTCTTTATGCAACGCGGATTTGCGCATTTTGTTCCATTGACTAACCATGAGCATAGCTTGGATTTGTGAGATGCTTGTTGGCAGGTCTAATGCCCAAAGATTTTTTTTTTTTGAGACTTCATTTGTGATCTAGCTCTGAAGATGATGGTTTTACCTTAATTGTTTTATTCATAGTATTGATTAGATGATGAGTAGTGTTTCAATGCTTTTCTCTCTAATAAGAGTAGCACTTATATCAAAGCAAATGAAGAAGTAAGTAACTATATCAACTATTAATCATGCTTTAAAAATTATACAAATCACTATTGAGAAAAGTATAGAAGGACCTCCTTTAGATGACGTATATATGCTCTCTCTTGTTTTCTTGCTAAGTGCTCCTAATGAAAGATGTTCACTTACAGGTTGATAGTGGTTACTTGACCTCCTTATAGATACAACTAGACTTGAAAAGTATTAGGAGAGATTGATTGAAATAGAAACTGCCCATACAGGTTCCTAATGTTTCCATTTACATGTATGCAACTTATTCCTGGATGTCCCCCACCTAATAACGTATTTTGTATAAAAATTCAGTTTGCCTTTTTCACTGAAGAGTGGGAGCAAGCTTCCTGGCTGTAGCACACAATTTTTAATGTTTAGATGAAATTATGAAAATTCGCTCCATCTGGAGATGGCGAGGGGTACCAGCAGACCCTTCAAGCTCCATCGGGGCTACGACGGCTACGTTGATGTTGGTTTCGCCAATCTTTCATTTAGATTGCCCCTTCTGTTCTTTCAGTTTGCTTATCATTTTTGTGTTCTTTTCAGGCTAGGTTTTGCATCCATTGTGCTTTGTTTTGGTTGGCGTCGTGCTACCTGCGATGTGTGTTTCTAGGCGTGAGGCAAGGTTTGGTTATAGGCATGCCGGTTGCGTGTGCTGCAGCCACTGGGGAGCTATTCAGTGATGCTCTTATTTCAAGTCACTTAATACGTTGCTGGTTATGTGGAGGCTTTGTTCTATGGTTTTTCTAGCTATACTGCCTTCCCAATAGTGGAATAAGCATCTTGGTAAGAGGGCAGTCAGGGCACTGATTGTTGTTTGGTCGTATTGAGTGGTCTGGAGTTGCTTTCTAGAAAGCGATGGAACATGTGGTCGTGAATGATCTGATTGAGACTAGAAATGCAACTTAGATGGCGTGATGTTGAATAGTGGATGAGCCGTCGACTATTGCCTGAACATTTGAGAAGGTTCCTCTATATAACTTCTAAACCAAATATGTACAGCGAAGCATTGAAGTTGTCCTTCATGCTCTCGGTGTTTGTTTTCATCTCGGTGTTGGAGTTATTTCTTCGCACAAAGAACGTTGAGGCTAAAAGTGTAGCACAAAGAGTTACAAAGATGCAGTCATAGTATTGGTCAACACATTTCATATGTACATGCAAGAATTAAAAGATTGTATACTCTCTTAGAGACAATTCAATATTGTCTTTTATGCTGTCTTTAACTGAGATGAAAATATAAGAGATAAACTATTGTATATGCTCTAATGATTTGTACTGACTTGGTCATGATGGGACATGGCCTCTAACCCTCTCTAGCTTGGGGCACAAAAAAAATCCTAAGTCCAACCCGGCATGCGTGTATCCGGTCACTCGTGCAAATTCATCGTAGTAGCAACATAATTTAACCTTCATGTTGTGACTTGAAGATGGGAGGAAACAAGCCAAGATGGAGTGTCTGGAGACCAGGCAAACTTTCCAAGCTCAGGTTCTGTGCATGCGACGCGGGGGATCGATCGAGAAGGCTAGGCTTTCAAAGATTGGCGAGGGTGAGGGTTCACACCGTGCTGGGCCTTTGACCGGTGACGTGGCAAGCATGCATTTAAATTATCCTAATTGGTGCTGGTGCTACACTGTTTAGCTATCAATCACGGATTACGTCAGGGATGAACTCGAGGGTGTGCACGCATGTGCGAGACGAACTGCAATATGTCCCATTTGCCTAGCTAATTGAGCAATAATACGTACGTGCAACTTTGCTAAGTTTCGTCTACTTTTGTTTGGGGTGAAAAGCTCACCAAGGTCCAAGGAGAGGGGTAACATGACATGGAGAGAGATCGATGGATAGGAGTGGTCGCAAATGTCACACAAACAAATGTACCACAGGTACTAGTCATCTACTCGTGCGTTACAACAAAATTTATTGGATATATAGAGAATTATGCTATAAAAAAGGGCTACTCTGATCAGTTAAAAAGTAAAAAGTTATGAGAAGTTGAGAATGAGATGATTGGAGGAGAAGAGACGTACAACTACTTAGGCCCTGTTTGTTTTGGCTTTTTCAGTGGCTTATAAGCAAAAAAGCCTAAGCCTAAACAAACGGCTGGCTTTTGTACTGGACTTTTAAAAAGCCAAAAGCCACTGTATAACTAAAAGCCAAAAGTCAGTTGAAAGGAGTTTTTTTTGGCTTTTGCGGAGTAGAAATAACGTTTTGCCACTGAACTTCGAAAGATTTACACACAAATGCCATTGGTATATAAACCGTTGGCCGTTCGGCCGTTCTCTCCCAATCCCCCCCAAACCGAATCGCGTGATTAGGGTTGCGGCGCCGACGACCTGCGACACCACCGTCCTCCCACGACCCGCGACCCCGTTGGCCCCATCCGCCGTCCTCCGACAAACCCCGCTAGCGACCAGCAACCCGCGACCCCGCCGGCCTCCGACAAATCCCGCCGGCGACCCGCGACCCTGCTGGCCTCATCCGCTGTCCTCCGACAAACCCCGCCAGCGACCGGCGACCCGCGACCCCGTCGGCCTCGTCTGCCATCCTTCCACAAATCTGCCGTCCTCCGGTGACCCCGCTGGCCTCCTCTTAAGTGCAACAATACATATAATAAGGGTATTTCAGACTTTCTGGTAATAAGCCACACCATTCAACCCATCAAAAAGCTAGGATACCAAATAGTCTAACTTAGCTTAAAAGCTAACTGCTATTAAGCTGCTTAAGCCAAAAAACTGGCTTTAAGCTATAAGCCAAAAAGCCTAAGTCTAAACAAACATGACCTAACTATTATATATACGCCCCTTAGGGAAAAAGTTAAGGGGATGCTTTTCAAGGGAAGAAAATTGCCAATAGGTCCCACCATCAACTAAACCCACTCATTTCTCTCTCAACAAAATGAAAAACAATCATTTTCTCTTTTTTTTTCAGGAAGAAGGAGAAGAAAAAAAAAAGGTCAAATTATTTTTTGTTGGCATGGAGAGTAGGCAGGTACATTTTGCACACGACATGCTCACTTCAACGGCGTCCTAGTCGTAGGCTGCATGCCCCCGGCCGTGGATCACGGTGGTCCTTGTTTGTGGGCTAATAGCATGGTTGACAGAGACGTAGACGGATGGATTTGATGGGTGGAATCTGTGACGGTGGCATGTTCTTTTGACCCATACGGACGCAACAATCGAGTATGCACGTGCACAATTCCGTGCCACTGCCCTAGGTTAAAATGTTCTATTTATAATGCATGAGCTCACAAACTGTTTAACGCCTTACTCGATTGAGCTGAAAAGTTATGGTTTATGACTGAAATTGTATTATAGCGGCTGAAATTTTACTGTAGCTGAAGGTGGCTTATTTAGCGTAATTAAATTTACAAAAATTTAAAAATAGAAAAAATATGCTAGCTCATTATGGACAACACGAACGAATACGGGAAAAAAACTGGCAAAAAAGCTCAAAAAAGCCAAAAGTTCATAAAAAGATTAAAATTTTAAATAGTGAAAAATAAGCCAGAAACTGAAGCTGAAATGAGCGGAGCCTCACCACTTCACACTATTGTAGTTTCTGGGGGGTTTTTTTTTGCTTTCTGGTTTATTTAAGTTAGAACTCATTTAAAATATGTTGGCTTTTATTTTTGAATTTTGAATTTTTCTTTTTTAATTTTTTTTATCTTTTCTTTTTCTCCTTATTCTTTTGTGTTATCCGTTGCGATATATTTTTTCTATAATTTTTATATATTTTTTCTTAGAAAAAACTAATAGCCACTGCAGTGTAATTTCATTCAAAAGTCACAGCTAGAAGTTTAAACTAAAAGCTAGTTAGAGTAGACCCTAATTTCGTTGTAAACTAAAAAAATTCACGTTTCAAACTGACCCTTGGAGTTAGTTTGATGTTGCTGTAATGTGATGTGTTGCATAATTAAGTAAAATACACATAACATGCAAATTCCTAAAGTGCACTACAGTTGCTGTACACTTGTCTGCTCGGCCTTAAAAATAACAGAAATATATCTACACGAGATTTTTTTTACAAGAATAGCCTCCAGTCGTCCAACTGTTGAGCAACTGGAACCTGCCGCCCAACCGCCGCGCGACACGCATGCAGTCGACGAGCCATTGGGTGACAGGCTCCAGTCGCCCAACAGTTCGATGACTGCAACTCAGCTCATTTTTGCAACTCAGTCCAGACCGTGCATGGGGTAAATGACAATTATTGTAGGTAGGTAACATTTATTAAATTTTTATCTATTAGTTATATTTTTTTTAAAAAAATGAGACAATGTTGACTGATCTATTTGTGATTTTCTTAGATTATGAATAGTACAAAATCTAGTAGATTCACAATAACATTTTGCGGTCATCGTATGTTGGTGCGGCGCAAGAAATTTTTGTGATGGCGATTGAGATAACAACGATTGGTAAGTACGAAGGTAAGTGATATTGTGATGTAACTGAGAATTCATATATAGAGGAGAATTTATTTTTTCATGTTGTTGGGTGCCTTGCTACGCGAAAAATTGAATGCGAAAAGACGGGGAGACGTGCTTTTGCGAATTAAAAGAGAACTGCCCGACCTACTGCATGGACCAGGGTCATTTTCCCTTCTTTGCGATCTCGGCGTTGAACTCCTCGGCGGCCTCTTTGGCCTTGGCCGCCATTTCCCTCTTTTTCTCGCGCTCCCTCTCACAAGCCTCGCACTCTCTGTGCGTGCACGCCTCGAGATGAGCTTTCGTTTCCCAACGTATACGCTCAGTTTCCTCATCGTTGCGGTGCTCCTCCTCCTGGATCTCGTAGGCCTTTTTGGCATCCCACTTTTCGAAGTTGAAAGTCCATTGATCATGCGGGTGGATCTCTAGGTCGATCTACTTGTGGTAGCCACATAGAAGTTCCAGGGACTGCAGGTAGATGGGAGAGATTGTTAGTGCATACTGTAAAAGAGAAATAATAGAAGGAACATATTGTAACTGGTCCTTACCAGCTGTCGATTGCTACTCATGTCCCAACGGCGATCAAGATAGTCACATGAGTAGTTTGTGCAATCCTAGTAACGCATGCTCAGCTTGAGCCGCTACTTAGACTTGAAAATTTTGCTTAGGTCCCTGCACCAACAGAGGGGCGACGTCTACCCCTCGGGTGGGTGTTGCGGAGAACGCTTAGTTGGAATGTTTGGGATGGGGTTGCTGCTACGGGGGACGTCATTGCGAGGAGCTAACCTCCTGGCACGCTCTACTTATTTGGCCCGGGCAGCAGCAACCCTTGCTTGTTTGTCGAGGCTGCAACAGACCTTGCTAGTTCGCGGGTCTCGTTCCATTACTTCATTATCTTGTCCCGTTGCTTCTTCTGCCTCTTGTCCATCCCGACATGGTGAAGCAATCTGCGGTGTACTGTTGGATTTGGTTGTATAGTGTTATCTCCCAGATCTCTTCCACCGCCTTTTATAAGCCAAAGAGTTGGCATTGTGTGGTTAATTTCATGTGAGTAGCCTGTGAGGCATATTGTTGTCATGTCTTTCGGACCTTCATGAATGGTGCCAACACCGTAATGCACTTTCAATGTAGTGAGTATCGGCATTAATGATGTCTGCCTGCAAATATTTTTAACGTCACAACTAATCAAATCGCATCGCATATTATAGAAATACTGTCTCCTTCCTCTCCCATTGCCTCTCCTTTTCTTCCCTCTCCTCTTCTCTTCTTTCTTTCCCTTCTCTTTTTTCTCTTCACGGCGTGGCATCAGCGGATGGAATTGGCCGAGCGAATGATTATATGCGCTTCTAGTTGCCGAACGGTTAATCAACTGGAACTTGCAGTCGCCAACCATTGGGCGACTGGTCCCAGTCGCTTGACTATTTGGCGACTGCAATTATGTTGCCCAACGGCCCATCGACTGCATGCATATTGCGCGGCTATTGGGCGACAGGTTCCAGTCGCCCAACGGTTTCACTGGAGACTTTTTTTGTAAAAAAAATCATGTTTGTATTTTTCTGTTATTTTAAATAAAAATAAATTATTTAAAAAATTTCGGCATATGGGCTTGTGCAAGCAGCATGCATGCCTGCCTTCGTGGCCATCTATTTTATACTCTAGACTGGACACTCTAGTCAGGTATACGTATGTGCTATCCAATGTCAAGATAAAGCTAGATTTGGCACTGTTGCACACTGTATTTACAAGAGTATCCAGATGCGCACTGTAATTGCAAAAATGACACTTTTGCCGTCCGGTGGGCGAGCGGTAGCGCTGGCGAGGCAACATGTGGCGAGGCCACTGGCGGCAGGGGCCTACCACCCCGCCAGCGGATGACAAGCAGCCTGCCACCTAGTGGAGGACGGTAGGCAAGCCTGCCGTCTAATGAGGGGACGACAGGTGATTAAGCTAGCTGATTAGCTGGCTTAATTACCTGCCCTAATTTATTATATTTAGTATTTATTTAAAATTTTAAATATAACAAATAAGTTCAAAAAATTACAGAAATTTATGTACAGTCTTCTGACACAACGTACCTGACAGTGTAATTTTTGGGTGATTTTATCCACTGTGAATGTTTCACAAAAATTCATAAAATTTCAATATTTTTATGAGTTTTTATATATAGCAAACGAGCTCCAAAAATTACGAAATTTTATGAGAAGCCTCGTGACATAGTCATAGTTTTTATATACTTTTTTTGGGAATTTTATGTAATCTGAATTTACCACATTTATTTGGATTATTTAATTATGAATTTACGAATATTTCATAAATTTTTATGATTTTATACATTAGGAATATTTGTACAAGTAAAAGTAATTATAGTAGTAAAAAAATTTATTACACTGGATACGATATGGCTCACCCATCTGAGCCATTGCTACCTGCCGAAGTCCTCCAGCTGAGACATGCCGAACTGCGAGCAGCCCGCAATAATATCGTGAACGAAGGACTCTAGAAATCCCCCTCATGGTGGGAAGGAGCTCTCGCCTTGACCGTATGATGTGGTAGTAAAGCCGGAGGAGCTCTGCCCACCGAAGTGTCCGAACCCTAGATATGTTGTGAATGCTGAGCTCTGCTCTGCGTACGCTGCAAACTTAGGCACCGTGTAGTGCTCTCTGGAAGCATCTGGAAGGCCCGTGTTATCATCGGTGGACTCGTCGTCACCCTCACATTGAATTAGAGGCTGCAAGATGAAACGATATTAGTCACAATAAATATTCCAGATGTACAATACAAATCTCATACCTCCCGAATATGCAGCGAAAATGAACAACGAGGAGTTGTAGTCTGTGCAGGTGGTGCGGACGTCAAAAGTGAAGCATCTCAATGACGGACCTACGGCGGGAGAATGCCATGATGTTAGTGGAATGCAATGCCTAATAGGAAAACAAAATGTAGGTTCGTACGTAAGTTACCTCCTTGTCGGTACAACGCACAGATGATCGGCGGCTAGTACTACGACACCAGGCAGACTCAGTAGATTGTGATGGCCAACCAGACTCGTTAGGTCACGATGACCTGGCAGGTGAGCATGGTGCCCCCACTAGGTGGCTTATGTGCACAATGTGATCCATGGAACGACTGCAGTTTAGATTATGCACTATTTTTTTTGGCCTGCTTTAGGATGAATTTCATAGTCTTCTGCAGGGCCGATGCTGTCTCTGGGCTGCTGATGGCAACCTCCGGCATGCTTGCGATGCGCTGTGCCCACTCCAAAGTGACATATGAAACAAGTTCAGTAACAACCAGTATGAATTTCTTGAATGAAACGATAAGATATTTGAACTGTCTTACGCTGTCATGATACCATGAAGTGCTGTGGAGATCGATCGAGTGTTGCTGACTTTCCTCGTGCGTGATCTGGTCAGGGCGATCTAGTGGAGGAATGGTGAGTCTGCTGCGTGACCGGCGTACGTACCACTTTAGGTACTCATCGTACGTCTGGACGTCGTACAAACACTACTCCATAATGACATCGAGATACGCCCTATCAATCCATGCCATCGTCCACTGTTGTTGCAGTGCCCGCCAATCCATACCATGCCAACAACCCTTGATTGTTTGCATTTCCAGAATCATTGACGTTATATAGCAAGACATACAAAGTGTATACATTAGTCAGATAGAGTTTGACTCACCGGTGTACGGGTTGCGATAGGAACCTGTTGTCCAGAGGGGGCACGCCCTGGTGCAAACCGAACTATTGCATCATGTACTATGGCATGTAAGCCTCCACCATGTACGAGAACACCGGATGGTGTGTCTCACCCATAGCTCCGCGGCCTTCAGGCATTGCAAGGATAGCTCTTGCGACGACACACGATGCACAAAATCTACAGTCCACGGACCTCATATGACATCGCTATCGTGCAATGACTTGAGCTCATTGTGCCACAGCAAGTAGCACCTCGACGATTTGCCCTTCGCCCACCACAAACGGGCAGTAGTCCACCGGATGCCCATAGTGGGCCCGTCTGTCAGGTTGGCGAACTCGCCAAACAGGTGCACTGGCGTCACGATGGTCGGACATCCAATAGAGAAATGCTCCCAACTCCATAGCTGCAAGAGTACGTAGCAGATAGCCAGATTGAGGATACTAGCAGTGGTGTGCTAGCAAGAGTCACATAACCTCTGATACGTGGCACACAGAACCGCTGATCCCCAGCTGTACTGAGGCATCGCCCCAAACTCTGTGTCCACCAAAGACTCAGTAATGCCGATGAACTCAGTGTTGCAAATATCACCGTGTGTGGCTCGAAACATGCTCCAACCAAAGAGCCGAATAAGGAATACGACGAGGTGCATCCTGTAGGCACACGCTGAAATTGTTCAACCAAGTGTAGAGGATGCCACGTGCACTCTCCTAGATAGGCCGACCGAACCGATCCGCCAGCCTCTCCTTCCAGTCGGCTGGTGCAGGGGTTAGAACAAGTGCGTTACCCCTAAGAGGGAGACCGGTCAAGAACGTGACGTCCTTTAGAGTGACCATTATCTCACCCCACCGAAAGTGGAATGTGTACGTCTCGGGCCTCCACCTGTCCACCAGTGCCGTGAGCAGGTTACCGTCGATGGTGAACTCATGTCCAGTGGAGACCAGCCTCGCAAAGGGCAACAAGCTCATGACCTGTAGGTTTAGGACGTAGCGCTTGTCCAGCACCCACGGATCCCCCCTGGAACCTGAAGGGCGAAGGACTAGCCGCGTCACCTGTCATCCATGAGTGGTAATGGTGTTTTTCTCATCGTATGAGTGTTCAAGAAGCTCCGGTAAAGCTATACCTTCCAATACATATGACATACCAAATATTAGAGCGAAGATTAATAATGACAATAAAACTTACTTTATATTACAAACTACATTAATTATGACTAACTAAATAATAGTAATTATGACTAGGGTTACAGGAATAACATCGAAAGTATGCTATAAAAAATTACCTGTTTTTCGGGAATAACATGCACTGCCTTCTCTAAATAATTAGCTATGCACTCTTAATTTTGAGAGTACCTTGCAACAAATGGGACAGATGAAATATTAGTGCGAAGATTGATAATGGTAGCAACATACTAAAAGTCAGTGATTACATGCGTGTTACTACATACGAATACTGGTGGGCTGGCATGGAGCTGCCAACGGTTGGGGAGGGATGGAGGCATTCAGATTCGGGGAGCCGAGGAACTCCATGCACGCTGCCTTAAGCCCATGGCAGTGGTGCAGCTCAGCTAATGCCAGGATGATCGTTGCGGAACCTGCATCAATGTGCTTGCCCAACCTACCGTCACACATCAATTTCAGCCTCTGTAGGTTATACCTGTCCGCCGCGGCAAGCAAGTGCTTTGCCATTGTAGCCATCTCTGGCCATGCATCTGTGTACACAAAACTGAGCTAAACCCTGAACGCTTTCGCCTCTATATCATCCATTTGTATTGACATCTGTGGTGGTGCTCATGCTCTCCTTCATAGGGCCAAGGAGCTCCTCCTTGAAGACCGACGACCTGACCACGAGCATACAACGATGCGCAGCCAGTATTTCCCCGCTTCACATCCGTGCCTGTATTTCCAAAATGCTGGTGCATGTCAGACGGTGGCACCACAACGGATGGTGCTCCCCCGGTGGGGAACCCCTCCATGATAGTTACATCGCACCTGAGGGCGAAGGAGTCGTCCTTGAGATGCTCCGATCGCTCAAGTCTTCCCTTTTGATGAACCTCTCACATCCCAAGATGTATACACTCTCACGACGGAGAGGGAGGACAGGAAACTGAATCCGATGGCCTGGTTATTTGAGCATGTATATATTTGAGTAGGAAAAATCTTGACGGATTTCCTTCCAGATGTATAGCACTAATCCCCTCCTTTTTACCAATTTCACCGGTCGAATCCCTCCTCTTTCCTTCCACATGTCTCACACTCCATCCTTGGCGCGAGCAAGTTATTCGTGGATGCCTGAAACATGAGCTTCGTCTGGTGGGGAGCAGGCCGGGATGACTCGTCTACCGTTCCGTTCCCGGCCGAGTTCTTGCACAAATCGCTTCACCCCGACGGAGCCGCCGCTGAACGCGTCTCAGCGGCCACCATTACTCAGTAGCTGCCGAAGCCTCCACCGCTCGATCGCGCTAGGAACGGCGCCACCGCGATGTGATCCCCTACAGCCGTAGGCATCCATCGTGTTTTGGAGTGTGCGCTTTGGGGAACTTGGAGAAAAGATTAGCTATAGGTTATTTGTGGCACTTTTGTGATATTCTATTCGTAACCGTCACTCTCAGCTAATCTATCAATTATTAGCAGAATGTCCATACATTGTAACGGATCTCAAATATGCGGGAGAACATATAATGCTCGGTGGCACTGCCTGCCAGGGAATGCTTGTGCATTGTAACGGATCTCAAATATGCCGGAGAACATATAATGCTCGGTGGCACTGCCTGCCAGGGAGGTCCTTCGGGCTTTTTGGCAGGTCAGCGTCAGAATATCTCAAATGGCAAAATTATCAGCAAAAAGGTCCAGCAGATATACTAGCATAAGCATAAAACTTGTCCAATGATACTTCCCTTAGCTGACAAGTGACAATCTAATGGTTGTCTACCACTCCAAATCCCATTTCAGACCACATGACAGGACAGCTCGCTAATAACAGAGCACAAGTAAAATCAAAAGGACAGTAGCAAATGCAAGTAATTGTTCCGTCAGTTATAGGCCTCTACCGATAAAGGACATTGCGAGATAAAAAGACCAGAATTCCACTGGTAAAAGTGATAAATGCTTCGTAGGACAGCCTTCATATAATTGGCAGTCAGGTAGAAGATCAGACACACCAGCAAGCCAGCAACAAACTAGTGCCCCCCCCCCCCCCCCCCCCCCAAAATAATGTACACCACACAACAAATTTGGGCACAGAAACCTACATAATCATCAGCAATGTATGACTTTGCACAGAATTATATGAACAATTTCCATTCTTTGCATATATATGTGTGAAAAAGCATGGCAGATGATCCATACAAACTTCGATCCCACTGAGAACAATCGGGCCAATAACAGCATATGGTTGGCATCTTGCAGTCGTTCATTAGCCAAAAAAGTATTTTGCAAGGTGTAACACCATTGAAGAAAATCGCAAACTTCTTTCATCAATCGAACAAACACTTAGCTTTTTTTGGACCAGAGGTTCATCAGATGATCAGAGTACATTTTGCTTCCCATTTAAAAGGCAGAATACATGTCGCAGTTGCACAAGCTTCAGAGATAGCACCCATGCGTATACAGACCTTGTCGCACCAGTCCACCTAGTTTTTAGTTTACACATTCCCCTACCTGGTAATATTAATGTTGTTCTAAGCTGCGGCTTTTAAGTCTCAGCTGTGCAAAATCAATAGCAAGGTGATGACTTGAATTAAATATGATTTATCCATGCTGAAATCAATGGCTATTACATTAAAAGAAAAGTAACAAAGAGCATAATATTTTGATGTTATGCGGTTGACATATTCCCTTTTTGTCCAAATATGGCATGAGCAAGTGAAGATTTATAATTTTCAAAACACGACATGTACCAAGTTGCCTAAACCACATATGTGCAATGTACTTACAAACTGAAGCACAAAATAAATGCTGTCACATTTTAACCAACCTATAACTCATCTAAGAAAAAGTAAAATGGAATTTTTTTATCCATTAGTAAAGCCCAGCCCAGTAACAACTCTATCACTCACTCCAATAGTATGACAAAGGGGTGATGGTCATTGCAAAGACAAGTTTTGACTTTTGAGTGTGCAATAGAGTATAGTTAGCAGCAGTTGACGGATGCTGTCTTATGTCTGATATGGATGTCTGTGATAACGAGAACAAGCAGAAGGAAAAAAATAAGAGGGTACAGGCTGTAATAGCTAGCATACACTTTCACAGCATAATTATAATATTATACACAATGTCCAGAAAATCACTTCAGGACAAGCAACTTATGAGCTACTTGTATCAGTGGCGGACCTAGGATTTTTGACATGGGGGTACGAAGTTAAGAATCTACGGAGTATATATATAAGATAGAGAATTTTGATACACATAATATGTATATCTCATATAGTTAATCAAATAAACCTTGTGTGCAGGGGCGGCATGGCCGTCGGGAGCGCCGCCGCCGTTCAAGCTGGAATAGGGGAGGAGCTGCCGCCGCCGCATGGGGCGCCTGGCCGTGGGGACTTCTTCGCCGTCGACGCCGTGTCGGCCATTGGGTGTGGGTGCCCGGCGCCGCGCCGCCGCCGGCAGCCGTTCGCCGCGTCGCCAGAGACGAGGAGGTCAAGGGCGTGCTGTAGGTTGTGGCGGCTGTGCAAGAGAGATGGAGAGGAGGCAGGCACGGAGCAAGGCAGGAGGCGGCGTGGGAGGTAGCCAGGCAGAGGCAGGAGCCCGCCGGTCGCCGCGTCGCCGGAGCCGAGGAGGCCAGGGGCGCGCAGAGATGGAGAGGAGGCGGCGTGGGAGGCAGCCAGGCAGAGGCAGGAGCCAGGAGGCTAGGGTTAGGTTAGAAAATGCCAATTGGGCCTTTTAGCTAATGGGCTGAATTTGCTAAATTACCTGCACTTCTAGTTTATATATATATATATATATATATATATATATATATATATATATATATATATATATATATATATATATATATATATATATATATATATATATATATATATATATATATATATATATTAGTTGATTTTTTGCAAAAAAATTTGGGGGTACAACTGTACCCCCATGTCCCATGGTGCGTCCGCCCCTGACTTGTATTGTGAAAGAATGGACCATAACAGCATAACCCATGAATAATTGGTCCGTTTACAATCAGTTTTTTTGTGTAGAAGTCAATTTATCTTCTGAATATATCTTGATTAATTGACATTTGCAACCATGACATAAACTGGAAAAGAACCCAAGTCAAAATGGAACTGTCACGTCATAATAAAATCAGGTGTATGCTTGGATTAGGGCAACTATTCAGTTAGCATCCTAAATCCTAAACAACAACAACAATTAACTGCAAAGGCCTACCAGGATGTACTGAAAATGGTTTTCAGGACACAAGAGACTGCCCTTACTCTTATAATCATTCCAAGCTTTGCACCTACCCTACTTCATATTGCTACTTTTGGACCAATCAATCAGCTGTAAAAACCAAATATACTCCAGTATTTCACAAATAGTATGCTTGAAATTTTTAATGAACTATGGACTGAATAAAGAGATATAGGGCAGGTGGCATGCAGTAACCTGGTAATCTAAAACTATAGGTCAGTATGGAAATACGAAGAACACTGGTCCATGAAGGGTCTTTTCCAAAAAAAAAGGAACCCCAGATGCTATGTTGCTTATGGGAATGCTCCAAAAGATGTGTTCAGATCGTGCATGATAAAGGCCTATCATATCAATTGGAGATACAAATCATTGCACACTAAGAGAACCAGGACTTATAAAAAAATCAATAATGAGCCAACAAATTCTTCACAGAGCAATCTAAAGGGTTATTGAGATAGAGCTAAACACAAAGTTACTAGCAAAATGGAAAAGACGATGGATATGAACAGAGCGTCACCAGCGTGTGAACCTATAACATCACAAGTTTCAGCCTCAAAAATCTCTCAGGAAAATTCTGCTAGCACACCGTAGGACTGTCTAAAGTTCACTATTATCATCTTGAAGCTACAACACCTATCACAAGGCATCTTACCTCCCATGGAAAGGGAACCAAACAACCTTTCTTGTGTGCCAAATGGTGTGACTATACACAGATTACCCCTGGAGGGCAAAAACTGTACATACAAGCATTGTCAAGTTCTCTCCCTCATCCGAATCACATATCATCTCAGAACGGTTTGGAAGATCAAGAGAACTACTGCTACTTCACCAAGACCAGTAGTGTGTCATGAAAGAACACTATGAGGCACAAAATATACCTCTCTTCATGCATTGACGCAACAATGTGGCCCCTATCAACTCGCCATTACCTGAATCCATCAAGAGCAGCTGCTACATCCTCCAGGCCAAACTGGCGGCCCCCCAACCGTGCCTCCTTACACCTTGCTGCAAAGTAGAACATCAGCCACACCACCATAAAGTACACTTCTGCAACTGAGTGGAGAAACCCGCCAAGAACCTTCCCACCAAATGCCACCATAATGAGCCGACCCATGCTGCCACACACCACTGTCTCCCAGCACTTGATCAATGTGGCATCTGTTGCCATCAAAGACACAAGGTAGCACCCTTCCTTCACCATATTGCGGCCAGGCGGGCGCGGATCACGGTCCATGACAACCACCCATGGCACCACCGTGAACAACACCGAGACAACAGCATCAAGAAGAGCCCAGGCAACGAAGAACCCGTCAAGCTCTGGGCCTGCAACAGCTGCAGCAAGCCATGGGTTGACGGATGCCGAGAAAGGCATGAGCTTGGCGACAACAAAGAGCCTGAACAGCTGCGCTTGGTCGTGCACGTCAGCGAAGAACCACAGGCAGAGCATCTGCACGACCGCGTCCCGTGTCGCCCACCGCAGGAACGTGAATCCCGTGAACCGCCTCGCTCCCATCGCGGCGCCGGAGAGGAGGAACCCTCGCCGCTGCCCAGGAAGGTACCGCCCCGCTACAGACGCGAACACCGCGCCCAGCGCCACGGAGTGCACGGCGATGTACCCGAGGATCGCGAGCACGTGCGCGGACGAGAGCAGCGCGAGGAGGTTGACGATGGCCGCGGCGTCGCGCCTGGTCAGGTCGAGCAGCCGCAGCTCGCCGCCCCGGGGTGAGGCGGGCTTCCGCGACGAGGTCTCGTTGTGGACGGCAAGGAAGAAGGGGGAGGCGGAGACGGGGAGGGGGTGGGGGAGGGGTACGCGGTAGGGTTTGGGGGCGGAGAAGGAGGTGAAGAGGATGCGGTGGTAGGAGGCATTGTGGCGGCGGGAGGGGGCGGAGGAGGCCGGGTCGAGGGGCCCGACAAGGAAATCGTCGTCGGAGAGGGAGGATGAGGAGGAGGTGAAGGGGGAGCGGTGGCGGGGGAGGTGGTGCGGGGGAGGCGGCGGGGAGGGCGTGGCGGGAGGGGAGAGGCGGGAGAGGAGGGACCGGAGGGCGGGGTCGCTGTCAGCGAAGGATGCCAGGCGTTGCGTGCCGGCGAGGAGCGCAGAGCGGAAGAGGAGGAGGAGGAGCGCCGCGAAGAGGAGCGGCGGGAGCGAGGCCGGGTGGAGGAGGTGCGCCGCCGCGCGGCGCAGGACGCGGCCGCCCGTCCGCGCATCCAGGCTCGGCGGAGGCGGCGGCGCGGGGGCTGCGGCTGCGGCGGCCGGCATGGCGGTCGGGATGGGATCGGCGAGGGGTGGCGAGCGAATGGGGGATCGAGGACCGGGAGGTTGACGCGCGGCGGTGCGGTTGATGAAGGAGACTGGAGACACGGGCTTGGGATTGGGCTGGATATTTGGATGAGGCTTCACTCTGTGGGCATGGGCTTTTGGCTTATTTGGGCTGAGCCGAAACCTGGGCATTTTGGAGTGCATTTTTGGGCCGTGTGGTAACAGTATCAATCATTTTGTTTTGACACGACGGACTTCAAAATTTTGCGCGATTTTCGTTAAGAATTTGATGTGGTGGATTGGGTGAAATGAGATTGTAGCGGCTGCAATTATTTTAATGACTGCAAAATTTAACAATGGTTGAATACTTTTCCAAAAAGGAAAAATCAGATGTCTGATTTGAGCAGTTTCTTTTTGTTTACGTCCAAAACTTACCCCCATTGATATCGTGTTTTGTGCTTTTCTGTTTCGTTTCAAATTATAAATTCTTCAAAAATAAAATATGCAATTATTCCTATTTTGTTCGGTCCATTCTTTTGTGCTAATTCTAGCATAGATGTGTTACTTGAGTTGGGACTTGGCCCATTTTAGTTCCTTTTGGGCTGTGCGATAACAACTGAAATTGCAGTTGCAGCTCGATTTGGGTTGCAACGCAATTAGTGAGAAGTTGTATCAAATGCACATGCATCTAACAGGGCGCTTAGAGCATCTCCAACAATATCCTGTAAATCTTATCTCTTAAATCACTTTTTAGAGGACACAATCTAGAATATAGAAGACTAAAAATATGTAACCTCCAACAAGTCCTCTAAATATGGCCCCCTAAATTAAAATCTGGGTCCACAAAAACTACCAACCAAAGAATTTAGGGGATCGGACGGCGCAGGAGCGTTGGGACCGATTTAGGGGATGGTGTGCGTTCTCCATATATGGGGGACGAAAAATCAGGGATGGAGTCCTCTATATTTTTGGGTACCAGTTGGAGCCCTTTTTTTACCTTTTCTTCTAAAATATAGGGAATATGAGCACTTTAGAAGATTTGTTGGAGATGCTCTTAGATGAGCTTGTAGTCTCAAAAACAAAACAAAATAAAACAAAATAAAAAGATCATGCAGCGAGGAAAACAAAACCTTCGAGTGAGCAAACCAAACAAAGTAATCCAGTGTCACAACAGCCATACTGACAGCCATGAAGCAACAGCATACGAGAATTCAGTAGTTGGCATTAAGCACACAAGAACAAATTGAGATATATAGCACTGACTGTGTATTACAACGAAACATGTAGCAAGAAGAAGTTGAGATACTTATGTTGAGAAATCTAGAACAAGATTGTTCCCATGGAAATACTATCAAAACTCACGTTACTCTGATTACCTAGAAATAATCTCAAAGACTTTTAAGTCTTCACTAACCAGTACTGCTCCTGTAAGGCTGTAACTTTCTTTCCAGGCTCAACTCATCACCTAGAAATACAAATACAGCAGAGGCTAGCCAGGAAACGGCGAGGCCTAATTCTTTCTTATTTGTAATTCCTCTTAAATATGAATTGCAGCTGTTATGGTTACTAGTAGTGTGCCCGTGCTAACGCTACGGTAAAATACAAAACAAGATAAAATTTGTAAAAAATAAAACGAACAATCAGATTCATTAAGATTCACGTCTCATATATTGTATAACCAAATATTTTTGTCACATAATGAATGTCACATAACGACTGATCCTTTGAGGAGGCGACATCATCATTGGACTCACCCACCGACGACTTTCTCCATCCCCACATTGTTTAAACTTGAGGCTACAAAAAAAACAAATATTTTTGTCACATAAAGAAATATGAAACACAGTAAGGAAATATGTGTTTGTAGACTATTTACTTACCACATCACCATGCTAGGACGTCTTTATACACAATATTTTTGGTGCTCTTCCCTGAGGCATCTCCCCGAATACCCTTTATACTGTTCACCGTGGTCGAACACCCTTTCGACCACGTTCAGATCTCCCCGATGAAGTCCCAGCTCCTTACGACCGATTACACCGTGGTCGTAGCCTCCTTACGACCACGTTCAAACTTTGTCGCAGTCGTACGCCTTCGGATCACCTTCAACTTCTCTCGGATGTGGTCGTATCGCTTCTTGACCTCACCGTCTTCCAATTTCGCCGTGGTCGAACGCCTTTCGACCTTGTCTACAGTAGATTTGCCGTGGTCGTAAAGATGCCACTTTAATATCCGCCCATTTATCTCGGTACAGCTGTGTATGCTCTGCTGCAAGTTTTATTACTCTTTCCAGTCCTCTTAACTGTTGTGACCGAAACACCAAGATTTAGAAAGGAATATTAGAATTAAAATACAATATGAAACTATATATTAATCATTAAGCCCTACCGTAGTTTTGAGATCTCGACGGTCCGATAGTTCTTGTCCGAACGAATCCAAGACATGTATCTCACATTTTTTAGCATTCACAACCGCTAGGTACCAGTGAAACTTCTCAATATTAATTGGAAGGAACACCTGCACTAACAGAGTTTTATCTCAAATTTTTCTTCTATCTTTAAATTAACAAAATTAACATCTGCATGATATTATATATATAATAATTATTATGGCATCGACAAGTTTACCATATCGGCGTGTAAATACTTATCGACCCTTGTGATTTGATATACACTCTTCATATGCAAATCTGCATTTGATATACACTCTTCACATGCAAATCTACATTTAATATACCAGTTTCCAATGTTTTGCATACAACAGATAAGCGTGTTCTTTTCGTGCCCTATATGCAAGCATTTTACATGCTTTGAGCAACAGAAAATGGAGCCTTCGTCTACACATTGTTCTTGGCGCTGCTTATTCAAATACCTTGGAACAATACTTTAAACAAAGTTTTGTAAATTTCTTCTTGGAGAAAAAGGCTTTATACAACCAAACACCCTTACATTTTCTAGTAATGAGTGCATCTCAATTAACGGAAAGTTTGTTGATTGCTCTTCTTAAAATGTCGCAAATTAAACACAAATAAGTCTATGTGATTGAAGTGATCGGTTGAAAAACAAAATTATACCATTTAGATCCAAATAGGTGACTGACTCCTCTACAGTGTTATCTACATTAGT
The DNA here is from genome assembly GCA_017311315.1 of Dendrocalamus latiflorus. NCBI lineage: Eukaryota > Viridiplantae > Streptophyta > Magnoliopsida > Poales > Poaceae > Dendrocalamus > Dendrocalamus latiflorus. The sequence goes on from CM029667.1 coordinate 23,903,257, forward strand.
AGAGCATTCAGAATTTCAGACTGCAGGGGAGTCATCTACTTTATTAGAGCTTTAGAGATACCAGTTTATCTCAACTATCATACGGCAAGAGAAATTCTCATAAATGAATGTGATTTGAAGTTCTTATCTTACAGAGATCTACACTAACATTATAAAACAACTGGGCAAGGAAAATATTCCTTCAACAGTTGCCATAAACCTGAACTGGATGGTAAGAAATAATATTTTTGTTATTACACAAAATGTTGCTTAACATGAAAAACTACCGATAACTAATGACAGAAAAATGAATTATCTACATAATATTTGGCATGCACAAAATCAGATAGATTTGAATTAATGCTAACAGAGATCACATAAGTACTTTTCATAAATAATCCTCAACTACCCAATAGACAAATGCTAAAGTGGCAATCCACCAAATGTGTGTGCTGATTTGGTGGAGATATAATTTTGAGGTATAACATAATTCGCAGATTGTTCCTTTCAGGGAGCTTGCAATTAGCACAAGTAGAAATTTAGTCGGCCAGAAGAAAACATCCGACCAACAACAAAACAAATAACCTCCGACATACAAAGTAAGCAGCTAAGAAATATATAAAGGAGCAATGCTATTGCTGTTTCAGAAAAAAAAAATCAGATGGATAAGTAGACCACCAGACGAAATGAAATACAGGAAATAGAACAAACAAGCTCACAAGTTTCTATCAGTTTTCACAGAGTACACTTTTAGCGGTGGTTTCAATATCTGTGCTCAAAGTTCTGTACAGGTACCGTATGACAAAACCAATTTCTTCAGAACATAAACAAAACACAATGGTGCAACAAATATTATAAACAAATTGTGGTGCTTCTGACAAGAAAAAAGGAAACTCATTTTCAATGAATTAGAATGTTGGTTGCGCCCTAAAATCAACCTAAAGTGAGTCTAATTTAACAAGAATGCCAGGTGCTCACTTTCTCTTTAATAGCATCTTCCCTTTGGATCAGTGCTTGTTGCCTCCGCCGTGTAGCTGCTGGATTCACCTCAGCCTCACCAATCTGCTGCTTCCACTCAAACTGGTGATGTGATAATGAGCACAAGCAGGAGGAAGAAGAGGACTACTGGTCTCGAATTCATCACTCCGACCAGAAATCAGAGAACCTAAGGAAAGTTGTACCATTGTTAGCTGATTCGAATTTACATGATGTTTACGAAAAATTTAACATCACAACTTCTGATTAATGGTATTTACAACACACACAAAAAGTAAAGAAAAGACAGAGACCGGAAGGTTGGTTGGGACCTAGGACTTTACAAGTTACAAATTACAACAAGTCTTCAAAGAGCTTTGGGAAATTACACCAAATTCTAAGAAGGGGAGGGGAGATCTTCAGAAGCCACATAGAGTTAACAAATTTCTTTTAATTTACACTGAAAACAAATGGATGAAACCAAGGAATAGGAGAAATCGGAGAGGCTACTTCAAGTATACTTATCACCACATCGATAACTCGGTCCATTTCCAGGTGATCTCTATTTTTTTTTAGCATGGAGCAAATCGGTAAAATTGAACCGATCTACATTCGAACCGAAACAGATCAAAATGAACCTAGAAAAAAGCTAGAAATTGAAGTACTCACTAACCCTTCTGAAAATGACGCCTTTGTTCTCCTTGTTGAACCCAATCCAGTTATTCTGGGCAGCCACCTTGTTGACAATCTTCTGGGCGGCCATCATGCCGGCGGAAACGGCGACGTCGGGCAGGGCGGCGACGGCGGACTTGGCGGCAGGCGGGGGGCCGTAGCGGTTGGGGTCGTTCTCGGCAAGCTGCTGGATGAGCTGCTCAAGGCCGGATCCCATGAGACGGGAGAGCGCCTCCGGTCACCTCTCCCCTAGGGCTCCTGCGGCTGCTACCACCTCACCCCTAGGGCACTGCGGCAGCCGCCACATCTCATGTAGGGCTTGGTCGCCACCAATGGCTTGGGAGGTATCGCCTCACCCTTGGAAGGTGGTGGGAAAGCTAGGAAGAGGAGGCGCGGGGGAGCGGCGGGAGCGGAGATCGGGGAGGATGGGGGGAGTGGAGGTGCGGGGGAGCGGTGGGAGCGGAGACGCGGGGAAGGCGAGGGAGTGGAGGCGCGGGGGAGCGGCGGGAGCGGAGGCGCGGGGGAGGCGGAGATGGGGGAGGATGGGGGGTGGCACGGTGGAGGATGGGGGAGGCACGGTGGAGGATGGGGGAGGCGGAGGGAGGATGGGGGAGGAGGGGGGAGGCGCGGGGGAGGCGGAGGGAGCGGAGGAGGCGCGGGGGAGGAGGGGGAGGCGGAGGGAGGGGAGGCGCGGGGGAGGAGGAGGCGCGGGGGAGGCGGAGGGAGGGGGTAGCGCAGGTCGAGCGGGGGCACATGGGAGAACGGAGCGGTTTCTAGGTTAAATGATGTGCATGATCCAAATGATTTTGGCCTTACGATCTTCAATGAGTAAGAGAAGAAGGTTTAAGGAGAGATCCAGGTCATTCATTCGTATGAAGTTGGATTACTTTGGTACACAAATCTGGGTGGACTTAGATTAGGCATGACTATGGGAGTGGTTGAGGGGGGTGGATTTAGTAAAGAAAATTTTGGTGTATTATAGAGTATAGGGTAGACTAGTTAAACAGTAAAGTGAGAGGGTGGTGTAGTGGAGATGATGGATGAACAATGCTTTGCCCCTTTCCTATGTCCAGGGCATATATATATATATATATATATATATATATATATATATATATATATATATATATATATATATATATATATATATATATATATATATATATATATATATATATATTCACATGAGGAGTATTTTACAATTATGTCTTTACACTCATGCACCCACAGAGCCGGAACTTCCAATGTCCGGTAGTACCGCTCACGTAGAGCCGGTACTTCCGACCTCCGCTAGTACCGCTACATACACAACGGTAGTTCTGATTTTTTTGAAAGTACAGATACTTCAACAGATTTTGTAAAACACATTTGCAAGATATAATATCGTACACACAAGGATCATCCATAACTCCCAACAAGTTGCAAAATATATTTGCACACTTTTTAAATCATAACACAAGGAATCAGTACATGAACTTAACGCATTTGCAAAACTCATTCGCAAACCAAAGGCACATGCTACAAGGATTGTATATGAGCTTCAACTATTTGCAAAACACATTTGCAAATATAAACCTCATACCACAAGGAGTAGGAAACGTGGACCTCAAACACTTGCAAAATACATTCGTAATGTATAGTCCCATGTTACAAGGATTTTCACATATGAGTTTCAACTATTTGCAAAACATATTCGTAAATATAGGAAGTACGCTGGGTTACTAGGCTGCTCTGGTCTTCCTCTGGGGCTATTTGGGCTACCAACCCACGCTTGTGGACCAGACTTCTAGCCTTCCATCCACGGCCTCTACCTCTGGGCCACCTCGGTCGCAAATCACAATGTTGTTTTCCCCCGTGCCAGAATCAGGTCGGGTGCACCGCCCTTCCATTTCACTCGCGCAATAGCATAGGCGCACAGGGAGGAGGAGGAGATCACGCCGAGCATGCGCACCACGGCCATTACCGCCGCGGAGGCGGGGCGTGTCGGTTGCACACTTGCACTCCACCGAGTCCTCGTCGAGTGGACCCTTTTCCGCCATGCTATGAGTCCGTGTGGCCCGATTTTAAGTGCACCAAAAAAGCGATAGTTAGTTGGCACTTCCCATCGCGGTGGCATCGCCCGCCCACGTCGCATAAGGGGATATGTTCTTTTTTTTTGCTACGGCTTATGATTTTTAAGCTGTTCGTAAGAGAGTACAGAGTAAGATAAACTCACATGCGGTTTTGACCGATATAAATAAATTCATTATAGTATGAATTATAATTAACTTGTATATCTTAGCTTAAAAGGCTATTTTATTTAAAAACTAGTTCATCATAAAAAAAACTAAACAATAGATCTTGGAAACGGAAAAGAGAACGCCCAACTATATGCCCAGCAACACTCAACCGTCCCCGATCCAACCACCGACCATCCGTGCGTGCGCTGCGGCACACTGCGCAGGCCACAAAAACGCGACCGGCCCAGGCCCAGGCCCAGGCACCTCAGCCCACGCACCGTACCCGAACCGGCCGCAGCGAGACGAGTGGGAGACCAGGCAGGCTCGAAGCCGAATGGGCTCGAACAACCCGGTGGTGCCCGACCCCGTGCCCGGCCTCCACCTCCCCCTCCGCCACATCGGCATCCTCTCCCGCCGCGTCGCCATGGCGCGCGACGCCGTCTCGCCCGCGCTCCGCCCCTGGCTCCTCGACCTCGTCCCGCTCCTCGTAGTCCTCCTCATCGCCGCTCACGTCGTCGCCCTCGTGCGCCTCCTCTCCCCACGGCTCCTCCCTCGAACCACCTTTACTGGCGGTACTGGCTGGATTTGGTCTAAATTTGGGTTTTTGGCTTGCTGTGGCAGGGGTACTGGATCTACAGGCTCGCCACGGACGGGTCCAAGCAGCCCGCGCGGAGCAAGAAGCACTAGGCGGCAGCCGCAGCGGCTGGGTGTAAGGCCCTTCCTTCTCTGCTGTTCTTTTTCTTTTACCCTTCTCCCATGGGTCGTGATGCTGTGAGGGATGATGGTTTCGAGAATTGTTAGTTTGGCTGCGAGATGGGGCCTGTGAATGTCTGATTACGAGAGTGATTTCTGCGAAATCTGCATAATTGTGGCTACTAAGCAGGTGGCTCAAGTGTTGAATTGTATACCATTGTGATAGAGATGTGTAATGTGTAGGATGCTAATACTGATCTGCACATTTCGTGGTCTTGTAATTCAGTATCACTAACATTGTCTGAGTTGGTGACTTGGTGGTGGCAGTGGGTGTTGGGGCTTGCTGCTTCAGTCCGATTTAGCTTTGGTAAACTTGCCTGAAGAGTAGTTTTTGAAATATTATTTGTCTGAGTCTGACGATATATGGGGACCCCTTAGAGTTGGATTTAGATTTGATATAGGATATTCGATATTGGATGATGTAATGAATTGATGATTTTTTTGGGTGGATATGGTTGGTGGATCAGGATTGATTTTTCCCGTACTACTTTAATATGTAATCATTGATTCTGATTGCCCACATTTTCTGTGCGAAAGCCTTGTGCTCACTGGTTTGTTAGGCACTTCACTTTATGAAAGCATCCTTGTAAACATTGACATGAAATAAACCGCTAAACCTTATAAGGACTAGACATCTCTGTGTGGGACTCATGTTGTGAGGATAGCCGTTTGATCTTCCAAGGCCATTCACATGCTCCCACTCAATGTTCTTCCCTGTGTTATGTATTGTGCTGTTGCAACAGAAGTTAAAGTTTTCCAATTTGGCAAGTTTGATGATTTTGTTATCAAGGTTTCAAAAGAGCTGGATTGTATTGTCCCATATGTTTACTGAACTATGGACTGCAGTATCTAGCAAGCAAAACTTGAACATGTGTTCATACTTTATTCTTTTTAGCCCTGTCCCTTTTTGTTTGTTCTCCATTATTGCCATTGCCATTGAGTAGTAATTTTGAAGGTTCTTGTACTGTGCGTGCCTTTTATCCTTTTGGGCTCAAGGTCTGATGCTAAATGTTTGACAATGAAGCAGTTTCAACAAAATCTACTTTGCTTAGCTGGTATGGATCACAAATCTTGTTCCATTTTCAATTTTGAAATATAAACAGAGTTAGGGCTTCCATGATAAAACGATTGATAGTGCCACTGTGGCCCCAAAATTGAGCATCAATTATTTCTTCAGCTGACATTTGGCAAAAGAAAAGAAAAATCATTGCTCTAGCCTGTACATTATCTTTATGAAATTGTAAATGGTCCTTGCCTTTGAAAGGGGAAAAGATGCTGTGACTCAGATGGTATCAATAACTTGGATTTTGTCCTCAGGAAAGCTCGATTTTTCAGAAAACAAGATGAGTGGCTCAAACAATGCAACTCACGAGTCAAATTGTAATTACAATGAGCAAGTGCAAAGGGATTTCTTATCCTGTCTTTCATTGTACATTTACCTAAAAAAACTGTTTATGATGAATGAATGACGATGATACATATACTTGTGGCATGTACCGCATTTTTGGGTTTATTGTGCATAAATCTCATTTTCCTTCTGAGAGAGACTTTGGAAGAAAAAAGTTCTTTTGCACTGCAAATACCAGAATTCAGTCTGTTGCCTTTTGCATAAATCTCATTTTCCTTCTGTGAGAGAATTTGGAAGAAAAAGAAGTTCTTTTGCACCGCACATACCACAATTAAGTCTCTTGCCTCCTTATGTGGGAGATACAGACAACCATGAGTAGTGACATCTTTAAATTATGTTATTTTTAATCTGGAGTAATGAGTCTTTAATTGGTCTATTAGCAAAAATGCCTTGGCTACTATTGCTCCCATTCTCCCAATCTTCAAGTCCACTAGCCCATCTAGCAACACAAATAATGCTTAATAATTACTTCATTAGATAAATTTGTCTATATTATGATTGTACTTTGTTCCTTAATGTAATACCGAGAGAGAGAGAGAGAGAGAGAGTTGGGTTGGCTGGGCTAGGCTGAAAGCCAAGTCGGCCCAGGCCACGCGAACCCCCCCCTGCGGGCAAGCCAGTGGGAGGCAGTAGCCTTATCCTCCCCCCGCTACCAAGACTGCCGCCCCTCCTTCCCTCTGCTGCTGACGCCGCCTCCCCATGACTTCACCTGAGCCACACGAGCACATCCCCGCAGGCAGTCGTCATTGTCACCCCTGCAGCCATTGCCGCCATCCTGGCTGCCGCCGCGCTCCCTTTGTGTGCTGCCGTCCCAGCTGCCGCCACTGCTCCTGGGCGTTGCGCTGCTGCCGCCCCTAGCCAAGGCGGTGCCGCTAGTTGCTCCCCCGCGTCATGCCTCTCACCGTTGCCCGTCGTGTGTCGCCTCTGCCTCCTGCTACGCCAAGCTCGCCGGCCAGGAGAAGGAGGAAAGAGAGAGGAGAGAGGAAGTCGGCCGAGAAGAAAAGAGAAAGAAGAAAAGGAGCCAGCCGAGGGAAGAAGAGAGGGGGGAAAAGAAGAAGAGGGAAGGCCAATCCGTCAGATCCGGCCAAGGAGAGGAAGAAGGTGCCCCAATCTAGCTATTCGTCTCTAGGCTAATGCTTTGAATCCTTTTCCCATGCTTGTTTATTGATTTGTGTAGAGATCAAAGTGGGGATTAGCGGTATTGGTGCATTCGGAATGGCTAGAACACGGTTAGTGGATGGATTCTGTGTGTTGTGCCCTCTACGGAGGTTTTGGGTATGTTAAGGGGATAATATGAGAATTTGATATAATAAAAACTTGTAGCTAATTTTATTAGTTTTCTATAGAATGCTAGAACGCCGAATTTGGTGGAATAGTTTGAAAGTTATGCTTACGACTTACGAGAAGTACTAGGGCAGCACAACCTTCGGGACTGAAATCGGGGATTTAGGTGACGTAATCTTTAAATTGTGATAACTAACAATTGGTAGTTGCTGAAAGTTTGTGTAGATCTCAGGACTCGTATTGTTTGCTATGTTTGAGTTTCGGGGTTGCAAGTTATAGTCTTTTAAGCATCGGGACAACAGAAAGGCATCCGGTGAAAGGGGGTTTGTATGTGCCGGGTTTGCGTGTAAGAACGATGCCATTCGTTTGTGTGCATGTATTGCTATGATGCATTGGGATTGGATGATGCTTGTTCTAGTGGAGGTTCGGGTTTGGTGCCATCCACATATCGCCCATAAGATTAAACAGATAAATGCATGGTAGAGCGGTAGACGGTAGATGTTATGAAACATGTGATGTTTACATTATACGAAAATTTACCTTACAGTTTATGCTTATTGCAATAAATTACGTACTGATGATTATATGATGTTGCTTATCTGATGATGATAATGATGATGGAACATGATAAATAATTGGTAGGTTCATTTGAAAGCTAGCTACTATAGAAAATCAAGCCATAAGCCCACAAGAACTCACCCAATAATGATTACCTACTAATAATGATAACGATGAAATATGTTTATGGCAATGGACATATGCATTTGCATCATATGTACTCTCATATTATGAGAAAGGGATCTACCATAGGTAGATAAGTAAGACCTATTTGGGTAGGTCTCTATAGCAGTAGAGAGACCCCGTGCCGACGAGGATGGGCTTATGATGGGTGAACATCGATGAGTGTTCACTCGGTTATACCGGAATATGCAATGTGATGAGCAAATGAGCATGTAAAATAGTTTCATATTGCATTAATGAAAAGAAATAATGATGAGATATGGAAATGATGATATGATTATGTTGGGACATGTGGAGAATGATATAGTTATATTCATGATTATGTTGAAACATATGGCAAATGACGTGGTTATGTTAATGCTTATGCTTATGGTAGTGTTTATCTTTTGATTATGTGTTTGCTGAGTTTTGGACTCATGCTTGCTTTGTTACTGTTTTTAGGTAACTGATGAGGTGTCATGCATCGGGGATGGGAGTAGCACCTTTGCATCACACCTAAAAATAATAATGATCTAGAGCATTATCTTTATTTTCCTTATTGTACTAATGATGAATGTTAGGGAACTTTCATGATAATATATAATTCCTCGGTAATGTTCTATTTGCACGCTAAGATTGCTCCTGGAGCATGGTTTCGTGCATTCTCGAGTGTACAGTCTTGAGCGCTTGGGCGCGAATGACCCAAGTTTTATTTTGTGAATTATTTATTCTTACACTGGTCAGCGAGTCTTGTTTATAGCATAATTGTTTTAATGCTTATTGTTAAATGTATGTTGTTTACCGCTCTATTGAGATATAACTAGAGGAGATGCTACCTAAATCTAGTAGCACTGGATGTAAATTAGAGTAGTGGTAGCACTATGGGCTCAGAGGTTGGGCCAAGGTGTTATACTTTATTTATTGTGTTAATATTTTGCTTACCTTACTGCAAAAGCACCGTTTGGCTTCAGTTTATGCATTTTGGTCTGTTGTACAGAAAACGTCTAACAAACTGACTTAACTGTTATATTAATTGAAACGCAGCGAACCAGAATTTTGATCGTAATGCTCGAGTAGTACATGCATACCAGAAAAAAAAATCAAATGTCACAAGTAACCTTTGCAATACTTCAAACCTTCTGAAATTAACCACTCATCCCTTTTGTTGCAGGCTTGCTGCTAATGTTTGCCATTTAGTTCTTGCATCCTCTGCTTGTTGATGATGGCGAAGCTTATGAAAGAGCTGAGCATAGGGAACCAGTCTCTTCCAGTGATTTGTTCATATGTTGGTTTTAAAAGTGACGTTGGCTGGCATGTGAAAGGAGGACCTTATGATCATAAATACTCTTTCAGTTGTTGAGAAATTGTCATTGAGGACCTTATGATCATAAATGCTCTCAGTTGTTGAGAAATTGTCATTCGTTGATCTATCCGTGTTAAGACCAGTAGCTAGACATATCATTTTCATCTGATGTGGGCTTGTATAATCTTGTGAGCAACTTTTTCTTTGCTCTGACTCAGAAACGACGAAGTTTAAGCCTCCATGCTTCTACCTCGTCTGAAGAACACATTACAATTAAGTAACTGAGATTCCACATGGGTCATGGCACTTAATTGCTTGCTCATGTACACACCTTCATGGCTGTATTCCTCTTGGTTCCCTTTGCAGTTCTATATAACATAATCACATCAAGCAACATATGCCTGCCAAGTGTGCTGCAAGCCTGGGTCCGGCTCGATAGACAAGCAAGTTTCTAAGATGGTCATGTACATGTGTCACCAAACTGTCGGCAATCCATTTGATAACTCCCTACACTGGTTAAACTTCTCAGCCCCAGCACAGATCCAACGCAAAAATGAAGATCTTGGCAAAACATACACAAAAGCATGTATATTTAACACACAAAAGTCGTCAGAACTGAGAACAAGGCGTGCCCAACAGTCCACATGTTCCTTATTCGATTCTCCCAGCTTCTCTCTTGCGTTTCTTGCTCAAAAGGGGGCTCTCTGCCTCGCCTTTTCTCGTGGGGCGGCGCGACAAATGGTGCAAAGTACAAATAGATGCACAGCACAAAGCTGAGAATGCTAATGAATTCCCAAGTGTCAGGTCAAATCGATCTTCAGCAACATTCTGCTCGCGAAGAATTCAGAAGAATAAAAAGAAAATATCACACTTTCAGATATCCAACCTCCCACATGCATGTACCAGAACGAATCTAAGCAGGGGGAGTGGGGGATTATTACAGCACATATGCATGAGCATGACACGCAGAACCAATGACCTTTTGTCATTAGAAAATCTAAAGCTAGAGCCAACTAATCACACAAAGATAAACAACAAAGGGGGAGAAAGAGCTTTATTAAGTCATGGTATACACATGGTATGGTCACAGCAAAGATGGGCCAAATATTTCCGCGGCGCCGTTCAGCTAACGGCAGCAGATGCAGAGAACGATCGCGATGATTATGATCAAGATGAGGAGCGGCAGCGAAATGATCAGCACAAACTCCATCTGTTCTACCTGCAAAACAGAAGGAAATTTAATGTTTTCATTCGTTCTAAAGAAACAGTTATTTTCTTCTTCCATTCCCACTTAGCAAAAGCAAAATGCTACTATAAAAAAAGCATTAGCAAAATGCTAAAGCACAAAACTTTTTTTTACTGAGGTGGTGTTTTTGCCTGAACCACTGTTCTACAACTTTAGGAATTTTGATGCTCCAACAATTGATTGATTGGATTCCTTAGTAATTTGAAAAGTAGATCTAGCATAATAAGTTGATTGGCATACAAAGAGAAAATATTCTTGATCTGCCATTGCATTCGGTGCCATGATCGTCGCACTCATGCCAGTCGTCCAATCGAAAAATCGGTTCTTGACATCGAGGCGATTGAGGAACTAAGGCATATCAAATATCCCAAGGATTGCTTGTAACTTATTCAACCGCTTTGATCTTTTGTTATTCGAGACATGACCAGAGCTTCGATGCTCAGAAAAGGCACAGCCATCCCGTTTCTTAGAAAGGCAGGGGATCTAAGTCCCGCGAAGTACTTGAATTGGGGCCGCCGTTTCCGACACGAATTGATTCGATTCCTCATCAGTGTAGTAGCCCTTTGGGGTCAAACTTGGCTTAGGCTTTCTAGAACAAAACATAGTACAGAGGATTGGAGGACAGGAGGAGATAGGTGCGTTCACTACTGGTCCTCTTGGATTTGGCTAAGATCAGAACTGTAGGTATCACCGTTTCATCAGCGAACTGTACAGCTACTAGTTTGCTTTCTGCCCTTGCTGAATTAGCTAGTACTGCTTGGCAAATGGCAACAGTTGGGGTCCAATTCCAACTGGATACTACTAAGCCACATCTTACCCTACTGGATCACTCTACAAGTCAACAGATGGATCCTGAAACTTGCTCTAGAATCATTGAAAGGTACGGTTCCAGTTTGCTCCCTCGACAACTCCATTTTCTAAAGAAATATCAAATCTGCTGGAGCTCACTAACTCAAAAACAACAGTTTTCGTTTCAATCGAAAGCTGCCCAGATCAGTGTAAAACATATGTAATAAAAAGGAAAGAGAAGCTAAAGTTTGTTTTTTTTTTTTGAGGGAAAGATGATGATAAAGATTTCAGGAGGCGAATCGGCTCGTGGCAAGTTGAAGCCTAAAGCGACGCAGGTGTGGTCGATCGAACAGGTTGCCCTGGATCTGAGGCACGCACTGGCACCCACACGGGAGCTAAATTTGCATGCGACACGCGCATCGAAGCATCAAACGGGTCGTAACTAAGGAGCAGAGTTTATAGGGGGCGAGCACACGTACCTGCGTGAATCGCGGTGCTCTTCACGGCCCAGGGAGAGGAGGGGAGGAGACGAGAGGAAGCTCAACGGAGACGGCGATGGGGAAGACGACACGGGGAGGAGCGAGAGGGGAGGAGAAGGTTCGGGTGGCGTGGGTTGAAGTCGCTGCGGGAAGCGAAAGCGCGTGCCACGTGCCAGGGTGACACCGCGCCGCGCCGGACGCCTGAAACGGTGCCGAAGCTATTTTTTTCTGCTGCTGCTTATAATTTTTAGTTCTATCGTAAATATTTATATAGATAAATCTAATACTAATAAATTAATAAATTATTTTAAAAATATTATATCGATAAATTATTTTAAAGTAGGGACAAATAAGTCGTCAATATATTTATTTAAAAAACATAAACACAAAGCCACCAGGTACACCGTGGGGGCAAATCAAAACCTGAAGAAACTCCTGTGCCTTACAAAGAGGTCGCAGTACAGCTACCACACAGAGGAGTATTAGTACCAATCAGAGAGAAAACGAATGGGGATGATGCAATGGCCAGCCAACTAATCACATGCACCAGACAGCCAGACCAAGACCAACGACAGGGGAGACGCACACCTTTGTACTCGCTTAATTAGTACTTATGTCACTAAACAACAGGGGCGAAGCCCAATAGAGGTCCGTGGGTGCCCAGGCACCCCCCTCACTTCCAGAATTTCTTAAGGATTGGAAAAATTCGGCCCTATAGGCACCCCGTATAGCCCAAGACGAGGCACCCCCCACCAGGGCGGCAGCCCAACAAACCCACTGTGCACCCCCACCCATTTGCTCTAGCTTCACCACTGCTAAACAACAGCGAAGTAGTAGTACTATGCTAGCAAATGGCACGATGAATCGTGGGTAGGTTCGGTGCTGGCGCCATACGATTGACCGGCGAGGTAGCTAGCGGCAGATGATGCAGAGGACGATGGCGACGATCACGATGAGCGCCAGGAGCGGCAGCGATATCACCAGCACCAGCTCCATCGGTTGGTTTGGTTTATCTGCTGTCTGTAACTTGTATACGCCACCTGCAGAAATGGAAAAAACATTCAGAGGAAGCACAGGGTACTACTGGCCGGCTTTTAATCTTTTAATTGCATGGAAACAAGTAGATCAACTACGCTAGTGTTGCTAACTGCTAAGTGACACCAACTAAGGTCTTCTCTAGATCAGAGTAACAGACATGGTTCGCAAACTCTTTTGTCAAATTACTGCAAACATACTACCGAAAGCCTAATAATCATTGAAAATGTAATCTCTTGTTTGATTTATACGGAGAAGAGTCTATGGAGCATGCGTACGTCCACGTACATATATTAGCCCTACCTACTTACACAAATCAATACATAAATACACATAATTAACTCATCCCGAAATAACAACTATAGCACATGCATGTGCGTACTACAATTTTTTCTTCTTCTTTTGTGTGTGTGTGTGTGGAAATCATGCACAAGCAGTACATTAATGCTAGAATAGTTGTCGCACACATGTACACGACAGACGCAAGCATGGATCATCAAACTAAAGGGCTAGCACGTACGTACCTGAAACTGTTGACACACGAGCTTGCTCTCCGTGCTGTTCTGCTCAAGATCTCCCCCAATTGATCGTCACAAGCTTAATCACGATCGATCCAAGACGAGACAGGGAGAAGAGAGGAGAAGAGACGTAGCTCAAAATGGAGATGGAGAGGAAGGGAAAGTGAAGGAATCAATCGTTCGAGGGATGGTTTGTGCCGGGGTGTTGTGAGTTAAGTAGTACACCGGCGAGTCGAGGGAATCGGAGTAGAGGGAGAAAAGGTATGGTGACGCGTGCCGCGCGGCCGGCCCGGCTCGCTTTCCATCATTCCATTTCCACGTCCGTCCGGAAGCATCTGTGCCGTGCCAGACGTACGCGGTTGCGCGCGGATGGCCGGTGCTTGGCTTAGCGCGTGCAGGCTCTCGTGTCGACCGACCGATCACGCGCCAACGATCTGTACGTTCGATCTGGGCCCTACACTTGTACTCCCTGCCTTAGTTAGCAGCAGCTAACAGCAGACTCGTGGGTGAACCTTAGAGCCCCTCACTTCAATAGCTATGATTAGCTAAAAGGTTCAGAGTCTAAGCACTTAGAGTGAAATATCTAAAAAATCGAGCAAAACATGCCTTGATAGGGTCTGTCGATTTTACCGCTTGGACCGATATAACTGCTACTTGATTAGCGGTCCGACTTCTCTCCAAGAACAAAATACATTTTCAGCATGATTTCAAAACCTAAACTCGATGGAACTTTCAATCTGTAGCTCCAAATTACTTAGAACTTTGCACATAACTTGCCAAAGTTATTCTGAATCTATTCCAACAAGAAATAGAAACAAATACTTACATATATTTGAACTTTCTTGATTCTAATGAAGATTGTACTAAAACCAGACCAAATACGAAGATGGTGATTGAGAGGAGCTTGTGGGAGAAATCAATCCAAGATGGCTAAGAATGATTTTTCGCACATCCTAGTATCCTCTATCACAGCCAGAACCGAACCAAAAGACCTCAAGAACAAAAAAAACCCCAAAATCACACTTTCCTTCATCAATACTAGGCAAACTCAAGAACTTGCAAAAAACAAATACCTAGATAGATAGGATATGATCTCCAAGAGATATCATTACCCATCAAGCTTGGGATACTGCTTAGCAAAAGTAGCATTACCCATCAAGGGTCTTCCCAAAATCTGGTTTGTAAACCATTACCTAGTTTTTATTTCAACGCTAGATAACACAAACTGTTTTATTTGATGCCCAACATTGCCACGTCTAACCTTAGTCGTGCCACTGTTTCTTATGTAGCCATAAATGTGACTAAGTGCCATATTGTTTTAGTACCATGGTACACACATGTCATAGACTTAGTTGTTTCACCAACTTTGCCTAACTTGTGGGCACCATTTTGTTGGCCATACTTTGCGTATGTTTAAAAAAGATACTTTTTAGTTTATAGCTTATAACTTATAGTTTTTTCTGAATAAATAAATAAGATGATTTTTTCGTCGTTATTTCAAAACGATTTATCGGTATTCAGTTTGTTCATATAAACACTTACACTAGGGTCAAATATTATTACCCATAATTATAAGCTATTAGCTGTAGTCGAAAAGAATAGAGCTTAATTATGACAAGATTAGCTATGAACAAAACGTGCCCTAAGTGCGTATATAATACTTCTCGAACCCTGTGTGGCTTTTGACTAGGTGGTGTGTACATATTTTTTTGTGTTTGAAAGATCCAATCCAGATCAACTTTATCTGTCATTTTTCAGAGAACGCATATCAATTTTTTCACGGGCATCACAGTTTACATTCACGCGCGCATCCAATTAGTTTGGCCCCAATATAGAACATAAGATTTTCGTTGAACTCTTGCAATAATAATACGTATTTGTTATACATTAGTCAAGTAAAAGTTTTTGCAAAATCAATTGAATTTCTAACTTTTGGATTAGCTTAAAGAACCGTGCTCTACCAATGTCGCCCTCTTCCTCTCTGATGTCATCACCATTAGGTTAGGGTTGGATTCACCGAGACTAGATTTAGAGGAAGAGGAGAGAGAGGTGGTCGAGACACAATAGTGGGTGGAAGTGGTGGCGGGGTGGCAGTGGCATTGGCAGCTGTAGGCTTGAGGGAGGGCGGTGGGCAGTAGAAGGTGGCAAGGCGACAAGAAAGGGGGAGTTTAGGAGCAACGAGCGGTAGTGGTGGATATGGCGACGGTTGATTGGGAATAAGGCGGGGTGGGGGAGACAAAGGCCGGTGGCGGCAATAGTGGGGAGGAGGAGGGCAGTGGTAGAGGGGGAAGTGAGTCACCGGTAGGCCGTGCCAGCGAGACAGGGGTCGAAGGCGTGCGAGGTATGGAGGGATGGGTGGCGGCTGGAGAAGGGATGGAGAGAACTTAGGGTTAGGATGGATGAATAACAGAATATACAGTGGGGGAGGGGTTAGATCTAGATCCAACAATAGAAAAATTGGATCGATTTTTTTATAAGAAAATATTCAATAGTTATATAGACACTTCCATAATTATATTGTTTTACCAAAACAATTCTACGTTCCAAACAGCTCTTCAACCAGTTCTTTACATACCCTTAATGTCACACGAATCCCATATTCCAAATAGGATCGACAGCGCCGAACTCCAAACCCATAGCTCTTGATTAAGGGACCGCTTGTTTTAGCTTCAACTTCTAGCTTCTGGCTTATTTTTTACTATTCATAAATTTCGTTTGTTTCTGAATTTTTGGCTTTTGTTTTGAGTTTTTTTGCCCTTTTTTGCCATATTCGTTTGCGTTGTCCATAATGAGCTAGCATATTTTTTCTATTTTTAAAATTTTTTAAATTTAATTACGCCAAATAAGTCACCTTCAGCTACAGTGAAATTTTAACCGCTACAGTACAATTTCAGTTATAAGACACATATTTTTAGCCCAACCGAGTAGGGCCTAAAAGAGCCCAGTCCATAATAAAACTAAAAGGACACAACCATTCGGCCCGCTTCTCCATCCCACTCTCCTAAACTGAAGAGGCATTTTATCATGTCTTATAAATTAATGTGCAATTAATGATTGAGGCTATGATGTTTTATAGACATTTAGGTGATATCAATTGCACATCAAATTTAGGGCAAATGATGATTATACCTGAACTAAAAGTTTTATTGACTATTTTATATACAAAAAATGAAAAGAAAGTAATAAAGAAAGACTAGAAGTTCTCTCTATCTTTGTGTTTTCAATCTACTATTTATATTTTTTATGATTGATATACTTTTACATAGCAGATAAATTGATCGGACTGGTCGCCAATAACGGTTCCACAACAGTTTCATAGACATTTAGGAGATATCAATTGCACATCGAATTTAGGGCAAATAATACCGACATTAAACCTGGGGGGATTCCGGCCCCCCAGCGATCCACGTCGCCCCGTCCGCGTTGCCCGGCCGGCGCGTGGCGGGGAGTTTCCCGTACGGCCGGGAGAGGCATTTTCCTCCGGTTTTTTAAAAATTACGTAAAGGTCCTTTTTCCTCGCGAATAGGTCCCTGCAAGTTTTTTTAAGGAAAAAATTTTTTGATAGCGCCCCGCGGTTTCCAATATTACGTATAGGTCCTTATTTACTTACGTACAAGTCCTTACAGGTCCTCGGTTTTTTTACAAAAAAACCCTTTAATTCTCCCGAAAATACGTGTTTGTCCTCGATTTTTTTTAAAAACTCCTCGCGAATTATCGCCTCTTTTACTTTGGTACATAGGGTGGCTGGTGCGGCGTGTCGCCGCGCCTTCGAGGCTAGTAATGATTATGCCTGAACTAAAAGCCCTTACCTTAAACCCAGACCACACACCCCCGCCGTCCGGCCTGCTCTTCGCGGCGGCCGCCGCTGACAAGCGCACGGCGGCTCAGTGGGAGGCACACCCGAGTTCGACGCTCTCCATACCGTAGCCCGCCATGAGACCCTGCCCGCTCGGATGCCCTTCCGACCTCGCCTACCCCTCCGCCGCCTCATCCTTCCTTACCTACGCCGCCGCCCTCCTCGCCCGCACGCTCCACCGCGCAAACCTCTCTCCTTCTCTCCCTCAGTGGCGGCGGTGGCGGCAACGGAGTCCGAGGAGGACGCAATTGCTGCCAGGGACACCCTGCTAGCCCCTCCACGCGTTGGCGGGGTAGGAGGGGCGCCTAGGCTTGGCTGGAATGGCGGGGCCGCGTTTGGGGAGGACAAGGCGGAGTTCGATAGGAAGGCCTCGATCGCCGCGCGGATCAAGCTCTGCCTTGAGTTGCTTCGGGAGAGGAGGTGGCGGGAGATGCGGGCGGGCTTGGCTCAGATGGTGAGCGAACAAGGTGAGCTCACTATAAATGTTGTGTTTCCAATTAGCGATTGCTCTTAGGGAGGAGGTGGACACGCGATTATTCATCCGTTGCCGAGCTGCAATTTGCAATGGCGTTAGTTGTATGTTCGCTGAAAAGCGTCGGTTGATAAGTGTGTAGAGGCATCGAAATGGCATTAGCAGTTTCGATTGATATGACAGAGAGTATAGCGTTATTCCGGAGACATGATCATTATCATATACAACAGTGCAAAAAAAAACTGTCAGTGAAGACATAAGTATGTAAAACTGTCCTTTTTTGCTTGGATAAACTGGATATTATCATCGTATGTGCACACAGATATTCCTTCATATGTCTTCAACATGGTAATTTGTTATCTGTAAAAGTTCATTATATCTTTATTATCACTCAACAGTCAACACATATAACAACCGAGAACATTTATAGTTCATATTTCGTATTTAATGATTTCATATTTTGGCTGTAGGATCTGAGTCTGCACCAACTCTTTGTGGCATCTTGTGGAATGGATTCAGAGAGTGCGATTCCAGCGGTGTTGTATGGGATGCTCTTGCAAATAGTTATGCTAGAGCTTAGATGATTCACGATGCTCTTTATGTTCTTAGAGCAACTCCAGCAGGGTCCCTACTTGAGCCCTCAAACCTCATATTTGAGGGCTTGAGGTAAAAATAGAGGTCCAGCAGGGCCCCTACTAGAGCCCTCAAATTTGAGGAGCCCCTCAAATCACCCTCCCACCCCTCATTCCTAGGGGCTCCCCCCACCCCTCATTTTCCTGTTTTTTCCCGCACCGTGAAACTTCTCCCGCTCTCGGCCAAAATTCCCCGCCCGCCTCTTCCCCTCCCGTCCGCCGAATCTCCCCCCCCCCCGCCTGCATCTTTCCCCGCCGCCTCCCTCCCCGCCTGCATCTTTCCCCGCCGCCTCCCTCGCCCGCCCGCCTCCGCCGCTTCCCCGCCCGCCCGCCTCCCTCGCCCGCCTCCTCCGCTTCCCCGCCCGCCCGCCTCCCTCGCCCGACGCCTTCGCCCATCGCCGACGCTGTCGCCGCCAAAATCCGCCGCTTCCGCTCACCCCCGCCTCGCCCGCCTCCGTCGCCGCCGCCTCCCTCACCGCCGCTTCCGCTCACCCCCGCGTGCCTCTTTCCCCGCCGCCTCCCTCCCCGCCCGCCTCCTCCGCTTCCCCGCCCGCCCGCCTCCCTCGCCGACGCCTCGCCCGTCGCCGACGCCGTCGCCGCCAAAATCCCCTCGTCGACGCCCGTCGCCCGCCTCCCTCGCCGACGCCTCGCCGACGCCGTCCTTGCCCGAATGGATTTGTCAGGAGTGGGTCCCATGTGTCAGTGTGTGTGGAATGGATTTGAGGGCTTAGATTTGAGGGGTGCTGTTGGAGTAGAAGCAAAAAAATTGGGCCCTCAAAAGTAGGGGGAGCCCTCAAATGAAAAGTAGGGGCTTAGATTTGAGGGCTACTGCTGGAGTTGCTCTTAGTAAGATGAACATCCTAAGGTCATGTTCTTTTCAAGCTTTTAAAAGCTGCTTTTCGGCTTTTCTACAGCAACTAGCTTTTAAGCGGAGTATTTTTTTAAGATAAGGTTTACTAGTTAATTGTAGTACATACTTTACTGACTTCATTTATATCGACAAAAACTGCACGTGAGTTTCTGTTACTCTGTAATCTCTCGTACAAATAGCCCAAAAGCCACAAGCTGCAGCCAAAAAGAACAGGCCCTAAACATGCAAATCTCGGTGTCCACCTATGACAGTTTATTGTACGGCCTAAGGATGACAGACATGGCATTGGAGCTTTTCGAGCAAATGGAGTCATGTGGTATCTCTCCCAGCAAGTATTCACATAGCATTCTCATTGATGGCCTCTACAAGCTAGATAGAGTTCGAGAGGCTTTATCTTTCCTTAAGGAGGAAAGGGAAGGGGGAAAGTTTAAACCCTTGGGAATGACCTTTTAACATTCTTATGTCTGCATTGTGTAATTTGGGGTTTATTCAAGCTGCAAAATCATTTTTATGTGTGATGCTGAAGTATGGATTAAACCCTGACAGGTAGGGGTGGAAACGAGTCGAGCCGGCTCAAGCCAGGCTCGACTGAGCTCGCTCAAAGCTGTGGCTCGACTCGGCTCGACTCGTTTAAGAAACGAGCTAAAAGCCCGGCTCGGCTTGACTCATTTCTTGGCTCGAGCCGGCTCGCAAGCTGCACAATTCAACACAGAAACAGGCATTGGACACTCAAAATTCCTACAATCTAATCTTTGTTTTTATCTCCCAGTTGCCTTCGGAGATCCCTTTCGCCCTTTTTCCCTCCTCTTTGTTCTTCCTTGAGAAACTGTACCATCTTCTGTTAAAGCCACAACTGTGTGTTCATCATCATTCGAACTTGAAGAATCCATAGAAACATGTCTTTGTTCCCCCTCAGCAGATGGGACAACATTGTGACCATCATTACTCATACCCATATCCTCCTAATCCACATCCTCGCTCGACGACTGTAATAAAAAGTTCATAAAATCATTCATAAAATAGTAAATCCGTGATAGCTATGATATATCACACTAGAAAATCATTCACAAAAATGAGAGACATTACACTACAAAACATCAAGAAAAAAAATTAAAAAACCACCGAGTCTTTCGGTTTGCCGAGTTCAGGATTGCATGCCCACCTGCTGGTGTAGAGCTGGAGGCCTTGGAGTCAACCGACTTCTTCTCTCATGCACGAGACTCCATGCTCCGTTGGTGATCCATGGCATGGGAGTCGGACGGAGGAGTGGGGGATAGCACGGGGACAGGGCCAGGGCCCAGGGGGAGGATGGGCCGACGGGGAGTGCACATGGCCAGTGGAGGATGGGGCGCAGCGGCAAGCCGGGAAGGGCGTGCGGCGTGGTGGTTGGGGCGGGCCGCGCGGTGGAAGGGGCAAGCGGCGTGGTGGGCGGCGCGGTGGAAGGGGCAAGCGGCGTGGTGGGCGGCGCGGTGGAAGGGGATTGACCAAATACAGATCAGGAATTTGGAAATGGGAATTTGGGCGTAGCGGCCGAAGGGTTAGGGTTAGGGGATCGACTCATCCGCAACCACACCTCCAAGTCAATCGAACGGCTGCAAACGTCTCTAGCCAATCCAACAGTGGGATCGTTCGCCCTGGTCTCAACATCACTGTCGCCATCGACTATCCAAAATCGATCGAACGGTGAGGAATGAAAGAACGTTCGGAGCGATCCGAACATCTCCAAGGTGATCGGACGGTCCGTTGAAGATCGGATGGCCACACCACACGGTCGACTCCTGAGTCTTTGACTGTGGGCCGCTGCACTGCACACACAAGCCATAGCTGGCTCGCGAGCGGCTTGATTTTTTTGCGAGGCACAAAGGAGGCTCGTCTCAGCCCGAAATTTTACGAGCTCGAGCCGGCTCGGCTCGCAACGAGCTCGAGCCGAACTGTGAGCCGCGAGCTAATTTTCTAGCCATACTGATAGGTGTACCTATTCTAGTCTTATACACGGTCTATGTAAAATAGGTTCCACGGATGAAGCATTGGATCTTTTTGAGATAGTGACAAAAGACGGATGGAACTTGAGATTGTCGCCTACAACAGCCTTATCAACGGCTACCTCCTGCTTGGTTTAACAAGAGAAATTCCAAAAATAATTCAGGTGATTGAGATGCCAAGGCATTGAACCCGATCTTGTTACTTATACTATACTTATTGCTGGTCACTATGAAAGTGGAGATATTGAGGAAGGAATGAAGATGAGAAAGGACATCCTAGACCAAGGGTTGCAGTTGAATATTGTTACGTACAGTGTCCTTCTCAATGCTTTCTTCAAAAAGGGTTTTGTTGCGGCTTGGCTGCCACAGAGAAGAGGGAAGGCTCAGAGAAGGAGGTGGGGGATAATAGACTTCTTTATTTCTTCTTGAATTCTAAGCAAAGCTTACGTCTCCTATAAATAGAGATATTGGAGATAAGAAAGGCAATCTTAAGGATTGTGTTGTGGCTACAGACCAAAACAGAGAGAGATGGTAGTGGAGAGTTGGGAGACAATGACAGTAATGGCTTGGGTCCTCCCCCATGGCCTGTATTCCATATATATATACATGGGGAGTGCTTTTACAATCATACCCTTACATCTGAGTATCCCCTTCAGGGGCACTTATGTCATTACACATGGCCCATTCTGGGCTTTATAACCTTCTACCAGGCCTGCTGGGTTTAGGTGGGGGCCACCCCTACAACAGATTGCTTAACTAACTATTGGCAATCTGAAGGATTGCTTAACTAACTAAAAGTGATAGCTTTCTAAATAACTGAATGAATCATAGATTTATCCTAATGAAGTCTCTGTTAAGGAGATAGAGTTGTATTAGGAGATAGAGTTGTATTCTATTCCATATATGCCTTATCTCTATATGGCATATCCTCTTGTACTCTCCTATATATATGGCCCTTTGGGTCTCATATCTATACACACAATATTCATAACATGGTATCAGAGCTTAAGTTAAAACCCTAACCTCAATCTAGCCTTCGTTCCTCTTCCGTTGCCGTTGCCCC
Source organism: Dendrocalamus latiflorus (assembly GCA_017311315.1). Taxonomy (NCBI): domain Eukaryota; kingdom Viridiplantae; phylum Streptophyta; class Magnoliopsida; order Poales; family Poaceae; genus Dendrocalamus; species Dendrocalamus latiflorus. Next base: position 23,925,513 of record CM029667.1, read on the forward strand.
GGGAGGCACGATCTTCACTCCCGGGCTGGCCACCTCTTTTCGCCAGCCGTACGGTTCTCGTCGACGGCCGCCTCGCATTGGTGACGCCGGCGCTGAGGACGCCGTCGCCGCTTCTCTTGGCCAGCCCGGTCTCCCCGACACTGCGCCGCGCCGTCACGGCCGCGCTCGAGTCGTCGCCGTTGGTGTGCGTGTCCTCCTTCGCCGACGCCAGCCGCCGTCCTCGGGTCGCCGACCCTCCTCAGGTTCTCACGCCATCCAGATTCGATCTGGATGGGCCGATGTCTTCCTCGGGCCGCCGTCACCGTGGTGGATCCCGAGGGATCCCGGCCGCCGCGCCCGCCCCGAGCTCGATCCCGCTGCCGCGCCCGCCCCGAGCAGTCCCAGATCCTGCCGCGCCCCCCTTGGATCCGGACGGATCCGGCCGCTGTGCCTTCTTCGCGACGCCACCTCCCGGTCCTCGCGCTGCCCGGGCCGGATCTGAGCTGCCGCCGCCGCCAAGTCTGGATCCGGCCCTCCCCGTCGGATCCCGTACCTCTGTGCCACGCGCCACTGCCTTCGGCCGCAGCCGCCGCCTTGGATCCTCACCGCTGCCAGCCGCCGCCGACTCACCGCGCCTGTCTCCGCCGGATCCGACGCCTCTGACCAGCTCCGGCCTGGCCCGCGCCGGATACGGCCGCCTCTTGGCCCTCCCCGCGTGGATTCGGCCACCTGACGCCGCCAACTTCGACCGCCGTGCCCGCGCCTCCGCGTCCTCATCGCCGCCTTCTCCCATCTTCCTGCCGCCGTCGCGCTGATGCTCCTCCTGGCAGTCGCCGCCGCGGCTCGGGCTGTTTGCGCCCGTGCTGCCGCCGCCGCTCTTGTGGCCGCTGCCCGCCGCCGGAGCTCGCCGTCGCCTGGCCCCGGGGAGCTGCTTCTCCGGGGAGCCCGCCGCTCCTTCTTTTCGTCGCGTGATGTGAGGCGGGACCGCGGGAGTGAGGGATCGTGGCGTGAGGAGAGAGAATGAGAGGGGAGGGGGGTTTTAAGGGTTATTTTGTCTGTTTAGTGTTCGTATTTCTTTTGAGTCAGTCTTCGAGTCATTTTTCTCGTGAGTTTTTTGCTGCATCCAAAAGTCCGTAGTTCTATTTTTAGTTCGTTCAAATCGTGCGAGTCCACAAAAAATTTATTGTCAGTCATAGAAGTGTAGGAATTTTATTTTGCATGGCAGCAGCCGCCGCTCTACTCTCTGAGCCGTGTGCAGATCGTAGAAGTCGTTATGATGCCGCCGCTTCTCTAGCCGCCGCCCCCGAGCTTCAAAGGCCGCCGCGCGTCCTCTGTGCATTGCGCCGCCACCTCTTGGGCTTCGATCTGCGCCGTCATGCATCTATCTATTTCTCTTCGGCTTGATTTGACAGTTTATTCAAAGGCTGCACGCAACGACGACATCATCAAGACTCGGACTTCGGATTTTTCTTGTTTAAGTGTTCACCCTTTTTCAAATGCAACGCTATTGCATACGCCTTGCATTTGAGGGGGGTATTAAGGAGATAGAGTTGTATTAGGAGATAGAGTTGTATTCTATTCCATATATGCCTTATCTCTATATGGCATATCCTCTTGTACTCTCCTATATATATGGCCCTTTGGGTCTCATATCTATACACACAATATTCATAACAGTCTCATGGAAGCTTATCACTATTGATCTCCAGGTGATGCGGCTGCTTCCTGGACTTTGCGCCGCCTGTATGTGAAGCCCCACATGACAGGTTTGTTCTATGAGGTTGAAACCTACTTGGTGATATATGTTAGCATAATGTAATTATAGTAGGTCGCCCTTAATTTGTGCTCGTGTGTGGCTGTAATCCTGCGCATGTGTGGTTGGCTTGCATGCCACCCCTGTGCCTATATGTACTCTTGTACACAGATATGGAATACATAATTGTCATTCCAATCACGTTTACATGGTATCAATTGCGGTCACGATCCGCTTTGCTTCCGCAACCTCCGCTAGCCACTGCCGCTGATCCGATCGCCCGCCCGTCGCTGACTCCCGTCGCCGGGTGCCGCCGCTGATCCCATCGCCAGTGCCTTCGCAGCCGCTGGTGCCGGCCGACGACGATGCTGCGGCCGCGGCCACTGCTGCCCAGGAGGCTGAAGACCGTCGCCTCGCCGAGGAGGCCGCGACAGCACGTCGCGCCGAGGACGCCCGTCGCGCTGAGGAGGCTCGCCTCCGCGCCGCCGCCCTGGACGCGTCCGAGTCTGCCCACGAGGCGCTCTGGGCGCAGGCCACCGCCGTCATCAACATCCGCGCCCTTATTCCCGTCGTGCTGGACCAGGCCGCCAACAAACTACAGCAAGTGGTGTGGCCTGTTCCTCATCGTCCTCGGCAAATACGCCCTCACTCGCCATGTCCGCGAGGACGCGTCTTTCCCCTCGCGCCCGGCGTGGGCACAGATGGACTGCACCGTCTTGACGTGGATCTACGGCACCGTCTCCAATGACCTGCAGCAGTCGCTGATGCTGCGGCAGTCCTCCACTCGCGGTGCCTGGTGCCATCTCGAGGACGAGTTCCTCGGCCAGCGCGAGTCCCGGGCGCTCCTCCTCGAGACGCAATTTCGCAACTTCCGTCAGGGCTCCCTGAACATCACCGACTATTGTCGCCGCCTCGAGTCAATGGCCACCTCCCTTGCCGAGTTCGGCGACCCCATCGGCGATCGACAGATGGTCCTCACGCTCCTCCGTGGCCTGAACAGACAGTTCCGCCACATGGTGTCCATCCTCAAGCTGCACCGTCTGTTCCCGACCTTGCGGAGGCTCGGACTCACCTCCTGTTGGAGGAGATCGAAAACGACGCCCAACCGCCTCCGCTCTCGTCGCCACAACGCGCGCCTCGACCAGGGACGCCAGGGACCTACAGCATCACCGCGCCAGGGACCGTCTGCACCGCCTCCTGCACGTCCTCCTGGTGCACCGTTCACAAACCAACACTGAGGCGGCGCGCCAAACAACGGTGGCGGCGGACAGCGCAACGGCCGCCGTCGCGGCCGCGGTGGACGCGGTGGCCCTCCTGCATCTACAGGCGCCGCACCACCTGGCTCCTACCCGTCCTTCACACATCCATGGGCGGGTACCGTACAGATGTGGCCGTACGACCGGTCCGGTCGCCCCTCCGACGCCGACGCCCCCACCTGTGTTCACCGCCATGCCCCACTACGGTGGAGTCTACAGCGGCGCCTATGGTCCTCCCCAGTACGGCTCGCCCTACAGGGGGGGTTCCTCCTTCACCGGCCATGCCTGCTCCGGTGGCCTTCCAGGGCCACTCACCGGGCTTCCAGGGGCCCTCGCCGGCCTACCACGCCACCACAGCGCCCTGGTCCGCGCCACCATCGCCCTGGAACCCTACTCATGGCGGCTCCTGGAGTCAGGACTCGCTGGCGCAGTCATTCAACACCATGACGCTCAACCCGCCAACAACTCCATCCGAGTGGTATGCCGATTCGGGCGCCGGTTCCCATATGACTGCGAACGCTGGTAATCTCTCCTCCATTCTTCCACCTTCATCTTACACTCCTTCATCTATCATTGTGGGCAATGGCGCACTCCTTCCTGTTACAGCTACTGGATCACACACGTTTTCTTTTCCGCAACGTAATCTTGTTCTTAATGATGTCTTGGTCTCCCCTAACATAATCAAGAACTTGATTTCCATTCGTCGTTTCACCACTGATAACAATTGCTCCATTGAGTTTGATCCTTTTGGCCTTTCTGTGAAGGATTTGCACACCAGGAACGTGATCGCCAGGTGCAATAGCTCAGGCGACCTCTATCCGTTCTATCCCCCCTCCAGCAGCACTGCCGCATTCGTCGCCGTTCCCACCTCACTTTGGCATCGTCGTCTCGGGCATCTTGGGCGTGAAGCTCTGTCCAGGCTTCTTAGTTCCAATGTTATCTCTTGTAATAAGGATGATTCAGACCACATTTGTCACGCGTGCCAACTTGGTCGCCATGTGCGTCTCCCTTTTGGTTCATCTAGCTCTCGGGCTAATCATAATTTCGATTTAATACACTGCGATCTGTGGACATCTCCTATTGTTAGTGTGTCAGGATACAAATACTACCTTGTTATTCTTGATGATCATTCGCACTACATTTGGACCTTTCCACTTCGCCTCAAATCCGACACTTTTTCAACTCTTTCTCATTTTTTTGCTTACACTCACACGCAATTCGGCACCACCATTAAGAACGTCCAGTGCGACAATGGCCGCGAATTCAATAATTCCCAGGCCCGCACGTTCTTCCTCTCCCACGGTGTTGCACTTCGCATTCGTGTCCATATACCTCCCAACAAAATGGAAAGGCAGAATGCTCCATTCGCACCGTCAATAACATTTTGCGTTCCCTTTTGTTTCAGGCGAGTCTTCCACCAGTCTACTGGGTTGAGGCCCTTCACACCACCACCTACCTTGTGAACCGGCTCCCCTCTAAAACCCTCGCTTCCTCGACACCTTATAGCTTCCTATATTCCACCCAGCCCTCTTACGCCCATCTCCAAGTTTTTGGGTGTGCATGCTATCCCAATATGTCCTCCACAGCACCCCACAAACTCGCCCCACGTTCCACTCTATGCGTGTTTCTTGGTTACTCCTCGGAACACAAGGGCTATCGGTGTCTTGAGCTCCAGTCTAATCGCATTCTCATCTCCCGACATGTCGTTTTTGATGAATCTTTTTTTCCCTTCTCCGACATGTCCACCGCACCCATGGCATCCTCAGCCTTGGATTTTTTACTTGATGAGAATGATATCACTGCTCCAATTTCTGGAGCCCGTACTGTGTCTGCAGGTACTACGCCGTACACCTCTGCTGCCCCGGCATCCGAGCCCCTACGTGCTGTGCATGGCATTGTACACATGCATGGGGATGCTGCGCCCAGGCCATCATCACCTGGGCCACGGTCGCCTCCTGGGCCGCTGTCACCAAGGTCGCCCCCAGCTGGGCCCTCCGTGACGCCCCCGACGCTCGGCACTGCTGCTCCTGTGCATCCCGCACGGGCTGCTGCCAGCAGCGCCGCCCCGTCCTCCTCGGCGCCACCCAGTGCTGCCGGTTCTGCTGCCCCTGAGGCTCGCGCCCAGGCTGTTGCCAGCGACACTGGCCGCACCGCTGCTACACGACCGGTTGCCATCATCCCGGTCACCAACACGCACTCCATGCGTACGCGTGGCAAGGTTGGCATTGCGCAACCTGTGGATCGTCTCAACCTCCACGCGGTGCCCATGTCGCCATTGCCGCGCTCTGTTCGTGATGCTCTGTCAGACCCCAATTGGCGCTCTGCTATGCAAGCCGAGTTTGATGCCCTTCTTGCCAATGACACTTGGATCCTTGTTCCTCGGCCTCCTGGCGTCAACCTTGTTACTGGCAAGTGGATCTATCGCCACAAGCTGCTAGCCGATGGTACTCTTGATCGCTACAAGGCGCGTTGGGTTCTGCGAGGCTTCACACAACGGCCAGGCATTGATTATGACGAGACATTCAGTCCAGTGGTCAAACCAGCAACCGTTCGGGTGGTCCTGTCTTTGGCTCTATCTCAGAATTGGCCCATTCATCAGTTGGATGTTAAGAATGCGTTCCTCCATGGCACCTTGACAGAGACGGTATACTGTGCGCAGCCTTCAGGATTTGTTGACTCATCCCGTCCGGATTTTGTCTGTCGGCTCAACAAATCCCTATATGGCCTGAAGCAGGCTCCTCGTGCTTGGCACACCAGGTTCGCCACCCACCTCCTGTCCCTTGGTTTTGTCGAGGCCAAGTCTGATACTTCGCTATTCACGTACCATCGAGGATCCGATACTGCCTTTTTGCTGCTGTATGTTGATGATATTGTTCTCACCGCCCTCGTCTGCTGGTTTTCTTCAACATATCATCGCCGCCCTCCAGGATGAATTTGCTATGACAGACATGGGCCAGCTTCACCACTTTCTTGGCATCTCAGTCATCCGCTCAGATGGAGACTTGTTTCTCTCTCAGCGGCAGTACACTCTGGACATATTGGAGCGGACCGGGATGAGTGCTTGCAAGCCTAGCAGCACCCCCATTGACGTGCACTCCAAATTGTCCGCCGATGGTCCTCCAGTCACCGACTCTACACAGTATCGCAGTTTGGCTGGAGCCCTACAGTATCTGACATTCACCCGTCCAGACATCGCCTATGCCGTCCAGCAGATTTGCCTCTATATGCATGATCCTCAGGAGCCCCATCTTGCTGCTCTCAAGCGGATACTACGCTATTTACAGGGTACTCTCTCTCTCGGCTTGACTCAGCGTCGCTCCACACCAGCTGAGCTTGTTGTCTACACTAACGCCGACTGGGCAGGCTGCCCCGACACTCACCGCTCGACCTCTGGCTATGCAGTGTTCCTCGGGGATAATTTAGTGTCCTGGTCCTCCAAGCGTCAGCACACAGTTTCTCGGTCAAGTGCAGAGGCTGAGTATCGAGCTGTGGCAAACGGTGTTGCTGAAGCTACTTGGCTGCGTCAGCTTCTCATGGAGCTTCGCCACCCACCTCACCGCGCCACATTGGTTTATTGCGACAACATCAGTGCTGTTTATCTCTCCACCAACCCAGTCCAGCATCAGCGCATGAAGCACATTGAGATTGATCTCCACTTTGTTCGAGAGCGTGTCGCCCTTGGCCAGGTTCGGGTCCTCCATGTCCCTACGACATCTCAGTACGCCGACGTCTTCACCAAGGGCCTCTCCACCTCTGTGTTTCAGGAGTTTCGATCCAGCCTGAACGTTCGCCGTTCTCCCGATCAGACTGCGGGGGAGTGTTAGCATAATGTAATTATAGTAGGTCGCCCTTAATTTGTGCTCGTGTGTGGCTGTAATCCTGCGCATGTGTGGTTGGCTTGCATGCCACCCCTGTGCCTATATGTACTCTTGTACACAGATATGGAATACATAATTGTCATTCCAATCACGTTTACAATATATACAGTATCGGTCTAGATATGGATGTTGCATATTCCTTCCTCATCCACGGGCACTGCAAGCTAGGAGAAATTGAAAGGGCGCTTCGAGTATGCAATGTGATGTGCTGTTCTCAGAGGGTAACGCCAACATCACTAAACCATTTATTTGTTCTTCTAGGACTTTGCAAGAAAGGACTGCTAGTTGAAGCAAGGTTGTATTTGGAAAATGTAGCTAGCAAATATCAGCCAAATGATGTAGTACTCTATAATATACCTGTTGATGTTTATGCAAAGATCGGTGATATTGGTAGTGCTGTTCATCTGTATGATCAGATTATTGTAGGTGGTATGTGCCCAACCATTGTCACGTGTAATTCTCTTCTATATGGATATTGCAAAATTGGGAATCTACAAGTTGTGGAGAGCTATTTTAGGGCTATTCAGTTGAGCAGTCTGCTGCCAACAGCAGTAACATACACTACCTTGATGGATGCACTCTCTGAAGCAGGAAAAGTTAATACTATGCTAAGCCTTTTTGATGAAATGGTTGGAAAGGGGGTCAAGCCAAATGCCATAACTTACAGTGTAGTTATTAAAGGACTTTGTAAGTAGCTCAGATTCCATGATGCTGTCAATGTTCTCCATGACATGCAAGGTGTTAATGCTGACCCAATAACTTACAATACACTTATACAAGGTTTTTGTGAAGCACAGAATATAAAGATGGCTTTCCTCGTATACGAAAGTATGGTATGTTGTGGTCTAGTGCCGACACCTGTTACTTATAACTTGCTTATTAATGTGTTGTGCATGAAGGGAAAAGTTATTCAAGCAGAAATGCTTTTGGAATCCCTCAGAGACAAGGGCGGTGAGTTGAGAAATTTTGCCTACACAGCACTCATCAAAGCTCAGTGTGCTCAAGGAATGCCTTAGAAGGCCATTTTATTAGTTGGTAAGCTTCTAGATGCAGGGTTTGAGGCTTCTATTGAAGACTTCAGCGCAGCAATCAATCGACTTTGCAAAAGGCAATTTGCCAAAGAGGCCTTTATGTTCATCACGATTATGTTATCTGGCATTTACCCAGATACTCAAGTTTATTATGTGCTGGGTAGAGCTTTGAGCTCTGCAGAAAAGAAATAAGCTTTTCTACCTACCTATATTGCAAACGCTTGCTGTCAAAACTGGTGTTGGTATTTAGTACCTTGAGCACGTGAGTGAGATTGCCTTATCACTGTTCTTTATAATGTGCATTACACTGAATGACTAATTCGTATTGTATTTTCTATTATCGTTTGTTTGTGTACAGGTGTTAGAGGTGCTATGTCCTCAATCTTTGGATAGGTGAGGATTGAGGGCAACATGGGCGACAGGGAACTACAGGATCAACTTGTGCCAAAACGCAAGGTTAAATCATTCTTTTACATCCAGTTGCATGACATGATCAATATATTTGAATAAAAAATTGTAAGGGCCTAACACCATAGTTAACATTTTGTTTTACCCCCTTTTTGGCAGTGCCCAGGCTGAGTACCTACCAGATGGCGATCTTTTTAGCAAAATCAGCAATAGTGGATATGTTTTTAGGTAACCATATTTTTACCACCGGTTATCTTGTTTCAAAGATAAATATTTCTAATACTGAATTATTGTTATCTCTTCTGAATTTGGAATTATACTAGTATTTGCTAGGTTTGTCAAACTATAGAAATTTATTCGCAATATTTCTGATAGCATGCTCGCATGTATATATGCAAAGCACACATTTAGAGAGAGAGAGATGCACAGAGCATATGCACCTGCATACAAGCAAATACTCAGTTGCCTTTGCCCAATCGACCAAACATGCGCATGAAATGACTTGTTTTATTCAAAAAATTAACTTGGCTTATTCATACTTTAACCTTTCATCAGGCAAGATGCGCAATCATGAAGGCATATGTTCAGTACAACACTGATGTAGAGATGGCAAGAACACTAAATTGCCTATTTTTTAGGTAGGTCAAAGAACCCCATTCCTCCTCGTCCAATGTTTGTTACTTGGTAGGATTGCTTATAGTTCTTTGAAGATGAATATTTGCTTTATAGTTATTGTCTACCTTGCTATAATGGACATTAGTTGGTCGTCTTTTATAAGTAAACACATGACTTGAGATTCAAGGTTTTACTACGCAGTATTCAGGTCTTCGGCATAAATCAAGTTCCATGTATCATTGTTGGGTCATGTACACAAAGAGTATGTACAGTCCTAGTAAGGAGTAGCAACTAAAAGAGCGAGGAAAGAATGTTACATGCCACTTCATGCCTTGTCATTCTGTTCTCGCTCAGGATTCGGGAGTCGGAATATCTGTCCACCTTCAGTAAACAGTGTGTAGGAGTCTGGAGTCCTAACGTGCTTTCTGAAGAAAGTTTTGTTCTCTTATTCTTAGATCCATCAATGAGGCAGCTAGGCAGATGGCATTAAGGTGAGCCGTCACCGTCAGCCACCCCTGGCTCGTCGGTGGGTGGCTGGAGTAACGGAACAATAAAGGAAGGGAGCGTGAATGTGCCAGTTGCAGAGAGGCCATGGAGCCAATGAAACGTCGCCGGAAGCTGACCGGAGGTGCGGATTTGTTAGCTGTTTCAATCTATCCTCATGCTGGTACAACGCTAAGGATCGACTTCAGGACGCGAAATGTGTACTTCCAACGTGTGAACAAGCTGCCGCCGCGCCAGTGGAACATCGGCCATGTGACAAACAAATTTTCTGTCATTCGATGGTCACTGTGCGAGCATCCTTGCTGAACACCAAGTTGATCCGAGGGAATCCATGAAGCATGAAAACTACATGCTTGTCGGATGGAAGAGGACAAGGCCTCCCACCGAATGGCAACTGGGCAGGGTGGCCCCCAGGATCTCTCGTCTTAAGTCCCAGAGATCTCTCCTACCAAGCTAGCATCTCCTGAGATCTAAGTGAGCATGGGTGGGTGCTGGTCTATGGGTCTTGTTTGGCGCGTCTGCGGTTTATAGTTTTTGGTTGAATTTTTTAAATTTTAGCTGTTTGCGACAGAGATTACGGAGAGCGAGATACTCGCTTGCGTTTTTTGTTGATACGGATGTTAGGCTTTGAATATGTACTACAATTAATTTGTACATCCCGTCTTGAGAAAATACTCTATTTAAAAGTTAGGCACTATAATAAAAACCAAAAGCCACTAGCTTCGGAGAAAAAAAGATAGGCCCTGTTACCTCAACCCGGGTCCCTGTTACTTTTGTCGTTCATGTGCTTTAGTCGTTTTCCATCGTTTACTGAATGAGATCCCTGTGTTTCCCTCTTTATGCAGTTTGTCTAAATTGCGTACTTGGTTGCTGGTGTTGCACAGTTTTTTTTTTGGTAATCAGATCATGATTATTGGGCAGAGATGGTAGCGCTTTGTGCATCTGTAGTGTATATAACCTAAGGAGCTTTAAGATGGGTCTCATCTAAACCTTAAGGCTGACTCCATAGTGTATATAACCCAAGGGGCTTTAAGACGGTCCCACTTGGCAGATAAAGAAAAATTGTATTTTAATGCTTGTGGCCAGGTCTTTAGCTTGAGGACCAGCCTTAAGCCTTTTTTGCTTATAGCCTATTTAAAGTCACCCCTGTAATGTATAAGGTTGACCTTAAGGTGGATTAAGACCCTCTATTTTCATACACTACAGATGCTGTGCATTGAGCTGCGTGTATCGGTCCAGTGAATAGGCAACAGCGCAGGCTTGTCATCGTTATCCTGTAGAGAGTTGAAGTTTTCTTGGGCTGTGAGTAGTAATATGCTTCCGTCCGCAAATCCACGAATGTAGATAGCCGTGGATTTTATTGTTCAAGTTTTAACCATTAATATACATTAAAGTATATAAATTAACTACATAAAAATAATATTATTAGATTTATCTTAAAGTATATAAATTAACTACATAAAAATAGTATTATTAAATTTATCTTATAAAATATTTTCATAATATATATTTTATTATTTTTGTTAGTATATTATGATAGTAAATTGTAGTTAAAATCTTGTGTTAGAAACCATAAAAAATTAAAAACTACCTGCATTTAGGGATGGAGCGAGCACATGCCGTTTTTACGTGAGAGCAATGTAAAGCTTTGTCAGCGTTGGTGTGAATCTTTATCCAGTGTGTATGTGTAAGTTGATATTTCTTTTGATCTTTATTATTTTGTTTTAACAGGAACGAGCCAAGATTGGAAAGGGCAGGTCTAGCGCATTGGTGGAGTCTCTCCACCGTACTGAAGGTCACGAATTCGAGTTAGTCTTTCTGCAAAATCGGAGAAAGACTGTCTAGAAAATCCTCTTTTCTAAACTCAACATGGTGTGAGAGTTTTGGCACTACGCCCTTTTAGGAACCAGCCAAGATTGGGGAGCTAGAAGAGGTAATGCAAAGTATATCATAGCATGTGCGAGCATAGCATGGCGCCAAAATGTCGAGCTGATGCCCAACACGCTTACGGACGAAGTGCTAGAGGACAAAGCTTCCAAAGTTGATTTTTAGAGGGACACTTACCATGGTTAAGAAGAAATGTTACACCAGGCTACCGGCCGGGCTTTGTATTTGAGTCGATCCGTGTGCGCTGAAGTACGTCCTAGTCAAGCTCATAGCAAGTTAAGAAAATGTTTTTTTTTGTTTTTTTTTGACTTTGACTTTTCGAAAATCGAAATAAACAAGATAATTTCTTTAAGCTGCTTCTCGAAGTCGTTTTTGAGTTTAAAACCATATGTATCGTCTATATCAACACCGTCTCTATCCGCTGCCGTTTTAAAAACACGCACATAAAATCCATCAGTCGCCAAAAAAAACATGACTTAAATTTGGACAAATTTATTTTGCTACGTGAAGACAGCTAGGATTCCATTTCCGATCCAAGTCAACTTATGACGTCCAGTTTTCAAGAGCCAAGATGCATGCGGTACAGGCAGATCGATCGATGGCATCCTCGATCGGAGACGTACTCTCTGAACTCATCCTGAACGCAGCAGATGGGGCGAACGAATTCTCGGTGCCCGTGGACAAGACCCAGGCAGAATCATGGGCCAGGTGCTGCACCGGCATGACGATGCCCCGACCGCCGTGTACGCCTCAGGAAGCGACAGGTCTTTGGATCATCCTGCGACAGGTTTTTGGATCATTCTGCTCTTTGCTGCCGCGCGTTTCTGCCTCCACCAACTGGAGCTTGAAAGCGTCAGCCTGCCAATCTATGTTCGCGAAAGCTGTGGCAAGAAGATGGCAGAAAGGAAGTACTCTGTACTCGTACCTGTGGACACAAGAAATGAAGTGCATGTATGCATCCATCTGTCTGTACGTGACACGAACGCTATATACATGCACCGTGACCGTGTAATAATACGGGCGTAGGTGTCATCGAGTTTTATACACCGACCAGCTCTTTTTTCACGCTTCAAGCTTTCAACACTTCCCTATGGCCTCAGAGTTTCAACTCCCGCTCGCAACCATGAATAATATGAGTCCGAAGTTTCTTTCGTAACTCCCAGAATTTGTTCATAGCTACTCCCCTTTCATGCCTCATTTCATAGAAAATCTTAAAGTGGCTCTATTTTTCATTCTATTTCACTTCCTAGCACTTCCTAGCACTTCCTATCCTTTAATATCCATCCCTTTGAGACACGTGGAATTGTAGACATGGTGGAGACGCCAACACGTAGTCTCTTAGACTCGCTGTCGAGCTTGTTAAAGTATAAGTAAATTACCTATCTTTTTTCGTTAACGTAACTTTTTGAGTGAATTAATTGGTGCATACAACTCAATATTATATCAGAGCTAAGATGTCCTGAGTTTACAACCCGGGTAGCGTAATTAAAAAAATAAATGGCAACATACTTCTATTCTACTCTTAGTTCTAAGGGAGTCTACACATGAGGGGGTGTTAAAGTATAATTAAATTTCCTATTTTTACTCATCGGCTTAACCTTTTAGGTGAACTAATTGATACATACAACTATATAGGATCATATGACGCAAATAGAGGGGGTGAATGATTGCCTTCGCTTCTTGGTACTTGAAATTAAATCTCAAAGCACAAGAAAAATAGTCTAATTTACAGATGTGGAATTCGACCACAAGATGCTCGAACTATGCACGGGCTCGATGGAGGTTCCGATCGCTTGGCATTCGACCGCTCCTAGACCACTCGACTGCTTCGACAGCTCTAGCGCTCCAACCGCTAGAACACTTCGATCGCTCACTTCGACCATCTTTGCACGTAGTCAAAATCTCACTCTGCTCGAAAACTTCAGCTGATTGAACGAGAACACGCCGAAGACAATACCGTGCTCGTTTCACACAAGATCAAGATGTGTTAACACACCACCGCCGAGGCCACAGGAAAAAACAATGCTCAGAAAACACTTTGCCGATGCCAACCAACTTTTCTTGGAATCAATCTGATCTATTACTTCTGGATCATGTTCTGTGGCTACAAAGTGCCCTCACGGCACCCCTAAAGACCCTAGCACAAAAGCCTCCTCAAAGCCACGGCTAAACACATAGCCTCTCCCCTGTTTTTATATGCTAGAGTCATAAACTGTGTTTACCTCAAACACGGACATCTCAAACCGTGTCGTTAACAACCTGGACACACAATCCTATCTCTTTTGAAAATCAGGAGACCCGAAATCCTTCCAAACACAGGTTTTAACCAAACTCTACCTCTTTCAAGTTATGGACTTCCTCTACAACCCCTGACTCACCACATGACGAAGCATCCAGAACAATACCTCTTGTATCTCCATCACACACTATCAACTCCTATGTTGAAGCCACCAGGACTGCACCTCCTGAAGCTTCGCTATGCATCATCACCGCCCGTGTAGAAGCCTCCTAGACCGCACCATCTGTAGCTTCTCCATGAATCACCACCTTTGATCTCCTCATGCTCCAGCATGAGACTGACCACCTCACGTAATATCCTCAACCACTTGGACCTCAAACTTCTCTATCTTAGTCCCAGTTCTCCTCGTCACCAACCATGATCGTTTCCACATCCACCCGCACATGCAAATATCAAAGAAAGTTTTCTTAGCACAAGTTCTTTCCAACTTGACCGATGTTGTGGCTACAGATTAAACAGTAAAGAGGAGGGCCAACAGAGACTGACGATATATGGGAAATGAGTGGACCTCTCCTCGTTATGCCTCTCTTGGGGATTTATATACATGAGTGGAGTAGGATGAGAAATTCCCATCCTACCCCTTAATAATTACATAAGGTAGGGGTGCATTGGTACATTCCTTTATACTATTGGGTTTATTACATATTAGGCCAATTGCAAGGCCCAGTCACGGGGGGTTGGGCCACCCCTACAACAACCAACATTAGCACACACACACACACACTCGAAACACACCCTTGTCTATCCATAGACAAGAACAAAACCATCACAAACACCAACCAGGTCGTCCATGATCACAAATTCCATCGCTTTACAAAACATTAACTTCAAACCACTCATTACGACCAGTTATAACCGCTATGCAAGACCAATCGCTAGCACATCGAGTACTTGAACACAAATAATCGGGAAAACACTATCGCTCAAAACACTTAGAAATAATAAGCATCACTACCGACCACAAATCCATCGAGTACTGATCACTGAGTACCGATTGCTTCGACTACAACTACCGATCGGAACACCTCCGACAACCGATCGCTGACCACAATCATGAAAACCATGACTATCGAGTATGACTAGTAAAGTCTATGACTATCAACGGTTACTGTAGATACAACCATAGACAAGGCACTGTAGCTACGACTAGGGTTGTAAATGGACTGAGCTCAAGCGAGCTCAGCCTGCCAGGCTCGAGCTCGATAGAAACTCAAGCCGAGCTCGAGCGAGCCTAAGTTGGCAGTCAAGCTTTGAGCTGGGCTCAAGCTCGGCTTGGATGAAGTTTGAGCTCGGCTCGATAAAGCTTTTCGAGGCTCGTTAAGCAGTGCAAGGCTGTCACAGGCTCACAGTTCACAGGGACAGCCGGACGGGCACAGGGCAGCACAAAACACATTATAATAAATTGAACAATGCAGTAGCGGCATTTATATGCAACAATGTTGAATAAGAAAATGGCAGTGATCATAACATAATGGGTTTAGCTTACTTCGTAGGATCAATATAGCAGAAAGTATATAATAGGTGTACACGCTAGCATCACATGACATATATTAAGTTCACAACATAACAACCATCAATACATAACATAATAACCATCAGTCCATGACGTCCTAAAAATTTTTAACGGGGACAAGCATGCCTTAAACAGGTAGACAAAAGACATGATTTGGATAATGCATCAGCTCTTTTTCTTAAGTAGCTGATTCGTCTCAACTAATGTATATAGTTTTGAATCGAAGTTAGCTACAGACCGAATCTTCTTGAGTGTAATACGTAACAACTACAACAAAATGAATAATCCAAAGATACACAAATTTATAGTTCTTCGCAAATTGCAACAACAAAAGAAGAGGAGAGGTCAAGGGCAGTTCATACTCTGTTTGCGGAGGGAATTGATGTTGCGGAGGGAGCCGAGGAGGATCTTTATGGTGGAAGAGGAACACGGCATCTGGGCTCGACAACAGAGGAGGAA